>CP136055.1:339760713-341010713 GCA_032464435.1 Aegilops umbellulata | reverse complement strand
CGTAAAGCTCCCGCCCTTGCGTTGCTGCCGGCACGCCGTTGGCGCCGCCGCCCCACATCCGAGCTGCTCCTCCTCCACACCGAGCTGCAGACAACGAGGCCACGTCGGGAGGCCGGCCCGCTAGGACCCAGATGGGGCCGGGGGCGCGCCGCTGGCCACCGCACGTCACCACGCCGCCCTGCCGCCAAGGGCAGCACCGCCACCGCGCCCGCCACCGGCGACCGCCGCCGGGTCGCCGGACCGCCGCCCAGCCGAGCAGCACCGCCACCGTCACCAGCCCCGGGAAAGAGACGAGCACGCGGGGAAGGAAGGGCCCGCCGCCGGCGGCACCACCCGGGCCAGGGCCGGGGGCACCCGCCGGCGGCGGCGGGGGGGGGGGAGATCTATCGGAATAGGAGGCCGAGAGGGAGGGGAGGGGCGCGCCGCCCCGGCCACCTCCCGGGAGGCAGCACAGGGACGGGAACGGGAGGGGAGGGGGAGAGGGGGGCGGGAGGCGACGGGCCGCGCGCGCCGACGGCCGGCTGCGGCGGGAGGAGGCAAGGGCGCCGCCGGCGGCGGCAGGGACCCTAGCGGGAGGGAGCGCCTCACGTAGATGGTTTTGAATCGTTTAGTCATGAGCACATAGCGAACTATTCTTTGGCCTTTCCCTTTGTATTGGCCCATACTAATATTGCCATTCAAATAAATTCCTTTTCTTTCAGTGCCGTGTTGCCTCTCTATGGATACTTTTGAGCAACTATGGGTGGTCGATCGGCTGATGCGTCTGGGGATATCAAAACACTTCATAGCTGAAATTGAGCAATGCTTAGATTTTATTTACAGGTAACGTGAACTGGGTCCTAAAATACATTCAGTCAAGATTTTTAGCCTAACTACTTGTCCGATCTATATAAAACTAGTTACTCCCTCCTATCCAAATTAGTTGACGCAACCTCTATACAATACTTACATTGTATAGAGGCTGCCTCAATTAATTCAGACTGGAGGGAATAACTAGTTTTATATATATACTGTTACTATTCATCACCCAGGGTGCAGAATAAGTTATTCTTCATCCGAGATAATCTTACGATCATTTCATAATTAAATTACGTTTGGAATTCAAATAGTTACATTTTTATTGATTCATTACATAAAATTTGGCATAAAAAAATAAAAATATAGGCCATAAGACAAGAAAATTTGCAGTTTATGTGTATTTTACACTATGTTTTTACATTTGTAATTTTACATAACATAAAATATATTTTTACGACGATTATATATTTTCTTACGATCTCTTTTTACGTCAGAAATAAGACAAAACTTACGAAACGTAAAATTACGTTGCATTGATGATAAAATAGAGGGGGGTGAAGAATAACTATTCCTCACCCAGGGTGACGAATAGTCAATCCCTATATATATATATATATATATATATATATATATATATATATATATATATATATATATATAATCGTCGCCGACGTAAGAAGAGACCGTAAGAAAATATATAATCGTCGTAAAAAATATTTTATGTTATGTAAAATTACAAACGTAAAAACATAGTATAAAATACACATAAACTACAATTTTTTGTCTTATGACCTATATTTTAATTTTCTTATACTAAATTTTACGTAGTGAATCAATAGGAATGTAACTATTTAAAAATCCAAACATAATTTAATTATGAAATGATCGTAAGATTACCTCGAGTGAAGAATAATATATTCTGCACGCTAGGTGATGAATAGCATCACTATATATATATATATATATATATATATATATATATATATATATATATATATATATATATATATATATATATATATATATATATATATATATGTGACCCAACCATACATCTTCTCAGAACCCAGTAATTAGGTCATTGCCTACCACAAATGTCCATTTGTAAAAGAATTCATTCTCGACTCCCATTATACCTTTCCAAAAAGGTGAATTGGTTGATTCAGTAGGTATTTATTCCTAGCAAGTCCAATCAAACTCTGTACTTAGTAAGTACTCTCTCCGTTCACTAATATAAGATGTTTTAGATATTTTAATATGAGATACATACCGACCGAAATGATTGAACAAACATACTAAACATGTTTACTTACATCCAATGTTTGTGGCAGACATTGGGTCGCTCAAGGTTTACCTACACACTAAGACGACATTTCTCTTCTCAAAACGAGTGAACAAAATATGTTTTTGGTCTCTCAAGTTTCCCAAAAGTATAGATTTGGTCCTTCAAGGTTTTTTGGTAGACATTTGGTCCTTCAAGCCTCAAAACCAGATAAGTTTCGTCCAAAACCAGATTTTCACCATGTTGACTAGGTTTGACCGATGAATAGTAAATTCAAAAAATTGGAAAAAAAGCTGAAATTTTGTGGCAACCAAGAAGCTTGGGTGCGCTAGGTGCGTTAAAATTTGTGTGGTATTTTGACATTCAAGGAGCCCGTGGCAAAAAACAAATTATGGCTTAAAAAAGTCAAAATTTGTGTTTTTTTGCTAGAGCTCCTAGGGTGTTTTTTGACCACAAAAATTTACATGCACCTAGCGCACCCAAGCATCTTGGTTGTCATAAAATTTTCAGATTTTTTAAAAATTGTTTCCTTTTTTTTTGAATTTACGGTTCATCTGTCAAACCGAGTCAACGTGCTCAAAATCCAGTATTGGACCAAACTTATCTGGTATTGAGACTTTTGAAGGACCAAATGTCTATTAAAAAATCTTAAGGGACCAAATCTATACTTTTAGGGAACTTGAGGGACCAAAACATAATTTTCTCTTAGAAAAAAGATAGAACATCTTATAATAGTGAATAGAGGGATTATCTTATATACATTTTCTTAACAGACACTTGTTTCTAATATCTATATCCTCCACCCCTAGACCTCCTTTCTCCTTACTCCTTAGGATGACTTATCACATCCCACCTAGCCAGGCGGAATTTACGCTTATGCTCAACTTAAAGAATAGAACTTCAAATAATGTGAAAGGCATGGATGCTAGTTTGAGAGGAGCTATATGTGTACACTTTGAACAGCTGCTGGACTCAGAAGGGACTAGCTCATACCGTGCACTGCTCAATCACGGATATTGATGACACGGCCATGGGTTTCCGTCTGCTCCGTCTGCATGGCTACGACGTCACTCCATGTAACTACTCCATCTAAATGGTGCTTTGGCATGCAACTATATTATGTTGGATATACTTTGACTAATGTGCATCTACAATAATGCAGCCATGTTTAAGCACTTCGAGCAGGACGACAAGTTCTTCTGCTTCTCCATGGAGATGGAGACCAACCACGCATTTGTCACCCCAATGTACAACACATACCGTGCTTCTCAGCTCATGTTCCCAGGTGATGACGACGTTTTGGCACGGGCTGGGTGCTATTGTCGATCATTTCTCAAACAGAGACATGCCTCCAACAAGTTGTATGGCAAGTGGATCATCACCAAGGACCTGCCAGGTGAGGTATGTGCCAACAAACTCTAGTTATTTGTGAGTAATTCAGCTAGACCATTGACAATAAAAATTGCCCAAGCCATTGCCATGGATATCATCACTCTTGGCTGCCAGAACATTTGGTTGCAGAGAAATGAAAATATCTTCAGAAATACAAATCCAAACTTTGTTTCCTTCAAGGAAGATTGAGCATTCTCAGTCACATAATTAGGAAGAAGCATAATACTTGCTTCCATGCTTGGATAGCATCCAAATTTCTGATTTTCTGTGAGTACGTTGCCTAGAGCTGGTATTGGTTAACCCATTTTTTTCGTTAGTTAAGTTTCTTACTATTATTTACCCCCCCCCCCCCCCCAAGCTCCCATACTTATTGAAAATACCATAGAATATTTTTTTCTACTGTTTAGAGCTTCAGCAAACAACAGAGTAATATGCAATTCTATGGTGCCTTGACTTGTAAAAACAGGTCGAGTACACATTGGACTTCCCCTGGAAAGCAAGTTTGCCCCGAATTGAAACAAGGATGTATCTTGACCAGTATGGAGGCAACACCGATGTTTGGATCGCCAAGGTCCTCTACAGGTAATTACCATCCTATATATGTACTCTCTGTTTCAAAAAACTTGTCTCTAGACACGGATGTATCTACACATTTTGGGATAGAGGTATTAGTATTCAGCTAACTTGTGATACTAGATCAATTGTTAATAGAAATTTCCTGCGGCCAAATATTGGTCACTCCCTTGGTTCTGACACTTCAATTTTTCAGAATGGATCTTGTGAGCAATGACCTGTACCTTAAAATGGCAAAAGCTGATTTCAGAGAATACCAAAGGCTCTCCCGACTTGAGTGGAATGGCCTCAGAAAGTTGGTCACAGGCACTTTTGCCACCTCTATCCTCAAGTTCAACTAATTAGCTAGCACATATATACTTTTTTTTCAAAAAGGGGGTTTACCCTAGCCTCTGCATCAAAAAGATGCATACGGCTCATATTATTAAAAAGATTCTCCAGTAACAAAGTGGCCAAGTAGCGTGGTGCAAAAATAAACAAAAGCTCAAAAGAGCTAAAACCCAAAGCCACAACCGGCTGGCAAATACAATAGGAGCACTACATGCCTATCCTATTACATGACCGCCATCCAAACCGGTTGAAAATATCCCGAGCTACCATCTCCCATCGGGTAGACGCAGTAACCAACGCTCCCTGGCCACCGTCGGAGTGAGTAGCGACCACATACAGATGAACGCCGTGGCCCTGAAGATAACCTGCAAAAAGTGAATGTTTGTTGATCTGTTAAAGACTAAATCATTTCTGCAGTTTCATACTGCCCAAAATAAAGCACAAACGCCAACACAAATGTGTCTTGCAGTATCGGAATCAACCCCATCAAGCCACGTTCCAAATAACATGTTGATAGAGGTGGGCTGGTTAATATTAAACGCAATATGAATCGACTGCCACAGAATCTTAGCACATATATACATGACAACTATTCTTATTCCAGGAGTGCTTGCCTGCATGCGCAGGTGGTATTTCAGGAACCACCTGCAGAGGTATGGTGGGACTCCAAAGAGCGCACTGACGACCTACTTCTTAGCCGCAGCAAACATCTTCGAACCAAGCCGAGCATCAGAGCGTCTAGCATGGGCTCGCACGGCAGTGCTTGCCGAGGCGGTGACCTCTCACTTCCGACACACAGGGTATGCAGCTTCGCAGTTTTCCTTCTCCGGAATCTGGTTTTACGGAATACTAGATCGTTAAAGGCGCGCGTTGTTGCGCCCGTCTAGTTTGACGTTGATCTTAATAGTCGATGGAATGATATTATAGGCATTTCACTCTAGCAAAATAGGTAGACATATTTTTAATATAATATGTAATTTAATTAGCAACTTATGTAGGACTACGTTAGTGGATATACAACCATGGAAGTACCTCAGTGTCTGGTACAAAATTAAAATATTAGACCATATATATTTAAAAGCAAATTTATTTTATCATTATTAATGATTAAGTAGTATAATTGATTCGCACACAAAAATGGCAGTATTTGCTTTCCAAAAATCACATCTTACCAAACCGTAATTTTAGTGCTCTACAATCTCTCGGACGCCAGAGCATCCACGGCTCCACACGCTATGTTGCCATGGTCGTCCATTTTTCTAGTGAAATAGAAGGAATTTCTATAAATATATACAACAAAACATATACCAAATGTCTCCTGTAGGATAAATCAACAAAGTCTGAGTATATGTGTTCTAATATGCGCTATGTTGACACACAAGCAACTCTGAAGGCGACACACAATTAGCCTTGAAAGACCTCTTTAAGCACCGAAAAGCAAAAGCATGGAAGTAACTTTGGGCAATCTTGGTTTCTCTTACTAATTGTACTTTGTTGATATTTGAATTTCGGTCATAAGGCACACTTTTTCCCTTAATCTACCACATACACATCTAGTTTACAATTTATCAACTGGTGGTAGTTACACCGATAAATTTATCATAGTCTTAGTATTTTCAGTTCTCCTACATACAATTCTATTTTTCAACAAAACAGTACAAATATCGGTTAGCAAACCATTCCCTACAAAGGTTGATAGAATACTTCTTAAAATATCAGGCTTGAATAATAAGAATCGGTTATTGTTATGCTACTAAAGTTCAATAATATTATAGGTGCTTCGTCCAAATATACATTACATGCAAAGTAAGCTTTGCATTATCCACATGGTCCAAATACACCAAACAAAATAACAAAATTTTGTATACAGCACACAAAGAAATATTTAGGTGGGGGATTTAATTCAATCACACAATCACAAGTATGTCATAGAAATAACATATATTTGAGGAAAAAGTTACACACAAGCATGCTAACGAAGCAAAGCCTCATCATGTCATGCGCTGGCATATACCAGCAACTCTAAAAAAAAGTTACAACAGGATAAAATAGGATGCTGTCGACAATACTTAAAAGTACAAGTCAAGTTCCTATCTAACGAAATCATCATCTGCATGTAGCCAGATTAGCATCACAACGTTGGCGGGGGTAATCCTCTAAACAAAACGTAGGTGAGGTAATAACCTAAAAGGTATTTGTGTTGATTTCAGACTGGACGATGTCAGAAGATTATACCAAGGCAGTTTATAATATACTGGATAAGAAATTAGCTCAATTTTTGGAAATTAGCTAAATCAAGTCAAAGAAAAACGACGTATGTATTAAGTAATGCACTGACCTTAGACCAACTCCTGTTGAAGGTTGCCTCGCAGTACTTCAGTTCCCCGTCGCAAAACGCATCATATTTCTCATGATGACCAAATTATAAATTTATATACTTCAAATGTAAATTTGACTGGCATGTGCAGACTACTTCCAAACTCAGCCTAAAAACACAATATTCAGTCTTTTAAATAGCCAGGAAAATTTGTACAATTATAAACTGTAACCTCTATATTAGTATTCGATAAAAGTGTGGTCAGACATGTAGTCATAGAATACTTGCAGTGGAAAGAAAAGCATATGATGAGAAGAATATATTGTAGATATAGCTCATATGTATTTAATGTTATCATGAGAGATGAAACTATACAGCTATATGTATGTTTTGGCTAAAGATACATCCATATATACAACTACTACAAATATTGAAAACTGCAACTCTTGACGCTTCCATTATTCAACAGTATGCATCAATTTTGATTCCATAAATGCAAGTCATAGGGATAGTAACATGATCATAAAGTACATGGGATACTGAATTGTAATAAGTTGAAGTTCGCACGAGGTCGATCTTGGGGAATATTGATGTGGTTAGAATTGCACTTTCTTATATCCAACCAGCTGCAGTTCCAATGCCTCTTAAGCCAACACAAATATTTATCTCATCTGAAATATAAAATTTATGGGAAGCTTCCAATGAAAATCAATTCCAGCCATGGACTATCAGTGTGAGGCTGTGAATAACAAACAAATGGCAACTGTTATAGCATGTGCATGTTGTAGTCCTCAAAGACAGAAAGTAAAGAATATTAGAGTACAATGATTCCTGTTTTGCATTGCATCGAATACATGCCATGAACATTGTTAGCAAAAGCAATGCTTTGATATTATACAAAACAAACAATATGAAGATATAACTAATTAAGAAGAGAGGGTTGCCAGTACCAAATAATCCAGACGCCGTTCTGCATCAAGGCCGTCCTTGACCCACTTGTCATCACGAGTACCATGAGATCAGCTCAAAAAACAGCAACGAAAGCTTCTCCATGCCAACTGTTATGTGCCTAGACTTCTTCCTATATGAACCCAAACTATGCATAATCAAGAATCTCACCGTCATCCATGAGAAATTTGTGGCACGTAAACAAAATTGGGTGCAGATCCTCACCGGCATCACCGCGGTCCTCCCCTACACCTTGCCTCTGAATCCACACCAACCAACAGCGAGGTGATGTGTGAGGCCGTTGTTGTGATTGGACCTGGCTACAACGATCTAGGGCTTCTATTCCTTCATCGAGCCGCTGTTAGAATAAATCCGAGGCGTTCCTTCGATCTATCGAGGACCAAGCAATCACACGAGCACGACACCGAGATTTGTTAACGAGGTTCATCATCATGGCTACATCCCCGGGGCATGACTATGGGCGCTCCTCCCCATAACACCGTCACAATACCGCACCCCGGCCGCCCGGGCGCCGGCACACGCCGCCGGCTCCCCCCGCGTGCCCGTGCTATTATGTTGGCATAGGTACATCGTGTGTCTACCCCCGATATATATGAGAGGCCTAGGATACAGGTGTCCTATTAGGACACAACTCCTATCCTGTCTACACACAATTCAAAACCAAGTCCAACTGTAACCTACCTTGTATAATAATATTCGACACAATTCTAACAAACTCCACCTTGGCGAATATTCTTCACCACCTTGAATTCATCCATGCATCGAACCTCCTTGTACATTGGACTTGAGATACGCCATGAGCACCGCTGCTACTCCCAGACTCCATGTGACTCCACCTGCAACTTGTAGTCCCTCCTTTTCTTGACCACAATCAACACTCGAGCAAAATTAAGTTCCTTGTTACTCTAGTCCGCGTGCTCCCAACTTTCGGAGAATCCGCTCAACGCCATCACACACCGACCACTGTCTGCGTGAAGGTGAACAACTCACGTATTGGACGCCATATATAAGAGTTACCTGAACTCAACATCACCGCTCTTTCTTGACCGTCTGTCTGAAACTTGAAGGAATTTCACCGTCGCCCTGTGTCACCCTGAGTCAAATTCGCAGTTGTCTCACCCTTCTTCCGGATAGTCTCTGACATGTCCCACAACTGTAGCACTCTGCCTCCTTTTGTATTTGTCATCCGCACTTTACCATGTGCACCGAACACCACAGAATATACGACCATGTACTCTCTCTGTTTTGACAAATCCAGACTTTCCGCCACTTTCTTAGATTCTCCATGGTCAACTCCTGTCCATCAACTAGCACCGATAGACTCAGTCACCAACTTAAATCCGGTACTCGTCAACACTGCTTCAGCACCCCCTGCACAATTTGTCTGACCACATATCTGACCATCAATGCCTTGGCCTGTCGCTGCGTCCCGTGCTTACCGCACCCCTCGCCGCTATCACCGCGTCGAGCCTCTGCTGTCCTGGTCAAGTCTCCCGGGTAGCTAGCCCACACTGCCTCAACCATCACTGCAGAGAACCATCGATCATCACCGTCCGATGCCGAGTATCACGCCTCCATCAGACCACTGGCGCCCAGTCCGATCCACGTGTCTCTCGCTTTACCCACTGAAATAGGCTTCGACTCTCCATGCATTTACGCCGTAGCCCCTCCATCAGCACAGAGTGTAGTCATCCGTCAGACTCCAGCTCCACCTTCAACATGACTCCATGGTGGTTGTACGTGCCACCCTCCCACGCCCTGTCGACTCCAAACTCTCATGTGCACCGTCTTGAGTCAACCCTACGCAATAGTCTGTCGAAGCCGCACAAGCCCTCAAGCCTGCACCATGTGTTTCCACGCCCCAGAACTCGGCCTCCATCAGCATCACGCTCCTATGTCGTCGTCGCTGAAATCACCACCGTCTTCTGCTTTGACGGACATCCCCGTCGATCCGTCAGACAGTCCAGTCCGACCCAACCGAAATTATCCGACTGCAACCATGCTTCACCCTGCGTCGTGTCCGTCCGCAAAACTCCGTGCACTGTTTGACGCCCTGTGTTTGCATGATCCCTGCACGACGCACCCCAGGCTCTCAAATCATCTTCCGCGAATTTGCATCCATCACAGGATACTTTCATCTTAGCTGTCTTGGTTTTTAGAACTCCGTCAAACATTACGGCTGTGCTGACCAATCTACTCCACTCCTACCGTAAAATCCAACCAGAAAACAGTATCCTTTGGTCCTCACGTGGTTCTTCTCTTGGCGCAAACTCGAATGTTTGAAGTTGCCTTTTTCACCCAACGTCACTGCTACCAGATGCGAAGCCGTCCATATGATTAGCCTCCCTTCGCTGATTGATTTGCTTCTGCCTTATAAGCATGTGCAGTTGTTGTTTTTTTTCACAAACAAAATCTCGTTGTATCCTGGACTCCAAACCCAATTGTCTCTGGCAGCTCTCAGCAACCCACCGATTCGAGCCAGCCTCCCTGCTATGTAGACTTGCTCGCCTCGCGCACCAGCTCCATGGCCTCGAAAGCACGCCTTCTACCTGGGCTTTCTTGGATCGCTGCCTGCAGCCCGCCGCTGTGCACCGGCCGCACATACGCCCACGCCCAGGGACTCCTGTTGCGGCACGCTGAGGTTACGCCGCCGCGGTACGCCTTACGAAACAATCTCGAATCAACTGATCCGTCGAGTTACCAGGAACCTGCCCACTGCTTCCGATCGCTTTACATGCAACAGTCTCCGATCGCTGCCCGACGTTCCGCACGCACATCATGCTCCCGCAGCTGGTCTCCGTCGCACTCTTTCTCTAAATCAATAATCCACGGCCTCTGAATAACCTAGCTCATGATACCACTTGTAGAATAAATCCGAGGCGTTCCTTCGATCTACCGAAGACCAAGCAATCACACGAGCACGACACCGAGATTTGTTAACGAGGTTCACCATCATGGCTACATCCCCGGGGCATGACTATGGACGCTCCTCCCCATGAAACCGTCACAATACCGCACCCCTGCTGCTCGGGCGCCGGCACACGCCGCCGGCTCCCTCCGCGTGCCCGTGCTATTATGTTGGCATAGGTTACATCGTGTGTCTACCCCCGATATATACGAGACGCCTAGGATACAGGTGTACTATTAGGACACAACTCCTATCCTGTCTACACACAGTCCAAAACCAAGTCCAACTGTAACCTACCTTGTATAATAATATTCGACACAATTCTAACAGCCGCCTCGAGCGCCAAACACTATCGAGCAGGGGGACATGCCTGGTATGACTTCACGGCTGCCTGGAGCTCCCCTCGGACCCGCCATCTCCCTCGCCTTGCCATGCCGCGCATTGCTCCGCCGCCTGATTGTCCGTGAGAGATAGGTAGAGGGAAGCGCCGAAGCGGAAGGGCAGAAGCCAAACGACCCCATGATTCTACAGGCCTTGGTTATCCCCCACGCTACACGGGCCTGCAACAACGCGCATACGGCCCAATCAACCACAACACTCCGATTTTTCCTCTAGAGTAGCCATCGATAGGACAGCTGGCCCACTTAGCGAGACATCCCACGCATGAGGGAGATCTGACGACCCTGGACATTCAACACACAAAATCGAACAGTCAAAAATGCTGAGGTGTGAGAGGGCTCGGTTTAGGTGCGGTATACTGTCCTTAATGTCTAGATTTGGCTGTACGAGTTGGGGATGCTACAATCGCGAGGTGTTCTACGTGGATGGCCTCAAGTTCCTCTTTATAAGCTAATTTATTCGGTATCATTAATAATTAATAATATAAGGCTGCATTCATCACTCGATTAAAAGGCCGAGGATCTTCTCCTCTTTTTCTTAAAAGAAAAATGTAACATGTGCCTGGCTGTGGGCACGCATTGCAGTTGCAGGGGACCAAAGGATTCAACGGAGAACCTTGAAGAGCTTATCGACCTTGTTTCCTTTGACGACGCTTCCGGCAACCTTCGTGAAGCTGTAATATTCTTCAAACCCTACGCTTATATACAGCTGGTATTATGATGCTGAGTCTTCACTGGATATGAAGCAGTCGAACTTCTTTTTTCTTTGGTAACTGCAATGGAAGCAGTGGCTCATGGCATGGACTGCAAATGGGAGCCATAGATCCATTGACGGGGATACAGCACTGCTGCCGGTTCGCACAATCCAGATCTGCTCGGGAAGGCATGTTCCCGCCGAGCAGAAACTGAACCTTTGGGAGTACTCCCAGCTCGAGCAGCTCACCTCTTCCATCTCCCGCAAGCTTGCCGCAAAAGTTCATGCTCAGGTGCGTATGTACATGCATCGTATACCCTGAATCCATGTATGGGATCTGTCAAACTGGCTATAACCAAAAATTGTTCAATGATAAAAACAGAATGGAGGAAGTGTGGGTACAGAGGACTTGGACCAGCAAGTGGATTTGGAGATGCACGAGCTATCTTGGCGTGTTCATCAGGGTGGCCATGGCATCAACAGAGAAACCAAGCAGAGTTTTCTCCACGTTGTGAAAAGCTTCTACTATTCGGCTCATTGCTCACCTGAAACAGTTGATGGCCACATTACAAAGGTCATATTCCAGGATGTCATCTAGGATGAACCACCTTCTGTCCTGTTTATGTTCCTGTTGGTGAAGAAATAAATTTGTGCTTGTCGGAACAAACCTCACTGTTAGTCTGCCACTCTATCCAGTCAATAATATCTGGACATAGTTATCGAGAGATCTGGATGATTCATCCTCCCTCCGTATCAAAATATCAACAATGTCAAAAAACGACTTATATGTTGAAAAAAATGTCTTATATTCTGATATAAAGGGAGATTCAGATTCAGCCTCTGAACATGTATTGATGAGGGAAAAATCAATCAATAACGTGTGAATGTTCTCAACACGGGCAAAACAAAGTGATCTGTGGTTTCTTATTTCCTCAGTGAACTTCTCTTACATGCGACAGTGAATCGACTACTCAGTGTCGCTTACGTTCGAAATAGTAGTACATCACATTCTTCTACACACTGTACTGAGAAGAGGAACTGACAAGCGTACTGAGTGCAAAGTTCAGAATTCAGAGCTCAACTTTCTTGGCCTGGCGCTCTTCACTTCCAGCGGCACCGGCGTCGCCGATGGTCTTCTTGGCAGCGGCGCCTTCGTCGCCCCCGGCGATGCCAACCACGCGCGGGCCCTTGATCTGTTCGGGCGCCAGCTTCCGGAAGCGCACGGTGAGGACGCCGGCGTCAAGGCTCGCGGCGATGGAATCGAGGTCTGCGTTGTCCGGGAGGCGCATCTGGCGCCAGAACTTGCCGTAGGAGCGCTCCTCCCGGTGCCAGTGGTCGCCCTTCCGTTCTTCCACCTCCCGCCGCCGCTCGCCGCTGATCCGCAGCACCCGGTTCTCCTCGATCTCCACTTTCAGGTCCTCCTTCCTCATCCCTGGCACGTCGACGACGATCTCGTGGGAGTCGGGGGTCTCGCGCCAGTCCACGCGCGCCATGGACACCATGGCCACGTCGTCGCGGTCGAAGCCGAAGGGGACGTGCTCCAGGATCCGGAACGGGTCGGCGAGCAGGGCCACGTCCTGGAGCGGCGACGCCACCGCGTCATCGCGCGCGCCGCGACTGCCGCCGCCGCTCCCGAACCAAGGCAGGATCGCGCCGTCCGCCGGCGCCACGGCGAGCGACGTTACCGCCACGGCAATGAAGCCAAGCGCCAAGAAGCATCGAGTCGACATTGCTACCGAGCTCGAGGACGCACTTCCCTGAGATGTTTCGCTGATCGTGTGTGCGCAAGCGCTCTGTCTCGGCGTGTATTCTTCGATCTCGTGGGTCGTGATTTGTTGCCTTGTGGAATGTGACAATGAGAGCAGGTGACTTGATGACGACGGACGGCGAGGGTGTCTTCCATTTATAAGGACTGGGAGAGGTGGGAAGCGGTGGAAGGTGGAGAGGTGGCGAGCGAGCGAGAAGGTTCGTCATACAAGGGCGGTCGAGAGGTTTCGGGCGTGTTCAGAGGTTGGCGATGGCGGGAGAGAGTTCCCGAAGTCTCCGCTCCCAGTGGGCCAATCGATGTTCCTGCTAGTGCAGAGGGGTCTGGGCTTATACTTAGTTTTTCGTCAAGAGTCTGGGCTTAAATGTAAGAGCAGACCTCCTATTCGGCCTGTAGGTCGCGGAATATCTTCTGTCTGGGCCAGCCCCCATTAGTACTCCTTTAGGGGTCATCTGATAAGAGCACGTCACTTGGCGCGCTCTAAGTTGCCTTCACGTGTCGCGCTCTGGACATTTTTTTATATTTTTTTATTATCATTTTTCCGCACTTTTTTTGGCTTTTTAGATGGGTTTTCTTTTTTTTGGCTTTTCGATTTTTCACCGGTCTTTCTTAGCTTTTGGACAAAAAAGTCAAAAAAAGAAATTTACGCGAAAAATGCATTTTTTTCCATGAGAGGCACGTCCGTACCACTCGGAAACAAAAAAATACATTATCTATTTTTCTACTTGCGTGAGAGGTACAGATTTGTTTTTACTTACTTCTCGTGGAGGCACGGATTTGCTTCGCCGAGGGACACAGTCATGCCTTTTTCGAAAAGAAAAAAACTATGCTCCCCGTTTCGTTTCTCGGTGAAAAAGAATTCATCAAAACCATATCAACATGGGATTGAGTTTTCAATCTTAATGCGAGAAATCCAACGGTGAAAACGGTTCAAGATTTGAACGCACGATTTAAAAGATAAAACGTTTTGAATAAATAGATCTGTAGAAAAAAGGAAAAACTCTTAGGCTGCGACAAGTGGCGCGCGTCACTTGTCGCAACCCGAGAAGGCGGGAGTGACATTTGCAAAGAGTGCTCCTTAATTAATGATTTTGAATTTCTTCCCCTACCAGATTTGGGAAAGTTCTAAAACACTGTCGGTGTCAAAACCGGCGGATCTCGGGTAGGGGGTCCCGAACTGTGCGTCAAGGCCAGATGGTAACAGGAGACGAGGGACACGATATTTGTACCCAGGTTCGGGCCCTTTCGATGGAGGTAATACCCTACACCTGCTTGATTAATATTGATGATATGGATAGTACAAGAGTAGATCTACCATGAGATCAAGGAGGCTAAACCCTAGAAGCTAGCCTATGGTATGATTGTTGTGTATGGAGTTGATTGTCCTACGGACTACAACCCTCCGGTTTATATAGACACCGGATAGGGTTAGGGTTACACAGAGTCGGTTACAATGGTAGGAGATCTTGAATATCCGCATCGCCAAGCTTGCCTTCCACGCCAAGGAAAGTTCCATCCGGACACGGGACGAAGTCTTCAATCTTGTGTCTTCATAGTCCAGGAGTCTGGCGAAGGTATAGTCCGGCTACCCGAACACCCCCTAATCCAGGACTCCATCAGTAGCCCCTGAACCAGGCTTCAATGAGGACGAGTCCGGCGCGCAGATTGTCTTCGGCATTGCAAGGCGGGTTCCTCCTCCAAGTCCTTCATAGAAGATTGTAAATACCAAGAATAGTGTCCGGCTCTGCAAAATAAATTTCCACATATTGCCATAGAGAGAATAATATTAACACAAATCAAATCTGCTGACGCATTCCGTAGTGCGTCATCGCACTACGGCCAAGTCCTTTACGAATCGTTTTTACTTTTCCACCTCAGCACGTTTTGCGAGGCGGTTTCCTTGGCACGTCTTGTCAAAGCAGAGATCGTGTGCCCTTTTTACGGGATTCTCATCAATACGGACGTGGGTAACCCAACCGCGCCATTTACCATGGCGCTTGGGAGCAAGCGAGTTTTATTAGGCAGGTGGGGACGCATAACCGCATCCGCCCATATAAGGGGATAAGGATCCACCTTTCTTACCTACGCCTTCTTCCTCCTTTGCCTATCCATCTCCTGCGCACCCGAGCTCCAGCGCCCAAGCCCGCTCTTCCCACCTCAACCTTCTCCAGCAATGTCCGGAGCGGGAGGCAAGTGGATGGTATCCTCCGTCACGGAGGTCCAATTAAAAAAGTTAAGGAAGGCCGGATACCTGTCCAAGGACATCCCGCACCGGCTTCCCTAGAAGGGGCAGCTTCTCCCCACCCCAAGGCCCCATGAGAGGGTAGTGTTCCTTCCCCACTTCCTCCGCGGACTAGGTTTTCCACTCCACCCATTCGTCCGGGGACTCATGTTCTACTACGACCTGGATTTCCATGATCTGGCCCCGAACTTCATCCTCAACATCTCGGCGTTTATCGTCGTGTGTGAGGCTTTCCTCCGCGCCTGCCCCCATTTCGGCCTTTGGCTCAAGACTTTCAACGTCAAGCCCAAGGTGGTGCGCGGCAGCCAGGCGGAGTGCGGAGGCGCCATGGCGGGCAAGATGGCCAACGTCCTATGGTTCAAGGGCTCCTTCGTGGAGACCCTAAAGGGGTGGCAAGCCGGGTGGTTTTACATCACCGAGCCACACGATCCGGAATGGGTCGCAACCCCCGAGTTTCGATCCGGACCCCCCACGCAGCTCACGTCCTGGAAAGAGACGGGCCTGTCGTGGGGTAACGAAGAAGAGGTTACCGGACTGAAAACATGCATCCAGTCCCTAGTAAACAAGCCAATCAGGCTTGTCAATGTAGTCCAGGTCATGCTCGTTCGTCTAATCCTCCCGTGCTAACAACGGGACTTTAATTTGTGCGAGTTCGACCCGGCGCAGCACCGAACCCTCAACAGGCTCTTTGACACGACGTATGAAGACGTCTGGAAGGTGCTAATCAAAGGCGCCGAGGCTCCAACATCCGCATCCGAGGACCGTGGATACAGCTCGCAGCGTCACGCTAGCGAGGTAAGCTATCTTCACCTTTTACAGGATATTAAGCTCTTTTCTTCATAGTTTGACTCTATGCGGGATCTAAACTCCCTTACCTTTGACAGGCTTGGCAGGCGGTATCCGGACCAGTTAACTGTCCGGCTCCCTTGCCCGAAAACCTAGCCCCTGCTCTCTTAGTGAAGCCGCTGGTTCCGGCTCCTTATGTGGTGCCGGAGAAGAAGATCAAGAAGAAGAAGACCACGGGGACTCGAAAGAGTGCCCGTAACGTGGTGGTGTTGGACTCGTCGTCCGACGAGTCCGAGACGCCCTCTTCCCATGAAAATGAGGAGGAGGAAGAAGAAAACTCTCCCTCCCCAGCGGAGGGAGGAGAGAAGAGGAGGGTCGCCCCAACGGGGGAGGCCGAGGGGTCTAGGAAAAGGAAGACCCCTCCGCTAGACTGCTCCCCCGACGCCGAAGAGGGCGAAGAGGAGTGGCCGAACAAGGCCAAGCGTCCGGCGAAATCGTAAGTTCGGATATCAGAGTGACTCATGATATTCCTCCATCGTTCAGCTTTCCATAATGTCGAACATAATTGTGCAGCCCGCCCCGGGCCGAACTCGACGATTCGTCGAGCGGCTCCCTGGATTCGTCGGACGTGAACTCAGTTCCGCCCGCTGTCTGCCCCCGCACTGCAGACGACGCTGAAGTGGCGTCGTGACAAACTCCGGAGCAGGAGGAGACGGTCCTGGAGGAGCCTCAAGGCAACCTCCCGGACTCCAGGAGTGAAGGGGATAAGGCCCCCCAGGGCGCCAAGTCCGGCTTTGAGCCGGACACCGTGCCGGAATCTTCAACGGTTCCGGACCGCGGTAGGCGAACTCCTTCCAAGAGGAGCAAGCCTTCTGAGCCGACGGCCTCCGTCCAACCGGAGGCGCCGAACAATCTGCTGGAGGTGCTTGACGGCGCCTCCATCGACGAGGAGCACCATACTATTATGAGTACGGTGATCCGAAAGGTTCAGTCTGCCAAGAGCAGACTGAACGAAGCTTGCGCTAGCCTTCTAACAGACTTCGAGGTAAGCTAAAAATATGCAAGAATATAACCGCATAGACAGTAGCCCCTGATGCTCTTTTTGGCGTTCGGAAAGAAAAGCCAAATAGAGGATCTATTAAATTTCGCAGGAGTCTAACAAAAAAGTGTCAATATGCGTATGCAGGCTTCGCTGCTATCCACCGCCGCACTGACTGCGGAGGTGGGTGTCCTGAAACAGGACCTCGGGCGTACCGAGCAAGAGCTCGGCCTTGCCAAGGGGCAGCTCGAGGAAAAAGAAGGTAAAAAATGCCTTACAGAAAAAGTGCCTATAAAAAGGCGTGATTGCAAAAAATAACAGGATTGTACTGTAGGGGCCACGACTGAGGTAGCGACCCTCAAGCGGGCGCTGTCTGAGGCCGAAAAGAAAACGGCCGCGGAGCGCACCGAGCGAGAGAGACTTGGGGCTCGGGTCGGCGAGGTGCAGCAAGAGCTTCAGGCTCTCATGAAAAAACATGAGCGTTTGGAGCTTGAGTCAAAGGCGCAAGCATCCGAGCTCGCGTCGGCCCTTGAGACCACCAAGTGTGCCAAGGCCGAAGCCCAAAAGGCCCTACAAGAGTTGGAGGAGATGAGGAAGATAGAAGCGGGTAAGGCATTCTTTATGCAAAGCAGAAATATAAAAGTACACTACTTGTTACTTACCCGAATCCGGAGCTCTCCAGGGGCATTCGCAGATCTTCCCCGCAGCGTATCCGACGCCGCCGCATTCTACCGAGCTGAAGAGGGCAGCTCGACGGAGAAGGTGTTCTGGTCTCAGTATTCTGAGGTCGGACACCTTGTGCCCTTGAGCGACCGGCTGAAATAGCTGGTCGAGCTCCACAAGGCGGCCGAACAGGCCATGAAGGGTTTCATAGTTTGGCTGTGGCCCGGAGAGGCCCTGCCTGGGAGCTATTTCGGGCTGGTGCGGCGGCTGGTGGAGGCCTGTCTAAGGCTCGAGGTCATCAAGCGCTCTGTCTGCATTGAAGGTGCCCGAAGGGCCCTTGCCCGTGCAAAGGTGCACTGGGGTAAGCTGGACGGTGAGAAGCTTGTGAAGGACGGGCCACCGCCGGGGAAGGAGCATCGCAAGCCCGAGAACTACTACAAGGATGTTCTTGCAGGTGCCCGCCTTGTGGCGGATGAATGTACCAAGGATGTAATTTTTGAATGAACTCGCTCGTGTTTATCCTGTGCGCTGAAAACTTGTTCATATGCGCTAGGCAATGCTTATTGAATTTAAAATAATATTTTCTGTGCGGCCATTTATCAAAAATTGAGAGATGGTCAGTCGTCGGCTTCTGCCCCCGTGCCACTAGTGCTGGGGTGTTCGGGATAAACCTGAGCGCTCTTTTTCCCATGGTTGGGTCCTTCGAGGGAGGCGCTCAGCACAACCAACCAGGCAATCGGACTATAATGCTTGAACACTCTCACTTAGCCATAGAACTTTATAATTTTAAATTTCGGCGAAGCCCCTAGTTCGGAAGACTGAATTCGGGGCGCTATCCACGCCTTGGCCGGACAAAGCCAGCTCCTCGCTCGAAGCGGCATAAGTCTTTAGGGACTCGAAAAACCTCTCGAACAGCGACCGGTCTCTCGCCTCATCATGACAGTCAGTTTTAGCTTTCTCCACTGAGGTGCTTAACCCAGCTGAACCGAGGCACAATCGCAGTGGTTCTCCTAGTGCTACCTTAGCCGATATAGCGGAACGTAAGGCACCAAAACATAGAGCCGGGCAAGCCCAACTATTGACCCAAATCATGATTCGGAGCCGATGCATATAGTGCTATAAGTTCGGGGTGCCGCACTTGTGAAAGTGTACGGACTTCTCACACCATAATGAGGGATACTGAAGCCCCTGGCGTGTTTGCCGTACCATGGTGTACGGGTGCGATCATGTTATTTAATAAACAGATATATGAAAATAGGATAATGCAAAAAATAGACAAAAAGCTATGCATTATTTATAGAGCGGCTATTTATCAAAGCCGGACGATACAAGTAGTGCGATAAAAAGATACTATACTATTTAACACGTCCTAACGAGGGGCAGGCCGTGGAATTGTATTTAAAACAGGTATACTGCTCGTAACAGAGACCACCTGGGAGTTCCATAATGCGGCGTAGCATGTCTGCCTCCCTGGATCTTGCATCGTTTGTGCGGCGATTGAATTGCCGAACAGGTCATCTGAAGTGTGGAGTCCTGAAAGTAAAAAAAAGAATCCGGCAGCCCCTAGTACGTTTTAAGCCGTATTTTGGGTGTGCCGTTATTGTGCCCCTTCCCCTGTGCCCATGGTATTTCAAGGGCGTAGTTATGTACGCGAGGTACTGGTTTCGCTATGTCGTGAGGGCTGGGGTTGGGGCCGCATTGCTACGCCTGCTCAGAACGTGCCAGGCGGTCTTGTTGTAGGTTACTCCGGGCGCGCTTGGCAGTGTCCGGCTTTTTAACGGCCATACTGGAGAGTTGCCTAAGAAGGCTGCTTTGTACTTCCGCTACGAGAGCCGCCGTGTGCTCCTCCGTGCGGAGGGAGCGTTCGGTGTTTCCGTTGACCGTGATTACTCCTCGAGGGCCTGGAATCTTGAGCTTGAGATATGCGTAGTGCGGCACCGCATTGAACTTTGCGAATGCGGTTCGTCCGAGCAGGGTGTGATAGCCACTGCGAAACGGGACTATATCGAAGATTAACTCTTCGCTTCAGAAATTGTCCAGGGATCCGAAGACCACGTCAAGTGTTACTGAGCCTGTACAGTTGGCTTCTACAACTGGTATAACGCCTTTAAAGTTCGTTTTTGTGGGCTTAATCCTTGAGGGATCTATGCCCATTTTTTGCACTGTATCCTGGTAAAGCAGGTTCAGGCTACTGCCGCCGTCCATGAGGACTCTTGTGAGATGAAATCCGTCGATGATTGGGTCGAGAACCAATGCGGCGACGCCGCCATGACGGATGCTAGTGGGATGGTCCCTTCGATCAAAGGTGATCGGGCAGGAGGACCATGGGTTGAACTTTGGGGCGACTGGCTCCATCGCATATACGTCCCGTAGCGCATGCTTCCGCTCCCTCTTGGGAATGTGGGTTGCTTATATCATGTTCACCGTCCGCACTTGTGAGGGAAAGCCCTTCTGTCCATTGTTGTTCGGCGGCCTGGGCTCCTCCTCGTCGTTGCTATGCAGCCCCTTCTCTTTGTTTTCGGCTCTTAACTTGCCTACCTGCTTGAACACCCAACAATCCCTGTTGGTGTGATTGGCTGGCCTTTCAGGGGTGCCATGTATCTGGCACAAGCGGTCGAGTATTCGGTCCAAAATTGGACGGGCCCTGAGTATTCTTTTTGAATGGCTTTTTCCGCTGACCGGATTTATAGCCTCTGAATCCGGCATTAACTGCCGTATCTTCATTACTGCCACTGCTAACGCGGCGTTTTTGCTTATTCCGACGTGTCCTGCCACTTTTGTCCTTGGTATCCGAATTACCAGGGTTCTTAGCTAAGTTATTATTGCCAGCTAGCCAGCTGTCTTCTCCCGCACAAAAGCGGGTCATGAGTGTCGTGAGGGCTGCCATAGATTTTGGCTTTTCCTGTCCCAGGTGCCGGGCAAGCCACTTGTCGCGGATGTTATGTTTGAAGGCTGCTAGGGCCTCTGCATCCGGACAGTCGACTATCTGGTTTTTCTTTGTTAGGAACCGTGTCCAGAATTTCCTGGCCGATTCCTCTGGCTGCTGAATTATGTGGCTTAAGTCATCGGCATCCGGTGGTCGCACATAAGTGCCCTGGAAGTTGTCGAGGAATGCGGCCTCCAGGTCCTCCCAAGAACCGATAGAGTCTGCTGGCAAGCTGTTAAGCCAATGCCGGGCCGGTCCTTTAAGTTTGAGCGGGAGGTATTTGATGGCGTGTAGATCATCGCCGCGTGCCATGTGGATGTGAAGGAGATAATCCTCGATCCATACCGCTGGGTCTGTTGTGCCATCGTATGATTCGATGTTAATGGGTTTGAAACCCTCCGGGATTTTATGATCCATTACTTCATCCATGAAGCATAGTGGGTGTGTGGCGCCCCTGTACTGGGCTATATCACGACGCAGCTCGGAAGAGCTATGTCTGTTGTGTTCGGCCCGGCCAGATTTGTTGTATCCGGAGTGAAGATCATCGTCACGTGCCGTAGGGCGCATGCGCGATCCGTAGATCGATCTTGTTTGTCTTGCCTTATCCTCCAGTACGTCTCGCAGGTCTGGCGCGTTTTCCCGTGCCTTAGTTGAGCGGCGTCGGGGCATGGCTTGGGTGGAGGGCCGAGAGGCCTCTCTGTCGCGGCCGCGAGGTGGCCGGTCTGCCATGTCATGCGCTGGTGATGTAGGCGCTTCCTCCTCTGATCGGGGTAACGGCCTGCGCTTTGGGTAACTCTTGGAGGGGCGTTCGAGTTCATACTCTTCGGCCGCAAGGACTTCAGTCCATCTATCAGCTAGCAAATCTTGGTCAGCTCTAAGCTGTTGCTGCTTTTTCTTGAGGCTGTTTGCCGTGGCTAAAAGCCTGCGTTTGAAATGCTCTTGTTCGGCGGGGTCTGATGGTACGACGAATTCGTCGTCATCGGGGCTTGCCTCGTCTTCGGAGGGAGGCATATAGTTATCATCCTCAACCTCTCGGTCTGCTGCTCTCTCATGAGGGCTGGCTTCTCCATCTTCCTGCGCCGAATCTTGATGGGGTGGGTGTTCTTCGGCACTATCCGGGGTAGTATTATCTCCCGTGCCGGAATCACCGTTTTTGCTTTGGCGGGATTTAGAGCGGCGCCGCTGACGCCGGTGCTTTGGCTGTTTCTTGGAGGGGTTGTCCCCCGCTGTTCCATCGCCATCTCCGTCTTTTGGAGTGTCCACCATATATATGTCATATGACGAGGTGGCCTTCCAGCGCCCTACATGTGCTGGTTCCTGTTCGTCTCCTACATCATCATCCATACCGTCGATGTCTTCGGAGCCGAAGTCGAGCATGTCGGTTAAATCGTTGACAGTGGCTACAAAGTGGGTGGTGGGTGGGCTTTGAATTTCTTCATCGTCCGTATCCCATCCTCGCTGACCGTAGTTCGGCCAGGGCTCTCCTGATAAAGAGAGAGACTTGAGAGAATTCAGGATGTTGCCAAAAGGCGAGTGCTGAAAGATGTCCGCGGTGGTGAACTCCATTATCGGCGCCCAATTGGACTCGATTGGCAGGGGCGCGGGGGGTTCGGAGTCCGGACCCTCGGAGTCACGGGTCATGCAGAGTGTGGGGCTGGTGTTCGGCTCGATTGCCTTTGAGATCGCAACCCCCGAGGTGATGTCCAACCGCTCATCCTCGATCGGTGCAATAGGCTCCGAGTTAAGGGTCGGAACCGGTGCGTGTGCGGCCTCCAGGACACTGTTCGCAGGTAGAGCTAGATCATGCCCCTCGAGATAGTGTGGCGCGCTTGGCCGTGGCTCGAACCCGTCGAAGATCAAGTCTCCGCGGATATCTTTCGTGTAGTTTAAGCTTCCACACCTAACTTGATGGCCAGGGGCGTAGCTTTTGATCTGCTCCTGGTGGCCAAGCGAATTGGCCCGCAGAGCGAAGCCGCCAAAGACGAAGATCTGTCCGGGGAGAAAAATCTCACCCTGGACCTCATCGTTGTTGATGATCAAAGGAGCCATCGGGCCTAAAGGCGACGACACAGAGGAACTCTCAATGAAAGCACCAATGTCGGTGTCAAAACCGGCGGATCTCGGGTAGGGGGTCCCGAACTGTGCGTCAAGGCCGGATGGTAACAGGAGACGAGGGACACGATGTTTTTACCCAGGTTCGGGCCCTCTCGATGGAGGTAATACCCTAGTCCTGCTTGATTAATATTGATGATATGAGTAGTACAAGAGTAGATCTACCACGAGATCGAGGCTAAACCCTAGAAGCTAGCCTATGGTATGATTGTTGTGTATGGAGTTGATTGTCCTACGGACTACAACCCTCTGGTTTATATAGACACCGGATAGGGTTAGGGTTACACAGAGTCGGTTACAATGGTAGGAGATCTTGAATATCCGCATCACCAAGCTTGCCTTCCACGCCAAGGAAAGTTCCATCCGGACACGAGACGAAGTCTTCAATCTTGTGTCTTCATAGTCCAGGAGTCCGGCGAAGGTATAGTCCGACTACCCGAACACCCCCTAATCCAGGACTCCCTCAAATACCCCTAGCACAGAGGGAGTCGGGATTATAGGTTTCTCTTTAGAGAGTCTGGACTTTAAAGTAAGAGCAGGCCAGTGCCCCCTCCCCTAAAAAAGAACAGGCCAGTCCTATTTGACACGTATGTCGCTGAATAGCCACCTAGCGCGTACCCGCTCGCTCGTCTGGTCCTCTGTTTGGACGGCCCATTCCGGGTTTCTTCCCCTGCCTGTTTGGGCAAGAATTTCTCCAAAAAAAACTGCTTGGGGAAGGTATCCCTAAAAAAATTGTTGGGGGAATGTTCTAGAACCTTTGTTGAACCAGTTGTTTATTATTATTATTATTATTATTATTATTATTATTATTATTATTATTATTATTATTATTATTATTATTATTCATTTTTCCTTCCCTTTTTTATTTTTATTTTGTTATTGTTTTCATTTCTATTTCTTTTCTCTTAATCATTTATTTCTTCCTTTTTCTTTTTTCTTTTTATTTTTCATTTTAGGAACAATTCCAAATTCATGATTTCTTTAAATCATGAACACTTTTGAAATCACAAATAATTTCCAAATTCATGATTTTTTTTCTAAAAAATGAATATTTTTTATGCATGAACAAATTTTAAATCATGACTTCTTTTTCTATTTTGCAACACTATTTTGATTTGTTTTGAAATTGGAACTTTTTTAAAATCCAAAATTATTTAAAAACAGAAAATGCAAAAAAGAAATAAAAAATAGGGGGATCCCGATCGGCCCAAAAGGGCGACCAGGGGAGCGGGTGGTGCGCGTTCTGCCTCTTCGCGGCATGCACTGCTCGGAATAAGTGGTCCTATAAGAATTTCTAAAAAAAAGAGGTCCTATAAGAGAGGGCTAGACTGAAACAATGGCTAGGCTCATGAAACGAGTTCTTAGTTGGGCTTAAAATAGGCTGAGTTGAGCTTAAAGCAAACACATGACTTGATTTGCAAGCTGCTTAACGTAAGCCGACGATTCTCCAAAATGGAAAGAAATAGAAAGCAAATCTAAAACAGAATACACATTCTATTAAAGTCATCTGTATTCGTTGCCGCCGACACCATCCTTTGAACCTCAAATTTCTTTGGTAAAGAAGTTGTAACATGCTATTTCTTCATAGGTCGGGCTAACCTCAAAGGATTTGAAGAGTTGCATAAGTCATCGCCTTTATAGATGAGCACATAATGCTATTGTGAACACTGTGGCACGAAGATACCTATTGTAACATAGTATGTTGAACGCCGCTTCTTTCTTCGATAGGCAAGGAAGGTGGCCAAGAGCATGAAAGGATGAAACTCAAGAACCATATCCGCCTTCAACCTTAACAATTGACGGAAGCCACTCGAGCTAGACTATTATGTTCTTGAAGAGCTTCTCGTTTGCCATCAATTGATAACCAATGTTGCATAACAATCACTCAAACTCTAGTAAATTCCCAGCATGTTATCCCAGATAAAAGAATCATTATTGGTTGGGCCATCTTTCCAAGTTGTAAAACTTCAGTTAGATGCTTACTCTTCACCTTGTGCCACTAGAGTTTTTGCAATGGTGTAGTCTCAGATTGCCGAGGATATCAAAGGATCTATGTATAACCTTCATTCAATGTCTGCCTTATGTGCAGACGAGCGTCAAGGTTGGTCACTAGAACACTTTGTTGTTGTTATATTAATGCCTTTAGTCTCCCAACCATATTCATGGCAACCTTTCGGTGGCCTGACGACCTATAATGCTACAACAAATACTCTTAAAACTTTCTTCGAATAAGTCTTTCGCTTGACTTGGCTCAAAAATAGTTTAGTGTTCCAGCACACCATAAACTATTTTTTTTAAGAATACAACTTATAAAAATAAGTAAAAACGACGCTCGCCATGCACAATTTTGCTAGGAAGGCCGACTTGTACATAAAGGTAAGCAAGCTACCGCATTCACGCCTTCATTTGATTGTCGCTCGGGAATGTAAGCTTACAAAAAGCCTTAGCATTATGTTTGCATGTCATGTTTTTGGCCTCTAATCCCACACAATATTCTTTGAATATTGAGGAACAAGAGGAGATCCAATAAAAGAAACCTTTATAGAGAGAAAATCTAAGCCGCTAATGTTTGGTTTGGATAAGTAAAGTCTTGTCAAGAGTCGATTCGTGGGATCCAAATACCCTAGCTTCATGGCCAAGACCACAATGGGGATGAAGCAGGATGAACTTTATATCACATAGTCTCTACCATTGAGATGCCACCATCATAGACACACAACCCTAAGATAGAAGAAACTTAGGGCTTGTTTGGTTTGTGACTAACTTTGTCAAAGGTTTCAATACCTAAGGTTAGGCAAGTTTGACCAACTTAGGTGAGTGTTTGGTTCAAGCCACACTTGGGCCCCAAATGGCATACACACAAAAAGTGTGGCAAGATTCCCTTAGGCTTGCCAACTTGTGGCTCTCATTTTGATGAACTAACCTTAGGCAAGCTTGGAAAAAATGTTGGCAAAGTATGGAAATGCAAGGCCTAGAACCAAACGGCCTCTTAGTCCTACTCTTCAAACAATGTTGCATGGTTAACATTGCATCTGTGCACTGGGAAAGGCATTAAAGGTAAAGGAAATTGGTCAAAACAATAGCAACATTGTTGTGCTCCTACCCATGGTGACTAGGGTTTGTGGTGGCTGTTCAATCATTTCGCATGAGGTCTATTGCTCGTGTTTGTTCCTCTTTGTTATGTTGTACTGAATTTATTGTATTAATGTAGCCAGTTTGTCGTTGATACCCCCATTAAAGTGTGTTTCTGAAGAAAAGCTAACAAAAGTTTACTTCACAAACACAAATTTAAGTCTCTCTCAAGAAAAATCTAAACACAATATTTCTTGTCAAAAAGTCGCTACTCATGGGGAACGTTGCATGGGAAACAAAAAATTTCCTACGCTCCAAGATCGATCTAGGAGATGAACAACCACGAGAGGAGAGATTGCTTTTACATACCCTTGTAGATTGCTTAGCGGAAGCGTTAAGAAACGCAATTGATGTAGTCGAACGTCTTCGTGATCCCATCACGATCCGTCCACGAACTCCCGATCAAGTGACGAACGAACGACACCTCCGAGTTTAGCACACGTGCGGCTCGGCGGCGTCCTCTCCTTCTTGATCCAGCAAGTGAGAGAGAGAGGAGGTAGATGAGATCTTAACCAACATGACGGTGTGGTGGTGGTGGTGGCAACGGAACCCCGGCAGGGCTTCGCCAAGCGCGTACCGGTGAAAGTGAGACAAGTTGGGGGAGGCAATGGGCAATGGTGAAGGTTTGGCTGCCCCCATACACCTCCCCCATCTATATATAGGCTAGGGGGCAGGAGAGGGCGTCCAAAACCCATCTAGGGCCAGCCACAAGGTTGAAATCCCTATAAACTTGGAGATAACATCTTATCTCTAGATTCAACCCTTTAAATTTAGAGATAAGATCTTATCTCTAGATTTAAACAACATGTGCCTTGGGGAAAGGAGTGTCCAGCCTAAGTGGGCTGTGGCCCCACCCCTCGGTCCATGTGGGCCCTTCCTAGGTCGTTGGGCCCCATGGCGGAACCCCCGAAACCTTCTAGAACCTTTCCGGTACAATACAGAAGAAACCAAACTTTTCCTAGAGCCCAAAATATGACTTCCCATATATAAATCTTTACCTCTGGACCATTGCGGAGCTCCTCGTGATGTCCCGGATCCCATCCAGGACTCCGAATAACCTTCGTACTTTCTACTATTCTCAATACTACCCTAGCGCTACCAAGTGTCAAGCGTGCGACCCTACGGGTTCGAGAATCATGTAGACATGACCGAGACACCTCTACGGTCAATAACCTATGGGACCTGGATGTCCATATTGGTTCCTACATATTCTACAAAGATCTTTACCGGTCGAACCTCGATGTCAAGGATTCAACTATTCCCGTATATATTTCCCTCGTCCATCTGTTTGTTATTTGCCCGAGATTCGATCGTCGGTATCCCTATGCCTAGTTCAATCTCGTTACCGGCAAGTCTCTTTACCCGTCGTAATACAACATCCCGTGGATAACTCATTAGTCACATTGCTTGCAAGCTTACTATGATATTGTATTACCGAGTGGGCCCAAAGACACCTCTTCGTTATACGGAGTGACAAATCCCAGTCTTGATCCATGGCAACTCAACAGACAGCCTCGGAGATACCTGTAGAGCACCTTTATAGTCACCCAGTTACGTTGCGATGTTTGGTATACACAAGGTATTCCTCCGGTGTTAGTGAGTTTCCTGATCTCATGGTCATAGGAACATATACTTGACATGCAGAAAATGACAGCAATAAACTTGACATGATCATATGCTACGTTTATAGTTTGGGTCTTTTCCATCACATCATTCTCCTAATGATGTGATCCCGTTATCAAATGACAACTTATGTCTATGGCTAGGAAACCATAGCCATCTTTGATCAACGAGCTAGTCCGGTAGAGGCTTACTAGGGACATGTTGTTGTCTATGTATACACACATGTATTTGAGTTTCCAGTCAATACAATTATAGCATGGATAATAAACGATCATCATGAACAAGCAAATATAATAATAACCACTTTATTATTGCCTCTAGGGCAAATTTCCGACAGTCTCCCACTTGCACTAGAGTCAATAATGTAGCATTACATGGTAATGAATCTAACACCCATAGAGTTATGGTGTTGATCATGCTTTGCCCGTGGAAGAGGTTTAGTCAATGGATCTGCAACATTCAGATTTGTATGTATCTTGCAAATGTTTATGTCTTCCTCCTTGATGTAATCACAAATGGAATTGAAGCGTCACTTTATGTGCCTGGTCCTCTTGTGAAACCTTGGTTCCTTGGCTAGAGCAATGGCACCAGTGTTGTCACAGAACAGAGTCATTGGGTCCACTGCACTGGGCACAACTCCAAGATCTGTCATGAACTGCTTCATCCAGACACCTTCCTTCGCCTCCTCCGAGGCAACTATGTACTCTGCTTCGCATGTAGAATCAGCTACCACGGTCTTCTTGGAACTGCACCAGCTTACCTCTCCCCCGTTCAGAACATATACGTATCCGGTTTGAGACTGAGAGTCATTCGGATCTGTGTCAAAGCTTGCATCAACGTAACCCTTTACGACGAGCTCTTGATCACCTCCTTAAATGAGAACCATTTCCTTAGTCCTTTTTAGGTACTTAAGGATATTCTTGACTGCTGTCCAGTAGTCCTGGCCATCTCAGGCCCGGCCCTGTCGGCCCACCCAGGCCCGACCCTAAAATCCAGGGCCTAGGCCCGATGGGCTTGCCCATGGGCCGGGCTTGGGCCTGAGTTTGGAGCCCACCAGCAGGGCCTGGACGGGCTTGGGCTTGGCATATTGGCATTTTAAGGAAGAGGCCAGGCCCATGGCCCTAAGCCCTAAGGGCTTTTCAGGGCTTTTTACCAGATGGGCCGGGCTTGGGCTTGAAAAGTAGGCCCGATGGTAGGGCCTGGGCCTCAGTTTTTTGCCATGGGCTTTTTTAGGCCCGGCCCGGCCCGGCCCATGGCCAGATATACTGTCCAGTGTTCCACTCCTGATCACTTTGAAACCTTCCAGCCATACTTATGGCAAGGCAGACATCTGGTCTTATGCACAACATCGCATACATGATAGAGCCTATGGCAGAAGCATAGGGGACGACACTCATGTTTTCTCTATCCTCTGCAGTCGTTGGGCATTGAGTCTTACTCAACTTCACACCTTGCAAAATAGGCAAGAACCCCTTCTTGGACTGATCCATTTTGAACTTCTTCAAAATCTTATCAAGGTATGTGCTTTGTGAAAGTCCTATCAAGCGTCTTGATCTATCTATATAGATCTTGATGCCTAATATGAAAGCAACTTCTCCCAGGTCCTTCATCGAAAAACTCTTGTTCAAATATTCCTTCATGTTTTCCAAAAGTTTTATATTGTTTCCAATCAGTAATATGTCATCCACATATAATACAAGAAATGCTATAGAGCTCCCACTCACTTTCTTGTAAATACAAGCTTCTCCATAAACTTGTATAAACCCAAACGATCACCTCATCAAAGCGAATATTCCAACTTCGTGATGCTTGCACCAGCCCATAAATGGATCGTTGGAGCTTGCACACTTTGTCAACATTCTCTGGATCGACAAAACCTTCCGATTGCATCATATACAACACTTCCTTAAGGAAACCATTATGGAACGATGTTTTGACATCCATCTGCCAGATTTCATAATCGAAAAATGCAGCTATTGCCAACATGATTCTGACGGACTTAAGCATCGCTACGGGTGAGAAAGCCTCATCGTAGTCAACTCCTTGAACTTGTGAAAACCCCTTTGCCATAAGTCGAGCTTTATAGACGGTGATATTACCGCCTGCGTCCGTCTTCTTCTTGAAGATCCATTTATTCTAAATGGCCTTTCGCCCTTCAGGTAATACTTCCAAAGTCCATACTTTGTTTTCATACATGGATCCCTTATCGGATTTCATGGCATCTAACCATTTGTCAGAATCTGGGCTCACCATTGCTTCTCCACAGATCGTAGGTTCATTGTCGTTGCTGTCCAACGACATGACCTCCAAAACAGGGTTAACGTACCACTCAGGAGTAGTACGTATCCTTGTCGACCTACGAGGTTCGATAGTAACTTGATCTGAAACTTCATGATCACCATCATTAGTTTCCTCTTCAACTGACGCAGGTGTCACAGAAACATCTTTCTACACTGCACTACTCACTGGTTGAAGTAAAGGTTCAACAACCTCATTAAGTTCTATCTTCCTCCCACCCATTTCTTTCGAGAGAAACTCTTTCTCGAGAAAGGACCCGTTCTTAGCGACAAACACTTTTCCCTCGGATCTGAGATAGAAGGTATACCCAATTGTCTCCTTTGGGTATCCTATGAAGATGCATTTGTCCGCTTTGGGTTCGAGCTTTTCCGGTTGAAGCCTTTTGACATAAGCATCGCATCCCCAAACCTTAAGGAACGACAGCTTAGGTTTCTTGCCAAACCATAGTTCATACGGTGTCGTCTCTACGGACTTAGATGGTGCCCTATTTAAAGTGAATGTAGCTGTCTCTAATGCATAACCCCAAAATGATAGTGGTAGATCCACAAGAGACATCATAGAATGCACCATATCCAATAGGGTACGATTACGATGTTCAGACACACCATTACGCTATGGTGTTCCAGGTGGCGTCAACTGTGAAACAATTCCACATTGTCTTAAGTGATTGCCAAACTCATAACTCAGATATTCTCCCCCTCGATCGGGTCGTAGGAATTTAATCTTCTTGTTACTATGATTCTCAACTTCACTCTGAAATTGCTTGAACTTTTCAAATGTTTCAGACTTATGCTTCATTAAGTAAACATACCCATATCTACTCAAGTCATCGGTGAAGGTGAGAAAATGACGATATCTGTCGTGGTTTTGTCACGACAGATGTCCTCCTGAAAGGACTTAGTCGTGGAGCCATTGCTACGGGTTAGCTTGAAGGGGTTAAAGCGGACCAAGGGACGCAAGAGAATTTATACTAGTTCAGCCCCTTCGTTGAAGGTAAAAGCCTACGTCTAGTTGTGATGGAATTGATGGGGTTTCGATGACTAGGGAGCAAATAAGCTTCGCCTAAGTCTCGAGTTGTTGTCTGTCCTCCTGAACCGCCGCCGGGTCGTCCCCTTATATACATGGGCGACACCCGTCGGTTTACATAGTCCCGAGACCGGCTCATAAACGTGTCTGGTTCGGTCTCTGCTCTTTCTATCTTACCATACAAGTTACATACCAACCGGTTCACGGTTACAGGCCTTAAACTGGTCTGGGCCTTGGGCCCCAATCTAATATTCCTATTTGCCTTCATGGGCTTCAAGCATACTCAACTACTGATGAAGTTAATCCAGCCTGTCCTGGACGGTTTATGCCCAGTAGTAATATCCCCAACATTAGGCCCCAGATTGATTTGAATAGGTTCATGTCAATCCTTAGCAGAAACTTCGTCTTTAACATCTTCGCCTAATTTGGTGAACCGCCGTGACGTCATCTTCTCATATCATGGTGAACCGGCGTGACGTCATCTGTTAAAGAAAAAATGTGTATGACACATCTTCATTAATGGGTTTCCAACAATCGAGGCGACAACTGCTCCTCACTTCCAAATTCGCGGTCCCTTGATTTTCGCGCCTGACACATATTCCCTGCCTTTATAAATAGGACCGAGGGGTCATTTTCTTTTCCCCTTCATGCCCTTCCGCGTCGTCCTCCTTGTGCCGCTCAGCTTGTGAAGCTCCGCCGCCACCGTCGACCGTCGTCTCTGCTTCGACCTTGGCCGCTGCATCACCCTGAGCGCACCAAATTACTGCGGCAGCCTTCCGCTTCTTCCTCAGCTCCGGTAAGTCTTCTGCCCCTTCCGCCATAGATCTGTTCTAGGGTTTCCAGGTTCTTCGGTGTTCATCATTCGTTCTTGTTCATATGAAGGTTCTTTGATGAACTCCTGAATATCTGCTCTGTGTAGTGGTAGCCTTTAGCCTCCGTTTCCACTTACACATCTCAAAACCATAGATCTTATCTGAACCTTAGCTCATTGGTTCGATACTGCCACTTTAGGCTTTGAATATAGTTCTTTTTCCTGATATGCCCCAGATCCAAAACTGCAACATAACCTTGTGAAACCTATTTTCATTCACTTACTCATCTGCAATCCTGACTCTTCAATGCTTAGACTAGGTGGTTTAACTTTGTAGAAAAGATGACAATCCGGTATATACCATTAGTCCCCTTGTTGAACCGCCAAATCCTTGACCCGGGCACTGTTGCATCGTTGAACTCCGGTTTATAAATAGCTGCCTCCGGATTAGCAAATATGCATTATCATATATCTGCCCAACGTTCTCTTAAACCGGTAATTAATTTATTGTAGATCTTGCCATGGCGAAGCAAGTGTATGAGTGCAACTGGGTCCCTTCTCGAGTGACTGAGGATCAACTAGACAATCTGGTCAAAACGGGCGCTTTAAGCCAAAAAAGCGTCATTCACTGGAGAGTCCCTGGCACGGAATGCCCTCCTACTCCCCAAGAGGGAGAAGCTGTTGTTTTTACTGGTCATTTAAGCCGGGGCTTCAACCCTCCCGGTTCAAAGTTTTTCCGGGATGTCTTAGCCGATTTTCAACTGCACCCACAAGATATTGGTCCTAACTCCATAACCAATATCTGCCACTTTCAAGTCTTCAATGAGGTTTACCTCCAGGAGGAACCTTCCGTAGAGCTATTCCGGGACTATTTTCATTTGAACCGTCGCACAGAGTTCAAAGACGGATCCAACACAGAACTGGGTGGTGTGGCGATTGAGAAAAGAAAAGAAGTCACCTTACCTCATGCCAACCTTCACAGCCACCCCAAAGAATGGAACCACACATGGTTTTATTGCAAGGACACCTCTCCTTCTGAAGAAAATCCCTTGCCGAGTTACCGTCCGGAACATCTGAGCAACACATACCCTTTCCCTCAGAGGTTAACTGCTAAGGAGAGAGTTAAATATTCTGCTCAATTATCCAAACTTAGGGCCTTCATGGCAAACGGGTTAACACGTGTTGACTTTGCACGCTGCTGGATCTCTTGGAGCATACTACCCTTAAGCCAGCGCCCCGGTTTGATGTGTGAGTACACAGGAGATGTAAAGGATGCTCAGCGGCACATTGATATCCAACTTACAGACGACGAAGTTACCGAAGCTGTCAAAAAGATTCTGAATGAACCGGAAAATGTCTGTGCTCAAACCGGACTACCCCCTTTCTGCGCCATTAACAAACCGCCAGCTGTAAGAGTCATACTTTCTGTTCATCTGAAAAATGCCTTTATCCAAATATTCTCTGACGATGTTATTATCTTTGACAGGGCGATGATACATTCTGGAATAGGAAACCTCCATAAGACAAACCGGCGAAGCCAACCCAGCAAAAGACTAGAGTTGTGAAGAAACCTGCTAATAAGAAAAGAACCACCGCTATAACGCCCTCGATGCGGCTATATCTCCCACGTGTCGAAGCACGACTTAGAGGCATACCCGCATTGAAAGCAATGTCGCAAGTGAGGTAATCTCCACACAACCCATGTAATACATAAGGGAAAGAGATACATAGTTGGCTTACAATCGCCACTTCACACAATACATGAGTAAAGCATTACATCATACAGATACAATCAAGGTCCGACTACGGAACCAAAATAAAAGAAGACTACCCCAAATGCTACACAGATCCCTGATCGTCCCGACTGGGCTCCACTACTGATCAACTGAAATTAAACAACACAATGAACAAGATCTTCATCGAGCTCCTCCTTGAGCTTGGTTGCGTCACCTGCACGGTTTCATCGGCACCTGCAAACTGGTGTTGGAAGTATCTGTGAGTCACGGGGACTCAGCAATCTCACACCCGCGAGATCAAGACTATTCAAGGTTATAGGTAGGGTAAAAGGTATGAGGTGGAGCTGCAGCAAGCGACTAGCATATATGGTGGCTAACAGTCGCAAAGGAGAGCGAGAAGAGAAGGCAAAGCACGGTCGAACAACTATGATCAATAAGTGATCCTGAACTACTTACGTCAAACATAACTCCAACAACCGTGTTCACTTCCCGGACCCCGCCGAGAAGAGACCATCACGGTTACACACGCGGTTGGTGTATTTTAATTAAGATCAACTTCGGGTTTTCTACAACCGAACATTAACAAATTCCCATCTGCCACATAACCGCGGGCACGACTTTTGAAAGTTCAAACCCTGCAGGGGTGTCCCAACTTAGCCCATGATAAGCTCTCGTGATCAACGAAGGATATTCCTTCTCCCCGGGAAGACCCGATCAGTCTCGGAATCCCGGCTACAAGACATTCCGACAGTAATAAAACAAGTCCAGCAAAGCCGCCCGATGCGCCGACATCCTGATAGGAGCTGCACATATCTCGTTCTCAGGGCAACACCGGATGAGCTGTCCGTACAACTAAAACCAGACCTCAAGTTTCCTTGAGGTGGCGCTGCAAAGCGCTCTAGTTCGGACCAACACTTAGACAAGCATTGGCCCGGGGGGGGGGGCTGAATAAAGATGACCCTCGGGTTAGCTACTCCCAAGGGAAAGGTATAGGTGGTAGGCAAATGGTAAAACCAATGTTGGGCCTTGCTGGAGAAGTCTTATTCAAAGCGAACTGTCAAGGGGGTCCCATAAATCACCCGACCGCGTTAGGGACGCAAAATCCGGGAACATAACACCGATATGACGGAAACTAGGGCGGCAAGAGTGGAACAAAACACCAGGCATAAGGCCGAGCCTTCCACCCTTTACCAAGTATATAGATGCATTAATTAAATAAGATATATTGTGATATCCCAACAAGTAAACATGTTCCAATCAAGGAACAACATCTCCATGTTCCAACAAGGAACAAACTTCATTTTCACCTGCAACTAACAACGCTATAAGAGGGGCTGAGCAAAGTGGTAACATAGCCAAACAACGGTTTGTTAGGACAAGGTGGGTTAGAGGCTTGGTTTAACAATATGGGAGGCATGATAAGCAAGTGGTAGGTATCGCAGCATAGGCATAGCAAAAAAGCGAGCAATCTAGCAAGCAAAGATAGAAGTGATTTCGGGGGTATGGTCATCTTGCCTGAGATCCCGCAAGGAAGAAGAACGAGTCCATGAAGAAGACAAACGAACGTCGTCGAACGAATCCTCACAACTCCGGAACGAAAACCGAAGCTAACGAGAGAAGCAACCCGGAAACAAACAAACAACATAGTAAACAACCAACACATAAACATGTCATGGTATGCGAGATGTGGTATGCAATGCATATGCATGCTTCGGAAGGAAAAGATGAACAAGGCATAATCTTGGCAAACCAAGTATGCCACTGGAAGGATGAGATGATTTCGGTTGAAATCGATATAAAGATCACCGGAATCGGATGCACGGTTTGCAAATGACAAGCAAAACAAGAATGACAAGATTCTGCCATTAACAGCATGATACCACTTAGCATGCAATAAGAAACTAAGTTACTGCACCCAAACGTACCAGCAAAGCATATAACAGTAATCTACTCAAGATGCGTGACAAAATATGAACACTGAGCTACGGCTAAATCACACCATAACAGGTTCAAACAAGCATGGCAAAAGTGCAAAAGATAACAGGTTCACAGACTTGGTGAAAATAACATGCCAGAAATTAACATCAGTATGACATGTTTAGAGCAATGAAACAACATGCTATAGGAGCAGGACATAGCAAAATAAGGCATGTCATGAATCTACTCAAAGCACTTGAAAAAAGTCCCTTACTGACAATAAGCCAAAAAGGATAAGAAAACAATTTAGCAAGTTTCGTTACAGGTATCAGACTTAGCAGAAAACTGGACATGTCAAAAACAGATAACAAGTAGGCATGTTCGTGAGCTCGATGCACTCACTACAGAGCATTGCATGATAAAATAAGCATACATCCATCAAGAAGACATGGCATAGAAGCTAGACATGGAAATAATAACCTCATAGCATGCAAGGATCAACTACAACAAGCTTGGCAAAATCGAATAACATGTAAACAATCTGCCAGGAAACATTTTATAGCAAAAGTAGAGCTCGATTGACTCAAGCTATGGCACTCCATAATTACAAACAAAGGCATGGAGGGATAGAGCAAATCCATAAGCTAAAAACACCCTTACTTATCATGCTCAAAAGAGGCATAGATCTCTCTGAAACAACATGAACACATGGCATAAAAATAACAGCAGGCAGGGACGGTGAAAATACCAAGTCTGTGAAATCAGCAACATTAAGTACCCTAGTTTGCATGCTTGTTCTAGTCACCACATAGATCACAAAAATACATGGCATAAATCTCTGGAAAGATGGCATGGCATATTACAAAACACATGTAGGACTCAACTTCATAGGATGCACACATCAATCATGGCAAAAAAGACAAAAGTGCATGTGCTGATAAGAATCTGAAACTAACATCACATAGCCCTCTTCTAACAGCATTTACGGCATCAAGATGAGCTCAAAAGGAAACGATGCAATGATTTGAAATGATGTACTCATCGAGGCGAACAATTTGATATGCTACATGCCCAAAACGAAGCAGTACACAAGGAGATATGAAGCGATGAAGATGGCAACATAATGCAAAATATTCGGGACTTGGACGAAATCCGGGGTCAACCTTGTTTTCAGATCTGGATCCGGGCTCGCCGGAGTCGACGGAGAGAGGCCGCCGGAGGGCTCGGGGAGGCGCCTGGAGATGCGGGGGAAGGCCACCGGCGAGGGGGGGGGGGCGCCGGATCCCGGAGACGCCGGTGACGAGGAGGGCCCGGGCGGCGGGGCCGCGCCGGGACGGCGCCGGGCGTCGAGGTCGCGCGCGGCGGCGGCGCGCGGGCATGGCGGCGGGGCGGCGCAAGGGCGGCGCCGGCGGGCGGCGGAGCGGGGCACCGCGGCGGCGGCGGAGGCGGGCGGCCGCGGGGCACGGCGGCGGCGTTGAGCGGGCAGCGAAGGCGCCGGCGGAGGCGGCGGCCGCGGGCGGCGCGGGCCGGTCGGGCCCGGGGGCGGGCCGACGATGGGCCTGGCGGCGCGGTGCGGTGGTCGAGGCCACGTGGCGCGCGGTGGTTGGGCGTGGAGGCGGCGGTGCTGAGGTGTCGGCGCGCGATTGGTTGGGGCAACGTGGAGGTTGGACATGTCCGGCGCGGGATGGACATGTCCGGCGGCGCGAGGGGAGCAGGTTAGGGTTTCATCTGCGCGAAAATCCGAGGGGAGCACATATTTATAGGTAGAGGGGGCTAGGAAGCTCCAAATGGAGTGCGGTTTTCGCCCACACGATCGTGATCGAACGACCGAGAATATGGAGATGACTTAGATGGGTTTTGGGCCACTTTGAAGGGGTTGTTGGGCTGCACACCAAAGAGGCCTTTACGGTTACCCGGTTAACCGTTGGAGTATCAAACGACCTCCGATTGACCCGAAACTTGACAGGCGGTCTACCGGTGCTATACCAAGGTCACATGTCAAGCCTCGGTCCATTCCGAGAAAGTTTAATACCCACACACGAAAATAGGTAAAAGGGGACGCCGGAGGACGTAGGTGCGCCGGATTGCAAAACGGACAACGGGGAAAATGCTCGGATGCATAAGACGAACACGTATGCGAATGCGATGCACATGATGACATGATATGAAATGCAGATGATGACATGGCAAAGTGCAACACGCAAGCACATGACATGGCAACGACGGCGAATAACTGGTGGACACCTGGCGCATCGAATCCGGGGCGTTACAACACTTCACCACTACGAGAGGATCTCGTCCCGAGATCTAGAACGGCACCGGAGGGGAAAAACGGAAGAGAAAGAGGAGAGGTAAAACTAAGTTGCTTCTTTGACAAAAAAGTGAAACTAAAGAACCTTGAGAGGTTGGATAAATTGAGAGAAGAATACAATGGAGATGAACAAAGTTGAAAACACTCCGTTAGGAAAGAGGAACATGGGATACGACGAGAAACAAGAGGTTAAGTGACAAGGTAGAAATAGAAACCACTCCGGTTAAAACAAGATAGAGAAGGAATAAGATTGATATAGTATTGGCAGCACTCCGACTGAAAAGAGATGCAGAACTTGATAAGATGAAAAGAACTTGAGCAGAGAAGATACAACACTCCGGTTAAATGGGTAAGCAAGGAAAGAACACGATCCTCACAATTTGAGATGATGTGCGAAGAGAGCAACATCACAATGCCTCCGTAAGAAAGAATAGAAGTTAGATCGTTGGAATAAAGGGATGGAGAAGAAAATGACAACTTTTGCCACAAGAGAGCTTGAAGAGCACCCTTCCAAGAAGGTTAAAACGGAGTTGTTGGAAAACCAACAACGAAAGGATAAACTTGTAGTGGGCTTATGGAAACCATCTCAAAATTATGAGGTGAGATTCTGCCACCAATGGAAACAAATGATTGGATTGATATCAACAAGGAGACGAGAAACTATTTCACCGGGAGGATAAATGAAGAACTTGGATCATTTATAAGCACCATAAATAGCAACAATCCTTACGGAAAGCTTTAGGTGAAATATAACCCAAGATAACTCCAATGAAGAGATTGATGGATTTAAATATCTCATTCTTGACAACATGTTAATCATGAAACGCGAACTCAAATTGTCAAGAGTGATATAACACCACCTCAAACGATAAGGTAGAGCAAATTGCACTTCAGAATGCAACCTGAAGAATGCTTAAACTCCTCAAGATAAAACATGTGTTGACACCATGTTTAATTTAGAGTATAGCTTGGCGGATCTTGACTCCGAGAGCAATCTTGAAGAACAATTGAATACTGAAAAGGGTCCTTGATAAACCATCATGTGAACATTCCATGAAGAACTCCGGTAAAACAAGGATGATAGAAAGAGAGAGAAGTTGAAAACACAAGGTGAAGCCTTGCAATGATTTAGATGGAACTTTGAAATGATATAATTGAAATAGCCTGGAGCTCCGGAAAGAAAAATGAACAAATGAGATCCAGAATTTTGATGAATCTCCGGAATAAGGAATTGAATTTACTCGAGGTAACAAGAATAAGAATTACATTATGCTCATCCTTCGCCAATTAAATTGATGACAAGCAATGGATTTGGCATACTACTTATTCTCGTAGAAAGGATTAAGATAGATATAGCGCAAACTTGGGAAGGTCTTCAACGAACCACCAGTAGGATTGGAAAGAAAAAATGAATCTATATGATAACAAGGGAAGAAGGATCTTGAACGAACCACCGTAAGAATTGAAAATGAATGAAGAAAAGAGAACGAATCACCGGGAAGAATTAGCAAATGAACGAAGATGCTTGCTAGGATTTAGATACATGAGAACGAAGAGATCAAGAACTGATTAGAGAATATTGAAAGATGCACCGGTAAGATTTGGAGAACGAGAGCTGAAAGCTGAGAATAAATAATTCTTCTGAAATGATGGCCTCCGGATAATCAAACTGAAAAGATTTCTGAAATGCTCCGTATGGGTGAAAAGAATTCTCACAATCGAAAACAATTATGAGAGAATGGCATAACGCTAGAACCATAAATCTTGAAGAGGATGGAGCAAGATTTAAGAGAAACTCTTCTTCGGTCTTCAATTGTTGAGAATGACGATGAGAAACACCACCATGAATTGTTCAGACACTCCGTAATGAAAATTGGAAAGGTTGAACCAACGATGAAAAGAATATGAAAGCGAACTTGGAGAAAACAGCTGACTGATGAAAATCCATTCTTACGTCAAACTTCAAAAGAATTTGGGCATAGCTCCGGGAAAATTAGAAGAGTCAGCTAAGAACCTGGAAAAAGACCTGCGGGTTAGGGCCCACTCAAAAGAATGGTTGAACGATTGCTTGAAAAGATAGAGAGATTGCACCGGTTGAATTAAATGACTTGAATGAGATAGCATACTCAAAAGAAATTGAGTTCATTGAGAATGGAAACTTGAATCTTCTGAGATATCTTCATCACTCTGGAACAATTGAATAGCGAGAAGTGGATGATTAAGAGGTGCACCGGTACGAGAAAAAAAACATTTGAAACGAGGAAAAGATATGATCGACAAAGCTTGAATTTAGTCCACCGGGGAAGAAAAATAACATGAAGGAGAAGAATGGAGAGGCTTCACATCAATAAGATGGATACTTGATCAAGAAATCTGCATCCTAGAAGAAATAAGGGTGGGAGGGTGGGAGAACAAAGACAACTTGGAACGGATGAAGCAAACACCGTTGAGAAGAACTGATAATTGATCTTGCGAATGTTGAAGTGATCGGATCCACTTGAAGAGAGACACACCGGTTGAAAAAAGAATTAACATGACAACCTCGATGGTCAAGAAGGATTAGTATTCACATAGCAATATGAGAACACCGTTTAGGGAAGGTATGAATCAACACTTGACAATGAAGCAACTCGAACACCACAAAACAAAACAAAAACAAAGGATTGGCTCGCAGAATAAGCCGGAAACAAACATATGATAGATCCCATACGTATCATGTGTCTGTTGGAAAGAATTCCTACGTGATACTTGAATTCCACCTATAAACTCCCGAAACTTTCTGGTTATGCAATCAGGTGTTGGGGATACATGGGACACAAAATATATCACCCAAACTAACAATACCTAGATCCAGCTGTATCCATCCTTCAACACATAACCAAGAAACCATCGGAAATAGTCTACCTCAACCTTCGAAAAGCATCCGTTATACGAGTCATGGCAATACTCCCGCACTCGCCTCAGTACTGGGCTATCAGGGTTATCTCACCAACAACTGTACAAAAGAGATTTTCGATGTCGGCGTACTAAACTCAGGTATTCCAGAACTGCAACGATAAAATTATGACGACAACACCTCGGAGCTCAACTCCCCGGGACACCTCCACTAAAACCCCTGCTGACGGGAGGCAACCAAGACAATGTTGTCATCATAAAACCATCGGAACGATTCTAAGATACCCGCGTGATCCTAAAATTTTTTTTAGTGAAATTTGAGAAGAGAAGAGTCAAAACTCTAAGTCAGGATGCCTTACCAGAGCGATGAGGAGACTGGGAAGTAAAAAGAATTCCTAAACTCTCCGATATATAATTCCTAAATGACTCAAAACATTTTTCTAGACACAACTCGGCCGCTAAAAACGATCAATCAGTGGGGGCTCCTAAGGTCGGGGAAGGCTCTGATACCAACTTATAACGCCCTCGATGCGGCTATATCTCCCACGTGTCGAAGCACTACTTAGAGGCATACCCGCATTGAAAGCAATGTCGCAAGTGAGGTAATCTTCACACAACCCATGTAATACATAAGGGAAAGAGATACATAGTTGGCTTACAATCGCCACTTCACACAATACATGAGTAAAGCATTACATCATACAGATATAATCAAGGTCCGACTACGGAACCAAAATAAAAGAAGACTACCCCAAATGCTACACAGATCCCCGATCGTCCCGACTGGGCTCCACTACTGATCAACTGAAATTAAACAACACAATGAACAAGATCTTCATCGAGCTCCTCCTTGAGCTTGGTTGCGTCACCTGCACGGTTTCATCGGCACCTGCAAACTGGTTTTGGAAGTATCTGTGAGTCACGGGGACTCAGCAATCTCACACCCGCGAGATCAAGACTATTCAAGGTTATAGGTAGGGTAAAAGGTATGAGGTGGAGCTGCAGCAAGCGACTAGCATATATGGTGGCTAACAGTCGCAAAGGAGAGCGAGAAGAGAAGGCAAAGCACGGTCGAACAACTATGATCAATAAGTGATCCTGAACTACTTACGTCAAACATAACTCCAACAACCGTGTTCACTTCCCGGACCTCGCCGAGAAGAGACCATCACGGTTACACACGCGGTTGGTGTATTTTAATTAAGATCAACTTCGGGTTTTCTACAACCAGACATTAACAAATTCCCATCTGCCACATAACCGCGGGCACGGCTTTCGAAAGTTCAAACCCTGCAGGGGTGTCCCAACTTAGCCCATGATAAGCTCTCGCGATCAACGAAGGATATTCCTTCTCCCCGGGAAGACCCGATCAGTCTCGGAATCTCGGCTACAAGACACTCCGACAGTAATAAAACAAGTCCAGCAAAGCTGCCCGATGCGCCGACATCCTGATAGGAGCTGCACATATCTCGTTCTCAGGGCAACACCGGATGAGCTGTCCGTACAACTAAAACCAGACCTCAAGTTTCCTTGAGGTGGCGCTGCAAAGCGCTCTAGTTCGGACCAACACTTAGACAAGCATTGGCCCGGGGGGGCTGAATTAAGATGACCCTCGGGTTAGCTACTCCCAAGGGAAAGGTATAGGTGGTAGGCAAATGGTAAAACCAATGTTGGGCCTTGCTGGAGAAGTCTTATTCAAAGCGAACTGTCAAGGGGGTCCCATAAATCACCCGACCGCGTTAGGGATGCAAAATCCGGGAACATAACACCGATATGACGGAAACTAGGGCGGCAAGAGTGGAACAAAACACCAGGCATAAGGCCGAGCCTTCCACCCTTTACCAAGTATATAGATGCATTAATTAAATAAGATATATTGTGATATCCCAACAAGTAAACATGTTCCAATCAAGGAATAACATCTCCATGTTCCAACAAGGAACAAACTTCATCTTCACCTGCAACTAACAACGCTATAAGAGGGGCTAAGCAAAGCGGTAACATAGCCAAACAACGGTTTGTTAGGACAAGGTGGGTTAGAGGCTTGGTTTAACAATATGGGAGGCATGATAAGCAAGTGGTAGGTATCGCAGCATAGGCATAGCAAAAGAGCGAGCAATCTAGCAAGCAAAGATAGAAGTGATTTCGAGGGTATGGTCATCTTGCCTGAGATCCCGCAAGGAAGAAGAACGAGTCCATGAAGAAGACAAACGAACGTCGTCGAACGAATCCTCACAACTCCGGAACGAAAACCAAAGCTAACGAGAGAAGCAACCCGGAAACAAACAAACAACATAGTAAACAACCAACACATAAACATGGCATGATATGCGAGATGTGGTATGCAATGCATATGCATGCTTCGGAAGGAAAAGATGAACAAGGCATAATCTTGGCAAACCAAGTATGCCACTGGAAAGATGAGATGATTTCGGTTGAAATCGATATAGAGATCACCGGAATCGGATGCACGGTTTGCAAATGACAAGCAAAACAAGAATGACAAGATTCTGCCATTAACAGCATGATACCACTTAGCATGCAACAAGAAACTAAGTTACTGCACCCAAACGTACCAGCCAAGCATATAACAGTAATTTACTCAAGATGCTTGACAAAATATGAACACTGAGCTACGGCTAAATCACAACATAACAGGTTCAAACAAGCATGGCAAAAGTGCAAAAGATAACAGGTTCACAGACTTAGTGAAAATAACAACATGCCAGAAATTAACATCAGTATGACATGTTTAGAGCAATTAAACAACATGCTACACGAGCAGGACATAGCAAAATAAGGCATGTCATGAATCTACTCAAAGCAGTTGACAAAAGTCCCTTACTGACCATAAGCCAAAAAGGATAAGTAAATATGATAACACCCATGTCAATTAAGCAAGTTTCGTTACAGGTATCAGACTTAGCAGAAAACTGGACATGTCAAAAACAGATAACAAGTAGGCATGTTCGTGAGCTCGATGCACTCACTACAGAGCATTGCATGATAAACTAAGCATACATCCATCAAGAAGACATGGCATAGAAGCCAGACATAGCAAGAATAACCTCATAGCATGCAAGGATCAACTACAACAAGCTTGGCAAAATCGAATAACATGTAAACAATCTGCCAGGAAACATTTTATAGCAAAAGTAGAGCTCGATTGACTCAAGCTATGGCACTCCATAATTACAAACAAAGGCATGGCTGGATAGAGCAAATCCATAAGCTCAAAACACCCTTACTGATCATGCTCAAAAGAGGCATAGATCTCTCTGAAACAACATGAACACATGGCATAAAAATAACAACAGGCAGGGACTTGGTGAAAATACCAAGTCTGTGAAATCAGCAACATTAAGTACCCTAGTTTGCATGCTTGTTCTAGTCACCACATAGATCACAAAAATACATGGCATAAATCTCTGGAAATATGGCATGGCATATTACAAAACGCATGTAGGACTCAACTTCATAGGATGCACAAATCAATCATGGCAAAAAAGACAAAAGTGCATGTGCTGATAAGAATCTGAAACTAACATCACATAGCCCTCTTCTAACAGCATTTCCGGCATCAAGTTGAGCTCAAAAGAAAACGATGCAATGATATGAAATGATGTACTCATCGAGGCGAACAATTTGATATGCTACACGTCCAAAACGGACTAGCTCACACGGAGATATGAAGCGATGAAATTGGCAACATAATGCAAAATATTCGGGACTTAGACGAAATCCGGGTCAACCTTGTTTTCAGATATGGATCCGGGTTCGCCGGAGTCGGCGGAGAGAGGCCGCCGGAGGGCTCGGGGAGGCGCCCGGAGATGCGGGGGAAGGCCACCGGCGAGGGGGGCGCCGGATCCCGGAGACGCCGGTGACGAGGAGGGCCCGGGCGGCGGGGCCGCGCCGGGACGGCGCCGGACGTCGAGGTCGCGCGCGGCGTCGGCACGCGGGCATGGCGGCGGTGCGGCGCAAGGGTGGCGCCGACGGGCGGCGGAGCGGGGCACCGCGGCGGCGGCGGAGGCGGGCGGCCGTGGGGCACGGCGGCGGCGGCGAGCAGGCAGCGAAGGCGGCGGCGCGAGGCGCAAGGCGGCGGCGGAGGCGGCGGCCGCGGGCGGCGGACGGCGGCGGTGCGGGCCGGTCGGGCCCGGGGGCGGGCCGGCGATGGGCCTGGCGGCGCGGTGCGGTGGTCGAGGCCACGTGGCGCGCGTTGGTTGGGCCTGGAGGCGGCGGTGCTGAGGTGTCGGCGCGCGATTGGTCGGGGCGACGTGGAGGTTGGACATGTCCGGTGCGGGATGGACATGTCCGGCGGCGCGAGGGGAGCGGGTTAGGGTTTCATCTGCGCGAAAATCCGAGGGGAGCACATATTTATAGGTAGAGGGGGCTAGGAAGCTCCAAATGGAGTGCGGTTTTCGCCCACACGATCGTGATCGAACGACCGAGAATATGGAGATGACTTAGATGGGTTTTGGGCCACTTTGAAGGGGTTGTTGGGCTGCACACCAAAGAGGATTTTATGGTTACCCGGTTAACCGTTGCAGTATCAAACGACCTCCGATTGACCCGAAACTTGACAGGCGGTCTACCGGTGCTATACCAAGGTCACATGTCAAGCCTCGGTCCATTCCGAGAAAGTTTAATACCCACACACGAAAATAGGTAAAAGGGGACGCCGGAGGACGTAGGTGCGCCGGATTGCAAAACGGACAACGGGGAAAATGCTCGGATGCATAAGACGAACACGTATGCGAATGCGATGCACATGATGACATGATATGAAATGCAGATGATGACATGGCAAAGTGCAACACGCAAGCACATGACATGGCAACGACGGTGAATAACTGGCGGACACCTAGCGCATCGAATCCGGGGCGTTACAACCGCCTCCTCCGATCCACCAGCTGACGATGATGTGGGTAACCAGGATCTTGAGGTAGAACTTGACTCACTTGGTTCATTTTTTATACGCCTTATTGATGATGATTATTGCCAGGACGACGCCGAAGTCAGTCACGCCGATGCTGCAGAGGTAATCGTTCTTTCCTCCGATTCAAATCCTTTGCCTTCACTAAAAACCCGTCGGGCAAACCGGAAAGTTAAGTTTTCTCATCCTCTTGCTTACTTGGAGCCAAACTTTATTGTGAAGACACAACAACACGAAGCTCGCCGCACAACCCGGCACAGCGGCCAGGTAGTTACCTCCGCCGGTTTACCGAACAGTCCGGTTTGGAAACGCCATTCAGAGGTCTCTAATTCTCTTGTCACTGCATGCCCTAAAGCGGGTTGTTTTCGTCAACCTCTTAATCCGTCTGACTCCAATTATCACGGCACTTCTCATTCATCCTCCGGCGAGTCATCAGCCACCAAGCTTCCACCGCTTAAAACAGTGCTTGGGTAAGTCATATTCCTTCTTACATCTTTGACATATTACTTTATATGTACTGAACTGGTCCTTTTTAATTTCTCACAGAGCCAAACCCAGACCCAGCAAAGGGGCCCGTCTGAACAAAGCGGCAGAAGAAAATACGGCTGCTGAACCGGGGAAGATATTGGACCCTCAAGAGGCCAACCTAGATGATGTGCTGAATGACCCACCACCACAAGACCATGATTTTGTTGCTGAACAAGCAGAAGTTGATACTGCGGGTCCTGTTGATCAACCAACCAGCTCCATCCAGACTGACAAACCGGCTAGTCCAGCAAAAAAGACTGACAAACCGGTGACTCCGGTACAAGCTGCTCACGAGAGGGATGATGATGTTTTGATTACTGGCGTTGGCCATACCGATCCAGGAAACCTTGTCGCTTTGTCATGGCACACTGCTAAATAAGAATTCTCTGCAATTGGCAAAGGCAAGTGGAATGCCGATTTGTCAACATATGCTACTCTCAACGCTCAAGATCTCCATTCTGGTTATCTGAACCGGTTGTACACCAGCTGTGATTATGAAGCCGGTCTGGTCAATATGATGAAGGATAAATATGAGGTAATTTCCTTTATGCTTCTCTGCTTTGTATTTCATAACTTATCAACTCCAATAGCCCCCAAGTGACGGTTTAAGATATCAACTTAAGCCGGGACTTGAGTAAATATTCCATGTAAAACTTAATTCATCTGAACTTTGCTGACGTAGCCCCCAAGGTCCGGTTCAACTTTACGAAGTTAAACCGGGACTTTAGAGAAATAAAAATTCCTGCATCAGTAGTCTTTGAACAAATAGCCATTAGCCCCAAGTGCCAAGGTGAATACCTGTATTGAGCTTGGGACTTTGTAGAAACTATATGATGAAGAGCAAATATGCATTAGCCCCCAAGTACCAAGGGAATAACTTGTTATGTGGTTGGTACTTCAAATCTGTACTGTCATTTCATCATATAACTATCTGTATGCAGGCTGAGCTGAGCAAGAAAGAAAGTCAAACCACCGATCTGCAAGAGAACCTTAAGTCGCAACAAGCAGAAACCTCCAAGGCAAAAGAAGAATTGACCAACGCTTTAAGCGCAATGGAGAAACTTAAGGAGGGTTTCAACAAAGAGCGGGCGGATTGGGCAACTGAGAAGGCTACTTTAACGCAAAGGGCTGAAAAAGCAGAAGCCACTCTTAAACCAGTGGTTGACGAATTAACCAGTGTGAAGCGATAGGTTCATGCCATGACTGCAGCTATATTTGGTAAGTATCCTTGTTCTCTGATTTGAGCAGATCTTTTCCTGTATCTGCCGGTTTACTAACCCTTACAATGATACAGGAATTCGCATTGGCCACTTGGGATCGGATGTGCGGAAGAAGTTGAAGGCTGCTTATACTTTGATAGAGCAACTGTACACGGGTGCACAACAGATCATCTATACAGCTTCCCACAACAATCCGTCGCCCACCTTGATCAAAGACACCCTTGAAAGGTTATCTATGCTCCCTGCCCGAGTTGAAGAGCTGAAGAAATCTGCTGCTAGAACGGGTGCTTTGAACGCCCTAATCCGGGCAAAAGCGTGGGTGCCTGACTTTGATCCTGTTGAAGCGGCCCAAGGCTATCCCAGCTTGAAGGAAGACGGGACAGAATTTGATGAAGCGGAACTCCGGACCATAAACCGGGAAGTACGCCCTCTGGCCTGTCAACTGGTTGAAGAGGCGGATCTGTCCCACTATCAAGCCCAATATGACAATCAAAACAAGCGAGTTGATGCGCCAGTTCCTGAAGCTGAAAACCTTATACCACCAATCCGTAAGCATACTTACGCTCCTGATGTTGAACCGTCGCTGCTGATCAGTGATGAAGCTGTGTTTCAAGCGTTAACTTGAATCGACTGGTCAACTGTTGATTTCCAGCCACTGGTTAGGTAGGAAGAAGCTGAACCGGTGCGAGATGACCCGCAGCCGTCAGGTCAAGCCGGTGACCAAGCGTGAATCAGAAGCCGGTTTAAACCAATGCATGCTGTGATATGCAAAAAACAATGATCTTATTTGGGCACTGGAATGCCTTGTAATAGGCTAGTTGATATACTTGATCTTGGTATGCCTTCGTGCATATTTATCTTCAACTCATGCTACTTTGAATCATATACCGTCAAGCTATTTTTCTGCAGTTAAAAAGCTTAAAACACCCTTGCGGTTTACCGCCAGGCGGGTCATGATATCCATGTATGTAAAACCAAAGATAATTACTTAGGTTAAAACATATAACCAGATATAGAAATACATAATACCTGCCACCGTCGGGCACGATGTTGGCTGGCCAACCTTGTAGCTGGGCTGATAACCCAAACTTTGGAGGAGAAAACAGCTCATGTTAATATAAGGTTGATTTACCATGTAAACCATTCCGGGTTATGATAAACTCCGGTTTACTCCATAATAGGATGATAACAGAAAATCAAACTGGCAGATAGTCTCCGGATTAAGATTTGATCATGTTCTGTCAATTTGTAATTGACAGTCAAACCGGTTTAATAATATCGGTTTAAAAATGCAACAAAAGAAATTTGTTTCTCAAAAAAGAAAATAGAATTCAAGCAAAGGCAAAGATAAAACCATTGCAAATGAGGCTTTGAGCTGATCAAGAGGTATTACCATGGTCGGACACGACCAAGCCCCCCAAAGGCATAGCTATGGTCGAGTCAGCCAGGTCCCCAAATGATGCATTGGAATTACGCCGATCAAGAGGTGTAGCTCTGGTTCGGGTTCGACCAAGCCCCCAAGTGATGTTGTGGTACTAGGACGATCAAGAGGCGTGACTATGGTTCAGACGTGACCAAGTCCCCAAGTGATGTTGTGGCTTTTCGCCTATCAAAAGGTCTTGCTATGGTTCGGACACAACCAAAGCCCCCAAGTGATATATTATAAAGCTTTTGTGAAGCTAACTCAAGGGGTAAACCAGGCGCCGCTTTAAAGACAAAAGCTCCGTGTAACCACACATGATGTAAAAATAACAGCGACCCCGCTGTAGCTGAGGTTCCGGTTTATTGTATTGATCATAATATATACATTGTCATAATATGTACATAAGTAGAGCCTATAGCTCAAGTATAGTAAGGCCGAAGATGAGCAATATTCCACGGCCGGTTGGTCTCCTCCTCCGATTTACGTGAGTCTTTGCGCTCTCGAACATCAATGAGGTAGTATGACCCGTTGTGCAGATTCTTGCTGACCACAAAAGGTCCTTCCCAAGGTGGGGATAACTTGTGCATATCCGTCTGATCCTGGATGAGCCGAAGCACCATATCTCCTTCTTGAAAGGTTCTGGTTCTAACCCGACGACTGTGATAGCGATGTAGATCTTGCTGATAAATCGCCAAACGGGCAGCCGCTATGTCACACTCCTCATCCAACAGGTCAAGAGCGTCTTGTCGTGATTTTTCATTGTCCGCTTCAACATATGCCGCAACACAAGGTGAGTCATGACGGATGTCACTAGGAAGAACCGCCTCCGCTCCATAAACCATGAAGAACGGTGTATAGCCTGTTGATCTGTTGGGTGTGGTGTTGATGCTCCATAACACTAAAGGGAGCCCTCAACCCAACAACCCGGCGTCCGCTGCAAAGGAACCATAAGTCGGGGTTTGATGCCTCGCAAGATCTCTTGATTAGCCCTCTCTGCTTGACCATTGGACTGTGGGCGAGCCACTGATGATACATCAAGCCGGATGTGCTCACGTTGATAGAACTCCTTCATGGCACCCTTGGAAAGGTTGGTACCATTATCAGTGATAATGCTATGTGGAAAGCCAAACCGGAAAATCACCTTTTTGATGAATTGAACCGCCGTGGCTGCGTCACACTTGCTAACGGGCTCTGCCTCCAGCCACTTTGTGAACTTGTCAACCGCCACCAAGAGGTGGGTTTTCTTGTCCTTGGACCTTTTGAAAGGCCCAACCATATCCAACCCCCAAGTTGCAAATGGCCAAGTAATTGGAATCATCCTTAATTCTTGAGCCGGCACATGAGCATGTCTTGAGAACTTCTGACATCCATCACATCGTCTGACCAGGTCCTCCGGATCAGCATGAGCAGTCAACCAATAGAAACCGTGGCGAAACGCCTTAGCCACCAAAGATATTGAACCGGCATGGTGACCACAATCTCCTTCATGGATCTCGCGCAAAATTTCACAGCCTTCCTCAGCGTTGAAATGCCCTTGACACACTGCAATGATGCAACTCCCCATTAATAATAGTCATGGACTCGGACCGCTGGATTATCTGCCTGGCTAGAGTCTCATTCTCTGGTAACTCGCCCTGGTTCATGTACGCGAGATAAGGAACCGTCCAATCCGGGATGACATGAAGAGCCGCCACCAATTGAGCTTCCGGATCAGGAATAGCCAGATCCTCTTCACCAGGGAGCTTGACGGACAGATTATGAAGAACATCCAAGAAGACATTAGGCGGGACCGGTTTACGTTGAGAACCCAATCGGCTCAAAGCGTCTGCCGCTTCATTCTTCCGTCGGTCCACGTGATCCACCTGATAACCTTTGAAGTGACCTGCAACAATATCCACCTCACGAGATATGCTGCCATGAGTGGATCCTTGGAATCCCAAGTGCCAGACACTTGTTGAGCCACCAGGTCTGAGTCACCGAAGCACTTAACTCGGCTTAGATTCATTTCCTTAGCCATCCGAAGACCATGGAGTAAAGCTTCTTACTCAGCTGCATTGTTAGTACAAGGGAACATTAAGCGGAGAACATAACAGAACTTATCACCTCGTGGGGAAGTTAATACGACTCCAGCCCCGAGCCCTCCAATTGCCTGGACCCATCAAAATGAATAGTCCAGTAGGTGTGATCCGGCTTCTCTTCAGGTGCTTGCAGCTCCGTCCAATCGTTGATAAAATCCACAAGTGCTTGAGATTTGACTGCCGTCCGAGGTATGTATTTCAACCCATGAGGCCCAAGCTCTATAGCCCATTTGGCAATCCGGCCAGTTGCCTCCCTGTTCTGGATTATATCTCCCAAAGGGGCAGAGCTGACCACTGTGATGGGATGACCTTGGAAGTACTGTTTAAGCTTCCGGCTTGCCATGAAAACTCCATACACCAATTTCTGCCAGTGCAGGTACCTTTGCTTGGATTCAATAAGTACCTCACTGATATAGTAAACCGGACGTTGAATCGGGTATTCCTTGCCTGCTTCTTTGCGCTCCACCATAATAGCCATGCTGAATGCTCAGGCATTAGCTGCCACATATAACAGCAATGGTTCCTTGTCAATCGGAGCAGCAAGATGTGACGCCCCTGATTCAATCATACACTAATCATGCACGCAAATGTGTACGATCAAGATCAGGGACTCACGTGAAGATATCACAACACAACTCTACAAATAAAATAAGTCATACAAGCATCATAATACAAGCCAGGGGCCTCGAGGTCTCGAATACAAGTGCTCGATCATAGACAAGTCAGCGGAAGCAACAATATCTGAGTACAGACATAAGTTAAACAAGTTTGCCTTAAGAAGGCTAGCACAAACTGGGATACAGATCGAACGAGGTGCAGGCCTCCTGCCTAGGATCCTCCTAACTACTCCTGGTCGTCGTCAGCGGGCTGCACGTAGTAGTAGGCACCTCCAGAGTAGTAGGAGTCGTCGTCGACGGGGGCGTCTAGATCCTGGGCTCCAGCATCTGGTTGCGGCAAACGGGTAGAAGGGAAAGGGGGAAAAGGGGGAGAAAAGCAACCGTGAGTACTCATCCAAAGTACTCGCAAGCAAGGAGCTACACTACATATGCATGGATATATGGGTAAAGGGCCATATCAGTGGACTGAACTGCAGAATGCCAGAATAAGAGGGGAGTAGCTAGTCTTATCGAAGACTACGCTTCTGGTCGCCTCCGTCTTGCAGCATATAGAAGAGAGTAGACTGAAGTCCTCCAAGTAGCATCGCATAGCATAATCCTACCCGGCGATCCCCTCCTCGATGCCCTGTTAGAGAGCGATCACCGGGTTGTATCTGGCACTTGGAAGGGTGTGTTTTATTAAGTATCCGGTTCTAGTTGTCATAAGGTCAAGGTACAACTCCGGGTCGTCCTTTTACCGAGGGACACGGCTATCCGAATAGATTAACTTCCCTGCAGGGGTGCACCACATAACCCAACACGCTTTATCCCATTTGGCCGGACACACTTTCCTGGGTCATGCCCGGCCTCGGAAGATCAACACGTCGCAGCCCCACCTAGGCACAACAGAGCGGTCAGCACGCCGGTCTAAACCTAAGCGCGCAGGGATCTGGGCCCATCGCCCTGAGCACACCTGCACGTTGCGAACGCGGCCGGAAGCAGACCTAGCCTAGTGGCGTTCCAGTCCAATCCGGCGCGCGCCACTCAGTCGCTGACGTCAAGAAGTGCTTCGGCTGATACCACGACGCCGAGTGCCCATATCTTTCCCGCGTGGTTGGTTAGTGCGTATAGACCAAATGGCCAGACTCAGATCAAATACCCAGATCTCGTTAAGCGTGTTAAGTATCCGCGAACGCCAACAGGGCCAGGCTCACCTCTCACCCAGGTAGCCCCGAACTGCCCTGCCGCTCCGCCACAAAGATCCACACAGAGGGCCGTTGGGACAAAGGTCCATTCAGCCCCCAATCCGTGAATCACTCGCGGGTTCTCCTCGAGCCAACCCGACTTTGGTCACCACATGTATCATGTTTAAAGTATAATATATATCCATGATCACCTCCCGAGTGATCACGGCCCGATAGTATAACACAGCAGACGGACAAGAATGTAGGGCCACTGATGGTAATATAGCATCCTAAACTAAGCAAGTAGGATTGCACGTAAAGGTATCAACAGTAGTATCAAAGACAGGCTATGCATCAGGATAGGAATAACGAAAGCAGTAACATGCTACACTACTCTAATGCAAGCAGTATAGAGGAGAGTAGGCGATATCTGGTGATCAAGGGGGGGGCTTGCCTGGTTGCTCTGGCAAGAGAGAGGGATCGTCAACTCCATAGTCGAACGGGGCGGCAGCAGCGTCGGTCTCGGTGTCTATCGAGAGAAGAGGGGGGAGAAACAATAAATATTTAAGCAAGCAGATGCATAGTGATGCATGACATGACAAGTAACGGCGTTAGAGGTGCCCTAACGCGGTATGGGATGATACCGGTGAAGGGGGGGAAACATCCGGGGAGGTATCCCCGGGGTTCCGTGTTTTCGGGCAGAGGAGCCGGAGGGGGAAAAGTTGCGAGTTTGATATGTTAGGAATTTGTGGCGGACGAACGGGCTGCGTATCCGGGTTCATCTCGTCGTTCTGAGCAACTTTCATGTTGAAAATATTTTAATCCGAGTTACGGATTAAAAGATATGATCTTCTAAAGGTTTTATTAAATTTCTGGAATTTAATTAATTAATTAATTAATTCGAAATTGAATTTATGACATCGGCAAGATGTCATGCTGACATCAGCAGTCAACAGAGTTGACTGGGTCAAACTGACATGTGGGTCCAGTGGGACCCACCTGTCATTCCCTGATTAGGTTAATTAGGGTTTAACTAACTAATTACGTTATGATTAAACTAACAGTTAATTTGGTTAATCTAATTATGATAATTAACTTAACTAATTAATTAATTAATTAATTAATATTTTAATTATTATATTTATTATTTATTTATTATTTTTTTCTTAAACATTCCAGGGGCTGGGCCCCGTTTGTCATAGGCCCTAGGGGCCTTAGCGGGTTCGGGCGCAGGGCAGAGCCCGAGTGGGCGCATGCCCAGGGGCGAGGGGCGGCGGACCCGCAGTTCGCCAAGGAAGGGGAGGCCGGTCGCCTGAGGCGACAGCGGCGAGGCCGGCCGGATCGAAGGGAGGGGCGCGGCGTGCGCGCGAGGTGGAGCGGCGATGGCTGCACGGGGCAGAGTGGCGGAGGCGGGACGGGGGCGAGGCGCGGCCGGGACAAGCTGCAAGCAGCAGCAGGCGCAGCGCAGCAGCTGCTGCAGCTCGCAGCAGAGAGCGCGGGGGAGGGGGAGAAGAGGCGCGGCGGGGCGTGTGGCATGGATGCATCAGGGGCGCGCGGCAAACGAGCCGGACGCGGTGACCGCGGTGCAGGGGCGTGGACGGCGCGGACGGTGGCGTGCGGGAGGGAAGGCAGGGGCGCCACGGGGCGCAGGGCGGCGAGAGGGAGCGCGGGGTGCGTCCATGGGCGCGGCCGAAGCACAACGGAGAAGGGGGAGGGCGAGGCGCGGGCCGCGGCTCCGAGCGACGCTCCGAGGCACCGGTGACAGAGGGAAAGGGGGAGAGGAGGCGGAGCTCACTAGGGCGGTAGGGACTGGGCAATGGGGGTCGACGAGGAGTCGGGGACGATGTGCGGCGACGGAATCTCGGCGGCGTGGTTCCGGCGAGGTGGCGACGATCGGCACCGAGGCGAGGTCACCAGGCGACGGCGCGTCCAGATCGAGGGAGAGGGGGCATCGCGGCGAGGTCGAACGGCAGGCGGCGGCGGGTCGTCGAGTGGCGACGGGGTCGTAGCCCCGATCCAGATCGGATCGGGAGGGGTTGGGAGCGAGAGGGAGTGGGGGGGGGGAAGTGGGTGGATAGGGTTAGGGTGCGGGGGTGCGGGGGGGATAAGGGTAGTGGGGGGTGGGCCGGCCGGCTGGGCCTGGTGGTTGGCCCAGTTGGGCCACGGCCCAGGGGGGGGGTCCTTTTCCTTTTCTTTTTCTGTTTGTATTTTCCTTTTTTGTATTTTCTTTTATTATTTCTTTTCGGTCTAAATTCATTAAAATTTACTTAGGCATTTCTTAAAAATGTGTTTACTTCACCACAAATACCTTTGGAATATTCGGCAACCACCGAACAAATTTTTTTAATTTTTGGAAACTTTTATTGTTATCAATAATTTGAATTTGAATTTCAAACGGTATTTCGAATTTTTGCGAGGATAGCAACAATAACCGAGGTGTCATGGCATGATTAGCGTGGGATTACTGTAGCAAGATTATCCGGGCGTTACACAAGAACAGGCGGATTGGCTAGCTGCCGCTTTAAGTCCTCAAACGCTTCATCAGCGGTAGAACTCCAGACGAAGTTATCCGTTTTCTTCAGCATCTGATACAAAGAATCGCCTTCTCACCAAGGCGGCTGATAAACCGGCTCAACGCGGCAATCCGGCCTGCCAAGCGTTGAACGTCATTGATACACTTCGGTTTGGCCAAGGAGGTGATAGCTGTGATCTTTTCCGGATTAGCCTCAATTCCCCTGTTGGACACCAGAAAGCCCAATAACTTGCCTGCCGGTACACCAAAGACGCACTTGGCCGGATTGAGCATCATCTTGTATGTCCACAGGTTATCAAAGGTTGCCTTCAAATTGTCAACCAGAGTCTCCTTCTTCCTTGACTTGACCACAATATCATCCACATAGGCATGAACATTACGGCCGATTTGCTTATGAAGACAATTCGGCACACACCGCTGATAAGTCGCCTGGGCACTCTTGAGCCCAAAGGGCATAGACACATAGCAGAAGGCTCCAAAGGGAGCTATGAAGGTTGTCTTCTCCTGGTCCTTAACTGCCATCTTGATCTGATGATAACCAGAATATGCATCCAAAAAACTCAAACGCTCACAACCTGTCGTAGCATCAATAATTTGATCAATACGGGGGAGAGAAAAAGGATCTGCTGGACAAGCTTTGTTGAGATCTGTGTAATCCACACACATACGCCATGTGCCATTCTTCTTAAGGACCAGCACCGGATTAGCTAACCATTCAGGATGGGAAACTTCAATGATAAATCCAGCCGCTAAGAGCCTGGCTACTTCCTCTCCAATAGCTTTACGTCTTTCTTCATTGAACCGGCGGAGAAACTGCTTCACCAGTTTATACTTGGTATCAACATTAAGGGTGTGCTCAGCGAGTTCTCTCGGTACACCTGGCATGTCAGAAGGCTTCCACGCAAAGATGTCCCGATTCTCACGGATGAACTCGATGAGCGCGCTTTCCTATTTCGGATCCAAGTTTGCACTGATGATGAACTGCTTGGACGAATCGCCAGGTACGAAGTCAACAAGCTTAGTCTTAGCAGCCGATTTAAACTTCAGGGCCGGATCATGTTTGCCAGATCAACATTATCCTTGTAAAATTTCAACTCCTCCGTGGCACAAACCAACTCAGCATAGGCCGCATCACCCTCTTCACACTCGAAAGCGATCTTGCGGCTTCCATGGATAGTTATTATTCCTTTGTGACCCGGCATCTTGAGCTGCAAATAGACATAGCAGGGCCGTGCCATAAATTTAGCATAAGTCGGTCGTCCAAACAGGGCGTGATATGGACTCTGGATTTTCACCACCTCAAAGGTCAATATTTCCGATCTAGAGTCATGATCATCTCCAAAGGCCACCTCCAGAGCTATTTTGCCAACAGGATATGCCGATTTACCAGGTACTACGCCGTGGAACACCGTGTTGGACGGTTTAAGATTTTTATCCGTTAACCCCATGCGACGGAAGGTCTCATAATAGAGGATGTTAATACTGCTTCCTCCATCCATGAGCACCATGGTGAACTTATAACCTCCTACCTGAGGCGCCACCACCAAAGCCAGTTGACCCAGATTGTCAACCCGAGGAGGATTATCCTCTCTGCTCCACACGATCGGCTGCTCGGACCAGCGTAAGTAACGGGGCACTGCCGGTTCAACAGAGTTCACTGCCCGCCTATGAACCTTTCAGTCAAGTTTGTCCAAACTAGTGGAGAAGACATGATATTGCCCACTATTTAACTGTTTCGGGTTGCTCTGATAACCCGATTGTTGCTGCTGCTGCTGATTGTAGCCACCCTGGCTGCTCTGATTTCCTTGATTGTTGTGTCCGCCTTGGTTACCATTGAAGCCTGAACCGGAATTTCCTCCACCGTAACCTGGCCCATGAGATCCGGATCCTGAACCGCCACCTGATCCGTGATCTTACCGGAAAGCATTAGAATTTTTAAACTCTTGCATGATGTAGCAGTCCTTCCAAAGGTGGTTGGCCGGCATCTCCTTCATCCCATGTTTTGGACAGGGTTGGTACAACAGGTACGACAGGCGGTCCGGGTTAGGATTAGGCGCTCCGCTGCGATTCGGCGGTTTAACTTTTCGTCGCTGGCCCTTGTCCTGTGCGCTGGTATTAGCCACAAAGTCCATGCTGTTATCCGCTTTACGCTTGCCGCCGTTTCCATGAACTGTCGGATTGTAGTGCTGCGCTTTGGCGTTGCCGCTCTTTTTTTCCTTCCCTGTGTTATCATCATCAGACTCGGGATCCTTGGTACTATCAGAATCGACATACTTCACAAAGGCAGCCATGAGGGTCCCCATATCGTTGCAATGGCGCTTTAGCCATCCCAATTTCAACTTCAGAGGTTCAAACCGGCAGTTGCCTTCCAAAGTTATAACTGTTGTATCAACATTGATGCGGTCTGACGAATGCAAAATTTTCGAAACCCGGCGCACCCAACGGGTAGTCGACTCTCCTTCTTCCTGGACACAGACCGCTAAGTCCACTATCGACATAGGCTGCTTACATGTATCCTTAAAATTCTGGATAAACCGGGCTCTCAACTCGGCCCATGAACTGATAGAGTTGGCTGGTAAACTTTTTAACCAAGTACGGGCCGTCCCTTCTAGCATCATGGTGAAATATTTCGCACACGCCGCATCATCAACATCAAGCATCTCCATGGCCATCTCATAGCTCTCCACCCATGTTTCCGGAGATAAATCGGCAGTGCAATAAAGCACTTTGCGCGGGCCCTTGAAATCCTTGGGCAAGCGCACATTGCGTAATGCGGGGACAAGGCACGGTACCCCTAAAGAACTAGAGGTGACTCCTAGCTCGACTGATGTGGTTGGACGAACTGGTGTAAGCTAACGAGCTTCATACTGCGCCGCTAACTCGGCCTCCCTGTGCGCTCGGGCCCGGTCTACCACTTCCTGAGCATCACCAACACCACCTGCCGGGTTGTTTCCACGGGGCGCTTCACGGTTCCGCGCATTGCTGGACACGGCCGGTTCATCCATACGCCTGCTGTAACTCCTGCTCGGACGAGGGGTGGAATGAATTCGATCACGGCTCTATGAATACGCTTCCTGTTGAATCAAGGCTGTCCGAAGAAGCTCCTTAACCCGGCATGTCTCCACCGCCACTGGAGAATCACCTTCAACTGGGATGGCCTCCAGTCGTGAAGCGCCAGCAACGAGATTGTCTATTGGGGTAGAATAGTGACCCGACGGTGTGGGGATGGGCTGAGACACAATGTTGTTCTGCCGAGGCGGACCCATCAAACGCGGTTGAACTGGCGCACCCGCTCCTGGTGCCTCCGCCCGGTTTACTACCGGCGGGTTACTGGTCCCTGCTCCTGGGGTGTTAAAGAGGTTCCTAGCATCGTAATCCGGAGGTAGGCGGGACCGGTGGCTCCTCTTTAGAACTTCATGCGATGCGTTTTGATCCAGCATGAGCCGATAAGCCTATGCGTCCAAAGCGGCCCGCTCTGTGGTCATCCTGGCATCCTTGGCTGCCAGATCGGCCTTGGCCTAGGTCATCTGGTCCTTTACCTTTGCGATTTCTGCATTGTGGGCATCCCGATCCGTCGGGTTAGCCTCTGCCATGAGCGTAACCAACACATCAAACAGATCAGATAAAACTTGAGCCGGCGGGCGCACAGGGCCTCCTGCCCCGGCTGCCGTCGCCGCCGCTGATCCGGAGATCATTGCTGCTGCGGTCGAAGAGTGGATCACCGCTTGTGTACCGGCCATGAATATTCCAACCCGGTTTGGCAGATCAGAGGGGTCCGGAATACTGTCGCCATCAGAACAACCTCCAATCCGGCCATCTTGTAACTGATATAACGACTCGGTCTCTCCGATCGATGACTCGTCGCCGGAATAAACGACAGTCTCACCACCAGATTCCGATCTATCCTCGTATTCCCCTCCATAGATGACTCCCACGAAGGCACGCTTCATGGCCAATTTGACCAGGGCAAATCACGCACGCTGAGCCGTTTCGACGAGGTCGGTGCAGATGTCCAGCTCAGGGCCTGGTTCACCGATCTTGCCGATGAGCCGGTACCCATACTCAATTGAGCCGGCCTCGGGGCCCCACCCTGCATCGTCGATGTAGAGCCTGCCGCGACGACTCTTGGTCATCCGGCCCATGGCGTAACCCTTGAGTCCTTCGAAGTTGCCCTCCAAGAACTTGAAACCATCGTGCGATAGCCCCACGGTGGGCGCCAACTGTCGTGGTTTTGTCACGGCAGATGTCCTCTTGAAAGGACTTAGTCGTGGAGCCATCGCTGCGGGTTAGCTTGAAGGGGTCATAGCGGACCTAGGGACGCAAGAAAATTTATACTAGTTTAGCCCCTTCGATGAAGGTAAAAGCCTACGTCTAGTTGTGATGGAATTGATGGGGTTTCGATGACTAGGGAGAAAATAAGATTCGCCTAAGTCTCGAGTTGTTGTCTATCCTCCTGAACCGCCGCCGGGTCGTCCCCTTATATACATGGGCGACACCCGTTGGTTTACAGAGTCCCGAGACCAGCTCATAGACGTGTCTGGTTCGGTCTCTGCTCTTTCTATCTTACCATACAAGTTACATACCAACCGGTTCACGGTTACATGCCTTAAACCGGTCTGGGCCTTAGGACCCTATCTAATATTCCTATCTGCCTTCATGGGCTTCAAGCATACTCAACTACTGATGAAGTTAATCCGGCCTGTCCTGGCCAGTTTATGCCCAATAGTAATATCCCCAACAATATCCACTGTGCGTGTCAACACTCGTCGAACTGCACACATCAGTATGTATGATTTCCAACCAGTCACTTGTCCGTTCCATTGTTCCGGAAAACGGGGTTTTGGTCATCTTGCCCATGAGGCGTGGTTCGCATGTGTCAAGTGATTCAAAATCAAGTGACTCCAAAAGCCCATCAGCATGGAGTTTCTTCATGCGCTTAACACCAATATGACCTAAGCGGCAGTGCCACAAGAAAGTGGTACTATCATTATCAACTCTACATCTTTTGGCATCAATGTTATGAACATGTGTATCATTACTATCGAGATTCAACAAGAATAAACCCCTCAGAATGGGTGCATGACCATAAAAGATATTACCCATATAAATAGAACAACCATTATTCTCTGATTTAAATGAGTAGCTATCTCGCATTAAAAAAGATCCAGATATAATGTTCAAGCTCAATACAGGCACTAAATAACAATTATTTAGGTTCATCACTAATCCCGATGGTAATCGAAGAGCGAGCGTGCCGATGGCGATCACATCAACCTTGGAACCATTTCCCACGCGCATCGTCACTTCGTCCTTCGCCAGCCTCCGATTATTCCGTAGTTCCTGTTTTGAGTTGCAAATGTGAGCAACCGAACCGGTATCAAATACCCATGCACTACAATGAGAGTTGGTAAGGTACACATCAATAACATGTGTATCATATATACCTTTATTGATGTTGGCCCCCTTCTTGTCGGCCAGATAATTGGGACAGTTCTGCTTCCAGTGGCCAGTTCCCTTGCAATAGAAGCACTCAGTCTCTGGCTTGGGTCCAGCCTCGGGTTTCTTCACGGGAGGAGCAAATGCTTTGCCACCTTTCTTGAAGTTTCCCTTCTTTCCCTTGCCTTTCTTGAAACTAGTGGTTTTATTCACCATCAACACTTGATACTCCTTCTGGATGTCTGACTCAGCGACTTTCAGCATCGCAAATAGCTCGGAGACTGACTTGTTCATCCATTCCATGTTATAGTTCAACACAAAGCTCTTGTAGCTAGGTGGTAGCGATTGAAGAACTCTGTCAGCGACAACCTCTGGCAGGAGCTCAACTCCCAACTCAGCCAGACGGTTGTAGTACCCGGACATTCTGAGTATATGCTCACTGACAGACCTGTTCTCCTCCATCTTGCAGGCATAGAACTTATCAAAGGTCTCATACCTATCGATCCAGGCATTCTTCTCAAAGATAAACTTCAACTCCTGGAACATCTCATATACTCCATGACGTTCGAAACACCTTTGAAATCCCGTCTCTAAGCCATACAACATGTTGCATTGAACTATTGAGTAGTCATCAACACGCGACTGCCAGGCATTCACAACGTCCACAGTCGCTGGAGGGGTGGCACACCAAGCGGTGCATCAAGGACATAAGCCTTCTGGGCAGCCGTGAGGATAATCCTCAGATTACAGGCCCAGTCCACAAAGTTACTTCCATGATCTTTTAGCTTATCTTTCTCTAGGAACACACTAAAATTCAGGGGAGCTACTGCACAAGCCATTGATCTACAACATAAATTAGCAAAGATAACTTAGACTATTGTTTATGATAAATGAGTTCAATTAATCATATTACCTAAGAACTCCCACTCAGATCGACATCCCTCTAGTCGCACGAGTGTAACACGATCCAAACTCACCAAGCCAAGTCCGATCATCACGTGAGATGAGGTGGTTTCAATGGTGAACATCTCCATGTTGATCATATCTACTATATGACTCGTGTTTGAACTTTTGGTCTCTTGTGTTCTGAGGCCATGTCTGTAGGCTTGTCAAGTTTAATCTAGGCGTTCCGCATGTGCAAAACTAGCTTGCACCTGTTGTATGCGAACATAGAGTCTATCACACCTGACCATCACGTGGTGCTTCGAAACGATGAACTTTTGCAACAGTGCACACTTGGGGAGAACACAATTTTATCTTGAAATTATAGTGAGGGATCACCTTATAATGCTACCGTCGTCCTAAGCAAAATAAGATGCATAAAAGGATTAACATCACATGCAAATCATAAGTGACATGATATGGCCATCAACTCGTGCTTTTGATCTCCGTCTCCAAAGCGTCGGCATGATCTACGTCGTCACCGGCATGACACCATGATCTCCATCATCGTGTCGCCATCGGGGTTGTCATGCCAACCATGATTATACTACTATTGCTACCGCTTAGTGGTAAAGTAAAGCATTACATAGCGCTTAATGATTGACACGCAAGTCGTACAATAATTAAAGACAACCCTATGGCTCTTGCCGGTTGCCGTATGCATCGACATGCAAGTCGATATAAACTATTACAAACATGATCATCTCATACATCAAATATATTTCATCATGTCTTTGGCCATATCATATCACAACATACCCTGCAAAAACAAGTTAGACGTCCTCTAATTATTGTTGCATGTTTTAGATGGCTGCTATGGGTATCTAGCAAGAACGAATCTTACCTACACAAAGCCACAACAATGATATGCAAGTTGCTATTTAACCTTCTTCAAAGACCGCCTTTGTCGAATCCGATTCAACTAAGGTGGGAGAGACAGATACCCGCCAGCCATATTATGCAACAAATTCACATGTCTATCGATGGAACCGGTCTCATGTACGTGGGCATGTAAAGTTGGTCCGGGACGCTTCATCCCACAATACCGCCGAATCAAGAAAGCAATCTAAATATCAACACCCACAAACTCCTTTGTGTTCTAGTTGTGATGTCATCTACGCATAGACCTAGCTCTGATACCACTGATGGGGAACGTTGCATGGGAAACAAAAAATTTCCTACACTCACCAAGATCGATCTAGGAGATGAACAACTACGAGAGGAGATTGCATCTACATACGCTTGTATATCTCTAAGCGGAAGCATTAAGAAACGCGGTTGATGTAGTCTTTGAGATCCAATCACGGTCCGTCCACGAACTCCCGATCAAGTGCCAAATGAATGGCACCTCCGAGTTTAGTGATACGTCCATTTTGCATCATGTTTTCCTACTATTATTTATGATGATGTTATCCATAATAATGCTTTTTGGAGTAATTCTAATACCATTTCTCTCATAATATGCAAGGTACACACAAAGAGGGAGAATTCTGGCAGCTGGAAATATGGATCTGGAAAAGCTACGTCAGGCTACCTATTCTGCACAACTCCAAATAACCTGAAACTTCACGGAGAATTTTTATGGAATATATGATGAATATTGGAGCAAATAAGTACCAGAGGGGGGCCACCAGGTGGGCACAACCCACCTGGGCACGCCAGGGAGCCCAAGCACGCCCTGGTGGGTTGTGCTCACCCAGGCCCACCTCCGTTGCCCATCTTCTGGTATATAAGTCATTTTGACCTAGAAAAAATAAGGAGAGGACTTTCAGGACGGAGCGCCGCCGTCTCGAGGAGGAACTTGGGCAGGAGCACTTTTGCCCTCCAGCGGAGCGATTCCACCGGCGGAACTTCCCTCCCGGAGGGGGAAATCATCGTCGTCATCATCACCAACAACTCTCCCATCTTGGGGAGGGCTATCTCCATCAACATCTTCAACAACACCATCTCATCTCAAACCCTAGTTCATCTCTTGTGTTCAATCTTGTTACCAGAACTATAGATTGGTGCTTGTGGGTGACTAGTAGTGTTGATTACATCTTGCAGGATTACTATATGATTTATTCGGTGGAAGATTATATGTTCAGATCAATTGTGCTATTTAATACCCCTCTGATCTTGAGCATGATTATCATTTGTGAGTAGTTACTTTTGTTCTTGAGGTCACGGGAGAAATCATGTTGCAAGTAATTATGTGAACTTGATGTGTGTTCGATATTTTGATAGTATGTATGTTATGATTCTCTTAGTGGTGTCATGTGAACGTCGACTACATGAAACTTCACCATATTTGGGCCTAAGGGAATGCATTGTGGAGTGGAAATTAGATGATGGTTTGCGAGAGTGACAGAAGCTTAAACCCCAGTTTATGCGCTATTTAGTAAGGAACCGATTGGATCCAAAAGTTTAATGCTATGGTTAGAATTTATTCTTAATACTTTTCCCATAGTTGCGGATGCTTGCGGGAGGGTTAATCATAAGAGGGTGGTTTGTTCAAGTAGTAACAACACCTAAGCACCGATCCACCCACATATCAAATTATCAAAGTAGTGAACACAAATCTAACCAACATGATGAAAGTGACTAGATGAAATTCCCATATACCCTCAAGAACGATTTGCTCATTATAAGAGACCGTTTTGGCCTGTCCTTTGCCTCAAAAGGATTAGGATACCTTGCTGCAATTTTGTTACTACTATCATTACTTGCTCGTTACAAAAATATCTTGCTATCAAACTACTCTGTTACTTACAATTTCAGCACTTGCAGACATTACCTTGCTGAAAACCACTTGTCATTTCCTTCTGCTCCTCGTTGGGTTTGACACCCTTACTTATCGAAAAGAGCTACAATTGATCCCCTATACTTGCGGGTCATCAAGGCTATTTTATGGCTCGTTGTCGGGGAGTGAAGCGCCATTGGTAAGTGGAATTTGGTAAGGAAACATTCATATAGCATGCTGAAATTTATTGTCACTTATTACTATGAAGAACAATCCTTTGAGGGGTTTGTTCAGGGTATCTTCACCTCAATCGGAACCACAATTAGCTACCCCTCAACCTACTGCACCTACTGGAAAAATTGAATATGAAATTCCTTTGGGTATGATAGAACAACTGCTAGCTAACCCTCATGCAGGAGACGGAACTGAACATCCTGATATGCACTTGAGATATGTGGAACAAATTTGTGGATTTTTTAAGCTTGCCGGTTTACCCGGAGATGAATTTATGAAAAAGGTTTTCCCTTTATCTTTGAAGGGAAAAGCATTGCATTGTATAGGCTATGCAATGATATTGGATCATGGAATTGGAATCGATTGAAATTGGAGTTTCACTAAAAATATATCATATGCATCCAGTTCATCGTGATCGGAATTATATATATAATTTTTGGCCTCATGAAGGAGAAAGTATCGCTCTAGCTTGGGGGAGGCTTAAGTCAATGTTATATTCATTCCCCCATCATGAGCTCTCAAGAGAAATTATTATGCATAATTTTTATTCTTGGCTTTCTCGTGATGATCAATCCATGCTCGTTACTTCTTGTACTGGTTCCTTCATGAAGAAGACTATTGAATTCCGACGGGATCTTTTGGAAATAATTAATCGCAACTCTGAAGATTGGGAACTCGATGAAGGTAAAGAGTCAGGTATTAATCTTAAGTATGGTTGTGTTAAATCTTTTATGAATACCGATGCTTTTCAAAAGTTTAGCACTAAATATGGACTTGACTTTGAGATAGTAGACTCCTTTTGTGAATCATTTGCTACTCATGTTGATCTCCCTAAAGAGAAGTGGTTTAAATATCACCCATCTATTAAAGAAGAAATTAAAGAACCGGTACTAGCTATGGAAGAAACTATACTTTTTAATGTTGATCCAGTTGGTCCTACTGCTTATATTGAGAAACCACCTTTTCCTGTTAGGATAAAGGAACATGCTTGATAACCCACAAGTATAGGGGATCGCAACAGTTTTCGAGGTTAGAATATTCAACCCAAATTTATTGATTCGACACAAGGGGAGCCAAAGAATATTCTCAAGTATTAGCAGCTGAGTTGTCAATTCAGCCACACCTGAAAGACTTAATATCTAAAGCAAAGTGTTTAGTAGAAGAGTAGTATTGAAGTAACGGTAACAGTGGCAAAAGTGACAGTAGTAGTTTTGTAGCAATTGTAGCAGTAACAACGGAGAAGTAACGTAGCAAAGAGAAATATTTGAAAACCTTGTAGGCAATGGATCAATGATGGATAATTATGCCGGATGGCATTCATCATGCAACGGTTATAACATAGGGTGACACAAAACTAGCTCCAGATCATCAATATAATGTAGGCATGTATTCCGAATATAGTCATATGTGCTTATGGAAAATAACTTGCATGACATCTTTTGTCCTACCCTCCCGTGGCAGCGGGGTCCTACTGCAAACTAATGGATATTAAGGCCTCCTTTTAATAGAGTACCGGACCAAAGCATTAGCACTTAGTGAATACATGAACTCCTCAAACTATGGTCATCACCGGGAGTGGTCCCGACTATTGTCACTCTGGGGTTGCCGGATCATAACACGTAGTAGGTAACTATAACTTGCAATATCGGATCAAGAACCCAAATATATTCATGAAAACATAAAGGGTTCAGATCTGAGTTCAATGCACTCGAGCCCTAGTGACAAGCATTAAGCATAGCAAAGTCGTAGAAACAACAATCTTAGAACATAGTGGATACTAGAGATAAAACCCTAAAAAAACTAGCTCGATTACATGGTAAATCTCATCCAACTCATCACGGTCCAGCAAGCCTACTATGGAATTACTCACGCACGGCGGTGAGCATCATGAAATTGGTGACGGAGGATGGTTGATGATGACGATGGCGATGGATTCCCCTCTCCGGAGCCCCGAACGGACTCCAGATCCGCCCTCCCAAGGAAGAACAGGGCTTGGTGGCGGCTCTGTATCGTAAAACACGATGAAACTTTCTCTCTGATTTTTCTCTCCCCGAAAGTGAATATATGGAGTTGGAGTTGAGGTCATTGGAGGTCCAGGGGGGCCACAAGGTCATAGGGTGCGCCCTGGGGGGTTGGCGCACCCCCACCCTTGTGGATAGGGTGTGGCCCCCTGGTGCTGATTCTTTTGCCAATATTTTTTATTAATTCCAAAAATAATCTCCGTTGATTTTTAGGTCATTCCAAGAACTTCTTATTCTGCACGAAAATAACACCATGGCAATTCTGCTGAAAACAACGTTAGTCCGAGTTACTTCCATTCAAATCATGCAAGCTAGAGTCCAAAACAAGGGCAAACGAGTTTGGAAAAGTAGATACGACTGAGACGTATCAACTCCCCCAAGCTTAAACATTTGCTTGTCCTCAAGCAATTCAGTTGATAAACTGAAAGTGATAAAGAAAAACTTTTACAAACTCTGTTTGATCTTGTTGTTGCAAATATGTAAAGCCGGCATTCAAGTTTCTAGCAAAGATTATGAACTAACCATATTCACAATAACTCTTAGGTCTCACATTTACTCATATCAATGGCATAATCAACTACCAAGCAATAATAATAAATCTCGGATGACAAGACTTCTTCAAAACAATCATGATATGATATAACAAGATGGTATCTCGCTAGCCCTTTCTGAGACCGCAAAACATAAATGCAGAGCACCTATGAAGATCGAGGACTGACTAGACATTGTAATTCATGGTAAAAGAGATCCAGTCATAGTCATACTCAATATAAATTAATAATAATGCATACAAATGACTGTGGTGCTCTCTAACTGGTGCTTTTAATAAGAGGATGATGACTCATCAATAAAAGTAAATAGATAGGCCCTTCGTAGAGGGAAGCAGGGATTTGCAGAGGTGCCAGAGCTTGAGTTTTCAAATAGAGATAAATAATATTTTGAGTGGTATACTTTCATTGTCAACATAACAACCAAGAGATCTCGGTATCTTCCATGCCACATACATTATAGGCGGTTCCCAAATAGAATGGTAAAGTTTATACTCCCCCACCACCAACAAGCACACTCCACGGCTGGTCCGAAACAACGGGTACCGTCCAACTAACAACAATCTTGGGGGAGTTATGTTTGCAATTATTTTGATTTGATTTGCTTTGAGCATGGGACTGGGCGTCCCGCTTACCGGCCATTTTCTCGTGAATGATGAGCGGAGTCCACTCATTGTGAGAATAACCCACCTAGCATGGAAGATATTGACAGTCCCTAGTTGGTACATGAGCTACTCGAGTATACAAAATAGATTATCATTTGAAGGTTTAGAGGTTGGCACTTGCAAATTTACTTGGAACGGCAGGTAAATACCGCATATAGGAAGGTATGGTGGACTCATATGGAACAACTTTGGGGTTTATGGAAGTGGATGGACAAGCAGTATTCCCGCTTAATACAAGTGAAGGCTAGAAAGAGACTGGGAAGCGACCAACTAGAGAGCGACAACAGTCATAAACATGCATTGAGATTAACCAACATTGAGTGCAAGCATGAGTAGGATATAAATCACCATGAACATAAATATCGTAGATGTTATCTTGATTTTGTTTCAACTACATGCGTGAACATGTGCCAAGTCAAGCCACTCGAATCATTCAAAGGAGGATACCATCCTATCATACTACATCACAACCATTTTAATTTCTATGTTGGCACGCAAGGTAAACCATTATAAGTTCCTAGATAATTAAGCATGGCATGAGTAACTATAATCTCTAATTGTCATTGCAAACATGTTTCACTCATAATAGGCTGAATCAGGAACGGTGAACTAATCATATTTACAAAAACAAGATAGGTCGAGTTCATACCACCTTTTCCTCATCTCAATCATTTCATCATATATCGTCATTATTGCCTTTCACTTGCACGATCCAACGGTGTGGATAATAATAATAGTGCACGTGCATTGGACTAAGCTGGAATCTGCAAACATTTATTCAAAGGAGAAGACAAGGCAATATGGGCTCTTTGTTAGATCAACAATAATGCATATGAGAGCCACTCAACAATTTCATCGTGGTCTTCTCCTCTCGACCCCCATTGAAAAGAAAAGAACTTCAAAGAAACACACTGAAATATTTTTTGAGTTTTTGTTTTTCTGAAGAAAGTAAAACAAGAACGAGAAAAACTATTTACACAGGAAAGCTCCCAAAATACAAAATAAGAACGAGAAATGTTTTTGGGTTTTCTTTTAATTCTACAACTAAGCATGCAATGGAAAGTAAACTACCACTAATTATTTTTTGGTTTTTCTTAAGGTTTAATAAACACACAAGAAGAAAGCGGAAAAAAGAAATAAACTAGCATGGATGATACAATGAAAAAGTATGAACACCGACAACTGAAATGAGTGTGTGAGCATGAATGTAATGTTGGTGAGAAATAGGTACTCCCCCAAGCTTAGGCTTTTGGCCTAAGTTGGTCTACGCCCATGGATCAATGTAGTTTGCTCCGGTGTACTCAGGAGGATCCTGGGGATTATACTGGTTAGCGAGCTCCCATGGATCCCACTGATAAATAGACTCCTAGTATGGATCAGGTGATGGCTCGGGCTCAGGAGGTGGGGATCGTGTCCCCTTCCAGTATGCATGAATGTCCGCGGGCAAGACAATGTACCTACCTGAATGCATATCGAACAAAATAGGTGCAGGCAAGATAATAATCTGAAAATTGTTCTCGCTAAACACCAGGTTATACATAATTCTCTTTTCCTCATCACGTCGAATAAACTTATGTGCTACCATGCTGTCATAATCTAAATATATAGTGGGTAGCAGTTTATCTTCTTTTTCATTGTGCCTAATGGGTATCTCAAAGTGTTTAGCAAGGCGGGTGGCAAAGATACCTCCGGAAATAGGACCCTTTATACGGTTCATACTCAACCGTTTAGCAACCATAGCGCCCAAACTATAAGTTCTATCTCTACGTAAAGCATGGTGCAAAATAGCGAGGTCAGGGGCACTAAGGCATCCACTCTCTCCATGACCAATTAAACATATCCCAGCAAATAATGAGTAATAGCGTATAGCAGGATGATGAATACTAGACACTCTCGCTCCCGACACTCCTCTACCTTCCCCTATGGTGATTTCATGAATAAGGCCTTCCACATCGCTAGGATGTGGTTCCTCGACGCCACCCTCATAAGGTAATTTACAAACCACACAAAAATCATAAAGCGTCATTTCCTTGTACTCACCATATAAGTAAAAGTCTACCGTGGGTGGTGATTTCCTAGCATGAAAATGAAAATTTTGCACGAAAGTATTAGTGAGTAGGAGATACTGATTACACTTGTCGAGGAGGAAGTCGGTGATGCCTGCATTCGCTGCCAAATAATAGAAATCATCATAAATCCCGGCTGCTTGTAAGAATGCATCACATTACCATTCACACGGACAAATTTCCGTGGCACGAGGAAGATTATACTTGGGCTTTTCCTTCACCTCATTTTCCTTTTCCTTCGAACCCTGGCTCGAGGAGCCTCTCAACAATCTCTTCAACATTTTCTTCCTCTGAAAATTTCTGAAATTTTTAGTAACTCAAAATAAAAGTGAACCAAACTCAATAAAAGTGATATCAACTACTCCTACAAGTGTCTAGAAGCTATATCATGCATCAAAACAACTTTGGACCATATAAATTTGACATGCAAGCTCAAGAACATGGTCACCACAGCAGCAAACATTTGCAATGAATAAAGCACTATAACAAAAACTAATTGGACCATTGGAGGAGTCACATACCGAAGAACAATCCCCCAAAGCAGTTTTGTGAATGGAGATTTGAGCAAGGAGATCGAAAATGGCAACAAGATGACCAAGAACACAAGTTTGAGCTATGGAGTGATTTTTTTCTGGAGGAAGAATGAGAGGATAGGTGCTGGAATAAGTGGAGGGGGGCCACGTGGGGCCCACAAGGTCAGGGGCGCGCCCTCCACCCTTGTGGCCAACTCGTGAGGCCCCCTGGTGTGTTCTTTACACCAGAAATTCTAAAATATTCTAAAAAAACATATCCAATTTTCAGGGCATTTGGAGAACTTTTATTTTTGGGAGATTTTTTATTGCATGAATAATTCAAAAAACAGACAGAAAATACTATTTTTTCTTTATTTAAACTAATTAACAGAAAGTAAAAGATGGCTACAGAGAGTTGTGCTTTCTAAATTCATCCACGTCATGCTCATCAAAAGGAATCCATTAACAAGGTTGATCATGTCTTATTAACAAACTTCTTCCGAATGACATGAAACCGGAGAACTTTCGAATGACACTAGGTTACCTCAACGGGGATATGCATGTCCCCAACAATAAGAATATCATATTTCTTTTTGGCAGTAGGTAGAAGGAATTCAAAACCTCCAATAGTAATAGTTGAAAATTTTCCAATAGAATTGATACTATGAACTTGAGGTTGTTTCTTTGGAAAGTGAACGGTATGCTCATTACCATTAACATGAAAAGTTACATTGCCTTTGTTGCAACCAATAACAGCCCCTGCAATATTCAAAAAGGTTCTACCAAGGATAATCGACATACTATCGTCCTCGGGAATATCAAGAATAACAAAGTCCGTTAAGATAGTAACATTTGCAACCACAACAGGCACATCCTCACAATTACCGATAGGTATAGCAGTTGATTTATTAGCCATTTGCAAAGAAATTTTAGTAGGTGTCAACTTATTCACTTCAAGTCTACAATACAAAGAGAAAGGCATAACAAAAACACCGGCTCCAACATCACATAAACCAGTTTTAACATAGTTTCTTTTAATGGAGCACGGTATAGTTGGTACTCCTGGATCTCCAAGTTTCTTTGGTATTCGACCCTTAAAAGAATAATTAGCAAGCATGGTGGAAATTTCAGCTTTAGGTATCTTTCTTTTATTTGTAACAATATCTTTCATATATTTAGCATAAGGAGGCATTTTAAGCATATAAGTCAAACGCATACACAAAAAGATAGGTCTAATCATTTCAGCAAAGCGCTCAAAATCCTCATCATCCTTTTTCTTGGATGGCTTAGGAGGAAAGGGCATGGGTTTCTGAACCCATGGTTCTCTTTCTTTACCATGTTTCCTAGCAACAAAGTCTCTCTTATCATAACGTTGATTCTTTGATTGTGGGTTATCAAGATCAACAGGAGGTTCAATCTCTACATCATTATCATTACTAGGTTAAGCATTAACATGAACATCATCATTAACATTATCACTAGGTTCATGTTCATCACCAGATTGTGTTTCAGCATCAGAAACAGAAATATCATTGGGATTCTCACGTGTGTCTATAGCAAGTTCACTAGTATGCAAAGTCATACCGGTTTTCCTTTTCTTTCTAGTATGAGGACTAGGTGCATCAGTATTAATTCTCTAAGAATCCTGCTCAACTCTCTTAGGATGACCCTCAGGATACAAAGGTTCCTGGGTCATTTTACCACCTCTAGTCATAACCCTAACAGCATTATCATTATTCTTATGATTCAACTCATTAAGCAATTCATCTTGAGCCTTAAGTACTTGTTCTACTTGAGTTGTAACCATGGAAGCATGTTTACTAATAAGCTTAATATCACTAACAGTTCTACTCATATAATCACCCAAGTGATCAAGCATGTAAGCATTACGTTCCAATTGTCTACTAACATAAGCACTGAAATTCTCTTGTTTAACAATAAACTTATCGAACTCATCAAAGCATTGACTAGCTGACTTATTATGAGGAATATCACCTTCATCAAATCTACGGAGAGAGTTTACCTACTACCTGTGTCGGGTTATCAAGACCATGTATTTCTCCAATAGGCGGTAAATTTTTAACATCTTCAGCTTTAATACCTTTTTCTTTCATTGATTTCTTTGCCTCTTGCATGTCTTCAGGACTGAGAAATAGAATACCCCTTTTCTTCGAAGTTGGTTCAGGAAGTGTCCAATCATTTTCATTACCCAATATATTATTCAATAGCAATTCAGCTTGCTCAACAGTTCTTTTCCTTAAAACACAACCAACACGACTATCCAGGTGGTCTCTGGAAGCATCGGTTAGTCCATTATAAAAGATATCAAGTATTTCATTTTTCTTGTGAGGGTGATCAGGCAAAGCATTAAGTAATTGGAGAAGCCTCCCCCAAGCTTGTGGGAGACTCTCTTCTTCAATTTGCACAAAATTATATATTTCCCTTAAAGCATCTTGTTTCTTATGAGCGAGGAAATATTTTGCAGAGAATGATAAATCTATCCTGGGGACTACGCACACAACCAGGAGCAAGAGAACTAAACCATGTCTTATCATCACCCTTAGTGAGAAAGGAAATAATTTAAGAATATAGTAATAACGATTTTTCCTCGTGAGAAAATAGGTTGGCTATATCATTTAATTTAGTAAGATGTGCCAGAACAGTTTTAGATTCATAACCATGAAAAGGATCAGATTCAACCAAAGTAATTAACTCAGGATCGACAGAGAATTCATAATCCTTATCAGTAACAAAGATAGGTGAAGTAGCAAAAGCAGGATCATATTTCATTCTAGCATTCAGGGATTTTTCTTTCAGCTTAGCTAACAATTTTTTAAGATCTTCCCTATCATTACAAGAAAAGAAGTCTCTAGCAGTTTCTTCATTCATAACATAACCCTCAGGAACAATAGGCAATTTATATCTAGGGAGAGAATCATAATCATAATCTTCCATAATATCATGAGTTTCAGTAATTTCATTTTGTCTAGCCCTAGCAAGTTTTTCATCAAGAAATTCACCTAGTGGCATAGTATTATCAAGCACAGAAGCAGTTTCATCATAATTATCATGCAAAGCAGAAGTGGCATCATCAATAACATGCGACATATTGGAATCAATAGTTGGTGTAGGTGTCGCAAGTTTACTCAAAGTAGAAGGAGAATCAAGTGCAGAGCTAGATGTCAGTTCCTTACCTCCCCTCGTAGTTGAGGGAAAAATCTTGGTTATTTGATCTTTCAAATTCCTCATAGTGATCAACAGATATAAATCCCAAGTGACTCAGAAAATAGAGCTATGCTCCCCGGCAACGGCGCCAGAAAAAGGTCTTGATAACCCGCAAGTATAGGGGATCGCAACAGTTTTCGAGGGTAGAGTATTCAACCCAAATTTATTGATTCGACACAAGGGGAGCCAAAGAATATTTTCAAGTATTAGCTGCTGAGTTGTCAATTCAACCACACTTGAAAGACTTAATGTCTGCAGTAAAGTATTAGTAGCAAAGTAGTATGGAAATAACGGTAACAGTGGCAAAAGTGACAATAGTAGTTTCGTAGCAATTGTAGTTGTAACAATGAAGAAGTAACGAAGCAAAGAGAAATATGTGAAAAACTCGTAGGCAATGGATCAATAATGGATAATTATGTCGGATGGCATTCATCATGCCACTGTTATAACATAGGGTGACACAGAACTAGCTCCAGTTCATCAATATTATGTAGGCATGTATTCCGAATATAGTCATGCGTGCTTATGGAAAAGAACTTGCATGACATCTTTTGTCCTACCCTCCCGTGGCAGCGGGGTCCTATTGGAAACTAAGGGATATTAAGGCCTCCTTTTAATAGAGTACCAGACCAAAGCATTAGCACTTAGTGAATACATGAACTCCTCAAACTATGGTTTTCACCGAGAGTGGTCCCGAATATTGTCACTCTGGGGTTGCCGGATCATAACACATAGTAGGTAACTATAACTTGCAATATTGGATCAAGAACACAAATATATTCATGAAAACATAAAGGGTTCATATCTGAGTTCATGGCACTCGAGCCCTAGTGACAAGAATTAAGCATAGCAAAGTCATAGGAACATCAATCTTAGAACATAGTGGATACTAGGGATCAAACCCTAACAAAACTAACTCGATTACATGGTAAATCTCATCCAACCCATCACGGTCCAACAAGCCTACGATGGAATTACTCACGCATGGCAGTGAGCATCATGAAATTGGTGATGGAGGATGGTTAATGATGACGATGGTGATGGATTCCCCTCTCCGGAGCCCCGAACGGACTCCAGATCTGCCCTCCCGAGGAAGAACAGGGCTTGGCAGCGGCTCCGTATTGTAAAACGTGACGAAACTTTCTCTCTGTTTTTTTGTCCTCGAAAGTGAATATATGGAGTTGGAGTTGAGTTCGGTGGAGGTCCAGGGGGCCCACAAGGTCGCAGGGCACTCCCTAGGGTGGTGGCCGCGCCCCCACCCTTGTGGATAGGGTGTGGGGCCCCTGGTGCCGATTCTTTCGCCAATATTTTTTATTAATTCCAAAAATAATCTCCGTTGATTTTTAGGTCATTTCGAGAACTTTTTATTCTGCACAAAAATGACACCATGGCAATACTGCTGAAAATAGCGTCAGTCCGGGTTAGTTCCATTCAAATCATGCAAGTTAGGGTCCAAAACAAGGGCAAAAGAGTTTGGAAGAGTAGATACAACAGAGACGTATCAATGCTAAAGTTTCAACTATGGTTAACAAAAGTTATATTACAACACCTAAACCAGATGAAAAATTAAAGTAGAACCTAGTATTGCTATGGTTAAGGATATCTTGGAGGAAAATGTAGACGGGCATGTTATTTACTTCTGTGAAGAAGCTTCTAGAATTGCCAAACCCGATAAAAGGATAAACACAGACCTGTTGTTGGCATGCCCGTTGTCTTAGTTAAAATAGGGGATCACTGTTATCATGGTTTATGTGACATAGGTGCTAGCGTGAGTGCTATTCCCTACTCCTTATACCAAGAAATTATGAATGACATAGCACCCGCGGAGATAGAAGACATAGATGTTACTATTAAACTTGCTAATAGAGATACTATATCACCAATTGGGATTGTTAGAGATGTTGAAGTCTTGTGTGGGAAAATAAAATACCCTAGTGATTTTCTTGTTCTTGGTTCCCCACCAGATGACTTCTGTCCCATTATCTTTGGTAGACCTTTCTTGAACACCGTTAATGCTAGAATAGATTGTGAGAAGCAAACTGTCGGTGTTAGTTTTGGTGATGAGTCTCATGAATTTAATTTCTCCAAGTTTAGTAGAAAGCTTCATGAAAAAGAATTGCCTAGTAAGGATGAAATAATTGGTCTTGCTTATATTGATGTGCCTCCTACTGATCCTCTAGAACAATGTTTGCTAGACCATGAAAATGATTTACACTACAGGAATCAGTCAGTTTGCCGTCTGGCAAGTACAGACGGCAAAGGCTGAATTACAGACGGCAAAGACTTTGCCGTCATCTGGCAGATGGCAACGTCGAGGCGGCAAAGAGGTACTTTGCCGTCAGCTTTTTGTCGGGATGACGGCAAAGACTTTGCCGTCAAGTTTTTATCTGCGGCAAACGGCAAAGTAGGGTTTATAGTTTTCTGTTAGGAGGTGGGCCCCCAATAGTTTTGCCATCAACCACACAGTCAACAGACGGCAAAGTTTATTTTCAATTTATACAAAAAGTGTTAGTCCGGCCTCCGACGAGCAGCGTGTTTGTCCTCCGGCGAGCCTGGCGTCCTTCGTACAACGAGTCTGGCGTCGTGCATACAGCTTGGCCGGAGCAATAGAGGACGATGGCGGACATGGTCGGAGTAGCAGCCGCCCGTGATGGCCGGCGAGGCACGATGTGCAGAAGCTGGCGCGGTGCATGTGGAGGCGGGCGGGGGATATGGGAGACGAGCTCGGCAGCATGCGGAGGCCTGCGGGTGCAAGGTGGGATGGGTCGGGCAACGAGCGACGGGGCCGGTGGCATGCAACTATTCCGAGGAGATGTGGGGCAGGGCCGACGACAAGCGACGGGGCCGGCAGCTTGCGGCTGCAACGGGGAGATGTGGGGCGGGGCCGGCTACGGGCGACAAGCTCGACAGCGTGCAGAGGCCTGTGGCGGCGAGGTGGGACGGGTTCAGCGAGGGACGGTGCCGATGGCATGCGGCTCCTCGGGTGAGACGTGGGGCGGGACCAGCGACAGACGACGGGGCAGGCGGCGTGCGTGGCTGCTCGCTGGTGATGGGTGTGCGCCTGCTCGCGAGGAGAGAGGAGGGAGCTAGCGCTCGGGGAGGAGATAGAGACCGAGGGGAGAGGAACGCGTGGGTGGGGCGGGTTGTGCACATGGGTGGGGCACGTGGGTAGGACGAGCGCACAAGGACATGACTCGTGGGTGGGTGGGACGTATTTTGAATGGACGCTGTGGATGGGTACGTGCGCTTTAGATGTTGCCACATCACTGATCCGAGTGATCAATCCGCGTGGTGTGTTTTCTCTTTGTCGTCTGTCAAGAAAATACAAACAGCAAACTACCCACTCTGCCGTCTGTCACAAAAAGTACAGACGGCAAAGATTCTTTGCCGTTTGACAAAACAAATACAGACGGCAAAGATTCTTTGTCGTCTGTGTTTTTCTTGGCAGACGGCAAAGTGAGCTCTTTGCCGTCTGTTTTTTTGGCAGATGGCAAAGTCTATTTTGCCGTTAGTTTTTCTTTGCCGTCTATTGATGACGGCAAACTCATTCTTTGCCGTCTGCCCCGATGAAATGCTGACGGCAAAGTAAATACTGACGGCAAATCTCATGTTTCCCATAGTGATATGCATAAAAGAAATGAAATAGATGATATTTTCTTTGAAGAACGTCCTCTACTTAAACACAATTTGCCTGTTGAAACTCTAGGAGGTCCTCCTCCACGTAAAGGTGATCCTGTGTTTGAATTAAAACAATTGCTAGACACTTTGAAATATGCTTATCTTGATGAAAAGAAGATATATCCTGTTATTATTAGTGCTAACCTTACAGAATATGAAGAAGAAAGATTATTGAAAGTTCTAAGCACCGAGCTGCTATTGGATATACTCTTTAAAGGGCATTAGTTACACTCTATGTCAGCACAAGATTAATATGGAACCTGATGCTAAAACAGTTGTTGATCACCAATCTTGGTTAAATCCAAAGATGAAAGAGGTGGTAAGAACGGAAATATTAAAACTTCTAGAAGCAGGTATAATCTATCCTATAGCCGATAGTAGATGGGTAAGTCTTGTTCATTGTGTTCCTAAGAAGGGAGGTATTACTGTTGTTCCTAATGATAAGAATGAACTTATTCCACAAAGAATTGTTACGGGCTATAGAATGGTAATTGATTTTAGAAAATTAAATAAAGCAACTAGAAAAGATCATTACCCTCTGCCTTTTATTGATCAAATGCTAGAAAGATTATTTAAGCACACACACTTTTGCTTCCTTGATGGATACTCTGGTTTTTTGCAAATACCTGTTTCTCAACCTGATCAAGAAAAGATCACGTTACTTGTCCCTTTGGAACTTATGCTTATAGACGTATGCCTTTTGGTTTATGCAATGCACCTGCTACCTTTCAAAGATGTATGACTGCTATATTCTCTGAGTTTTGTGAAAAGATTGTTGAAATTTTCATGGATGACTTCTCTGTTTATGGGAAGTCTTTTGATGATTGTTTAAGCAATCCTGGTCGAGTTTTGTAGAGATGTGAACAAACAAATCTTGTCTTGAATTGGGAGAAGTGCCACTTTATGGTTAATGAATGTATTGTCTTGGGTCATAAGATTTCTGAAAAGGGTATTGAAGTGGACAAAGCTAAGGTTGATGCAATTGAGGCCATGTCCTAAGGATATCAAAAGTATTCGTAGTTTCCTAGGTCATGCTAGTTTCTATAGGAGATTTATCAAAGACTTCTCTAAAATTTATAGGCCTCTTACAAACCTTTTACAAAAGCATGTCCCTTTTGTTCCTTTGAAACACTCAAGAAAGCCTTAATTTCTGGACCTATTGTTCAACCACCTAACTGTAACTTGCCTTTTGAAATTATGTGTGATGCTAGTGATTATGTTGTTGGTGTTGTTCTAGGATAAAGAGTTGATAAGAAATTGAATGTTATTCATTATGCTAGTAAAACTCTAAACAGTGCTCAAAAGAATTATGCTACTACTAAAAAAGAATTCCTAGCAGTGGTATTTGCTTGTGATAAATTTAGATCTTACATTGTTGATTCAAAAGTAATTGTTTACACTGACCATGCTGCTATTAAATACATTATGGAAAAGAAAGATGCTAAACCTAGACTTATTCGATGGATTCTCTTGCTACAAGAATTTGATTTGCATATCACTGATACAAAAGGAGCTGAGAACCCCGTAGCTGATAACTTGTCTAGGCTTGAAAATGTGCTTGATGACTCACTACCTATTGATGATAGTTTTCCTGATAAGCAGTTAGCTGCAATAAATGTTGCTCACAATACTCCTTGGTATGCTAACTATGCTAATTATATTGTTGCTAAATATTTACCACCTAGCTTTACATACCAACAAAAGAAACAATTCTTCTATGATTTAAGACACTACTTTTGGGATGACCCACATCTTTATAAAGAAGGAGTAGATGATATTATTAGACGTTGTGTACTTGAGCATGAATAGGGACAAATCCTTCGGAAATGTCACTCCGAAGCATATGGAGGGCATCATACTGGAGATAGAACTGCTCACAAGGTATTGCAATCTGGATTTTATTGTCCTACTCTCTTCAAGGATGCCCGTAAGTTCGTATTATCTTGTGATGAATGTCAAAGAATAGGTAATATCGGTAAGCGTCAAGAAATGCCTACGAACTATTCACTTGCTGTTGAACCATTTGATATTTGGAGATTTGGTTACATGGGACCTTTTCCTTCCTCTAATGAGTATACACATATTTTGCTTGCTGTTGATTATGTTACTAAATGGGTAGAAGCTATTCCAACCAGTAGTGCTGATCACAAAACCTCTATTAAAATGCATAAGGAAGTTATTTTCCCAAGGTTTGGCATCCCTAGATATTTAATGACTGGTGGTGGTTCACACTTTGTTCATGGTGCTTTCCGTAAAATGCTTGCCAAGTATGATGTTAACCATAGAATTGCATCACCCTATCATCCTTAGTCTAGTGGTCAAGTTGAACTTAGCAATAGAGAAATAAAATTAATTTTGCAAAAGACCGTCAATAGGTCTAGGAAGAATTGGTCTAAGAAATTAGATGATGCACTTTGGGCTTATAGAACAGCATATAAAAATCATATGGGTATGTCTCCTTATAAAATGGTTTATGGAAAATCTTGTCATTTGCATCTTGAGTTAGAACATAAAGCATATTGGGCAATCAAGGAACTCAACTATGATTTCAAACTTGCCGGTGAAAAGAGGTTATTTGATATTACCTCATTAGATGAATGGAGAACCCAAGCTTATGAAAATGCCAAATTGTTTAAAGTAAAAGTCAAAAGATGGCATGACAAAGAATCCAAAAGCGTGAGTTTAAAATTGGAGAACATGTTCTTTTGTACAACTCTCGTTTCAAGTTCTTTGCAGGAAAACTCCTCTCAAAATGGGAAGGACCCTATGTTATCGAGGAGGTTTATCGGTCTAGATCTATCAAAATAAATAATGCCGAAGGTACTAACCCGAAGGTTGTTAATGGGCAACGAATAAAACATTATATTTCAGGTACGCCCATTAATGTTGAAAGCAATATTATCCAAACTTTAACACCGGAAGAACACATAAAAGAGTCCTTCCGGAACACTCCAGAATCATCAAAATAAGGAGGTACGTGATACGGTAAGTAAACGGACTCTGAAAAAACCGCAAAAAAATTTTTTGTCAGTTTTGGAATATTTAGAAAATTAGGAAAATAAGAAACTTCCAGGAAGCGTACCAGGCGCGCCCAGGTGGGTTGTGCCCACCTGGGACACCTTCCGGACTCCGTTTTTCTTCAGTTTGCTTGTTTCCCAAGATAAAAAATCTTTATATACCCCCTGAACCTATTGACCACTGTATTGCGGAGAAATCCTCTATTCTCTTTTCTTGTTGTTTTATCTCAGATCCCATCTACCATGGCCGCTTCAAGATCCTCCAAGGAAAAATTCTTCAAGAACGTCATCAACCCATATCTGCGGGAGGTGGTGCAGCACCCTCGGGCCATCCAGATGCATGAGGGGGTGTTGCACATCTGCTATGTGCAAGGACCCAAGGGGACGGGAACCGTGGAGGCCAGGCTTGAAGCTATGGAGCAGGAAGTCTTCCGGTGCGAGGGGATGGTGGAGCGTGGACTTAATGCCAATCATCTCATGATCACGGACCTTTCCTGTGATCTCAAGGGGGATGGCAAGCCCATGAAGCACATTGTCTTCACTCTCAACGAGCAAATCAACTTCCTCCAAAGCCAGATCTATGATCTTCAAAATCAAGTCTTTGAATATGAGGCGAAGTTTAAAGGTATGAGTTTGGCTGCCGGTTGCAGGACCCGTGAGACTCATTCTTCCTCTTACGATGGTGGACCTCTGCCATGGAAAACCGAGGACAAGATCGCATCTAATTCACCACCACCTTCTTCGTCATCACCAAAAGAAAACTGAGTTTCGGGTATGGGCACTCCCCTTGGCTTCCGCCAAGCTTGGGGGAGGTGCCCCAGTATCGTATCATCCCCACTATCTTTTTGATTTTACTATTTTAGTTCGATCCTTTGCTTTAGATGCATAAAAGTTTAGTTCGATCCTTTCTTTTCGAGAGCTTGCCTAGTGATCTATCCTTGTAATTGTGTGCAAGATATATAATGAAGTTTAGTTTGAGTTTTTGCTTTCTTTACTTTCATGTTGCAATAAAAAGAAAGGATATAAATAAAAGGAAAGGAAATAAAAGAAAAATGTCATATGCTAATCTTATGGTAGGTGATGGCACCACATAAGGAAAAGTATAAGTAGAAAATTTTATTAGAGAATGACAAACATAGCATTGGTCAATGATGCAACTCATGAAAGAATTAATAAGGGAAGAGTGGATTCACATATAAATATACTATCTTAGAAATCTTTTGTGATTGTGAGCCCCCATCAAAATATTATATGCCAAAATTATTGACGTTGGACAAGGAAGACAACTTAATGATTTATGTTTGTTCATATTGATATAGAAGTCATATTGTCATAGATCCTTTAACATGTGGTGCTTTCCCCTATATTTGCTAGTCAAAACTTCCGCACTAAGTAGAGATACTACTTGTGCATCCAAAAACCCTTAAACCCAAATCTTATTTTCGAGAGTCCACCATACCTACCTAGGGATTGAGAAAGATCCCTCAAGTAAGTTGTCATCGGTGCAAAAAGGCAATAAAAATTGCTTCTAAATGTGTGATATCATTTAGTGTAAGAGAAAATTGAGCTTTGCACGAACTTGTGACGGTGAAGAATAAAAGTGACAGACTGCATAATAAAGGTCGCTGTCACAAGGGGCAATGCAATGTGACGTTCTTTTACACTAAGGGGTTGAGCATACAAACAAATAAGCGCATGGCAACCTATGCTTCCCTCTGTGAAGGGCCTATCTTTTACTTACATGTATTTAATTTTATGCAAAGAGTCAAAGTTTTCTCTCTACTTCTTTTTATTTTTCTCCTTTGGTAAGCATCATGTGGTGAGGAAAGATCTAGGCACATATGTCCTGTTCAATATGGGTGGCACGAGTCATTATTGTTGACATCACCCTTGAGGTGAATAAGTTGGGAGGTGAAACTATAAGCCCCTATCTTTCTGTGTGTCCGGTTGAAACGTTTTGCTCATGTGTATGAGGTCAGTGTTAGCAATCATAGAAGACTGTATGATGGTTGAGTATGTGGACTTGCCTAAAGGCTCCGATACGTGACCCTTCCTGAAAAGATGATGAATTGTAGTTGCAAAGTTGACTGAGAACATAGTTTGTTGGTTTCTAATGGAGTTTATGCTTTATACTTTGATTGTGTGATGAACTGTTACTTATTCATGATAAGTTTATGATAAAAGCTCTATGATAAAAGTCTTATGTTTAAATTGGTTGATGTTATAATAATCTACATGATGCTTCTATGTCCATATTTTGTTTTTATCGACACCTCTCTCTCTAAGCATGTGGACATGTTTTTCGATTTTGGTTTTCGCTTGAGGACAAGTGAGGTCTAAGCTTGGGGGAGTTGATACGTCCATATTGCATCATGTTTTCCTACTATTATTTATGATGTTTTTATCCATAATAATGCTTTTTGGAGTAATTCTAATGCCTTTTCTCTCATAATATGCAAGGTACACATAAAGAGGGAGAATTTCGGCAGCTGCAAATCTAGACCTAGAAAAGCTACGTCACGCTACCTATTGTGCACAACTCCAAATAAGCTGAAACTTCACGGAGAATTTTTATGGAATATATGATTAATATTGGAGCAAATAAGTACCAGAGGGGCCCACCTGGTGGGTACAACCCACCTGGGTGCGCCAGGGAGCCCAGGCGCCCTGGTGGGTTGTGCTCACCCAGGCTCACCTCCGGTGCCCATCTTCTGGTATATAAGTCATTTTGACCTAGAAAAAATAAGGAGAGGACTTTCGGGACGGAGCGCCGCCGTCTCGAGGCGGAACTTGGGCAGGAGCACTTTTGCCCTCCGGCGGAGCGATTCCGCCGGCGGAACTTCCCTCCCGGAGGGGGAAATCATCGTCATCATCATCACCAACAACTCTCCCATCTTGGGGAGGGCTGTCTCCATCAACATATTCAACATCACCATCTCATCTCAAACCGTAGTTCATATCTTGTGTTAAATCTTGTTACCGGAACTATAGATTGGTGCTTGTGGGTGACTAGTAGTGTTGATTACATCTTGTGGTTGATTATTATATGGTTTATTTGGTGGAAGATTATATGTTCAGATCCATTATGCTATTTAATACCCCTCTGATCTTGAGCATGATTATCATTTGTGAGTAGTTACTTTTGTTCTTGAGGTCACGGGAGAAATCATGTTGCAAGTAATCATGTGAACTTGATGTGTGTTTGATATTTTGATAGTATGTATGTTGTGATTCCCTTAGTGGTGTCATGTGAACGTCGACTACATGAAACTTCACCATATTTGGGCCTAAGGAAATGCATTGTGGAGTAGTAATTAGATGATGGTTTGCGAGAGTGACAGAAGCTTAAACCCCAGTTTATGCGTTATTTCGTAAGGGACCGATTGGATCCAAAAGTTTAATGTTATGGTTAGAATTAATTCTTAATACTTTTCCCGTAGTTGCGGATGCTTGCGGGAGGGTTAATCATAAGTAGGAGGTTTGTTCAAGTAAGAACAACACCTAAGCACTGATCCACCAACATATCAAATTATCAAAGTAGTGAACACAAATCGAACCAACATGATGAAAGTGATTATATGAAATTCCCGTGTACCCTCAAGAAAGCTTTGATCATTATAAGAGACTGTTTTGGCCTGGCCTTTGCCTCAAAAGGATTGGGCTACCTTGCTGCATTTTTGTTACTACTACAATTACTTGCTCAATACAAAAATATCTTTCTATCAAATTACTATATTACTTACAATTTCAGCACTTGCAGACATTACCTTGCTGAAAACCACTTGTCATTTCCTTCTGCTCCTTATGGGGTTCGACACTCTTAGTTATTGAAAAGAGCTACAATTGTTCCCCTATACTTGTGGGTCATCATTTAGCACACGTGCGGCTCAGTGGCGTCCTCTCCTTCTAGATCTAGCAAGCGAGAGAGAGGAGGTAGATGAGATCTGAACAACACAACGGTGTGGTGATGGTGGTGGCAACGGAACTCCGACAGGGCTTCGCCAAGCGTGTACCGGTGAAACGTGAGAGGAGTTGGGTGAGGCAGTGGGCAAGGGTGAAGGTTTTCCTGCCCCCATGCGCCTCCCCATCTATATATAGGCTAGGGGTCAGGGGAGGGCGTCCAAAACCCATCTAAGGCCGGCCACAAGGGTGAAATCCCTTTAAACTTGGAGATAACATCTTATCTCTAGATTCAACCCTTTAAATTTAGAGATAAGACCTTATCTCTAGACTTAAACAACATGTGCCTTGGGGAATGGGGCGGCCAGCTTAAGTGGGCTGTAGCCCCACCCCTCGGTCCATGTGGGCCCTTCCTAGGTCTTTGGGCCCCACGGTGGAACCCCTGGAACCTTCTAGAACCTTCCCGGTACAATACGGAAAAAACCGAACTTTTTCCGGAGCCCAAAATATGACTTCCCATATATAAATATTTACCTCCGGACCATTCCGGAGCTCCTCGTGATGTCCCGGATCCCATCCGGGACTCCAAATAACCTTCGGACTTTCCACTATTCTCAATACTACCTTAGCGCTACCGAGCGTTAAGCGTGCGACCCTATGAGTTCGAGAATCATGTAAACATGACCGAGACACCTCTACGGTCAATAACCTATAGCGGGACCTGGATGTCCATAATGGTTCCTACATATTCTACGAAGATCTTTATCCGTCGAACCTCGATGTCAAGGATTCAGCTATTTCCGTATATAGTTCCCTTCGCCCATCGGTATGTTACTTGCCTGAGATTCGATCGTCGGTATCCCTATACCTACTGCAATCTCGTTACCGGCAAGTCTCTTTACTCATTTCGTAATACAAGATCTCGTGGCTAACTCATTAGTCACAGTGCTTGCAAGCTTACTATGATGTTGTATTACCGAGTGGGCCCAAAGATACCTCTTCATCATACGGAGTGACAAATCCTAGTCTTGATCCATGCCAACTCAACAGACACCCTCGGAGATACCTGTAGAGCACCTTTATAGTCACCCCGTTACGTAGTGACATTTGGTACACACAAGGTATTCCTCCGGTGTTAGTGAGTTTCATGATCTCATGGTCATAAGAACATATACTTGACATGCAGAAAACAATAGCAATAAACTTGACACGATCATATGATATGTTTATAGTTTGGGTCTTGTCCATCACATCATTCTCATAATGATGTGATCCCGTTATCAAAAGAAAACTCAGGTCTATGGCTAGGAAACCATAGCCATCTTCGATCAACGAGCTAGTCCGGTAGAGGCTTACTAGGGACATGTTGTTGTCTATGTATCCACACATGTATTTGACTTTCCAGTCAATACAATTATAGCATGGATAATAAACGATTATCATGAACAAGGAAATATAATAATAACCACTTTATTATTGCCTCTAGGGCATATTTCCAATAGCTACATGATATGATTAAGTGGAGTCACGCAATAGATATGATAGACATGTTATCCTGAATAGTTGGGTTGCATCTTTAGAAGTAAATCAACAACTAACTACAAGAAAAATGAAAGGAATCATGCGGTGATTGTTCAAATTTGCTCTGATCGGCGTAGATGTCAGCGTCATGGGAAAGGGGTCCCCAGACTTGCCTGCCTGCGGCCCACGGTTTAGCAGCCATCTTATTGACTAAGGTAGCCTGCTTATCCGAAATTTCAGCAGTCAATTTCTCAAGACGAGCAATTTGGGATCTTATACCATCAAATTATTTAGACATATCATCGAGCTCTTTATTCATATAACTCATAAAACTGTTTTGTTCCTTAAGCTCGTTTCTAAAGAAATTATTGTGCTCAGATTGCAAAACCATAAAACTCCTGACGTTGCTTTCGATCTCTTCTAGCTTTTTAAGGTGAAGATCACCAAATCTAGGAAGAGCCATCGCGACAAACAAGCAATCCAACACACGAGCAAACATAAAGCAAGCGAGAGAGAAAGGCAAACGGAAAAGAGAGGGCGAATAAAATGGCAAGGGTGAAGTGGGGGAGAGGAAAACGAGAGGCAAATGGCAAATAATGTAATGCAAGAGATAAGGGATTGTGATGGGTACTTGGTATGTTGACTTTTGTGTAGACTCCTCGGCAACGGCGCCATAAATTCTTCTTGCTACCTCTTGAGCACTGCGTTGGATTTCCCCGAAGAGGAGAGGATGATGCAGCAAAGTAGCGTAAGTATTTCCCTCAGTTTTTGAGAACCAAGGTATCAATCCAGTAGGAGGCTACGCGCGAGTCCCTCGTACCTACACAAAACAAATAACTCCTCGCAACAAACGTGAATAGGGGTTGTCAATCCCTTCACGGTCACTTACGAGAGTGAGATCTGATAGAGATGATAGATAATATTTTTGGTATTTTTGGTATAGAGATGCAAAGTAAAATAAAAGGCAAAGTAAGAAGCAAAGCAATAATAAAGTGATGGAAGATTAATATGATGAAAATAGACCCGGGGGCCATAGATTTCACTAGTGGCTTCTCTCAAGAGCATAAGTATTTCTACAATGGGTGAACAAATTACTGTTGAGCAATTGACAGAATTGCGCATAGTTATGAGAATATCTAGGTATGGTCATGTATATAGGCATCACGTCCAAGAAAAGTAGACCGACTCCTGCCTGCATCTACTACTATTACTCAACTCATCGACCGCTATCCAGCATGCATCTAGAGTATTAAGTTAAAAACAGAGTAACACCTTAAGCAAGATGACATGATGTAGAGGGATAGTTTCATGCAATATGATAAAAACCCCATCTTGTTATCCTCGATGGCAACAATACAATACGTGCCTTGCTGCCCCTACTGTCACTGGGAAAGGACACCGCAAGATTGAACCCATAGCTAAGCACTTCTCCCATTGCAAGAAAAACTAATCTAGTAGGCCAAACCAAACTGATAGTTCGAAGAGACTTGCAAAGATAACCAATCATACATAAAAGAATTCAGAGAAGATTCAAATATTGTTCATAGATAGACTTGATCATAAACCCACAATTCATCGTCTCAACAAACACATCGCAAAAAGAAGATTACATCGAATAGATCTCCACAAGAGAGGGGGAGAACATTGTATTGAGATCCAAAAAGAGAGAAGAAGCCATCTAGCTACTAACTATGGACCCGGAGGTCTGAGGTAAACTACTCACACTTCATCGGAGGGGCTATGATGATGTAGAAGCCCTCTGTGGTGGATGCCCTCTCCAGCGGAGCTCCGGAACAGGCCCCAAGATGGGATCTCGTGGGTACAGAAGGTTGCGGCGGTGGAATTAGGTTTTTGGCTCCGTATCTGATCGTTTGGGGGTACGTAGGTATATATAGGAGGAAGAAGTACGTCAGTGGAGCAAGGTGGGGCCCACGAGGGTGGGGGCACGCCTAGGGGGTAGGGCGCGCCCCCCTACCTCGTGCCCACCTCTTGGCTTTCTTGACGTAGGGTTCAAGTCTCCTGGATCATGTTCGGTGAGAAAATCACGTTCCCGAAGGTTTCATTCCGTTTGGACTCCGTTTGATATTCCGTTTCTTCGAAACACCGAAATAGGCAAAAAAACAGCAATTCTGGGTTGGGCCTCCGGTTAATAGGTTAGTCCCAAAAATAATATAAAAGTGGAAAATAAAGCCCAATATGGTCCAAAACAGTAGATAATATAGCATGGAGCAATCAACAATTATAGATACGTTGGAGACGTATCAGGCATCCCCAAGCTTAATTCCTGCTCGTCCTCGAGTAGATAAATGATAAAAAAATTTGATGCGGAGTGCTACTTGGCACAATTTCAATGTAAATCTCCTTAATTGTGGTATGAATATTCAGATCCGAAAGATTCAAGAGAAAAGTTCATATTGACATAAAAATAATAATACTTCAATCATACTAACTAAGCAATTATGTCTTCTCAAAATAACATGGCCAAAGAAAGTTCATCCCTACAAAATCATACAGTTTAGTCATGCTCCATTTTCGTCACACAAGAATGCTCTCATCATGCACAACCCCGATGACAAGCCAAGCAATTGTTTCATACTTTAATAATCTCAAACTTATAAACCTTCAGCAATACATGAGCGTGAGCCATGGATATAGCACTATGGTGGAATAGAATAATGATGATGGGGGTTATGTGGAGAAGACAAAAAAGGAGAACGTCTCACATCAACAAGGCTAATAAATGGGCCATGGAGATGCCCATCGATTGATGTTAATGCAAGGAGTAGGGATTGCCATGCAACAGATGCACTAGAGCTATAAATGTATGAAAACTCAACAAAAGAAACTAAGTGGGTGTGCATCCAACTTGCTTGCTCACGAAGACCTAGGCTTGAGGAGGCCCATTGTTGGAATATACAAGCCAAGTTCTATAATGAAAAATTCCCACTAGTATATGAAAGTGACAAAACAAGAGACTCTCTATCATGAAGATTATGGTGCTACTTTGAAGCACAAGTGTGGCAAAGGATAGTAGCATTGTCCCTTCTCTCTTTTTCTCTCATTTTTTGGGCCTTCTCTTTTTTTATGGCCTATCTCTCTCTCTCTATATATATATATATATATATATATATATATATATATATATATATATATATATATATATATATATATTCCTCACTTGGGACAATGCTCTAGAAAATGATGGTCATCACACTTCTATTTATTTACAACTCAATAATTACAACTCGATACTTAGAACATAGTATGACTCTATATGAATGCTTCCGGCGGTGTACCGGGATATGCAATGAATCAATAGTGACATGTATGAAAGAGTTATGAACGGTGGATTTGCCACAAATACTATGTCAACTACATGATCATGCTAAGCAATATGACAACGATGAGTGTGTCATGATGAATGGTATGGTGGAAAGTTGCATGGCAATATATCTCGGAATGGCTATGGAAATGCCATAATAGGTAGGTATGGTAGCTGTTTTGAGGAAGATATAAGGAGGTTTATGTGTGAAAGAGCGTATCATATCGCCGGGATTGGATGCATCGGCGAAGTTTGCACCAACTCTCAATGTGAGAAAGGGCAATGCACGGTACCGAAGAGGCTAGCAATGATGGAAGGGTGAGAGTGCGTATAATCCATAGACTCAACATTAGTCATAAAGAACGCATATACTTATTGCAAAAATCTACAAGCCATCAAAAACCAAAGCACTACGCGCATGCTCCTAGGGGGATAGATTGGTAGGAAAAGACCATCGCTCGTCCCCGACCGCCACTCATAAGGAAGACAATCAAAGAACACCTCATGTTTCAAATTTGTTACATAACGTTTACCATACGTGCATGCTACGGGACTTGCAAACTTCAACACAAGCATTTCTCAAATTCACAACTACTCAACTAGCACGACTTTGATATTATCACCTCCATATCTCAAAACAATTATCAAGTATCAAACTTCTCTTAGTATTCAACGCACTCAAAAAAAGCTTTACAAATCTTGAATACCAAGCATTTTAAGATTTTAAGAAAATTACCATGCTATTTAAGACTCTCAAAATAATCTAAGTGAAGCATGAGAGATCAATAGTTCCTTTAAAACATATCCACCACCGTGCTCTAAAAGATATAAGTGAAGCACTAGAGCAAAACTATATAGCTCAAAAGATATAATTGAAGCACATAGAGTATTCTATCAAATTCCAATTCATGTATGGCTCTATCAAAAGGTGTGTACAGCAAGGATGATTGTGGTAAACTAACAAACAAAGACTCAAATAATACAAGACGCTCCAAGCAAAAAACATATCATGTGGTGAATAAAAATATAGCTCCAAGTAAAATTACCGATGGAAGTAGACGAAAGAGGGGATGCCTTCCGGGGCATCCCCAAGCTTTGACTTTTTGGTGTCCTTAGATTATCTTGGGGGTGCCACGGGAATCCCCAAGCTTAGGCTCTTTCCACTCCTTGTTCCATAATCCATCAAAAGATTTCACCCAAAACTTGAAAACTCCACAACACAAAACTCAATAGAAATCTCGTGAGCTCCGTTAGCGAAAGAAAACAAAAGATCACTCCAAGGTACTGTAACGAACTCATTCTTCATTTATATTGGTGTTAAACCTACTGTATTCCAACTTCTATATGGTTTATAAACTATTTTACTAGCCATAGATTCATCAAAATAAATAAACAACACATGAAAAACAGAATCTATCAAAAACAGAACAGTCTGTAGTAATCTGTAACTAACGCAAACTTCTGGAACTCCAAAAAAATCTACCAAAATAGGATGACCTAAAATTTTGTTTATTGATCAGCAGCAATTGGAATCAGTATTTTATCGCGTTCTGGTGATTTTTAAAATTGTTTTCGTGAATAGAAAGTTTCTGGAAATTACAGCAAGATCAAATAACTATCATCCAAGAAGATCCTATAGGTCTAACTTGGCACAAACACTAAATAAAACATAAAAACACATCTATCCAGAAGCTAGATCAAAGATTTATTCCTAAATAGAAGCAAAAGCAAAAAAACTAAAAATAAATTTGGGTTGCCTCGCAACAAGCGCTATCGTTTAACGCCCCTAGCTAGGCATAAAAGCAAGGATAGATCTAGGTATTGCCATCTTTGGTAGGCAATCCATAAGTGGCTCTCATGATAGATTCATATGGTAATTTTATTTTCTTCCTAGGGAAGTGTTCCATGCCTTTCTTTAATGGAAATTGGAATCTAATATTCCCTTCCTTCATATCAATAATTGCACCAACCGTTCTAAGGAAAGGTCTACCAAGAATAATAGGGCATGAAGGATTGCAATCTATATCAAAAATGATAAAATCTACGGGCACATAATTCCTATTTGCAACAATAAGAACATCATTAATTCTTCCCATAGGTTTCTTAATAGTGGAATCCGCAAGGTGCAAGTTTAGAGAGCAATCATCAAAATCATGGAAATCTAGCAAATCACACAAAGTTTTTGGAATAGTGGAAACACTAGCACCCAAATCACACAAAGCATAAAACTCATGATATTTAATTTTAATTTTAATAGTTGGTTCCCACTCATCATAAAGTTTTCTAGGGATAGAAACTTTCCACTCAAGTTTTTCTTCATAAGATTGCATCAAGGCATCAACGATATGTTCGGTAAAGGCTTTATTTTGACTACAAGCATGAGGAGAATTTAGCACGGATTGCAACAAGAAAATACAATCAATTAAAGAGCAATTTTCATAATTAAATTCCTTGAAATCCAAAATAGTGGGTTTAGCAACATGTAGGGTTTTCCCACTTTTATCAATTTTATCATCAAGATCTAAAAACTCCAAATTTTTGGAACGCCTTCTAGGTAAAGGTGGATCATGTTCAATCCCATCATTATCAAGATTCATATTGCAAAACAAAGATTTAATAGGGGACACATCAATCACTTTTAGATCTTCATCTTTATTTTCACAGAAATCCGGTTTAGCGGCCATCTTATTGACTAAGGTAGCCTGCTTATCTGAAATTTCAGCAGTCAATTTCTCAAGACGAGCAATTTGGGATCTTATACCATCAAATTCTTTAGACATATCATTGAGATCTTTATTCATATAACTCATAAAACTGTTTTGTTCCTTAAGCTCGTTTCTAAAGAAATTATTGTGCTCAGATTGCAAAACCATAAAACTCCTGACGTTGCTTTCGATCTCTTCTAGCTTTTTAAGGTGAAGACCACCAAATCTAGGAAGAGCCACCGCGACAAACAAGCAATCCAACACACGAGCAAACATAAAGCAAGCATGAGAGAAAGGCAAACGGAAAAGAAAGGGCGAATAAAATGTCAAGGGTGAAGTGGGGGAGAGGAAAACGAGAGGCAAATGGCAAATAATGTAATGCGAGAGATAAGGGATTGTGATGGGTACTTGGTATGTTGATTTTTGCGTAGACTCCTCAGAAACGGCGCCAGAAATTCTTCTTGCTACCTCTTGAGCACTGCGTTGGATTTCCCCAAAGAGGAGAGGATGATGCAGCAAAGTAGCGTAAGTATTTCCCTCAGTTTTTGAGAACCAAGGTATCAATCCAGTAGGAGGCTACGCGTGAGTCCCTCATACCTACACAAAACAAATAACTCCTCGCAACAAACGCGAATAGGGGTCAATCCCTTCACGGTCACTTACGAGAGTGAGATCTGATAGAGATGATAGATAATATTTTTGGTATAGACATGCAAAGTAAAATAAAAGGCAAAGTAAGAAGCAAAGCAATAATAAAGTGATGGAAGATTAATATGATGAAGATAGACCCGGGGGCCATAGATTTCACTAGTGGATTCTCTCAAGAGCATAAGTATTTCTACGGTGGGTGAACAAATTACTGTTGAGCAATTGACAGAATTGCGCATAGTTATGAGAATATCTAGGTATGATCATGTATATAGGCATCACGTCTGAGACAAGTAGACCGACTCCTGCCTGCATCTACTACTATTACTCAACTCATCGACCGCTATCCAGCATGCATCTCGAGTATTAAGTTAAAAATAGAGTAACGCCTTAAGCAAGATGACATGATGTAGAGGGATAGTTTCATGCAATATGATAAAAATCCCATCTTGTTATCCTCGATGGCAACAATACAATACGTGCCTTGCTGCCCCTACTGTCACTGGGAAAGGACACCGCAAGATTGAACCCAAAGCTAAGCACTTCTCCCATTCCAAGAAAAACCAATCTAGTAGGCCAAACCAAACTGATAGTTCGAAGAGACTTGCAAAGATAACCAATCATACATAAAAGAATTTAGAGAAGATTCAAATATTGTTCATAGATAGACTTGATCATAAACCCACAATCGTTCTCAACAAAAACACCGCAAAAAGAAGATTACATCGAATAGATCTCCACGAGAGAGAGGGAGAACATTGTATTGAGATCCAAAAAGAGAGAAGAAGCCATCTAGCTACTAACTATGGACCCGAAGGTCTTAGGTAAACTACTCACACTTCATCGGAGGGGCTATGATGATGTAGGAGCCCTCCGTGGTGGATGCCCTCTCCGGCAGAGCTCCGGAACAGGCCCCAAGATGGGATCTCGTGGGTACAGAAGGTTGCGGCAGTGGAAATAGGTTTTTGGCTCCGTATGTGATCATTTGGGGGTACGTAGGTATATATAGGAGGAAGAAGTACGTCGGTGGAGCAAGGTGGGGCCCACGAGGGTGGGGGGCGCCTGGGGGTAGGGCGCGCCCCCCTACCTCGTGCCCACCTCCTGGCTTTCTTGACGTAGGGTCCAAGTCTCCTGGATCATGTTCGGTGAGAAAATCACGTTCCCGAAGGTTTCATTCCGTTTGGACTCCGTTTGATATTTAGTTTCTTCAAAACACTGAAATAGGCAAAAAAAACAGCAATTCTAGGCTAGGCCTCCAGTTAATAGGTTAGTCCCAAAAATAATATAAAAGTGGAAGATAAAGCCCAATATGGTCCAAAACAGTAGATAATATAGCATGGAGCAATAAAAAATTATAGATACGTTGGAGACGTATCACCGCGCTACGACGGCGCGGCGGACCCGTCGGCTTTCCTGCTGGCATATGAGGAGGCCGTCCTTAAGGCTGGGGGCGACGACAAGGTCATGGCCAACTGGCTTCCCATGGCCCTCACTGGTGCACCGCGCGCCTCGCTGCTCAACCTCCCAGGATCCATAGTGGCGTCTTGGGAGGAGCTGCGTAGCCTCTTCGCTGCACGCTTCGCGGCACTGGCGCCTCCCACCGTTGCGGCCCTCCTCGGCTGCTCGCAAGCGCCACACCAAGCCATTCTTTCGCCAAATCGGCGCCGCCTCCGCACGGCAGGGGGCTCCCCCGGGTTGGGCGGCGCCCAAGGCCGACCTAACCTTCGACTCGGGGGATCACCCTGTCACCATCATTGGCTCGGGCATGCTCCCAATGCTTTACACGCCCACCATCTGCAGCGTAGCCGTCACCAAGACCCTCATCGACGGTGGCGCCGGCCTCAACGTGTTCTCTGTGGAAGCTTTTAGCCTTCTTCACGTACCACTCAAGCGGCTCCGCCCCAGCAAGCCCTTCTCCGGGGTCGGCGGCGGCTCCGCCAGCCCCCTGGGGCAGATCCGTCTACCCGTGACCTTCGGCACCCGCGACAACTACCGCACCGAGCTGATCGACTTTGACATCACCTGCATTGGCCTTCCGTACAACGCCATCCTCGGGTACCCAAGCTCTAGCTCAGTTTATGGAGGCAACCCATCCGGCCTACACTCTCATGAAGATGCCCGGGAGCAAGGACGTCCTCACCGTAGTTGGAGATACCAAGGAAGCTCTGGCAGCGCACAAGCTTGCCCTCAAAACCGCCGCAGCAGCGCGACCTGCAGACGAGGACACCTCTGGAGTTAAGGAAGCCGCACCGGCCAAGAAGAAGCAGTTGTTCACTCAAGATCGGTCAGAAACCAAGCAGGTGCCTGTCGAGGAAGATGGGTCCGCTAGAGCCACCTTCACCATAGGTGCCAACCTCGACCCGGATCAAGAGGAGGCGTTGGTGAAGTTCTTGCACGCAAACAAGGAAGTATTCACCTGGGAGCCCAAACAACTGGTAGGGGTCCCAAGAGGGGTGATCGAGCATCACTTATGGGTGTGAAACAATGTACGCTCTGTGAAGCAGAAGGCGCGGCGGCAGTCCACGGAGAAGCATTCCTTCATCGTCCAGGAAACCCGCAAGCTGGAGGCAGCAGGTGTCATTCGCGAGGTTCGCTACCCCGAGTGGTTGGCGAACCCCGTCGTTGTGCCAAAGAAAGGCGGGAAGTAGCGCATGTGTGTCGACTTCACCAACCTCAACAAGGCCTATCCCCAAGATTCGTTCCCGCTTCCACGCATCGACCAGATCATCGACTCCACCGCCGAGTGCGATCTGCTGTGCTTCCTGGATGCGTTTTCAGGCTATCACCAGATCAAGATGGCAGTAGAGGATGTGGAGAAGACGGCCTTCCTGACCCCGTGCGGGTGTACTGCTACACTTGCATGTCGTTCGGGCTGCGCAATGCGGGCACGGCCTTCCAACGGCTGATGCACATCGCCCTGGGTCAGCAGCTCGGGAGGAACGTTGAAGCCTACGTTGACCACATTATGGTGAAGTCTCGGGAGGCGAGAACTTTGATTCGGGACCTGGAGGAGACCTTCGCGAGCCTGCGCCAGGTGGACTTGCGGCTCAACCCGGAGAAATGTGTGTTTGGAGTCCCTTCTGGCAAGCCTAGGCGATCGAAGAGATGAGCCCACCACAAACCCTCAAGGAGATGCAGAAGCTTGCCGGCTGCGTGACTTCGTTGAGGCACTTCATCCTCAAGCTGGGAGAGCGCGCCCTACCATTCTTCAAGCTGATGAAAAAGAAGGGCCCATTTGAGTGGACCCCGGAGGCTGACCAAGCGTTTCAAGACCTCAAGAGATACCTAACCAGCCCTCCGGTGATGGTGGCGCCCCGCCCTCTCGAGCCCGTGGTGCTTTACCTTGCCGCCACTCTTTGCTCCGCCAGTGCAGCTCTGGTGGCGGTCCGGGAAGAGCGTCAGGCCAAGAATGCGCGCGTCGAGCCACGCCCCCAGCCGAGGCGATGCAAGACCCCGGAGGGCACCGCAAGGGCTGCAGCGACGCCAACGAATGACCAGGCTAGGCAAGACGACGCCCTTGGGCCTGCAGAGGCCCCAACGAGCGACCAGGCTTCAGGGGTTCCATCGCCTTAGGAGGCACCCCAACCTCCGACAGACATAGGACTCGTCGATGCGCCCGCCCTCGTCGAGCACCCTGTGTATTTCGTCTGCACGGTATTGCGGGATGCAAGGGCACGGTACCCCATGCCTCAGAAACTCTTGCTCGCGCTCTTGGTGGCCTCGCATAAGCTACGACACTACTTTCAAGGTCATCTTGGCCTACCACTGGAGAGGGTACTCAGGATCCCCAACTCCGCCGGGAGAGTCGCCGAGTGGAATATCGAGCTGCAGGCATTTCAGCTGGAGTTCAGCACAACCAGGGTCATCAAGGGAGTTGCGCTCGCCGATTTTGTGGCAGAATGGATGGACGCCCTGTGGCTTGAAGTAGGCGAGGATCGGCCCCTCTAGCCGGGAAGTGAAGCACCACACGGCTGGGTTATGTGTTTCGATGGCGCATTTGCGCGCCAGGGCGCGAGGGCTGGAGCAGTGCTCATCTCACCCTCTCAGGACAGGCTTTACTACGTCGTGCAGCTCTGCTTCCAGCAGGGCGAGAAGGTCTCCAACAACATAGCGGAGTACGAAGGCCTCATAACTGGACTTAAGGCTGTGGTGGCCCTGGGGTTGAAGCGCCTCACCATCAGGGGCGACTCGCAGCTTCTCGTCAACTTCTCTAACAAGGTATACGAGCCGAGGGACGAGCACTTGGAGGCATACCTCGCGGAGGTACACAAAATGGAAAAGCAATTCTTGGGTCTAGAATTGCAGCACGTGCCCCGTGGCACCAACAAGGAGGCTGACGACATTGCCAAGAGAGCATCCAAGCGACTACCCCAAGAGCCTGGCGTCTTCGAGGAGCGGCTCTTGAAGCCATCGGCAGCACCTCTGCTTTCGAGGCCGGCGCCACCTCGGGAGGAGCTCCCTCGGCCACCTGCTTCAGGAGCCCCAACCTGCGGCCCGACCTCGGGAGTGCACCTACTCTTGGCGCTCGAGCCTCAGGAGGGGTGCTGGGCCAAGGAGTTCAAGGAATACCTGACGCAAGGGACGCTGCCGGAGAAAGAGGAGGACACGGAGCATGTGGCCCCACAGGCCACGACGTACTGCATCCAGGACGGTGAGTTATAAAGGAAGCGGCCGAATGACGTTTCCCTGCGTTGTATCTCCAGGGAACAGGGGAAAGAGCTACTAGCTGACATACAGGGCGGAGACTACGGGCACCACTCGTCGTCATGAACCCTCGATGGCAAGGCGTTCCGCAGCGGATTCTACTGACCTACGACGCTCAACGACGCGACTGAGCTGGTGAAGTCCTGCGAGGCCTGCCAATTCCACGCTAAGCAGATCCATTAGCCGGCTCAGGGCCTCCAAACCATCCCGCTCTCGTGGCCATTCGCAGTCTGGGGGCTGGATATCTTAGGCCCATTCCCTCGAGCGCCTGGGGGCTACCGCTACCTCTACGTAGCCATCGACAAGTTCACCAAGTGGGTGGAGGTAGAAGCTGTCTGCACCATCCCGGCCGGATCCACGGTCAAGTTCATCAAGGGTCTCGTGAGCCGGTTCGGGGTCCCCAATCGCATCATCACTGACAACGGCTCACAATTCACTAGCAATCTCTTCAAGACATATTGTGCTAACCTTGGAACACAGATCTGCTATGCTTCGTGGCACACCCCAGGAGCAATGGTCAAGCCGAACGCGCCAACGCGGAGCCTCCCAGGACCTTCAAGAAGAAGCTCGAGGCCTGCGGCAGGGGCTGGCACGATGAGCTCCAGTCCATGTTGTGGTCCATCCGCACCACCGCCACCAAGCCAACGGGCGAGACCCCATTCTTCCTCATCTACGGAGCAGAAGCGGTTCTCCCTCACGAGGTCAAGCATCGCTCTGCGCGGGTCCTGGCGTTTGATGAGATGTAGCAAGACGCCATGCGGAGGATGGACCTTGTGCTGGGGGGGACGCTGCCGCGAAGCTACGCTTTGAGTGGCAAGATACCAGCAGGCGCTGCGGCGGTATCACTGGGGGTGACCTTGTCCTAAGGCGGGTGCTCTCCGAGGAAGGGCTGCATAAGCTTTCACCCATGTGGGAGGGCCCGTTTAGGGTCGCCCACGTCTGCAGGCCTGGCGCCGCGCGCTTGGAGACACAGGACGGGGTCCCCATCCAGAACGCCTGGAACATCCAGCACCTCCAGAAGTTCTATCCATGAAGCAAGCCCGGATGCCTGTGAAGCAAGGCCCAGTGCCTGTGAAGGTCTCCGCTCGTAACACTCTCACATAATAATGAGTGGGGTTGTACACGCCCCGGAGTCTCAGGAGTGCCGCCCTCAGGCCACGGGGCTTCCTCCCACGTCCTAGTGGCAGCACTTAGCTCCGCGCTGGTGAGAAGACAAGAAGACTAGACTAGGTGCCAGACGCGGCTTTTCATTTGATTTCTGTAGTTGGCTTGCCCCTCTTTAACGAAAATTTTCTTTCTGGTGTTCCTTGCTGGCTTGGTTCCATCGCCTTTTGCCTCTGTTTCTGCTTTCGGTTCCTTGTCTTGACATGTACTCTCTCTCGCATGCCTCGCGAGGGGGCTAGACAGGTGCCCTCGTGAGCGTTTTTCCTGTTTTTCACGAGGCACCCTCGTTCGATCTCGCAAGCTGGCGCACCTCTCTCAATCAGTGCCCCTCAGGTACCGCGATGCAAAGCGCTGGGCCGTGGCCAGCAGCGCCTACGACCAGGGATCAGGAGAATAAGAGTCTCCTAACAAATCTTTACAGTTCCTAGACGCCTCCCAAGCCAAGGAGGCCTGGAAATGCACGCCTCATGAGGCGGAAGCTACTTCAAGCGCGTCAAGCTAAGTTATTTCTATGCGCCTACATAAAACGTTGATACTGCGACACGACACAGGAACGATAAACATAGCATAACAGCTTGGAAATCATGGATTGTTGCACGCCCCTGCGGGGCCCCATACTGGTCTCTCTCTTAATGTAGGAAGAAAAGAAAGAACAAAAAAGTGGTGCGTGCCCCTGCAGCAGTTCGAGAGGATGAACCCATGGCGCTCCCCTGCGCTCAGCCAGACCCCTCCTCGCGCTTCACTAGGGCGCGGTGACGAGATGACCCGCCGTTGTCGGCGTTCTGGGAACGGGGGTCCCCAGACTTGCCTGCCTGCGGCCTGCGGCATGGCTCGAGTGGGGGCCCAACGTGGCCCATCTTCATCAACACAAGGCTCAAGACCCTCGCGAGGGGCCAAGCCTCGCGAGGCGGACGACACGGAGCTTCCTCAAGCACGGCCTCCTTCGGCTGGCTCGCGAGGAGGCGGAGAGATCAAGGTGGGGTACCTCACGAGGTGCCCATGACGCAAGCCATGACGACCAAGGGTGCCAGGCGGGCGCCAGCCCGCGCAGTGTCCTCCCTTTCCTCTTTGGTGCAAAGGGGGCAAGCGCAGGCGAGGGGATCAAGCAAAGGCACCCATTTCGGTGCAACGAGACCAAGACCAACTCCGCGACAAGGAGGAAGTCACTGTGGAGCCCAAGCCGGCGTCATCACCAGAGCCTTTGGCAGGCGAAGACCAACTTTAGTCAGGATAAGTGTACCAGATGTTCCCCTTCAAATTGGCCAATTGTTGGCGCCCTTCCCGCTCAATATTTGGGAAGAGGCCCAGGGCCTTTGCCTATAAATAGGACTAGCCACCCCCAGAGTAGAGGCATCTGGACAGGAAGAAGCTAGGATCGAACCGAGCATCTAGAGAGAGAGAAGGGCGATCGAACTCCCCCTAGCAGTTCATCCCCTAGCCAAGAACAGACCCTCGCGAGGTCGTTCTTCCCTGTACTATTCTTCCTCATCAGCCCAAGAGGCAATCCACCACACCACACTGGAGTATGGTATTACACCACAATGGTGGCCCGAACCAGTATAAACCCTGTGTCTATTGTGTTGTTCTTGCAGTAGTTTAGATCCTTACGAGACGGAGAGGTAGAGGGCACGATCTCCGCGCGCACCCCAGAGTTCGAACCTTAAGGGTCTGCTGGAACCCGTGATCCGACATTTGGCGCGCCAGGTAGGGGTGCGCCGGAATCAGTCTTCCACCGCTTCGCTCTCCTCCGACCACCGCATCCATGTCTGACGCTCGTCGGGCCCGCGCCGAGCGCCGGGCCGCCATCGCTTCCCGCGCCGTCCAGACAGCCCCTGTCGGTGGGCGTCCTCGTCGTTCCCCGTCGCCCGCCGTCAACGCCGCCACCGGCCTGGCGAGGAAGGAGCAGCAAGCGTCCTCTCAGCACCCGTCCGTGCGGCGGGATGGCCGCACCGCCACTCCGTCGCTCACCCCGGCCGGTTCTTCGTCGCACGCGCTGCGCGCGCCCTTGGAGGCTCGAGCTGCGCTCCTCGCGGCGAACGAGCTCCTGCGCTACCGCCCCGTCGATGACGTCTACGAGGAGTGGCTCGACCGCGTCGCCGAGCTCGTCCGTGCCGCAGGGGGCTCTCCCGCGTCTTCCGCACCACTGCGCTGCACTCCGCCCCGCATGGGCAATGAAGCCCCAGGGGCGTTCCAGCCGCCACCTTTCCAAGAAGATGCCATGGCCCCAAGGCGCGCAGCTCCTGGGCGGAACCCGCTCCGTCATGCGCCGGCCCAGCAGGAACGGAGCTGCCAAGAAGTCCCGCGACCGCAAGAGGCCGCCCGGGCGCTCCCGGGCCCGGCTCGCCGAGACCCTGCTCCAGCTCCGGCACGTCAAGACCCCGTGCTGCTCCCAGCTGCGGCGCAAGGGGACCCGCAAGGCCAAGCTCTCCCTCAACCAAAACCTCCCGCGGCCACCGCTGGCTGCCGCGCCTACACCCCCGAGCTGCGTAGCGTCGCGTGGCCCGGCAAGTTCAAGCCGGACCTGCCTCCTCGCTACGACGGCACAACTGATCCCACGGAGTTCCTCCAGCTCTACGAGCTGGGAATCGAAACTGCCAGCGGGGACGAGAAGCTCATGGCGAACTGGTTCCCCACGGCGCTGAAGGAAGGTGCTCGCACTTGGCTCCTGAACCTGGCCCCAGGCAGGATCTCCTCCTGGGACCAGATGCGTACTCGCTTCATCGCCAACTTCCAAGGTACCCGCGACCGGCCTCCCGCCGTGAGCGACATGCGCCGCATCAAGCAGCAACCTGGAGAGACCCTGCAGAAGTACATTCAGCGCTTCAACGGTGCGCGCCTCAAGATCCCCAGGGTGTCTGAAGAAGCCATCATTTCGGCCTTCTCCGATGGCGTGCGCGACGTCAAGATGAAGGAGGAGCTGGCGATGCATGAAGACCTCTGCACCTCCCTGGAGCTGTTCAACCTGGCGACCAAGTGCGCCAGAGCTGAGGAGGGACGCCTCTCCCTCCTCGAGCTGCCTGCCGCAGACCCAGAAGAGAAGAAGCCCAAGGCCAAGGACGTGAAGCGCAAGGGGGCTGCCGTGCTCGCGGCAGAACCGGACACCAAGCGGGGCAAGGATCTGCCTGAATCCTCCAGGGGCAGCCGGTACTGTGTGTACCACGACCTCCACACCCACAACACCAATGAATGCCAAGAACTCCGAGCCGTGCGAGAAGGAAGAGTCGGCCGGCGCCCTGACCGTGCTGATCGGGGCTACGGCCGAGGAGGAGGAAGGAACCCGGGACGCTGGGAAGACCGCGGCCCACGTCCAGGCTGGCATGACCAACCTCGCGAGGACCGCTGGCGCGACCCGCCTCGCGAGGGGGACTGGAGGGATCAGCCTCGTGAGGATCGCCCTCATGGCAATCCAGGCCTGCCGCCGTTGCCGCCTCAGCCGAGAAGGAATGAAGACCGCCACCAAGACGAGGGGGCTGGGGGCTTCCAAGAGCCTCGCGCCATCTCCTGCATCCTGGGCGGAGCTCAAGCCCCAGCCTCTCAATGTATCTTCAAGCAGTTTGCTCGCGAAGTGAATGCAGTCCTCCCCAAGCTCGAAGCAACGCGTCCCCTCAGGTGGTCGGCATGCACCATCGCGTTCAGCTCAGCAGACCAGCTCAAGTGCGCAGCCACAGTCGGAGTCCTCCCAATGCTTTGTTCCCCAGTCATCAGCAATGTTCTGGTCACCAGGACCCTCATCGACGGAGGGTCAGGGCTCAATGTCTTGTCCATGGAAACGTTCAACAGCCTCCAAGTGCCCTATGACCAGCTTCAGCCAACCAAGCCCTTCTCCGGAGTCACCGACGGTTCCATAGTCCCGATCGGGCAGGTCCACCTCCCAGTCACCTTCGGCACCTACGACAACTACCGCACCGAGCTCATCGACTTTGACGTCGCCCACATCCGCCTGCCGTACAACGCCATCCTCGGGTACCCGGCGCTGGCCAAGTTCATGGCCGTGACTCACCATGGCTACAACGTCCTCAAGATGCCAGGAAGCGGCGGCGTCATCACGGTGCCATGTCAAGAGAAGGATGCAGTGTGTGCTCTGGAGCGAGCCTTCCAGGCCGCGTCACTAGAAGACCCAGATCGCGGAAGCAGGAGGCTTCCTGAGACCACCCCTAAGAAGAAGAAGACAACGTCAGGCTCAGACCCTCAGGAGGCAGGCCCTTCAAGGCCCGCGTCTGCCCAGGGGGACCCTCCTTCAATTGCATAGGGAAGCGCGCCCGGCGCCCTCCTCAGGCAGGGCTCGGGGGATCTCACCTGGAGGGCCACCGACCTCGCCAAGGTCACGAGGGAGGCGCTGGGGCACCATGTGGAGGCGTGTTTCGAAGCACGCTTCCCTCGGAAGCAAGCCAGGGGAGGAAGGTCAGACCAGCAGGAGTTTGTTAGCAAGACCATTCAAGAACTACAGGAGTCGAGGATCATGAGAGGTTGCCGTCGCCCACCAGCTGTGGCTCCCCATCCAGGCGAGGATGGTGGGTTGCGCGTCTGCGTCGACGTACCAGGGCTCAATCAGATCGCCACGACGGAGCGCCTCTGGCCCTCACAAGTGGGGCGCTGCGAAGGACCACCCCACAGCTATGTTCGCATGCCTTATGGCCTGCCGAGCGTGGCTGCGGCATACCAGCGCATCATGAGGAGCATCTTGGAGGCGCAAGAAGGCAGGCGTTCCGCAGCCCTGGCAGAGATGGAGGCTGCTCACGAGGAGCCACCAGTGCCTCCGGAGCCTCCCGAGGCCCCCGGGCCTGGGGGCTCGTGAGGATCAGCTTCCGCGGCCCACCGAGTCTGCTGCACCAACGCCACTGCACCGACGACGTCTTCAGGTGACATCTTTCAAGTTTCATTCTCAGCTGGGAGCGCCCTCCCAGGGTTGCGTCATTCCCAGGACACGTGGGTCTGTCCCTGCGGCATGTATCCCTTTTTATCTTTTCAGTCGCTAGCTTGCTTTGCTGGGGGCGCCCCTCGGGCTGCATCATCCCCAGGCCACTCGGGCTAGGCCCAGCGACATGTATCCCTTCCGCGCTTATTTCCAATTATGCATCATTACTCGAGGCCATCCGCGGCACCTCTTCTTCTTCATGTCGACCACTTGCGCGTTAAAGGGGGGGTGCCTGAGCATCGCGACTCAGGGCTCTTACTGGCTCTCCAGCCCTCACCCTCTGGCCTTGTCCACGGCATCGCGACCTGGCATACCAGCGACGGCTGAGACAAGCTCGAGGGCCGGGACCCGAGGACGTAGAGTGCCGGCATCTAACCAGATTTTGCAGGTACACATCTCAAGATACGGCCCAGCGCCAGGCGCAACCCGCCTAGAGGTAGGGCCTCGTGAGTCCCGCGCTGGCTCACGGGTGCCCCGACACACCTCACCCGCTCCAACCGGCGAGCTCCTGAGCGACTAACAGTCAACTGATCGTTGCTATGGCAACCCCGTCTTCTCTTTTTGTGATGAATCTACAGGGCGCATAGGGGGAACCGCGCTAGCCAAGGCCCTCACGGCGTTCCCTTCGCCCTTGCCCGCTCGAGCCGCTTGCACGTTAAAGGGGGGGTGCCTGAGCATCGCAACTCAGGGCTCCTACTGGCTCTCCAGCCCTCACCCTCTGGCCTTGACCACGGCAACGCGACCTGGCATACCAACGACGGCTGAGACCAGCTCGAGGGCCGGGACCCGAGGACGTAGAGCAGAAAAGGGGAGCAGAGGCGAGGGAGAAGGGGCACGCGAGGACCTCGGCCAGTGACTCCACTCAAGCTACCCCCAGACCCGGCGGCACGCTGAGGGCAATCTCCGATCCTCAAGATAAGTCACCATCCAAAGCGTTGGATACCGTGGCACTACCCCCGCACCTAGAGCGACTCCGTACTAGCGACGTTGCTTCCCTTTCTCACCTAGCGACGGATGCTTGGGCGCCAAAGGGGACCTCCTGAGCATCGTGACTCAGGGGCTCTTACCGGACCCCGGGTCGCTCACCTCCTGGCCTTGACCACGGCATCGCGACCTGGCATACCAGCGACGGCTGACGCCGCCTTGGGACTGGGACCTGTCGACGCAGAGCACCAAGCCCTCGCGAGGTGCGAAAGGGGGAACCAAACTATGACGGAATTCGCGATTCGCACAAATCCATAGCAAGGGTTACATATTAACAACAAGGATCACAGCCACCTTACAAGCCCCTACGGAGCACAATGTGATTCCTCGCAGGGAACGAATCCTAAAAGGTGCTAATTACACGCGCCCCTGCAAAAGATGCCATCATCAACAGTGGACCGGCAGGCACCGGCGCCAACCCCATCCAGATCAGGATCGACGGCGACCAAGCGAGCCTGCCCTGCTCCGGGAGCTGCGCCGGCTCGCGGGCTCGTAGCTGTCGTCGCTCGTCTCCGGCGACGCGAAGACCTCACTGGGATCGCTGGATCCTCCGGCGCTCCCGTCGCTTGCGGAGCTGTCCAAGGGGCGATTGGCGGGCCCAGCCGTCGCCGTGGCAGGGTCCTGGCCGCCTTCCCCGGGGCAGCACTCCAGCCGGCGACCGTTCGCGTCGAAGACCTTGAAGAACATCACCGAAGCGCCGTCGTACTCCAGGTGGATCGTGAGGGCACCCTTCGTTCTGCAGCACCGAGCGATTTCACCCCAGCCACGAGTCATGAAGACCTCGCCCGGGGCGGTGATCGCAACCTCTGCCCCGGTCGCAGGAGTGCTGCAGTCGGTGTGCTGCAGCCACAGCTCCAGGAGTCTCACCTGCTGGAAGGCGGAGGCGAAGAAGGGAGGAAGGCGGATCCAAGTCCGTGGAGGCATGGCGGCATGGAGCACGAGCTCGCGGGAGGAGCCCTCGATGTGGACTCCAGGAGGAACAACCAACACCTTCGTGACCCTCCGGCGCCGCCGACGGCGCTGGCCGAGGGGATCGGCATCTCCTCTTCCAGAGCCCTCGGCGTGGGCATACAAGGGAAGCGGGAACCCCGGCGGAGGCCGCTCGTACCAAGGCCTCAGCACCACTAGGAGGTTCTCCTCGTCTCGGCCGCGCAATGCAGGCCGTTTCTTCGGCGGGAGCAGGTCAGGTACCTCTTGAGGAGCCTTTCCCTTCTCCGCCGCAGAGAACCGACGAATCGGAGCCATCACACCAAGACGGAGCAAGAACTAAGGCGGGGGAGGAAGCAAGAAGAGATGGACTAGAAGGGCACGCGCGGTGCCGTACTTATAGCCGGCGGAGGCCAACCGCCGGCCTCCATGATCACAGGTAATCATGACATGGTTTGCATGCAGGGACTTGTCCAATCCGCGCGATCGTCGAGGTGTCGTGGGGAAGTAAAAGCACCCACGTCCAATCAACCGCCACGCGGCGCCCGAGGCCGCAGGCTGTTAGGGCCCGCGGCGCTTCGCCCTTGCCCTTTTGCCTCTCGGCACGGCCAAGTCCATGCGTGCCTTGGGCCCGGGGGCTACTGTCGGCGTTCTGGGAACGGGGATCCCCAGACTTGCCTGCCTGCGGCCTGCGGCGTGGCTCGAGCGGGGGCCCAACGTGGCCCATCTTCATCAACACAAGGCTCAAGACCCTCGCGAGGGGCCAAGCCTCGCGAGGCGGACGACACGGCGCTTCCTCAAGCACGGCCTCCTTCGGCTGGCTCGCGAGGAGGCGGAGAGATCAAGGTGGGGTACCTCACGAGGTGCCCATGACGCAAGCCATGACGACCAAGGGTGCCAGGCGGGCGCCAGCCCGCGCAGTGTCCTCCCTTTCCTCTTTGGTGCAAAGGGGGCAAGCGCAGGCGAGGGGATCAAGCAAAGGCACTCATTTCGGTGCAACGAGACCAAGACCAACTCCGCGACAAGGAGGAAGTCACTGTGGAGCCCAAGCCGGCGTCATCACCAGAGCCTTTGGCAGGCGAAGACCAACTTTAGTCAGGATAAGTGTACCAGATGTTCCCCTTCAAATTGGCCAATTGTTGGTGCCCTTCCCGCTCAATATTTGGGAAGAGGCCCAGGGCCTTTGCCTATAAATAGGACTAGCCACCCCCAGAGTAGAGGCATCTGGACAGGAAGAAGCTAGGATCGAACCGAGCATCTAGAGAGAGAGAAGGGCGATCGAACTCCCCCTAGCAGTTCATCCCCTAGCCAAGAACAGACCCTCGCGAGGTCGTTCTTCCCTGTACTGTTCTTCCTCATCAGCCCAAGAGGCAATCCACCACACCACACTGGAGTATGGTATTACACCACAATGGTGGCCCGAACCAGTATAAACCTTGTGTCTCTTGTGTTGTTCCTGCAGTAGTTTAGATCCTTACGAGACGAAGAGGTAGAGGGCACGATCTCCGCGCGCACCCCAGAGTTCGAACCTTAAGGGTCTGCCGAAACCCGTGATCCGACAGCCGCCGCCCTTGAGGCGGGCGCGGCGGCTGGTCATAGCCGCCGCTGCTGGAGCTGTCGTCGGAGGAAGAGTCGCCGTAGTTGGATGAGCAGCGGCCAGAGCCAAGGGCAAGGCCATCCTCACCCTTGTCACGACTGTCACCAAGGCCGAGCACCTCGCCGTCGTTGTTGTCCTCGGGGCAGCACCCGACGCGGCGGCCGCCTTCTCCAAACACCCTCACGTAGAGGGTCGTGTTGCCGTCGTACTTGAAGTGGAGGGTGCACCGCCTGCCCAGGCCGCGCGCGCGGCCAAACGTCTGCCAACCGCGGTCTAGGGTTGTGTTGCCCGCGACGGAGACCTCAACCGCGACCCATGAAGCTTTGCTGAAGCAGCCGTCCGCCTGCAGCCAGAGCCCGCCTGGACCTGTGGCTGGCAGCTCGCCGGCGAAGAAGCATGGGAGCTGAAGCCAGGTGCCGGCCGGATTCTCCGACCACACGACGAACTCCGACAGCACCTCCGTCGAGTGGAAGCTTGGCCGGGGAGGCCGTGCGACCATGGCGCACCTCCCTTCATCGACGGGGCTGCCACGACCTGGGTGACTCCCACCACGCGAAGAGGCACCGCCGCGGCCGCGAGGGGCCACGGCAGGGGTCGTGGTGTGCTTACAAGGACGGCCACGCCCCCTCTTGGGCGGCGGAGAGCCGGGCCCCTCCTGGCGGGCCTTCCCCTTCTCTGCGGCCGAGAACCTCTTCGCAGGCGCTATGGGTGTCGCTACTAGCAACGAAGCAAGGGAGAAGAAGCGAGCGGAGCACTCCTCATTTATAGCAAGAGAAGGCCAACCAGCGATCCCCACAATCACAGATAATGATGATTTTTCTCTGCATGCAGCAAGGACTCGTCAAGTCGGGTAGTTGCCGAGGCGGCGTGGGGAAGCGGAGACGCCCACGGTCAATCAATCGCCACACGTCAAGCGAGGCCGCAGGCTGTTGGGGCCTACGGCGCTCCGCACTTGTCCCTTGGCTTCGCCTCTAAGACAAGTCCGAGCGCACCTTGGGCCCGGGGGCTACTGTCGGCGTCCTGGGAACGGGGGTACCCAGACTTGCCTGCCTGCGGCCCACGACGTGGCTCCACTAGCGGCCCTGTACGGCCCTCACCAGCAAACACTCTAGACCCTCGCGAGGGGCCAAGCCTCGCGAGGCGGACGACGCAAGACCTCCTCGGGGGCGGCCTCACCAAGACGGCTCGTGAGGGGTGGAGAGATCAAGGCAAGGGGTACCTCGCGGGGTTCCTGTGACGTAAGCCATGACGACCGGGGCCAGGCGGGCGCCAGCGCGCGCAGCGCCCGCGTTTCCTCTTTGGTGCTAAAGAGGCAACCGCAGGCGAGGAGTCCCGAGGCATCAGGCAAAGATTTCCATATCAGTGCAATGAGACCAACCAGCGGGACGGCAGGACGGAGGTCATCGTGGAGCCCAAGACGACATCACCACCAGAGCCTTTGGCAGGCGAAGACCACCTTTAGTCAGGATAACGTGTACTAGTTGTCTCCCTTCGAATCTGGCCGTTGTGGTATCCCTTCCCGCTCATTGGGAGGAGGACCAGGGGCTCTATAAATAAGACTAGCCACCACCGTAGCAAGGGACGGATCATTCAGACCATCCTCATACACACAAGTTCACCGTGCACAAGAGCATCTCTCATCAGAAGGTTGTTCTTCCCTTGTAACTGTTCATCCCCAGCCTAAGAGACAATCCACCACACCACACTGGAGTAGGGTATTATACCACATTGGTGGCCCAAACCAGTATAAACCTTGTGTCTCTTGTTTTGTGGGTTCGGCGCGCTGAGCCTTGAGATCGCGGTGAGGATGAGAGCTAGAGGGACGGGAGATCTTCGTGCACACCCCAATGTTCGAACCTCAAGGGTTTTGGCGGAACCCGAAATCCAACAATAGAAAAGGCAGCCTCTTTGAAGCAACCATATATGAAGTTGACAATAAAACACATTATACAATGGTATCCTTTAGTGTCTTTTCTAAGAACTAATGCTTATATTTGTGTACTATAAGATAATCAATGCTTGCATCTGCTAAAATTCTATGGTAATTAAAATCAAATTAGAAACCCGGACTTTAGCGTAGCGATACTTGCAAGACAGGCATGACGAATCCTCCAAAACCCGGACTCTTTGTGCGGCCAGGTTGTGCAAACAAAATATTTCCCCCACAGAAACATCTTGAAAGCACAACCAAACGCAGGCATGAGTTATATTTTGCGAAATATTTTTAAGGGTGTCGCTTTTGTGATAGAGGGCATGATATGAAGAGTTGGCTCGGGTGAAAAATATAAGAATCTGAAATGTTGGTTAGCTTTAATCACGGTGGTTGGGTAGAAGCGCTCTTTCCTAGCGGCTGATGGTTAGCTTTAATCACGGTGTTCAAACCGTGAGAGGAGTTTGTATGCCTATGTCGTTCAAACCTTAAGAGTGGTTTCTACGCCTATGGCGTTCAGCTCAATTATCACTGTTGATTGTCTGGATAGCTTACTAGGCCTGCCACTTGGTCTTATCGAACATAGTTATATGACTTTTTTTCACGGGAAAATTTTTAATTTATTCATCATCGATCGCACTATGAGCATCAGAAATAATAAAAATTACAACCAGATCATAGACCACCTAGCGACGACTACATGCATTGAAGTGAGCTGAAGGCGCATCGCTGTCATCACCCCTTCCTCGTTGGAGTCGGGTAAAACTTATTGTAGTATACAGTCCGGAAGTTGTCGTGCTAAGGCCTCGTAGTATCAGCGCACCAGAACAGCAACCGCCGCTGATGAAAAGAAGCGTAGATCGACAGGATTCAACATGAAGACACAATTATATGTCATTTGTATTGTAAGTTTGTAACACATGATTTTTGTAGTTTCCCGCACAATAATCATCTAAATAAAGGATGGTCACCCTCCAATTTTTCCATCAAAGATAATCCTCTCATTTTGACCTTTAGCATCATGCGCTAGTTCGTGCTAGTGCCAGGAAGCAAAACAATATCGTCATTATGCACGCATACACATATACGTGAACCTAAATAAAAGGAAAGAGACCAAAGCAGCTCGACGTGAGTGTCCGAACCACTACACCGTCGTCCATCCTAATCCGCACGTACAGAAGCCACAAACTTAATTAGCAACCAAACCTCCATGCATGGCTCGCGCAGGTCCATGTATTATCTAAATCTAATCCGAATGCCACTCATTAGTGGAACAATCGCCCATGGCCATCCGTCTCCTTCCACTACCTTGTTATTTCCTTAATCTCTTTCGCGGCGTTCTTTCTTTTGTTTGTCCGGCTCTTCAGCATAATGCGGCTAGTTTAAGCGAGCAGATGAGATGGGGTTTTAAAGGACTCCAAATTGCACTAGAATAGCTTGTGTTCGTGCGATCTTAATTCGGTCAGAGCATGCCTTGATCAAAAGCTTTGCATGTCCTTTGTTATGCAGCAAGAGAAAAAAACATTTTGGTGAGATACCAAAAAATAAATTATCTCTGCACCCCTTCTTGTGGAGCTACTTTGCTTTAGAAGGAAAATGCTGACCAACTGGCTTTAGCACTGTTTGGTATCTCATATATGTTTAATCATACCAAAACAAATAACAAAAAAGAAAAACTATACAACCAAATAGTCATTGTGATGCACATAACCATTTTTATTGAAGAGTAACACAAGCTCAAAGCAGCGAAAATTGAAGCCAAGTTCAAGAGCTTTTTCATACTCGTATATTTTAACACTTAACACCAACTGTTTGTGATGCCTACCCGAAGCCCACTCACCAGTGAAGGACAGCCATTCAAAACAGAGCAGAACAAGGGGCGGTGCTAAAAAATGACTTCGTGTTTATTATCTTATCCATCCAACCCAATTCTTTTTGGCATCCCTCCAATGGGAAAGTCCCAGTCAGCTTCTGGTTTTATAATCATGTCAACGCGAAAGCTTAGCCGGGTGAAACGATTGCCCTAATTGGCACATTTAAGGTCGTATAAATCACCATCAAGTTTGACAGAGGACTCGGCAGCACTGAGCTATGAAGACGACACGCACGTAGTACGCACTAGGGATACGGATACCCAACTCTGCAGACCTGCTCGGGCAGTCCTCGGGTTTGCCTTTGCTCAGCTTTTCTTTTGCGGCCGGTTTTGCACAGGCTACCGCCTCAGTTTTCAACCCTCGAATTGAGAACCTCCAGGCCGAAATTTGATTGGCTGGATTCTGCAGGATTATTTGATGCTGACGATGAATTTCGCCTGAGCCCCAAGGACAATGAATTTCGCCTGTGTTGAGATCATCTGGATCGATCCCACCAAACTCACACCTTCCATAGTGGTACAGATAAATGAGAAAATGTCCCAAATTCAAACCAAGAGGATATGAACCTAGTATTGCACGTCCACCCGCCCACTCGTCGATCTAATCTCAGCTCCCTAGCTCGCTTGTAATTTGCATCCCAGAGCTGAAGTTAAATTTTTCGCGAATATGCAAAGCTTGCGTATCATTTATTGATAGAAGGAGTGAAATGAGTATAACCAGGAATACAACCCATGACACGAACGCAGGCAGGCATGGATATAGTGCCTGAAGCAGAGAGAAGGGATGCTTGGCCCCAAAATAGGATACAACACAGCTAAGCCTACCAAACCCACCCAAAACCAAGAGTGGCCAAGCCGAACCAGCCAAAACACCAACATCACCCGAGCCAATACGACGGACTCCGCGAGCAAGCAAGATAGCGCCTTCAAGAAGAAAAACGACGCCGAGACGCCATTGCCATCCAGTCCGGAGGAACCAGACCTAGAGTTTCCCCTGAGCTCGAAGAGGGGCGCAGCTGAAGGCCCTGGCAACGCCTCTAAGAAGGAAACGACATCCGTAGGTGCCGCCGTTGCCAGCACCGGCAAGCCGAGCAGGGATTTCTCCCTGGCCTGAAGCTGAGCAATCCCATAGCCGCCGAATTGTGAACAAATGATGAGGAAGTCAATGTTGGTCGAAACCATCATGTTGGAAGCAGATTGACAGGGTTGCACCTGTCATCGAAGGGTTGGCACCGCCTCCGAACCCAAGAGCATTGGATCTGGCAAAAGGAGGAGGCTTTGAGGTGTGTAAGGAAGGGCGGACGACGTAGCAAACCACGCGGGGTTCTGGACGACGGCGTCTGCAACGCCGACAAGAGGGACTGGAGGGACGCAGATCCAAACTGTCATGGCCTAGCCGTCGGGACGTGGGCGAACCAGGTGAGCCAGAAGGCACGCAGCCACCTGGTCGCCAAGGTTGGAGCTGCCCGGCAGAGGGCGCCGACGGCGGGTGTCGGTGTCAAAACCGGCGGATCTCGGATAGGGGATCCCGAACTGTGCGTCAAGGTCGGATGGTAACAGGAGACAGGGGACACTTTATTTTACCCAGGTTCGGGCCCTCTAGATGGAGGTAAAACCCTACTCCTGCTAGATTAATATTGATGATATGGGTAGTACAAGAGTAGATCTACCACGAGATCAAGGAGGCTAAACCCTAGAAGCTAGCCTATGGTATGATTGTGTATGATGATGGTTGTCCTACAGACTACAACCCTCCGGTTTATATAGACACCGGATAGGGTTAGGGTTACACAGAGTCGGTTACAATGGTAGGAGATCTTGAATATCCGCACGCCTAGCTTGCCTTCCACGCCAAGGAAAGATTCTTCCGGACACGGGACGAAGTCTTCAATCTTGTATCTTCATAGTCCTAGAGTCCAGCTGAAGGTATAGTCCGGCTATCCGAACACCCCCTAATCCAGGACTCCCTCAGTAGCCCCTGAACCAGGCTTCACTGACGACGAGTCCGGCGCGCAGATTGTCTTCGGCATTGCAAGGCGGGTTCCTCCTCCAAGTTCTTCAAGAAGATTACAAACACCAAAAATAGTGTCCGGCTCTGCAAAATAAGTTTCCACATATTGCCATATAGAGAATAATATTAACACAAATCAAATCTGCTGACGTATTCCGCAGTGCGTCATAACACTGCGGCCAAGCTCTTTATATAAATTGTTTTCATTGTTCCACCTCAGCGTGTTTAGCGAGGCGGTTTCCTTGGCACGTCTTGTCAAAGCAGAGATTGTGTGCCCCTTTTAACGGGATTCTCATCAATACGGACGTGGGTAACCCAACCGCGCCATTTATCATGGCGCTTGGGAGGCAAGTGAGTTTTATTAGGTAGGTGGGGATGCCTAACCGCACCCGCTTGTATAAAGGGATAAGGATTCACCCTTTTAACCTACGCCTTCTTCCTCCTTTGCCAATCCATCTCTCGCGCACTCAAGCTCCAGCGCCCAAGTCCGCTCTTCCTTCCTCAACCTTCTCCAACTATGTCCGGAGCGGGAGGCAAGTGGATGGCCTCCTCCATTACGGAGGCCCAAGTAAAAAAGCTAAGGAAAGTCGGGTACTTGTCCAAGGACATTCCGCATCGGCTTCCTGAGAAGGGGCAGCTTCTTCCTACCCCAGGGCCCCATGAGAGGGTAGTTTTTCTTCCCCACTTCCTCCGCGGACTGGGCTTTCCACTTCACCCATTTGTCCGGGGGCTCATGTTCTACTACGGCCTGGATTTCCACGATCTGGCCCCGAACTTCGTCCTCAACATCTCGGCGTTTATCGTCGTGTGTGAGGCCTTTCTCCGCGTCCGCCCCCACTTCGGCCTCTGGCTCAAGACTTTCAACGTCAAGCCCAAGGTGGTGTCCGGCACCCAGGCGGAGTGCGGAGGCGCTATGGCTGGCAAGATGGCCAACGTCCTCTGGTTCGATGGCTCCTATGTGGAGTCCCTAAAGGGGTGGCAGGCCAGGTGGTTTTACATCACCGAGCCACGCGACCCGAGATGGGTCGCAGCCCCCGAGTTCAGATCCGAACCCCCCACGCGGCTCATGTCCTGAAAAGAGACGGGCCTGTCGTGGGGTAACGAGAAAGAGGTGACTGGGTTGCAAACGTGCATCCAGTCCCTGGTGAACAGGCCAATCCGGCTGATCAATGTGATCCAGGTCATGCTCGTTCGCCGGATCCTCCCGTGCCAACAACAGGATTTTACTTTGTGGGAATTCGACCCGGCGCAGCACCAAACCCTCAGTAGGCTCTTCGACACGACGTATGAAGACGTCTGGAAGGTGCTGACCAAAGGCGCCGAGTCCCCCACATCCGCTTCCGAGGACCGCGGATATAGCTCGCAGCATCATGCCAGCGAGGTAAGCTATCTATACCTTTGACAGGTTTGTTAAGCTCTTCTTCATAGATTAACTCTATGCGGGATCTAAACTCCCTTTACCTTTGACAGGCTTGGCGGGCTATATCCGGACCAATTAACTATCCGGCTCCCCTGCCCGAAGACCCAGCCCCAGCTCTCTTGGTGAAGCTGCTGGCTCCGGCACCTTATGTGGTGCCGGAGAAGAAGGCCAAGAAGAAGAAAACCACCGGGACTCGAAAAAGTTCCCGCAACATGGTGGTGTCGGACTCGTCATCTGATGAGTCCGCGACGCTCTCCTCTCATGAAAACGAGGAGGAGGAACAAGAAAGCTCTCCCCCCCCCCCAGCGAGGGGAGAAAAGAAGAAGAAGGCCACCCCAACGGGGGAGGCCGAGGGGTCGAGGAAAAGGAAGACCCCTCCGCCGGACTACTCCCACGACGCCGAAGAGGGCGGAGAGGAGTGGCCGGACAGAACCAAGCGTCCGGCGAAATCGTAAGTATTTATATACCAGAGTGACTCATGATATTCTTTTAATGCGCGGCTTTCCCTAATATCGCTCGTAATTTATGCAGCCCGCCCCGGGCCGAACTCGACGATTCGTCGAGCGGCTCCCTGGATTCGTCGGACGTGAACTCTGTTCCGCCCGCTGTCTCCCCCTGCAGGGCGGACGACGCCGAAGCGGCGTCCCGCCAAGCTCCAGGGCAGGAGGAGATAGTCCTGGAGGAGCCGCAAGGCAATCCTCCGGACCCCAGGAGTAAAGGGGATGAAACCCCCCAGGGCTCCAAGTCCGGCTTTGTGCCGGACACCGCGCCGGACTCGACAGTCCCGGTCCGCGGTGGGCGAACTCCTTCCAAGAGGAATAAGCCGTCTGGGCCGGCGACCTCCGTCCAACCAGAGGCGCCGGACAATCTGCTGGAGGCGCTTGAGGGCGCCGCCATCGACGAGGAGCACCGTGCTGTTATGAGTACGATGATCCAAAGGGTTCAGTCCGCCAAGAGCGGACTGACTGAAGCTTGCGCTAGCCTTCTAACAGGCTTCGAGGTAAGTAAAAATATGTCAAATTATTTACCGCATAGACAGTAGCCCCTGATGCTCTGTTCGGTGTTCGGAAAGAAAAGCCGAATAGAGGATCTAGTAATTTTCGCAGGAGTCTAACAACAAAAAGTCAAATATGCGTATGCAGGCTTCGCTGCTGTCCACCGCCGCACTGACTGCACAGGTGGATGTCCTTAAAAAGTACCTCGGGCGGACCGAGCAAGAGTTCGGCCTTGCCAAACGGCAGCTCGAGGAGAAAGAAGGTAAGAAATACCCTAAAAAAAGAAGAAAAAAGGTGCCTATAGAGAGGCTTGATTGCAGAAAGAAATAACAGGATTGTACTGCTTATTGTAGGGGCACAACTGAGGTGGCAACCCTGAAGCAGACGCTGGCTGAGGCCGGAAAGAAAACGGTCGAGGAGCGCGCCGAGCGAGAAAGGCTTGGGGTTCAGGTCGGCGAGGTGCAGCAAGAGCTGCAAGCTCTCATGAAAAAACATGAGAGTTTGGAGCTTGAGTCAAAAGCACAAGCATCCGAGCTCGCGACGGCCCTTGAGACCGCCAAGAGTGCCAAGGCCGAAGCCCAAAAGGCCCTCCAAGAGTTGGAGTAGGTGAAAAAGATAGCAACGGGTAAGGCATTCTCAATGCAAAGTAGGAATATAAAAGTAAACTAATAGTTACTTACCCGAATCCGGAGTTCTCCAGGGGCGTTCGCCGATCTTCCCCGCAGCGTATCCGACGCCGCCGCGTTCTATCGAGCTGAAGAGGGCAGCTCGACGGAGAGTGTGTTCTGGTCTCAGTATTCTGAGGCCGGACACCCTGTGCCTTTGAGCGATCAGCTGAAACAGCTGGTCGAGCTCCACAAGGCGGCCGAACAGGCCATGAAGGGCTTACTAGTTCGGCTGTGGCCTGGAGAGGCCCTGCCTGGTAGCTATTTCGGGCTAGTGCGGCGGCTGGTGGAGGCCTGTCCACGGCTTGAGGTCATGAAGCGCTCCGCCTGCATTGAAGGTGCCCGGAGGGCCCTTGCCCGTGTAAGGGTACACTGGGGTAAGCTGGACGGAGAGAAGCTGGTGAAGGACGGGCCGCCGCCGAGGAAGGAGCATCGTAAGCCGGAGAACTACTACAAGGACGTTCTTGCCGGAGCCCGCCTTGTCGCGGATGAATGTACTAAAGATGTAGTATTTGAATGAACTCGCTCGTTTGTATCATGTGCGCTGAAAACTTGTTCATATGCGCTAAGCAATGCTTATTGAATTTAAAATATTATTTTCTGTGCGGCAGTTTATCAAAAATTGAGAGATGGCCAGTCGTCGGCTTCTGCCCCCATGCCACTAGTGCTGGGGTGTTCGGGATAAACCTGAGGGCTCTTTTTCCCATAGTTGGGTCCTTCGAGGGAGGCGCTCAGCACAACGAACCAGGCAATCGGACTATAATGCTTGAACACTCTCACTTAGCCATAGAACGTTATAATTTTAAATTTCGGCGAAGCCCCTAGTTCGGAAGGCCGAATTCGGGGCGCTATCCACGCCTTTGGCCGGACATAGCCAGCTCCTCGCTCGAAGCGGCATAAGTCTTTAAGGATTTGAAAAACCTCTCGAACAGCGACCGGTCTCATGCCTTATCATGACAGTCTGTTTTAGCTTTCTCCACTGAGGTGCTTAACCCAGCTGAACCGGGGCACAATCGCAGTAGTTCTCCTAGTGCTACCTTAGCCGATATAGCGGAACGTAAGGCACCAAAACATAGGAGCCGGGCAAACCCAACATGTGACCAAAATCATGATTCGGAGCCGATGCATATAGTGCTATAAGTTTGGGGTGCCGCACTTGTGAAAGTGTACGGACTTCTCACACCAGATAGAAGGGTAATGAAGCCCCTGGCGTGTTTTGCCGTACCATGGTGTACGGTTGCGATCATGTTTATTTAATGAACATATATATTAAAAAAGGAGAACGCAAAAAATAGGCGAAAAGCTATGCATTGTTTATAGAGAGGCTATTTATCAAAGCCGAACGATACAAGTAGTGCGATAAGAGAAAAGATATTAGACTATTTAACATGTCCTGACCAGGGGCAGGCCGCGGAATTTAGAAACAGATATATCGCTCGAAATAAAGACCACCTGAGAGTTCCGTAATGCGGCATAGCTTTGTCTGCTTCCCTGGATCTTGCATCGTCTGTGCGGCAGCAAAGCCGAACAGGTTATCCAGAGTGTGGAGTCCTGAAAGTAAAAAAAAGTAAAAAAATTCCGGCAGCCCCTAGTATGTTCGACACCGTATTGTAAGCATGCCGTTAATGTGCCCCTCCCCCTGTGCCCATGGAATTTCGAGGGCGTAATTGTGTACTCGAGGTACTAGCTCCGCTATGTTGCGATGGCTGGGGTTGGGGCCGTATTGCTACGCTTGCTTCGAACGTGCCAGGCGGTCTTGTTGCAGGTTACTCCGGGCGCGCTTTGCATTGTCCGGCTTTTTAACGGCCGGACTGGAGAGTTGCCTTGAAAGGCTGCTTTGTACTTCCGCTGCGAGGGCCGCCGTGTGCTCCTCAGTACGGAGGGAGCGTTCAGTGTTTCCGTTGACCGTAATTACTCCTCGAGGGCCTGGCATCTTGAGCTTGAGATATGCGTAGTGCGGCACCGCATTGAATTTAGCGAATGCGGTTCGTCCGAGCAGGGCGTGATAGCCACTGCGGAACGGGACTATATCGAAGATTAACTCTTCGCTTCGGAAGTTATCCGGAGATCCGAAGACCACATCAAGTGTTACAGAGTCTGTGCAATTGGCCTCTACACCTGGTATGACGCCTTTAAAGGTCGTCCTTGTGGGCTTGATCCTTGATGGATCTATGCCCATTTTCCGCACTGTATCCTGATAAAGCAGGTTCAGGCTACTGCCGCCGTCCATGAGGACTCTTGTGAGATGAAATCCGTCAATGATTGGGTCAAGAACCAATGCAGCAAACCGCCGTGACGGATGCTAGTGGGGTGGTCCCTTCGATCAAAAGTGATCGGGCAGGAGGACCATGGGTTGAACTTTGGGGCGACTGGCTCCATCGCGTATATGTCCCGTAGCGCACGCTTCCGCTCCCTCTTGGGAATGTGGGTCGCGTATATCATGTTCACCGTCCGCACTTGTGGGGGAAACCCCTTCTGTCCATTGTTGTTCGGCGGCCTGGGCTCCTCCTCGTCGTCGCTATGCAGCCCCTTGTCTTTGTGTTCGGCTCTTAACTTGGCTGCCTGCTTGAACACCCAACAATCCCTGTTGGTGTGATTGGCTGGCTTTTCGGGGTGCCATGAATCTGGCACGAGCGGTCGAGTATCCGGTCCAAACTGGACGGGCCCTGGGTATTCTTTTTAAATGGCTTTTTCCGCTGACCGGAGTTATAGCCTATGAATCCGGCATTTACTGCCGTATCCTCATTGCTGTCGCTGCTAACGCGGCGCTTTTGCTTATTTTGATGTGTCCTGCCATTTTTGTCCTTGGTATCCGAATTACCAGGATTCTTCGATAAGTTGTTGCTGCGAGCTAGCCAGCTATCTTCGCCCGCGCAAAAGCGGGTCATGAGTGTCGCGAGGGCTGCCATGGATTTTGACTTTTCCTGTCCGAGGTGCCGGGCAAGCCACTCGTCGCGGATGTTATGTTTGAAGGCTGCTAGGGCCTCTGCGTCCGGACAATCGACTATCTGATTTTTCTTTGTTAGGAACCGTGTCCAGAATTGCCTGGCCGATTCTTCTGGCTGCTGGATTATGTGGCTTAGGTCGTCGGCGTCCGGTGGCCGCACATAGGTCCCCTGGAAGTTGTCGAGGAAAGCGGCTTCCAGGTCCTCCCAAGAACCGATTGAGTCCGCTGGTAGGCTGTTAAGCCAGTGCCGGGCTGGTCCTTTGAGCTTGAGGGGGAGATATTTGATGGTGTGTAGATCGTCGCCACGTGCCATGTGGATGTGAAGGAGATAATCCTCAATCCATACTGCCGGATCTTTCGTACCATCGTACGACTCGATGTTGACGGGTTTGAAACCCTCTGGGATTTTATGATCCATTACTTCATCTGTGAAGCATACTGGTTGTGCGGCGCCCCTGTACTGGGCTATGTCACGACGCAGCTCGGAAGAGTTGTGCCTGTTGTGTTCGGCCCGGCCGGATTTATTGTGTCCGGAGTGAATATCATCACGTGTCGTCGGGCGTCTGCGCGATCCATAGATCGATCTTGTTTGCCTTGCTTTATCCTCCAGTACGTCTCGCAGGTCTGGCTCATTTTCCCGTGCCTTAGTTGAGCGGCACCGGGGCATGGCTTGTTTAGAGGTTCGACAGGCCTCTCTGTCGCGGCCGCGAGGTGGCCGGTCTGCCATGTCATGCATTGGTAATGTAGGTGCTTCCCCCTCTGATTGGGGTAGCGGCCTGCGCTTAGGATAATTTTTGGAGGGGCGCTCGAGTTCATACTCTTCGGCCGCAAGGACTTCAGTCCATCTGTCAGCTAGCAAATCTTGATCAGCTCTAAGCTGTTGCTGCTTTTTCTTTAGGCTATTTGCCGTGGCTAGAAGCCTGCATTTAAAACGCTCTTGTTCGGCGGGGTCTGATGGTACGACGAATTCGTCGTCGTCGAGGCTTGCCTCGTCTTCGGAGGAAGGCATGTAGTTATCATCCTCAACCTCTCGCTCTGCCGCTCTCTCATGAGGGCTGGCTTCTCCATCTTCCTGCACTGAATCTTGCTGGATTTGGTGTTCTTCGGTGCTATCCGGGGTAGTATTATCTCCCGTGCCGGAATCACCGTTTCTGTTGTGGCGGGATTTAGAGCGGCGCCGTTGACGCCGGCGTTTTGGCTGTTTTTTCGAGGTGTCATCCTCCGCTGTTCCATCGCCATCTCCATCCTTCGGAGCGTCCACCATATATATGTCATATGACGAGGTGGCGGTCCAGCGTCCTACAGGTGCTGGTTCTTGTTCGTCTTCTCCTTCATCGTCCATACCGTCGAAGTCTCCGGAGCCGAAGTCAAGTATGTCGGTTAAATCATCGACAGTGGCTATTAAGTGGGTGGTGGGTGGGCTTTGAATTTCTTCGTCGTCTGAATCCCAATCTCGCAGACCATAGTCCGGCCTGGGCTCTCCTGATAGAGAGAGAGACTTGAGAGAATTCAGGATATCACCGAAAGGTGAGTGCTGAAAGATGTCCGCGACGGTGAACTCCATTATAGGCGCCCAATCGGATTCGATCGGCAGGGGCACGGGAGGCCCGGAGTTCGGAGAAGAATCCGACTCCTTGGAGTCATGGGACGTGCGGAGTGCGGGGCTGGCGTTTGGCTCGATCGCCTTCAAGATCACAGCCCCCGAGGTGACGTCCAACCATTCATCCTCAAAGAACGCGGCGGGCTCCGAGTCGAGGATCGGGGCCGGTGCGTGTGCGGCCTCCAGGGCACTATTCGGAGGCAGAGCTATATCATGCCCCTCGAGGTAGTGCGGCGCGCTTGGCTGTGGCTCGAACCCGTCGAAGATCAAGTCTCCGCGGATATCTGTCGTGTAGTTTAAGCTTCCAAACCTGACTTGATGGCCAGGGGCGTAGCTTTCGATCTGCTCCAGACGACCAAGCGAATTGGCCCGCAGAGCGAAGCCGCCGAAGACGAAGATTTGTCCGGGGAGGAAAGTCTCACCCTGGACCTCATCGTTGTTGATGATCAAAGGAGCCATCGGGCCTAAAAGCGACGACACAGAGGAACTCTCAATGAAAGCACCAATGTCGGTGTCAAAACCGGCGGATCTCGGGTAGGGGGTCCCGAACTGTGCGTCAAGGTCGGATGGTAACAGGAGACAGGGGACACTTTATTTTACCCAGGTTCGGGCCCTCTAGATGGAGGTAAAACCCTACTCCTGCTAGATTAATATTGATGATATGGGTAGTACAAGAGTAGATCTACCACGAGATCAAGGAGGCTAAACCCTAGAAGCTAGCCTATGGTATGATTGTGTATGATGATGGTTGTCCTACGGACTACAACCCTCCGGTTTATATAGACACCGGATAGGGTTAGGGTTACACAGAGTCGGTTACAATGGTAGGAGATCTTGAATATCCGCACGCCTAGCTTGCCTTCCACGCCAAGGAAAGATCCTTCCGGACACGGGACGAAGTCTTCAATCTTGTATCTTCATAGTCCTGGAGTCCGGCTGAAGGTATAGTCCGGCTATCCGAACACCCCCTAATCCAGGACTCCCTCAGCGGGGGACACCGGAGAGACGCGGGCCCGAGCCGCTGGGGCCGAAACAACGCCATCAAGGATCCGCCGAGAGGTGCCCCGTGTGTGCCAGATCCCTAGAAGTCTCCTCACCTCCATCCAGGAGCTGTCACTGAAGCTCGGAGGGGAGGATGTGCCGTCGGAGGACCGGCAAGCGTAGGCAGCAGTTGGGGAAGACGCCGGCGAAGCGCCGGGGAAGAGACCCGGGGTCGTTCCCGGGGGAGGGGGTGGAGGCGCCCTCGACGGCCGGGGAAGCTCGGGGTCTGGGGAGACACGGCGAGCCCGTCGCGGCGGGGGTGACCGAATCCGGTCGCCCAGCACGGCCTGGGCGCACCGCAGCCTCGCCGAACCGACAAGGGGGAGCCATCGGGGAGGGGGGACCGATGCAGAGCGGGGACGGGGGTGGGGAGCACGAGAGGTCAGATCCGCCCCGCCGCCACCTTCCTAGGGCCCGGCACGGCTTCGCCGGTCGGCCCTCCGGCGGCGGCAATGCGGTGGTGGGCGCCGGAGGTGGCCGCTTGCAGCGACGGCTAGGGTTCCCCCCGTGCCGGGAGGGTGGGGAGGGAGGGGGGGACTGCGTCACAAACTTACAATCACAGCAACATCAAGCTGGAGTTAAATTTGATCAAACAGTTCGGAGAGCATCCGGGGAAAAACAGTTCCGAGAGCAACCGGGGAAACACTCATGCAATTACCATGAGCAGCAAGGGATCCGAACCTGATCAGACAGGATCCTCAATGCTGCTGGTGGGTGGTGGCAACATGAGCTACCCATGTCCAACTGACCCCAGCAGTAGGATCTTTGACTGGCACAAGTGATTGACCAGTACTTGAAGCTAAGATGACTAGACTGCAATGATGTGATGAAGAAAGGCCGCTAGTACTTTGCAGCATGATTGCTACACACCACTCATGCATGCAGTCAGTGCACGAGAAAGGCGCTTGCAACGCTGCAATAATTTTCACTGTGGGCGACGCCCCAAAAATAAAATGAACCGGTGGTTATATATGCCAAACAAACTAAAACCACATGAGGGGGAAAAGGCGTAACAGATTGGGCGGCAGATTAGTTTGTTTGTTTAGGCAGTGGTACGTAGCTAGTGCTTGCACCATGCTGCAGCATGGAACAGAAGCAGCTTTGCAAGTGGTTTCCTCAAGCATTTAAAAGGTGATATACGGGAGGCGAGGTGGTGACACCATGCGTAACCGGAACTGAACCCGATCGCCCCCAGTTGGGCAAAGCCCCCAACAACCACCTGCATCGGCCGAATGCTAGTGTCGTTCGTGCAGTGCGGTGCCCAATCACCCCTTCTGCAACCAAAAAGGCTAGTGGCGTCTGCGCGGGGCCACATGTCCGATCATATATGTGTGCAACGCCCTGTGCCTGCATTGGACTGCTCAGAGCAACACATTTAACACACGCAGATTGGAGTACTAGAGAGAGATCGGGAGAAGGCATGGAGAGGGAGATCGGTGCAGAGTATGAGCTGAATGAGATAGATGGGGGCACGTTGCATGGCTCTGTGGGGAGCAGGCTCTCCCTGTTCGCCAGGGAGTTCAAGTGGAGAAGCAGCAGCTGGCATAGCACCAGCGCCTTGAGGCTCCCTAACAATTGCTATGGCAGCAGCTTCGTCATCGACCCCAATGGAAGGTACGTCCGTAAGATCGAGCTTTGTAAATTAAGCTAGGATTCAAATAGGTGCTGAAAAAGAGGATTCAAATGTTGCATTCAAAAGCAATTAGAGAACTTCTGCAAGAGAATGATGAGATATGCATACTGCATGGAAGCATATGAAGCTAGGCAGCCATGGTTCTCGATGTTGTAATGTGCTCTGCTCTGCTGCAGGTGGTACAGGATGTGGTCCAACATGATGTTCATGTGGTCCATCTACTCCGTCTTCTACACCCCCTTCGCATTCTGCTTCTTCCGGGGCATCCCAGAGCACCTGCTGGACCTCGAGTGCGTGCAGCTCATCTTCCTCGCCGACGTCGCCGTCCACTTCTTCCTCGCCTACCGGGACCCTCACACCCACCGGGTGGTCTACGACCAGCAGAGGATCGCGCTACGGTCAGACCTCACTTGCCACAATGAGCTCAAGACAGAATGGCAGTTCTCTGAATTTCTGAAAGTGTTATTGCTTTTTCAGCTACATCAAGGGCAGCTTCGCTCTCGATATGCTCGGATGCTTCCCTTGGGACGCCGTCTACAAGGTAAATCAACTTGGTTCACAATCTCAAGACCCAGTAGGATTAACATTTCTGCATCGGAAAGAATCAAAAAGAAATTGATGCACACACGACACACCATGACAGACACCGTTGGTGTTCCTTGTGTGATCAGTTTACGGGGAGGATGGAGGTGGTGAGGTACCTGGTGTGGCTGCGGCTGTACAGGGCGAGGAAGATCCAGGGCTTCTTCAAGAAGATGGAGAAGGACATCCGCATCAGCTACCTCTTCACGCGGATCGCGAAGCTGGCCACCGTGGAGCTCTACTGCACGCACACCGCCGCCTGCGTCTTCTACTACCTCGCCACCACGCTGCCTCCGGCGCGCGAGGGGGGCACCTGGATCGGGTGCCTCGCCATGGGCGACCAGAGCTACATCAACTTCAGGAAGGTCGACCTGCTTACCCGCTACATCACCTCCCTCTACCTCGCCATCGTCACCATGGCCACAGTCGGTAATAAGCATTCTCGACGCCATGCATGTCCCATGTGTAACATAGCAGTTCTTGATCTGACAGAGAAACAAAAAAACGACATGTGCAGGTTATGGTGATGTCCATGCGGTGAACCCGAGGGAGATGGTGTTCATCGTGGTGTACGTCTCCTTCAGCATGCTGCTCGGCGCCTACCTCATCGGGAACATGACGGCGCTCATCGTCAAGGGGTCCAGGACCGAGCGGTTCAGGGACAAGATGACGGAGCTCATCAGGTACATGAACAGGAACAGACTGGGCAGCGACATCAGGTCCCAGGTGAAGGCGCACCTGCTGCTGCAGTACGAGAGCAGCTACAAGAGAGACAGGATCGTCGACGACATACCCGCCGCCGTCCGATCCAAGGTACTGTTCAGGGCTTCAGGCTATTTTTTTTCTCTGACCAAATAATACAGATGAGAAATTTTGATTAGTTTGAGCATTTTTGTTTTACACATCTCACAGACACTGTACCTGGAAACGGTCTCAAAAGTGCACCTGTTCAGAGGATGCTCAGAAGACTTCCTGAGCCAGATTGTAAGAACTTGAGTAGACTCATGCTTGTCTCATTACGGTTTATCTCAGGTAGACAATTCATCTAACTCTTCAATTGATGGTTTCAGGTGGTTAAAATACAGGAAGAATTCTTCCTCCCTGGGGAAGTTATTTTGGAGCAAGGCACTGTGGTGGATCAGATATACATTGTGGCACATGGATGTCTGGTACTACTACTTTTCACTGAATTTAACAATCTCCATAAACCAATAGAAAACATAACACTACTGTATTCCTGACCTCCACCTATCATGTTGCATGTGATCTTACAGGAAGAGATCGCCGCCGCCGGAGAAGGTGGATCAGAAGAGATCGTCTCAGAACTGCTGCCCTATGACATAGTCGGCGACGTCGCTGTGATCTGCAACACTCGACAGCCATACACAGTTAGAGTCAGTGAACTCTGCAGCCTCTTGAGAATTGACAAGCAGTCCCTGACTAGCATCTTGCAAATGTACCTCAAGGATAACCGTCAGATACTGAGCAACCTACTCAAGGTACGATACATCCTAATTTAGCAGTAGAATCATAGTAAATGTTAGCGCTTCGACGCAAAATATTAGCGGTACTGAAGCATTTCTTCTGCAGGGGAAACGAACCGAGTCAAAGGGGAAGCAAATAGAATCAGATATCACATACCTTATAGCAAAGCAAGAAGCTGACCTGGTCCTTGGAGTCAACAATGCTGCCTACCATGGAGACTTGTTTCGGCTGAAAGGCTTGATCGGTGCAGGAGCAGATCCAAGTAAACCGGATTACGACGGGAGGACCTCCTTGGTACGTGAACCCTTGCAGATCAATCATCAGTCAAATTATTACAGGAGTTCCACACACTAACTAGTACTACTAAAAGTTAACTGCAAAAATCATCAGTCAAGATTCTATTTGCACAGTAACAACCCTTCAACTTTTCCCACATGTTTGCCTTGCAGCATGTGGCAGCCTCAAGAGGATACGAAGATATCGTCAGGTTCCTTATCAAGCGAGGAGCAAACGTCAACAGCATAGGTGCGATTTCCTTTTCCTTTTTTTATTTACAGAAGCAGTTCAAAACAGTAGTATGAAGCAACTAACACACACATCTGAAAATGCAGATAAGTCTGGGAAGTCGCCGCTGCTGCAAGCGGTGAAATCAGGGCACGAGAGGATCATCTCGCTTCTGGTGGCGCACGGCGCGGGGCTGAACGTGGAGGACGCAGGAGGCTACCTGTGCAGGGTGGTCGCCCAGGGCAAGATCGACCTGCTGAGGAGGCTGCTCAGGTTCGGCATCGACCCCAACTGCAGGAACTACGACCGGAGGACGCCGCTCCACATTGCCGCCAGCGAGGGCCTGCACCTCGTCGCCGGGATGCTGGTGGAGTTTGGTGCTGACCTTGTGGCCGCGGACAGGTGGGGCAACACCCCGCTCGAGGAAGCACGACGGTGCGGCTGCAAGCCGCTGGTGAGGATCCTGGAGCAGGCTAGAGCTGCTGCTGCTGCTGCCGATCAGTGATTAGGTTTATCAGTCCATTTGGTTGGGAGGACATCTGTAGACTGTAGTTCATGTAGGCTAGGGTAGGAACTATTATTGGAATGCAATATTCTTTCTGAGAGCATCTATCACGGATTCAATGCAAAGAGAAGTAGCACCCCAGATGCCATCGCAAAGATGTGTATCCAGTGTGAGATTAACAATGGCAGGCAAAACAAACGGATGGCATGTCAATTCACTAACCAACCATTTCATTACTCGAGAGGTGGGTTTTCACGCTCAACAATCCATCAAAACTAGAAGACAGCAGATGGCCTACTCATACTACTACCAACATAGTACAGTACTACCTGTACTATGTCCCCTTAGATGATTTTGATTTGAAACGGTCTCAGAACTCAAAAAAAGGAGCACCACATTCGGATGTTTGAACCCGAGCCAACGGCCTGTACCCATCACCAGCCAAAATCCTAACATGTCACCAAGCTAACGCAACAGTGGAGCAAACAGCAACGTTGGGAAATGAGAGAATTTCCCATGGTTCAACAAGCATCACCAGTCACCACCATCACGAGTCGGAAGCTTTCATCGTCACCGCTATATTGAGTCAGAAGCTTTTGTCGTGGCTTTGTAGCTGCAACCAGGGCACATGTAGTCCTCGATTCCGTTCGCCATCTCAGCAGTCACGCCAACACACTTGCCGTGGAACCACCTCTGACAGTGGTCGCAGCCAATCCATAGGTGCCCGTCGTTAGCGCTGTAGATCTCCTTGCAACCGGCACACTTGGTTATAGCTTGATCCTCGCCGCCTCCACCCTCTTTGCCACCATCCTCTTCCTTGAGCATTGGCCGGTCCTCCATTACCGTCCAGCTGTTAAAATCGGCGTAGTTATCTTCCTTGGGCGTCGGCAGGGCCGGTGTCACCGGCTTGCAGTTAGAAGTGAATTGGTTTGGTGGCTGGAAAGGGATGCAGAATGAGTGATAATTGATAAAGCCTGTGTTTATATGGACAACAAATAAGGAATGTCGTGTGGTCAGCCCATGTTTACCTGGGAGCTGGACTTATTTTTCCTGCTGCCGTTGGCGGTCTGTGCTTGCCTCTCATAGCTTCCTGTCACAGCTTCATAGACAGTGGGAAGACGATTGATCAACCTGAAGAGCTGTTCCCTGCAACCAAAATACAAGTGCCACTTCAGCACCATTATCAAACACCATGATAGCAATCAGTACTTCGTACCAAACTAAACACCGTACTCCGGATACACCTATCTAGGCTGGCATAGAAATGACATGCATCACAAAACAAGCTCCATTCAGAAGCAAGAACGTAAAGGAGAACCATGCCACATAGGTTCAGAACCCAGCACTATCATTGCAACTTTAGAAGACAGCAGCAGTTCATTAAGTAGGTATGATGGTTTATCTCAAGAAGTTGCACAAATCTGTCAGCATGAGTTGAAGTGAAAAGCAAATTGGTCCTCCAAGTTTGGTTCTTAGACAAGAACAAGCAGGAGGAATGTTGCCCATCTTACCCAAAGAAGGCCAAGTTTAAAAAACACATTACATCTAGCCCATTTTTGCCGAAGACAAAATGAATGGCTGGAAATGATAATGACAATACTGCCATCTATGCACCATAAAAAAAATGTGAAACTGTTGCAAAATTATTCAACAATCATGACATATACTACCTCCGTTCCGAAATATGACATTTTAGAGACTTGTACAGAGGGAGTAGAAGACAATTTAGGGGATATAAATACAATTGAAAATGTAAACGATGAAGCATTCGACGATTGAAGTTAGAACATCACTATAGACAGTAAGAAATGCTTAAATACTGATGATTTCTTGAAATATACAGCAAGCTAGATAAGAATATCAGTACTGATACTTTCCACCAAATATACATCCAAAGTACTGCTCCACTTACCATTTTGATCAGCTTTTTTCTTCGTTCAGACATCATTCAATTAGTAGAGGTTTATATTCAACTAGTGAAAAGATTCAAATATTTATCATAACACTCTGCACTTGTTGGGTTACAAGAATTGTAAAGAGGTGTATGCACCTAACAACTAATTCTAGGCTCTATGAGAAATAAGAAGGTAAAAGAGAGAAAGGGCATTTTAAAAAATAAGGTCCATTATCTGAGTGAACTATGACAAAGATTAGCAAAAGGACCTAAGACTCACAGATTTACATACATTACAAATTCTCATTGAGGTATTTCCAAATGAAAATGAAATGAAATGTATGACACAGTGCTGAACGTCTTTGTGCATAGTAAGTTGTAGCAAGCAAAGCATGGACTGTATCACGCAATACATTCAACGCATAGAATGTCCTGCTTGAAAAAGAAAGAGATTGTAAAAGAAAAGAAGAAATATAGCATTTGCAGTAAAGAAAAGCAGCATACCTGCCAGCTCTGTCAAACGAGACACGACCCGCGTGGTAAAATGCTATGGACATTAACCATGCATCACTATGAATAGCTATCATAGATAGCCAAACTTTCTTGGGTGTAACATCACGAGCAAAGTTTATCCCACATACTGGCTCAGGAAGTTGAACAGGGATCTCCTCAGGTAGTTGACTCACTTCCCAGGTCCCATCAGGCAGTCCAAAGAGGCACAAGGCCTTCTCGTCTGGCAAATAAAGGGTCATCACAAGTCAGAGTTGTGCCTACGAAGATGACAACCTTGTTCATTCCACAAGTAACCCAGAAAACGACATAACACAAAATGAACATGCTAGTGCATGCCGTATCATAAATTTAATGAAAACCCACAAGCACATACAAGCTGATGCCGACACAGAGTACAGCAACAGTACGCATTTTGCAGTGACACCCAACTACAGACAGGCAACTAGGAAATTCGGGACTTCCAATTCTGCAGCCCAATCCTTTGGCCACTCAAAGCTCGACAGGCAATTCCAATTTACCCACATTGTTACTTTGTTAGTAGTCATGGCAATTTCTCCAATTTACAGCTGAATATAAGCAGAAGTGATGGTTAAATGTTCTGGTATCTCAATCAGATAGGGCATACAGAATTTCAATTGCACCAAGCTCGCAATTCTGCCATGATTTGACTCCCTGACTATTAAATTTGACTCATCACTCATTAGCAAATTCGTTCCATCGGAGACTACCGGAATTAGTTCATCAATCATTCCACTGGTAAGTGGTAACGCAATGAAAACTACCAATATTACGGAATCAGCAACTACATCGAGCATCACGAGGCAATCAAATAACGTCAGTGAAACTACATTTTATTAACCTTGGGGTTGCCTCGGTACATCTTTCTACCTGCTAATAGATGAAAACCACAAATTCCATCTGCCCCAAAATCAACATCAGAAGAAGTAAGGAAACTCACCAGGGTCGCACTGCTCGTAGAACTCCTCCACATCTGCGGACCAATAATTAACAGATTAAAACAACCATCAGCGTGAAAAAACCCCGTACCAAAATCCACACCAGAGAGGGGGAGGGGGACCTTCGGTGAGGGCCTTCACAATGCCGGCGCGGCGGCCGCGGTACTGCCGGAAGACGAACTCCGGGGAGTGCCCGTTCGGGTGGACGGCAGACGAGAGGACGCCGTCGGCCATGGCCAGCACCGCACCCAGTACGAGGGCCGCCGGAAATAGGGTTTTGATGGTGGAGGGGGAGGGGATTCCACTACTTGACCAATCAGAAGGAGCAGGGAAGTTCCCTCAAAAAAAAAAGGAGCAGGGAAGCCGGGTGATTTATTACGTTCGTGGCTTCGCGAGAAAGCCGCAATTTGAGATTTTGAAGGTTGGCGAAGTGGGGCCGGGTGGAGTTCATGAGTCCCCCGTCTTTACTCCGGACTGTGAAGCCACGCCCGAGGCTGCATTGGTTTCCTTTTACGTGCAACAGTTTTTCGTTACGCGCAACAAGTGCGTATGCAAGTGTCTGGTTTACCTTCGAGAGTCTCGTAGTCTCACGGAATATGTGTCTGTTTGGTTCATAATTCCTAGGACATTTTCTAGTCTCAACTAAAAAGTTTGTAGTTTTTAAAAAGTCCCTCCCTGTTTGTTTCCAGAGACTAAAAGTCTTTAGTCCTTTTCTATAAGTTATTAAATGACCATGTTGCACCTAATATATATAAAAATAACAATCAAACAACATCATGAGGTGGCGGCTCATTGAATGCATGGAGGGGCATTGTTGGAAAAGTCACAAAAAAGACTCTCTTTGAGAGTCTTCTTCATTTAGTCCCAAATGCCTAGTTTAGTTTCTAAAAAGTCCCTCCCGTCTGATAAAAAAAAGTCTCCAAAAAGAACTTTTTCTAGTCCCTATACAAAAAAGTCCCTGGAAACAAACACCCCCTATATCCTCCTAATGAACGTGCATCATCAAAAATCCTTAAATAAATCCAGGAATAAATGTGAGCTCTAGGACTTGAACCCTGAGAGCAACTCCAATGGGCCGACCCAAACGGACGGCGCTTTTGTCCGCTTTTTTGTCCGTTTGGGTCGGCCCGACGGCCACAAACGTCCGGCGCTGTGTTTGGGTTGGCGCGAGCGCCCAACGCTGGTCTGGCCCATTTTGTCGGCGCGCCAAAAAAAGTTCAAAAGCAGTTTAAAAATAAACGCATGCATTTAATTAAACATAAAGCCGGTCACGAAGGCGGCGAAAGTCCACGTTACATTAGTTAACATAAAAAGACTAAAAACTAGACGACGCGCTGCCCTAGGCGTCCTCGTCGGCGGCGGCGTCGGCGGCGGGGCCGGTGAGGTCAATCAGCGTCGCCGCAGGGCCGTCCCAGGGGAACGCCGTGTTCCAGAGGGCGACGATGTCGGGTTGCGCCGCCGCTGCATGGGCCTGGCGTGCCTCCTCTTCGGCCTCGCGCTCGAGCACCTACTCGCCCTCCCGGCGCTCCTCGGTCAGCCGAACGCGGCGCCAGTGGTCGAGGTAGGTCGCCTCCTGCTTCTTCGTAGCCCCGAGCCAGATCGGTGGAGCGCTGACCCACTCGCGCACTACTCTGGTCCAGGAATAGCGCTCGAGGGGGGCCGGCTCCTCTGGCTCGGCTTTGGGCGGGGACGGCGGGGTCACCGGTGGCACGACGCAGTTGCCCGCCGCGGAGAGGGCCATGACGTCCGCCATGGCAGCCTGGAAAGCCGCCTCATCCGCCTCCCTCCACCGCTCCTCCTCCTCGCTCTCCTTAATGGCCGTCTGGTAGGCGGCCTAGGCTGGTCCTCGTCGCAGACGACGAGCGGGGGCAGCGACAGGCTGCGGTCGACGCCGCGGACGCCGCGTCGCCGCGCCTCCTCGTGCTCGAAGGCGAACCATCGAGCCCAGTTGGGCGAGTCGACGGCATAGTGCGGTTCGACGCGCTGCTCCGGCGTCAGCAACGCCCGCCGGCGCCGCACCTCCTTCGCATGGGCCCTCGCCGCCCGCGGCGCCGCCGGCACTGGGATCCCCTCCGGATCCAAATGCCAGTCATGCGGCAGCAACGCGTTGGGGTACGACAGAGGCACTCGGTGTTGCCAGTGCCACTCGTCCTGGTGCACCGGCACATTGATGCGCTGACTCTCCCAGGGAGCGCGGGGAGGACGGCGAGGGAGGGGGAATGGCGGGTGGGGCCTTGCCCTTGCCGCTGTTGCTGATGCCGGAGAAGAAGCCCATGCTGGCAGTGGCTAGGGTTGTCACCGGCGTAGGGGCAGGGGTGGCCAGATGGGGACGGGGACGAGTGGCAGTGGATGAGGACGGCCCCGCCGCACGCCCGGCTTAAAAAAGGACGACCGTCGTCACTGACGCGTGGGTCCAAGGTGGGCGGTCGTCATAAATAATGTTGACCGTCGTAGTTGGATGGCCGCCAGGTGGGGACGCGACGGACGGCGAGGAGACGCGCGGCACATCCGCTTCGCGTCCGCGCCGACGCATTCCAGACGCAATTTTGGGCCGGAAATGGGTCGGCGCGGACGCCAGGCGGACACGATTTGAGTTTGGGTCGGCGCGTTGGGCCTCTACTTTTGTCCGCGCCGACCCAAATGGACGCGGGCGGACGAAATGGGTCGCCCCATTGGAGTTGCTCTGATGGGCTGAGAATATCAGTGTCCACCTAACCATCTATCCACCCGTTGGTTCGCAAGTGTTTGGTTTTCTGATTATAGTTTTTAGAAAAAAGAGGATTATCCCGACTTGTGCATCATTTCAATGTGGACAATCGTAGTCTTGTTTTTCTCATGGATGTTATATACCATTCAGGGCATCTCTAAAGGATTAAGAAGTGAAAAAAAAGTCACCACGAAGGGCAAAGCCCTTCTCCCTATCTGTCCACGGATTATCAACACAGGCGGTTCCGAAAAATGGTTGTGTCGGGCCGAGTATTAACGCCATAAGCTTTGAGGGGGAAAGGGGAACCGCCGCCTGCCCAGACACGAAAACCTCGTTCAAAGCCTGATTTTGCATTAGTGCTTGAGCAGGTAATGAATATGTCTGGGCTATGTGTTGCATGTTCCTGAAGATTTTGTATGGACGTGTTTTTATTCTAAATGAAAATACAGCTTAAACATAGAACTTACGAGGTCAAAGATATTCCATGGATTCTTCTCCTTTCTTTTCGTCTTGAGCTAGGCGGTGCATCCAACAATTATGAACGACTCTTTCCATCTAGGGGCGGGGGGGCAACTTGTTTTGCCCATGTGAGAGCTGGACTAGACACATTTTCTTGATGTTGCACTAAGTAGGTGTTGGATTTCAAGCTGGTGTTAAAGTTTATAAATTGACTTATTATGCCCCAGAGTATGACACTAGGGATACTGATATCTTGGCAGCATTTTAAGTAAGTCCTCAGCATGGGGTTCCGCCCGAAGAAGTAGGGGTTGCAATAGCTGTCGAATCTTCTAGTACATGGACAACCGTTTGGACTGATGGACTTACCAGTTTTGATTGAAACTTGGTTTAGTATTGAGATCTTCCAGCGTTTAGTATTAAGGTTCCTCTCTTCTAGCACTAGAGTAACATTTATCCGTTGAGCGACAGCCCTTCCACTCGGCACTGTCGGATCCCTAAGGTCGACTTTCATCTCTACTCCATGGGTGAGTCTTGCATTCGAGCTCCCTTTTGACTTTGCACTCAAGGATCAATGTCCATTTGGCCCGAGGAAACCTTTGCATGTCTCTGTTACCTTTTGGGAGGCCTATGCCCCATAAAAACTGTCTACCTGAGACTATCCCTTGCCCGTGGGTCTGACACAAGGTTAGAATGCGAGTTCTTCTGATATTGACGAAGGTGTTATGATCGAGTTTCTAAGGACTAGAGGGGTTGAATAGTCCTATCAATAAAAACTATGCCCAATTCTATAAGTTGGCGGTTTTAAGCTACAAGCTGCTAGGTTGGTCCTTAGGGATACACTTAACAAACACACTACAAAGAGTATGGCAGCGAAATAAATTAACTTGCAAGAAAGTAAAAGTTGAGCAATGCAAACACAAAGGGCTCGAATTTTAGAGAAAAGGCATGGAGCCCGACTTCAGATTAATGAAGCCATCAACCGGCTAGGATACAAAGGAGCTGATTACAAAGGCCAAAACTTGACCAAAAACTGAAATATCGCAGGCGAAACACGCTTGAAACCAGGAGCTACACATAGCAAAGCTGCAAACGCCAACGCCTACACTAAAAAACCACAGTCAAGCCGCCGAAGCACCCACCGCGGCAAGAACGGAGGAGCAGAGGCCAACCAGAGACGCCTACGAAAGTGGACGGGAGAGACTGAGCCGCATGGAGAGAAACCCGGCTCTGTCGTCGATCCAAAGAGGCCAATGTTGGAGAGGAGACTCCCCTACGTCCATACCGTGCCACTACACGAGGACGCCGAACACCGGCCAACAGCCCACGGTGGTACCGGACAAGAACCGTTGAAGGATTGCAGACCAGCCAATCGCCTCCCACATCACCGGCGCCCTAGAAAGCAGCACACCGCCGCCGCCGCCATCCACCAAACGCCACAGCCGCAACCTCTGCCCATCCCTAGGACGACGCCTCCAAGGAGGAACACGCCGCTGGAACGCCATCGTCGTCCGGCCCAAAAGGCCAAGACTTTCACTTGGGAACGTGGGGGAGGAAGAGAGGTGACGAGATTGGAAGCTCGACGGGCCCTCAGGAGGGGACCGGCGCAGCAGCACCGACGCCGTCGACGTCAACGCGAAGTAGACCAGGGGTTTCCCCCGTTCCAAAGCTCCCGCCGCCCCACGCCCAAAATCCAGATCTGGCTGAGCGATCTGAAGCAAGGGGAGGAGGCCAGGATCCAGATCTGGTGGAGCCACCGGAGCATCCCACAGCCACGGAGGACCTCCGCCGCCCACATGGCCGGAAGGAATGGCCAGCTCCCGCGACGCGGTCCACCGGCGAGATCCGCGCCGCCATCTCCACTCGGGGCCACCGCCCCGGCTTCCGGCGCCCCCTGCGACAAGGCAGGGCAGCAGAGCCTCACCGCCACCTTCATGGGAGGCCGCACCGCAGGGCCGACGGAGTCCTCGGGCGGCGGCGGGGAGGGGGAGAGGGGTAGAGGAGGGTTCGAGGCGCTAGGGTTTCGGTCGCCCTCGAGTCACCCACGAGGGGCGATGCGAGAGCCTTGAGGGGGGCTCTGACCGGTGACAAAGGGCTCGATGATGTCTCTATGGTTCAAATAGTTGGCACTATTCTACTACACCTTTATATGGCTTCGAGCCAAATGGCTTTAAGATCACAAGGATCCTGAGTGTTTAGCCCATGAAGTAAAAACAACTAGTTCCATCATGGCTTGGACCGAAAAGCCTCACTATGGGGTAGATCTTCACAATGCACGTTAGCTCTGAGTTCTCACAAATTCTCGATTCCTTCACAATGTGATGGTTGAAGGCTATCAAGTGAATCCTAACCATATGGGATACGCAGAACCTTCAAGAGTAACAAGCAAAAGAAAGACGTTTGGTAAAACTCTTCAAAAGATGCTCAATCAAAGTACTTCTCAAGAACCGATAGGATCTCTCTCTGGCACACAAGGATATTGAGTGGTATAAGAAGAGAGGATGTATGGAGTTCAAGAAGAAGAGAGGAGCTTGGTCTTCAAAGAATCATGCAAGTGTTCTTCGAATCACCAAACACTTCATTTCTTTTCTTCCTCCAAGAGACTCTCTGGACTTGAACTTGTGGCCGTTGGAAGATTTAGAATATGTTTGTGATGTTGCAACGGCTTCCCACAGTAAAGGTTTTGCAAGTATATATTTGACCGTTACTTAAAAAGTAAATTTCCCGAAAGTGGGAAGTGAAAAATCTGGCGATACCAGTACCTACCGATAGATCTCCTACCACCAAAATTGGTGCAATGTGTTGGGGAACTTTGCAGAAAATAAAAAATTTCTACGCTTCACCAAGATCAATCTATGGAGTCATCTAGCAACGAGAGAGAGGAGTGCATCTACATACCCTTGTAGATCGCGAGCGGAAGCGTTCAAGAGAACGGGGTTGATGGAGTCGTACTCGCCATGATCCAAATCACCGACGACCAAGTGCCGAACGGACAGAACCTCCGCATTCAACACACGTACAGTTGGGGAAGACGTCTCCTCCTTCTTGATCCAGCAAGGGGGAGGGAGAGGTTGATGGAGATCCAGCAGCACGACGGCGTGGTGGTGGAAGTAGCGGGATCCCGGCAGGGCTTCGCCAAGCGCAAGCGGGAGGAGAGGTGTTACGGAGGGAGAGGGAGGCGCCAGGAGCAAGGGTGCGACTGCCCTCCCTCCCCCTGTCGGTGTCAAAACCGGCGGATCTCGGGTAGGGGGTCCCGAACTGTGCGTCTAGACGGATGGTAACAGGAGACAAGGGACACGAAGTTTACCCAGGTTCGGGCCCTCTCGATGGAGGTAAAACCCTACTCCTGCTTGATTGATATTGATGATATGGGTAGTACAAGAGTAGATCTACCACGAGATCAAGGAGGCTAAACCCTAGAAGCTAGCCTATGGTATGATTGTTGTATGATGAAGTTGTCCTACGGACTAGAACCCTCCGGTTTATATAGACACCGGATAGGGTTAGGGTTGCACAGAGTCGGTTACAATGGTAGGAGATCTTGAATATCCGCATCGCCAAGCTTGCCTTCCACGCCAAGGAAAGTCCCTTCCGGACACGGGAGGAAGTCTTCAATCTTGTATCTTCATAGTCCTGGAGTCCGGTTGAAGGTATAGTCTGGCTATCCGAACACCCCCTAATCCAGGACTCCCTCAGTAGCCCCTGAACCAGGCTTCAATGACGACGAGTCCGGCGCGCAAATTGTCTTCAACATTGCAAGGCGGGTTCCTCCTCCAAGTTCTTCAAGAAGATTTTAAACACCAAGGATAGTGTCCGGCTCTGCAAAATAAGTTTCCACATATTGCCATAGAGAGAATAATATTAACACAAATCAAATCTGCTGACGCATTCCGCAGCGTGACATCACACTACGGCCAAGTCCTTTACTCGAATCGTTTTTACTTTTCCACCTCAGCATGTTTTGCGAGGCGCTTTCCTTGGCACGTCTTGTCAAAGTAGAGATCGTGTGCCCCTTTTTACGGGATTCTCATCAATACGGACGTGGGTAACCCAACTGCGCCATTTATCATGGCGCTTGGGAGGCAAGCGAGTTTTACTAGGCTGGTGGGGACGCACAGCCGCATCCGCCCATATAAGGGGATAAGGATCCACCTTTTTACCTACACCTTCTTCATCCTTTGCCTATCCATCTCCTGCGACTCGAGCTCCAGCGCCCAAGCTCGTACTTCCCACCTCAACCTTCTCCAGCAATGTCCGGAGCGGGAGGCAAGTGGATGGTCTCCTCCGTCACGGAGGGCCATGTTAGAAAGCTAAGGAAGGCCGGATACTTGTCCAAAGACATCGCGCACCGGCTTCCCGAGGAGGGGCAGCTTCTCCCCATCCCAAGGCCCCATGAGAGGGTAGTATTCCTTCCCCACTTCCTCCGCGGACTGGGTTTTCCACTCCACCCATTTGTCCGGGGGCTCATGTTCTACTATGGCCTAGATTTCCACTATCTGGCCCCGAACTTCATCCTCAACATCTCGGCGTTTATCGTCGTGTGCGAGGCTTTCCTCCGCATCCGCCCCCATTTCGGCCTCTGGCTCAAGACCTTCAACGTCAAGCCCAAGGTGGTGCGCGACAGCCAGGCGGACTGCGGCGGCGCCATGGCGGGCAAGATGGCCAACGTCCTATGGCTCGAGGGCTCCTTTGTGGAGACTCTAAAGGGGTGGCAATCTGGGTGGTTTTACATCACCGAGCCACGCGATCCGAAATGGATCGCACCCCCTGAGTTCTGATCCGGACCCCCCCACGCGGCTTATGTCCTAGAAAGAGACGGGCCTGTCGTGGGGTGACGAAAAAGAGGTGACTGGACTACAAACATGCATCCAGTCCCTGGTGGACAAGCCAATCAAGCTTGTCAATGTAGTCCAAGTTATGCTCGTCTGCCGGATCCTCCCGTGCCAACAACGGGAATTTAATCTGTGGGAGTTCGACCCGGCGCAGCACCGAACCCTTTACAGGCTCTTCGACACGACGTATGAAGACGTCTGGAAGGTGCTAACCAAAGGCGCCGAGGCTCCCACATCCGCTTCCGAGGACCGCGGATACAGCTCGCAGCATCACGCTAGCGAGGCAAGCTATTTTCACCTTTTACACGGTGTTAAGTTTTTTCATAGTTTGACTCTATGCGGGATCTAAACTCCCTCACCTTTGACAGGCTTGGCAGGCGATATCCGGACCGATTAACTGTCCGGCTCCCTTGCCCGAAGACCCAGCCCCCGCTCTCCTAGTGAAGCTGCTGGTTCCGGCGCCTTATGTGGTGCCGGAGAAGAAGGCCAAGAAGAAGAAGGCCACGGGGACTCGAAAGAGTGCCCGTAATGTGGTGGTGTCGGAATCGTCATCCGACGAGTCCGAGACACTCTCCTCCCATGAGAACGAGGAGGAGGAAGAAGAAAACCCTCCCCCTCCAGCGGGGGGAGGAAAGAAAAGGAAGGCCTCCCCAACGGGGGAGGCCGAAGGGTCCAGGAAGAGGAAGACCCCTCCGCCGAACTACTCCCCCGACGCCGAAGAGGACAAAGAGGAGTGGCCAGATAGGGCCAAGCATCCGGCGAAATCGTAAGTATTCGGATATCAGAGTAACTCATGGCATTCCTTTGTTGCATAGCTTTCCCTAATGTCGAACATAATTGTGCAGCCCACCCCGGGCTGAACTCGACGAGTCGTCGAGCGGCTCCCTGGATTCGTCGGACGTGAACTCAGTTCCGCCCGCTGTCTCCCCCCGCACTGCGGACGACACCGAAGTGGCGTCGCAACGAGCTCCGGGGCAGGAGGAGGTGGTCCTGGAGGAGCCGCAAGGCGACCTCCCGGACTCCAGGAGTAAAGGGGACAAGACCCCCAGGGCTCCAAGTCCGGCTTTGATCCGGACACCGCGCCGGAATCTTCAACAGTTCCGGACCGTGGTAGGCGAACTCCTTCCAAGAGGAGCAAGCCTTCTGAGCCGGTGGCCTCCGTCCAACCGGAGGTGCCGGACAGTCTGCTGGAGGTGCTTGACGGCGCCTCCATCGACGAGGAGCATCGTACTATTATGAGTACGGTGATCCGGAAGGTTCAGTCTGCCAAGAGCGGACTGAACGAAGCTTGCGCTAGCCTTCTAACAGGCTTCGAGGTAAGTAAAAAATATGTAAGAATATAACCGCATAGACAGTAGCCCCTGATGCTCTGTTTGGCGTTCGGAAAGAAAAGCCAAATAGAGGATCTATTAAATTTCGCAGGAGTCTAACAACAAAGAGTCAAATATGCATATGCAGGCTTCGCTGCTAGCCACTGCCACACTGACTGCGGAGGTGGGTGCCCTGAAACAGGGACTCGAGCGGACCGAGCAAGAGCTCGGCCTTGCCAAGCGGCAGCTCGAGGAGAAAGAAGGTAAGAAATACCTTACAGAAAAAATGCCTATAAAAGACGTGATTGCAAAAAATAACAGGATTGTGCTGCTTATTGTAGGGGCCACGACTGAGGTGGTGACCCTCAATCAGGCGCTATCCGAGGCCGAAAAGAAAGCGGCCGCAGAGCGCACCGAGCGAGACAAACTTGAGGCCCAGGTCGGCGAGGTGAGGCAAGAGCTTCAGTCTCTCATGAAAAAACATGAGAGTTTGGAGTTTGAGTCAAAGACGCAAGCGTCCGAGCTCGCGGCGGCCTCTGAGACTGCCAAGTCTGCCAAGGCCGAAGCCCAAAAGGCCCTCCAAGAGTTGGAGGAGATGAAAAAGATAGCAGTGGGTAAGGCATTCTTTATGCAAAGCAGAAATATAAAAGTAAGCTACTTGTTACTTACCCGAATCCGGAGCTCTCCAGGGGCACTCGCAGATCTTCCCCGCAGCGTATCCGACGCCGCCGCATTCTACCGAGCTGAAGAGGGCAGCTCGACGGAGAAGGTATTTTGGTCTCAGTATGCTGAGGCCGGACACCCTGTGCCCTTGAGCGACCAGCTGAAACAGCTGGTCGAGCTCCACAAGGTGGCCGAACAGGCCATGAAGGGCTTCATAGTTCGGCTGTGGCCCGGAGAGGCCCTGCCTGGGAGCTACTTCGGGCTGGTGCGGCGGCTGGTGGAGGCCTGTCCAAGGCTCGAGGTCATCAAGCGCTCCGTCTGCATCGAAGGTGCCCGTAGGACCCTTGCCCGTGCAAAGGTGCACTGGGGTAAGCTAGACGGTGAGAAGCTTGTGAGGGACGGGCCGCCGCCGGGGAAGGAGCATCGCAAGCCCGAGAACTATTACAAGGATGTTCTTGCGGGTGCCCGCCTTGTGGCGGATGAATGTACCAAGGATGTAATTTTTTGAATGAACTTGCTCGTGTTTATCCTGTGCGCTGAAGACTTGTTCATATGCGCTAAGCAATGCTTGTTGAATTTAAAATATTATTTTCTGTGCAGCCGTTTATCAAAAAATTGAGAGATGGCGAGTCGTCGGCTTCCGCCCCCATGCCACTAGTGCTGGGGTGTTCGGGATAAACCTGAGCGCTCTTTTTCCCATGTTTGGGTCCTTCGAGGGAGGCGCTCAGCACAACGAACCAGGCAATCGGACTATAATGCTTGAACACTCTCACTTAGCCATAGAACTTTATAATTTTAAAATTCGGCGAAGTCCCTAGTTCGGAAGACCGAGTTCGGGGCGCTATCCACGCCTTGGCCGGACAAAGCCGGCTCCTCGCTCGAAGCGGCATAAGTCTTTAGGGACTCGAAAAACCTCTCGAACAGCGACCGGTCTCTCGCCTCATCATGATAGTCAGTTTTAGCTTTCTCCACTGAGGTGCTTATCCCGGCTCAACCGGGGCACAATCGGGTTCTCCTAGTGCTACCTTAGCCGATATAGCGGAACGTAAGGCACCAAAACATAGGAGCCGGGCAAACCCAACTATTGACCCAAATCATGATTTGGAGCCGATGCATATAGTGCTATAAGTTCGGGGCGCCGCACTTGTGAAAGTGTACGGGCTTCTCACACCATAATGAGGGGTACTGAAGCCCCTGGCGTGTTTGCCGTACCATGGCGTACGGGTGCCACATGTCATTTAATAAACATATATATGAAAAGAGGATAATGCAAAAAATAGACAAAAAGCTATGCATTATTTATAAAGAGGCTGCTATCAAAGCAGAACGATACAAATAGTGCGATAAGCAAAAGATATTGGAATATTTAACATGTCCTGGCCAGGGGCAGGCCGCGGAATTATATTCAAAACAGGTATACTGCTCGTAACAGAGACCACCTGGGAGTTCCATAGTGCGGCATGGCTTGTCTGCTTCCCTGGATCTTGCATTGTTTGTGCGGCAGTGGAATTGCCGAACAGGTCGTCCGAAGTATGGAGTCCTGAAAGTAAGAAAAAAAGAATTCGGCAGCCCCTAGTACGTTTTAGGCCGTATTTTGGGCTTGCCATTATTGTGCCCCTTCCCCTGCGCCCATGGTATTTTAAGAGCGTAGTTATGTACGTGAAGCACTGGTTTCGCTATGTCGCAAGGGCTGGGGTTGGGGCCGCATTGCTACGCCTGCTCAGAACGTGCCAGGCGGTCTTGTTGTAGGTTACTCCGGGCGCGCTTGGCAGTGTCTGGCTTTTTAACGGCCGGACTGGAGAATTGCCTAAAAAGGTTGCTTTGTACTTCCGCTGCGAGGGCCGCCGTGTGTTCCTCCGTTCGGAGGGAGCGCTCGGTGTTTCCGTTGACCGTAATTACTCCTCGAGGGCCTGGCATCGTGAGCTTGAGATATGCGTAGTGCGGCACCGCATTGAACTTTGCAAATGCGGTGCCCGAGCAGGGCGTGATAGCCACTGCGAAACGGGACTATATCGAAGATTAACTCTTCGCTTTGGAAATTATCCGGAGATCCGAAGACCACTTCAAGTGTTACTGAGCCTGTACAGTTGGCCTCTACACCTGGTATAACGCCTTTAAAGGTCGTTTTTGTGGGCTTAATCCTCGAGGGATCTATGCCCATTTTCCGCACTGTATCCTGATAAAGCAGGTTCAGGCTACTTCCGCCGTCCATGAGGACTCTTGTGAGATGAAATCCGTCGATAATTGGGTCAAGAACCAATGCGGCAAACCCGCCATGACGGATGCTAGTGGGATGGTCCCTTCGATCAAAGGTGATCGGGCAGGAGGACCATGGGTTGAACTTTGGAGCGACTGGCTCCAGCGCGTATACGTCTCGTAGCGCACGCTTCCGCTCCCTCTTGGGAATGTGGGTTGCGTATATCATGTTCACTGTCCGCACTTGTGGGGGAAAACCCTTCTGTCCACTGTTGTTCGGCGGCCTGGGCTCCTCCTCGTCATCGCTGTGCAGCCCCTTGTCTCTGTTTTCGGCTCTTAACTTGCCTGCCTGCTTGAACACCCAACAATCCCTGTTGGTGTGATTTGCTGGCCTTTCGGGGGTGCCATGTATCTGGCACAAGCGGTCGAGTATTCGGTCCAAACTGGACGGGCCCTGAGTATTCTTTTTGAATGACTTTTTCCGCTGACCGGATTTATAGCCTCTGAATCCGGCATTTACTGCTGTATCCTCGTTGCTGTCGCTGTTAACGCGGCGCTTTTGCTTATTCCGACGTGTCCTGCCACTTTTGTCCTTGGTATCAGAATTACCAGGGTTCTTTGCTAAGTTGTTACTGCGAGCTAGCCAGCTGTCTTCTCCCGCGCAAAAGCGGGTCATAAGTGTCGTGAGGGCTGCCATAGATTTCGGCTTTTCCTGTCCCAGGTGCCGGGCAAGCACCTCGTCGCGGATATTATGCTTGAAGGCTACTAGGGCCTCAGCGTCCGGACAGTCGACTATCTAGTTTTTCTTTGTTAGGAACCGTGTCCAGAATTGCCTGGACGATTCCTCTGGCTGCTGAATTATGTGTCTTAGGTCATCGGCATCTGGTGGTCGCACATAAGTGCCCTGGAAGTTGTCGAGGAATGCGGCTTCCAGGTCCTCCCAAGAACTGATTGAGTCTGTTGGCAAGCTGTTGAGCTAATGCCGGGCCGGTCCCTTGAGTTTGAGTGGGAGGTATTTGATGGCGTGTAGATCATCACCACGGGCCATGTGGATATGAAGGAGACAATCCTCGATCCAAACCGCGGGATCTATTGTGCCATCGTATGATTCAATGTTTACGGGTTTGAAGCCCTCAGGGATTTTATGATCCATTACTCCATCTGTGAGGCATAGTGGGTGTGCGGCGCCTCTATACTGGGCTATATCACGGCGCAGCTCAGAGGAGCTTTGTCCATTGTATTCGGCCCGGCCGGATTTATCGTATCCGGAGTGAAGATTACCGTCACGTGCCGTGGGGCGCCCGCGCGATCCGTAGGTCGATCTTGTTTGCCTTGCCTTGTCCTCCAGTATATCTCGCAGGTCTGGCGCGTTTTCCCGTGCCTTAGCATGTTTTGAGCGGCGTCGGGGCATGGCTTGAGTGGAGGGCCTAGAGGCCTCTCTGTCGCGGCCATGAGGTGGCCGGTCGGCCATGTCATGCGCTGGTGATGTAGGTGCTTCCTCCTTTAATCGGGGTAGCAGCCTGCGCTTTTGGTAATGCTTGGAGGGGCGTTCGAGTTCATACTCTTCGGCCGCAAGGACTTCAGTCCATCTATCAGCTAGCAAATCTTGATCATCTCTAAGCTGTTGTTGCTTCTTGTTGAGGCTGCTTGCCATGGCTAAAAGCCTGCGTTTGAAACGCTCTTGTTCGGCGGGGTCTGATGGTACGACGAATTCGTCGTCGTCAAGGCTTGCCTCGTCTTTGGAGGGGGGCATGTAGTTATCATCCTCAACCTCTCGGTCTGCCGCCCTCTCATGAGGGCTGGCTTCTCCATCTTCCTGTGCCGAATCTTGCTGGAGGGGGTGTTCTTCGGCACTATCCGGGGTAGTGTTATCTCCGGTGCCGGAATCACCGTTTTTGCTTTGGCGGGATTTAGAGCAGCGCCGCTGACGCCGGCGCTTTGGCTGTTTCTTGGAGGTGTCATCCTCCGTTGTTCCATCGCCATCTTCTTTTGGAGTATCCACCATATATATATCATATGACGAGGTGGCCTTCCAGCGCCCTACAGGTGCTGGTTCCTGTTCGTCTCCTGCATCGTCGTCCATACCGTCGATGTCTTCGGAGTCAAAGTCAAGCATGTCGGTTAAATCGTCGACAGCGGCTACAAAGTGGGTGGTGGGTGGGGTTTGAATTTCTTCATCGTCCGTATCCCATCCTTGCTGGCCATAGTCCGGCCAGGGCTCTCCCGATAAAGAGAGAGACTTTAGTGAGTTCAGGATGTCGCCAAAGGGCGAGTGCTGAAAGATGTCCGCGGCGGTGAACTCCATGATCGGCGCCCAATCGGGTTCGATTGGCAGGGGCGCGGGAGGTTCGGAGTCCGGAGGGGAATCCGGGTCCTCGGAGTCACGGGTCATGCAGAGTGCGGGGCTGACGTTCGGCTCGATCGCCTTTGAGATCATAGCCCCCGAGGTGGCGTCTAGCCGCTCATCCCCGACCGGCGCCGCGGGTTTCAAATTAAGGGTCGGAACCGACGCGCGTGCGGGCCCCAGGGCACTGTTCGGTGGCAGAGCTAGATCATGCCCTTCGAGATAGTGCGGCCGCTTGGCTGTGGCTCGAATCCGTTGAAGATCAAGTCCCCGCGGATGTCAGCCATGTAGTTCAAACTTCCAAACCTGACCTGATGGCCAGGGGCATAGCTTTCGATCTGCTCCAGGTGGCCAAACGAATTGGCCCGCAGTACGAAGCCGCCGAAGACGAAGATCTGTCCGGGGAGAAAAGTCTCACCCTGGACCGCATCATCGTTGATGATCAAGGGAGCCATCGGGCCTAAAAGTGACGACACAGAGGAACTCTCAATGAAAGCACCAATGTCGGTGTCAAAACCGGCGGATCTCGGGTAGGGGTCTCGAACTGTGCGTCTAGGCGGATGCTAACAGGAGACAAGGGACACGAAGTTTACCCAGGTCCAGGCCCTCTCGATGGAGGTAAAACCCTACTCCTGCTTGATTAATATTGATGATATGGGTAGTACAAGAGTAGATCTACCACGAGATCAAGGAGGCTAAACCCTAGAAGCTAGCCTATGGTATGATTGTTGTATGATGAAGTTGTCCTACGGACTAGAACCCTCCGGTTTATATAGACACCGGATAGGGTTAGGGTTACACAGAGTCGGTTACAATGGTAGGAGATCTTGAATATCCGCATCGCCAAGGTTGCCTTCCACGCCAAGGAAAGTCCCTTCCGGACACGGAACGAAGTCTTCAATCTTGTATCTTCATAGTCCTGGAGTCCGGCTGAAGGTATAGTCCGGCTATCCGAACACCCCCTAATTCAGGACTCCCTCACCCCCACTATATATAGGGACCCTAGGGGGGGCCGGCCCTAGGAGATCCAATCTCCAAGGGGGGAGGCGGCCAAGGGGGTGGCTCGCCCCCAAGCCAAGTGGGGCGCCCCCCCCCACCCCTAGGGTTTCCAACCCTAGGCGCAGGGGAGGCCCAAGGGGGCGAACCAGCCCCCCAGGGGCTGGTTCCCCCTCCCACTTCAGCCCATGGGGCCCTCCAGGATAGGTGGCCCCACCCGATGGACCCCCGGGACCCTTCTGGTGGTCCCGGTACAATACCGATGACCCCAAAAACTTTCCCGATGGCCAAAACTGGACTTCCTATATATAAATCTTTACCTCCAGACCAATTCGGAACTCCTCGTGACGTCTGGGATCTCATCCGGGACTCCGAACAACTTTCGGGTTACCGCATACTCATATCTCTACAACCCTAGCGTCACCGAACCTTAAGTGTGTAGACCCTATGGGTTCGGGAGACACGCAGACATGACCGAGACAACTCTCCGGTCAATAACCAACAGCAGGATCTGTATACCCATGTTGGCTCCCACATGCTCCTCGATGATCTCATCGGATGAACCATGATGTCGAGGATTCAAGTAATCCCGTATACAATTCCCTTTGTCAATCGGTACGTTACTTGCCCGAGATTCGATCGTAGGTATCCCAATACCTTGTTCAATCTCGTTACCTGCAAGTCACTTTACTCGTACAGTAATGCATGATCCCGTGACCAAACACTTGGTCACATTGAGCTCATTATGATGATGCATTACCGAGTGGGCCCAGAGATACCTCTCCGTCATACGGAGTGACAAATCCCAGTCGCGATCCGTGTCAACCCAACAGATACTTTCGGGGATACTTGTAGTATACCTTTATAGTCACCCAGTTACGTTGTGACGTTTGGCACACCCAAAGCACTACTACGGCATCCGGGAGTTACACGATCTCATGGTCTAAGGAAATGATACTTAACATTGGAAAAGCTTTAGCAAACGAACTACACAATCTTGTGCTAGGCTTAGGATTGGGTCTTGTCCATCACATCATTCTCCTAATGATGTGATCCCGTTATCAATGACATCCAATGTCCATAGTCACGAAACCATGACTATCTGTTCATCAACGAGCTAGTCAACTAGAGGCTCACTAGGGACATGTTGTGGTCTATGTATTCACACATGTATTACGATTTCCGGATAACACAATTATTGCATGAATAATAGACAATTATCATGAACAAGGAAATATAATAACCATTTTATTATTGCCTCTAGGGCATATTTCCAACAGTCTCCCACTTGCACTAGAGTCAATAATCTAGTTACATTGTGATGAATCGAACACCCATTGAGTTCTGGTGTTGATCATGTTTTGCTCGCGGAAGAGGTTTAGTCAACGGATCTGCGACATTCAGATCTGTACTTTGCAAATATCTATGTCTCCATCTTGAACATTTTCATGAATGGAGTTGAAGCGACGCTAGATGTGCCTGGTCTTCTTGTGAAACCTGGGCTCCTTGGCAAGTGCAATAGCTCCAGTGTTGTCACAGAATAGAGTGATTGGCCCCGACGCATTGGGTATGACTCCTAGGTCAGTGATGAACTCCTTCATCCAGATTGCTTCATGCGCTGCCTCCGAGGCTGCCATGTATTCCGCTTCACATGTAGATCCCGCCACGACGCTTTGCTTGCAACTGCACCAGCTTACTGCCCCACCATTCAAATTATACACGTATCCGGTTTGTGACTTGGAGTCATCCAGATTTATGTCGAAGCTAGCGTCGACGTAACCCTTTACGACGAGCTCTTCATCACCTCCATAAACGAGAAGCATATCCTTAGTCCTTTTCAGGTACTTCAGGATGTTTTTGACCGTTGTCCAGTGTTCCATGCCGGGATTACTTTGGTACCTTCCTACCAAACTTACGACAAGGTTCACATCAGGTCTGGTACACAGCATGGCATACATGATAGACCCTATGGCGTAGGCATAGGGGACGACACTCATCTTTTCTCTATCTTCTGCCATGGTCGAACATTGAGCTGAGCACAATTTCACACCTTGCAACATAGGCAAGAACCCCTTCTTGGACTGATCCATATTGAACTTCTTCAATATCTTATCAAGGTATGTGCTTTGTGAAAGACCTATGAGGCGTCTCGATCTATCTCTATAGATCTTGATGCCTAATATGTAAGCAGCTTCTCCAAGGTCCTTCATTGAAAAACACTTATTCAAGTAGGCCTTAATACTGTCCAAAAGTTCTATATCATTTCCCATCAAAAGTATGTCATCCACATATAATATGAGAAATGCTACAGAGCTCCCACTCACTTTCTTGTAAACGCAGGCTTCTCCATAAGTCAGCATAAACCCAAACGCTTTGATCATTTCATTAAAGCGAATGTTCCAACTCCGAGATGCTTGCACCAGCCCATAGATGGAGCGCTGGAGCTTACATACCTTGTCAGCATTCTTAGGATCGACAAAACCTTTCGGCTGCATCATATACAATTCTTCCTTAAGAAAGCCGTTAAGGAATGTCGTTTTGACGTCCATTTGCCATATCTCATAATCATAGTATGCGGCAATTGCTAACATGATTTAGATGGACTTCAGCTTCGCTACGGGTGAGAAGGTCTCATCGTAGTCAACCCCTTGAACTTGTCGATAACCCTTAGCGACAAGTCGAGCCTTATACATGGTGACATTACCATCCGCGTCCGTCTTCTTCTTAAAGATCCATTTATTCTCTATCGCTCGCCGATCATCGGGCAAGTCTGTCAAAGTCCATACTTTTTTTCATACATGGATCCTATCTCGGATTGCATGGCTTCAAGCCATTTGTTGGAATCTGGGCCCGCCATTGCTTCTTCATAGTTCGAAGGTTCACCGTTGTCTAACAACATGATTTCCAGGATAGGGTTGTCGTACCACTCTGGTGCGGAACGTGTCCTTGTGGACATACGAAGTTCAGTAGCAACTTGATCTGATGTTTCATGATCATCATCATTAACCTCCTCTCTAGTCGGTGGAGGCACCACAGAAACATTTTCTTGAGTTGCGCTACTCTCCGGTTCAAGAGGCAATACTTCATCAAGTTCCACTTTCCTCCCACTTACTTCTTTCGAGAGAAACTCTTTCTCCAGAAAGGACCCGTTCTTGGCAACAAAGATCTTGCCTTCGGATCTGAGGTAGAAGGCATACCCAATGGTTTCCTTAGGGTATCCTATGAAGACGCATTTTTCCGACTTGGGTTCGAGCTTTTCAGGTTGAAGTTTCTTAACATAAGCATCGCATCCCCAAACTTTTAGAAACGACAACTTAGGTTTCTTCCCAAACCATAATTCATATGGTGTCGTCTCAACGGATTTAGACGGTGCCCTATTTAAAGTGAATGTAGTTGTCTCTAGAGCATATCCCCAAAATGATAGCGGTAAATCAGTGAGTGACATCATAGATCGCACCATATCCAATAGAGTGCGATTACGACGTTCGGGCACACCGTTACGCTGAGGTTTTCCAGGCGGCGTGAGTTGTGAAACGATTCCACATTTCATTAAGTGCGTACCAAATTCGTGACTTAAATATTCTCCCCCACGATCTGATCGTAAGAATTTTATCTTTCGGTCTCGTTGATTCTCTACCTCATTCTGAAATTCCTTGAACTTTTCAAAGGTCTCAGACTTGTGTTTCATTAAATAGACATACCCATATCTACTTAAGTCATCAGTGAGAGTGAGAACATAACGATAGCCACCGCGAGCCTCAACGCTCATTGGACCGCACACATCAGTATGTATAATTTCCAATAAGTTGGTTGCTTGCTCCATTGTTCCGGAGAACGGAGTCTTGGTCATTTTACCCATGAGGCATGGTTCGCACGTGTCAAATGATTCGAAATCAAGAGACTCCAAAAGTCCATCTGTATGGAGCTTCTTCATGCATTTGACACCTATGTGACCAAGGCGGCAGTGCCACAAATATGTGGGACTATCATTATCAACCTTACATCTTTTGGTATTCACACTATGAATATGTGTAACATCACGTTCGAGATTCATTAAGAATAAACCATTCACCAGCGGGGCATGACCATAAAACATATCTCTCATATAAATAGAACAACCATTATTCTCGGATTTAAATGAGTAGCCATCTCGCATTAAACGAGATCCAGATACAATGTTCATGCTCAAAGCTGGCACTAAATAACAATTATTGAGGTTTAAAACTAATCCCGTAGGTAAATGTTGAGGTAGCGTGCCGACGGCGATCACATCGACCTTGGAACCATTCCTAACGCGCATCGTCACCTCGTCCTTCGCCAGTCTCCGCTTATTCCACAGCTCCTGTTTTGAGTTACAAATATGAGCAACCGCACCGGTATCAAATACCCAGGAGCTACTACGAGTACTGGTAATGTACACATCAATTACATGTATATCACATATACCTTTAGTGTTGCCGGCCTTCTTGTCCGCTAAGTATTTGGGGCAGTTCCGCTTCCAGTGTCCCTTTCCCTTGCAATAAAAGCACTCAGTCTCAGGTTTGGGTCCATTATTTGGCTTCTTCTCGGCAACTGGCTTACCGAGCGCGGCAACTCCCTTGCCGTCCTTCTTGAAGTTCTTCTTACCCTTGCCTTTCTTGAAACTAGTGGTTTTATTGACCATCAACACTTGATGTTCCTTTTTGATTTCCACCTCCGCTGATTTCAGCATTGACTATACCTCAGGAATGGTCTTTTCCAGCCCCAGCATATTGAAGTTCATCACAAAGCTCTTGTAGCTCGGTGGGAGCGACTGAAGGATTCTGTCAATGACCGCGTCATTCGGGATATTAACTCCCAGCTGAGTCAAGTGGTTGTGCAACCCAGACATTTTGAGTATGTGCTCACTGACAGAACTATTTTCCTCCATCTTACAACTGTAGAACTTGTCGGAGACTTCATATCTCTCGACCCGGGCATGAGCTTGGAAAACCATTTTCAGCTCTTCGAACATCTCATATGCTCTGTGTTGCTCAAAACGCTTTTGGAGCCCCGGTCCTAAGCTGTAAAGCATGCCGCACTGAACGAGGGAGTAATCATCAGCACGCTGCTGCCAAGCATTCATAACGTCTTGGTTCTCTGGGATGGGTGCTTCACCTAGCAGTGCTTCTAGGACATATTGTTTCCTGACATCTATGAGGATGATCCTCAGGTTCCGGACCCAGTCCGTATAGTTCTTGCCATCATCTTTCAGCTTGGTTTTCTCTAGGAACGCGTTGAAGTTGAGGTTGACATTAGCTTGCGCCATTTGATCTACAAGACATATTGCAAAGTTTTTAGACTAAGTTCATGATAATTAAGTTCATCTAATCAAATTATTTAATGAACTCCCACTCAGATTAGACATCCCTCTAGTCATCTAAGTGATACATGATCCGATTCAACTAGACTGTGTCCGATCATCACATGATACGGACTAGTCATCATCGGTGAACATCTCCATGTTGATCGTATCTTCCATACGACTCATGTTCGACCTTTCGGTCTCTTGTGTTCCGAGGCCATGTCTGTACATGCTAGGCTCGTCAAGTCAACCTAAGTGTTTTGCACGTGTAAATCTGCCTTACACCCGTTGTATGTGAACGTTAGAATCTATCACACCCGATCATCATGTGGTGCTTCGAGACAACGAACTTTCGCAACGACGCACAGTTAGGGGGAACACTTTCTTGAAATTATTGTGAGGGATCATCTTATTTACTACCGTCGTTCTAAGCAAATAAGAAACAAAATATGATAAACATCACATGCAATCAAATAGTGACATGATATGGCCAATATCATTTGCTCCTTTTGATCTCCATCTTCGGGGCGCCATGATCATCATCGTCACCGGCATGACACCATGATATCCATCATCATGATCTCCATCATCGTGTCTTCATGAAGTTGTCTCGTCATCTATTACTTCTACTACTATGGCTAACGGTTTAGCAATAAAGTAAAGTAATTACATGACGTTTATGTTGACACGCAGGTCATAAATAAATTAAGACAACTCCTATGGCTCCTGCCGGTTGTCATACTCATCGACATGCAAGTCATGATTCCTATTACAAGAACATGATCAATCTCATACATCACATATATCATTCATCACATCTTTTGGCCATATCACATCACACGGCACATGCTGCAAAAATAAGTTAGACGTCCTCTAATTGTTGTTGCATGTTTTTACGTGGCTGCAATAGGGTTCTAGCAAGAACGTTTCTTACCTACGTCAAAACCATAACGTGATATGCCAATTTATATTTACCCTTCATAAGGACCCTTTTCATCGAATCCGACCCGACTAAAGTGGGAGAGACAGACACCCGCTAGCCACCTTATGCAACTAGTGCATGTCAGTCGGTGGAACCTGTCTCACGTGAGCGTACGTGTAAGGTCGGTCCGGGCCGCTTCATCCCACGATGCCGCCGAATCAAGATAAGACTAGTAATGGCAAGTAAATTGACAAAATCGACGCCCACGACATCTTGTGTTCTACTCGTGCATAGAAACTACGCATAGACCAAGCTCTGATACCACTATTGGGGAACGTTGCAGAAAATAAAATTTTTTGCGCTTCACCAAGATCAATCTATGGAGTCATCTAGCAATGAGAGAGAGGAGTGCATCTACATACCCTTGTAGATCGTGAGCGAAAGCGTTCAAGAGAACGGGGTTGATGGAGTCGTACTCGCCGTGATCCAAATCACCGATGACCAAGTGCCGAACGGACGGCACCTCCGCATTCAACACACGTACGGTTGGGGAAGACGTCTCCTCCTTCTTGATCCAGCAAGGGGGAGGGAGAGGTTGATGGAGATCCAGCAGCACGATGGCGTGGTGGTGGAAGTAGCGGGATCCCGGCAGGGCTTCGCCAAGCGCAAGCGGGAAGGAGAGTGTTACGGAGGGAGAGGGAGGCACCAGGAGCAAGGGTGCGGCTGCCCTCCCTCCCCCCACTATATATAGGGCCCCTAGGGGGGCCGCCAGCCCTAGGAGATCCAATCTCCAAGGGAGGCGGCGGCCGAGGGGGTGGCTTGCCCCCCAAGCCAAGTGGGGCGCCCCCCCCACCCTAGGGTTTCCAACCCTAGGCGCAGGGGAGACCCAAGGGAGCGCACCAGCCCACCAGGGGCTGGTTCCTCCTCCCACTTCAGCCGATGGGACCCTCCCGGATAGGTGGCCCCACCTGGTGGACCCCCGGGACCCTTCTGGTGGTCCCGGTACAATACCGATGACCCCAAAAACTTTCCCGATGGCCAAAACTGGACTTCCTATATATAAATCTTTACCTCCGGACCAATCCGGAACTCCTCATGACGTCTCGGATCTCATCCGGGACTCCGAACAACTTTCGGGTTACCGCAAACTCATATCTCTACAACCCTAGCGTCACCGAACCTTAAGTGTGTAGACCCTACGGGTTCGGGAGACACGCAGACATGACCGAGACAACTCTCCGGTCAATAACCAACAGCGGGATCTGAATACCCATGTTGGCTCCCACATGCTCCTCGATGATCTCATCAGATGAACCACGATGTCGAGGATTCAAGTAATCCCGTATACAATTCCCTTTGTCAATCGGTACGTTACTTGCCCGAGATTCGATCGTAGGTATCCCAATACCTCGTTCAATCTCGTTACCGGCAAGTCACTTTACTCGTACCGTAATGCATGATCCCGTGACCAAACACTTGGTCACATTGAGCTCATTATGATGATGCATTACCGAGTGGGCCCAGAGATACCTCTCCGTCATACGGAGTGACAAATCCCAGTCTCGATCCGTGTCAACCCAACAGATACTTTCGGGGATACCTGTAGTATACCTTTATAGTCACCCAGTTACGTTGTGACGTTTGGCACACCCAAAGCACTCCTACGGCATCCGGGAGTTACACGATCTCATGGTCTAAGGAAATGATACTTAACATTGGAAAAGCTTTAGCAAACGAACTACATGATCTTGTGCTAGGCTTAGGATTGGGTCTTGTCCATCACATCATTCTCCTAATGATGTGATCCCGTTAGCAATGACATCCAATGTACATAGTCAGGAAACCATGACTATTTGTTGATCAAGGAGCTAGTCAACTAGAGGCTCACTAGGGACATGTTGTGGTCTATGTATTCACACATGTATTACGATTTCCGGATAACACAATTATAGCATGAATAATAGACAATTATCATGAACAAGAAAATATAATAATAACCATTTTATTATTGTCTCTAGGGCATATTTGCAACACAATGATACACGGTATAAAGGTGCCAAACATTTTGCTGCAGGTATACATTGCAATATACACTCATAGGGGTCCATCGTGGCAGCATTTTGTGAGGTAAGAGAGTGAGAGAGGAGAAGAATGGATGCGCATGAGACAAGATTCTCTTTCTCAATATTGCATTTTATTTTTCTTATGATATTTTGAACGACTCGTAACAACTGAATCAAATTTCTATTCTCATTTTTTTTACATATTGGAATTCATGGCGATGAGATATAAAAAAACGATTTGGAATATATTTTACGTGATTTTCAAAAAAAACTGATTTCACTCATATAAAGACATATTTCACTCATTTCAAACAAATAATTTCACTAAATTAAGATAGAAAAATTTGCGCAAATCAAAAAAGATTTCAGTCATTTGAAAAAGTTGATTTTACTCGTTTAAAAAACATATTTCTCTTATTTCAAACCACTGGTTTATCTCAATCCAAGAAATAATTTCACTCATTCCAAAAGTTGATTTCAAACATTTAGAAAAATGTTTCACTCGTTTCAGTTGGTTTCACATATAAAGAGAATGCACTGAACCTGTTTTCAAAAACTCACATTCATATATTTAAAAAATCAGTTTCACACACTAAGACAATAAATTTGACATAACTGATTTCAATTCTTTCAACAACATACTTGAACCCTTTTGAGAAACAATTTTCACTCATTTCAATTAACCGAGTCCACTTATTTAAGAAAACAATTTCACTCATCTTCACAAACATCATATCACAGTTTAGATAGCAGATTAAAATTATTTGTAAATAATCACCCTTATGAAGAAAAAACACTAGAATAAACTTTCATTCCTTCTAAAAAACAGATTTCTCTCATTTTAAAAATAATAATCTCACTAAAATAAAAAACTGATTTCACTCATTGATCTTGGTCTAAGAAGCCCCCACACTCAAATAGATTGAATGAAATAAGTGAATTAAAACATTGAAATTTAAGCATGTTTGGATTGTATTCAAAATTTATTATGTTCTAAAGGTCCTAGCGCTAGTAGTTCAAATATGTAAAGACATGAATGATTGAAATTGTCAATGAAAAAAAGGTTTGGGGGACTCTTCAACTGTCAGTCGAACTCATGCATGCAACTCTGCTCACCTGACCCATATGACATAAAGTGATGGGTCCTTGGATAGAAATACCCACGCCACAAATCTAATAACAGAACAAAATACGGACTGGGATCCAGTGACTGGCCAGTCACGCCGTAACTGGCGGCCAGCCAACCGTTGGATGCAGGGGCGGTTCAGATCGAACACTACAGCAGAAAGCACTGTAGGTAATAATTTAGTCGTGGTACTGTAGGCGAGCACTATGGACGAGTTACTATAGGCCGAACATTGTATATATGGTACTATTCACTCGGATTTGTCCGTCGATTTTAGATCGGACGGTGTGGATAGGGGGGCAAGGCACGATACTGTTCATTCGTGACTGGAGACTAGCAAGTCACTGGATCTCGATACTTGGCATGATATTTTTTTTTGATTGGCCTAAAGCTTGCCGACGGATACCATTTCCACTAGAGATGTCTTTGTGCCCGGAAATGCCAAAGAAAAAGATTTGTAATTTCCTGTCACTCTAGAAACCATTGCAAACATAATACTCGAAGTACTGTGATATAATGAAGAGGTGGTTTCGGACATCTTACATTCTTAAATAGTTAGTCTTATTTCTCTCAACATACAAGGTGTCCACCTTAACGTCCCACTAAGCAATGCAGTTAAGTCTTCTCACCCACTAAGCCATGTAGAATCTGCCACATAAGCGAGTCATGCATTGAACTTATAAATTACTATTATTTTTGCATTAAACTATGCATGTAACGCTGTCACGTCATATATCCATGTTAGTCGTCCTTTCCATTTTAGTTTGAAATGACATTTTTTACTGTAATTCAAAAGTATTCTACTTTTAGACACTTGTTTTTATTGATTTTCAATCGTGTACCTTTTTTCATTAGATTTAGTTATTTTAGTAACAACTTACGAACTTTTTAACAAAGTTACTGCAGCAACGCGCTGGGAGAGAGTCATCCTCACCACTCTATTTATCTTGGCATGCACACATGCCAACTCAGCTATCATGCCATATCAGCAAGCATGCAATTAAACTACCGAACTTCTCTCCTCTACCATGATGCCATATCATCACTTATGTTTTTCAATTTTTTTGTTTGCTCCAGTTTACTAACCATGAGTCCATTATCTCCTTCAAGTAAAACGAAGCAGCAGAAACGATTGATTGTTCACAACCCCACTATCTCATTGATATTCAACTTCTCCACGAAACAAGTCTACCAGTAAAAGTTGAAGGTATCGCTTTATTCCCTCGTAACATGATGTTCTCACATGGGTTCCTCTGATAAATGGCAACTACCTCATCACCTAACGAGGATCCATGATTTTTTCCTTTCATTGCTCGATCTTTTTCGCAGAACCCAGACCAACGTGGGTAATGTACGACTGTACATACCTAAAGGTTCACAGGCTGACGTTGGTGTGGGAAGACGATGGCACCGATTGTGCTGTGGCCATGGGCAACGTCGGTGTCGAGATAGGGACAACAATGAGGCAGGACGAGAGGGCGAAGCGCTACATGTCATCGACCATGATGGCCAAATCGGGCGGGGGCGCACTTCCGCTGAGGATGTTGCCGCGGGCAATGAAGGAAATATGCCCTAGAGGCAATAATAAAGTTATTATTTATTTCCTTATTTCATGATAAATGTTTATTATTCATGCTAGAATTGTATTAACCGGAAACGTAATAGATGTGTGAATACATAGACAAACATAGTGTCACTAGTATGCCTCTACTTGACTAGCTCGTTAATCGAAGATGGTTGAGTTTCCTAGCCATGGACATGAGTTGCCATTTGATTAACGGGATCACATCATTAGGAGAATGATGTGATTGACTTGAGCCATTCTGTTAGCTTAGCACTTGATCATTTAGTATGTTGCTATTGCTTTCTTCATGACTTATACATGTTCCTATGACTATGAGATTATGCAACTCCCGTTTACTGGAGGAACACTTTGTGTGCTACCAAACATCACAATGTAACTGGGTGATCATAAAGGTGCTCTACAGGTGTCTCCGAAGGTACTTGTTGAGTTGGCGTATTTCGAGATTAGGATTTGTCACTCCGATTGTCGGGGAGGTATCTCTGGGCCCTCTCGGTAATGCACATCACTATAAGCCTTGCAAGGAATGTGACTAATTAGTTAGTTGCGGGCTGATGCATTATAGAACGAGTAAAGAGACTTGCCGGTAACGAGATTGAACTAGGTATTGAGATACCGACGATCGAATCTCGGGCAAGTAACATACAGTTGACAAAGGGAACAACGTATGTTGTTATGCGGTTTGACTGATAAAGATCTTCGTAGAATATGTGGGAGCCAATATGAGCATCCAGGTTCCGCTATTGGTTATTGACCTCAAACGTGTCTTGGTCATGTCTACATAGCTCTCGAACCCGTAGGGTCCGCACGCTTAACGTTTGGTGACGATTTGTATTATGAGTTTTATGTGTTTTGATGTATCGAAGGTGGTTTGGAGTCCCGCGTGAGATCGGGGACATGACGAGGAGTCTCGAAATGGTCGAGACGTAAAGATCGATATATTGGACGACTATATTCGGACATCGGAAAGGTTCCGAGTGATTCGAGTATTTTTTGGAGTACCGGAGAGTTACGGGAATTCGTCAGGGAGTATATGGGCCTTATTGGGCTTTAGGGGAAAGAGAGAGGGGAGGCTGCGCCCCTCCCCCCAAGGCTTAGTCCGTATTGGACTAGGGGGAGGGGCGGCGCCCCCTCCTTCCTTCTCTTCTCTTTTCTCTTTCCTTCTCTCCTACTCCTACTACTTGGAAGGGCTCCTAGTTCTACTAGGAAAGGGGAAATCCTACTCCCGGTGGGAGTAGGACTCCCCTAGGGCGCGCCATAGAGAGGGCCGTCCCTCCCCCTCCTCCACTCCTTTATATACGGGGAGGGGGGCACCCCTTGGAGATACAACAATTAATCATTGATCTCTTAGGCGTGTGCGGTGCCCCCTCCATCATATTCCACCTCGGTAATATCGTAGTTGTGCTTAGGCGAAGCCCTGCGTCGGTAGCATCATCAACACTGTCATCATGCCGTCGTGCTGACGGAACTCTCCCGTAAAGATCTGCTAGATCGGAGCTCGTGGGACGTCATCGAGCTGAACGTGTGCTGAACTCGGAGGTGTCGTGCGTTCAGTACTTGGATCGGTCGGATCGTGAAAACGTACGACTACATCAACCGCTTTGTCATAACGCTTCCGCTTTCGGTCTACGAGGGTATGTGGACAACACTCTCCCCTCTCATTGCTATACATCACCATGATCTTGCGTGTGTGTAGGAATTTTTTTGAAATAACTACGTTCCCCAACAGTGGCATCCGAGCCAGGTTTATGCGTGGATGTTATATGCACGAGTAGAACACAAGTGAGTTGTGGCCGATACAAGTCATACTGCCTACCAGCATGTCATACTTTGGTTCAGCGGTATTGTTGGATGAAGCGGCCCGGACCGACATTACGCGTACGCTTACGCGAGACTGGTTCTACCGACTTGCTTTGCACACAGATGGCTGGCGGGTGTCAGTTTCTCCAACTTTAGTTGAACTGAGTGTGACTACGCCCGATCCTTGAGAAGGTTAAAACAGCACTAACTTGACGAACTATCGTTGTGGTTTTGATGCGTAGGTAAGAACGGTTCTTGCTCAGCCCGTAGCAGCCACGTAAAACTTGCAACGACAAAGTAGAGGACGTCTAACTTGTTTTTGCAGGGCATGTTGTGATGTGATATGGTCAAGACGTGATGAGATATAAATTGTTGTATGAGATGATCATGTTTTGTTAAAGTTATCGGCAACTTGCAGGAGCCTTATGGTTGTCTCTTCATTGCATAAGATGCAAGTGCCATGTAATTACTTTACTTTATCGCTATGCGGTAGCAATAGTTGCAAAAGCAATAGCTGGTGAGACGACCATGTGACGACACGTTGATAAAAGATCAAGATGATGGAGATCATGGTGTCATGCCGGTAACAATGGAGATCATGACAGTACTTTGGAGATGGAGATCAAAAGCACAAGATGATGATGGCCATATCATGTCACATATTTTGATTGCATGTGATGTTTATCCTTTATGCATCTTATTCTGCTTTGATTTACGGTAGCATTATAAGATGATCTCTCACTAAATTTCAAGGAAAAAGTGTTCTTCCTGAGTATGCACCATTGCCAAAGTTCGTCGTGCCGAGATACCACGTGATGATCGGGTGTGATAAGCTCAATGTTCATCTACAACGGTTGTAAGACAGTTTTGCACACGCAGAATACTCGGGTTAAACTTGACGAGCCTAGCATATGCAGATATGGCCTCGGAACACTGGAGACCGAAAGGTCGAGCGTGAATCATATAGAAGATATGATCAATATAGAACGCAGAAGTAAGGAAATGAGACGACTCTTTCTTGAACAATTTCATAAGCAGATCTTCCCCTCCACCATTGAAAACTACTCCATCTCACGTGATGATCGGACATGGTTTAGTTGATATGGATCACATGATCACTTAGATTATTAGAGGGATGTCTATCTAAGTGGGAGTTCTTAAGTAATATGATTAATTGAATTTTAATTTATCATGAACTTAGTCCTGATAGTATTTGCATAACTATGTTGTAGATCAATAGCTCGCGATGTTGCTCCCCGTTTATTATTATTTTGATATGTTCCTAGAGAAAAGAATGTTGAAAGATGATAGTAGCAATGATGCGGACTTGGTCCGTGATCTGAGGTTTATCCTCATTGCTGCACAGAAGAATTATGTCCTTGATGCACCGCTAGGTGACAGACCTATTGCAGGAGCAGATGCATACATTATGAACGTTTGGCTAGCTCAATATGATGACTACTTGATAGTTTAGTGCACCATGCTTAACGGCTTAGAATCGGGACTTCAAAGACGTTTTAAACGTCATGGACCATATGAGATATTTCAGGAGTTGAAGTTAATATTTGAAGCAAATACCCGAGTTGAGAGATATGAAGTCTCCAACAAGTTCTATAGCTAAAAGATGGAGGAGAATGGCTTAAGCAGTGAGCATGTGCTCAGATTGTCTGGGTACTACAATCGCTTGAATCAAGTGGGAGTTAATCTTCTAGATAAGATAGTGATTGAAAGAATTCTCTAGTCACCATCACCAAGTTAGTAGAACTTCGTGATGAACTACAGTATGCAAGGGATGACGAAAATGATTCCCGAGCTTTTCATGATGATGAAATCAATGAAGGTAGAAATCAAGAAAGAGCATCAAGTGTTGATGATTAACAAGACCACTAGTTTCAAGAAAAGGGCAAAGGGAAAGAAAGGGAACTTCATGTAGAATGGCAAGCAAGTTGTCACTTCCGTAAAGAATCCCAAAGCTAGACCTAAGCCTGAGACTAAGTGCTTCTACTGCAAAGGGACTGGTCACTGGAAGCGGAACTGCCCCAAGTATTTGGCGGATAAGAAGGATGGCAAAGTGAACAAAAGTATATTTGATATACATGTTATTGATGTGTACTTTACTAGTGTTTATAGCAACCCCTCGGTATTTGATACTGGTTCAGTTGCTAAGAGTAGTAACTCGAAACGGGAGTTCCAGAATGAACAGAAACTAGTTAAGGGTGAAGTGACGATGTGTGTTGGAAGCAGTTCCAAGATTGATATGATCATCATCGCGCACTCCCTATACTTTCGGGATTAGTGTTGAACCTAAATAAATGCTATTTGGTGTTTGCGTTGAGCATGAATATGATTTGATCATGTTTATTGCAATACAGTTATTCATTTAAATTAGAGAATAATTGTTGTTCTGTTTACATGAATAAAACCTTCGATGGTCATACACCCAATGAAAATAGTTTTTTTTGGATCTCGATCGTAGTGATACACATATTCATAATATTGAAACCAAAAGATGCAAAACTAATAATGATAGTGCAACTTGTATGTGGCACTGCCGTTTAGGTCATATTGGTGTAAAGCGCATGAAGAAACTCCATGTTGATGGGCTTTTGGAATCACTTGATGCTTGCGAACCATGCCTCATGGGCAAGATGACTAAGACTCTGTTCTCCGGAAAAATGGAGCGAGCCACTGACTTGTTGGAAATAATACATACCGATGTATGCGGTCCAATGAGTGTTGAGGCTCACGACGGGTATCATTGTTTTCTGACTTTCACAGATGATTTGAGGAGATATGGGTATATCTACTTGATGAAACATAAGCCTGAAACATTTGAAAAGTTCGAAGAATTTCAGAGTGAAGTAGAGAATCATCGTAACAAGAAAATAAAGTTTCTACGATCTGATCGTAGAGGCAAATATTTGAGTTACGAGTTTGGCCTTCAATTAAAACAATGTGGAATAGTTTCACAAACTCATGCCACCTGGAACACCACAGCATAATGGTGTGTCCGAACGTCATAACCGTACTTTATTGGATATAGTGCAATCTATGATGTTTCTTACCGATTTACCACTATCGTTTTGGGGTTATGCATTAGAGACAGCTGCACTCACATTACAAGGGCACCATCTAAATCCGTTGAGATGACACCATATGAACTGTGGTTTGGCAAGAAACCAAAGTTGTCGTTTCTTAAAGTTTGGGGTTGCGATGCTTATGTGAAAAAGTTTTCATCCTGATAAGCTCAAACCCAAATCGGAGAAATGTGTCTTCATAGGATACCCAAAGGTGACAGTTGAGTACACCTTCTATCACAGATCTAAAGGCAAGACATTCCTTGCTAAGAATGGATCCTTTCTAGAGAAGGAGTTTCTCTCGAAAGAAGTGAGTGGGAGGAAAGTAGAACTTGATGAGGTAACTGTACCTGCTCCCTTGGTGGAAAGTAGTTCATCACAGAAATATGTTCCTGTGACTCCTACACCAATTTGTGAGGAAGCTAATGATGATGATCATGTAACTTCAGATCAAGTTACTACCGAACCTCGTAGGTCAACCAGAGTGAGATCCGCACCAGAGTGGTACGGTAATCCTGTTCTGGAGGTCATGTTACTTGACCATGACGAACCTACGAACTATGAGGAAGCGATGATGAGCCCAGATTCCGTGAAATGGCTTGAGGCCATTAAATCTGAGATGGGATCCATGTATGAGAACAAAGTGTGGACTTTGATTGACTTGCCCGATGATCGATGAGCCATTGAGATTAAATGGATCTTCAAGAGGAAGACGGACGTTGATAGTAGTGTTACTATCTACAAAGCTAGAATTGTCGCAAAAGGTTTTCGACAAATTCAAGGTGTTGACTACGATGAGAGTTTCTCACTCATATCTATGCTTAAAGTCTATCTGAATCATGTTAGCAAGTTGCCACATTTTATGAAATCTGGCAAATGGATGTCAAAACTACATTCCTTAATGGATTTCTTAAAGAAGAGTTGTATATGATGCAACCAGAAGGTTTTATCGATCCTAAAGGTGCTAACAAAGTGTGCAAAGCTCCAGCGATCCATCTATGGACTGGTGCAAGCATCTCGGAGTTAGAATATACGCTTTGATAAGTTGATCAAAGCATATAGTTTTATACAGACTTGCGGTGAAGCCTGTATTTACAAGAAAGTGAATGGGAGCACTACAACCTTTCTGATAAGTATATGTGTATGACATATTGTTGATCGGAAATGATGTAGAATTTTCTGGAAAGCATAAAGGAGTGTTTGAAAGGAGTTTTTCAAAGAAAGACCTCGGTGAAGCTGCTTACATATTAAGCATCAAGATCTATAGAGATAGATCAAGACGCTTGATAAGTTTTTTCAATGAGTACATGCCTTGACAAGTTTTTTGGAGTAGTTCAAAATGGAACAGTCGAAGGAGTTCTTGCCTGTGTTGCAAGGTGTGAAGTTGAGTAAGACTCAAAGCCCGACCACGGCAGAAGATAGAGAGAGAATGAAAGTCATTTCCTATGCCTCAGCCATAGGTTCTATAAAGTATGTCATGTTGTGTCAAACCTATTGTATACCCTGCCCTGAGTTTGGCAAGGGAGTACAATAGTGATCTAGGAGTAGATCACTGGACAACGGTCAAAATTATCCTTATAGGACTAAGGAGATATTTCTTGGTTATGGAAGTGATAAAAAGGTTCATCGTAAAGGGTTACGTCGATGCAAGTTTTTAACACCGATCCGGATGACTCTAAGTCTCATTCTGGATACATATTGAAAGTGAGAGAAATTAGCTAGAGTAGCTCTGTGCAGAGCATTGCAGACATAGAAATTTGCGAAATACTTACGGATCTGAATGTGGCAGACCCGTAGACTAAACTTCTCTCACAAGCAAAACATGATCACACCTTAGTACTCTTTCGGTGTTAATCACATAGCGATGTGAACTAGATTATTGACTCTAGTAAACCCTTTGGGTGTTGGTCACATGACGATGTGAACTATAGGTGTTAATCACATGGTGATGTGAACTATTGGCGTTAAATCACATGGCGATGTGAACTAGATTATTGACTCTAGTGCAAGTGGGAGACTGAAGGAAATATGCCCTAGAGGCAATAATAAAGTTATTATTTATTTCCTTATTTCATTATAATTGTTTATTATTCATGCTAGAATTGTATTAACCGGAAACGTAATACATGTGTGAATACATAGACAAACATAGTGTCACTAGTATGCCTCTACTTGACTAGCTCGTTAATCGAAGATGGTTGAGTTTCCTAGCCATGGACATGAGTTGTCATTTGATTAACGGGATCACATCATTAGAAGAATGATGTGATTTACTTGACCCATTCCGTTAGCTTAGCACTTGATCGTTTAGTATGTTGCTATTGCTTTCTTTATGACTTATACATGTTCCTATGACTATGAGATTATGCAACTCCCGTTTACCGGAGGAACAATTTGTGTGCTACCAAACGTCACAACATAACTGGGTGATCATAAAGGTGCTCTACAGGTGTCTCCGAAGGTACTTGTTGAGTTGGCGTATTTCGAGATTAGGATTTGTCACTCCGATTATCGGAGAGGTATCTCTGGGCCCTCTCGGTAATGCACATCACTATAAGCCTTTCAAGCAATGTGACTAATGAGTTAGTTGCAGGATGATGCATTACAGAGCGAGTAAAGAGACTTGCCGGTAACGAGATTGAACTAGGTATTAAGATACCGACGATCGAATCTCGGGCAAGTAGCATACCGATGACAAAGCGAACAACGTATGTTGTTATGCGGTCTGACCGATAAAGATCTTCGTAGAATATGTGGGACTCAATATGAGCATCCAGGTTCCTCTATTGGTTATTGACCAGAAACGTGTTTCGGTCATGTCTACATAGTTCTCGAACCCGTAGGGTCCGCACGCTTAATGTTCGGTGATGATTTGTATTATGAGTTTATGTGTTTTGATGTACCGAAGGTAGTTCGGAGTCCCGCATGAGATCGGGGACATGACGAGGAGTCTTGAAATGGTTGAGACATAAAGATCGATATATTGGACGACTATATTCGGACATCGGAAAGGTTCCGAGTGATTCGAGTATTTTTCGAAGTACCGGAGAGTTACGGGAATTCGCCGAGGAGTATATGGGCCTTATTGGGCTGTAGGGGAAAGAGAGAGGGGAGGCTGTGCGCCCCCCAAGGCTTAGTACGAATTGGACTAGGGGGAGGGGCGGCGCCCCCTCCTTCCTTTTCTTCTGTTTTCCCTTTCCTTCTCTCCTACTCCTACTACTTGGAAGGGCTCCTAGTTCTACTAGGAAAGGGGGGATCCTACTCCCGGTGGGAGTAGGACTCCCCTAGGGCGTGCCATAGAGAGGGCCGACCCTCCCCCTCCTCCACTCCTTTATATACGGGGAGGGGGCACCCCTTGGAGACACAACAATTGATCATTGATCTCTTAGCCGTGTGCGGTGCCCCCCTCCACCATATTCCACCTCGGTAATATCGTAGTGGTGCTTAGGCGAAGCCCTGTGTCGGTAGCATCATCAACACCGTCATCACGTTGCCGTGCTGGCGGAACTCTCCCGCAAAGATCTGCTGGATCGGAGCTCGTAGGACGTCATCGAGTTGAACGTGTGCTAAACTCGGAGGTGTCGTGCGTTCGGTACTTAAATCGATCGGATCGTGAAGACGTACGACTACATCAACCGCGTTGTCATAACGCTTCCGCTTTTGGTCTACGAGGGTACGTGGACAACACTCTCCCCTCTCATTGCTATACATCACCATGATCTTGCATGTGCGTAGAATTTTTTTGGAAATTACTACGTTCCCCAACAGGCAACACCATGAAGCTACCTCGATCAGGCTATCTGGCCCGCCTTCTCCCGTAGTGTCATGCAGCCCAGCATGGTCAGACATGCCCGTGTCCCACGTCTCTTATTGTTCCTTCATGTTTTTCCACCACTCATCGTCAGTCTGATTTTGATCCACTACACGACCAGGTCATTGCATTGCGTCACGCCGCTAGGGGTACCTGGTTGGCCTTCGCCTGCACGCTCCACCTACTCCTCACAACATCTGTTGATTCAACTGTAGCGCATCGAGTTGTTGTAAAGGGGAGAAACAACCTTCATGTATGGCTCTTAAATCTCGTACTTTCTTTGTACCGATTCTACCATAAACTGCCGCGACGTCTATTTTACGATCTAGATGCTATACATACATATAGCACTAAGTAAGTTCAGCGAAGTCACATACCTGGGGAAGTTTAGCGCTGGGAGTTTATTCAAGGTGCAAACATGTAATTTGTGTTGCAATATTAATTGCTACTTTTGTGTTAGCAGTGCATCAGATATACTGTCTTATTTACATTGAGATGATCAAAGGTAAGAACCTCTGCGAATTTGGTTAGAGAACTGATCATACTAAGTAAGTTTTTTTGCGAGAAAAACTTTCAATCTATTCATCTTCAATTATGATAGTACAATGAACATTAGAAATAATAAAAATTACATCCAGATCCGTAGACCATCTAGAGACGACTACATGCACTGAAGTGAGCCTAAGGCGTGCCGCTGTCATCGTCCCTCCCTCACCGGAGCCGGGCAAACCTTGTTGATCATACTAAGTAAGTTGATTTCAAAGTTACACATTAAATGCAAGCCATCTTCTGTTGTAAAATATTTCTTATTTTTATTTTTTTACTTTTTTTACCGTGTGTTCCTCTTTTTCAAATTGTTTATTACACTACCACCCCGCCGCAACGCACGGGATATTGTCTAGTAAAAAAAAAGAGGTGCCACTTTTTTGCGTGCATAGAACTAGCTCGAAAGTACCAGATAAAGGCAAAGTCTCGGCAGTACCGTAGTAGACAAATGACAACTATGAAAAATGTCAAAGTTATAACTCAGGTACCGGGTGAATTTGCTCAATAAACATCGGACCTATATTGTGACCTGATTAAAGAAGCAAGCCGAACTGTTCAAAAGCGGCAACAAAAAATGTTACCCTCGGACATGCCGAAGCAAACAGCGAAGGTGTTGGGAAGTTCCGTGCTGGTGGAGTAGGAAGCCTCTGTTTTCTTTATAGCTGAGAGTTGATCGGATGTTGTCGGTTTGTACTCCCTCTGTTCCTAAATATTTGTCTTTCTAGAGATTTCAATAAGTGACTACATACGGAGCGAAACGAGTGAATCTACACTCTAAAATATGTCTATATACATGTGATGTGGTAGTCCATTTGAAATATCTAAAAAGACAAATATTTAGGAATGGAGGGAGTAGTTGGTATTCATGGGGTTGGTTTCATGACTGAAAGCTACAGATTTTGAAGGTGCAAGTTGATGTGGCATTCGGGTTAAAAGTTTGTGTCTGGATAGCTGAAATGCAGATTACCTGGTTCAAACCTGTATCCCCAACAAGAGCAAGAGGCCAAGATCAATAGTTTACCTTCGCCTTTCTGCTTACATGTACGATCATTCATTCGGGTTAAAAGTTTGTGTCTGGATAGCTGAAATGCAGATTACCTGGTTCAAACCTGTATCCCCAACAAGAGCAAGAGGCCAAGATCAATAGTTTACCTTCGCCTTTCTGCTTACATGTACGATCATTCATTCGGGTTAAAAGTTTGTGTCTGGATAGCTGAAATGCAGATTACCTGGTTCAAACCTGTATCCCCAAGAGCAAGAGGCCAAGATCAATAGTTTACCTTCGCCTTTCTGCTTACATGTACGATCATTCATGGCATATATATACACACAGGGAGCCGCCAGAGCCCGCGACGGGGCGCGACTTCACCAGCGACATGCCTGAGATTGAGAGTACTCCTCTCATCTGTAGAAACCATGGGCTGTACGGACACTATTTACCAGCTACTCCATCTCTAGAGAAACGTAAGAGCATTTAGATCACTAAGTAGTGATCTAAACGCTCTTATGTTTCTTTAACAGAGGGAGTATTTACGCAGTAGCATAATTACATTTGTGCAGAGAACTGGTGCGCACTATCAGTACGCACGCATCCGTAGCTATAGCTATAGGCTCGGCTAAATCGCTTAGAGGTCGAAGCTGTGGCTGTTGAAATGGAACACGGCGCCGCCGCGGCGAAGGTTCTGCGACCTGCACTCCCTGGCCACGCTGGCCTGCAGCCCCGCCGGCCCGCACACCAGCACGCCGACGTCGGCCGCCGCGCCCCCGACCCGCTCCGCGAACGCCGCGAATTCCGCTGCAAAGACGATCGTCCAACACCACAAGAGAACCCATCACCACATGGCACATCAACGGATGCTGCAGCTAGTTTAGTTCAAGGATAGGTGCGTTACCATGGAACTTTGGCCGGCACCCGTACCGCGTCGTCCGCAGGGCGGCGAGGCTGGCCGCGGAGGCGTCGGCGTCGGCTCCACCAGCAGCGTTCGTTGTCTGTTCGGCGTCCGCCGTGGCACGGGCGTCGACGTCCCACCTGTCGTCCTGCATCCTCCGCTTCTCCGAGAGGTGCCAGAGGAGGACGACGAGGCCGCCGGGGAGCACGATGCCGGCTGCCATGCACAGCAGGAGCAGGAGGCCCAGGTGCCACCAGGCGTACACGTTGAAGCGCTTCACGTAGTACAGCTGCACCAGCACGAACGCCAGGACGGAGCCCAGGGTGGACGCCGCGAAGTACATGGCCGCCCAGAAGTTGTCCCCGGTGCCCACCAGCCCGGACATGGCCGTCCCGTTCTTGACGAATATGCCGGGGGCCTTCTGGTCATCCCCAACAATGCCATCTTCCTGTAAAGCCATGTTGCCATTGCCATGGAATCATTGACGATTTGAAGAGAACCGTCCAAATCTTGTAGCCAACTGAAGCACACTGCTTCTCATGCATAAAACGGAGAAGACAATAACTGGATATTTGGATCATCAACGATGGAGTAAATGCTCTTACCAGTGGAGGATCGGATTCCTGCGTCACAAAGGCTTGGATGTCCAGATGCAACTTGTCACAGACGGATGAGCTGATGGACTGAGCATCGACGGCCAACAGGAGAGATAGCTCCGAGGTCTTCTTAACTGACCATAGAACCAGTACATTCTTGGGCGCGCATGGCATACCTTGCTCGACCCTGTGGATTATGTCGCTCAAAATCGCCAAGAATGGCGAGATGCCAATGCCACCTGCCACCAGGATGAGATTCTCATACCTGAAAGCATACACAAGGCAAACACAGTCTTCACTTGAACTTTTCCCAATGGAGTTGAATCGCTACCGAAGAAAGATAAACTGAAGAACTTACATCAGGTGGTACGGTGATTCGTGCCCATACGGCCCTTCGATGGAGGCGGTAATGCGACCGGATTGCGACTGGTCAGAGTCAGAGTCGCTCCTGGTCTTTTGCTCTTGGACATCGGTGATGATGCGCTTCAGCGTGTCAGTCCATGTGCCAAGAACCTTTATGAGGATCGACATGTGGTACCTCCCATCCATGGGGCTGGAGGACACGCTGAAGGGGTGCCACTGCAAGAATGACAGCTCACGCACTTGAACAAAGATGAAACTGAGAGCATTGTACCGAAGACCTGCAGAAATCCACACACAATTGTGTATGTACTCTCAGTGAGTTTGTAGTGACAGTAATCAAACACTCATGAACATAATGCAGGGAATGAATCTTGATCGACTGAGATTTTGACATACTTGGTGGCTTTGAGAAGACTAGCTCCACCGTTCCGCATGGCCGGCAGGTCGCAGAAACGATGTCGACTTTGGTCCTGGATTGCCAGAACCTCAGGAAGCGGTCGAGCATGAAGAGGAAGACAGCGCCGGCCGAGATGCTGAAGACGAAGTCGCCGACGTGGAGCACCAAGAACACCACGAAGACCACGTAGAGCTGGTGGGTGTAGAAGAAGAGCTCGAAGAACCTCTTCCGTACCGGATGAAGCGATGTCACCCACATCAGCAGACCAGCCGCCAAGCTGATCACGCCAGCTAAGTTTGCTATCCCGACTTCTTTCCATTGGGTCAGCTATCAAGAAGGCCAAGAGTACCATTAATAGGTTCTAAGATGGAGAACACTTACAACAAACATGCTAGTAATATTGCCCTCAGTCCAAATTTGCATACTTCACCGTCAAAAGCAGATTTGCATACTTTCTTTCAGGCATAAAATAATTTTCAGTCACATATGCCCTGTCTATTATTTTCAGCACATTATGGTTGCTTGTTTGCAGTAAGAACATGAAAATTACACATGACAAAACTGGCAATAGCAAATAATCACTCTAACTTGTTCTGTATATTTTTTGAACTTACTTCTTCAATTAGGCGCCCCAGGAGGGAATACGAGATCACATAGCACAAGCCGTGCAGTGTAAAGAGAGCCATTGTGAGATGCCCCAACCAGACATGGTATCTAGTAGCATGCTCAAATGGAATGTCGATAAGCCGGAGAAGAACTGAACCCCTTGAGACAGGCAGGAACAGGAAGATCATGCAAAACAAGCCAACTGATCCGAAACGGAGGCCTATGAGAGCCAGTAACAACTCACTGCAAGGAAAAACGTATGCTGTCTTAGAACTGTGTTGAGATGGCAACAAATTTATACTATTACAGGCTATGTTTCGGCAATATCATCAGTCTCACTAGCAGCATGTCAACTGAACATTCTGAATCAGTTACAGGACAACAAGGTATCATCAACTCATCTCAATATGTATTTGACATATACGGAGCAACTAGTTTAAGTTATAGCAGATATATGTGTATGTTTCATTTTGATTTCCACGTCAACTAAGTGATAGCTCTACAAATGACTACACAATGATCCATCCTCCAACAATCTTTTTCTGAACGTCATAACTTCAGTTTCAACCACATAAAACTTAACCCCTAAAAGAACTAAATAATACTTGAGGCTTAATCATGTATTGACACCAAAATGTATATCATCTTCATTACTTTATTCCCAGTGATGAGAATAATATGGTACCTATCACTAAATAAAATTATAATTTAGTATTTTTCATGCTCGGTAACTGTAAGGATGACCAGAGGATTTGTTGATCGGTACTGCCATGAAACAACTTTGCACTAACAGGTTTCCTTCACAATACAACATACCTGCGAGTAGTCGGCGGCAAGTGCGCTTTGGAGATGAAGCTCACACTGTCTACAACATAATAGGTCATCGAGAAGACAATATAGACGATGAACAGGACGATCCCGATAAACTCAACAGCGGAGACAACCCCGAGCGGACCATCGACAAGAACAGGAAAGGTCCAGAGACGGAAACTCAGTGACCTCAGCTTCTTCTTTCTGGTAGCAAAGAGCAGGTAAGTAATTAACGATGGCAGCATGAGGCAGGCCACTCTTATGGTGGTTTGGAATTTCCATGGTGTGAGCAAGGGAAAACTATACTACAGTTACTAGTTTGATATGAGTTTCTATGGTGGTTCAGTACTTCAGTTCATCGTGCGGTTTTCATGTCAAAATGAGTAAGCCTGTGTAACTCCTGCAATAACACCTTATACTACGAGAAACGGACAACAGCTGCAAGATTTTGCTAATGCATCCAGAGAATCCAGTGCTTGAATCTTGAATAAAAAAAGATACTCTGAATTTTTAGTGCAGGTACTCTATCAATTCAGGAAAAGAAAGGGCTCATCTGAATCAACCGCTAAATAAATGAACCGAAAGCACCAAATTGCCGCAAAATTCAAGAAATACTTACTCGACGTGATCACCCGGGAAGGCGAAGATGTACACATATGCCAGAGCTGCAATTAGCAGAATCGGCCCGCTGAAGAAAAGAAAAACGGTCCCTGCGAGAGGCAAGAAAGCAAAAGGGGAACCCAATTAGTACGAACGAACCCCTTCTGAGCGATCACCTACTTTCCCCTGCAAACGGAAGGGGAGAAAGAGAAAAGGGGGTAGGAATTCTTGGAGGTTGCGTACCGGTGAGGCCTGTGATCAGGCCCTCCGTGCTGGTGATGTCCGCCCACTTGCGGAACGCCGTCTGCACGGGTGCGGTGGGGTAGAAGAAGATCCCCGCGGCCCAGGTGAGGAACACCGCCCACATGAGGAACTTGAGCACGGACCTGGCCAGGGACGGCAGCACGGCCGGCGAGCCCTTCGCCCCGGCGGCGGCATTGCCGGCGCCCCCGTTCTGCTTCAGGAGCGGCTCCCGTTCTTGGGTCATGGTGGCGGCGAGGGGGGGTTGAGGGGTGAACCGGCGGGAGAGAGGGAGGTGGCTGTGGCCTGTGGGTGTCTCTGTGCCGGGACCCGCTGCTTTATACGGTCCAGAACTCGGCGTACGAGGGTCTCGCTGGTAACGGCGACTGCGACGGACGGGTTGCGGGGTTAGGGTGGGAGGGTGCAGCAGCACGCATACGCGACGCCAGCGCCATGGATAAAAATATATTTTCTTCAGGCGTGAATACTGAAAACTGAATAGATATATTGCTAGTTGCTGGTCGTTGTTAATGGCGACGGCGATCGACGGATGGCGGCCGGGAGGGTGAAACCGATGCGTCTTTCACACTGCTGCTCAGGTGGTCACGTCCAACGTCGGTGTGGAGAAGCGGCGAGCCACACAACCAGCGTGTGTGCCAGAACAGAGCTGGATGACCGGAAGACCCGTGAAATCAGAACAGATAAACATGGTACCTACTAGTATATCCTACTGTAGGAGAAGAGAAAAACCAATAGTAAGATAATCATAGGCGGGTGCAGTCTCAGAGATCCAACCGTTTTTTTCCGTGGATAAGAGGTACACTGTTTTTATTTTGTTTATTTTTTTACAAAAGATAGCAACGTTGTTTTCATTTCATTAAGAAGTTCTTTTTAAGGGCATTGTAACCATTTTATTAATTATTCATAAAGACGTTATAAAGTAATACATCAGTAAGTCCGAAGCCACCATCTTGACAACATTTGTCGTTATTCTTATCCAACTGATGAAGGGGTGTCGAAAGTCTGAGTCGAATACCAAACAAACCTCGCGCCAAAGTCTAACATCTAAAAACTAAGGCGCCAACCAAGCCACACTGCCGGGTCTGGGGCACACACCGGTCTGGCGCCCTTCCAGAGGCCGCCGCCGCCGTCTTCCATCGATCCATCTTCAGAGCAGGTACTGGCGCAACAATTGCCAGGCCTGCCGTTGTAGCCACCAGGGCGCCAAACAACGCCACCTTCCTGCACGCGTCCGTCATCACATCTGTCACCGAGACCCTGCTGCGCCACGCCGACGAGACTCCGCATCGTCGATGCGTGACATGAAACACTGCTCCACCGCTAAAACCATCCACTGGTCCCTCAAACCAATGCACACATCCAAAAATGACGCCACCTCTGGACCGGCCCTGAGGAGGGGCAGGGGGGCGGCCGCCCCGGGCCCCCAAAGTCAAGGGGCCCCCCACCAGGTATTTGCATAGGCTATAGCCTATGGGCCCTTCTACCACCCATGGTGAGAAACAAGTCAAAGGGCTTCAGGCTGAGAAACAAGTAGCAGCACGCACGCCGCACGCAATTCCTTTTTTTTGAAATAAAACACTTTATTTATTAGTAATAATGGTTACATCGTCTATAAGAAAATTAACAATATCGTTCATAGGTTCCTCAAACCAATCCCTTGTTTCAGAGAATTTAGCTACTCTAGCAATTTCATGAGCTATTTTATTTGCCTTCCTATTACAATGTTCAAATCTAACTAACGGAAAGCACAAGCCATAAAATAACAATCATCAAACACAGTTGCCGCCGCTTCCGCTGTATGTCCTCCATTCTTCATCGTGTCAATTACTTCCATATTGTCAGAGTTAACAACAAGTCGGTTGCTTCCCGCCTTTTTGCAAGTAATAAGCCAAAACGTAGTGCCATGGCTTCTGCTGTTAAAACATCTGCACACCAATCCATCTTTCAATTCCCTCCAACAATAAATCTTCCTTTATCATCTTTAAGTACAGCTCCCGCTGTGCCTCTAAGCATGTAAAGAAGCATCGACATTTAATTTCACAAAACCTAGAGGGGGTCTCGTCCATCCCTCTAAAGAAGCCAAAACGCAGCGATTCCTTGATTCACGAAAGAACAGGAAAGAGAGCAATTGATCCAATCTGACGACCCCTTCCTATTCCATATTTCCATCACGCAGCGATTCCCAACCCTCAGGCCGCCGACGCTGTACTGTCGCCTCTTCCTAATCTCCGTCCTAATCCACTTCGCCGCCGCCGACGCCGTACTGTCGCCCCCTCCTAATTTTCGTCCTAATCCAGTTCGCCGCCGCCGCCGTACTGCCTACTAATTTCCTTCCTAATCCAGTTCGCCGCCGCCACCGCCAATTTCAATTCATGGGTCCTCCATCGTCTGATCAACAAGCCGCGCTTTGCTTGTTCTCCGTCTGACCATCTCCAGAGTCTAGACTCTCTAGGCACCGAGGTATATCAAATTTCTGTTCATTGGATGCCATTCAACATTGATGCATTTTTTCCAGCATTTTGTGTTATCATGTTGTCTAGAAAGTATGCCTCGGATAGCAATAGAAGGCGAAGGAAAAAAATTGATAACTGGTACAATCACACATCAAAGATATTCAGAAATTTTTCAGTAGTGATACTGGTGCTTCTACTGCTTCGATAAACTCAGATGATGAGTTGGCGATAGTGGCCAGATAGGAAGAACAACCAACTAATGGGAATTTGGAATCTGACGAGCAAGAAGAAAATGTCGACACCCCAACATTGACCATAACAATGTAAGTGCCTCCAACAATGTAGGTAATTCATCGGATGCACACACGCAGTCGGCTAGTGTTGAGGAACAACCTGTTTATACTTCTGACATTTTTATCATAAAGTTTTCCAAAGTTGAAATTATTGAAGAATTATCTGAGCTCAAAATGACTTAAGAAAGTTTTGATGGTTTGGCAACTTTATGCATTGAAAAGAAACTACTAAATGAGATTGACATCAACCACAACATAAGTGACTTGCATCGAGAAATGTTAGAAGAAACTTTTAATGTAATATGTATGAATTATTTTATATGCATACTGGTTCTGATTGCATTGAGTGCTATTCATAATATTTTATACATATATATAGTCATTGTTACTGTTAGAATGTCTATGTTAAGGGTCCCAAGTTTTAGTCTCGCCCCGGGCCCCCAAAATCTCAGGACCGGCCCTGCGCCACCTTCCGCGCGCTCGTCACCGTCTCTGATCCAAACAATTCAGAGCCAAAGCCACTAGATCGCGGGTGCAGGTCCACCTTGGACAGGGACAACACCACGCCATGCCGCCGCGGACAGACCAAGCTTCACCTGCCGCCACCTTCCAGGGCCTTCGCACGGGGATCCATGCCGAACGTCGTCGCCGCCACCGGCCACGTTGTCGAGAAGAAGTGAAGAGTACAAAACCATAAATGAAACAGAAAACTATGTCGAGAAGACAGCAAGGTAAGTGTCGAAAAGAAGGAAACGGATGACCATCCTCTCCACTATCCTCACTTTTAAAACAGGTAACATTTTGCCATCGGTCCATCCAGAAAAAAGAATATTTGTTGTTGATTAATACTCCTTTAATAAAAATGACCTTTAAGTTGTAGTTTGTGACACTTATTGTCTTGTTTAACACGAAGTCCTACAAACGCAAGTTGCTTCTATTTTTTACCCCTTCTAAAATTTTGCTCCGGTCTACCAGTGTGACGCCCGGATAATTAAGCTACAGTAAATCCCTGCTAATGATGACACGTCACCTCAGTTACTGTTGATAAAGTCAAACAATAAAAGTTTTTAAATGTTAAAACTAAAATGTTCTAAATGTGGCAATTAAATCATAGGTAATATTGGTAGAGAAACCACATTTCTATAAACTAATTAAATGCACTATGATAATTAAAACAATACCTAAAACTTTAATTAAATGCCTTTTCTAAATTATAAAATATTAAAACATTTTATTTAGGGGTCAAATTTTTTGTCGCCGTGGGTTAAAAAGATAATACTAATTTAGAAGTTTATTTTACCTTTTAATTAAACTAAAATACATTAAAGACTAAAAGAGAAATGAACAGAAGGTAAAACAAAAAAAGATAAAAAAAATAAAAGAACCCCCCTGGCCAACTGGGCCTCGGCCCAATCGCTGGCCACAGCCACCCCGGGCAGGCGGCCCAGCCTTGGCCTATATGGCCCCTCACCCCTCACCCCGAAACCTAACTACCCCCACTTCCCCCTCGTTTCCCACTCCCTCCACGTTCTGGATTGGGGCAGCGAACCTCGATCCCTTCGCCTCTGTCGCCGTGCGCCGTCGCCGGCGCTAACCCCGTCGCGGCCTCGCCTTCGTCCGTCGCCGCCCGGAGTCCCCGTCGTCGACCACCGCTGCATGTGGTCTTCCCCGTCGCCGCCACCTCGCCCTCGTCGTTGATCTGCCTCGCCGTCCACCCCGAGCCCGTTGCCCTCCTCGACCGGCCCCCTGTGAGCCACCGCCTCTCCTCCTCCCTCTCTGCTCCCGCGCTGTGTCGTCGTCGCACGCATTCCGCACCCGCTCACTGCGCCCGACGGCCGACGCCGCGCGTCGTCTCGCGCCCCTAGCGCAAGCTGCAGAGCCCTGCTGCTAGCTGCACCCGCGCCCGCCTCTTGCGCTCCGGCCCCGTGCTCACTGCGGCCGGGCCACAACCTGGCCGTGCGCCGCTCGCTCGCCGTGCTCCGCCCGCACATCGCGGCGCCTCCCCGCTGTTGCAGCTGCTTCTTCTGCCGCCCGAGTTCGCGCTCAGCACCACCGGCCCGCGCTCCCCCTGGCCTCACCCCGGACGCTGCTTGCGCCGGCTGCGCCCCTCACCTGCATCGGCCAGCGCCTGCCGCACCCCATCACTGCTGTTGTGCCGCCGCGCCTCCGCCACTACTGTCGCGCCACGCTGCCAGCCGCAGCCCCGCCTCCCCTCGGCACTGCGCCGCCGCCCCGCCGTGCGCACGCACCCTTGCGCCGGTTAGCGGTGCTGGGTCACTTCGGGGCTTCGTTGCCCCGGCGCCCGCTAACCCGCCTCGTTTCCTCCCCTGTGACACTGACGATGGGGCCCCATGCCCCTTAGAACGATTTTTTTTAAAAGATAAATAAATAAAAAAAAATATTAATTAATTAATTAGTTAACTAAATTGATTAACTTAATTAATTGTGTTTAACTAACCTAATCAATTAACTAAACTAATTAAACCTGTTTACTTAGTCATAGACAATGACAGTATGACCCACACGTCAGTTTGACTAGGTCAACTGACTAGTTGACCGCTGACACAATAATGACGCCATGCTGACATCACAAGTCACTGTTTTGGATAATTCAGATTTAAACAATTAAATTAATTCTAGATAATAGATAAAAATTTGAAAATTAATATAAAATAAACCGTAGCTCAAATGGAAAAACTTTGTACATGAAAGTTGCTCAGAACGACGAGACGAATCAGGTTATGCAGCCCGTTCGTCCGCCACGCATCTCTAGCATAGCGAACACGCAACTTTTCCCCTCCGATTCATCTGTCCGAAAACGCGAAACACCGGGATACTTTCCCGGATATTTCCCCCCTCCGTCGGTATCACCTCCTACCGCGTTAGGGTATACCTAGCACCGCGTATTGCCTCGTTATGTTTTGTGATGCTTTGATTGCTCTGTTATTTATTGTGTTCCCCCTCCGTTACTTCTTTCCGGTAGACCCCGATGGTTGCCGGTGACCCCCAGTTCGACTACGGTGTTGACGACCCGTCCTTCTTGGCAGAGTAACCAGGCAAGCCCCCTCCCTTGATCACCAGATATCGCCTATTCTTTTCTATACTGCTTGCATTAGAGTAGTGTAGCATGTTACTGCTTTCAATTAATCCTATACTGCTGCATAGCCTGTCCTTGCTACTACTGTTGTTACCTATACCTGCTATCCTACTGCTTAGTATAGGATGCTAGTGTTCCATCAGTGGCCCTACACTCTTGTCCGTCTGCCATGCTATACTACTGGGTCGTGATCACTTCGGGAGGTGATCACGGGCATATACTATATACTTTACACTGTTACATTACCTGTGATACTGTTCGGAGATGGGGGCTGAAGGGGCAGGTGGTTCCACCCAGGTAGTGGTGGGCCTGGGTTCCCGACGGCCCCTGACTGTTACTTTGTGGCGGAGCGACATGGCAGGTTGAGACCACCTAGGAGAGAGGTGGGCCTGGCCCTGTTCGGCATTCGCGGATACTTAGCACGCTTAAGGAGATCTTGGTATTTGATCTGAGTCTGGCTACTGGCCTATACGCATTAACCAACTACGTGGGAAAGATATGGGCACTCGGCGTCGTGGTATCATCCGAAGCCTTCGTGACATCAGCGACTGAGCGGCGCGCGCTGCATTGGACCATAAGCTCGCGCTTGTATTAAGGGGGCTAGGTCTGCTTCCGGCCGCGTACGCAACGTGCAGGTGTGCTAAGGGCGATGGGCCCAGACCCCTGTGCGCTTAGGTTTAGACCGGCGTGCTGACCTCTCTGTTGTGCCTAGGTAGGGTTGCGACGTGTTGATCTTCCGCGACCGGGCATGACCCAGAAAAGTGTGTCCGGCCAAATGGGATCAAGCGTGTTGGGTTATGTGGTGCACCCCTGCAGGGAAGTTAATCTATTTAAATATCCATGATCTTCGGTAACATGACGACTTGGAGTTGTACCTTGACCTTATGACAACTAGAACCGGATACTTAATAAAACACACCCTCCCAAGTGCCAGATACAACCCGGTGATTGCTCTCCAACAGGGCATCGAGGAGGGGATTGCCGGGTAGGATTATGCTATGCGATGCTACTTGGAGGACTTCACTCTACTCTCTTCTATATGCTGCAAGACGGAGGTTGCCAGAAGCGTAGTCTTCGACAGGATTAGCTATCCCCCTCTTATTCTGGCATTCTGCAGTTCAGTCCACCGATATGCCCCTTTACACATATACCCATGCATATGCAGCGTAGCTTCTTGCTTGCGAGTACTTTGGATGAGTACTCACGGTTGCCTTGTTCCCTTACCCGATTGCTGCGGCCAGACGATGGAGTCCAGGAGCCAGACGCCACCGTCGACGACGACACCTACTACACCGGAGGTGCCTACTACTACGTGCAGCCCGCTGACGACGACCAGGAGTAGTTAGGAGGATCCCAGGCAGGAGGCCTGCGCCTCGTTCGATCTGTATCCCAGTTTGTGCTATCCATCTTATGGCAACTTGTTTAAATTATGTCTGTACTCAGATATTGTTGCTTCCGCTGACTCGTCTATGATCGAGCACTTGTATTCGAGCCCTCGAGGCCCCTGGCTTGTATTATGATGCTTGTATAACTTATTTATGTTTTAGAGTTGTGTTGTGATATTTTCCCGTGAGTCCCTGATCTTGATCATACACATTTGCGTGCATGATTAGTATATGATTAAATCGGGGGCGTCACAAGTTGGTATCAGAGCCGACTGCCTGTAGGAATCCCCCTTCCACACTCCTTGGCCGAATTCGAGTCTAGACATTAAAAAACTTTTACTAACATCGATGTGTGTCTTACGGACCCACGTCGCCATTGGGTGGTATTAGGATCTTTTATTCCTCGACCTATACTCCGGGACTCTAATCTCTCCCCTATTCGGGTTAAATGGTTTTGCAAAAAAAAGGACTAACTTTAGGTTCTCGTAAATACTTTCTCCCGGAGAGCCCCTTCGGTCCAGATGATCACCGGCTGCACCAGAAGATTTCGAAGTTACTCTCTGATACTCTTTTGAGGCTTTGTGCCCGTTGCTTTTGCAATTCCCTACCACCGAAATATCCCTATGGATAAATACCTACACTTGTCGTTCTTACTTTTGATCCTAGTTGATCTTGTTATAACGAGATACCCTGGAATCCCCTCTATTCGTTACGAGGATATTTTGTGCCTATTGCCTTGCAGTTCCTTGCCACCTGAATACCCCTACGGATAATTTCTTGCCTTTATCGAGTATCCACTCATCCCCAGTTGTTCATGTGTTTCACAATGGTCTTCGAAATACTATTCGATCCTCCAAAATTCCTCAGTAGCTTATTGCTCTGCAATAATTGTCTGCTTGCAATTATGGATGCTTTCCATATGTCTGGCAATACTCGATAGTATCCTTAGGCACCATCATTTTGATCCTATTGATTCAACTGAAGGAAATATGCCCTAGAGGCAATAATAAAGTTATTATTTATTTCCTTATATCATGTAAATGTTTATTATTCATGCTAGAATTGTATTAACCGGAAACATAATACATGTGTGAATATATAGACAAACAGAGTGTCACTAATATGCCTCTACTTAACTAGCTTGTTAATCAAAGATGGTTATGTTTCCTAACCATGGACAAAGAGTTGTTATATTATTAACGGGATCACATCATTAGTTGAATGATCTGATTGACATGACCCATTCCGTTAGCTTAGCACCCGATCGTTTAGTATGTTGATATTGCTTTCTTCATGACTTATACATGTTCCTATAACTATGAGATTATGCAACTCCCGTTTATCGGAGGAACACTTTGTGTGCTACCAAACGTCACAACGTAACTGGGTGATTATAAAGGTGCTCTACAGGTGTCTCCAAAGGTACTTGTTGGGTTGGCGTATTTCGAGATTAGGATTTGTCACTCCGAACGTCGGAGAGGTATCTCTGGGCCCTCTCGGTAATGCACATCACTTAAGCCTTACAAACGTTGCAACTAATGAGTTAGTTGTGGGATGATGTATTACGGAACGAGTAAAGAGACTTGTCGGTAACGAGATTGAACTAGGTATTGGATACCGACGATCGAATCTCGGACAAGTAACATACCGATGACAAAGGGAACAACGTATGTTGTTATGAGGTCTGACCGATAAAGATCTTCATAGAATATGTAGGAACCAATATGGGCATCCAGGTCCCACTATTGGCTATTGACCAGAGACGTGTCTCGGTCATGTCTACATTGTTCTCGAACTGTAGGGTCCGCACGCTTAACGTTACGATGACAGTTATTATGAGTTTATGTATTTCGATGTACCGAAGGTTGTTTGGAGTCCCGGATGTGATCATGGACATGACGAGGAGTCTCGAAATGGTCGAGACATAAAGATTGATATATTGGAAGCCTATATTTGGACATCGGAATCGTTTCGGGGGAAATCGGCATTTTACCGGAGTACTGGGGGTTACCGGAACCCCCCGGGGGGTTATTGGGCCTTCATGGGCCATGAGGGAGAAGAGGAGGGCAGGTCGCGCGCCCCCTCCCCCTAGTCTAAATAGGAAAAGGAATGGGGGGGCGGCGCCCCCCTTTCCTCTTCCCCTTCCCCCTTTCCTTCTCCAACAAGTCAAGAGGGGGGAGTCCTACTCCCGGTGGGAGTAGGACTCCTCCAGGCGCACCCCAAAGGGGCCGGCCGCACCTCCCCCTCCCTCCTTTATATACGGGGGCAGGGGGCACCCTAGAACACACAAGTTGATCTTCGTGATCGTTCCTTAGCCATGTGCGGTGCCCCCCTCCACAATATTACACCTCGGTCATATTGTAGTGGTGCTTAGGCGAAGCCCTGCGACAGTTGAACATCAAGATCGTCAGCACGCCGTCGTGCTGACGGAACTCCTTCCCGAAGCTTTGCTGGATCGGAGCCCGGGGAGCGTCATCGAGCTGAACGTGTGCCAAGAACTCGGAGGTGCCGGAGTAACGGTGCTTGGATCGGTTGGACCGGGAAGACATACGACTACTTCCTCTACGTTGCGTCAACGCTTCCGCTTCGGTATACGAGGGTACGTAGACAACACTCTCCCCTCTCGTTGCTATGCATCACCATGATCTTGCGTGTGCATAGGAAATTTTTTGAAATTACTACGTTCCCCAACAGTGGCATCCGAGCCTAGGTTTTATGGTTTGATGTTATATGCACGAGTAGAACACAAGTGAGTTGTGGGCGATATAAGTCATACTGCTTACCAGCATGTCATACTTTGGTTCGGCGGTATTGTTGGATGAAGCGGCCCGGACCGACATTACGCGTACACTTACGCGAGACTGGTTCTACCGCCGTGCTTTGCACACAGGTGGCTGGCGGGTGTCAGTTTCTCCAACTTTAGTTGAACCGAGTGTGGCTACGCCCGGTCCTTGCGAAGGTTAAAACAACACCAACTTGACAAACTATCGTTATGGTTTTGATGCGTAGGTGAGATTGGTTCTTGCTTAAGCCCGTAGCAGCCACGTAAAACTTGCAACAACAAAGTAGAGGACGTCTAACTTGTTTTTGCATGGCATGTTGTGATGTGATATGGTCAAGATATGATGCTAAATTTTATTGTATGAGATGATCATGTTTTGTAACCGAGTTATCGGCAACTGGCAGGAGCCATATGGTTGTCGCTTTATTGTATGCAATGCAATCGCCCTGTAATGCTTTACTTCATCACTAAGCGGTAGCGATAGTCGTAGAAGCATAAGATTGGCGAGACGACAACGATGCTACGATGGAGATCAAGGTGTCGCGCCGGTGACGATGGTGATCATGACGGTGCTTCGGAGATGGAGATCACAAGCACAAGATGATGATGGCCATATCATATCACTTATATAATGATTGCATGTGATGTTTATCTTTTATGCATCTTATCTTGCTTTGATTGACGGTAGCATTTTAAGATGATCTCTCACTAATTATCAAGAAGTGTTCTCCCTGAGTATGCACCGTTGTCAAAGTTCGTCGTGCCCAGACACCACGTGATGATCGGGTGTGATAAGCTCTACGTCCATCTACAACGGGTGCAACCCAGTTTTGCACACGCAGAATACTCGGGTTCAACTTGACGAGCCTAGCATATGCAGACATGGCCTCGGAACACGGAGACCGAAAGGTCGAGCGTGAATCATATAGTAGATATGATCAACATAATGATGTTCACCATTGAAAACTAATCCATTTCACGTGATGATCGGTTATGTGGTTTAGTTGATTTGGATCACGTGATCACTTAGAGGATTAGAGGGATGTCTATCTAAGTGGGAGTTCTTAAGTAATATGATTAATTGAACTTAAATTTATCATGAACTTAGTACCTGATAGTATCTTGCTTGTCTATGTTGATTGTAGATAGATGGCCCGTGCTGTTGTTCCGTTGAATTTTAATGCGTTCCTTGAGAATGCAAAGTTGAAAGATGATGGTAGCAACTACGCGGACTGGGTCCGTAACTTGAGGATTATCCTCATTGCTGCACAGAAAAGTTACGTCCTGGAAGCACCGCTGGGTGCCAGGCCTGCTGCTGATGCAACTGACAACGTTAAGAACGCCTGGCAGAGCAAAGCTGATGACTACTCGATAGTTCAATGTGCCATGCTTTACGGCTTAGAACCGGGACTTCAACGACATTTTGAATGTCATGGAGCATATGAGATGTTCCAGGAGTTGAAGTTAATATTCCAGAAGAATGCCCGGATTGAGAGATATGAAGTCTCCAATAAGTTCTATAGCTACAAGATGGAGGAGAATAGTTCTGTCAGTGAGCATATACTCAAGATGTCTGGGTATTGTAATCACTTGATTCAACTGGGAGTTACTCTTCCGGATGATAGCGTCATTGACAGAATTCTCCAATCACTTCCACCAAGCTACAAGAGCTTCATGATGAACTATAATATGCAAGGGATGGATAAGACAATTCCCGAGCTCTTCGCAATGCTAAAGGCTGCGGAGGTAGAAATCAAGAAGGAGCATCAAGTGTTGATGGTCAACAAGACCACTAGTTTCAAGAAAAAGGGCAAAGGGAAGAAGAAGGGGAACTTCAATAAGAACAGCAAGCAAGTTGCTGCTCAAGAGAAGAAACCCAAGTCTGGACCTAAGCCTGAAACTGAGTGCTTCTACTGCAAGCAGACTGGTCACTGGAAGCGGAACTGCCCCAAGTATTTGGCGGATAAGAAGGATGGCAAGGTGAACAAAGGTATATGTGATATACATGTTATTGATGTGCACCTTACTAAGAGCTCGCAGTAGCACCTGGGTATTTGATACTGGTTATGTTGCTAATATTTGCAACTCGAAACAGGGACTATGGATTAAGCGAACACTGGCAAAGGACGAGGTGACGATGCGCGTGGGAAATGGTTCCAAAGTCGATGTGATCGCGGCCGGCACGCTACCTCTAAATCTACCTTCGGGATTAGTATTAGACCTAAATAATTGTTATTTGGTGCCAGCGTTGAGCATGAACATTATATTTGGATCTTGTTTGATGTGAGACGGTTATTCATTTAAATCAAAGAATAATGGTTGTTCTATTTATATGAGTAATATCTTTTATGGTCATGCACCCTTGAAGAGTGGTCTATTTTTGATGAATCTCGATAGTAGTGATACACATATTCATAATGTTGAAGCCAAAAGATGCAGAGTTGATAATGATAGTGCAACTTATTTGTGGCACTGTCGTTTAGGTCATATCAGTGTAAAGCGCATGAAGATACTCCATACTGATGGACTTTTGGAACCACTTGATTATGAATCACTTGGTACTTGCGAACCGTGCCTCATGGGCAAGATGACTAAAACGCCGTTCTCCGGTACTATGGAGAGAGCAACAGATTTGTTGGAAATCATACATACAGATGTATGTGGTCCGATGAATGTTGAGGCTCGTGGCGGATATCGTTATTTTCTCACCTTCACGGATGATTTAAGCAGATATGGGTATATCTACTTAATGAAGCATAAATCTGAAACATTTGAAAAGTTCAAAGAATTTCAGAGTGAAGTTGAAAATCATCGTAACAAGAAAATAAAGTTTCTACGATCTGATCGTGGAGGAGAATATTTGAGTTACGAGTTTGGTCTACATTTGAAACAATGCGGAATAGTTTCGCAACTCACGCCACCCAGAACACCACAGCATAATGGTGTGTCCGAACGTCGTAATCGTACTTTACTTGATATGGTGCGATCTATGATGTCTCTTATAGATTTACCGCTATCGTTTTGGGGTTATGCTTTAGAGACGGCCACATTCACATTAAATAGGGCACCATCAAAATCTATTGAGACGACACCTTATGAACTGTGGTTTGGCAATAAACCAAAGTTGTCGTTTCTTAAAGTTTGGGGCTGCGATGCTTATGTGAAAAAGCTTCAACCTGATAAGCTCGAACCCAAATCGGAGAAATGTGTCTTCATAGGATACCCAAAGGAGACTGTTGGGTACACCTTCTATCACAGATCCGAAGGCAAGACATTCGTTGCTAAGAATGGATCCTTTCTAGAGAAGGAGTTTCTCTCGAAAGAAGTGAGTGGGAGGAAAATAGAACTTGATGAGGTAACTGTACCTGCTCCCTTGTTGGAAAATAGTACATCACAGGAACCGGTTTCTGTGACGTCAAAACCAACTAGTGAGGAAGTTGATGATGATGATCATAGAACTTCAGATCAAGTTGCTACAGAACCTCGTAGGTCAAATAGAGTAAGATCCGCACCAGAGTGGTACGATAATCCTATTCTGGAAGTCATGCTAGTAGATCATGATGAAGCTACGAACTATGAAGAAGCGATGGTGAGCCCAGATTCCGCAAAATGGCTTGAAGCCATGAAATCTGAGATGGGATCCATGTATGAGAACAAAGTATGGACTTTGGTTGACTTGCCCGATAGTCGGCAAGCAATTGAGAATAAATGGATCTTCAAGAAGAAGAATGACGCTGACGGTAATGTTACTGTCTACAAAGCTCGACTTGTTGCAAAAGGTTTTCGACAAGTTCAAGGGATTGACTACGATGAGACCTTCTTACCCGTAGCAATGCTTAAGTCTGTCCGAATCATGTTAGCAATTGACGCATTTTATGATTATGAAATTTGGCAAATGGATGTAAAAACTGCATTCTTGAATGGGTTTCTGGAGGAAGAGTTGTATATGATACAACCAGAAGGTTTTATCGATCCAAAGGGAGCTAACAAAGTGTGCAAGCTCAAGCGATCCATTTATGGACTGGTGCAAGCCTCTCGGAGTTGGAATAAACGCTTTGATAGTGTGATCACTGGAGGAAGAGTTGTATACAGACTTTTGGAGAAGCCTGTATTTACAAGAAAGTGAGTAGGAGCTCTGTAGCATTTCTAATATTATATGTGGATGACATATTATTGATTGGAAATGATATAGAATTTCTGGATAGCATAAAGGGATACTTGAATAAAAGTTTTTCAATGAAAGACATCGGTGAAGCTACTTACATATTGGGCATTAAGATCTATAGAGATAGATCAAGACGCTTAATTGGACTTTCACAAAGCACATACCTTGACAAAGTTTTGAAGAAGTTCAAAATGGATCAAGCAAAGAAAGGGTTCTTGCATGTATTGCAAGGTGTGAAGTTGAGTAAGACTCAATGCCCGACCACTGCAGAAGATAGAGAGAAAATGAAAGATGTTCCCTATGCTTCAGCCATAGGCTCTATCATGTATGCAATGCTGTGTACCAGACCTGATGTGTGCCTTGCTATAAGTTTAGCAGGGAGGTACCAAAGTAATCCAGGAGTGGATCACTGGACAGCGGTCAAGAACATCCTGAAGTACCTGAAAAGGACTAAGGATATGTTTCTCGTATATGGAGGTGACAAAGAGCTCATCGTAAATGGTTACGTTGATGCAAGCTTTGACACTGATCCGGACGATTCTAAATCGCAAACCGGATACGTGTTTACATTAAACGGTGGAGCTGTCAGTTGGTGCAGTTCTAAACAAAGTGTCATGGCGGGATCTACGTGTGAAGCAGAATACATAGCTGCTTCAGAAGCAGCTAAGGAAGGAGTCTGGATGAAGGAGTTCATATCCGATCTAGGTGTCATACCTAGTGCATCGGGTCCAATGAAAATCTTTTGTGACAATACTGGAGCAATTGCCTTAGCGAAGGAATCCAGATTTCACAAGAGAACCAAGCACATCAAGAGACGCTTCAATTTCATCCGGGATCTAGTCCAGGTGGGAGACATAGAGATTTGCAAGATACATACGGATCTGAATGTTGCAGACCCGTTGACTAAGCCTCTTCCACGAGCAAAACATGATCAGCACCAAGACTCCATGGGTGTTAGAATCATTACTGTGTAATCTAGATTATTGACTCTAGTGCAAGTGGGAGACTGAAGGAAATATGCCCTAGAGGCAATAATAAAGTTATTATTTATTTCCTTATATCATGATAAATGTTTATTATTCATGCTAGAATTGTATTAACCGGAAACATAATACATGTGTGAATATATAGACAAAGAGAGTGTCACTAGTATGCCTCTACTTAACTAGCTTGTTAATCAAAGATGGTTATGTTTCCTAACCATGGACAAAGAGTTGTTATTTGATTAACGGGATCACATCATTAGTTGAATGATCTGATTGACATGACCCATTCCGTTAGCTTAGCACCCGATCATTTATTATGTTGCTATTGCTTTCTTCATGACTTATACATGTTCCTATAACTATGAGATTATGCAACTCCCGTTTACCGGAGGAACACTTTGTGTGCTACCAAACGTCACAACGTAACTGGGTGATTATAAAGGTGCTCTACAGGTGTCTCCAAAGGTACTTGTTGGGTTGGCGTATTTCGAGATTAGGATTTGTCACTCCGAACGTCGGAGAGGTATCTCTGGGCCCTCTCGGTAATGCACATCACTTAAGCCTTGCAAGCATTGCAACTAATGAGTTAGTTGCGGGATGATGTATTACGGAATGAGTAAAGAGACTTGCCGGTAACGAGATTGAACTAGGTATTGGATACCGACGATCGAATCTCGGACAAGTAACATACCGATGACAAAGGGAACAACGTATGTTGTTATGCGGTCTGACCGATAAAGATCTTCGTAGAATATGTAGGAACCAATATGGGCATCCAGGTCGACCGGAGACGTGTCTCGGTCATGTCTACATTGTTCTCGAACCGTAGGGTCTGCACGCTTAACGTTACGATGACAGTTATTATGAGTTTATGTATTTTGATGTACCGAAGGTTGTTCGGAGTCCCGGATGTGATCATGGACATGACGAGGAGTCTCGAAATGGTCGAGACATAAAGATTGATATATTGGAAGCCTATATTTGGACATCGGAATCGTTCCGGGTGAAATCGGCATTTTACCGGAGTACCGGGGGTTACCGGAACACCCCCCCGGGGGGGTTATTGGGACTTCATGGGCCATAAGGGAGAAGAGGAGGGCCGGCCAGGGCAGGCCGTGCGCCCCCTCCCCCCTAGTCCGAATAGGACAAGGAAGGGGGGCGGCGCCCCCCTTTCCTCTTCCCCTTCCCCCTTTCCTTCTCCAACAAGGCAAGAGGGGGGAGTCCTACTCCCGGTGGGAGTAGGACTCCTCTAGGCGCACCCCAAAGGGGCCGGCCGCACCTCCCCCTCCCTCCTTTATATACGGGGGCAGGGGGCACCCTAGAACACACAAGTTGATCTTCGTGATCGTTCCTTAGCCGTGTGCGGTGCCCCCCCTTCATGATATTACACCTGAGTCATATTGTAGCGGTGCTTAAGCGAAGCCCTGCGACAGTTGAACATCAAGATCCTCACCACGCCGTCGTGCTGACGGAACTCCTCCCCGAAGCTTTGCTGGATCGGAGCCCGGGGAGCGTCATCGAGCTGAATGTGTGCCAAGAACTCGGAGGTGCCGGAGTAACGGTGCTTGGATCGGTTGGACCGGGAAGACATACGACTACTTCCTCTACGTTGCATCAACGCTTCCGCTTCGGTCTACGAGGGTACGTAGACAACACTCTCCCCTCTCGTTGCTATGCATCACCATGATCTTGCGTGTGCGTAGGAAATTTTTTGAAATTACTACGTTCCCCAACATCAACATGAGTGCGAATGCACGCAATCATCAGTTGATCCTTTTAAATTATCTTTCCGGCTCATACGTCATTTTAAACATGAGCTGGTTCTCAACCAATCCAATTGCCGTCGATTGTACCCCTAAGGCTATTCAACTTATCCATCCCTAATCAGAACATTGCTTCTCATCCCTTGATTTGATAATCACAATTCCTTTGCATTTGAGCTCTGGATTTGTCAGTTGTTTCTATAATCCAATGCCTTTGCATTGTTACTTCCTCTGGTTGTGTGCCGATGGTCACATCAGCTCTGTTATGGACCGACAAATCCTTTAATGGATTTTATTCGACAGCGTCCTTCATATTCAATAACCTTGTGAGCCTTCCCTCGGATACATAATGCCTTTGGTAAATTGTATCCTCTACTTTCTCAACCTTGCTCTGCTTTCGAGCTGGTGATATTTACTCTTAAAGCTTGTGGTATATGTTTCTAAGATGCCCCGATGGGTTGAACCTATACCTTCTCTAAAACTGTGTGAACCCGAAAGTATTCACGGGCCATACTCATCTGGTATTTCACTAGGTAAAACTTTCAACACTAATGTCATTATTGACAACTAGAAGTGAATGTAAGGTTGTGCTTTGGAGAGGTGGGAGTCGACCTTGAACTTGTGTTCATGCCCATGGACCCGATGTGGAACTTATCATGGAAGCTTCTTGTATTAATAATGGTCCCCTTGTTATAAGTTCATCTTGTATCCATGTTGGTCCTTTGCAAACATGGTTCCAAACATGATTGATCATCTTTGATCCTTTTCTCGGACAAGTTGAAGTACTTGCCTTCTGCAAATCAATACGCCTGCCCAACCTCTATTTTGATCTACCTTCGAGTAATACCCCCTGGTATCTCGAGGATATCAACCCATTACACTACATCTTATGAGTTTCTGATGAAGTAGTATCTTTCCCCGTCATGGTCACTCCACGGGTTCTGGGTTGTCGTCAACCGAGAACACCGATTTGTGAATCAAATCAACACTGTGATCCAGTACTTCCAGTACTTCGTTGTTGAGAAGTTTAATACTCCATCACGTCATTCCGAACCTGATCGACTACATCATTATCGTGCTAATTTTAACTGTGCTACCTGATCTTCTCGGAGCAAAAAAATTTTTACGATGAGCTAAGCTTACGTCGACTTTCCTCGTCATATCTTTTTGCCTTGAACAACAAGCTGGATTCCAAGTTTGTGATGTACTCGTGGTTCCAATAACTTTTCGCTTCATCATTCCTTTGACTTGATGTCATCGCCGATTGATTACACCTTCATGAAATCTCTCGACAATTCTGTCGTGATCATCATCAACATTTTGAGCTCTTCCAGTATATCAATCGAATTCATGATGGAAATACCATCCTTGCCCCTCGATGATTTGTGTTATCATCGACAAGATTTCTGCCTTCCCCCAACACAAACTTGTCTGTGTTTTGTGTTATACCTTGAGTTCCTTGCTATCCAGCATTTGTTCTTTACACTGGAGTATTACCATCTTTTATGTCAAGAATGTCGTGAGAATTTCACCACCTCTTAAGAATTCTTGATACAGATGATACTTCTTGCCATATCCGTTCATTCCTTGGTCCCCGTGTTGCTTCTAACCGGAAAACCGACAATTGAACTATGATGTGCGACTTCAAAACTTCTAGCAACCCTATTGCTTTGAAGTTAATGGTCGATATTTCATTCTTAGACCATTGGTTATCGAATCACTATTCTAACATTGATCATGCTACCTAAGCCCATATTTCGGGTGCACTTTTCAACCAATGTTTAACTGTGTATGTTTTCCTTGAGCATACCTCATTATATCATTTGATCTGACAAATGTTATCTCCTTGTTGTGGAAATCCATCTTTTGAAAATCTCATTGAATTGTCATTAAGTTCATCAGCCACCTCCTTGTCCTCTCCTTGGTTTAATGATGAACTCTTGTTTTGTAACTCGCTTCCATAGTTCATTCCCGAGAATCTTACATTGTCATCTCATCAATTTGTGTTGCACCTCTTCTTCTCAGGCATCCTGAGTCTGAGGTATCCTGACACCAGTCATATCTGAATCTCGGCCAGATATGATGGTTGGGACATATTCCCAAGAGTTATAACATTAGTATTTGACTTGATAAGCTGATGTCATGACTACCTCACCTGGCCGGAGGACCTATTGTTATAGTTTCCTTTTTGGCAAGGTTAGTCATTATTCCGTGAGGAAATTATAAGACTTATTCTATAAGTTGTTCCTGATGGATCCTTTTTGTTTCCAAAGTCTGATCTTCACCTGTTGACCATGTCAATGCTATCTCGAGGCATGTCTAAGGTACTCCGATTTTCAACAGGAACATTTGAAGCCAATGTTAAAAATTTCTATTGCTTATGTAAACACCTCGATATACAACTTTGTCAGTAAGACCCTGTTGCATTTGTCGATAGCATTTCGGTAACCACTGATGGACGAGAACTTTGCCTATTGGTCCGCCTCGTTCAACGAGCAGGAAAATGGTTCTCTTCGTCCCTCGCCCTTGGTACCGATGTTGTTGCCGACATAATTGACAGGCTATCCTCTGACATGCCTTGTTATCATGACTGTGCAAAATATCACCGCCCTTTCTACTTTTTAACCCACATGGTGGGCCCATAACCCACAGTTCCACAGGATCAAAACTTGACTCTCCGGCACTCCCCCTGTTTCCAAAGTTATTCCTCGTGCGTGGCCTCGTACGTAATTCACGAGCCACCTTTCTAGAGATCATCAATTCTAGTATCAGACACAATACTTATTCTCGTTGCTCTGAACCCCTTTCACGCCCTGTAACAGGCATCGAACGATTGCCTACCCGCTCGAGACTTCCCATGATACCTCCTTACTTTGCTCTCGATACTTTCTTAAGTTTTAATTGGAGAGTTACTTTCCGCCACCTCCCCCGATGTTATCGACCAGATAGTCAACCTTGCAGAGGTTCGTTCCCCCAGAATACCCACCCTTTATTCTTTCGCAAGTACGATGGAATCCCCGAAGAAAGGACGACAACTTCATCATGATGACCTGAAGTAGAGGAATGAAGACATCAATGTAATGGATCGACCTCTTCGAGATGAGCAACTATGACCGAGAAGAACCGTTAGGATTTCGTAACTAGATCCCTTCCCCCTTATAACCGCTCCTAAATCTCGGGACGAGATTTCTTGTAGTGGAGGAGAATTGTGACGCCCGGATAATTAAGCTACAGTAAATCCCTGCTAATGATGACACGTCACCTCAGTTATTGTTGATAACCTCGCGTTGATTCAAAACCCGTTCAAATTCAAATTTAAAATAAACTCAAACAATAAAAGTTTTTAAATGTTAAAACTAAAATGTTCTAAATGTGGCAATTAAATCATAGGTAATATTGGTAGAGAAACCACATTTCTATAAAATAATTAAATGCACTATGGTAATTAAAACAATACCTAAAACTTTAATTAAATGTCTTTTCTAAATTATAAAATATTAAAACATTTTATTTAGGGGTCAAACTTTTTGTGGTCGTGGGTTAAAAACATAATACTAATTTAGAAGTTTATTTTACCTTTTAATTAAACTAAAATACATTAAAGACTAAAAGATAAATGAACAGAAGGTAAAACAAAAAAGATAAAAAAATTAAAAGAACCCCCCCCCTGGCCAACTGGGCCTCGGCCCAATCGCTGGCCACAGCCACCCCGGGCAGGCGGCACAGCCTTGGCCTATATGGCCCCTCACCCCTCACCCCGAAACCCTAACTACCCCCACTTCCCCCTCGTTCCCCACTCCCCTCCACGTTCTAGATCGGGGCAGTGAACCCCGATCCCTTCGCCTCTGTCGCCATGCGTCGTCGTCGGCGCCAACCCCATCGCCGCCTCGCCTTCGTCCGTCGCCGCCCGGAGTCCTCGTCGTCGACCACCGTTGCATGTGGTCTTCCCCGTCGCCGCCACCTCGCCCTCGTCGTTGATCTGCCTCGCCGTCCACCCCGAGCCCGCTGCCCTCCTCGACCGGCCCCCTGTGAGCCGCCGCCTCCCCTCCTCCCTCTCTGCTCCCGCGCCGTGCCTTAGGAACAAAATACAGACCCTAGCAAGCGTGAGGACCAAAATGAAACATCGTCTGAGTTTAGGGACCAAATTTTACGGCCTCAACAAGCTGGATGGATGCAAATGTATTGTACTATATGTTTTCCACACCATCTATGGATGGCAATTAATTGTTCTCTTGTGTGTTTTGTGTTTTGTTCCACCAACATTATGCAATAACAACAATTACACCCCTTCCTCAACTTTAGTCTCACCACCAATGCTTCATATATTTTATTGAGTGCGAACATGAGAAGAGGAGATCGTCAATGAAGCTACTAGAGCTAGGGTCCATGCCCTCGCATCTGCAAGACGGGCTTAAGAAGATCAAGGAGCAGCTTTGGTCCTCTAGGAACTCCAAGAAGCGGGCAATGAAGGAGGACGAGGAGCCCATGGCAGGCGTTAGCACAGATCCGCGACACCCATGCACAACTGACCAAAGCTCTCCTTCGTGGAGGGGACCCATATTTTCAAGCTCGGACGTCTATCGTAAGATTGTGATTGCTTGTGGCGGTTAAATCAAGAGGCCTTGTAGAAACACTTGGTACACCACATCATCATGGCCCGCATGGACCGCAAGCAAGAGGTTTTGGAGGCGATGGCGACCATCTATGAGCTCAGGGCGAATCATAAAAAAGGTGAGTGACGATTGTGGCACATGCGCGATCATTACACAAGAGTGGAGTCGACAACTGGAGACGAGACGGTCACCATTGACTTGTTGCTCACCAACAACTCTGGGCTGGTGGAATCTTTAGATATTGTCGTCATGGAGCATGAGGACTCATGCGCCAAGCTCAAGGACCTCAAGGAGGAGGCATCAGTAACAACGTAGGCAACGCGATGCTTGCTCAGAGGACTGAATTCATGTCGAGCTGAGGTCGGTGCTAGAGAACGTGGATGCCAGGTTCTAAGAAGAAAATATTTTTAGCACCATGGAGGTCCAATGCACATACGAGTGTATGGACCAGATAAAGAAAGAGTCCTATATGCAGTAATGCAAGCTCATAGTGGCGGGAGCAAGCACCAAATCCAAGGTCATCTTCTTGAAGGCACTCCAACTCCTTTCGTGGTGTTCTTGTGTTTTGGCCCCTCCATTTTTCATCTTGATATGTCATGTTGGACAAAGCACGTACATTACGTTAGTTTGCTATGTGTGAGAACCTACAAAGGATCGTATGTGGATTCCCTTTAGCAAGTCCGAAGACCAAAGTGGAGGAAATGGTTTAAGGACTAGGTTGTACCTCTTTGATGAATTTGATGATATTACAGTAGATGCATTTAACTCAAAGAAATTATAGTTGCAAGTAATTTTGTGACAATAAGGATCTACACATTTTTTTGCCAAAAATACTTTGTACTCTCTCCATCCCATAATGTAAGGTGTTTTTGCAAACTAACATTACCTGCAAAATCGTCTTACATTATGGGACGGAGGGAGTATTACTCAAGTAGCCGCGCTACGCTCACGATAACATTGTTCGACAATTGTATCAGGTCCAGAACCGAGCGTAACATTGGTGCTAGTTCTACCATAACTAGCTAGAGAATGACTAACAGGATTATTTTGTCCACTAACATGAGTAATACGGGTATTTCTTTTTTTTTTGCGGGTGAAAAGGGATTATTATTGATTACTCAGGAGCTAGTTCATTCTTACAAAGGTCAGGGATATCACCTGGACCTGAACCCAGCCACACGACGGTGCGGCATTCAGTTCTACCAAAGGAAGCAAGGTAATGGCTTATGCCATTCTGCTCTCTACGTACATGCACTAGCTTAACTAATCTCCCTTCTCCTATGAGCCTCTTAATCTGGTCCACAAGCATGGAGTAACAGGACCGATCTGTCTCTCTCTTCCTATGATCATGTTGAGAGCAACAAGGCAGTCTGTTTCCACTACGATAGGTTGTTGCGTCCATTGTAAGGCAATGTTCAGGCCCTCCATACACGCAAGCAGTTCAGCCTCTAGGGGTTCTGCACATGACCTCAGTTCTCTGCATGAGGAGAATATGATCTCGCCGGCACTATCGCGCAGCATCATACCCGCTCCAGCCGTACTAGTAGATGCACAGAACGAGCCATCGACGTTGAGTTTTGTCCAGCCTGCAGGCGGAAGTGCCCATCTAATTTGCGTCCCAGCCGCAACAGGAGCATGTGATGTGGGTTTCGTCTACACCACTGCATCCAGCGGCGGAGCTACGTGCACTGCTGCAAGTGCCATGTCCCCCCCCCCCCCCAGCCTTGGCAAAAAGTAGGAAGAATTTTTTTAGGGACTGATTAGGTTAGAAAAATTATAGACTTTGACCCCCTCAAACATCCATGTTTTATGTTTGACCCCCCATGAGTATCTTGTCTAGCTCCGCCAGTGAGTGCATCAATCACTTGCTTGCCCTTCACTGGATCTGCACTTGGGTTATTTTGTATGCCCACAAGCGAGTCGACATAGCTGAGGAGGAACCTTTTGGAGGCATCGACCGGGGGCGGCTGCTTGTGATGTGTCATCTCGTTTCGTACGTGCCAGCAGCGCCATAGAGTCATCATGAGTTCCATCCTCTCCGGGTCAGGAAGGTCGCAGAGAGTTTGGGCGAGCCACTCCGAGCCCGTCCTCTAGAATGATGACGCAGCTAGAATCCTCCATCTCTCAGCCATAGCTTGCCATAACGCCACCGCCCTCGGGCACCTGCAAAAGGCATGAAACGTGTCCTCCGGCTCCATAGCGCAGAGAGGGCATTGATCAGATACCTCCAGTCCTCAACATTTTTTATTTACCCAAGTGGGCAAACAATTAGTGATCAACCTCCAGGTAAAGGTTCGAACCTTGGGAGGAGCAGGGCACCTCCAAATAAAAGCCCAGACGGCTCGTCGCCCATCCAGTGCCATGCTCGCCGCGACTGAAGAAGATCGAAGATGGTCCTCCAAAGCAAGTCGATAAGAGCTCCGCACCGAAAAGCATCCATTGCGTTCTGGACCCCATGCAAGGATGTCGTCTCTCATCCTCGGTGTTGTTCTGATCTTGACTATCTCCTCCGCGTCCATCGGAAAAAATGTCTCCCGAACCACATCCATACGCCAAGCGCCATGGTTGTTCAGCAAGCCACTCACCCGGCGGAGAGGACAGCGACCCTGCGGTGTCACCGGTCTGCCGCTGCCATTCCTTGGGAGCCAGCGATCACGCCAAATTCTGATGGAGTTCACATTCCCCACACGCCAAACAAGTCATGTTTTCAAGAGATCGAGACCATGTACCACCCCTTGCCACGTCGCTGAGGCACCACCTGAGAAGACGGTGTCCTCCAAGCTGCCATTTGGGTAGTACCTTGCCTTCAAAATACGGGCGCACAGGCTATCCGGGTTGATCAATAGCCGCCAAGCTTGGCGTGCGAGGAGGACTTGATTAAATAGACGCAGATCACGAAAACCTAGTCCCCCTTGTGACTTCCGTTTGATCAAATGAATCCATGCTCTCCAATGCATCTTCCTCTTCCCTTTTTCTATGCCCCCAAAAAAGTTCCGAATCATTCTCATAAGGTCCTCGCAAGTGGCCGCCGGAAGCTTAAAAACGCTCATTACGTACGTCGGGATGGACTGGGCTATAGACTTGATGAGCACTTCTCTCCCACTCATGGCAAGTTGGGATCCATCCCAATCAATCATCCTCTTCATATATTTCTGCTGCAGATTTTGAAACCTATCTTTTGACATACGGCCATTGGGGGTGGGAAGTCCCAAGTAACGTTCCTCAAAACATCGTTGTTGTACCCCCAGAACACTCACCACTGCCTCTCGATCAGCAACACGGCAATGTTCACCAAACAAAATAGAGCATTTCTGAGGGTTAATCAACTGTCATGTGGCTTGAGCAAATGTAGTGAGGGCCTCCGTGACACTTGCCGCTTCATGTTCTGTGGCTTGAAAGAAAAATAGGGTGTCATTTGCAAACATAAGATGTGAGACGCCCGGTGCCCGAGGGCACACCCGCACCAGTGTAATGCTTCCCAAACCAACACCATGTTTCAAAATCGCAGCTAGACCGTCAGCCACAAAAAGGAATAAGAACGGAGAAAGAGGATCTCCCTGCCGAAGCCCACGCGTCAGTGCAAATGAATCCGAGAAGACTCCATTAAGATTAACACAGTAGCGAACCGAGGTGACACATGTCATGATCGATCCACCTCACCCATCGGTCCGCAAAGCTCATCTTTTGCATCACTTGCTCCAGAAAAGTTTAATCAACCCGATCGTATGCCTTAGACAAGTTCAACTTATATGCACAAAAGCTCTTGTCCGGATGAGAAGTTTGATCTCATAACACAATTTTTACCAATAAGTATGGCCATTTATGCCCTAGAAAAAAACAATAGATGCCTACTTTATCCCAAGCAGATTGAAATGAATGGACTGAATTTTCTACTACAAAATGGCCTCACGGAGAAAAATCCTCCATGAGAAAAGAGTGCCAGTAAAAACCAGTCGTTGCTGGAAAAAAATCTGTTCACCCGATTAAAAAAACTCAATATATGGATAATCAGCATGTCCCTCTCTCTGTGTCTTTCTCGCCATCAATAAATAGATGATATAAAATGACTCTGGAACTGTAATCCACTGATGAATTGGGTGAAGGTGGTTCCATCCAGTTACTTTAGCGCGGTGACCGACAAGCGCGCACGGATTTTTCTCCTGGCCAAGACTCGACGGCGACACGACGCCGTGGCGTACGCCACCAGTTCTCCGGCCCCTCCGCGCCACCGCGGTGACTGCTGCCTGTTCATCCTCCCGTGGGGCCGATAGGAATCTCCCATGGACATCACATGAAGCGGAGGTGAAAGGTACGGCATTGGAGTCTACATCGGATGTGTGGAGTAGACGAGGACGTGCGGGGCCCACCTGTCGCTCGCCGGGGCACCCTGCCAAAGAAATGCGGATCGCCCCTTGCATCGTATCGTACGACCTACGCGAGACCACCCGGCAAATTTGACAAATTTGACCTCGGGACGAAATCAAATCACAGAATGAACTGCCCGTGAAACTAATTCACGCGGCTGACCTTTTCGTATGACGCCCGACATAAAGGCGCCACACTACACTGTGCAACGCCTCACAGATAGTCGCTACACGGCCAGCGTCGTACTCGTGTAATCCGAAAATTACTAAGTCAGTGTGCAGCGTCTGAGAACTAGGCGCCACACTATACAGTATAGCGCCACACTATACAGTATAGCGCCTAACTCTCAGGCGTTGCACTAGTGCAGCGCCTGAGAGCTAAGCGCCACGGGTCAGCTGCGTGAAATAGTTTAACGGACAGTTCATTCTGTGATTTGATTTCGTATATAGGTTAAATTTGTCAAATTTGCCCGACCACACATTGCATGCCGAGCCCCTTCCGAACGCCAACCACCCTCCTGACTCCTCCATCCTCCGGATCGGGTCGACTCGCTATTTTCACCAACGCCGCTACGAACGGATAGGCCCGCGCGAACCGACGCCGGTAGCCCTTTTTCTTTTCCTTTTTCAGCGAACAGCCACGTTTCGTAGAGATGCTCTATAGGCTTTCTCTCCCAAAAAAGGTGTGCTCTAGCATGAGATCGATACTTCACAACATGCCATAGCCTCTAGAACCGTTGTATCAACATTATCTTCAGTGACAACATTATGTAGATGTAACTTTTATTATTTCTGATGTGCGTTGTCCTGCCATGACTGAAGATGAAAAGATCGAATGTTTCCTCGCAAAAAAAAAGGCCAAAGGTTGAAGAGCCTTTTTGAAAGAAAAAAAAGGCGGAAGAACCAATGTATTTGCCCACACCATCCTTACATACTAGTATTGACACTGCCCCCCGAGGCCAATAGCTCTACCGCAAACAACAAGCCAGACGTTATCTTCTACATAATTAAAATGCCAAAATGTCCTATGTTTAGAAACATAGGTTTCTGCTCTTTTCTCGGAGAAGAAAAAATCGGCTCAACTGAAATAAAAACTAGTCACCGTTAGCTGCCTCGGTTTTATATTTTTAACGACTTACCTTTCAACAAATTAAAAATATATTACTATTAGAGGTTTTTTAATAGATTAAATAAATAATTTAGTATTTAAAAACTTTACAATATTTTTTAAAAGTTCACAAAATTTTAAAAGTTATGAATTTTGAAAATATTCGTGGATTAAGAAATATTCATAGATTTCTAAAATATTAACAAATTACAGAAAATATTCATACATTCCAAAAAAATCATAGTATTTTAAGAAATTGTAGAATTTAAAAAGTCATTAATTTAAAAAATTGATGGATTAAAATCAGAAACTTTAAAATTATCATTTCTTAAATGAAAGTTCATAAATTTTAAAATGGTCACAGGTTTTAAAAATGTTTATGTTTTTTGGAAAAGTTTTTAGTTTTAAAAAATGCTTAGAAATTTTGAAAAAAAAAGATTTTTAGAAAGTTTGTGTTTTAAGGAAAATGTTCATTTATTCAAAGAAGTTAGAAATGGAGACAAAAAAAATGAGAACCCATAAATAGGAAAAAGGAAAGATAATGAAAAAGAAAAGAGACAAATGGTGGACGGAACTAATTACATGCAATAAAAAAAGTTTATGCCATGTTTTTCATTTTAATGAGTATATTCAGCATCCTAAAATATAAGTTATGTCCTCTTATTTAATGTTGCAAACCCAATATGCATATATAGACCTTATCTAGTTTCCTAGTGCGCATATCTGTGAATACTATTTTCTTGCATGCATTTCCAGTTTCAAGTTTGCTGTTGTACTCTGTACATTCTGAGCAATGAGCATAGTTGTGCTGATTGAGCACTAAACTATTTCAAAAAAAAAAGTGCATAAGTAACTACTATAAGAGAGGGAGGATAGATTGCTCTATCCCATATAGCTATGAACAGCAGACTAATTAACAAGCATGGAGTTCTAAAACAAAGAATTTTGTGAGTAGGCATGCAGGTTATTGCTATCATCCGTTATTTTTTTTAGTTTGTACCTGTATTCTTCTGGTTTGTGCTCTCATCTTGAAATTTAGCACCATTGTGCCCCTTATTTTGTGAGCATGTCTTATTTTCTACTCCCTCCGTTTCAAAATAGATGACTCAACTTTGTACTAATTTTAGTACAAAGTTAATACAAAATTGGGTCATCTATTTTAGAACGGAGGGAGTATCAGAATTGTAAATGTTTCCTGTTAGCACATGGGAATGAAAGTTGCCAGCACTTTTTGTATTCGATATATCCTGATCCATATTCACTTTTGGCAGGGCATATCAGTTACTGATGTCTATTCCAGTGACGGTCATGGCAAGGAGAACGAAGAAGAGAGGCCGACATTGGCTTTATTTATTTAAAGCCCGGCGCCGCCTGTGCCTGTTTTCTAAAAAAAGAGCGTCTAGCATTAAACATAAATTTCTGGGCCACTCCTTATTATTGCCTCTGTTTCGTTCTGAGAAATCCTGTAACATGTACAAGGAGACTCTTGTTCCCTTTGACATATATCCTGAACCATTGTCCGCTCACCGATTCGGCCTCTTGCTCCATCACTTGCTTGTCAGCACAACACTTTCAGGTTTCTAGTTCTTAAGAGACATCCAGCGCACAATGCTGCTTGGCCCGAGAGATCCAACAGGGGCAGTGGCCTTGACTAACAGAAACGATAGTGTAAATTTCTGAACATATTTTAAGCAGTTTACCAAGTTTAAAATTTTGAGATGCACCACCAGTCTGCATGTTGGGTTCCTGTGCTGTCGTTGGTCTAGTTCTCGCGACTTGATATTGTCAATGTGATTAATTTGCCAACGTCTGTCCAGACTCTGAGATTTAAACCGTTGTTCGCCCTTCTACGCTGCACGATGCCGTAAATTGAGTGGGTTGTGTCAGGAAAACATCCACGTTTGTTTCTGCACTCTTATTTTGAGTGGAATTGCATGTCTACGTGTTGCTAAGGAATCAACTAGAAAAGGGCTAAAACTTGGACACGTGAATTTTGCTTTTTCATCATGGAAAATTCGAATCCTTCAATTCAGTACACAGGAGCCAGTTGACAAAATTATTACTGCGTCTGCGTGATACTGCCAAGAAACTACAGCCAGAGGACCATTGCTTCACCAAAAGTGCACAGAAATCAGACTTGTAACTTGTCGTCGATAAACAGGGAGCAGGCAAGTAGTCCAGATCTCCTCTGTCGTTGGTCTAGAACTAAGACACAAAGTTAATCAAGACGGCTGACTAGTTGACTGATACTATTTGCTTATGGACACCACTGACTTCTATAACACATTCACAGACCAGAACACGAGAGCATTTCCACCGAGCAATTACGATTAGCACACAGGAGCACTTGCTTCTGCACCTGCAGCTACAAGAACCCATCTGGGTGATTCAGAAATCTGAAACATTGCATCGGTAAGAAAGCGCAGTGTGAAACAAATCATCACTCATTGTTCTTACAACAAACGAGTGCCAAGGCAATGCTAGGAGTACCATATGTAACAAGAACAAGCCATGGCAAACAAATCAGACGTTTTGTTCTTATTCATCAGCACCTCTATTATGCGACAGCGCCAATGGCCAGCAGTGGACGAGGCAATTAAGACCGACAGCAAAATGTAAAACACTCTGGTTCTGCACAAACTGAAGAAACAAAAACCTGAAAACCTATATGCGAGGGGCAGGAATTGTAAGCAAAATATGTCTGAGATGAATAAAAATAAAAATTAGAACCAACAATGCAACACTGTTTTCGACATCTTCGTTTGCCAATAGACCAGCGGACATAATTCAATTCTTGCAGGCGGCCGACGAGCCAACAAAGCATTTGCAATGATTCGGCACTTTTCATCCAACAGTACGAATAATATTACTTGCAGATAACCAGAGTCCACGGACAAGCACTAAGCCGACAGCAAGAAACTACATTTGCTACTAGATACAGGCGACGCAATCTAAGAGGAGGTGAACTTGGTGACGGCCTTGGTGCCCTCGGAGACGGCGTGCTTGGCGAGCTCCCCGGGGAGGACGAGGCGGACGGAGGTCTGGATCTCCCGGGAGGTGATGGTGGGCTTCTTGTTGTAGCGGGCGAGCTTGGCGGCCTCCCCGGCGAGCTTCTCGAAGATGTCGTTGATGAAGGAGTTCATGATGGACATGGCCTTGGAGGAGATGCCGATGTCGGGGTGCACCTGCTTGAGCACCTTGAAGATGTAGATCTTGTAGGTCTCGACACTCTTCTTGCCCTTCTTCCTGCCCCTCTTCTCGCCGCCCTCCTTGGAGGCGGTCTTGCCCGCCGGCACCCGCTTCTCGGCCCTCGGCTTCCTCCCGGCAGGGGCCTTCTCGGCCTTCTCCGCCGCAGGCTCCTCCTCCGCGGGCTTCTTCGCCGCCGGCTTCTTCTCCGCCTTGGGGGCCATCGCTGCTTCGGGAGGGGGAGAAGGGTGGGTGGGTTGCTTCGCCGCCGGAAGGTGTTGGGATTTGGAGCGGGAGGAGATGTGGGGGAAAGTAGAGCGGGGGTGATGGGCTTATAGAGGTGGAGAGGTGAGCGCTGATTGGTGGAGGGGTGCGTGTCCCGGATCGATGATGTTGAACGGTCAGATGCGTTCGGCGCTACTGGACGTGGACGTCCGGGATGCGTTTCGGCGCGGATCGCGGGTGTGGGGCGCGGTAGTGCCATTTTGGAAAGAGCGGGACCGGGAAAACGAGAAGAGCGGGTCAATTTTGGAGCGCGGGACGGCGAGAATGTTTTCCGATTTCGCGCTTTTGAGAGAGATCCATTTCGCGGTTAATTTTGGCACTGGGGCGGTGGGACCAATGGCTGTATCCGGGAGTATAAATTAAAAAATAACATTGTTAACTGGGAATGAAAACTCCAACGCGGATCACCTAATCAACATCATCAGATATTGCGAATCAACCTGTGGTTGAGTTGGTTAGGTGGACAGTGGTATCCCCAACCCAGCAGGGTTCAAATCCTGGTGCTCGCATTATTCCTGGATTTATTTCAGGATTTCCGGCGATGCACTTTCAGTGGGAGAGACGTTCCCGTCAACGACGAGGCGCCTACGGTGACTTCGTAAATCTCAAGATGATATGCCGGCTCAGTCTCTCGGAGGTGTTCATAGGGGTAGGGTGTGCGTGTGTGCGTTCATAGGGGTGAGTGAATGCGCATGTATATGACCGTTTTGTCTGTATTGATGCTCAAAAAAAAAGAGAACATCATCAGATATTCACAAACACAATCCGAAGTATGCATGGATAATGAACGGGGCAGAGGCCATTCAACCAGAGTCATCAAATGTCTGTCCTTGTTGGCCTCTCCATTTGACAAAAAATATTTACATTAAGAACAATTCAATCATACATTTAAATAGTCGCAAACAAAATGCAACTAGTATCAAAAGCAACCTTTGGTCGCTAACATAATACTGGTAGAACGTCCGTGCATTGATACGGGCCCGATGACATACATCATACCTGTTGAAAGGTAGGAATATGATTGAATAAATATTCAATATGCTTGGGAGTGAAGAATTATAATAAAGTGGAAAAACAGAGCCATGTCTAGTAGATGAAAGGAAGAGTGTCCATATAGGCATGTTAATACAATAAGGAGGTAATGTTACAAAAATGATATATAACCACTATTTCATCCAAAGAAACTTTGCTAATATATGGTGTGCATATTGGATGTAGAAATCCTACAGAATTCAATTCGTGGTCAGAATTATAAAAGGAGCCATGTGAACAACTAATGCTTTCAGGAGCAAACCTACGTGTTCTGGTTACTAAACAAACACCAGTCAAACTACTTTTTTAGGTATGTTGATGGAAGTTGTGAATTCCTCGTGAGACACGCAATACTTACCGCGTTGCACAACAAAAGACCCAATAAATGTGAATGCTCAGAATGTAGTGTCGTGGGAGCAAGTCCGACAGTAAGAGTAGGGGGTACGTAGGAGGAGGCAAGATCCTAGCTACGGTGAGGTTGTGCATGCAAGATTTACGAGTTCAGGTCCTTCTCGGAGAAAGTAAAAGCCCTACGTCTCGGTGCCCGGAGGCTTGGTCGACTGGATATGCGTGAAAGTTACAGGGGGTGCGAGCCCTTATGCCTGAGGAGGGGGTGGCTTATATAGAGTGTGCAGACCCCTCCAGCCCTCAGTTACACAGGCTTCAATGTACATTAAGATAGGGCGTTAGTGGTAATGCTAGCTATAAAGGACTATAAATGATCTTTAAGACTACGGAGTGAACGCCTGACCGTTGCCATCCTTAGGTGATTTTAGGTCTTCTGTCCTTCCGAGTGATTCTTTGTGCGGTCGATTGACTGTATCTTGGTCGAGTGGAATTGGGATATCCGAGTGGTATATCTGGTCGAGTGGATTGCACTCCAATGTGGTTTCAGTCGGTATCTTCTATTGATTCTTGAATGAACCTGACTTTAGGGCAGTGACCTTGGGTAGGACGTCTAGGACAGGCCTATGACCCTACCCTAGGTACATGTCATCGTCATTAGCCCCCGAATGGATTGAGGTTCGAGTGAAGAAGGTTGAAGTTGATTCCAACTCGATTCTACGCTTCGGAGGCATTTCACCGGAGTCTGGAAATCATGCTGAGGCTTCAACCTCATTTCAGTCGCCTTGATCGATTCAGAGGTCGTCGAGTGAACTATACTGACAGTCTTCGAGTGTTGATATGGTGCGAAATCTTCGGCCCGATTGGTTGCTCTGCGGGTTCCGGATCTCACGGGATTCGAAATCTTTGAGAAGTGCGCGGGACAAAGCGTGCCGCAGTAATCGGACTGGATAGACAGGGGCGCCTCGATTTTTGCGCCGCCTTTTTCGCCACGTATCGGGTGAGCGATTTTTGCGGGATTTGATAGGATTGCACGGGCCCACGGGCCAGCCACTCGGAAGTAGGCTCATAAAAGGTGTCGAGGCCGATGCGTTTGCATAGTGCGCCTCATTCTCTCTCTTCCTCCTTGGCTTCTCCACCGCATCCTCCTCCACTCTCGTCGCCGCCGCCTTGCCCGTGCGCAGTCCGCCGCAACGGGAAGGACAAGACAGCGGCTTTGGAGCACGCGAAGAAGGCAATGACGACGTCGAAGGACAAGAAGACAGCTCGGGGGACGTCCTCGCGGTTTGGTCTGCCGTCGGCCTGGATCCAGGGAGACTGGCTCCGCTCCACCGTTGAGCGGGATGACCTGGAGAAGCTCGTGGAGGACGGTCTGATTGCCGACAAGTCTTGGAGATTGCCGGAGGGGGAAACTGAGCCCCAGCCGCACGAGGGTGAGCGTGTCCTCCTCACTACCCATGTCGACCGGGGTTTCTCTCTTCCTCTGCACCCATTCTTTAGGGGTTTCTTGAACTTCTTCGATGCCCAAACCCACCATTTCCCTCCGAACACTGATACGTCTCCGTCGTATCTATAATTTTTTATTGTTCCATGCCAATATTCTACAACTTTCATATACTTTTGGCAACTTTTTATACTATTTTTGGGACTAACATATTGATCAAGTGCCCAGTGCCAGTTCCTGTCTGTTGCATGTTTTTTGTTTCGCAGAAAACCCATATCAAACGGATTCCAAACGGGATAAAAACTGACAGAGATTTTTTTTGGAATATTTATGATTTTTGGGAAGAAGAATCAACGTGATACGATGTCTGAGGGGGCCACGAGGCAGGGGGCGCGCCCTAGGGGGTCAGGCGCGCCCTGGACCCTCGTGACCACCCCGTAAGGTGGTTGGAGCCCTTCTTTCGCCGCAAGAAAGCTGATTTACGGATAGAGATCGTGTCCAAAATTCAGCCCAATCGGAGTTACGGATCTCCGGTTATAAAAGAAACGGTGAAAGGCCAGATCTGAGAACGCAGAAACAGAGAGAGACAGATCCAATCTTGGAGGGGCTCTCGCCCCTCCCATGCCATGGAGACCAAGGACCAAAGGGGAAACCCTCCTCCCATATAGGGAGAAGGTCAAGGAAGAAGAAGAAGGGGGGCTCTCTCCCCCTCGCTTCCGGTGGCGCCGGAGTGCCACCGGGGGCCATCATCATCACCGCGATCTACACCAACACCTCCGACATCTTCACCAAAATCTCCATCACCTTCCCCCCTCTATCTACAGCGGTCCACTCTCCCGCAACCCGATGTACCCTCTACTTGAACATGGTGCTTTATGCTTCATACTATTATCCAATGATGTGTTGCCATCCTATGATGTCTAAGTAGATTTTCCTTGTCCTATCGGTGATTGGTGAATTACTATGATTGATTTAATTTGCTTGTGGTTATGTTGTTGTCCTTTTGGTGCCCATCATATGAGCGCGCGCGTGGATCACACCATAGGGTTAGTTGTATGTTGATAGGACTATGTATTGGAGGGCAAGAGTGACAGAAGCTTCTACCTAGCATAGAAATTGATGCGTACGGGGTTGAGGGGGACCAATATAACTTAATGCTATGGTTGGGTTTTACCTTAATGAATGTTAGTAGTTGCGGATGCTTTCTAATAGTTCCAATCATAAGTGCATAGAATTCCAAGTCAGGGATGACATGCTAGAAGTGGCTGACGAGGATACGTACCTAGGGTAGGGTAACTTATCATACCTGAGGTACCCAATCAAGGACATGACTCCTACAATGAAAGACATTCTAAGAAGTATCAACATTTCAGTCGACCTGGTCAGCCCAGTCGACGGACACGAGCGTACTCGACCAGAAGCACAAGCAGTCGACCATGAAGACAGCCACTCGACTATAAGAAGACCTAAAGGCACTGCCTACAAACGGTCATCTCATAAGTAGCTTTTATGGCCTTCATGGTCCTTTATTACAGGCGTTACCAGTAACCCCCTCTCTTTATGTACATTAAACTCCTTGTAACGTGGGCTGGCTGGGGTCCTGGCGAACTCTATATAAGCCACCCCCCTCCACTAGGACAAGGGTTCGCAACTTTGTAACACACACACACACATAATCCAGTCGACTGCCTTCGGGCTCCGAGACGTAGGGCTGTTACTTCCTCAGAGAAGGGCCCGAACTCGTAAAACTCCTTGCGCATACAACTACTCCATAGCTAGGATCTTGCCTCTCCATACTTACCCCCCATTCTTACTGTCAGACTTAGAACCACGACAGTTGGCGCCCACCGTGGGGCAGGTGTTCTAGTGATTTGTTGGAGGAGTTGGGATTCTTTCACCCCACATCATGTTTTCGAGCGGAGTCATGGTCGAGAGCCGCGAGATCCGTCTCGGCGCTCTCTCCTTCATCGTTGACAACTCTGCTTGGCTGCACGAGGCTCCACTCGACGTGGACGCGCTTCCCGCCCGCGGAGCCACGCATTTTCGCGCATGCGTCCGCGGCGTCCTCCTGTGGAAACCGTCGACCCAGTACGGGTCGGCATTCGTTTCGCCATCATCGTCATCAGTTTCCCACCGGCGCAAGCGCACCGGTCGGTCGAGACTCCAGCGGTGGGTGAAGCACGCACTGGCCCGCCAGTCGGCCATTCCCCAAGTCGCGGCAATCGAGCCCGACGAGTCACTCTACGGCCTGTTCGACCTGTCGACTGGCTCCGTAGAGACTGCGTCCGAGTGCGACAGCAGCGATCCAGCGGCGGAAGTACTAATGGTCGACGGACCACGTAGTCCCCCCGGATTCCCCCACACCGAAGAGGTTGCCGCAGGAGGGATTCCGGTGCGGGGCCACGAAGAGTACAGGCCCGAGCCCCTTACCTCAGTGCAGAGGGAGGAACTCTGTCGCCGGAACATGGACGCCCTTCACACTCCTATCGTTGGAGAAACCCCTGAGGCACGAGCCCTGGAGGAGGTGCGCTTGGCCAACTTGGCTGAACGTACTCGACTGGAGAATCTCCAGAGAGCACTCGACGAGCGCGCACGACCGCCCGTTCCCGAGTCCAGTCGTCGTCGCCTCTTCTAGCCGCCGACCCAGGTATACCGTACCCCGATTCAGAATTTGGCAGCTGCGGCTCGCATAGCGGAGTCGATCCAGCCTTCACAGTCAGAGGCAGGGAGAGGTCTGTTGCAGATCAGAGATTTGCTCCGTGCAGCGGGTGACCAGAATTCAGCCGTATCTCAGTCGCGCAACAGGATTCACAGTCGATCCGTCACTGCGAATTCCGTTCAGTCGGCTCATAGTCCAAGGTCGCTCCCGAGGCGTGAAGGACACAGAGGCCGGCACGAGGATCAATACCAAGGGCACGAGCGATATGAGCACCGATTCGATCGCAACGATCAACATCGAGTGCCTTCTCCTGCCCCAAGAGCGGGGTCGTACGTTCCTCGACGGCAAGCGGACAGACGCCAGTTCAGTACTGGGCGAAGGGTCCCAGTCGACCCCAGGGAACCAGGCTTTGATGCGAGATCCATCATCGTTCAAGGTCTGGTCGACCGAAATAGAGCTCACCGAGAAGACCGTGACAGAGGCGCGCCGTCCAGCAGCAGAGTTCACGTCTCAGGTCCCGAGTGTTTCAGCAGAGCAATCAGAGCTGCAGTGATTCCTCCCAACTTCAGGTTGGCGACTGGAGTCAGCAAGTTCACCGGAGAGTCCAAGCCGGACACATGGCTCGAGGATTACCGAGTGGCTGTTCAGATCGGAGGCGGCAATGACGAGGTGGCCATGAAGCATTTGCCCCTCATGTTGGAAGGATCAGCCAGAGCGTGGTTGAATCAGTTGGCTCCCAGCAGTATTTATACTTGGGAAGATCTAGCCCAGGTGTTTGTCAGGACATTCGAAGGGACTTGCAAGCGACCGGCAGGGTTGACAGAATTGCAGTCATGTGTTCAGAAGTCGAGTGAAACCCTGAGGGATTATATCCAAAGGTGGATCACTCTGAATCACACGGTCGAGAATGTGTCCGATCATCAGGCAGTTTGCGCCTTCAAGGAAGGCGTCAGAAACAGGGAGTTAACTTTGAAGTTCGGTCGAACCGGGGATATGACCCTGAGTCGAATAATGGAAATCGCCACCAAGTACGCGAACGGAGAAGAGGAAGATAGGCTCCGGAGTGGCAAGTATAAGGCAGCCGCTAATGAGGCCGGCGGAGGACACTCCAGTCGGAAGCAGAAGCGCAAGGCCGAGCCAGTCGCCCCCGGGGAAGCCTTAGCTGTGACCCCAGGGAAGTTTAAGGGGAAACCCAAGGGTCCTTGGAACCCCAAGAAAGTGAAAGACCAGGACGGGAACGATGTGATGGACTTACCATGCCACATTCACACAAAGAAAGATGAAGAGGGAAATCTCATTTACCCTAAGCATACCACTCGACAATGTCGACTCCTGATGCAACAGTTCCAAGGGAAGCAGGCCAAGGACAAAGAGAAAGAGTCAGACAAAGTTGAAGACGGGGAAGACAGCGATGAAGAATACCCCCAAGTCAATTCCACTCTGATGATTTTCGCTGATGTCGAAAGTAAGAGTCGACTGAAGGTCATCAATCGCGAAGTAAACATGGTCGCTCCGGTGACACCCCATTACCTGAAGTGGTCCCAGACCGCCATCACCTTCGACCAGTCCGATCATCCGACTCATATTGCCACCCCAGGGAGGCAAGCGTTGGTGGTCGACCCAATTATTGAAGGCACTCGACTGACCAAGGTTCTAATGGACGGCGGCAGTGGGCTAAACTTGTTGTATGCAGAGACGTTGAAGGGGATGGGCATTCCGATGTCCCGACTCAGCCCCAGCAACATGAGCTTCCACGGAGTAATTCTTGGGAAGAAAGCTGAGTCACTCGGTCAAATCACTCTCGACGTCGTCTTTGGTGACTCGAAGAATTTCCGGAAAGAAAAGTTAACCTTTGAGGTCGTGGATTTTCAGAGTGCGTACCACGCCATTCTTGGGAGGCCAGCCTATGCTCGTTTCATGGCTCGACCATGCTACGTATACCTCAAGCTGAAGATGCCTGGCCCCAAAGGTGTAATCACCATCGTTGGCAATCGGAAGAAGGCAGAGGAGTGCTTCCAGAAAGGCGCCAAAATTGCTGATGCTCAGATGGCCAAGATAGAGATACAAGAGTACCAGAAGACTGCGGATCCGAGTGAGTTGTTACGAGCCAAGAAGCCCGCCACGGAGTCAGCATTTCAGTCGACTGGTGAGACCAAGCAAGTCCACATCCACCCGACCGATCCAAATGCGGCTCCAACCAACATCTCCACTACACTCGACTCCAAATAGGAAGAAGCGCTCGTCCAGTTCCTCCGTGAGAACTGGGACATCTTTGCATGGAAGCCCGCTGACATGCCAGGTGTGCCCAGGGGACTGGCTGAGCACCGCCTTCGAGTCGACCCAAAGGTCAAACCAGTCAAGGAGCATCTCCGACGGTCCGCCGTTCAGAAGAGAAAGGCCATTGGCGAAGAAGTGGCCCGACTCCTAGCAGCAGAATTCATTCGCGAGATCTACCACTCCGAGTGGCTCGCCAATGTTGTAATGGTCCCTAAGAAGGACAAATCGTTGCGCATGTGCATCGATTTTAAGCATATCAATCGGGCCTGCCCGAAAGATCATTTTCCTCTTCCTCGCATCGACCAAATAGTCGACTCGACTGCAGGATGCGAGAGGTTATCTTTTTTAGATGCTTACTCTGGATACCATCAGATCCGTCTGTATGGACCCGATGAAATAAAAACAGCCTTCATCACCCCATTTGGGTGTTTCTGCTATGTTACCATGCCTTTCGGTCTCAAGAACGCCGGAGCTACATTCATGAGAATGATTCAGAAGTGCCTAATCACTCAAATCAGTCGGAATGTAGAAGCATACATGGATGACATAGTGGTCAAGTCACGAAAAGGTTCCGACCTGCTGACTGACCTAGCTGAAACTTTTGCCAATCTCAGGAGTTATGATATCAAGCTCAATCCGTCGAAGTGCACATTTGGAGTCCCTGGAGGAAAGTTACTCGGTTTTCTTGTTTCCGAACGAGGAATCGACGCTAACCCCAAAAAAGTTGGCACCATACTCCGGATGAAATGCCCCGTGCGTGTGCACGATGTCCAGAAACTTACTGGATGCTTGGCCGCCCTAAGTCGATTCATCTCCAGGCTCGGTGAAAAGGCGCTGCCTCTTTACCGACTGATGAAGAAGTCAGACACGTTCGAATGGACTCCAGAAGCTGATGCAGCATTTGCAGAGCTAAAAGCTCTGCTCTCCACCCAGCCGGTGCTTGCTGCTCCTGTCAGCAAAGAGCCATTGTTGCTTTACATAGCAGCCACGGGACAAGTCGTTAGTACCGTTCTTACGGTCGAGCGGGAAGAGGAAGGAAAGACCTTCAAAGTTCAACGCCCAGTTTATTATCTCTCTGAAGTTCTGACCCCGTCGAAGCAAAGATATCCCCACTATCAGAAGCTTGTTTACGGGATTTACATGACCACGAAGAAGGTTGCTCATTATTTCTCTGATCACTCTATCACAGTCGTCAGCGACGCTCCATTATTAGAGATTCTTCATAACAGAGATGCAACCGGTCGAGTGGCGAAATGGGCAATTGAACTTCTTCCTCTTGATATCAAGTTCGAAGCAAAGAAAGCTATTAAGTCCCAGGCAATAGCTGATTTCCTCGCCGAGTGGACCGAGCAGGAGCTTTCGACTCAAGTTCACTCGGAGCACTGGACTATGTTTTTCGATGGCTCCAAGATGCTGAACGGATCCGGTGCGGGGGTTGTACTGGTTTCCCCCCGAGGAGATAAGCTCAAGTATGTCCTCCAGATTCACTTTGATTCCTCCAATAATGAGGCAGAGTATGAAGCGCTTCTATACGGATTACGTATGGCCATTTCACTCGGCGTCCGTCGCCTCATGGTCTACGGCGACTCAGATCTGGTTGTTAATCAAGTGATGAAGGAGTGGGACGTCCGAAGCCCATCCATGACGGGATATTGCAGCGCAGTGAGGAAGCTGGAGAAACGATTCGAGGGGTTGGAGCTCCATCATATACCCCGACTGAAAAATCAAGCTGCAGATGATCTGGCGAAGATAGGGTCCAAAAGGGAGGCCATCCCTAAAGATGTTAATTTGGAGCACATTCACACACCATCAGTGCAAGAAGATCCTTTCACAGAAGAGCCTCCACAACCAAAAAGCGCCTCTGACTCGACCGAAGTGGAGGTTCCAGCTGTGGTCAACCTGATTATGGAAGTTATGGTCACCACTCCCGATTGGACAGTGCCGTACATTGCGTATATCATGAGAAAAGAGCTCCCAGAAGATGAAGAAGAGGCTCGACAGGTCGTCCGTCGATCCAAAGCCTTTACAGTAATCAAAGGGCAGCTATACAGAGAAAGCGCGACTGGAGTTGGTCAGAAGTGCATCACACCTGAAGAAGGACAGATAATTCTCGAGGACATCCACTCGGGGACCTGTGGCCATCATGCGTCCTCTCGGACCATCGTGGCCAAAGCATACCGAGCGGGTTTTTACTGGCCAAAGGCGAACGAAATGGCAAAGGATATAGTCGACAAGTGCGAGGGGTGCCAGTTTTATTCCAACATGTCTCACAAGCCCGCCTCCGCCTTGAAGACCATTCCACTCGTCTGGCCTTTCGCTGTCTGGGGTCTAGACATGATCGGACCACTGAGAACTGGTAGGAGTGGCTTCACCCACTTGTTGGTTGCAGTCGACAAGTTCACGAAGTGGATAGAAGCCAAACCCATAAAGGACCTCGACGCAAGCACTGCCATCAGTTTTATCAGGGGATTGATATTCAGATATGGAGTTCCGCACAACATCATCACGGATAACGGATCAAACTTTGATAATGACAGATTCAAAGCCTTCTGCGCCTCTCAGGGCACTCGAGTCGACTACGCTTCAGTTGCTCATCCTCAGTCGAATGGACAGGCCGAACGCGCGAATGGCCTCATCCTCAAAGGACTAAAACCCCGACTGATGCGTGATCTCAAACACGCAGCAGGCGCCTGGGTCGACGAACTTCCGTCAGTTCTATGGGGGTTGAGGACCACCCCTAACCGGTCGACTAGAAGAACACCATTCTTTCTGGTCTATGGAGCTGAAGCGGTTTTGCCGAGCGACCTGCTCCACAACGCGCCTCGAGTCGAGTTATATTCCGAAGCAGAAGCAGAACATGCCCGGCAAGATGCAGTCGACCTCTTAGAGGAGGAAAGAGAGATGGCTCTAATCCGCTCGACCATCTACCAGCAAGAGTTGCGTCGGTTCTACGCCAGAAATGTGAAGGGTCGAGCCTTTCAGGAAGGAGATTTGGTCCTCCGCGTGGATCAGCAAAAACCTCACAAACTTGCCCCGACCTGGGAAGGCCCCTTCATCATCACCAAAGTCCTGCACAATGGAGCGTATCACCTCTACAACATCGATCGACGGATCGACGAGCCTCGAGCATGGAACGCAGACCTGCTCCGTCCTTTTTACACTTAAAAACTCACTCGACTGAGATGTAATAAAAGTACCTCTGTAGTTCTTTTGTTTCAAGCAAAAGACTGATATTTCTTTTTCTGTTTGTTTAAATTTCCCCCAGTGGGTGACTTAGCTGCGAATCCGCTCCGCCTAAGTTTTCAGGAAATCCTACCGAGTGGAGAGCAAGTCTCTCACTCGGGGGCTTAGCTGCGAATCCGTTTCGCCTAAGAAATTAAAATCCTACCGAGTGGAGAGCCAGCCTCCCACTCGGGGGCTTAGCTGCAGTCCAAGGACTCGCCTAAGTAATTGAAATCCTACCGAGTGGAGAGCAAACCTCCCACTCGGGGGCTTAGCTGCAGTCCAAGTACTCGCCTAAGTTTGAAAAAATCCTACCGAGTGGAGAGCCAGCCTCCCACTCGGGGGCTTAGCTGCAGTCCAAGCACTCGCCTAAGTTTGAAAAAATCCTACCGAGTGGAGAGCAAACCTCCCACTCGGGGGCTTAGCTGCAGTCCAAGCACTCGCCTAAGTTTGAAAAAATCCTACCGAGTGGAGAGCAAACCTCCCACTCGGGGGCTTAGCTGCAGTCCAAGGACTCGCCTAAGTAATTGAAATCCTACCGAGTGGAGAGCAAACCTCCCACTCGGGGGCTTAGCTGCAGTCCAAGTACTCGCCTAAGTTTGAAAAAATCCTACCGAGTGGAGAGCAAACCTCCCACTCGGGGGCTTAGCTGCAGTCCAAGCACTCGCCTAAGTTTGAAAAAATCCTACCGAGTGGAGAGCAAACCTCCCACTCGGGGGCTTAGCTGCAGTCCAAGCACTCGCCTAAGTAATTGAAATCCTACCGAGTGGAGAGCAAACCTCCCACTCGGGGGCTTAGCTGCAGTCCAAGCACTCGCCTAAGTAATTGAAATCCTACCGAGTGGAGAGCAAACCTCCCACTCGGGGGCTTAGCTGCAGTCCAAGCACTCGCCTAAGTAATTGAAATCCTACCGAGTGGAGAGCAAACCTCCCACTCGGGGGCTTAGCTGCAGTCCAAGCACTCGCCTAAGTAATTGAAATCCTACCGAGTGGAGAGCAAACCTCCCACTCGGGGGCTTAGCTGCAGTCCAAGCACTCGCCTAAGTAATTGAAATCCTACCGAGTGGAGAGCAAACCTCCCACTCGGGGGCTTAGCTGCAGTCCAAGCACTCGCCTAAGTAATTGAAATCCTACCGAGTGGAGAGCAAACCTCCCACTCGGGGGCTTAGCTGCAGTCCAAGCACTCGCCTAAGTAATTGAAATCCTACCGAGTGGAGAGCGAACCTCCCACTCGGGGGCTTACCTGCAGTCCAAGCACTCGCCTAAGTAATTGAAATCCTACCGAGTGGAGAGCAAACCTCCCACTCGGGGGCTTAGCTGCAGTCCAAGCACTCGCCTAAGTAATTGAAATCCTACCGAGTGGAGAGCGAACCTCCCACTCGGGGGCTTAGCTGCAGTCCAAGCACTCGCCTAAGTAATTGAAATCCTACCGAGTGGAGAGCAAACCTCCCACTCGGGGGCTTAGCTGCAGTCCAAGCACTCGCCTAAGTAATTGAAATCCTACCGAGTGGAGAGCGAACCTCCCACTCGGGGGCTTAGCTGCAGTCCAAGCACTCGCCTAAGTAACTGAAATCCTACCGAGTGGAGAGCAAACCTCCCACCCGGGGGCTTAGCTGCAGTCCAAGCACTCGCCTAAGTAATTGGAATCCTACCGAGTGGAGAGCAAACCTCCCACTCGGGGACTTAGCTGCAGCCCAGTGCTCGCCTAAGCCATTTTGACAGACACCATCGCGGCGATGAGCATCGTGCAAACCAGGCAGCCTCTGAGGGAACAACAAATAGCAGCCTCTGAGGGAACAACGAATAGTAGATCGGCGGATCAAGTCACGAAGACATTCAACGTCGAGCCATGTTCGGACAAAATCAAAAGATCCTAGATTGCAAATAAAAGTACTCGAGCTGAGAGCCCGACGGAGTTTATCAAATACATAAACCACTCGGCATCCCGAGGCAAATTTAAGGTAAAGCACAGCAGTTTTTTACTCTTCTGGCGGAGGGCTTGATGGCGCAACGAATTCGTCCAAGTCGATCCCGTCTGAGATTCGAGTGGCAGCAGCGATGAAGGTCTCCATGAAATCCTGAAAATTATGCTTCCTGGTATTGGCAACCTGGAGAGCGGCCAGCTTCTCCTCTCGCGCCTCCTTGCAGTGGACACGAACCAGTGACAGAGCCACATCAGCACCGCACCTAGCAGAAGACTTTTTCCATTCTTGCACTCGACCTGGAACATCACTTAGTCGAGTGACCAAGGATTCAAGGTCGTTCTGAAGGGTCTCTTTGGGCCAGAGTGCAGAGTCGATCCGCGACACAGCAGCGTTCAGTCGAGCCAGGTAGTCCACCACACCAGCGATACGGGATTCCAACCGGAAGACATTCATGGCCACTTCATCCTTCACAGGAGAATTGATAGGGTCCAGGCGGGTCTCCACTCGACTGGTCTCTTCCTCAAAATTCCGGCAGAATTCTGAAAGAAGTTTCGACAGAGCAAAACTGTAACCAAATGGTGAGTCGACAACAACAAGATTAATCGCACAAAGGGGGTTACCTTCAAGCATGAGGTATAGCTTCTTGGCAAGACCCCCAAGATAATCCCCCAAGTCCTTGTGCTTCCCCGCCAGCTGGCCGATCTTGTCGTTCAGAGTACTCTTGTCAGTCTTCAGTCGACTCGCTTCCCTATTGGCCTCGTCAAGAGCAGACTTCAGCCTAGCGTTCTCGTTCTCAAGATGGCTGACTGAAGCAAGTTTCTCTTCAGCGAGCTTTAACTTCTCCGCAGCTGCCTTTTGCGCCTCCGCAAGGTCAAGATCTTTCTTCTTCAGGGCCTTCTCTAGTTCATCTGCAAAGCAACAACAGACACAGAGTTCAGAACGGACAGAGGAACAGAGATAGACGTCGAGTCCTCACCAGCCATACCTTTTGCTTCATCCTTCGCCTTCTGCACGTTTTCCTGAGCAAACTGTAAATCAAGATTAAGCTGGATCTGCTTATCCTTCAGATCAGCGAGCTGAACAACAAGCTCACAAGACTTCTGCAAAGAGTCAATCGACAAAGGGTATCAAAGACAAGTTACTCCCGAGTGACTGAAAGAAAGAGCACAACACTTCTAAGACTACAGCCGAATCAAAACATTCGACAGTAGCCTCGGGGACTACACCCAGTGGGTGCACTCAGCGTGCCCCCACCGGTTTTCCTTGATTTCCACTCGACCCAACCCGATCAGTCGAGTGAGGAAGTTTGAAAGCATAAAGACCACAGTCGACTGCCAGCAGTCGACCGTGGCCTTGGGGACTACACCCAGTGGGTGCACTCAGCGTGCCCCCACCAGTTTTCCTTGATTTCCACTCGACCCAATCCGATCAGTCGAGTGAGGAAGTTTGAAAGCATAAAGACCACAGTCGACTGCCAGCAGTCGACCGTGGCCTTGGGGACTACACCCAGTGGGTGCACTCAGCGTGCCCCCACCAATGAAAAATTTCAGATCAACAGCACCCAGTGGGTGTACAACGCAAGTGAAGACCAACTAACCTGGACGTTCTGCTGCAACGCCGAGCTGATGTCATAGGCCGCTTGGCTGGCATCCCGAGCCGCTTTGGTCTGCTCCATCACGAGCCCCGCCTGACGTATAGCCTCCTTAGCAGCACTCACTTGATCCTCCGGGGTCTGGTAGGCGGCGAAGAACGAGGGCGGGTCGACCAGTGGGGGAGCAGTCGACGACGAAGGCCGGGCAGTCGTTAGTGGTTCAACAAAAGTCACAGTAGTCCGGGCGGTGTTGTCACCCCCTTGGACCATCGCCTCAACAGTCGACGCGGTCTGAGGAGCCTTGTCGACCGGGGTCCTCCAGCCTCTCCTCCTAAAAGGCCTGAGCGGCACTTCCGGCTCCTCCTCATCATCCGGAAGGTCAATAATGTTGGTCGGAGCTACAAAAGTTCAGAAATGAATATCCAATCGACTCAGCAGTTAAACAGTCGGATCGTGTCAAAGTTTATACCTAAGTTGGAAGTGACGGCGTCCTCCATCATCTCATCGACATTCTGGATGGAAGTCTCGGAAGTAGCGGCGCTGCACGATTCCAAGCAAATAATTTGAAAGTGAATCGACTAAGAATCTGTTCTAGTCGACTCAAGAAAGATAAAAACAGTCACTTACCCAGAGATGACAGGGATGGCGACCCTGATCTTGGGCAAGGCCTTGGGTGGCTTGGTCGGGATGGCTCTGGGCTGCTTGGGTGCCTTCTCAGTTGGGGCCGGCGACGCGGTCCGAGGGCGCTTGGATGACTGGCCCACCGGAGCACTCGACTGACTGCGCTCCACGGCGGGATCCTGAGCGTTCTTGGAGCGTCTCTCGCGTCGAGGAAGGTCGACCTCCACCTCTTCATCTTCATCACCCGAGTCGTCGCTGACCTCCTCCTCTACGTCATCATCAGATTCCCACTCCTCGACTTCACCTCCATCCTCACTTCCTTCGCCTCCACTCCCTCCTCCTTCAGACACTTGCTCCTGGTTCCCATTCGGCATCAAATACATGTCGTTGATCTCCTGCAAGACAACGGGCAGAGCAAAGATCAGTCGACTTATCGCAAGCCAGTTGCTAGATGGAGTGAAAATTTCAGTCGGAAGAAGTAAAACATGCCTTGTTTGTCTCCATCATCCCATCAAGCGGAGCAATCCTCCTAGAACCCCTAGGGTTGTCCTTATTCCCGGTCATGCTGGTCAGCCAGCTCTCCAGTACAGAAGCCTCGACCGCCTTCGGGTGGATCCGAGTGGAGTCGTCGGACCCGGAATACAACCACATCGAGTGATCCCGAGCCTGGAGAGGTTGGATTCGTCGCTGGAGGAAGACTTCGAGCAAGTCCATGCCGGTCACGCCTTCCCGAACCAACTCAACCACTCGACTGACTAATACCTTCACCTGAGCCTTCTCCTCTGGAACCACTTTCAAAGAAGCGGGTTTCTGCACTCGGTCCAAGGTAAAAGGAGGAAGGTCGGTCGAGTGGCCAGGGGTCGGCTGGTCCTTGCAGTAGAACCAAGTCGACTGCCACTCGCGCACGGAATCGGGAAGCGTCATGGGAGGAAAACAACTCTTACCCCTCGTCTGGATCCCGAGGCCCCCGCACATCTGGATCACCTGCGTCCTTTCCCCGTCCGGGTTGAGCCTTTTAACCGACTGGGATCGGCAAGTGAAGATATGCTTGAAGAGGCCCCAGTGAGGTCGACAGCCTAAGAAACACTCACACAGAGACACGAACGCAGCAAGATAGACTATGGAGTTGGGCGTGAAATGGTGGAGCTGCGCTCCGAAGAAGTTTAGAAAGGCCCTAAAAAAGGGACTCGGGGGCAGGGAAAACCCCCGGTCGACATGGGTGGCTATCAGGACGCGCTCACCCTCGCGAGGTTTCGGCTCCGTCTCCTACCCAGGGAGGCGAGCAGCCTTGTAGGGAATGAGTCCCCCCTCCACCATGTCGTCGATATCCGCTTGAGTAAGGATGGAGGGCATCCAATCCCCCTGCAACCAGCCGGACGGCAGAGCGGCCCGCGAGGACGACCCGCCTCGGCCAGATTTCTTCCCCTTACCCTTTGCCGCGGCCTTCTTCGCGCGTTCCGCCGCCGCCGTCTTGTCCTTCCCCATTGTCTCGAACGAGGTCTTGGCCGAGCGGTGGTGTCGAGATTGCAGCAAAGAGCGAGGCGGAGGCTTACGGAGGAAGGGAGAAGAAAAACAAGGGCGCACAGTAAAAAAATCGGAATCATTACCTTATATAAGGCCACACCCGAGTGGCTGATCAGTGGGCCTGCGCCCCCCAGTCAAATCCCGCAGCGGACGCACGCGCGGTACGTGGTGAAAAAGGTGGCGCGGAGATCGAGGCGCCTTTGCCTTATCCAGCCGATTCGCGCGATTTTCTCCGTCCGGAGCGCTTCCCAATTTTCAAATCCCGCAAGATCCGCGATCGACAGGATGGTTTGTCAGACGAAAAGATCCGTTTCCTTAAGTCTCCCTAGAGACTCGTCATATAAACACACTCGACGGTAATATGAAACCACTCGACGGACATCTGAATGGATCAAGGCAACTGAAGAATGAGTTCCCACCGTAACTTTCCATTTATCCAAAGACAGATGCAACCGAAGCATGGAGGTTGAGTCGGAAGCATAGGCTCGGCCCCATTCTCACTTAACCCCTGACCCATTCGGGGGCTAATGACGAGGATACGTACCTAGGGTAGGGTAACTTATCATACCTGAGGTACCCAATCAAGGATATGACTCCTACAATGAAAGACATTCTAAGAAGTATCAACATTTCAGTCGACCTGGTCAGCCCAGTCGACGGACACGAGCGTACTCGACCAGAAGCACAAGCAGTCGACCATGAAGACAGCCACTCGACTATAAGAAGACCTAAAGGCACTGCCTACAAACGGTCATCTCATAAGTAGCTTTTATGGCCTTCATGGTCCTTTATTACAGGCGTTACCAGTAACCCCCTCTCTTTATGTACATTAAACTCCTTGTAACGTGGGCTGGCTGGGGTCCTGGCGAACTCTATATAAGCCACCCCCTCCACTAGGACAAGGGTTCGCAACTTTGTAACACACACACACATAATCCAGTCGACTGCCTCCGGGCTCCGAGACGTAGGGCTGTTACTTCCTCAGAGAAGAGCCCGAACTCGTAAAACTCCTTGCGCATACAACTACTCCATAGCTAGGATCTTGCCTCTCCATACTTACCCCCCATTCTTACTGTCAGACTTAGAACCACTACAGTGGCCTCTCCCACATAAAACTTGCTATCGGTCTAGTAAAGTAGTCAATTGCTTAGGGACAATTTCGCAACTCATACCACCACTTTTCCACACTCGCTATATTTACTTTATTGTGTCTTTATCTAAACAGCCCTTGTTTTATTTACGTGCTCTTTATTATCTTGCAAACCTATCCAACAACACCTACAAAGTACTTCTAGTTTCATACTTGTTCTAGGCAAAGCGAACGCTAAGCGTGTGTAGAGTTGTATCGGTGGTCGATAGAACTTGAGGGAATATTTGTTATACCTTTAGCTCCTCATTGGGTTCGACACTCTTACTTATCGAAAGAGGCTACAATTGATCCCCTATACTTGTGGGTTATCAAACACCATCACGTATCTTGCTGCTTTCATTTCGATGTGTTAAAATTTCTTGGGTTGCCAACCACACTGGGGTCTGTTCAAGCATATCTTCACCTATCGATCTTAGTCGATGAAGAAAGCTCATCCAACTTACGAAAAGACACATGTGATTCAGATGTGCGGGGGTTTAGGGATTCAGACCAGAGGTAGGAGTACCTTTTCTTTCATTACCCTTCTCGAGTTAGTTCGGGGATGGCAGTCGACCTGGTTCTACTGCAAGGATGTTTCGAGTCCTGGTCAGTCGACCGGTCTCCCCCCTTTCACTATGGAACGACTCCGCCAACCTTCTTCATTGACCATGGCTCCCGAGGAGAGAGGCGAGGTCAATCTTTTAGTCGACCAGGTCGTCAACTTGGTCCGGGAGGGGGTAACTGCCATGGATCTATTAGAGGTGTTCCTCAGTCGACGCATCCAGCCTCTCCGAGCCCGAGACCGCCCGATGTGGATGTACTCAGGACCTGGAGACACCACTCGGGTCCACCCAGAGGAGGTCGCCGAGAAGACGATGGCTCAGTGGCTGTGAAGCATCACTGGAAACAAGGACAACCCTAGGGGGTCTAGGAGAGTTCAGCCATTCGACACCAACCATGAGCCGGAAGAGGTTACGCTCAACACACCAAGTGCTTTCTTCTTTTAATCTGTAATCGCTCTTAAATATGACTGGATCTTGCTGATTTGCACCTTGCATATTTACACCAAGATGTATTCGATGCCAAACGGGGAACGGCTCCAGAAGGAGAGGAGAGCACGGAAGAGAGTGGTGATGACCCACAAGTATAGGGGATCTATCATAGTCCTTTCGATAAGTAAGAGTGTCGAACCCAACGAGGAGCAGAAGGAAATGATAAGCGGTTTTTAGTAAGGTATTCTCTGCAAGCACTGAAATTATCGGTAACAGATAGTTTTGTGATAAGGTAATTTGTAACGGGTAACAAGTAATGAAAGTAAATAAGGTGCAGCAAGATGGCCCAATCCTTTTTGTAGCAAAGGACAAGCCTGGACAAACTCTTATATAGAGAAAAGCGCTCCCGAGGACACATGGGAATTATCGTCAAGCTAGTTTTCATCATGCTCATATGATTCGCGTTCGTTACTTTGATAATTTGGTATGTGGGTGGACCGGTGCTTGGGTACTGCCCTTTCTTGGACAAGCATCCCACTTATGATTAACCCCTATTGCAAGCATCCGCAACTACAAAAGAAGTGTTATGGTAAACCTAACCATAGCATGAAACATATGGATCCAAATCAGCCCCTTACGAAGCAACTCATAAACTAGGGTTAAGCTTCTGCCACTCCAGCAACCCATCATCTACTTATTACTTCCCAATACCTTCCTCTAGGCCCAAATAATGGTGAAGTGTCATGTAGTCGACGTTCACATAACACCACTAGAGGAAAGACAACATACATCTCATCAAAACATCGAATGAATACCAAATTCACATGACTACTTATAGCAAGACTTCTCCCATGTCCTCAGGAACAAACATAACTACTCACAAATCATATTAATGTTCATAATCAGAGGGGTATTAATATGCATAAAGGATCTGAACATATGATCTTCCACCAAATAAACCAACTAGCATCAACTACAAGGAGTAATCAACACTACTAGCAACCCACAGGTACCAATCTGAGGTTTGGGGACAAACATTGGATACAAGAGATGAACTAGGGTTTTAGAGGAGATGGTGCTGGTGAAGATGTTGATGGAGATTGACCCCCTCCCGATGAGAGGATCGTTGGTGATGACGATGGCGATGATTTCCCCCTCCCGGAGGGATGTTTCCCCGGCAGAATAGCTCCGCCGGAGCCCTAGATTGGTTCCGCCAAGGTTCCGCCTCGTGGCGGCAGAGTTTTATCCCGAAAGCTTGCTTATGATTTTTTTCCAGTGTAAAAGACTTCATAAAGCAGAAGATGGGGACCGGAGGCCTGCCAGGGGGGCCCATGAGGCAGGGGGCGCGCCTAGGGGGTAGGGCGCGCCCCACCCTCGTGGCCAGGGTGTGGGCCCCCTCTGGTTGATTCTTTCTCCAATATTTTTTATATATTCCAAAACGTGCCTCTGTAAAGTTTCAGGACTTTTGGAGTTGTGCAGAATAGGTCTCTAATATTTGCTCCTTTTCTAGCCCAGAATTCCAGCCGCCGGTATTCTCCCTCTTCATGTAAACCTTGTAAAATAAGAGAGAAAAGGCATAAGTATTGTGACATAACGTGTAATAACAGCCCATAATGCAATAAACATAGATATAAAAGCATGATGCAAAATGGACGTATCAAGTGGCGACTGGAAATCCCCAGATGACAATGATGATGACAGTGACAACTCGGGCGACGGTGAGGAAGTCGACTCGCCGCCCCGCTCAGAACGTCGATCTAAACAGTCCCATGACCCTGCAGGTGGACGCGGCAAGGCAGCTCCTCCAAGCACATAGGTGCAAAAGCGCACTCGGACTTTCTCCCCGGAACTGACCGAGAAGGCTGCTAAGCAACTCAAGGTCGCCCCTTTGAAGCCTCGGAAGGCCTTGCCCAAGATCAAGCTGGATGTTCCTGTTGCTTCTACGTAGGTGTTTTCTTCTTCCTTTTATCTTCTATATTGTTGTCGACTCATCTACTTGCTTGACCGAGTGAGTTTTTGGAACTTTCTGTGCGACTACTTCTGGGATGTCCATGAATATTGACAAGGAGCAAGATGACGAGGAGACAACGGATGCGGCCACTTCTCGAGCAGGTACAACTCCACAGCCTTGCCCTCACTTTGTCAATTGTTCTGTTGGTCGACTGAGCTCTTACGGTCGAGTGCCTTGTAGCGCCACCGAATGTTATTGAACTTCTAGGCGACGACGACCATGAAGACGTGCCTCAGAAGAGCACAGGAAGAAAGGGCAGGACTTCGAGCAGGAGGATGCCTGCTAGCAAGGTGCCTCAATCGACTTCAACGCCAGAAACTGTCATCCAGCAATCCGGAGATCCAATGCGGGCTTCTGTTTCTTTTGTCGATCCTGTGTCGACTGACCGTCCTTCGGCGTCGACCGCTCAAGTCCTTGCTTCGTCTGTGCAACTCCATACTTCAGATCCCCTAGTTGCCTCATCTGTTCCACCAACTCCGCTCTTTGTTACCCATCATGTCCTAGAGGACTAAGTAAGCGCTGCTAAGGAAGCTATACGCCAAGCAAGCTTTATGATGGAGCAAATGAAGGTGGTGTACGAGGCCAGCAAGGCTACCTACAATGTCAGCTTTGCCCTTCAAACCAACGTCTAGGCGTGTTGATTTCCGACTGGTCTTTTAGCTTGATCTTTCTCTATTAGGATATGGTACTTGAAAACTGCTGCTTTATTATTCATAAGATGTCCGTGGATGAGCATTTTGGAACCTTTAATGTGCATCTATCATGAGTCTGTGCCTTGCATCTACTCACCTGTTGGGTGTGTTAACTTTTGTTGTGTAGCTCTTCAAGTTGAGTCGACTAGGTTGTGTCGAGTGTACTCTCAAACCAGTGGGGGCACGCAGAGTGCACCCACCGGGTGTAGTCCCCGAGACTACCTTTTAATGTTTGATTCGGCGGGGGTCTTTGCGAAATGTTTGTGTATAGTACTTCCACTCGGTTTAGACAGGTCGTGTCGAGTGGGAGCCGGACCAATGGGGGCATGCTAAGTGCACCCACTGGGTGTAGTCCCCGAGACCGTGGTCGACTGCGGGCAGTCGGCGGTGGTCTGAGAACAAATGTTGTCTATTTTTTTTACTCCTTCCACTCGTACCTGGTAGACCATGTCGAGTGGGAAACTGAACCAGTGGGGGCACACCAAGTGCACCCACTGGGTGTAGTCCCCGAGACTACTGTTGAATGTTCGATTCGATGGTAGTCTTAGAGCTATTTTTTCCATAATCAACTGATCTTTACATCTTATCACTTGGAAATGACTGACTGTTGTTTGCTGCAGAAATCCTGTGATCTTGGAACCAAGTTGCTGATCTGGAGCAAAAGAAGATCCAACTCAATCTCGACTTGGAGCTGGCCAAACAGAATTTGCATAAGGCTAAGGATGAAGCAGCTGCCATGGGAGGTAATAACTTGCTCAACTGTTTGCCTTGTGATCTTTTCTTTAGTCTTTTGAACCGAGTGACTCCACTCTAACAAATGTGCGTAGTGAAAACCGACAACTCCAAGCTCGTCTGAAGAATGTTATTTCTTTAGAGAAAATAAAGCAGGCTCTGGATCAGAAGGACCTCGTCCTTGCAGCAGCACAGAAGACGGCGCGTGAGAAAACTGAACTTGCCAATAAGAAGCTGGCTTCAATCGGCAAGCTAGAGGAAGAAAATGCCAAGTTGGAGACTGCCGTTGATGAAGCGAACAAAGAAGTCGTGCAGCTGAAGAAGGACAATGTGGCCTTGACCGACAAAGTTGAAGATCTCACTCGGAAGAGAGATGAACTGGAGACTTATCTGGGAGGCCTTGGCAAGAAGATGTTCCTTATGCTTGAAGGTATTTTCCCTTGTCCGACTGATTTGCAACTTGTCGACTCATCATACGACTGCCGACTCATTATCTTTCTGTGCATGTAGAGTTTTGCCAAAATTTCAAAGAAGAGACTGGGCGGATTGAGACGAATCTGGACCCCATCAAGGATGAAGCCGCGATGAACATGCTGCGACTGGAATCCCGCCTCGCCAGCGTTATGGACTACCTTGCTCGACTGAAAGTGGTGGTGTCGTGGATCGACACAAAGCTCTGGCCAGGTGTGACGATCCAGAATGACCTTGAGTCTCTGATGACTCAACTCAATGAAATCCGTGGTCGAGTGCAGGCATGGAAGAAGTCATCTGCTCGCTGTGGCGCTGACGTGGCTCTATCACTGGTCCGTGTTCACTGCAAGGAAGTTGGAGAAGAGAAGCTGGCGGCTCTCAAGGTCGCCAACACCAAAAAGCTTCAATTACAGTCCTTCATGGAGACCTTCATCGATGCTGCCACTCGCATTGCAGATGGAATCGACCTGGATGAGTTCGTCGAGCCAGCTAGTCCTCCTATTGTCGAGTGAAAAACTTGTTATCTTTGTCTTTCATTTGCCTCGGAATGCCGAGTGATTTTGTAATTGTTAAACTCTTTTGAGCCTGATGCCCGAGCACTTCTGCTGATGACTTTGAACCTTCATGGATTTATCCGAACTTGGTTGCTTTATTCGCATTGCCTTCTTCTGATTTTATGAATGTGACTGAATTTCCGAGTGGGAGGATTGCTCTCCACTAGGAATAGTCATTGTATTTGTGGCGCAGCTCAGAGTGCAGCCATACATTGTACTTGTGGCGCAGCTTCGAATGCAACCATACATTGCATTTATGGCGAAGCTCAGAGTGCAACCATATGTTGTACTTGTGGTGAAGCTCCGAGTGCAACCACACTTTGTACTTGTGGCGCAACTCTGAGGGCGACCAAGCCTCCGAGTGAGAGGGTTGCTCTTTGCTTGGAGTGTGTTTTAAAACTTAGGCGAGTACAAGGTGATAAGCGGTTTTCAGCAAGGTATTCTCTGCAAGTACTGAAATAAGTGGTAACAGATAGTTTTGGGATAGGATAATTTGTAACGAGCAACAAGTAACAAAAGTGAATAAAGTGTAGAAAGGTGGCCCAATCCTTTTTGTAGCAAAGGACAAGCCTGGACAAACTCTTATATAGAGAAAAGCGCTCCCGAGGACACATAGGAATATCGTCAAGCTAGTTTTCATCACGTTCATATGATTCGCGTTCTGTACTTTGATAATTTGATATGTGGGTGGACCAGTGCTTGGGTGATGTTCTTACTTGAACAAGCATCCCACTTATGATTAACCTCTAGTGCAAGCATCCGCAACTACAACAAAAGTATTAAGGTAAACCTAACCATAGCATGAAACATATGGATCCAAATCAGCCCCTTACGAAGCAACGCATAAACTAGGGTTTAAGCTTCTGTCACCCTAGCAACCCAGCATCTACTTATTACTTCCCAATGCCCTCCTCTAGGCCCAAATAATGGTGAAGTGTTATGTAGTCGACGTTCACATAACACCACTAGGGGATAGACAACATACATCTCATCAAAATATCGAACGAATACCAAATTCACATGACTACTAATAGCAAGACTTCTCCCATGTCCTCAGGAACAAACGTAACTACTCACAAAGCATATTCATGTTCATAATAAGAGGGGTCTTAATATGCATAAAGGATCTGAACATATGATCTTCCACCAAATAAACCAACTAGCATCAACTACAAGGAGTAATCAACACTACTAGCAACCTACTAGTACCAATCCCGGACTTGGAGACAAGAATTGGATACAAGAGATGAACTAGGGTTTTGAGAGGAGATGGTGTTGGTGAAGATGTTGATGGAGATTGCCCTCTCCCGATGAGAGGAGCGTTGGTGATGACGATGATTTCCCCCTCCCGGAGGGAAGCGTCCCCGGAAGAACAGCTCTGCCGGAGCCTTAGATTGGTTCCGCCTCGTGGTGGCGGAGTCTCGTCCCGAAAGGTTGCTTATGATTTTTCTTCGGATGAAAGGCTTGATATAGCAGAAGATGGCCACCGGAGAGCCAACTGGGGGCCCACGAGGCAGGGGGCGCGCCCTGGGGGTAGGGCTCGCCCCCCACCCTCGTGGGCAGGTGGTGCCCCCCCTGACGTATTTCTTCCACTCAGTATTTTTTATATATTCTGAAAATAACTTCCGTGGAGTTTCAGGACTTTTGGAGTTGTGCAAAATAGGTCTCTAATATTTGCTCCTTTTCCAGCCCAGAATTCCAGCTGCTCGCATTCTCCCTCCTTATGTAAACCTTGTAAAATAAGAGAGAATAGGCATAAGTATTGTGACATAATGTGTAATAACAGCCCATAATGCAATAAATATCGATATAAAAGCATGATGCAAAGTGGACGTATCACAGGGTTGCGGCTAAGCCTCTGAGTGGGAGGATCGCTCTCCACTTGGAGTAGTTTTGTAACTTAATTAGGCGAGTACGGGGTCACGGCTAAGCCCTCGAGTGGGAGGATCACTCTCCACTCGAATTAGTTTTGTAACTGAAGAGAGTATGGGATCGCAGCTAAGCCCCCGAGTGAGAGGGTTGCTCTCCACTCGGAGTATTTTTGTAACTTAGGCGAGTACGGGGTCGCAGCTAAGCCACCGAGTGGCAGGATTGCTCTCCACTCGGAGTAGTTTTGTAACTTAGGCGAGTACAGGGTCGCAGCTAAGCCCCCGAGTGGGAGGGTTGCTCTCCACTCATAGTAGTTTTTTTAACTTAGGCGAGTACGGGGTCACAGCTAAGCCCCCAAGTGGGAGGCTTGCTCTCCACTCGGAGTAGTTTTGTAACTTAGGAGAGTACGGGGTCGCAGCTAAGTCCCCCGAATGGGAGGATTGCTCTCCACTCGAAGTAGTTTTGTAACTTAGGCGAGTACGGGGTCCCAGCTAAGCCCTCGACTGGGAGGATTGCTATCCACTCGGAGTAGTTTTGTAACTTGGGCGAGTACGGGGTCGCAGCTAAGCCTCCGAGTGGGAGGATTGCTCTCCACTCGGAGTAGTTTTGTAACTTAGGCGAGTATGGGGTCGCAGCTAAGCCCCCGAGTGGGAGGATTGCTCTCCACTTGGAGTAGTTTTGTAACTTAGGCGAGTACGGGGTCGCGGCTAAGCCCCCGAGTGGGAGGATTGCTCTCCACTCGGAGTAGTTTTGCAACTTAGGCGAATCGGGTCCGCAACTAAGCCTCCGAGTGGGAGGATTCCTCTCCACTCGGAGTAGTTTTGTAACTTAGGCGAGTACGGGGTCGCAGCTAAGCCCCCGAGTGGGAGGATTGCTCTCCACTCAGAGTAGTTTTGTAACTTAGGTGAATTCGGGGTCGCAGCTAAGCCCCCGAGTGGGAGGATTGCTCTCCACTCGGAGTAGTTTTGTAACTTAGGCGAGTACGGGGTCGCAGCTAAGCCCAGAGTGGGAGGATTGCTCTCCACTCGGAGTAGTTTTGCAACTTAGGCAAATCGGGTTTGCAGCTAAACCCCTGAGTGGGAGGATTGCTCTCCACTCAGAGTAGTTTTGTAACTTAGGCGAGTACGGGGTCGTAGCTAAGCCCCCGAGTGGGAGGATTGCTCCCCACTCAGAGTAGTTTTGTAACTTAGGTGAGTACGGGGTCGCAGCTAAGCCCCGAGTGGGAGGATTGCTCTCCAGTCGGAGTAGTTTTGTAACTTAGGAGAGTACAAGGTCGCAGATAAGCCCCCGAGTGGGAGGATTGCTCTCGAGTTGGAGTAGTTTTGTAACTTAGGTGAGCACGGGGTCACAGCTAAGCCCCCGAGTGGGAGGATTGCTCTCCACTCGTAGTAGCTTTGCAACTTAGGCGAATCGGGTTTGCAGCTAAGCCTCCGAGTGGGAGGGTTGCTCTCCACTCTGAGTGTTTTTGAAACTTAGGCGAATCAGGTTCGCGGCTTAGCCACCCACTTGGGGATTTGAACACATATGCTTAAGGGATAACAATCATTAAGATATTGCAAGAATCTTGTCTTTGATAAGCAAACTTAAGGATTCTTATTACAACTCGTCGATCCGAGTGCTTAGGTATAAAAACGGCGGAGCAGCTTCGCATTCCACGAGCGTGGATCGTCTTCTTTCTTGGCTACGTTGTAGAGGTCATACGCCCCATTGTGGAGCACCTTGGTGATGATGAAGGGTCCTTCCTAGGACGAAGCAAGCTTGTGAGGTCGTTTCCGGTGCACTCGGAGAACAAGATCTCCTTACTGAAATGCTCGCCCTCTGACATTTTGGGCATGGAATCGGCGCAGGTCTTGCTGATAGATGGTCGACCGGATTAGAGCCATCTCTCGCTCTTCCTCTAGGAGATCTACTGCATCTTGACGTGCATGTTCAGCTCCAGCTTCTGAGAAGAGTTCCACTCGGGGCGCATTGTGCAGCAAATCACTTGGAAGTACGGCTTCAACACCATACACCATGAAGAAGGGAGTTCGATCAGTCAACCGGTTGGGAGTTGTTCTCAGTCCCCATAAGACAGATGGTAACTCTGTCACCCAAGCCCCAGCAGCATGCTTGAGGTCGCGCATCAGTCGGGGCTTCAGCCCTTGAAGGATCAAGCCATTCGCTCTCTCTACCTTCCCATTTGACTGCGGGAGCACAACAGATGCATAATCGACCCGAGTGCCTTGGGAAGCGCAAAATGCTCTGAACTCATCAGAATCAAAGTTGGAGTCATTATATGTGATAATGCTGTGAGAAACTCCATATCTAAATATCATCTCTTTGATGAAACTGATGGCAGTGCTTGAGTCAAGATTCTTGATAGGCTTGGCTTCGATCCATTTGGTGAATTTGTCGACTGCTATGAGCAAATGAGTAAAGCCACTTATGCCAGTCTTGAAGGGTCCAACCATGTCCAACCCCCAAATTGCAAAAGGCCAGACGAGTGGAATAGTGTTCAAGGCAGATGCAATCTTGTGAGACATGTTTGAGTAAAATTGGCACCCTTCGCACTTGTCGACTATATCTTTAGCCATCTTATTTGCACGCGGCTAGTAGAATCCTGCTCGGTATGCTTTGGCCACGATGGTCCGAGAGGACGCATGGTGGCCACAGGTCCCCGAGTGGATCTCATTTAGGATAAATCGACCTTCTTCTAGAGAGATGCAGCGCTGAGCAACTCCGGTAACACTTTCTTTGTAAAGCTGTCCACTTATTATGATGAAGGCTTTGGATCGGCGGTCGATCTGGCGGGCCTCATCTTCATACTATGGGAGCTCCTGCCTGAGCAGGTATGCAATATATGGCACCGTCCAGTCGGCGGTGATCACCAAAACCTCCATGATTAGGTCGACCACAGCTGGGACTTCAATCTCAGTCAGATTGGTTGAGCTTATCGGTTGCGGGGGCTCCTTTGTAAAAGGATCTTCTTGAACCGACATGGTGTGGAGATGCTCCAAGAACACATTGCTGGGGATAGGTTTCTGAGTGGAACCTAACTTCACCAAATCATCGGCAGCTTGATTCTTTATCCGGGGTATGTGGTGGAGCTCTAACCCCTCAAACTTCTTCTCCAATTTTCTTACTGCATTGCAATAACCAGTCATAGCTGGGCTCCTGATATCCCACTCCTTCATCACTTGATTGACTACCAAATCTGAGTCGCCGTAAACCATCAAGAGTCGGACGCCGAGTGAGATGGCCATACGCAACCCATACAGAAGTGCCTCATATTCAGCTTCATTGTTGGAAGAATCAAAGTGAACCTGAAGAACATAACTGAGCTTGTCGCCTCTTGGGGATACCAGGACCACTCCAGCACCAGAACCATTCAACATTTTGGACCCATCAAAGAACATAGTCCAATGTTCCGAGTGAATCTGAGTCGGTTGCTGCTGCTCAATCCACTCGGCGAGGAAATCAGCTATTGCTTGATACTTGATTGCTTTCTTTGCCTCAAACTTGATATCCAAAGGAAGGAGTTCAATTGCCCACTTGGGCACTCGACCGGTTGCGCCCCGATTGTTCAGAATTTCTGATAATGGAGCGTCGCTGACAACCGATACCGAGTGGTCTGCGAAGTAATGTGCTACCGTGGTCAAATAAATTCTGTAGACCAGCTTCTGGTAATGTGGATACCTTTGCTTGGACGAGGTCAAGACTTCATAAATATAGTACACTGGGTGTTGGACTTTGTATGATTTGCCTTCTTCTTCCCGCTCGACTGTGAGCACCGTGCTGACAACCTATCCAGTGGCTGCAATGTATAGCAGTAGAGGCTCTTTGCTGATTGGGGCAGCAAGCACCGGCTGGGTGGAAAGCAGGGCTTTGAGCTCTACAAACGCTGCTTCGGCTTTAGGAGTCCACCCGAACTTGTCAGACTTCTTCATCAGTCAATAAAGAGGTAATGCCTTTTCACCGAGACAAGAAATGAATCGGCTCAATGCAGCCAAACAACCAGGAAGCTTCTGAGTGTCGTGCACACGCACATGGCTCTTCATTCGGAGGATTGCTCCAACCTTTTCTGGATTTGCGTCGATCCCTCATTCAGAAACAAGGAAACCGAGCAACTTTCCGCCCGGGACTCCGAATGTGTACTTCGACGGATTGAGCTTGATGTCATATCTTCTTAAGATGGAAAAGGTTTTAGCGAGGCCAGTCAATATGTCGGAACCCTTGCGTGACTTGACCACGATGTCATCCATGTATGCTTCCACGTTCCGACTGATTTGAGTGAGCATGCACTTCTGAATCATGCGCATGAACGTGGCGCCAGCATTCTTGATGCCAAAAGGCATGGTAACATAGCAAAAACACCCGAATGGGGTGATGAAGGCTGATTTTATTTCGTCGGGTCCGTACAGTCGGATCTGATGGTACCCGGAATACGCATCCAGAAAGGACAAGCGCTCACACCCCGTAGTTGAGTCGACAATCTGGTCGATGCGGGGGAGAGGGAAATGATCTTTCGGGCAGGCCCGATTGATGTGCTTGAAATCGATACACATACAAAGTGAATCATCTTTCTTGGGGACCATGACAACATTGGCGAGCCACTCAGAGTGGTATATCTCGTGAATGAACTCAGCTGCCAAAAGCCGAGCCACCTCTTCGCCAATTGCCTTCCTCTTCTCCACAGCGGACCGACGGATATGCTCTTTGACAGGTTTTACTTTTGGGTCGACGCGCAAACGGTGCTCAGCCAGTCCCCTAGGTACACCCGGCATGTCAGATGGTTTCCATGCGAAGATGTCCCAGTTGTCACGGAGGAACTGGATGAGCGCTTCTTCCTGTTTGCTGTCGAGGGTTGTTGAGATGTGGGTCGGAGCAGCATTGGGGTCGGTCGGGTGAATATGGACAGGCTTTGTTTCATCGGTTGACTGAAATGCGGACTCTAAGCAGGCTTCTTGGCTCGCAACAAATCACTCGGGTTTGCTTTCTTGTTGTACTCTTCCATCTCTACTGCTGCCATTTGCTCATCGGCAATCTTTGAGCCCTTCTGGAGGCACTCTTCTACTCTCTGCTGATTCCCTGTGACTGTGATCACGCCTCTAGGGCCAGGTATCTTCAACTTGAGATATACGTAACATGGTCGAGCCATGAAACGCGCATATGCGGGCCTGCCCAGAATGGCATGATAAGCACTGTGGAAATCTACCACCTCGAACGTCAACTTTTCCTTATGGTAATTCTTTGAATCACCGAAAACCACATCAAGAGTGATCTGACCAAGTGAATCGGCTTTCTTTCCTGGGATGACTCCGTGGAATCTCATGTTGCTCTCGCTAATCTTGGACATCAGAATGCCCATTCCTTGGAGGGTCTCAGCATACAGAATGTTCAGACCACTGCCACCATCCATCAGAACCTTGGTCAGTCGGGTGCCCCCAGTGACTGGGTCGACCACCAGCGCTTGCCGCCCGGGGGTAGCAACATGCGCTGGGTGATCGGACTGGTCAAATGTAATGGGTGTCTTCGACCACTTTAAATACGTCGTAGTTGCCAGAGCAACCATATTCACTTCTCGGTTGATAACTTCCAATCGACTTCTACTCTCGACGTCAGCAAAAATCACTAAAGTGGCATTGACATTGGGATAACCTTCATCTTCCTCTTTGTCCTCCTCCTTATCAGATTCCTTCTCCTTTTCCCTGGGCTGACCCTCTCAGAAGCTTTGAATCAGGAGTTGACACTGTCGAGTGGTATGCTTGGGGTAAATCCAGTTACCCTCTTTGTCTTTTTTGGTGTGTATGTGACATGGCAAATCGAGAACATTGTTTCCCGCTTGATCTTTCACTTTTTTGGGGATCCATGGCTGCTTAGGCTTTCCCTTGAACTTCCCTTGATTCACAACTGCGGCTTCAGCAGGACCTGCAGTTTCAGCTTTGCGCTTCTGCTTCCGACTGGAATTTCCTCCTTTGGTGTCTTGGGCGACTGGTTTTTTCTTGCCACTGCGAAGTCGGTCTTCCTCTTTGCTGTTAGCCTACCGAGTGGCTATTTCCATGATTCAGGCCAGGGTCATGTCTCCCGTCCGACCGAATTTCAGGTTGAGCTCTATGTACCGAACGCCCTCCTTGAAGGCGCAAACTGCTTGGTGCTGGGACACATTTTCCACCGTATGATGAAGGGTAGTCCATCTCTAAATGTAGTCTCTCAAGGTCTCATTTGGCTTCTGGACACAATGTTGCAATTCAGTCAACCCGGCTGGTCGCTTGTAGGTGCCCTCGAATGTTTTAACGAACACTTGGGCCAACTCTTCCCAACTGAAAATACTACTAGGGGCTAGCTGATTCAACCAAGCTCTGGCTGAACCTTCAAGCATCAAAGGGAGGTGTTTCATGGCCACATCATCGTTGTCGCCGCCGATCTGCACTGCCACTCGGTAATCTTCCAGCCATGTGTCAGGCTTCGACTCACCGGTGAACTTACTCACTCCCGTCGCCAACCTGAAGTTGGGAGGGATCTCAGCGGCTCTGGTGGCTCTACTGAAACATTCGGGTCCATAAACATGCACTCTGCTCCCAATCGGACGATCTCTGTCTTGTCCCTCTCTGTGTGCCCAGCCTCTGTCGACCAGACCTTGTACGAGAACTGATCTTGCATCAAACCCGGGCTCTCTTGGGTCAACTGGAGCTCTCTGCTCATCACCATACGGGTGCCCGTCATCATACCGCCGGGGCGCATACGATCCGCCCCTCGGAGGGGGCGTAGGCACTCGATGGCGGTCATCACGGCCGAATCGATGATCATACAGTCCATGGCCCCGATCCAGGTGTTGGTCCTTGTCGGTGTACTAAAGTAGGGGTACCTTAGTACCCCAGACTTGTGCACGGGAAGTTGTAGCACCCTGCGGCGAGGCCCGCCCAGGAAGCACCAAGAGAAGACCAAGCATTCAAGACAAGGCCCCCGGCAAGAGGAGCTTGCCGGGCCAAGAAGACAAGGCCCCCGGCAAGAGGAGCTTGCCGGGCCAAGAAGACAAGACCCCGGCAAGAGGAGCTTGCCGGGACGACTGAGCCCGTGTAATACCATCCAAGAACAAAGTATACGAGACAGAAGATCGAGACCCCGACAAGAGGAGCTTGTCGGGAAGGCCGAACCCAGGCACCACAAGAGAAGCCCGCCACGGCGCGCCATGCGCCCCGGCAAGGCCTGATAGCCGACAAGCTATCAGGCACAGGAAGACGACCCCCGCGGCAAGCCACTTGCCGCGGCAAATCGCCACCTCAGGACTGCGCTCCAGCTCGCCCGCCCACGCGTCGCTCCGAGGCTTCCCCCAAGGGCACGTGGCGGGGCACCGCGCAGCCTGGGGTATGCGGTGGCATGCAGCCACCATCGTGGCGAGCGGTGGCGCACCTAACGGTCCGCCTCGGTGCTGTCCGGGCGACCGTGACGGGCATTTAATGCCCTTGTCCCCTACCGTCAGAAGTAGGTATGATAACACTGTGCCGCACTGTAGCGCCACTGTTCCCGCACTGTCACAACTTCCACCCCTTTTACACTTTTACCCCTTTCTCTTATGTTGACACCTGTCGGTGACCCCTTTGCGCTATAAAAGGAGGCCCGTGTGCAACGTAGAGGGGGTTCGGAGGTGCGGAATCCAGACAGCCATACGCTCGGTGCAGCTAGCTCTCCAAGCTCCCGAGCTCCCCAGTTCAATACAACCAAGCAGGAGTAGGGTTTTACGCGTCCATCGCGGCCCGAACCTGGGTAAACCGCCCGTGTGCTCGCCTCGATCTGCTCTCCGTGCTCCCTCCGCCCCCCTCACCGGACAACGAAAGGGGCTCCGGCCCCATAGGTGCTCGCGGGGGACGCCGTCCACCCCGACATCTTTGGCGCGCCAGGTAGGGGGTGCGTCGAGGTTGTGCGGATCTGATTCAGGCGAACACTGGTAAGTTCAGGTATGAACAGGTACCGGCGGAGGCATTCCTCCCTACGGAATCGTGCACGGCCCTCCTCGAGTACCCACTCACGCAGAGTTCGGGCAAGAAGCAGCTGCTCCTTGAGGAGGACCGCCTTCCGGCCGCTGGGCGAACCGCTCGCTTCCAGCGAATCCTGCGCCGCTCCTGTAGCCGCAGCGGTTAGCGCCGGAAGCCGCGAAAAAGGCGACCTCGTTCTTCGGCGCGTTTCGTCACGCCAAGATCCAAACGAGTCGACGCCGACCGTGGGAGGAGTTTCGCCAACGCGATTGCCGGAACCCGTTCCGTCAACCAACCTCCCTGCCCAAGTCTTGCCGCAGTTGCATGTGATCCTTGGCGCAGGGGCGGGCGCAGACCCCGCGCATCAGTGAAAGCTCCTATGCTTTGCGCTTTTTGCCTTTTACATGCTCCTCCTCGTTATTTGCATGTATTATTTGGCATCCTGCGTAACATGCATGTCCAGTAAGCATCAGCACGCCGAAAGGCCATGTGCTTGCTTCCCTCTTTATTTTCCTTGCCTCTTAGACAGAGGGAGCGTTCCTCGCGCACAAAGTTTGCCGGGGGAAGGAGATGGGAGAGGAACCAAGTGCTGGAACCAAGTGCTGTCCGAGAAAAAGAAGCCTCGTCGAGGAACGAGCGTTATGCATAAGCTAAGTTATTAGAATTTGAGCAGTTCAGATTCTTAATTTTCGGTTGTCTTCCTTGAACAGTCACACTTTGTATGGAAAACCTGTGCGCGGAGGAACCTACCCGCGGCTAGCCGCACCCTCACCTTGTTTCGAGTATGCTCAACGGTTTAAGTGAGCTGCGATGAGCGTCGCGCCCTTGTTTCGTTTCCGAGCACACTCAACAAGCTGAGCGCGATTGCGACTGGCTGCGGCGAGGTTGCTTCCCGGTGAGGCCTTGGCCGGCAGGCTGCTATAAGCCCAAGGGCCCCTTGCCGGAAAGTTCCCCGGGAGCGTAGGGTGAAAAGCATACAAAGTAAAGGGCCAGGACAAGGAAGATAACAATGCACTGATTGGTTCAGATAAGATAAAAACCTTACGTAACTTATCACAGTGGCTAATGAGCTCATAACGCCGTGTGCAGCGACAAAAAGAGATAAGATAAAGGAGGCTTAGTCTACGCGGTCGCCCTCAATCCTGGAAATCTTGCCCACTCTGGCGATGATGTCGGCGACCTGCTCCTTCAGCGCCTCCATGTCAGCGTCGGCCGGCAGGCTGCGAAGAACGTTGATGAGATTTATACCGGGATTGCGGTATACAATCTTCGTCAGCACACGCTCCAAGGTTCCCGTGCAGGCCCGGCGCGTCTCCTCGGCCAGTTGCGCGGGGATCTTCTTCCGAAGATCCGCAAGAGCCGGCGCGACCCCTCTGAAGAAGAGGCTGAGCTTGGCGCTGTGAGGGAGGTCCGGGTCCGGAGAGTAGATGAGGTGTTCCAACTTCCACGCCAGCAACTCCTGGTCGATGTTGGATGCAGAAGACACCAGGTCCTCGGTCCACACCGCGACGGTCCGACGGAAGTCCTCGGCCGCAGTGTTGGCGCTCTCCGCCAAGCTTCGCTCCTTGCGGAGCCCCTCCTCCAGCGCGGAGACTTTCAGCTCCAGGGCCTCGATAGAGTCCTTGGCGGCCTTCAGCTCGTCGCCCTGCTTGGAGAGACACGCCTGGAGTTCGGAGTTGGCGTGGGCGTCCTTCTCCCGCTCCGCATTGAGCGCGCCGACCCTCTCCGCGCTCGCCTTCAACGACTCCTCTAGCTGCGCGACCTTGGCGGCAAGCTCCTCCCTGGCGGTCTCCGCGGCAGCCGCGGCGGCTTTCGCCTCTTCCAGCTCCTCGCCAAGGGCCCGCTCCCGAGCGGCAAGTTCCTCCTCGTGGGAGTTGAGATTGGCCTGCAGCTGGGCAAGCTCTCCCTCTCGCCGGGACAGCTCCACCCCGGCGAGCCGCCGCTGCTCTTCGGCGTCGGCCTTCTGCAGCACCCACTCCTGGTACTCCCCGGCGAGCCTCTCGCGCTCCTCCGCCACGCCGCGGAGGGCAGCTTGGTTGGCGGCGCGGAGCTCCGTCGCACGCTTCTCCATCTCGATGGCGGCCTCCGCAGCGAGGGTCTCCCGGGAAGCAAGCTTCGCCTGCCTGGCCCGGTAAAGGGCCAGGAGCCGGCGAAGCAGCTTCTCCTCCTCGGGCTCTTCGGCCCCGCCGGGCGCCTCGACAATCTTCAGGCCCGCGGAGGCGAGGACCTCCCCATCAAGGGCCTCGCCCTCCGCGGGGGCCCGCGCAGAAGAGCCCCATGGCACCTGGATGAAGATGCCATTGGGGGCTTCAAGGTAATGACCCGCCCGCTCCTTTTCGGCGGAGGGGCCGGCGGCCGGCGCAGCGCCTGGTGCTCCTGCTGCCTCCGGGTCGGCAGTGCGACCGCCGTCCCCCTCCCCGGCCGTTGCGTCCGCCACTGGGGCGGTCTCCTGCGCGGATGGCTCGGCAGCTCCCGCCGCGTCCTCAGCGGCAGGGGCGTCGCCGCTGCCGCCGCGCGCACCCTCCTCCTCCTCGATGTTGATGACCTCCGTCTCCATCTGCTCGGGGGGAGGGGAATCTAGAAGAAGGAGAATAGAGAACAAAAGAAATTCAAGCAAACATGCAAAAAAAAAGAGACGAACCCAAGATGACTAAGTCACAGAGCTTGCCCTGGCGGACGTCATCAGCGGCGGGTTCCCTCGCCGGGGAGCTCTGCCTTGGCGGGGTCACCGCCCTCGCCGGGCTACCCGCCCCTGGCGGGGTACTCGCCCTCGGCGGAGTGCTCGCCCTTGGCGGGATGCTCTCCTTTACCGGAGAGCTCGGCCTTGGCGGGGACGGCGGGGCCCGCGGCTCCTCGGGGGCGGTTTCTGGACGCTCCTGCGGCTGCGGCCCCACCTCTGCACGAGACAGTATTATCAAGATACCAGCGCAGGGACGATCCCTCAAGCACGCCCGACGAGCGAAAGTACGGAACCCAGACTTACGCTGGGGGCTGCGCTGGGGGCTACGCTGGGGGCTGCCCCTCGGAGCAGCGCTCGGATCCGGCAGGCTGGGCTCCGGCACGCCCCCAGTTGCCGCGGTGGGCGAGTCGCCCACAACCTCAACCACGGGGGCCTTGGCTTTCTTCGCCACTCGCTCCGCCAAGGTCCTGAAGTTAAGATAAGGAACAAGATCAGAGCCTGCGACAATCAAGGCAAAGTTTACGAAGATGCAAGACCTCAAAGCTCTTACTCCCGTTCGTCCTCGTCGTCGTCGTCGCTCAAGGCGGAGAAATCAAACTCCACCTGACGCGCGGTCACGCGGGGGGCGGGAGGCGAGGTCTCCCTCGGGCGCTTGGCGGTCCCGACGGTTGCCGGGGCCCGGGGAGCGGGCGGAGCCGCCGCTCCACCCTCCAAGGGCTCCTTTCCGTGCGGCGCTGCCTTACGGGGCGCCCCCGACGTGGCTGACGCGCCGGGCGCCCTCGTCGCAACCTGGCTCCCCCGGGAGGCTCGTGCCGCTTGGCGGGGTGGTTGTTGCCGGGAGGCCGGCGCCTTTGCCCCCATCGCCGTCCTGCGGAGGCGCTTCGCTGGAGAACGCCTGGGGCTTACACGGGGCGAGGAGGTCTCCGACGCTGAGGGAAGGTCATCGGCGTAAAGCTCCAAGGATCCGTCAGAGCCGTCGTCACCACCGTCCTCCTCCTCCACCCCGGCAAGCCTGCTGGACCCAGCGTCCTGCGCTGTGGCCCCTTGTCCTCCGGCGGTGGTGGCCCTCGCCGCGGCCTCGATCAAGATCCCCTGGATCCCGGAGTGCCTCAGAGAGGGAACCCCGGCGAGCTCGTCGGGGGGCAGCTTCAGCAGTCTGCGGATCTCCGCCACCTCCGCTTGGCGGGACGCCTCCGCGGCCTCCGCCTCCTCGGGCGAGAAGCCGAACTCCCCGGCCGCTGCGGCTGCGGTGGCCTCTTCAGCCCAAGAAGCTATGCATGCTACCTCTCGCGCGGTGGTGTCCCGCGTCAGCCCCAGGGCCTCGTCCTTCTTCTTCACCACCTCCGCCAGGTTGTCGAAGAAGTTCATGATGACGTCTGGCTTGGGCGGAATCCACGTGCGGTCGACGCCGTGCGAGTCGCACGCGGGCATCATGGCGCGAAGGGAATCCCGGGCCGAGCTGTTGCAAAGAGGCACAACTCCCCGGGGCTCCCTAAACCACTCTGGGTGGGCCGGGTCATGCTTGAATAGCTCCCGGACCATCCCCTTCAGCTCCACCGACGTGAAGTTGAAGTTGAGCCCGGGGCGCAGCCTCATTATGTCCGCCGCGTTGCTATACTCCCAGACTGGCCTCTTCCTATCTTGAAGAGGGGCGATGCGGCGGCGGAGGAAGTCTGCGCCCACCTCTCCGACGGACAGCCTCGCTGACCGAAGACGGAGAATCCTGATGAGGGCGACGTCGAGCTTGCGGTCGTCCGAATCCAGCTCGCTCCAATCCTTGCCGCGCATAATAGGTGTTGCGCGCGGCGCGGTGAAAGGTTGCGGCTGGTCCTCGACAACCCAGCACCAGTCGGCACGCCACTCCTCCCATTTGCCGCGGAGCTCCCCCGGCAAGTAGGAATCCTTCTTGTTCAGGCGAAAGACCCAAGATATCCCTCCGGCGAGGGGGGCGCCGGCCTCTACTCTAGGGATGAAGAAGTGCCTAAAAAGCGCGACGTTTGGATATACCCCAATATAGTTTTCGCACATATGCGCGAAAACCGCCATCGTGAGGACGGCGTTGGGAGTGAAGTCAAGAAGGTGGAGGCCGAAGGTGTTCATTATGTCGCAGAAGAAGTCAGAAAAAGGAGGGCAAAGACCGCAGTGGAAGAAGGCTGCGAAGAAATAATACCCGCCGGGGTAGTTGCCCTTGGCGGCGGCCGGATAGGCTCGGGTGCGGGGATGCGCCTTGGTCTCCTCGGCCCAGAACAAGTAGTACTTGTTCCAGAGCTCCCGCGCGCTGAGCTTCGGCGAGAAGACGAGGTTCTGCTTCCGCAGCAAGGTGAGCATCGCCGCGTGCTCCGATTTCTCTTTCTTGGTCTTCTCCGCCTTCGCCTTCTCGGTCTTCGGGGCCATGGCGGAGGCGGCGAGGGAAGGGAGACGAAGGATCCGGTAGCACCGCAGGTGCGAGCGAGCGGCGGAGGAAATATGGAGGCGGAGCGCAAAGGGGATCTCTGGAGACGGGAGAGGACGCAGTAAAGGCGAAGGAGGGGAGCCGCTCCCGTTTCCTCTGCCTTATAAGGGGAAGTGGCGGACACTCCGTTCTTGCCATTAAGAGATCGTGCGCGACGTGACGCGCGCCTGCGCGGTTCAGCCCCGCGCACGCCACCCACGTCACGCTCACCCCGCACGCCCCGCCCCCACGACGCCGCGATAAGCGCGCGCCGCCTGGGGAAGGTGCGACGGATGCGGAGTTAAGGAGCAGCGCGACCAAGGCCACGCGTGCCCGTGCACTGTTAGGGCCTGGCCCAACGACGCTCGGCACCGTGTGTGGCCCAGGCCCGGGGGCTCCTGTCGGTGTACTAAAGTAGGGGTACCTTAGTACCCCAGACTTGTGCACGGGCAGTTGTAGCACCCTGCGGCGAGGCCCGCCCAGGAAGCGCCAAGAGAAGATCAAGCATTCAAGACAAGGCCCCCGGCAAGAGGAGCTTGCCGGGCCAAGAAGACAAGGCCCCCAGCAAGAGGAGCTTGCCGGGCCAAGAAGACAAGACCCCGGCAAGAGGAGCTTGCCGGGACGACTGAGCCCGTGTAATACCATCCAAGAACAAAGTATACGAGACAGAAGATCGAGACCCCGACAAGAGGAGCTTGTCGGGAAGGCCGAACCCAGGCACCACAAGAGAAGCCCGCCACGGCGCGCCATGCGCCCCGGCAAGGCCTGATAGCCGACAAGCTATCAGGCACAGGAAGACGACCCCCGCGGCAAGCCACTTGCCGCGGCAAATCGCCACCTCAGGACTGCGCTCCAGCTCGCCCGCCCACGCGTCGCTCCGAGGCTTCCCCCAAGGGCACGTGGCGGGGCACCGCGCAGCCTGGGGTATGCGGTGGCATGCAGCCACCATCGTGGCGAGCGGTGGCGCACCTAACGGTCCGCCTCGGTGCTGTCCGGGCGACCGTGACGGGCATTTAATGCCCTTGTCCCCTACCGTCAGAAGTAGGTATGATAACACTGTGCCGCACTGTAGCGCCACTGTTCCCGCACTGTCACAACTTCCACCCCTTTTACACTTTTACCCCTTTCTCTTATGTTGACACCTGTCGGTGACCCCTTTGCGCTATAAAAGGAGGCCCGTGTGCAACGTAGAGGGGGTTCGGAGGTGCGGAATCCAGACAGCCATACGCTCGGTGCAGCTAGCTCTCCAAGCTCCCGAGCTCCCCAGTTCAATACAACCAAGCAGGAGTAGGGTTTTACGCGTCCATCGCGGCCCGAACCTGGGTAAACCGCCCGTGTGCTCGCCTCGATCTGCTCTCCGTGCTCCCTCCGCCCCCCTCACCGGACAACGAAAGGGGCTCCGGCCCCATAGGTGCTCGCGGGGGACGCCGTCCACCCCGACAGTCCTGGTGGTGCCCACGATCTTCACGCCGTGGAGCGATCTTGGACTATGAGCCGACTGAACTGTGTTTGCAACCACAAATCTGCTATGGATCCTGTTGCGCGACTGAGAAACTGTAGAGTTTTGTTCACCCGCTGCCCGGAGCAGCGCTCGAATCTGCAACAAACCTCTACCAGCCTCTGAACGGGATGGCTGAATCGACTTTGCTATACGAGTTGCAGCTGCAAGATTCTGGATCGGTGTGCAATATACCTGAGGCTCAGGCGGGAACAATTGTCGATGACGTCAACTGGATTCAGGGATCTGCCGACGAGCGCGTTCGTTGAGTGAATGTTGGAGATTCTCCAGGCGCACGCGCTCAGCCAAGGTGGCTAGGCGCGCAGCCTCCAAGGCCCGAGCCTCAGAGGTCTCTCCGATGATGGGGGTGTGGAGTGCCTCCATGTTGCGACGATGCAGCTCCTCCCTCTGCTCTGAAGTGAGGGCTTTAGGATGATACTCGTCATGACCATGCGACGGACCGCCGCCACCATCGCCGCCGCCACTGCGACGGAAACCAGGCGAGCTGCATGGTGTGTCGACCATCAGGACTTCCGCCACAGGGTCGCTGCTCCCGCACTCGGACAGGGTCTCGGCGGAACCAGTGGACAGGTCGAATAGTCCGTAGAGAGATTCGTTAGGCTCGATTGCCGCGACTTGAGGGGTGGCCGAGTGGCGGGCCACCGCATGCTTCACCCACTGCTGAAGCCGTGATCGACGAGATTGCTTGCGACGGCAAACAGCTGGGAGCGAGGATGCCATGGAAGCCGACCGATACTGGGTTGACGGCTGCCGCAAAAGGACGACGCAAGCGCATGCGCAAAAGTACGTCACCCCATGGACGGGAGGCATCTGGACATCGAGGGGGGCCACTTGGAGCCAGGCGGGGTCGTCGGCGATGAAAACAAGCGCACCGAGACAGATCTCGCGGCCCAAAGCCAAATCACCGCCAGAAACCATGTTGATGGAGATCTGAAAAACTGCAACCTCACCGGAAGTCGCTAAGACACATGCCCCATGGTGGGCGCCAACTGTCATGGGAGCAAGTCTGACAGTAAGAGTAGGGGGTACGTAGGAGGAGGCAAGATCCTAGCTACGGTGAGGTTGTGCACCAAGATTTACGAGTTCAGGCCCTTCTCGGAGGAAGTAAAAGCCCTACGTCTCGGTGCCCCGAGGCTTGGTCGACTGGATATGCGTGTGATGTCTACTACACAACCTTCTTCTTGTACATGTTGTTGGGCCTCCAAGTGCAGAGGTTTGTAGGACAGTAGCAAATTTCGCTCAAGTGGATGACCTAAGGTTTATCAATCCGTGGGAGGCGTAGGATGAAGATGGTCTCTCTCAAGCAACCCTGCAACCAAATAACAAAGAGTCTCTTGTGTCCCCAACACACCCAATACAATGGTAAATTGTATAGGTGCACTAGTTCGGCGAAGAGATGGTGATACAAGTGCAATGTGGATGGTAGATGTAGGTTTTTGTAAACTGAAAATATAAAAACAGCAAGGTAACAAGCGGTAAAAGTGAGTGTAAACGGTATTGCAGTGCTAGGAAACAAGGCCTAGGGTTCATACTTTCACTAGTGCAAGTCCTCTCAACAATAATAACATAGTTGGATCATATAACTATCCCTCAACATGCAACAAAGAGTCACTCCAAAGTCACTAATAGCGGAGAACAAACAAAGAGATTATGGTAGGGTACGAAACCACCTCAAAGTTATTCTTTCCAATCAATCCGTTGGGCTATTCCTATAAGTGTCACAAACAGCCCTAGAGTTCGTACTAGAATAACACCTTAAGACACAAATCAACCAAAACCCTAATGTCACCTAGGTACTCCAATGTCACCTCAAGTATCCGTGAGTATGATTATACGATATGCATCACAAAATCTTAGATTCATCTATTCAATCCAACACAAAGAACCTCAAAGAGTGCCCCAAAGTTTCTACCGGAGAATCACGACGAAAACGTGTGCCAACCCCTATGCATAGGTTCATGGGCGGAACCCGCAAGTTGATCACCAAAACATACATCAAGTGAATCACGTGATATCCCATTGTCACCACAGATACGCACGACAAGACATACATCAAGTGTTCTCAAATCTTTAAAAACTCAATCCGATAAGATAACTTCAAAGGGAAAACTTAATCCATTACAAGAGAGTAGAGGGGGAGAAGAAACATAAGATCCAACTATAATAGCAAAGCTCGCGATACATCAAGATCATGCCAAATCAAGAACACGAGAGAGAGAGAGAGAGAGAGATCAAACACATAGCTACTGGTACATACCCTCAGCCCCGAGGGTGAACTACTCCCTCCTCATCATGGAGAGCGCCGGGATGATGAAGATGGCCACCTGTGAGGGTTCCCCCCTCCGGCAGGGTGCCGGAACAGGGTCCCAATTGACTTTTGGTGGCTATAGAGGCTTGCGGCAGCGGTGCTCCCGATCTAATCTCTGTTCTGGAAGTTTTAGGGTACGTGAGTATATATGGGTGCAGGAAGTACGTCGGTGGAGCTTCGGGGGCCCCACGAGGCAGGGGGTGCGCCCCCACCCTCGTGGGCACCTCCCTTCTCTCCTGACGTGGGGTCCAAGTCCATCCGGTAGCTTTCCTTCCAAAAATAACTTCTCCAGTTGATTTCGTTCTGTTTCGACTTCGTTTGATATTCCTTTTCTTCAAAACACTGAAATAGGCAAAAAAACAGCAAATCTGGGTTGGGCCTCCGGTTAATAGGTTAGTCCCAAAAGTAATATAAAAGTGGAAAATAAAGCCCAAAGTTGCCCAAAACAGTAGATAATATAGCATAGAGCAATAAAAAATTATAGATACGTTGGAGACGTATCAAGCATCCCCAAGCTTAATTCCTGCTCGTCCTCGAGTAGGTAAATGATAAAAAAGAATTTTTGATGCGAAGTGCTACTTGGCATAATTTCAATGTAATCCTTCTTAATTCTGGTATGAATATTCAGATCCGAAAGATTCAAGACAAAAGTTCATGTTGACATAAAAATAATAATACTTCAAGCATACTAACAAAGCAATCATGTCTTCTCAAAATAACATGGCCAAAGAAAGTTATCCCTACAAAATCATATAGTCTGGCTATGCTCTATCTTCACCACACAAAGTATTTAAATCATGCACAACCCCGATGACAAGCCAAGCAATTGTTTCATACTTTTGACATTCTCAAAACTTTTTCAATCTTCACGCAATACATGAGCGTGAGCCATGGATATAGCACTATGTGGAATAGAATGGTGGTTGTGGAGAAGACAAAAAGGAGAAGATAGTCTCACATCAACTAGGCATATCAACGGGCTATGGAGATGCCCATCAATAGATATCAATGTGAGTGAGTAGGGATTGCCATGCAACGGATGCACTAGAGCTATAAGTATATGAAAGCTCAACAAAAGAAACTAAGTGGGTGTGCATCCAACTCGCTTGCTCACGAAGACCTAGGGCATTTTGAGGAAGCCCATCATTGAAATATACAAGCCAAGTTCTATAATGTAAAATTCCCACTAGTACATGAAAGTGACAACATAGGAGACTCTCTATCATAAAGATCATGGTGCTACTTTGAAGCACAAGTGTGGTAAAACAATAGTAGCATTGTCCCTTCTTTCTTTTTCTCTCATTTTTTTATTTGGGCCTTTCTCCTTTTTTATGGCCTCTTTTTTTATTTTTTTATTTTTTGTCCGGAGTGTCACCCCGACTTGTGGGGGAATCATAGTCTCCATCATCCTTTCCTCACTGGGACAATGCTCTAATAATGATGATCATCACACTTTTATTTACTTACAACTCAAGAATTACAACTCAATACTTAGAACAAGATATGACTCTGTATGAATGCCTGCGGTGGTGTACCGGGATGTGCAATGACTCATGAGTGACATGTATGAAAGAATTATGAATGGTGGCTTTGCCACAAATACGATGTTAACTACATGATCACGCAAAGCAATATGACAATGATGAAGCGTGTCATAATAAACGGAACGGTGGTAAGTTGCATGGCAATATATATCAGAATGGCTATGGAAATGCCATGATAGGTAGGTATGGTGGCTGTTTTGAGGAAGGTATATGGTGGTTGTATGATACCGGCGAAAAGTGCGCGGTATTAGAGAGGCTAGCAATGGTGGAAGGAAGAAAAGTGTGTATAATCCATGGACTCAACATTAGTCATGAAGAACTCATATACTTATTGAAAAAACCTACAAGTTATCAAAACAAAGTATTACACGCATGCTCCTAGGGGGATAGATTGGTAGTAAAAGACCATCGCTCATCCCCGACCACCACTCATAAGGAAGATAATCAATAAATAAATCATGCTCCGACTTCATCACATAACGGTTCACCATACGTGCATGCTACGGAAATCACAAACTTTAACACAAGTATTTCTCAAATTCACAACTACTCAACTAGCATGACTCTAATATCACCATCTTCATATCTCAAAACAATTATCAAGCATCAAACTTTTCTTGGTATTCAACACACTCATAAGAAAGTTTTACAAATCTTGCATACCAAGCATATTCGGATTAAGCACATTACCATGCTATTTAAGACTCTCAAAATAATATAAGTGAAGCATGAGAGTTCATCTATTTCTTGAAAATAAAACTACCACCATGCTCTAAAAGATATAAGTGAAGCACTAGAGCAAACAACAAACTACACCGAAAGATATAAGTGAAGATCGATGAGTAGTAGAATAATTATGCAACTATGTGAAGACTCTCCCATTTTAAGAATTTCAGATCTTGGTACTTTATTCAAACAGCAAGAAAAGCTAAATAAAATGACATGACACTCCAAGCAAAACACATATCATGCGGTGAATAAAAATATAGCTCCAAGTAAAGTTACCGATGAACGAAGACGAAAGAGGGGAAGCCTTCCGGGGCATCCCCAAGCTTATATGCTTGGTTATCCTTGAATATCATCTTGGGGTGCCTTGGGCATCCCCAATATTAGGCTCTTGACACTCCTTATTCCATAGTCCATCGAATCTTTACCCAAAACTTGAAAACTTCACAACACAAAACTCAACAGAAAAATCGTGAGCTCCGTTAGCGAAAGAAAACAAAACACCACTTCAAGGTACTGTAATGACCTAATTTTTTATTTATATTGGTGTTAAACCTACTGTATTCCAACTTCTCTATGGTTTGTAAACTATTTTACTAGCCATAGAGTCATCAAAATAAGCAAACAACACACAAAAACAAAATCTGTCAAAAACAGAACAGTCTGTATTAATCTGTAACTAACGCAAACTTATGGAACTCAAAAATTTCTAAAATAAATTGGTGGACCTGAGTAATTTATCTAGTAATCATCTGCAAAAAGAATCAACTAAATAACACTCTCCAGTAAAAAGTTCTAGCTAATCTCGTGAGCACTAAAGTTTCTGTTTTTTACAGCATGATCATAAAGACTTCACCCAAGTCTTCCCAAAGGTTCTACTTGGCACAAACACTAAATAAAACACAAAACCACATCTAAACAGAAGCTAGATAGGCTATTATTCCTAAACAGAACCAAAAATCAAGAAACTAAAATAAAATTGGGTTGCCTCCCAACAAGCGCTATCGTTTAACGCCCCTAGCTAGGCATGATGATTTCAACGATGCTCACATAAAAGATAAGAATTGAAACATAAAGAGAGCATCATGAAGAATATGACTAGCACATTTAAGTCTAACCCACTTCCTATGCATAGGGATTTTGTGAGTAAACAACTTATGGTAACAATAATCAACTAGCATAGGAAGGCAAAACAAGCATAACTTCAAAACTTTAAGCACATAGAGAGGAAGCTTGATATTATTGCAATTCCTACAAGCATATGTTCCTCCCTCATAATAATTTTCAGTAGCATCACAAATTAATTCAACAATATAACCAGCACCTAAAGCATTCTTTTCATGATCTACAAGTATAGATTTTTTATTACTCTCCACATAAGTAAATTTCTTCTCATGAATAGTAGTGGGAGCAAACTCAACAAAATAACTATCATATGATTGAAAATTAAGAGCAAGATGACAAGTTTCATGGTTATCATTATTATTTAAAGCATACGTATCATCACAATAATCATCATAGATAGGTGGCATGCTTTTATCATAGTAAATTTGCTCATCAAAGCTTGGGGGACAAAAAATATCATCTTCATCAAAAATAGCTTCCCCAAGCTTGTGGCTTTGCATATCATTAGCATCATGGATATTCAAGGAATTCATACTAATAACATAGCAATCATGCTCATCATTCACATATTTAGTGCAAAACATTCTAATGCATTCTTCCTCTAGCAATTGAGCACAATTTTCCTTTCCATCATACTCACGAAAGATATTAAAAAGATAAAGCATATGAGACATCCTCAATTCCATTTTTTTGTAGTTTTCTTTTATAAACTAAACTAGTGCTAAAACAAGAAACAAAAGATTCGATTGCAAGATCTAAAGATATACCTTAAAGCACCAACCTCCCGGGCAACGGCGCCAGAAAAGAGCTTGATGTCTACTACACAACCTTCTTCTTGTAGACGTTGTTGGGCCTCCAAGTGCAGAGGTGCAGGACAGTAGCAAATTTCCCTCAAGTGGATGACCTAAGGTTTATCAATCCGTGGGAGGCGTAGGATGAATATGGTCTCTCTCATGCAACCCTGCAACCAAATAACAAAGAGTCTCTTGTGTCCCCAACACACCCAATACAATGGTAAATTGTATAGGTGCACTAGTTTGGCGAAGAGATGGTGATACAAGTGCAATATGTATGGTAGATATAGGTTTTTGTAAACTGAAAATATAAAAACAGCAAGGTAACAAGCGGTAAAAGTGAGTGTAAACGGTATTGCAATGCTAGGAAACATGGCCTAGGGTTCATACTTTCACTAGTGCAAGTCCTCTCAACAATAATAACAGAGTTGGATCATATAACTATCCCTCAACATGCAACAACGAGTCACTCCAAAGTCACTAATAGCGGAGAACAAATGAAGAGATTATGGTAGGGTACGAAACCACCTCAAAGTTATTCTTTCCAATCAATCCGTTGGGCTATTCCTATAAGTGTCACAAACAACCCTAGAGTTCGTACTAGAATAACACCTTAAGACACAAATCAACCAAAACTCTAATGTCACCTAGATACTCCAATGTCACCTCAAGTATCTGTGGGCATGATTATATGATATGCATCACAAAATCTCAGATTCATCTATTCAATCCAACACAAAGAACCTCAAAGAGTGCCCAAAATTTCTACCATAGAATCACGACAAAAACTTGTGCCAACCCCTATGCATAGGTTCATGGGCGGAACCCGCAAGTTGATCACCAAAACATACATCAAGTGAATCACGTGATATCCCATTGTCACCACAGATACACACGACAAGACATACAACAAGTGTTCTGAAATCTTTAAAGACTCAATCCGATAAGATAACTTCAAAGAGAAAACTCAATCCATTACAAGAGAGTAGAGGGGGAGAAGAAACATAAGATCCAACTATAATAGCAAAGCTCGTGCTACATCAAGATCGTGCCAAATCAAGAACACGAGAGAGAGAGAGATCAAACACATAGCTACTGGTACATACCCTCAGCCCCCAGGGTGAACTACTCCCTCCTCGTCATGGAGAGCGCCGAGATGATGAAGATGGCCATCGGTGAGGGTTCCCCCCTCCGGCAGGGTGCCGGAACAGGGTCCCGATTGACTTTTGGTGGCTACAGAGGCTTGCGGCGGCGGAACTCCCGATCTAATCTCTGTTCTAGAAGTTTTAGGGTGCGTGAGTATATATGGGTGCAGGAAGTACGTCGATGGAGCTTCGGGGGCCCCACGAGGCAGGGGGCGCGCCCTAGGGGGGTGGGCGCGCCCCACCCTCGTGGGCACCTCCCTTCTCTCCTGACGTGGGTTCCAAGTCCATCCGGTAGCTTTCCTTCCAAAAATAACTTCTCTAGTTGATTTCTTTCCATTTTCGACTTCGTTTGATATTCCTTTTCTTCTAAACATTGAAATAGGCAAAAAAATAGCAAATCTGGACTGGGCCTCCGGTTAATAGGTTAGTCCCAAAAGTAATATAAAAGTGGAAAATAAAGCCCAAAGTTGCCCAACACAGTAGATAATATAGCATGGAGCAATAAAAAATTATAGATACGTTGGAGACGCATCATCGTGAAAGTTACAGGGGGTGCGAACCCTTGTGCCTGAGGAGGGGGTGGCTTATATAGAGTGCGCTAGACCCCTGCAGCCCTTAGTTACACATGGTTCAATGTACATTAAGACAGGGTGTTACTGGTAACGCTAGCTATAAAGGACTATAAACGATCTTTAAGACTACGAAGTGAACGCCTGACCGTTGCCATCTTGAGGTGATTTTAGACCTTCTATCCTTCCGAGTGATTCTTTGTGTGGTCGATTGACTGTATCTTGGTCGAGTGGAATTGGGATATCCGAGTGGTATATCTGGTCGAGTGGATTGCACTCCAATGTGATTTCAGTCGGTATCTTCTGTTGATTCTTGAATGTACCTGACTTTAGGGAAGTGACCTTGTGTAGGATGTCTAGGACAGGCCTATGACCCTACCCTAGGTACATGTCATCGTCATGTAGAGAATCTACAATGGAGGCAGCAGAGCATAGACCCCTTAATCATGTCTTGCTCCTTGGCCCCAAACAAGTACATATAATGGTATCAGAAATTCCTCCAGCTGATTTGATTGATGCTCATCACCAACCATCATCCTTTTTTTGCGAGGCACCAACCATTATCCTCATAGGAATCCTGGCCCTTGTGTATAATCCTGCAATGAGCAAAGAAGGGTCTCACAACGGCTGCAACATCCACTTATCCAACGTCGACATCTGATCTCCATATCGTGAAAGCTTTCCCGTCACGTTTCCTCTTGCAAGGTCCAACGGAACCACCTCAACAAAAGTCCTCCCATCCATCACGGTGTGTTAGCAAGCACCTGCCACCACAAATGTATGTCCCAATCCACCCCTCCCCCCCGTCAAAGAAATAAAAGGGTTACAAACCTGCACCTTTGTGCGTATAACTTGTTTTTTGTGTTTTTTGAAAGGCGCACCTACCACCACAAATGTATGTCCCAATCCACCCCTCCCCCCCGTCGATAATATTGATGTTTTCCACCCTCCTATGTTGTATCAAGTAAGAAAAATAAGTAGTGCAACCTAGCAATAGCCATATACCATGTGTAGGTATTGCAAAGAAAATGACACATCTCAAGTGCAAATTCCCTTTATTGTGTCAAATAAAAGGCATTTTAGTCCAATTAGAAAATGGAATTATGTGTCGTAGGAATTCTGCAGTTATAATTCACTCTTCGTTTTTGTAGCTGCACAGCTCTTGATTGTTAACAAACTACAAACAAGCAAACAAACTAATATACAACCATGGACTAATAGTAAACAGAGCGTCCATGTGAAAATGGCATTGACCCCATATTTCTTTTCCTTTTTTCTGGTAAATGCATTGGAGCTTTGTATCACCATCCTCTTTGAGTGAAAATGGCATCTTGTTATTAATAAAAAACTATTACAACCCAAGCGAGTGATGCTCTGGTATTGTAGGAACAATATTAAAAAGTATATTACAATATAGTTGTTGAAGGAAAAGTGTTGCCCTTGATTAAAGAATATTTCATCTATTTCCCTTCTTTCATTCATAAACATATCATTTTCATGATCTAGCAAATATTGTTCTAAAGGATCAGTAGGAGGCATGACAATAGAAGCAAGACCAATAATTTCATCCTTACTAGGCAATTCTTTATCATGGGGTTATCTACGAAATTTAGACAAATTAAAATCATGAGACATATCCCCTAAACCAACAGTAACAATATCTTTCTCGCAGTCTATCTTAGCCTTAACGGTATTCAAGAAAGGTCTACCAAATATAATGGGACAAAAATCATCTTGTGGGAAAGCAAGAATAAGAAAATCAGTAGGGTATTTTATTTTCCCGCACAAGACTTCAACATCTCTAACAATCCCAATTGGTGATACAGTATCTCTATTGGCAAGCTTAATAGTAACATCAATATATTCTATCTCAGCAGGTGCAATATCATTCATAATTTCTTGGTATAAGGTATAAGGAATTGCACTCACACTAGCACCCACATCACATAAGCCATGATAACAATGATCTACTATTTTAACGGAAACAACATGCATGCCAACAACAAATCTATGTTTATCTTTAATACCAGCTTTAGCAATTCTAGCAGCTTCATCATATGAATAAATAACATGCCCATCAATATTATCGACCAAGATATCTTTAACCATAGCAATACTAGGTTCAACTTTAATTTGCTCAAAGGGTGTAGGTGTTCTAGTATAACTCTTACGAACCACAGTTGAAGCTTTAGCATGATCCTTTATTCTAACAGGAAAAGGTGGTTTCTCAATATAAGCAGTAGGAACAATAGGATCAACATTATACGTAATAGTTTCTTCTTTAACTTTTATATGTTCTACTACTCTCACTTCGATGGTAGGATGATATTTAAACCACTTCTCCTTAGGGAGATCAGCATGAGTAGCAAATGATTCACAGAAAGAAGCTACTATCTCAGAGTCAAGTCCATATTTAGTGCTAAAATCATGAAAAGTACTATCTCACGGGCATGAATATAACATTGACTTAATCCTCCCCCAAGCTTGAGCGATACTTTCTCCTTCACGAGGCCAAAAATTATATATATAATTCCGATTACGATGAACTAGATGCATAGGATAAAACTTCTGATGAAATCCCAATTTCAATCGGTTGTAGTTCCATGATCAAATTGTTGGGGATCGTTGCAGAAATTAAAAAAATTCTACGCATCACCAAGATCAATCTATGGAGTAACTAGCAACGAGAGAGAGGAGTGCATCTACATACCCTTGTAGATAGCGACGAAAGCGTTCAAGAGAACGGGGTTGATGGAGTCGTACTCGTCGTGATCCAAATCATCGATGATCCTAGTGCCGAACGGACGACACCTCCACGTTCAACACACGTACGGAGCGGAGACGTCTCCCGCGCCTTGACCCAGCAAGGAGGAGGGAGAGGTTGAGGAAGAGAGCTCCAACAGCAGCATGACAGCGTGGTGGTGGTGGAGCAGCAGTACTCCGGCAGGGCTTCGCCAAGCTCTTAACGGAGGAGGAGAGGTGTTGGGGAGGGGAGGGGCTGCGCCTTGGATGTGGTGTGCAGCCCTCCCCTCGCCCCTCTATTTATAGGGAAAGGGGAAGGGGGCCGGCCCCCTCTAGATGAGATCTAGAGGGGGGGCAAGGGGAGGGGGGCTTGCCCCCCAAGCAAGGGGGCGCCCCCTCTAGGGTTTCCCCTGAAGGAAATATGCCCTAGAGGCAATAATAAAGTTATTATTTATTTCCTTATATCATGATAAATGTTTATTATTCATGCTAGAATTGTATTAACCGGAAACATAATACTTGTGTGAATACATAGACAAACTAAACATCACTAGTATGCCTCTACTTGACTAGCTCGTTAATCGAAGATGGTTATGTTTCCTAACCATAGACATGTGTTGTCATTTGATTAACGGGATCACATCATTAGAAGAATGATGTGATTGACATGACCCATTCCATTAGCTTAGCACCCGATCGTTTAGTATGTTGCTATTGCTTTCTTCATGACTTATACATGTTCCTATGACTATGAGATTATGCAACTCCCATTGACCGGAGGAACACTTTGTGTGCTACCAAACGTCACAACGTAACTGGGTGATTATAAAGGTGCTCTACATGTGTCTCCCAAGGTACATGTTGGGTTGGCGTATTTCGAGATTAGGATTTGTCACTCCGATTGTCGGAGAGGTATCTCTGGGCCCTCTCGGTAATGCACATCACATAAGCCTTGCAAGCATTGCAACTAATGAGTTAGTTGCGAGATGATGTATTACAGAACGAGTAAAGAGACTTGCCGGTAACGAGATTGAACTAGGTATTGAGATACCGACGATTGAATCTTGGGCAAGTAACGTACCGATGACAAAGGGAACAACGTATGTTGTTATGCGGTCTGACCGATAAAGATCTTCGTAGAATATGTAGGAGCCAATATGAGCATCCAGGTTCCGCTATTGGTTATTGACCGGAGACATGTCTCGGTCATGTCTACATTGTTCTCGAACCGTAGGGTCCGCACGCTTAACGTTACGATGACAGTTTCATTATGAGTTTATGTATTTTGATGTACCGAAGTTTGTTCGGAGTCCCGGATGTGATCACGGACATGACAAGGAGTCTCGAAATGGTCGAGACATAAAGATCGATATATTGGACGGCTATATTCGGACACCGGAAGTGTTCCGAGTGATTTCGGAGAAAACCGGAGTACCGGAGGGTTACCGGAACCCCCTCCCCCCGGGGGTTAATGGGCCTTATGGGCCTGAAGTGGAGAAGAGGAGAGGCGGCCAAGGCAGGCCGTGCGCCCCTCCCCCTCTAGTCCGAATTGGACAAGGAGGGGGGGGGGGGGGCGGCGCCCCCCTTTCCTTCCTCTCCTCTCTCCCTTCCTTCCCCCTCTCCTACTTGGACAAGGAAAAAGGAGGGAGTCCTACTCCTGATAGGAGTAGGACTCCTCCCTAGCGCGCCCCTCCTGGCCGGCCGCCCCCCCCTTGCTCCTTTGTATACGGAGGCAAGGGGGCACCTCTAGACACACAAGTTGATCTTCGTGATCGTTCCTTAGCCGTGTGCGGTGCCCCCTCCACCATATTCCACCTCGATCATATTGTAGCGGTGCTTAGGCGAAGCCCTGCGACAGTAGAACATCAAGATCGTCACCACGCCGTCGTGCTGACGGAACTCCTCCCCGAAGCTTTGCTGGATCGGAGCCCGGGGATTGTCATCGAGCTGAACGTGTGCCAAGAACTCGGAGGTGCCGGAGTAACGGTGCTTGGATCGGTTGGATCGGGAAGACGTACGACTACTTCCTATACGTTGTGTCAACGCTTCCGCTTCGGTCTACGAGGGTACGTAGACAACACTCCCCCCTCTCGTTGCTATGCATCACCATGATCTTGCGTGTGCGTAGGATTTTTTTTTTGAAATTACTACGTTCCCCAACAGTGGCTTCCGAGCCTAGGTTTTATGTGTTGATGTTATATGCACGAGTAGAACACAAGTGAGTTGTGGGCGATATAAATCATACTGCTTACCAGCATGTCATACTTTGGTTCGGCGGTATTGTTGGATGAAGCGGCCCGGACCGACATTACGCGTACGCTTACGTGAGACTGGTTCTACCGCCGTGCTTTGCACATAGGTGGCTGGCGGGTGTCAGTTTCTCCAACTTTAGTTGAACCGAGTGTGGCTACGCCCGGTCCTTGCGAAGGTTAAAACAGAACCAACTTGACAAACTATCGTTGTGGTTTTGATGCGTAGGTGAGATTGGTTCTTGCTTAAGCCCGTAGCAGCCACGTAAAACTTGCAACAAACAAAGTAGAGGACGTCTAACTTGTTTTTGCAGGGCATGTTGTGATGTGATATGGTCAAGGCATGATGCTAAATTTTATGGTATGAGATGATCATGTTTTGTAGCCGAGTTATCAGCAACTGGCAGGAGCCATATGGTTGTCGCTTTATTGTTTGCAATGCAATCGCCCTGTAATGCTTTACTTTATCACTAAGTGGTAGCAATAGTCGTAGAAGCATAAGATTGGCGAGATGACAACGATGCTACGATGGAGATCAAGGTGTCGCGCCTGTGACGATGGTGATCATGACGATGCTTCGGAGATGGAGATCACAAGAACAAGATGATGATGGCCATATCATATCACTTATATTGATTGCATGTGATGTTTATCTTTTATGCATCTTATCTTGCTTTGATTGACGGTAGCATTATAAGATGATCTCTCACTAAATTTCAAGAAAAAAGTGTTCTCCCTGAGTATGCACCGTTGCAAAAGTTCGTCGTGCCCAGACACCACGTGATGATCGGGTCTGATAAGCTCTACGTCCATCTACAACGGGTGCAAGCCAGTTTTGCACACGCAGAATACTCAGGTTAAACTTGACGAGCCTAGCATATGTAGATATGGCCTCGGAACACTGAGACCGAAAGGTCGAGCGTGAATCATATAGTAGATATGATCAACATAGCGATGTTTACCATTGAAAACTACTCCATTTCACGTGATGATCGGTTATGGTTTAGTTGATTTGGATCACGTGATCACTTAGAAGATTAGAGGGATGTCTTTCTAAGTGGGAGTTCTTAAATAATATGATTAATTGAACTTAAATTTATCATGAACTTAGTACCTGATAGTATCTTGCTTGTTTATGTTTGATTCTAGATAGATAGCCCGTGCTGTTGTTCCGTTGAATTTTTAATGCGTTCCTTGAGAAAGCAAAGTTGAAAGATGATGGTAGCAATTACACGGACTGGGTTCGTAACTTGAGGATTATCCTCATTGCTGCACAGAAGAGTTACGTCCTGGAAGCACCGTTAGGTGCCAGGCCTGCTGCTGATGCAACTGACGACGTTAAGAACGTCTGGCAGAGCAAAGCTGATGACTACTCGATAGTTCAATGTGCCATGCTTTACAGCTTAGAATCGGGTCTTCAACGACGTTTTGAACATCATGGAGCATATGAGATGTTCCAGGAGTTGAAGTTAATATTTCAAGCAAATGCCCGAATTGAGAGATATGAAGTCTCCAATAAGTTCTATAGCTGCAAGATGGAGGAGAACCGTTCTGTTAGTGAGCATATACTCAAAATGTCTGGGTATAATAATCACTTGATTCAACTGGGAGTTAATCTCCCGGATGATTGCGTCATTGACAGAATTCTCCAATCACTTCCACCTAGCTACAAGAGCTTTGTGATGAACTATAATATGCAAGGGATGGATAAGACAATTCCCGAGCTCTTCGCAATGCTAAAAGCTGCGGAGGTAGAAATCAAGAAGGAGCATCAAGTGTTGATGGTCAACAAGACCACTGGTTTCAATAAGAGGGGCAAAGGGAAGAAGAAAGGGAACTTCAAGAAGAACAACAAGCAAGTTGCTGCTCAAGAGAAGAAACCCAAGTCTGGACTTAAGCCTGAAACCGAGTGCTTCTACTGCAAATAGACTGGACACTGGAAACGGAACTGTCCCAAGTATTTGGCGGATAAGAAGGATGGCAAGGTGAACAAAGGTATATGTGATATACATGTTATTGATGTGTACCATACTAGAGCTCGCAGTAGCACCTGGGTATTTGATACTGGTTCTGTTGCTAATATTTGCAACTCGAAACATGGACTACGGATTAAGCGAACACTGGCGAAGGACGAGGTGTCGATGCGCGTGGGAAATGGTTCCAAAGTCGATGTGATCGCGGTCGGCACGCTACCTCTACATCTACCATCGGGATTAGTATTAGACCTAAATAATTGTTATTTCGTGCCAGCGTTAAGCATGAACATTATGTCTGGATCTTGTTGGATGCGAGACGGTTATTCATTTAAATCAGAGAATAATGGTTGTTCTATTTATATGAGTAATATCTTTTATGGTCATGCACCCTTGAAGAGTGGTCTATTTTATATGAATCTCGATAGTAGTGATACACATATTCATAATGTTGAAGCCAAAAGATGCAGAGTAGATAATGATAGTGCAACTTATTTGTGGCACTGCCGTTTAGGTCATATCGGTGTAAAACACATGAAGAAACTCCATACTGATGGACTTTTGGAACCACTTGATTATGAATCACTTGGTACTTGCGAATCGTACCTCATGGGCAAGATGACTAAAATGCCATTCTCCGGTACTATGGAGAGAGCAACAAATTTGTTGGAAATCATACATACAGATGTATGTGGTCCGATGAATGTTGAGGCTCGTGGCAGATATCGTTATTTTCTCACCTTCACAGATGATTTGAGCAGATATGGGTATATCTACTTAATGAAGCATAAGTCTGAAACATTTGAAAAGTTCAAAGAATTTCAGAGTGAAGTTGAAAATCATCATAACAAGAAAATAAAGTTTCTACGATCTGATCGTGGAGGAGAATATTTGAGTTACGAGTTTGGTCTACATTTGAAACAATGCGGAATAGTTTCGCAACTCACGCCACCCGGAACACCACAACGTAATGGTGTGTCCGAACGTCGAAATTGTACTTTACTTGATATGGTGCGATCTATGATGTCTCTTACAGATTTACCGCTATCGTTTTGGGGTTATGCTTTAGAGACGGTCGCATTCACATTAAATAGGGCACCATCAAAATCCGTTGAGATGACGCCTTATGAACTATGGTTTGGCAAGAAACCAAAGTTGTCGTTTCTTAAAGTTTGGGGCTGCGATGCTTATGTGATAAAACTTCAACCTGATAAGCTCGAACCCAAATCGGAGAAATGTGTCTTCATAGGATACCCAAAGGAAACTGTTGGGTACACCTTCTATCACAGATCCGAAGGCAAGACATTTGTCGCCAAGAATGGATCCTTTCTAGAAAAGGAGTTTCTCTCGAAAGAAGTGAGTGGGAGGAAAGTAGAACTTGATGAGGTAACTGTACCTGCTCCCTTATTGGAAAGTAGTACATCACAGAAACCGGTTTCTGTGACACCTACACCAATTAGTGAGGAAGCTAATGATAATGATCATGAAGCTTCAGAACAAGTTACTACTGAACCTTGTTGATCAACCAGAGCAAGATCCGCACCAGAGTGGTACGGTAATCCTGTTTTGGTAGTCATGCTACTAGATCATGATGAACCTACGAACTATGAAGAAGAGATGGTGAGCCCAGATTCCGCAAAATGGCTTGAAGCCATGAAATCTAAGATGGGATCCATGTATGAGAACAAAGTGTGGACTTTGGTTGACTTGCTCGATGATCGGCAAGCAATTGAGAATAAATGGATCTTTAAGAAGAAGACTGACGCTGACGGTAATGTTACTGTCTACAAAGCTCGACTTGTCGCAAAAGGTTTTCGACAAGTTCAACGGATTGACTACGATGAGACCTTCTCACCCGTAGCGATGCTTAAGTCTGTCCGAATCATGTTAGCAATTGCCACATTTTATGATTATGAAATTTGGCAGATGGATGTCAAAACTGCATTCCTGAATGGATTTCTGGAACAAGAGTTGTATATGATGCAACCAGAAGGTTTTATCGATCCAAAAGAAGCTAACAAAGTGTGCAAGCTCCAGCGATCCATTTATGGACTGGTGCAAGCCTCTCGGAGTTAGAATAAACGCTTTGATAGTGTGATCAAAGCATTTGGGTTTGTATAGACTTTTGGAGAAGCCTGTATTTACAAGAAAGTGAGTGGGAGCTCTGTAGCATTTCTGATATCATATTTGGATGACATATTACTAATCAGAAATGATATAGAATTTCTGGATAGCATAAAGGGATACTTGAATAAGAGTTTTTCAATGAAAGACCTCGGTGAAGCTGCTTACATATTGGGCATTAAGATCTATAGAGATAGATCAAGACGCTTGATTGGACTTTCACAAAGAACATACGTTGACAAGGTTTTGAAGAAGTTCAAAATGGATCAGGCTAAGAAAGGATTCTTGCCTGTGTTACAAGGTGTGAAATTGAGTAAGACTCAATGCCCGACCACTGCAGAAGATAGAGAGAAAATGAAAGATGTTCCCTATGCTTCAGCCATAGGCTCTATCATGTATGCAATGCTGTGTACCAGACCTGATGTGTGTCTTGCTATAAGTCTAGCAGGGAGGTACCAAAGTAATCCAGGAGTGGATCACTGGACAGCGGTCAAGAACATCCTGAAATACCTGAAAAGGACTAAGGATATGTTTCTCGTATATGGAGGTGACAAAGAGCTCATCGTAAATGGTTACGTTGATGCAAGCTTTGACACTGATCCGGACGATTCTAAATCGCAAACCGGATACATGTTTACATTAAACGGTGGAGCTATCAATTGGTACAGTTCTAAACAAAGCGTTATGGCGGGATCTACATGTGAAGCGGAGTACATAGCTGCTTCGGAAGCAGCAAACGAAGGAGTCTGGATGAAGGAGTTCATATCCGATCTAGGTGTCATACCTAGTGCATCGGGTCCAATGAAAATCTTTTGTGACAATACTGGTGCAATTGCCTTGGCAAAGGAATCCAGATTTCACAAGAGAACCAAGCACATCAAGAGACGCTTCAATTCCATCCGGGATCTAGTCCAGGTGGGAGACATAGAGATTTGCAAGATACATACGGATCTGAATGTAGCAGACCCGTTGACTAAGCCTCTTCCATGAGCAAAACATGATCAACACCAAGGCTCCATGGGTGTTAGAATCATTACTGTGTAATCTAGATTATTGACTCTAGTGCAAGTGGGAGACTGAAGGAAATATGCCCTAGAGGCAATAGTAAAGTTATTATTTATTTCCTTATATCATGATAAATGTTTATTATTCATGCTAGAATTGTATTAACCGGAAACATAATACTTGTGTGAATACATAGACAAACTAAACATCACTAGTATGCCTCTACTTGACTAGCTCGTTAATCAAAGATGGTTATGTTTCCTAACCATAGACATGTGTTGTCATTTGATTAACGGGATCACATCATTAGGAGAATGATGTGATTGACATGAACCATTCCATTAGCTTAGCACCCGATCATTTAGTATGTTGCTATTGCTTTCTTCATGACTTATGCATGTTCCTATGACTATGAGATTATGCAACTCCCGTTTACCGGAGGAACACTTTGTGTGCTACCAAACATCACAACATAACTGGGTGATTATAAAGTTGCTCTACAGGTGTCTCCAAAGGTACATGTTGGGTTGGCGTATTTCGAGATTAGGATTTGTCACTCCGATTGTCGGAGAGGTATCTCTGGGCCCTCTCGGTAATGCACATCACATAAGCCTTGCAAGCATTGCAACTAATGAGTTAGTTGCGAGATGATGTATTACAGAACGAGTAAAGAGACTTGCCGGTAACGAGATTGAACTAGGTATTGAGATACCGACGATCGAATCTTGGGCAAGTAACGTACCGATGACAAAGGGAACAACGTATGTTGTTATGCGGTCTGACCGATAAAGATCTTCGTAGAATATGTAGGAGCCAATATGAGCATCCAGGTTCCGCTATTGGTTATTGACCGGAGACATGTCTCGGTCATGTCTACATTGTTCTCGAACCGTAGGGTCCACACGCTTAACGTTACGATGACAGTTTCATTATGAGTTTATGTATTTTGATGTACCGAAGTTTGTTCGGAGTCCCGGATGTGATCACGGACATGACAAGGAGTCTCGAAATGGTCGAGACATAAAGATCGATATATTGGACGGCTATATTCGGACACCGGAAGTGTTCCGAGTGATTTCGGAGAAAACCGGAGTACCGGAGGGTTACCGGAACCCCCTCCCCCCGGGGGTTAATGGGCCTTATGGGCCTGAAGTGGAGAAGAGGAGAGGCGGCCAAGGCAGGCCGTGCGCCCCTCCCCCTCTAGTCCGAATTGGACAAGGAGGGGGGGGGCGGCGCCCCCCTTTCCTTCCTCTCCTCTCTCCCTTCCTCCCCCCTCTCCTACTTGGACAAGGAAAAAGGAGGGAGTCCTACTCCTGATAGGAGTAGGACTCCTCCCTAGCGCGCCCCTCCTGGCCGGCCGCCCCCTCCCCCTTGCTCCTTTGTATACGGAGGCAAGGGGGCACCTCTAGACACACAAGTTGATCTTCGTGATCGTTCCTTAGCCGTGTGCGGTGCCCCCTCCACCATATTCCACCTCGATCATATTGTAGCGGTGCTTAGGCGAAGCCCTGCGACAGTAGAACATCAAGATCGTCACCACGCCGTCGTGCTGACGGAACTCCTCCCCGAAGCTTTGCTGGATCGGAGCCCGGGGATCGTCATCGAGTTGAACGTGTGCCAAGAACTCGGAGGTGCCGGAGTAACGGTGCTGGGATCGGTTGGATCGGGAAGACGTACGACTACTTCCTCTATGTTGTGTCAATGCTTCCGCTTCGGTCTACGAGGGTACGTAGACAACACTCTCCCCTCTCGTTGCTATGCATCACCATGATCTTGCGTGTGCGTAGGATTTTTTTTTGAAATTACTACGTTCCCCAACATCCCCCCCAACCCTAGGCGCATGGGCCCAAGGGGGGATGCGCCCAGCCCACTTGGGGCTGGTTCCCTTCCACCTAAAGCCCATAAGGCCCTCTGAGAGAGGTGGCCCCTCCCGGTGGACCCCCGGAACCCCTCCGGTGGACTCGGTACAATACCGATATGCCCCCGAACCTTTCTGGTGACCGTATGACAACTTCCTATATATAAATCTTCACCTCCGGACTATTCCAGAACTCCTCGTGACGTCCAGGATCTCATTCGGGACTCCCAACAACATTCGGTAATCACATACAAGTCTTCCTAATAACCCTAGCGTCATCGAACCTTAAGTGTAGACCCTACGGGTTCGGGAATCATGCAGACATGACCGAGCCAACTCTCCGGCCAATAACCAACAGCAGGATCTAGATACCCATGTTGGCTCCCACATGTTCCACGATGATCTCATCGGATGAACCACGATGTCGAGGATTCAAGCAACCCCGTATACAATTCCCTTTGTCAATCGGTATGTTACTTGCCCGAGATTCGATCGTCGGTATCTCAATACCTAGTTCAATCTCGTTACCGGCAAGTCACTTTACTCGTACCGTAATGCATGATCCCGTGATCAACCACTTGGTCACATTGAGCTCATTATGATGATGCATTGCCGAGTGGGCCCAGAGATACCTCTCCGTCATACGGAGTGACAAATCCCAGTCCTGATTCGTGCCAACCCAACAGACACTTTCGGAGATACCTGTAGTGCACCTTTATAGCCACCCAGTTACGCTGTGACGTTTGGTACACCCAAAGCACTCCTATGGTATCCGGGAGTTGCACAATCTCATGGTCTAAGGAAATGATACTTAACATTAGAAAAGCTCTAGCAGACGAACTACACGATCTTGTGCTATGCTTAGGATTGGGTCTTGTCCATCACATCATTCTCCTAATGATGTGATCCCGTTATCAATGACATCCAGTGTCCATAGTCAGGAAACCATGACCATCTGTTGATCAACGAGCTAGTCAACTAGAGGCTCACTAGGGACGTGTTGTGGTCTATGTATTCACACGTGTATTACGATTTCCGGATAACACAATTATAGCATGAACAATAGACAATTATCATGAACAAGGAAATATAATAATAACCATTTTATTATTGCCTCTAGGGCATATTTCCAACAGTCTCCCACTTGCACTAGAGTCAATAATCTAGTTACATTGTGATGAATCGAACACCCATAGAGTTCTGGTGTTGATCATGTTTTGCCCGTGGAAGAGGTCTAGTCAACAGATCTGCGACATTCAGATATGTATGCACTTTACAAATATCTATGTCTCCATCTTGAACATTTTCATGAATGGAGTTGAAGCGACGCTTGATGTGTCTCGTCTTCTTGTGAAACCTGGGCTCCTTGGCAAGGGCAATAGCTCCAGTGTTATCACAGAAGAGAGTCATCGGGCCCGACGCATTGGGAACAACCCCTAGGTCGGTAATGAACTCCTTGATCCAAATTTCTTCATGTGCTGCCTCCGAGGCTGCCATGTACTCCGCTTCACATGTAGATCCCGCCACGACGCTTTGCTTGCAACTGCACCAGCTTACTGCCCCACCATTCAAAATGTACACGTATCCGGTTTGTGACTTGGAGTCATCCAGATCTGTGTCGAAGCTAGCATCGACGTAACCCTTTACGACGAGCTCTTCGTCACCTCCATAAATGAGAAACATATCCTTAGTCCTTTTCAGGTACTTCAGGATATTCTTGACCGCTGTCCAGCGTTCCATGCCGGGATTACTTTGGTACCTTCCTACCAAACTTATGGCAAGGTTTACATCAGGTCTGGTACACAGCATGGCATACATAATAGACCCTATGGCTGAGGCATAGGGGATGACACTCATCTTTTCTCTATCTTCTGCCATGGTCGGGCATTGAGCCGAGGTCAATTTCACACCTTGCAATACAGGCAAGAACCCCTTCTTGGACTGATCCATATTGAACTTCTTCAATATCTTATCGAGGTATGTGCTTTGCGAAAGACCTATGAGGCGTCTCGATCTATCTCTGTAGATCTTGATGCCTAAGATGTAAGCTGCTTCTCCAAGGTCCTTCATTGAAAAACACTTATTCAAGTAGGCCTTTATGCTCTCCAAGAGTTCTATATCATTTCCCATCAACAGTATGTCATCCACATATAATATGAGAAATGCTACAGAGCTCCCACTCACTTTCTTGTAAACGCAGGCTTCTCCATAAGTCTGCATAAACCCAAACGCTTTGATCATTTCATCAAAGCGAATGGTCCAACTCCGAGATGCTTGCACCAGCCCATAGATGGAGCGCTGGAGCTTGCATACCTTGTTAGCATTCTTAGGATCGACAAAACCTTCCGGCTGCATCATATACAATTCTTCCTTAAGAAAGCCGTTAAGGAATGCCGTTTTGACGTCCATTTGCCATATCTCGTAATCGTAGAATGCAGCAATTGCTAACATGATTCGGACGGACTTCAGCTTCGCTACGGGTGAGAAGGTCTCATCGTAGTCAACCCCTTGAACTTGTCGATAACCTTTGGCGACAAGTCGAGCTTTATAGATGGTCACATTACCATCCGCGTCCGTCTTCTTCTTAAAGATCCATTTATTTTCTATCGCTCGCTGATCATCGGGCAAGTCTGTCAAAGTCCATACTTTGTTTTCATACATGGATCCTATCTCGGATTGCATGGCTTCAAGCCATTTGTTGGAATCTGGGCCCGCCATCGCTTCTTCATAGTTCAAAGGTTCACCGTTGTCTAACAACATGATTTCCAGGACAGGGTTGCCATACCATTCCGGTGTGGAACGTGTCCTCGTGGACCTATGAAGTTCAGTAGCAGCTTGATCCAAAGTACCTTTATCATCATCATTAACTTCCTCTCCAGTCGGTGCAGGCACCACAGGAACATCTTCCTGAGCTACGCTACTTTCCACTTCAAGAGGCAGTACTTCATCAAGTTCTACTTTCCTCCCACTTAATTCTTTCGAGAGAAACTCTTTCTCCAGAAAGGATCCGTTCTTGGCAACAAAGATCTTTCCTTCGGATCTGAGGTAGAAGGTATACCCAATGGTTTCCTTAGGGTATCCTATGAAGACGCATTTTTCCGACTTGGGTTCGAGCTTTTCAGGTTGAAGTTTCTTGACATAAGCATCGCATCCCCAAACTTTTAGAAACGACAGCTTAGGTTTCTTCCCAAACCATAATTCATACGGTGTCGTCTCAACGGATTTCGACGGAGCCCTATTTAAAGTGAATGCGGTAGTCTCTAAAGCATAGCCCCAAAATGAGAGCGGTAGATTGGTAAGAGACATCATAGATCGCACAATATCCAATAGAGTGCGATTACGACGTTCGGACACACCATTTCGCTGAGGTGTTCCAGGCGGCGTGAGTTGTGAAATGATTCCACATTTCCGTAAGTGTGTGCCAAATTCGTGACTCAAATATTCCCCTCCACGATCTGATCGTAAGAACTTTATTTTCCTGTCACGTTGATTTTCAACCTCACTCTGAAATTCCTTGAACTTTTCAAAGGTCTCAGACTTGTGTTTCATTAAGTAGACATACCCATATCTACTTAAGTCATCAGTGAGGGTGATGACATAACGATAGCCACCGCAAGCCTCAACGCTCATTGGACCGCACACATCAGTATGTATGATTTCCAATAAGTTGGTTGCTCGCTCCATTGTTCCGGAGAACAGAGTCTTGGTCATTTTACCCATGAGGCATGGTTCGCACGTGTCAAATGATTCGTAATCAAGAGACTCCAAAAGTCCATCTGCATGGAGCTTCTTCATGCGTTTGACACCAATGTGACCAAGGCGGCAGTGCCATAAGTATGTGGGACTATCATTATCAACCTTACATCTTTTGGTATTCACACTATGAATATGTGTAACATTACGTTCGATATTCATTAAGAATAAACCATCCACCAGCGGAGCATGACCATAAAACATATCTCTCATATAAATAGAACAACCATTATTCTCGGATTTAAATGAGTAGCCATCTCGTATTAAACGAGATCCTGATACAATGTTCATGCTCAAAGCTGGCACTAAATAACAATTATTGAGGTTTAAAACTAATCCCATAGGTAAATGTAGAGGTAGCGTGCCGACGGCGATCACATCGACCTTGGAACCATTCCCGACGTGCATCGTCACCTCGTCCTTCGCCAGTCTCCGCTTATTCCGCAGCTCCTGTTTTGAGTTACAAATATGAGCAACCGCACCGGTATCAAATACCCAGGAGCTACTATGAGTATTGGTAAGGTACACATCAATAACATGTATATCACATATACCTTTGGTGTTGCTGGCCTTCTTGTCTGCTAAGTACTTGGGGCAGTTCCGCTTCCAGTGACCACTTCCCTTGCAATAGAAAACACTCAGTCTCAGGCTTGGGTCCATTCTTTGGCTTTTTCCCGGCAGCTTGCTTGCCGGGCACGGCAACTCCCTTGCCGTCTTTCTTGAAACCCCTTTTACCCTTGCCTTTCTTGAACTTAGTGGTTTTATTCACCATCAACACTTGATGTTCCTTTTTGATTTCCACCTCCGCTGATTTCAGCATCGAATATACCTCAGGAATGGTTTTCTCCATCCCCTGCATATTGAAGTTCATCACAAAGCTCTTGTAGCTCGGTGGAAGCGACTGAAGGATTCTGTCAACGACCGCGTCATCCGGGAGATTAACTCCCAGCTGAGTCAAGCGGTTGTGCAACCCAGACATTTTGAGTATGTGCTCGCTGACGGAACTATTTTCCTCCATATTACAACTGTAGAACTTGTCGGAGACTTCATATCTCTCGACCCGGGCATGAGCTTGGAAAACCATTTTCAGCTCTTGGAACATCTCATATGCTCTGTGCTGCTTAAAACGCTTTTGGAGCCCCGGTTCTAAGCTGTAAAGCATGCCGCACTGAACCAGGGAGTAATCATCAACACGTGACTGCCAAGCGTTCATAACGTCTTGGTTTGCTGGGAGTGGTGCTTCACCTAGCGGTGCTTCAAGGACATATGTTTTCTTGGCAGCTATGAGGATGATCCTCAAGTTCCGGACCCAGTCCGTATAGTTGCTACCATCGTCTTTCAGCTTGGTTTTCTCTAGCAACGCGTTGAAGTTGAGGACAACATTAGCATGGGCCATTTGATCTACAAGACATATTGTAAAGATTTTAGACTAAGTTCATGATAATTAAGTTCATCTAATCAAATTATTTAATGAACTCCCACTCAGACAGACATCCCTCTAGTCATCTAAGTGATACATGATCCGAGTCAACTAGGCAGTGTCCGATCATCACGTGTGATGGACTAGTCATCATCGGTGAACATCTTCATGTTGATCGTATCTTCTATATGACTCATGTTCGACCTTTCGGTCTTCCGTGTTCCAAGGCCATGTCTGTACATGCTAGGCTCGTCAAGTCAACCTAAGTGTGTTGCGTGTGTAAATCTGGCTTACACCCGTTGTATTCAAACGTTAGAATCTATCACACCCGATCATCACGTGGTGCTTCGAAACAACGAACCTTCGCAACGGTGCACAGTTAGGGGGAACACTTTCTTGAAATTATTTCGAGGGATCATCTTATTTAAGCTACCGTCGTTCTAAGCAAATAAGATGTAAAAACATGATAAACATCACATGCAATCAAATAGTGACATGATATGGCCAATATCATTTGCTCCTTTTGATCTCCATCTTCGGGGCGCCATGAACATCATCGTCACCGGCATGACACCATGATCTCCATCATCATGATCTCCATCATCGTGTCTTCATGAAGTTGTCACGTCAACTATTACTTCTACTACTATGGCTAACAATTTAGCAACAAAGTAAAGTAATTACATGACGTTTATGTTGACACGCAGGTCATAAATAAATTAAGACAACTCCTATGGCTCCTGCCGGTTGTCATACTCATCGACATGCAAGTCGTGATTCCTATTACAAGAACATGATCAATCTCATACATCACATATATCATTCATCACATCCTTTTGGCCATATCACATCACACGACATATGCTGCAAAAACAAGTTAGACGTCCTCTAATTGTTGTTGCAAATTTTTACGTAGCTGCTATAGATTTCTTAGCAAGAACGTTTCTTACCTACGCCAAAACCACAACGTGATATGCCAATTTCTTTTTACCCTTCATAAGGACCCTTTTCATCGAATCCGATCCGACTAAAGTGGGAGAGACAGACACCCGCTAGCCACCTTATGCAACTAGTGCATGTCAGTCAGTGGAACCTGTCTCACGTAAGTGTACGTGTAAGGTCGGTCCGGGCCGCTTCATCCCACGATGCCGCCGAATCAAGATAATACTAGTAACGACAAGTAAATTGACAAAATTGACGCCCACAACAACTTGTGCTCTACTCGTGCATAGAAACTACGCATAGACCTAGCTCATGATGCCACTGTTGGGGATCGTTGCAGAAATTTAAAAAATTCTATGCATCACCAAGATCAATCTATGGAGTAACTAGCAACGAGAGAGAGAGGAGTGCATCTACATACCCTTGTAGATCGCGAGCGGAAGCGTTCAAGAGAACGGGGTTGATGGAGTCGTACTCGTCGCGATCCAAATCACCGATGATCCTAGTGCCGAACGGACGGCACCTCCGCGTTCAACACACGTACGGAGTGGAGACGTCTCCTGCGCCTTGATCCAGCAAGGAGGAGGGAGAGGTTGAGGAAGAGAGCTCCAACAGCAGCACAACAGCGTGGTGGTGGTGGAGCAGCAGTACTCCGGCAGGGCTTCGCCAAGCTCTTAACAGAGGAGGAGAGGTGTTGGGGAGGGGAGGGGCTGTTTGTTGAGATCGATGAATTGTGGGTTTATGATCAAGTCTATTTATGAACAATATTTGAATCTTCTCTGAATTCTTTTATGTATGATTTCTTATCTTTGCAAGTCTCTTCGAATTATCAGTTTGGTTTGGCCTCCTAGATTGTTTTTTCTTGCAATGGGAGAAGTGCTTAGCTTTGGGTTCAATCTTGCGGTGTCCTTTCCCAGTGACAGCAGGGGCAGCAAGGCACGTATTGTATTGTTGCCATCAAGGATAACAAGATGGGGTTTTTATCATATTGCATGAAACTATCCCTCTACATCATGTCATCTTGCTTAAGGAGTTACTCTGTTTTTAACTTAATGATGCATGCTGGATAGCGGTCGATGAGTGGAGTAATAGTAGTAGATGCAGGCAGAAGTCGGTCTACTTGTATCGGACGTGATGCCTATATACATGATCATACCTAGATATTCTCATAACTATGATCAATTCTGTCAATTGCTCAACAGTAATTTGTTCACCCACCGTAGAATACTTATGCACTTGAGAGAAGCCACTAGTGAAATCTATGGCCCCCAAGTCTATTCTCATCATATCAATCTTCCATCACTTTATTATTGCTTTGCTTTTTTACTTTGCCTTTTATTTTACTTTGCATCTTTATACCAAAAATACCAAAAGTATTATCTATCATCTCTATCAGATCTCACTCTCGTAAGTGACCGTGAAGGGATTGACAACCCTTAATCGCGTTGGTTGCGTTGAGCTATTTGTTTTGTGTAGGTACAAGGGACTCGCGCGTAGTCTCCTACTGGATTGATAACTTGGTTCTCAAAAACTGAGGGAAATACTTACTCTACTCTGCTGCATCACCCTTTCCTCTTCAAGGAAATCCAACGCAGTGCTCAAGAGGTAGCAGGAAGATTTCTGGCGCCATTGCCGGGGAGTCTACGGAAAAGTCAACATACTAAGTACCCATCACAATCCCTTATCTCTCGCATTACATTATTTGCCATTTGCCTATCGTTTTCCTCTCCCCCACTTCACCCTTGCCGTTTTATTTGCCCTCTCTTTTCTATTCGTCCTCTTGTTTGCTTGTGTTACCATGTGCCTTCTATATGCTTGCATCTTCGCTTGCTGAAAATCTATTGATATGGATCCACTTAAAGTGTTCTACTTGGATCATCTTTGATCCTTATGCGCTCGTGCCGAAACCCCAACTAGCCTAGTTGATGGGAAATCTTTAGATGAGCTTGCTCATTTTGTGCGTCATCGTTTGTCTGAAAAAGAGAAGCTCTTATGGTATCATATAAATAGTTTGCTATGCTATGCTTGGAATCTTTGTGAAATGTGTGATTTTTACTTGTTGCTCCAAGAACCCTAAAAAACACCTTCCCTACCTATGTGAGTTAAATGATAATGAAATCTTATCTTCTTATGCAAAGGGTGTTTATAGTTACTATGATATCGAACAAATTGAAGAATTTGTCGTTTTCAAGGGTGATCATGAAGTTGCTTCTTTGATTGAAAAGTATGATTTTACTCTCAACAAATCTAAAAATTCCGTCATACTTAAATATTGCAATGAAAACCTTGCTCATAATGTCTATGTCCAAGAATTTATTGAAAGAATGACCATTGCTTTGGAAGAAAATAATGATATGCATGAATCTATAGATAATGATGATTCCGATGATTTGGTTGAAATATCCCTTGATTAACATGATGCTTGCTATTCTTGTGGCCATGATGCCAATATTTATGAAGACGAATTTGCTATAGTTCCTTATGTTAAACATGAGATCGTTGCTATTGCACCCATATTTGATAGCTCCTTGAATAAAAAGCATGATTGCAATGATTTTACTATAAATTCTCTTGATGTCAATTGTGCTAATAATATGCAAAACCCTAATCTTGGGGATGCTAGTTTTGCTATGTCCACTATTTGTTGCAATGATCATGATTGGGGTGATTTTTCTTATGATCTTGAAAATTTATTTAATCCCCATGATGAATATGAGATTGATAATAGTGTTTGCAATATTATTGAAAGTGGGTTTGGAGAGGTCATGACTTTAGTTAATGTTAATCCCACTATTTCGGAAGAGTGCCAACTTTGCATGCATGTGGACCGTGTTGAAAATATTTTATATGATAGCTATATTGTTGAATTTGCTTATGATCCTACATGTAATTATTATGAGAGAGGAAAATATGGTTATTTTCATGTTACTAAATTACCTCTCATCATGTTGAGATTGCTATCGTCTCTTTCTTCTTCCTTCCATATGCTAGTTTTTGCTTGCCTGGATAATTTGTTTGCCTATAAGATGCCTATTCATAGGAAGTATGTTAGACTTAGATGTGTTTTGTCAAGTGTTTTATGATGCTCTCTTTCTGCTTCAATTCTTGTCTCTCATGCGAGCATCATTGAAATATTAAGCCTAGCTAAGGGCGTTAAACGATAGCGCTTGTTGGGAGGCAACCCAATTTTATTTTTAGTTTTTTTAGTTTTTGCTTCTATTTAGGAATAAATAATCCATCTACATTCTGTTTAGATGTGGTTTTATGTTTTAATTAGTGTTTGTGCCAAGTTAGACCTATAGGATCTTCTTGGATGATAGTTATTTGATCTTGCTGTAATTTCCAGAATCTTTCTGTTCACGAAAACAATTGTTAAAAATCACCAGAACGTGATAAAATACTGATTCCAATTGATGCTGTTCAATAAACAAATTTTATAGGTTGTCCTATTTTGGTAGATTTTTTGGAGTTCCGTAAGTTTCCGTTAGTTACATATTACTGCAGACGGTTCTGTTCTTGACAGATTCTGTTTTTTCGTGTGTTGTTTGCTTATTTTGATGAGTCTATGGCTAGTAAAATAGTTTATAAACCATAGAGAAGTTGGAATACAGTAGGTTTAACACCAATATAAATAAAGAATGAGTTAATTACAGTACCTTGAAGTGGTCTTTTGTTTTCTTTCGCTAACGGAGCTCACGAGATTTCTGTTGAGTTTTGTGTTGTGAAGTTTTCAAGTTTTGGGTGAAATCTTTTGATGGATTATGGAACAAGGAGTGGCAAGAGCCTAAGCTTGGGGATGCCCATGGCACCCCCAAGATAATCCAAGGACACCAAAAAGTTAAAGCTTGGGGATGCCTCGGAAGGCATCCCCTCTTTCGTCTACTTCCATCGGTAATTTTACCTGGAGCTATATTTTTATTCACCACACGATATGTGTTTTGTTTGGAGCGTCTTGTATGATTTGAGTCTTTGTTTGTTAGTTTGCCACAATCATCCTTGCTGTACACACCTTTTTAGAGAGCCATACATGAATTGGAATTTGATAGAATACTCTATGTGCTTCACTTATATCCTTTGAGCTATATAGTTTTGCTCTACTGCTTCACTTATATATTTTAGAGCACGGTGGTGGATTTGTTTTATAGAAACTATTGATCTCTCGTGCTTCACTTAGATTATTTTGAGAGTCTTAAATAGCATGGTAATTTGCTTAAAATTTTTAATAAGCTTGGTATTCAAGATTTGTAAAACTTTCTTTTGAGTGCGTTGAATACTAAGAAAAGTTTGATGCTTGATAATTGTTTTGAGATATGAAGATGCTGATATTAGAGTCATGCTAGTTGAGTAGTTGTGAATTTGAGAAATACTTGTGTTAAAGTTTGTGATTCCCGTAGCATGCACGTATGGTGAACCATTATGTGATGAAGTCGGAGCATGATTTATTTATTGATTGTCTTCCTTATGAGTGGCGGTCGGGGACGAGCGATGGTCTTTTCCTACCAATCTATCCCCCTAGGAGCATGTGCATAATACTTTGCTTTGATAACTTCTAGATTTTTGCAATAAGTATATGAGTTATTCATGACTAATTTTGACTCCATGGATTATACGCACTTTTCCCATCCTTCCACCATTGCTAGCCTGTCTAATACCGCGCACTTTTTGCCGGTATCATACACCCACCATATACCTTCCTCAAAACAGCCACCATACCGACCTATCATGGCATTTCCATAGCCATTCCGAGATATATTGCCATGCAACTTTCCACCGTTCCATTTATTATGACACGCTCCATCATTGTCATATTGCTAGCATGATCATGTTGTTGACATAGTATTTGTGGCAAAGCCACCATTCATAATTCTTTCATACATGTCACTCTTGATTCATTGCATATCCCGGTACACCGCCAGAGGCATTCACATAGAGTCATATTTTGTTCTAAGTATCGACTTGTAATTGTTGAGTTGTAAGAAAAATAAAAGTGTGATGATCATCATTTTTAGAGCATTGTCCCAAGTGAGGAAAGGTTGATGGAGACTATGATTCCCCCACAAGTCGGGATGGGACTCCGGACGAAAAAAAAGAAAAGAGGCCATAAAAAAGAGAAAAGGCCCAAGTAAAATAAAGAAAAAAAAGAAAAAAATGAGAGAAAAAGAGAGAAGGGACAATGTTACTATCCTTTTACCACACTTGTGCTTCAAAGTAGCACCAAGATCTTCATGATAGAGAGTCTCTCATTTTGTCACTTTCATATACTAGTGGGAATTTTTCATTATAGAACTTGGCTTGTATATTTCAATGATGGGCTTCCTCAAAGCCCTAGGTCTTCGTGAGCAAGCGAGTTGGATGCAGACCCACTTAGTTTCTTTTGTTGAGCTTTCATATACTTATAGCTCTAGTGCATCCGTTGCATGGCAATCCCTACTCACTCACATTGATATCTATTGATGGGCATCTCCATAGCCCGTTGATACGCCTAGTTGATGTGAGACTATCTTCCCCTCTTTTTGTCTTCTCCACAACCACCATTCTATTCCACATATAGTGCTATATCCATGGCTCACGCTCATGTATTGCGTGAAGATTGAAAAAAAGTTTTGAGAATGTCAAAAGTATGAAACAATTGCTTGGCTTGTCATCGGGGTTGTACATGATTTAAATACTTTGTGTGGTGAAGATAGAGCATAGCCAGCCTATATGATTTTGTAGGGATAACTTTCTTTGGCCATGTTATTTTGAGAAGACATAATTGCTTTGTTAGTATGCTTGAAGTATTATTATTTTTATGTCAATATAAACTTTTGTCTTGAATCTTTTGGATCTAAATATTCATACCACAATTAAGAAGAATTACATTGAAATTATGCCAAGTAGCACTCTGCATCAAAAATTCTTTTTTTATCATTTACCTACTCGAGGACGAGCAGGAATTAAGCTTGGGGATGCCTGATACGTCTCCAACGTATCTATAATTTTTGATTGCTCCAGGCTATATTATCTACTGTTTTGGACCATATTGGGCTTTATTTTCCACTTTTATATTACTTTTGGGACTAACATATGAACTAGAGGCCCAGCCCAGAATTGCTGTTTTTGCCTATTTCAGTGTTTCGAAGAATCAGAATATCAAATGGAGTCCAAATGGAATGAAACCTTCAGGAACGTGATTTTCTCACCGAATATGATCCAGGGGACTTGGACCCCACGTCAAGAAAGAAAGGAGGTGGCCACGAGGGTGGAGGGCGCGCCCCCTGTCTCGTGGGCCCCCCTTTTCTCAACCGACATACTCCTTCCTCCTATATATACCTACGTACCCCAAACGACCAGATACATAGCCAAAAACCTAATTCCACCACCGCAACCTTCTGTATCCATGAGATCCCATCTTGGGGCCTGTTCCGGAGCTCCGCCGGAGGGGGCAACCACCACGGAGGGCTTCTACATCATCATAGCCCCTCCGATAAAGTGTGAGTAGTTTACCTCAGACCTTCGGGTCCATAGTTAGTAGCTAGATGGCTTCTTCTCTCTTTTTGGATCTCAATACAATGTTCTCCCCCTCTCTTGTGGAGATCTATTTGATGTAATCTTCTTTTTGCGGTGTGTTTGTTGAGACCGATGAATTGTGGGTTTATGATCAAGTCTATCTATGAACAATATTTGAATCTTCTCTGAATTCTTTTATGTATGATTGGTTATCTTTGCAAGTCACTTCGAATTATCAGTTTGGTTTGGCCTCCTAGATTGGTTTTTCTTGCAATGGGAGAAGTGCTTAGCTTTGGGTTCAAACTTGCGGTGTCCTTTCCCAGTGACAGCAGGGGCAGCAAGGCACGTATTGTATTGTTGCCATTGAGGATAACAAGATGGGGTTCTTATCATATTGCATGAAACTATCCCTCTACATCATGTCATCTTGCTTAAGGCGCTACTCTGTTTTTAACTTAATACTCTACATGCATGCTGGATAGCGGTCGATGAGTGGAGTAATAGTAGTAGATGCAGGCAGGAGTCGGTCTACTTGTCTTGGACGTGATGCCTATATACATGATCATACCTAGATATTCTCATAACTATGCTCAATTCTGTCAATTGCTCAACAGTAATTTGTTCATCCACCATAGAATACTTATGCTCTTGAGAGAAGGCACTAGTGAAATCTATGCCCCCCGGGTCTATTCTCATCATATCAATCTTCCATCACTTTATTATCGCTTTGCTTTTTTACTTTGCCTTTTATTTTACTTTGCATCTTTATACCAAAAATGTTATCTATCATCTCTATCAGATCTCACTCTCGTAAGTGACCGTGAAGGGATTGACAACCCCTAATCGCGTTGGTTGCATTGAGCTATTTGTTTTGTGTAGGTACGAGGGACTCGCGCGTAGTCTCCTACTGGATTGATACCTTGGTTCTCAAAAACTGAGGGAAATACTTACTCTACTCTGCTGCATCACCCTTTCCTCTTCAAGGAAATCCAACGCAGTGCTCAAGAGGTAGCATCCGCCAGCCACAGGCGACGTGGTTCATGGTGCACCTCCGCCACCACTACCTCAAGACTGCACCTTGGTTCCGAGGCACGCGGCCCCACGGCATGATCCACCATGCCCGGTGCCCGCGCGTGAAGAGAGAAGCTGCCAAGAAATCCCTCGACCGCGAGAAGATGCACCCGCGCTCCCCGCACCACCTCGTAAGACCGCACGCTGCCCGCGGTGGCGGCGCGTGGACCTCACCAAGACCAAGCTCCACCTCCAAGGTGGGCCCCGGCAACCATGGCCGGCTGCCGCGCCTTCACCCCTGATCCGCGTAGCGTCGCCTGGCCGGGCAAGTTCAAGCCAGATCTGCCCCCTCGCTATGACGGCACCGCCGACCCCGCGGAGTTCCTGCAGCTGTACGAGCTGAGCATCGAAGCTGCTAACGGCGATGAGAAAGTCATGGCGAACTGGTTTCCCATGGCTCTCAAGGATGGAGCACGCTCCTGGCTCCTGAACCTGCAGCACAGCTCGATCTCCTCCTAGGATGAGATGCGCGACCGCTTCATCGCGAACTTCCAGGGCAGTCGCGACCGCCCGCCGGCCGCCGGTGACCTGCGTCGCATCAAGCAACAACCAGGAGAGACCCTCCAGAAGTACATCCAGTGCTTCAACAACCCTCGCCTCAAGATCCCCAAGGTCACGGGCGAGGCCATCATCTCCGCGTTTTCTGACGGCATCCGTAACATCAAGATGAAGGAACAACTCGCTATCCACGAGGAGTTGTGCACGTCTCAGGAGCTGTTCAACCTGACAACCAAGTGCGCAAGAGCTGGCGAGGGGCGTCTTTCCCTCCTCGAGCTGCCAGCTGTGGGTGCAGAGGAGAAGAATGCCAAGGCCAAGGACGTGAAGTGCAAGGAAGCAGTTGTGCTCGCGGCGGAGCCGGACACCAGGCAGGGCAGAGATCAGCCAGAGTCATCCAAGAACAGCCGACCGTTCTGCGCCTTCCACAACCTGAACACCCACAACACCAACGACTGTCAAGAGCTCAGAGCCATTCGCGAAGGACGCTTCGGTCGACGCCCCGAGCGCAGCGACCGGGGCTACGGCCGTGGAGGAGGACGTGGAGGCGGACGCCGGGACGACCATGGCCCGCGCCAGGAGTGGCACGACAGGCCTCATGAGGATCGCTGGCAGGACCATCCTCGCGAGGGCGCCTGTAGGGACTAGCCTTGCGAGGATCGCCCTCAGGGCAACGCCGGTCTTCCCCCGCTACCGCCACCATAAAGAAGGAACAACGACCACATCAGGACGAAGGGGCTTGGGGCTTCCAGTAGCCGCGTGCTATCGCCTGCATCCTAGGCGGCGCGGAGGCCCCGACCTCTCAACGCATCCTCAAACAGTTCGCTCATGAAGTAAACGCAGTGCTCCCCAAGCTCGAGGCCACGCGCCCGCTCAAGTGGTCCCAATGCGCCATCACCTTCAACTCGGCAGATCAGCTCAAGTGCGCAGCCACTGCCGGCGCCCTCCCGATGCTCTGCTCCCCGGTCATCTGCAAAGTACAAGTCACTAAGACCCTCATTGACGGCGGCGCAGGGCTCAACATCCTATCAGTCGACACGTTCGACAACCTCCAGGTCCCGTATAAGCAGCTTTAGCCTACCAAGCCTTTCTCACGAGTGACCGACGGTTCCACCACACCGATAGGGCAGGTCCGCCTACCCGCCACCTCCGGGGAGCGCAAGAACTACCACACCGAGCTCATCGACTTCGACATCGCGCACATCCGCCTGCCATACAACGCCATCCTCGGGTATCCGGCCCTGGCCAAGTTCATGGCCGTCACCCACCACGGCTACAACGTCCTCAAGATGCCGGGAAGCGGCGGAATCATCACGGTCCCATGTGAAGAAAGAGATGCGGTGTGCTCCCTCGAGCGTGCCTTCCAAGCTGTAGCAATTGACGACCCCAACAGCAGAAGTGAGGGCCCTCCTGAGGCCATCCCCAAGAAGAAGCATCTGCGCCGTGCCGGGCCTCAGGAGGGTGGCATTGCAGCTGGGGCCTCATCAGGATCAGCACCCGCGCCAGGGGCGCCTCCCTCTGTCGCATAGGAAGGCGCGCCCGGCGCCCTCCTCGGGCAGGGCTTAGGGGCTCTCCTCTAGAGGGCCTCAGACCTTGCCAACCTCACAAGGGAGGCGCTCGGGCACCACTTGGAGGCGTGCTTCGGGGCACGTTTCCCTCAGGAGAGCACAGGGAAAGGGATTCCCACCACTCAGGAGTTCATCACCAAGACTACTCAGGAGCTGCAAGACGTAATGCGTGGCGACCGCCGCTCACCAGGCGCAGCTCCCCATCCAGGCGAGGATGTTGGGCTGCGTGTCTGCATCGAGGTCCCAGGGCTCAACAGGGCCGCAACTCAGGAGTGTTTCTAGCCTTCGCGCGTGGGCCATTACGAGAGCCCACCACATAGCTATGTTCGCATGCCCTTTGGCTTGCCGAGCGTGGCGTCAGCCTATCAGCGCAACATGCGGCGTGTCCTGGCGGCTCAGGAAGCCAGGTACCACGCCGTCCTGGAAGAGATGGGAACGGTCTTCAGGGAGCCACCTGAACCCCCGGAGCCTCCCGAGGCTCAGGGCCCCGGTGGCTCATGAAGAGCCACTCCTTCTCCGCGTACCATCAGCTGCCCCAACCCTCCTTCGTCTACAGAACCAGGTGACATCTTCCAAGTTCTTTTAAGCTGGGAGTGCCCCTCGGGCTGCATTATTCCCAGGCCGCATGGGTCCGTCCTGGTGGCATGTATCTCTTTTGCTTATGTCTTTAGCTTACCTTACTGGGGCGCCCCTCGGGCTGCATCATCCCCAAGCCGCTCGAGCCTGACCCAGTGGCATGTATCTTTTGCTTTTACCCAAGCTAATTTGCTTTCCATGCTTAACCTGACTATGATATTCACCTGCCCGATCGCCACCCGCCACGGGTCCATTCATCCCATGCAATTCGCTTGTGTGTTAAAAGTGGGGTCCTGAGCATCGCGACTCAGGAGCTCTTACTAGCTCTCCAGCCCTCACCCCCTGGCCTTGACCACGGCATCGCGACCTGGCATACCAGCGGCGGCTGAGCTCGCTCGAGGGCCAGGACCTGAGGACGTAGAGCGCTTGCACCTAACCGTCTCGCAGGAGCACACAACCATCAAAGACTCAAGACCAGGCACAACCCGCCTTGAGGTAGGGCCTCGTGAGTCCCGCGCTGGCTCACGACTGCCCAGATACACCTCGCAGCCCTGCCGTGCAAGCCACGTGTCAGGGCGGGGCTGTACACGCCCCGGGGGCTCCTCCTGGAGGGCCCCCCTCCCACGCACAAGTGGAAGCACCATGCTCCGCGCTGGCCGTCGACACTGCCGAGGAGCGGCTATGCCCGTGCACAAGCGGAAGCACTATGCTCCGCGCTGGTGATAAACAACTGAGGGCGACTCCAGGGTCGTACCAACCTCAGGGAGCCCCAGAGCTCAGTGTCCGGCCTCACCGCAATGCCTCCCCTTGGGAGAGCCGAGTGAGGGGGCTGGACACGGGGGCTGCACTTGGGTCACACCCAAGCGTACGCCACCCAACCAGGCCTTCTGGGCCTGGGGGTTGCTCTCGGGTCACGCCCAAGCGCACGCCGCCCAAACATGTCTCCTGTACCTGGTCATCGCACACCCCCGAGGCCTCGGCGAGGGAAGGTATGGAGATTGTTTGCGTGTTAAGGGGGACTCCTGAGCATCGCGACTCAGGAGCCTAACTGTTCACGTAGCCCCTCACTCCTTGGTCCGTCCTGGTCTCCGGTCGGCCCAACAGCGGTTGAGGTATGCGCGGGGCCGGGCTCTGCCAACGTAGAGCATTAGTCTATCCTCGTGTACTCTCCCTATAAGATGTTTGCGAGTCAAGGGGGACTCCTGAGCATTGCGACTCAGGAGCCTAACTGGTCACGTAGCCCCTCACTCCTTGGTCCGTCCTAGTCTCCGGTCGGCCCAATGGCGGTTGAGGTATGCGCGGGCCGGGCTCTGCCGACGCAGAACACAAAGCGGATAGGAAGAAAATCGCAAAATCTCAAAGCAAATATTACAAACATATTGTCCTCACAATATCAAATAAAAAGTCTAAACGCCTCCACGAGGCCTGATACATATTGCAGGAACGAAACAGGAAACTAGCCGCAGGTCACCCCTGGACACCTCCGTCGCCTGGAGAAGGTGCTCCATCCCGGGTAGCGACGTCTTCACCTGCACCACCAGCCGCAGTGTCGGCGGCATCGCCAGACAAGGGTGAGGAGGCAAAGCCGCGGAACCTCTCCAGCAGGGCCTCCACCTGACCTCGCACAACTGCGGTGGCGGCTTCGCAGTGATCCTCAGCCACAGGCTCCAGCAGCTCGACAAGGCAAGCGTTGGGGTCGCGAAGGTGCAAGTGGCTAAAAACGCGGGTCAATGCAGATGAAGACAGGACGCGAGCCTCTGGCTCTGCCATAGGACCAACGCCATCAACGACTTCCTCGAGCGCCTTCACCAAGAGAGGAAGCAGCCGGGCGGTACCGCGGACCCTCTCCTCTGACATGCGATCCGCTTGCGCGTTAAAAGGGGGGCTCCTGAGCATCGCGACTCAGGAGCACTTACTGGCTCTCCAGCCCTCACCCCCTGGCCTTGACCACGGCATCGCGACCTGGCATACCAGCGGCGGCTGAGCTTGCTTGAGGGCCGGGACCTGAGGACGTAGAGCACGAAGGAAAGCGTTGGAAGGGAAAGGACTCGTACGGGCCTAGCCTGGCTACGCTGCGAATGGTTGCGCACAGGCCCAGCGCATCGCAAGGAATCGGCTCGGACTCGGCAAGATAAGTCTCACGTTCAGATTGGCTAGCTGATTGGAGCCTAGGTGTTCATGCATGCCGCATCCCTGTTACGGCCACATCACTTCCCTTTCTTGCCTTACCATGGCTGCTTGAGCGCTAAAGGGGACCTCTTGAGCATCGCGCCTCAGGGGCTCTTACCGGACCTCGGGCCGCACACCTCCTGGCCTGGGGACTGGGACCTATGAGCGCAGAGCAACAAGCTATCGCGAGGTTGGAAAGGGGCGACCGAGCCTTGACAGGACGTACGCTTGCAAGTTTTCATAATAAGGAAGATATACACAAAAGGGCATTATGGATCCTTACACACCCCCACGGGGTACTTCATGATTCTCCACAGGAAACAGAAACAAGAACTAAGAGGAACCCTATCTACACCCCCCCTGTGGCGGACGCCATCATCAATAGTGGGCCACGGGAGGCTGGCGCCAACCTCATCCAGATCGGCAGCGGCGGCGGCTGGACGCCGCAGCCCTGCTCCGAGCCCGGCGAGAGCTCGAGGGCACGTAGCTATCGTCGCTCATCTTCGGAGTCTCGTACAGCTCGAGAGAGTCGCTAGACTATCGGGGGCTGCTGTTGCTGGAGTAGCCGCGAGCGGAGCGCGCGTCAACCCGACGCTCCCCTCCAGGGTAGCACTCTAGGCGGCGGCCCTCCGCATCGAAGACCTTGAAGAAGAGCGTGGTGGCGCCATCGTACTCAAAGTGGATCGCGAGGGCACCCCTCGCGGGGCAAACCCGTGCGACCTCGCCCCAACCGCAGATCATGAAGATCCGGCCTCTGGGGACCGCTTCGATCTCTGCTCCGGTCGCCGGAGCATTGCAGTCGGCGTGCTGCAACCAAAGCTCGAGGGGCCCCCTTGGCGGCATCACGTCGGAGAAGAACCGTGGGAAGTGAATCCAAGAGCTTGGGGGCATCGACGCCCATAGCACAAGCTCGTGTGATGAGTCCCCGGCATGGACTCCTGGAGCGACCGTGCGCGTCGCCACTGCACGGCGACCACCGGCGCGGCGCGAGCGGCGCCGCTCATTGCTCCGCCCTCCTGAGCCCTCGGCCCGGGCATACAGGAGTAGCGGATACCCTAGGGGAGGCTGTTCGCACCAAGGCCTCGCCACCACCTGCATCGCCATTTCATCGTGGCGATGGGCCAGCCTCTTCTTTGGCGGGAGCGGCCCCGGATCGTCGCGGGCAGCTTTTCCTTTCTCGTCCACGGAAAACCTTCGGATGGGCGCCATTGCTGCCGGCGGGGAAGCAAGGGAGAAGAAGCAAGCGAGCGAGGAAGAGATGGGCAACGGGGGCTCCGCCCCTCCTCACTTATAGCGGAAGGAGGCCAACCGACGCCTCCCACGATCGCAGGTAATGATGGTTTTCCTTGCATGTCGCAGGGACCTGTCAAGTCGAGCAGTTGCCGAGGCCGCATGGGGAAGCGGAGACACCCACGTCTAATCAACCGCCATGAGTCAACCGAGGACACATGCTTTTGGGGCCCGCGGCACTCCGTACTTGACTCTTGGCTTCGCCGCGAAGCCAAGCCCGAGCGCACCTTGGGCCCAGGGGCTACTATCGGCGTTCTGGGAGCGGGGGTCCCCAGACTTGCCTGCCTGCGGCCCATGGCGTGGCTAAGCTAGTAGGCCGTACGGCCCATCTTCGTCAACAAGGCATCCAAGACCCTCGCGAGAGGCCAAGCCTCGCGAGGCGGACGACACAAGACCTCCTCAGGAGTGGCCTAGCTAGGCAGGCTCACGAGGAGCGGAGATATCAAGGTGGGGCAAACCTTGCGAGGCTCTCGTGACGTGAGCCATGACGATCGGTGCCAGGCGGGCGCCAGCGTGCGCAGCGTCCTTGTTTCCTCGTTGGTGCTAAGGAGGCAAGCGCGGGCGAGGAGTACCGAGGCATCAGGCAAAGGTTGCCATATTGGTGCAACGAGACCAAGACCAGAAGGACGTCAAGACGGAGGTCATCGTGGAGCCCAAGATGGCGTCATCGCCAGAGCCTTTAGCAGGCGAAGACCACTTTTGTCAGGATAGCTTGTACTAGCTCTCCCCCTTCAAATTTGCCCGTGATTGTTGGCTCCCTTCCCGCTCAATATTTGGGGAGAGGACCAGGCCCTATATAAGTAGAACTAGCCACCACAGTAGAGGCGGGTTGAACTGATCGAGCTCTCACCCACACAAGTTCGACAAGCAAAAGAACACCTCAACCTCAGGAGGCTGTTCTTCCCCTTGTACTATTCATCATCAGCCCAAGAGGCAATCCACCACACACACACTGGAGTAGGGTATTACACCACAACGGTGGCCCGAACCAGTATAAATCTCGTGTCTTTCTATGTTTCGAGTTCGTTCGCGAGATCTTAGAGAGCTATGGCATAGATCGGTAGGAGGGAAGAACTTCGTGCGCACCCCAGAGTTCGAACCTTAAGTGTTTTGCCGGAACCCCACATCCGACAGATTGCGCCTCCGGTCGTCGAGCCTGCGGTCGGTCGATCCTTGGTGCTTAACAACGATGCCATGGACAAGGTACGTCCGATGCTCGCTTCCAGCTTCAATGAGTGGGGGGAGACGATGGCTTGGCCTGCGTCTCACGCCCGCATTACCCGGGCAGCCACCGAGGTCCCAATCTTTATCGATGCCCTTTGGGCTGGCCTGATTCCTCCTTTCCCCGCCTTCTTCAATGCGGTGCTTGAGCATTATCAGATCCACATGCTGCATCTCGACCCTCAATCCGTGACTCTCCTTGCCGTCTTTGCCTATGTGTGTGAAGCCATGGTGGGCATTGCTCTTTCTGTGGCCCTCCTCCGCCATTTATTCTCATTGCATCTGATTGACCCTCGACAAAGCTCGGGGTGCGTGAGCTTCTAGGCCGTGGCCGCGACAGCGGGCGCGGGGATCGACTTTGAGCTTCCTCCATCCGCGAGCGAGTTTCGGACACGGTGGGTGTTTGTCGACGCCTGTGTGCTTAGCCCCCTGCTCCACGCCCCGTCAGGCCTGCCGTTTCCCACCCCGGTTGGGGCCATGAGAGGCTCGTGAACCCCCGTCTTGTTCCCGTCTAGGCCAGGCTGAGGAGGCTGAAGGACCGGGGTGTGACCGCGCCTATGGTGGTGAAGGAATTCGTCAAGCACTGGATCGCTCCGCTTCAGCGCCATTCTCGCCAGATGTGGACTTTGCTCAGAAGCCAGGACCATATGAGGTTTCAGGAGTCCGGGCTCCCCCTCGTGACGCGGCAAACGGTGCTCAAGGTCCTGACGGGTGTCCCTTTGCCGAACGACTTGACTGGGAAGCACCGTTTGCTGTACCGCTGCGAGAACATGGCTGAATTTGCAGGGAGCATGCCTCCCTTTGACGAGTGGGGGCTGTGTCCGGACGGCCTGGTGGGGTCACGTGAGAACCCTGTCTGCGTGGTTCCCCTTCTCGCTGCCGGCGCCGAGCTCGCCCCGAACGAGGGTGCAGGGGGCGAGCGCAGCAAGAGGCTGGTGACACGAGTGCTGACGTGTGGACGCCGCTTGGGGCTCCTGGGGCGTCGTCCTCAGGAATGCACGATTTTGGGACATTGGTCGCCGAGGCGATGCAGCACGCAGCTCCCGAGGCTGAAACTCCGGAGGCGTCAGGAGGTCGCGGTGAGTTGGCGCCCGACTGTTCTCCACTGCCAAGCACTCCTGAAGTAGTTCTGTCGGGCGCTTCTCCAGCTGCACCCCGTACTGGCTTCCACGTTCAGTGCTTCGGCCGGCTTTGCATGGACTTTGAGGAACTCCGCAAGAGGAAAGGATCTCCGGGCGGCAGCGGTATCTTCGAGCCATTGAAGCATCGAAAGTACATCGCCGTCGACGAGTAAGTACTACACCTTGTAGTTTCTTGATTGCTGCTTTCCTTTCTGACGCTGGCTCTTCAGGACCCCTTCTGCCAGGACCGTTGAGCCTTCCGAGAAGCAATCCCCGCCTTCCTCGGCACCCCCGTTGGCCTTGTGCACCCCGACCCTGCATGCCGTGCCCAGAGCTGGGCCGGCCGAGGAGGTGCGCTTGCCTTCATGGCGCCTTGAATCTGCGGCTCCGTTGCCCTTCCTTCATGGTCTCGCTTGGAGCTTGGCGGGCGTTCCCCGGACTCCTCCTCTGGTTATGGACAACATCTGGTTGGCTTCGGTCTTCTGCTCCCCCTCAAGCAGCGGGCCCCGACTGGCCGGGGCCCCTCGTGAGGTCGAGTCAGCACCTGGAGCGGCCCCAGCCCCCAGCCCCCTGCCGAGAGGGGGTGCACCACCCCACGTCCCGCCTGCAGCCCCCGTGGCAGAGGACGAGGTGGGGCGTGCGCTGGAGTTCGAGCGCGTGCGGAGCGTCGTTCGTCATGAGCTCTTCCAGAAAGCGATGGGCACGATGAGCCGACTTGGTGAAGAACTCCCAAGCGTCGACTCGCGTCTTCAGGCCGAAGGTCTCCGGCTGGTGGAGGAACGGCGTAAGCTGAGGGTAGCCATCAACCTTGGCCGCTACCAGCGTGATCTTGACAATGCGAAGGTTGAGGCGTCCCTCAAGATTTCTCGTGAGGCTTGCTCCCGAGCCTTGGAGGAGGCTCGCGAGGCCGACCGCCGTCGCGAGGCTGCGGAGAAGCGCGCATGGGAGCTCCAAGCCTGGAGTGTGTCCCTTGAGTGTCAGGTGGAGGCGCGCAGAGCCGCCCTTGCGTCGCTGAGGGGGATGCCCGCAGAGGAAGAGGAGGTCCGGAAGTGCGAGGAAGCGCTGGCTCTGGAAGCCATGGAGCGCAGCCTTGAGCACAAGCAACTGGATACGAGGGAGCGCCAAGTCGCTCAGGCGGAAGATGCCGTCGGGGCTCGCGATGCCAAGGTCCAGGAGGAAGTCGACTGCCGGGTGGCCGAGGTTCGGGCGGACCTTGAAGGTCGGTACGACCTGAAGCTGAAGCTTGCAGGAACTGAGGTAGCGGCTAGGAACGCCGCTCTCGGGCCCCGGTTAGACAAGGCTGAGAGGCGTGGGGAGGCCACGGCTGCCGCCTTGGTCACGGCGCAGGCGGACTTGGCTCCAACCGCGCCGAGCTGCTTTCGCTTCGGAAACGGGTTGATGACGCCGAGGTCGTCGCGCAGCAAAATAGGGAGGAAGTGCTTCAACGATGGACGCTGGAGCGCGAGCACGCCCCCATGCTTTAGGACCTCCGGAACAGGGCTAATACCTCCTCGGGCTTCATCTACGATGAGAATGCGCTGCACCCCCACTCGAATGACTATGCCAGTCACCTGATCTTCTTCACCAATGTGGTGACGCGCCTGGAATCCCGATCTGATAGGGCTCGCTAGCTCGTGGGGGAGAGAAGTCGGGGCCTTCTCGGGCACGCATTCTCGCGTGTCTTCAGCCATCTCCGGAACACCTTCCCCGACTTCGACTTCGATGCCGCCATTGCCCCCGTACCGCAGGCCATCCGGGGCGACCTGGCGTGGTGGGTGGAGGACAACGTGGATGCGCTGGTCAGAGCCTTCGATTCTGATGACGACGCGATGGTGGTCGTCGCAGATGAAGGCGACGTGGTTGACGACGGCGATGGAGGCATCGCCGGAGGCGGCGACGGTGCCGGTGAAGACGATGACGACGCGAGTGACGCGTCCGAGAGCGATGTAGCGAGCGACATATCTGGCTGATCCCATGTTCTCCTGCCGTCTTATCCTGTATGCAAAAACTCGGGCGCGGCCCCTAAAGATTGTGAGAGCATTTTGAGAGGGGGAGCCCCTCGTGCAACCAGATCAGCGCTTTTACTCTTTTGTGTCGAGCTGAATGTTTATCTCTGTGATTTCATGAGTCTGGCAGTGAGTTTGCAGCATCAGCTTACCTTGGTCGCGATGCGCCTCAAACGGGACTGCGAGGCCTTGAGCTCCCGTGGAATCCCTGAAGGGCCCGCAGACTCACCCGAGTGGGCCTCGCGAGAATCAGGTGCCGATAATGGTATTGGTGCGAATGTTACGTGTGCTGCACCCAGCCCCGTTCACGAGGGGCCCGCGAGGGGAAGGCGGAGATCGTGCGCTTCGTGAGAAAGCAAGAACCGGACAACAAGAAATCACTCGAACGAGAAAAGGCTCCCCCCGCGCGCACCAATGAAAACTCAACTTCAACTTAAATCCAAATCCAAAGGGCAAGGCTACAGAAAAGGGTTTCAAAGCAAATGGCCACGTCCGACGCCTAGTCTAGTCTTCGGGTCTTCGAGTCTTCTCACCAGCGCGGAGCTAAGTGCTGCCACTAGGCGTGGGAGGGAGCCCCAGGGCCTGAGGCCGGCACCCTGAGACTCCGGGGCGTGTACAACCCCACTCATTATTACGTGAGAGTGTCATGGGCAGCGATCTTCACAGGCACTAGGCCTTCTTCATAGGTACCGGCCTTGCTTCATATCGCCAGACGAGGGCCCCGCCTTGCGCCACCCTTGACCACCTCTGAGCCGACCGACAACCAGGATGACGCAAAGGGGGGAAAGGGGACGCCAGCAGCGCCCTCGGCGACCACGTGTCCTCTGCCGGGGGAAGGCTCGCCGACGCCTCCCCGGCAGAGGGCCTACCTCCGGGTGTCGCCTGGCTTCGCGCGACGTGGGGAGGGGCCCTGCTCCTGGCTCCCTCCATGCAGCCCCCAGCATGTTTCCCCTGGCGGAAGGGGTGTTGCTGCACCGGGGTCGTCGGCCAAGGTTGCGATCCTGTTCACTGGCAGCCCATGGTTAGCGTAAGCTTGCTCCTGAGAGATTAGCAGTACCCTGTAGCTGTTGTTGTAGGTGCGGTCGTTGCGGTTCCCTGTCGGCTCCTGGAAGGCTTCAACTTCTAGCGCCCCTTCTTCCCAATCTTCTCCAAGGAACGAGCCAGGGTCGTCCTCCAGCGCGTACTCCTGATCCATCATGCGGGGCACGTATGCTTCCGGGGCTGTTACCCCGAATACCTCACCGTAGTGCCGCACACTCCACATTGCCCAGCCCAGCGCGGCGTCCTGAGGATGGTGGCGCGACATTTCACTGAGACCATGGGAGGCGACGCTTGCGCCCATGCTTGCCGCAGGCGGCACGGGGGCGGCGGGGCCCCCGGCACCGCCGATCGTGCTGGTGTTGATGAAGCCCCCAGGCACACCTGAGGGCGCGTGGTTGCGGCGAGGACCACTGTGAGATCTCGCAGTGATGTGAGAAGGAAGCTGATAGCAGAAGGGCGGTGCTCCTGATGCCGCTGCATCCAGCAGCTCGGCGAAGCGTTCTAGCAGTGCATCTCGGCTGCTCTCCATCAGGCGGCACCGCAGCAGCTCTCGCGCCACCGTGAGCGTTGCCCGCATGTTCGCCTGCTCCCGCCGTGTGTGCGGCGCCGTAGCTGTGGCGTGGCTCGCTGCCCTTGCAGCAGCCCGCGCTTGTCGTGGGGTGAGGGCGGACAGTGCCCCTCCACGCCGGCTGCGCCCCGCTGCGTTAGGCGGCGCTCGGGCTCCTTGGAGTGCGGGGCTGAGGTCTTCATGGGCAGGTGGCGCCGCCCGGGCTGGCCAGGCTGCCCAGCGGTCGGAGCCAGCCCCTGGGTCGTCGGACATCGTGGTCGTGGAGCGTCGGCGGGTCGATTGACAGAGAAGAAGCTCCGGCGCGCCCCTACCTAGCGCGCCAAATGTCGAATCTCGGGTTCCAGCAAAACACTTAAGGTTCAAACTCTGGGGTGCGCGTGAAGTTCTTTCCCTCCTACCGATCTACGCCCTAGCTCGCTAAGATCTCGCAGACGAACTCGACGAACTCACGACATGAGGGACACAAGATTTATACTGGTTCGGGCCACCGTTGTGGTGTAATACCCTACTCCAGTGTGTGGTGGTGGATTGCCTCTTGGGCTGATGATGAACAGTACAAGGAGAAGAACAGCCTCCTGTGGTTGAGGCGTTCTTGTGCTTGGCGAACTTGTGTGAGTGAGGGTTCGATTGGCTCACACTTGCTTGCCTTCTACTGCGGTGGCTAGTCCTATTTATAGAGGCTCTGGTCCTCTCCCCAAATATTGAGTGGGAAGGGAGCCAACAACGGCCAATTTGAAAGGGGACAACTAGTACAGCTTATCCTGACAAAAGTAGTCTTCGCCTGCAAAAGACTAGTGGTGACACTGTCTTGGGCTCCACGGTGACCTCCGTCTTGCTGTCCTCATGGTCTTGGTCTCGTTGCATTGATATGGAAACCTTTGCTTGATGCCTCGGTACTCCGCTCCTGCGCTTGCCCCCTTGGCACCAAAGAGGAAACAAGGACTCTACGCGCGCTAGCGCCCGCCTGATCCTGATCGTCATGGCTCACATCAGGAGAGCCTCACGAGGTTTGCCCCGCCTTGATATCTCCGCTCCTCGTGAGCCTGCCTGTCAAGGCCTCTCCTGAGGAGGTCTTGCATCGCCCGCCTCGCGAGGCTTGGCCCCTCGCGAGGGTGTTGAATGCCTTGTTGATGAAGATGGGCCGTACAGGCCTGCTTGCATAGCCACGCCGTTGGCCAAGGGTAGGAAAGTCTGGGGACACCCGTTCCCAGAACGCCGACAGGCACACAAATAATTCACCATTAACCCTTTTGGTAAAAAGAGTAGAATCAATCTTTCCAATCTCAAAACCTTTCTCAATAAGGAACTTGGTCAAGCATTTATACCATGCTCTAGGAGCTTGTTTAAGACCATAAAGAGCTTTGTGAAGTTTGTAAACATGACCGGGTTTCTTAGGATTAACAAAGCCGGGAGGTTGTTTAACATAAACTTCCTCCTCAATTTCACCATTGATAAAAGCAATTTTAATGTCCATTTGGTACAAGGTGATATCATGATGATTAGCATAGGCAAGTAAGAAGCGGATGGACTCAAGTCTAGCAACGGGGGCGTATGTCTCACCATAGTCCATACCTTCGACTTGAGTGTAGCCTTGGGTGACGAGACATGCTTTGTTGCAAACGACTTGTCCATCTTCATCTTGCTTGTTGCGAAACACCCATTTGGTACCGATGATGTTGTGGTTGTTGTCGGGCTTCTCGACCAATGTCCACACTTGGTTTCTCTCAAAGTTGTGTAGCTCTTCATGCATGGCATTTATCCAATCCGGATCTTCCAATGCTTCTTCAACCTTCATAGGTTCAATGCTAGAGATGAATGAATAATGTTCACAAAAATTAGCCAAACGAGTTTTAGAGCGAGTGATTCTCCCGGTTTGGATATCATTGAATATTTGCTCGACAGTATGGTCTCTTGAAACTCTTGCTCGAACTCATGAGAGCCTTTGCTTGGGTCAGGTGGAACATCTTCTTCATCATCTTGTTCTTCTTCTTGGCCTTCTTCAGTGTTGGCATTGTCGTTCTCTAGTCGTGGTGGTGAAGGAGGTTGACGAGGTTCATCTTGGAGTACTTTCTCGTGTTCTTCATCTTGGCGTGTCCCACTTGTGGATGCTTCCATGTCAACTCTTGGTTCACCTTGTTGTGAGGTAGAAGCTTCCACTTGGACGGACGAGGTACTTTCCTTCACCTTCGTTGGACGAATCTTGCCAATAGACAAGTCTTGGATTGCTTCCGAAGGATCTTTGTAGCGACCCGACCTCAGACGGTCAAGTCTCTGTGCTCAAGTGTCATCCCTGGATAGGTATGCTGACACACACAGTACTCAAGATTTATAACAGAGGTAAATCACATGCATAAAGTAACATAAATACTATTACCTCAATCCATATAGCGGAAGTAACAACAAGGTTGTGGATTCCCATCAACACCAACGGCAAAGTTGAGTGTAGAAATCATAACCCTAACGTATCACTTACTCGTCATAAGAAGTCCTTCAACATGAGACGTTGCAACCACAAAGTGTCAGTACATTGAATGTACTGGCAAATTCACACCATAGAGCAATGATGAATAATAACTATCACTACATGCATATATGGCTGGTGTTAAAGCTCTCTGGTTATAATGTTTTTGCGAAAAGCCAATTTTTTCCTACAATAAAGGAATATATTTTATTTAACTACCAAGTTGGTTGAAAAATTATTGAGAAGGTTCCTCCAACTCAATCCCAATTAAAAATTAACAACCCAACAAATTAATTAAGTAAAGTGTTGAGATCAACATGATGATTCAAGAACCAGATACTCAAGATATCCATAACCGGGGACATGGCTAATCATGATTAGTTTGTACACTCTACAGAGGTTTGCGCACTTTTCCCCACAAGACTCGATCTCCTCCGTTGGATTTCTCGCACTAGATGGTGTTTGAGAAACGGATGACCGAGACACAGTCTTTCAGAAACATTGACTCTTTACTCTGGGTGGACAGTTATACCTACTTTCCCCTACATCTGCTAGCCCACCATTGAAAGAGGTCATGCAACATACTCAACTATGCTAGAGCCCATAATAGCTTGTGGCTGCACACGGAAGTTTCTAGCATGAACAATCTTATGATCCCTTTGAGCCTGGGTGGCATTCCATAGGGTGATCACACGGGTCCTCGGGATCCCCTTGGGCAAGCACTGGGTTCTCCAGGTGCCCGGGCAAACCACTGGGTGCTCCAGGGTGCCCCTACCATTCCACCCAGATGTGTATTAAATTAGCTACATTAAGTTAACCATTAAATAATAACTCTCACATCTGTCATGAATCACTCAACCAATCCTTGTCTACGAGCTTAGCAGAGCAGTATGAGCATAATGTAGAAGTAACTCCCAAGGTTTGAATGTAGGACAATAGGTTCCTACCTCATCAACTACTTCCCAATACCCACATGTTATCAATTCCTAACCATGCAATGTTTGAGGGTGAAACTAATGCATAAAAACTGGGTATGAAAGGGATATGATCAAAGTGTGAACTTGCCTTGTACAGTTGATGAAGATGATTCACACTCATAACTCCTGATAGTTCTACTCGTCACACTCCGGTCAATCTATCGTGAGCAAGCAATTGCATACATAAGCACTCATGCAAAAGAATCGAAGAAAAGATCTCGGAAAACTTTGAAAACAAGCAATGAACTCTTGCAACGGAAAACAATTTCTAACAGTACCAAAATTAAGTGAATTTGTCCTTATCATAAAGTTTAAGTCAAGAGCTTTAATATGCCAAAAGAATCAACTAAATCGGAGTTATAAAACTCGAGTTACGATCAAACGAAGTTCAAATACAAATCTGTTTGAATTCAAAATTTAAATTTTCAAAAACATGTTTAAGTTGGTTATCTGGATAGAGGAGATCATGACAAAGAAGTTTGCGTTGGTTTCGTTGGATTTGGATAAACGAGCGATAAGTGGTAGCCGTTTAAAAATTAGGGACTAATCTGAAAATAAAATATTCACGAATAGGTCCCTGGCTGAAATTAAAAAGAAAAAGAAAAATCTACCGAACGAACGTTCGCTAGTGAATCTAAACCGACGATTTTTGTTCGCTCTAGAGCCTAAACTAACTAATGTTCACTAAATAAACAAAAACGTTTCGAATAAAAAAATGTGATCTAGTCCTATCCGTTGATCCTAGATATAACGAACGAGGGAGGAGCCGGGCTTACCGTGGCGGTGGGCGTTGACGTCGCCGGAGAAGATGGCGGCGGCGGCTCAGACTTCGAGGGCGGAGGCTTCTCCGGGGTCGGCGGCGACGGTGGAGTAGATGGGGAGGTGCGGCGCGAGGTTCCGAAGCCGATGGTGGTGGCGGCGTCGAGCGTATGCGGCGGTGGAGCGCGGGGCTATGGCGGCGAATCTCGTCGGAGCTCGGACTCCGGCGAGGTTTTGCGCGGGTGTAGGGGCGGTGGTGGCTGTGGTTTGAGGAGGAAAGCGGGGCCGGGGTCGAGGGTTTATAAAGGGGGCGAGGCTTGGGAGAGGGGCAAGGTGGAGAGGAGAGTCCAGGGCGGACTCGGCGTCGACGTACAGGAGCGGGACTCCGGCCGTAGGGCGGGGATGATCCCGACAGGTGGTTCCCACCTGTCAGTGGCTAAGCGTGGTGGCATGCGCGCGAAGGAGAGAGCGGGCGGGCGAGGCGGAGGCGATTTGGGCGCGGGCGCAGGCTGCTGCTGGGCTGGGCCGGCTGGCCTAGCGCCGAGAGAGAGAGAGAGAGAGAGAGAGAGAGAGAGAGAGAGAGAGAGAGAGAGAGAGAGAGAGAGAGAGAGAGAGAGAGAGCAGTGCCGGGCTTTGGCCTGGCCCGGTTCGAGCTGGGCCAGCCCAGTCGGAGGAATGTTTTTTATAAAACATTTGTTGTTTTTCAAACAACAAAAATAATAAAAACAAAATAAATAGAAATATAATATAGGCGTATAATATATCAAAATTTTCAGAAAAAGATTTTCTACAGCATGAACATTTTCCTAGAGTCAGATAAAATCCACACAAATTCAAATAATTCAAACAGTGCTACTACTACAATAAAACCTCATAAAAATCATTTTAAAAATACCAAAATGATTTCAAATTTATTTCTCTCCAATTTTCTAATGTAGGGAATCATGTTACCCTATTTTCCATATATTTTATTTTTGGAGAACAATAATTTGAACCAAATAACTCCAAATAAAAAAATAAATTCAAAAGGACTTTAAATTTGATCCTTTTAAAACTTCCAAGTTATATTTCATATATTTTGAAGAAGTCATTTTATATTCTCTCATGAAAATCATTGAGTTGCTTAAAGTTTCTGAATTTGAAAATATTTCCAAATGAAATTCAAATCTTTTCAAAACCCTTTTTCATTTAATTAAATGGAAGAAGTCATGTCATCTTCTATCATGGGTTTTGTGATGAAAAGAATTTGAATTCATGGAGATCATAAATGCAAAATGAAAGTTTGGGAAAGTCATTTTATTCCCTCTCATTTAACTTTCAAAAACTTTCGAATTTCACTCAATTTCACTCAAGCAATCACACAACAATCAAACAAACAATCAATACTATCTATTTAATATAATATTCCAAAATTTAGAATTTTGTGATGTTACAAACCTACCAGCCTTAAAATGAATCTCGTCCTCGAGATTGGTAGAGGCTAGAAAGAAATAGGTTAAGTTTGGGGGTCTTCTCAAAATCCATCGATCATCACAAGGGGTCTGGGGTGCTACCACCCTTGGAAGCATTGTTACGGTTCCATCAAAACTTATATACTCCATCCTTTTTGTTGACAGTGTCGGTCTTCTCAGATTCTCGAGAAAATCCCTTCTCCGGGCTCTTCCGGTAGTGGCATGACCTTTTCCTCAATACTTCTGTACTTTCATCTTGGTAGGATTCTTCCGAGACTGGATCTTCTTAGCTGACGGGTATGGCGCCAATACTAAACTACTATCGATATCTCTTGGTGGTCATCAATTTATGGTTTCTCCTGCAGGAAAATGGGTCTAGGCTTCGTTCTCACCGTATGACCTACGATTGGCAACAACTGCCTTGTACAAGGAAAAAAAATACTTATACCATTCTAAAGTTCAAACAAGATTTTGATCATCGTCTCTCTACTATAGGCAAGTCACTCAGATTTACCATCCCAAATAGCAAGGCGAATAATAATAGTAAGTCGGTATGGTGATCAATCCATCCCGCACCCAAATCATTACATTGTATATGGTTTAGCAAATCTCATGTTCTAACACTCGGTCTTCCTTACAAGCATTGCAGAATTTCTCTTGTCGACGAACTAAGTTCGGATAAATCCATGAATTCTGCAAGCCAAACAAACATCTATTGTTCGTTCACAACTCTCAGGTTTTGCGTTACTCCTAGAAGATCGTATGTCGCTAAAATCGTAACTTCTTCCAGGGTTTTTCCTTCAGCAAGAATGTGCTTGCTTCTTGGCAGGTCCCGGGGCCTGTGGTTTATGGCCCATCTCATCACTTGTAAACCTTGAACTCATCATCGGGGCAACTGGTCATTATTCCAATATCCAGCTTCCCAGCATTCTTGAATCCATCTGATTCTACTGTCTTTCTTCCTTCTATTGGTACCAAACTAAGACGTGATTACTTAGACTCATCACGGGATTACTATTGCTCCATATTACCAACATTCAAACTCCTTTATATCTAATAGTACTTCATCCCTTCATACTCTTAGGATACCCCACATATCGAGACAAAACTTGTACTTATTTTATCCGTGGTCCACTCCGTGGAGTATCATTATCCTTTCCAAGGGTCAAGGGTCCTCAGAGGGTACTACCACCCTTAAAATGCTCCAATTCTTCCATAGACCATATTTCTCATATCCTCGAAAATGGTCAAAATCTTTCTTCATAAAATCCAAATCAGTACCAATGGGGCTAACTTTATTGATTCTCCAATTATTACAATCTCCTGCATTTCTATTACATGCCTCAACTCAACACCTCACTATAAGGGAAATGTTCCCACTACTACTACTATATTTCTCACAGACACAACTAATTATTTTAATTCTCCTTCTCCTTGGGACAATCTCTGGCAAAGTGCCCTACTTCATTACAACGAAAACATATTACTTCTGACAAGTCCCGAGGTTTCCTTTTTGGGCAACTGCTGAAGTAGTGCCCTGAATCCTTGCACCTAAAACATATGATATGACGCAGGTCCTTCTTGGAATCCAATCTATTTCTCTTCCTAGACTTTACTGTTCGAATCAGGGCTTCTGTTTCATGTGGGTCATACTCTACTTCCTCTGTCGGGAATTCTACTAGATCCCCCTTCAGACAATTCTGGGAGATGTGTCCTTCTTCTCCACATGAATAGCAAGACTTAGTGCAGGGTGTAATTGGGTTTTCTTCGGGTGTGTCCTCCACCTCTTCCTTCATCACAGGTTCTTCTAAAATTTCCATCAGGGCTCCTTTCATTGCTTCTTTCTTCTGCTGGATGGTTCTTTGAACCATGTGGTAAATGTGACACTGAGCAGGGTAGTGAGTAGTTCCTTCACACAAGAAACAAGTAATCTGCCTAGTTGGGCATTCTTCAGCTAGGTGTCTTCCTTCACAATTAGGGCATTCATCCTTGTGTTCTTTATGGTCGTTTCCTATTTCTCCACAGAGCTTGCATACACAAGGTTTCTCCATATCCTTTCCATAAGGCTTAAATTTCTGGAACACAAACCGAGACTTTGGCAAAGTCAACTTAAATTCCTTCCAAGTGGTTACTCCTTGCCATCCATTGACGGTTTGGTACATCCTCCACCAAGTAGCAACACCTCTTTCAAAGTACTGAATAGCATGCTGGGTCATATCCTTTCCGACCATAGGGTTATTCTCCATATGATCCTCCATGTTCTGAATCCATCGGCCTGTCTCCAATTGACTCATCGGTCCAGAAAATACAAGCTCATCTCCATTCATCCTCTATTGGGTCCATGGGTTTGGGGTGAGATAAGAGAGAGAGAGAGGGATACACACAATACAAACAATAGTTTTCAAAAGACATATTTTATTTTGTGGCTGTCGGGAAAACATCAAACAAATGGCAGCTCACAAACGTCGCATCTAAAGTAGGTCTATAACAGGGGTTTGGTCTTCTAAAGGTCAATAAATCTCAAAGTCATCAAACTCTTCAAGTCTTGTTCATGTCTCCGTTTGCTTCTTTCAATTATGCCTGTCTTTATCAAGTTCTTTTGCCAGATCATCTCTATTGACGCGAAGTTTCTCGTGGCGTCCTTCAATATTTCTGGAGTTGCATTCCAAACTTCTGGGTTTTAACATCCTTGGCATGAACCATGGTCCTACTGTCCTTCTGTTCCTGACGAATCTCCGGTATCTCGAGGTTTTGTTCCTCCAGTTTGGCTACTTCAGCTTCTGGGTCCTAAGTTCTTCATGATATGCTTCTTTGTCCAAATACGGCTTCCTGTAGGTCTATCTTAAAACTCCTGATGTAATTCTCCAGATCCTGGTGATACACCAGCTAAGGTTAAAACTGCATCCTTTGCTGATAGATGCTCCATCAGCCTTCTACCATCCAATCATTCCAAAGAAATGCATGCTTATCTCAGCACGGTGACAATAGCATAAGCGGGCGATAACATCATGGATAGCCATGTTTCTGCTCTTTTCATTACCATGAGCTATCATTCCATAATTGACATCTCCTGCCTTGGGGTTTTCTTGACAAAACTTTGAGTTCTAATGCTCCATGTTCCAGTCTTTCTCCGATACACCTTGATATCGAGTATTGACAACTTTAATAGTCTGACGAGTTCCACTAGGGTAGCCTTCCTAGGTCATACAAATCTGGGAATTCCTAAGAACCTTCAAATTCTCCTAGTCTTCCGAGTCTTCAACCATTGTAGTTTCCATTATGACAATGCACGGTAAAATCCTCTTCATTTCGGAGTGGTCTTAGTTGTCCAATATCTTGTACTTCTTGAAGTGGTCTCATCCGTCGAATCTTCGAGTGGTCAAAAGGAAAAAGGGGTATGGTCTCACTAAAAGTGAATATTTGAATAATCTCAGAAGATAGGAGAGGTAAAAGATCTTTTTGAAAAGAAAGTCATAGAATAAAATCTTTCCTATGGGCTTGCCAGTTTCTAGGGGTCACGTCCTACAGTCAACATGTGCTCTGATACCATCTTGTAGTGACCCATCCTCAGACGGTCAAGTTTCCGTGCTTAGGTGTCGTCCCTGGATCGGTATGCTGACACACACAGTACTCGAGGATTTATAACATAGGTAAATCACATGTATAAAGTAACGTAAATACTATTACCTCAATCCATATAGCGGAAGTAACAACAAGGTTGTGGATTCCCATCAACACCAACGACAAAGTTGAGTGTAGAAATCGTAACCCTAACGTATCACTTACTCGTCGTAAGAAGTCCTGCAACATGAGGCGTTGTAGCCACAAAGGGTCAGTACATTGAATGTATTGGCAAATTCACACCATAGAGCAATGATGAATAATAACTATCACTACATGCATATATGGCTGGTGGAAAAGCTCTATGGTTATAATGTTTTTGCGAAAAGCTAATTTTCCCTACATCAAAGGAATATATTTTATTTAAATACCAAGTTGGTTAAAAAATTATTGAGAAGGTTCCTCCAACTCAATCCCAATTAAAAATTAACAACCCAACAAATTAATTAAGTAAAGTGTTGAGATCAACATGACGATTAAGAACCAGGTACTCAAGATGTCCATAACCTGGGACACGGCTAATCATGATTAGTTTGTACACTCTGCAAAGGTTTGCGCACTTTTCCCCACAAGACTCGATCTCCTCCGTTGGATTTCTCGCACTACATGGTGTTTGAGAAACGAATGACCAAGACACAGTCTTTCAGAAACATTGACTCTTTACTCTGGGTTTACAGTTACACCTACTTTCCCCTACATCTGCTAGCCCACCACTGAAAGAGGTCATGCAACATACTCAACTATGCTAGAGCCCATAATAGCTTGTGGCTGCACACGGAAGTTTCTAGCATGAACAATCTTATGATCCCTTTGAGCCTGGGTGGCATTCCATAGGGTAATCACACGGGTCCTCCGGGATCCCCTTGGGCAAGCACTGGGTTCTCCAGGTGCCCGGGCAAACCACTGGGTGCTCCAGGGTGCCCCTACCATTCCACCCAGATGTGTATTAAATTAGCCACCTTAAGTTAAGCATTAAATAATAAACCTCACATTTGTCATGAATCACTCAACCAATCCACGTCTACGAGCTTAGGAGAGCAGTATAAGCATAACATAGAAGTAACACCCAAGGTTTGAATGTAGGACAATAGGTTCCTACCTCATCAACTACTTCCCAATACCCACATGTTATCAATTCCTAACCATGCAATGTTTGAGGGTGAAACTAATGCATAAAAACTAGGTATGAAAGGGATATGATCAAAGTGTGAACTTGCCTTGTACAATTGATGAAGATGTTTCGCACTCATAACTCCTGATAGTTCTACTCGTCACACTCTGGTCAATCTATCGTGAGCAAGCAATTGCATACATAATCACTCATGCAAAAGAATCAAAGAAAAGATCTCGGAAAACTTTGAAAACAAGCAATGAACTCTTGCAACAGAAAAAAAATTCTAACAGTACCAAAATTAAGTGAATTTGTCCTTATCAGAAAGTTTAGGTCAAGAGCTTTAATATGCAAAAAGAATCAACTAAATCAGAGTTATAAAACTCGAGTTACGATCAAATGAAGTTCACATACAAATCTGTTTGAATTCAAAATTTTAAATTTTCAATAACATGTTTAAGTTGGTTATCTGGATAGAGGAGATCATGACGGAGAAGTGTGCATTGGTTTCGTTGGGTTTGGATAAACGAGCGAAAAGTTGTAGCCGTTTGAAAATTAGGGACTAATCTGAAAATAAAATATTCACGGATAGGTCCCTGGCCGAAATTAAAAAGAAAAAAGAAAAATCTACCGAACAAACGTTCGCTAGTGAATCTAAACCGACGAGTTTCGTTCGCTCTAGAGCCTAAACTAATGAATGTTCCCTAAAGAAACAAAAACGTTTTGAATAAAAAGAACGCGATCTAGTCCTATCCGTTGATCCTAGATCTAACGGACGGGGGAGGAGCCGGGCTTACCGTGGCGGTGGGCGTCGACGTCGCCGGAGAAGATGGCGGCGGTGGATCGGACGTTGAGGGCGGCGGCTGCTCCAGGGTCGACGGCGACGACAGAGAAGATGGGGAGGTGCGGCGCGAGGTTCCGAAGCCGATGGTGGTGGTGGCGTCGGGCGTAGGCGTTGGTGGGGCACGGGGCTACGACGGCGGATCTCGTCGGAGCTCGGACTCCGGCGAGGTTTTGCACGGGCGTAGGGGTGGTGGTGGCTGCGGTTTGAGGAGGAAAACGGGGCCGAGGTCGAGGGTTTATAAAGGGGGCGAGGCTTGGGCGAGGGGCAAGGTGGAGAGGAGAGTCCAGGGCGGACTCGGCGTCGGCGTACAGGAGCAGGACTTCGGCCGGAGGACGAGGACGATCCCGTCAGGTGGGTCCCACCTGTCAGTGGCTGAGCGTGGTGGCGTGCGCGCGAAGGAGAGAGCGGGCGGGCGAGGCGAAGGCGATTTGGGTGCGGGCGCAGGCCGCTGCTGGGCTGGGCCGGCTGGCCTGGCGCTGAGAGAGAGAGAGAGAGAGAGAGAGAGAGAGAGAGAGAGAGAGAGAAAGAGAGAGAGAGAGAGAGAGAGAGAGAGAGAGAGGAGTGCTGGGCTTTGGCCTGGCCCGGTTCAAGCTGGGCCGGCCCAGTCGGAGGAAGGTTTTTTTGTAAAACATTTGTTTTTTTAGACAACAAAAATAATAAAAACGAAATAAATAGAAATATAATATAGGCGTATGATATATCAAAATTTTCAGAAAAAAGATTTTCTACAACATGAACATTTTCCTAGAGTCAGATAAAATCCACACAAATTCAAATAATTCAAACAGTGCTACTGCTACAATAAAACCTCATAAAAATCATTTTAAAAAATACCAAAATGATTTCATATATTTTATTTTTGGAGAAAAATAATTTGAACGAAATAACTCCAAATATTTTTTCAAAAGGACTGTAAATCTGATCCTTTTTAAACTTCCAACTCATATTTCATATATTTTGAAGAAGTCATTTTATCTTCTCTCATGAGAATCATTGAGTTGCTTAAAGTTTCTTAATTTGTAAATATTTCCAAATGAAATTCAAATATTTTCAAAACCCTTTTTCATTTAATTAAATGGAAGAAGTCATGTCATCTTCTCTCATGGGTTTTGTGATGAAAAGAATTTGAATTCATTGAGATCATAAATGCAAAATGAATGTTTGGGAAAGTCTTTTTATTCCCTCTCATTTTACTTTCAAAAACTTTTGAATTTCACTCAAGCAATCACACAACAATCAAACAAACAATCAAAACTATCGTTTTAATATAACATTCCAAAATTTAGAATTTTGGGATGTTACAATCTTTATCTCCTACATCAATTGGCAATTGCTCTACTTGCGAGCTGTTAGATTCATCAAACTTCACATCTACCGTCTCTTCAACCTTTTAGGTGAAATTGTTGTAGACACAGTAAGTGTGAGAGTTTGAACCATAACCAAGTAGGAAATCTTCATGAGACTTAGGACCAAATTTAGAATGATGATGCTTATCAAGAATGTAACACTTTGAGTCGAATACTCGAAAGTATCCAACTTGGGGTTTGTTACCGGTGAGAAGCTCGTACGTCGTCTTGCCGTGTAGCTTGTGAAGATACAAGCGATTTGTTGCATGACAAGCCGTTTTGGCGTCTTGTACTCATCAAGCATAGTTCTTGCTATCTCAATAAGAGTCCGGTTCTTCCTCTCAACAACTCCATTTTGTTGAGTCATGTACGTAGCCGAGAACTCATGTGAAATCCCTTTTTCGTCAAGAAAGGTATCCACATTTGTGTTCTTGAACTCTGTTCCGTTGTCGCTTCAAACCTTCTTGATCTTCACTTCAAATTGATTTTGGGCCTTCCTAGCGAAGTTTCTTGAAGATCTTTTGGACCTGCGATTTATCATCAAGAAAGAACACCCATGTAAATCTTGAAGAATCATCAACTATGACTAGACCAAATGAGTTTCCACCGAGACTTTTGTAGGCATTGGGACTGAAAAGATCCATATGAAGTAGCTCGAGCGGTCTTCTCGTGGTCATGATGTTCTTCACGGGGTGACTCCCTCCAACTTGTTTTCCTGCTTGACAAGCACTGCACAATCTATCCTTGTCAAATATAACATCTTTTACTCCAAGGATATGATCACCTTTAATTAGCTTATCAAGATTTTGCATGCCCACATGACCTAACCTTCTATGCCAGAACCAACCTTTAGAAGATTTAGCAATTAAACAAGTTTTAGGTTGAGCCTTTTTAGTGAAATCAACAATGTAAAGATCACCTCTAAGTATACCGATAAAGACCATTTTATGATTATCTCTACGGAACACTTGGCAATCTACTTCAGTAAATAGAACATTGAACCCGAAGTCAGCAAGTCTAGATACGGAAAGTAAATTATAGCCAAGATTTTCAACGAGCATAACATTTTGTATGGAGCTATCATGTGAGATGGCCACCTTACCAAGGCCAACCACCTTACCCTTTGAGTTATCACCAAAAGTGACATACTTCCGAGGGACGTTGTTTTCAGCAAGCTCACGAAACATATCCTTATCTACGGTCATGTGATCGGTACATCCACTATCAAGGACCCCTTCCTTTCCTCCAGCCATGTAGCCATGAAGATTAGCCATAAGACCAAAGTGTATCATAGACTCATCGAGATCAAAGTCACTATCATCATCCTCATCATAGCATCCATGTTCAACATCATATTATGATGGATCAATTCCTAGAGAGAGTGATTCATTAGATAAACTGTCGGTGTACTAAAGTAGGGGTACCTTAGTACCCCAGACTTGTGCACGGGCAGTCGTAGCACCCTGCGGCGAGGCCCGCCCCGGAAGCGCCAAGAGAAGACCAAGCATTCAAGACAAGGCCCCCGGCAAGAGGAGCTTGCCGGGCCAAGAAGACAAGGCCCCCGGCAAGAGGAGCTTGCCGGGCCAAGAAGGCAAGACCCCGGCAAGAGGAGCTTGCCGGGACGACTGGGCCCATGTAAGACCATCCAAGAACAAAGTATACGAGACAGAAGATCGAACCCCCGACAAGAGGAGCTTGTCGGGAAGGCCGAACCCAGGCACCACAAGAGAAGCCCGCCGTGGCGCGCCAAGCGCCCCGGCAAGGCCTGATAGCTGGCACGCTATCAGGCACAGGAAGACGACCCCCGCGGCAAGCCACTTGCCGCGGCAAGATCGCCACCTCAAGACTGCGCTCCAGCTCGCCCGCCCACGCGTCGCTCCGGGGCTTCCCCCGAGGGCACGTGGCGAGGCACCGCGCAGCCTGGGGCATGCGGCGGCATGCAGCCGCCATCGTGGCGAACGGTGGCGCACCTAACGGTCCGCCTCGGTGCTGTCCGGGCGACCGTGACGGGCATTTAATGCCCTTGTCCCCTACCGTCAGAAGTAGGTATGATAACACTGTGCCGCACTGTAGCGCCACCGTTCCCGCACTATTACAACTACCACCCCTTTTACACTTTTACCCCTTTCTCTTACGTTGACACCTGTCGGTGACCCCTTTGCGCTATAAAAGGAGGCCCGTGTGCAATGTAGAGGGGGTTCCGGAGGTCCCGGGAGATTCGGCATCCAGACAGCCATACGCTCGGTGTAGCTAGCTCTCCAAGCTCCTTAGCTCCCCAGTTCAATACAACTAAGCAGGAGTAGGGTTTTACGCGTCCATCGCGGCCCGAACCTGGGTAAACCGCCCGTGTGCCCGCCTCGATCTGCTCTCTGTGCTCCCTCCGCCCCCCTCACCGGACAACGAAAGGGGCTCCGGCCCCATAGGTGCTCGCGGGGGGACGCCGTCCGCCCCGACATCTTTGGCGCGCCAGGTAGGGGGCGACGCCGAGGGACAGCCCGCTCCTGCGGATCCCAGGATCCGTCCAGTCGAAGCAGGTGTCCCCGGTAAGCCTTGCTCCGGCGAGCAGACCAGCAGTCTGAGCGCCGAGGAACAGTCCGCTCCTGCGGATCCGAGGATCTGTCCAGTTGAAGCGGGGGTTCCCGACAAGCTTTGGCATTCCCTCCCACGGGCTCGTGTGCGGCCCTCCCCGAGTATCCACTCGCGCAGAGACTGGGCAAGAAGCAGCTGCTCCTTGAGGAGGCCCGCCTTCTGGCCGCTGGGCGAACGATTCGCCTCCAGCGAACTCTGCGCCGCTCTCGCGGCCGCAGAAGTTAGCGCCAGAAGTCACGAGAAAGGCGACCTCGTTCCCCGGCGCGCCTCGCCCGCCGGGGTGCCGAACGAGTTGACGCCGACCGTGGGAGGAGTCTTTCCAGCGCGGTAGCCGGAACCTGTTTCCGCCAACCATCCTCTCTGCCCAAGTCTTGCCGCAGTTGCATGTGATCCTTGGCGCAGAGAGGGGCGCGGATCCCCAAGCATAGCTACGCCTAGCTCCGGAGGGTCGTGAGGCCCTGCGCCCTCGCCTACCCCCAGGATGGGCTGGATGCTGCCCAAGGAGGTTTTACCCCACCGGGCGGCAAACGATAAGAAAAGATAAGTTGCCGGAGCTCGAGCAATTGCTCCATTAATTTTTAAGAGTTATCTCCCTCGAACGACCGAGCCTTGGTTGAGAGGCCTGAGCGCGGAAGGACCGGCACGAGACTGGTTGCGCCCTCGTTTCGTTTCGAGTCCGCTCAACGACTTGAGTGTGCTACACCCCGAGTAGCGTCCTCACTTTGCTTCGAGCTCGCCCGGCACCCTAAGCGTGCTGCGACCGCAGTCGCACCGTTTACTTTGCCTCGAGCCTGCTCAACAATCTGAGTGAGCGGCATCCAGCCGCGGCGAGGTTTCTTGCCGGTGGCAGCCCCGCCAGCGGGTCGCTGACGTCCCGCACTCGGCGCCCGTGGCAAGGCGGAGGCCTACGCCGGCAAGTCCCCGAAAGCGTAGGGCGGAAACAAACAAGGCGCCGGTCAAGTAGAGGGGATAACAGTGCGATGCATAGCCTAAGATGAAAAGTTATATTACAAAATGCCTTACTGCTGCCCTAACCAGCCGTTTCCGTGGCATATTTAACAGCGGCAGGGAAAGGGAGATAGAAGAAAGGGGCAGGCGGCCTAATCTACGCGGTCGCCCTCGATCCTCTTGACCCCGGCCGCCCTCTTGACGATAGGGGCGATGAGGGCCTGGATCCCCGTCAGGTCCGCGTTCTCCGGCAAGGGCCTGAGGACGTTGGTAAGCCTGATGTCGGGATTGCGGAAAACGATCTTCACCAGCACCCTCTCGAGGGCCCCGGAGATGGCCTCCCGCGTCTCGTCGGCCCGCTCCTTCGGGAGCGACGTTCGGAGGTGCTGGAGCGCCTGCACCACCCCCTGGAAGAAGGAAGTGAGCTTGGCGCTGGGCGCGACGTCCTCGTCGGTGAGGGACTGGTGGCCCTCGACCCCCAGCAGCGTCAGCTCCTTGTCGATGGCGGCGGCGATGTCGACGAGGCCCTCGGTCCACCGCTCCACTGTATCCCTGAAGGTGTTCTGGGAAACGGTGGCGCGCCTCAGCAGCTCCTCGTTGCCGTCGACCTCCTTCCGTAAAGCCGCCTCCTGCTCCTTAGCGCTGTCCAGCGCCTTGCCGAGCGCCTCCAATTTCAGTTCCAGAGTGGAGTTGGAGTTCTTGGCGGCGTCAAGCTCCCGGATCTTCTCGGCGAAGCGACCCTGAAGCTCACCAAGGGTGAGCGCACCCTTCTCGCGCTCCTGCCGGAGCGCGGCGAGCTCCTCGCCCTTCGCCTTGAGGTCCGAATCGAGCTGCGCCACCCTCGCCTCCAGCCCCTTCTTGGTGACCTCAGCGGCTGCGGCAGCGTCCCGCGCCTTCTTCAGGTCTCCGCTGAGCGCCCGCTCGCGCGCGGCAGCCTCCTCCTCGTGGTCGGCAAGGCTGGCCGTTTTCAGCACCAGCTCGCCTTCCCGCGCGGATAACTCCGCGGCGGCAAGCCTCTGCTGCTCCTCGGCCTCCCCGTCGCCCACGGGGATATCAACGCCGTCCGCCTCTTGAGCGCCGGCAACGTCGTCGGCATCGCCACGCGCGCCCTCCTCGACGACGACCTCAGCCTTCATCGGATCCGAGGCGGGCGCCGCGCTCGCCGCGGCCAGGGGATCGTCGGCCGCGTCCCCCGTCGGAAGGTCCTCCCTTGCCGGGGATCTCTCCCTTGGCGGGGTAGCAGACTCAGTCGGCACGGCGGAGGCGCCCTCTGGACGCGCCCGCCGGAGCTGCTCCGCTCCTGCCCAAAAGCAACAACTTCGCATCAACAACAAGAAGAAGGAGGGCTCGCGTACGCGCCAAGCAGCAGGAGCAGGTCATGTGCTCACGCTGGGGGCTGCGTCGCGGGCTGCCCTGAGGATCCCCTGCCGGGTCCGGTAAGGGCGCCTCCGACACGACCTCGCTTGCCGGGGGAGATTCGTCATCAAGGATGACCCACGGGATCCTCGATCTCTTCGCTCTCCTCTGAGCCAGGGTCCTGAAAAGGGGACCGGGTCAAGGGAAGGGCGAACGAGCTGTCGAACAGGACGAACCGTCAGGGAAAAAGATATGAGCTCCATGGGGAACTTACTCTCCGTCCTGCTCGTCGTCGGAGCTGAGCGCAGAATAGTCGAGAACCGGCTCGGCCCTGACGCGGGGGGGCAGGGGAGTGGGCTCCCGAGGCCGCTTGGCGGGGGCAGTAGATGACTCCGCCCCCGTCGACGCCGCGGCACGGGGCGCAGCGGCAACCGAAGCCCCAGCCCGCGAAGACCCCGCTCCCGCTGCCGACCCGGCCCTGTGGAGGCGCCCCCTCGGCTGGGCCGGGGGCTCCGCCTGCGACGAGCCGCCCGGAGGCTGCAGGAAGGCAACGCCGACCTCCGGCAAGCCACTCGCGTCTTGGGCAGGCTCGTCCTCGCCGCCGTGCCCGGCTGGTTCCCCCTGGTCGACAAGTTCCATCGGGTCGGCGAGGCTCTCCGCCTCCGCCGCCTCCGCCTCGGCCACGGTGAACCCAGCTTCGCCCGCGGCCGCGGCGGCCGCCGCCTCCTCCATCCTGGAGGCAATGTAAGCCAGCTCCGCCGCGGTGGTGGCTCGGATGAGGCCGTCCTTCTCGGCGGGATCGACTGGCTCCTCCTCCAGGCCGTCGAAGAAGGCCCGCACGACATCATCCGGCGGCTCCTGCCAGGTCGCGTTGACCCCGTGCGAGTCGCACAATGGCATCATCGCAAGGATATGGCTGAGCGACGAGTTGTTGCACAAGGGAACGACGCCCGGCGGCAGCCGGAACCACTCCGGGTGGTCAGGGTCGTGCTTGAACAACTCCTTCAACATTGCGTCGTGCTCCAGCACGGTGAAGTTGAAGTTGAGGCCCGGACGCAGCCTCATGATGTCCGCCGCATTCTGGAACTCCCAGGCCGGCTTCCCCCTCTTTTGCAGGGGGGCGATCCGGCGGCGAAGGAAATCCGCGCCGACGGCGCCGACGGTGAGGCCGGCGAGCCTGAGACGCAGGATCCGGGTGATGGCGATCTTCAATCTGACATCGTCCGGGGACACCTCGCTCCAGCCATCGCCGCGCACCACCGGAGTTCGGCGCACGGCGGTGAACGGCTGCGGATGGTCCTCGACAATCAAGCACCATTCCGCCCTCCACTCCTCCCACCTGCCGCGGAGGTCCCCGCCCAAGTAGGCCTCCTTCCTGCCGGACCGGGAAACCCAGGCGATCCCACCGGACAGCGGCTCTCCTTTCTCCACCCGAGGGACAAAGAAGTGCCGGAAGAGGGCCACGTTGGGACGAATTCCGACGAAGTTCTCGCAAAGGTGCGTGAAGACCGCCATTGTGAGGACGGCATTGGGGGTAAAGTCGAGGAGGTGGAGGCCATAGGTGCTCATGATTTCAGAGAAGAACTCCGAGTAAGGCGGGCAGAGCCCGCAGTAGAAGAAGACGACGAAGAAAGGATACCCGGTCGGGTACTGCTTCTGGGCTTCGGCGGGGAGCACCCGCGTGCGCGGATGCGCTCGCGTCTTCGTCGACCAGAAAAGGGAGTACTTGTCCCTCAGCTCCACCGCACCGAGCTGGGGGGGGGGGGGGACGTCGCCGTCTCCTTCCGGAGCACTTCAAGCCGTAGCGCCTCGGCCGATTTCGCAGCCTTCCCCTTCGCCTTATCGCTCTTAGGGGCCATGGCGGGGGCGGGGGAGGGGGATCGTCGAAGCTGACGACGACGGGCGCTCCAAGGACAGATCGCTGCTGCCTCTGGGAGAAGGAGGTGGCAGAGGTTTTAGAGAGGTGGTAACCGAGGGAAAGGCGAACCGCCCCTACTTTCCTCCGCTATAAGAGGAAGAGGTGGGGGGGGGACGCTTCGCCTCTCCGAATCGAGAGATCGTGCGCGACGTGACGCGCGTCTGCGCGGTTCGGCCCCGCGCACGCCACCCACGTCACGCTCACCCCGCACGCCTCGCCCCCACGACGCCGCGGTAAGCGCGCGCCGCCTGGGGAAGGCGCGGCAGATGCGGAGTTAAGGAGCAGCGCGACCAAGGCCATGCGTGCCCGTGCACCGTTAGGGCCTGGCCCAACGACGCTCGGCACCGTGTGTGGCCCAGGCCCGGGGGCTCCTGTCGGTGTACTAAAGTAGGGGTACCTTAGTACCCCAGACTTGTGCACGGGCAGTCGTAGCACCCTGCGGCGAGGCCCGCCCCGGAAGCGCCAAGAGAAGACCAAGCATTCAAGACAAGGCCCCCGGCAAGAGGAGCTTGCCGGGCCAAGAAGACAAGGCCCCCGGCAAGAGGAGCTTGCCGGGCCAAGAAGGCAAGACCCCGGCAAGAGGAGCTTGCCGGGACGACTGGGCCCATGTAAGACCATCCAAGAACAAAGTATACGAGACAGAAGATCGAACCCCCGACAAGAGGAGCTTGTCGGGAAGGCCGAACCCAGGCACCACAAGAGAAGCCCGCCGTGGCGCGCCAAGCGCCCCGGCAAGGCCTGATAGCTGGCACGCTATCAGGCACAGGAAGACGACCCCCGCGGCAAGCCACTTGCCGCGGCAAGATCGCCACCTCAAGACTGCGCTCCAGCTCGCCCGCCCACGCGTCGCTCCGGGGCTTCCCCCGAGGGCACGTGGCGAGGCACCGCGCAGCCTGGGGCATGCGGCGGCATGCAGCCGCCATCGTGGCGAACGGTGGCGCACCTAACGGTCCGCCTCGGTGCTGTCCGGGCGACCGTGACGGGCATTTAATGCCCTTGTCCCCTACCGTCAGAAGTAGGTATGATAACACTGTGCTGCACTGTAGCGCCACCGTTCCCGCACTATTACAACTACCACCCCTTTTACACTTTTACCCCTTTCTCTTACGTTGACACCTGTCGGTGACCCCTTTGCGCTATAAAAGGAGGCCCGTGTGCAACGTAGAGGGGGTTCCGGAGGTCCCGGGAGATTCGGCATCCAGACAGCCATACGCTCGGTGTAGCTAGCTCTCCAAGCTCCCGAGCTCCCCAGTTCAATACAACTAAGCAGGAGTAGGGTTTTACGCGTCCATCGCGGCCCGAACCTGGGTAAACCGCCCGTGTGCCCGCCTCGATCTGCTCTCTGTGCTCCCTCCGCCCCCTCACCGGACAACGAAAGGGGCTCCGGCCCCATAGGTGCTCGCGGGGGGACGCCGTCCGCCCCGACATAAACAATCATCACAATAATCATCTTTATGAATTCTAATGGCTTCGAAGATGATATTGCTAATGATTCCAACATCTCCTTTGGCACGCATAAGATTAGTAAGCTCAAATAGAAAATCACCAAACTTAGGATCATTGGAATTCATCTTACTCAAGGCAATAGACTTATGAAGAATTTCATCTAAGTTTTGCAAGGAATAGTTTGGAAATCATTCCTCAAGAAATCTCCATATGGTGTAGGCACAATCAAGAGTAGGCAAGCAACCAAGCAAATTTCTAGGCAAACCTCTGGTGATAAGATTAATAGTTCTAAGGTTGCGGATCATGTCAATAGACTCGTCAAGGGTAGGATGCAAAGGATCAACATGAGGAGCACAAGGACTAGTAATGTACTTGTTCAAACGATATTCATTGAAAATCTCAAGCATCTCAATTTTCCACTCATGAAATTACTCTCCATCAAGTATAGGCACTCTATGTCTAGGACTCCCCAACGTAGACTCATCCATCTTCCTCCAATGGTGTTTAAACCAAAGCAATGGAGACCAATGCTCTGATACCAATTGAAAGGATCGAGAAGAGGTGTCTAGAGGGGGGGGGGTTAATAGACTCTTAGCAAAGAAAAGTAGCAGTTTTAAATTTCTTCAAGTTAAGATAGAGTTTTAGCACAAGTTTAAACATACACAATACATTTCAAGCAAGCATGGCAAGCATATATGAGCAGCGGAATGTAAAGCATGCAAGTTGCAAGATTGTAAAGGGAGGAATTTGGAGTATGCAAACGCAATTGGAGACACGAAGATTTTTTCCGTGGTTCCGATAGGTGGTGCTATCGTACATCCACGTTGATGGAGACTTCAACCCACGAAGGGTAACGGTCGCGCGAGTCCACGAAGGGCTCCACCCATGAAGGGTCCATGAAGAAGCAACCTTGTCTATCCCACCATGGCCATCGCCCACGAAGAACTTGCCTCACTAGGGTAGATCTTCACGAAGTAGGCGATCTCCTTGCCCGTACAAACTCCTTGGTTCAACTCCACAATCTTGACGGAGGCTCCCAAGTGACACCTAACCAATCTAGGAGACACCACTCTCCAATAGGTAATAGACGGTGTGTTGATGATGAACTCCTTGCTCTTGTGCTTCAAATGATAGTCTCCCCAACATTCAACTCTCTCTCACAGATTTGGATATGGTGGAAAGATGATTTGAGTGGAAAGCAACTTGGGGAAGGCTAGAGATCAAGATTTATGTGGTTGAAATGGAATATCTTGGTCTCAACACATGAGTAGGTGGTTCTCTCTCAGCAAATGTATGCTGGAAGTGTAGGCATGTTCTGATGGCTTTCCTCACAAATGAAGGAAGGATGGTGGGGTATATATAGCCTCCACACAAAATCTAACCGCTACACACAATTCGCCAAATTCGGTGGGACCGAATCAGAAAACTCGGTCGGACCGATTCAGTTCATAGTGTGACCGTTAGGCATTTCGGTGGGACCAATATGATCAACTCGGTGGGACCTATGTGCTAGGGTTAGGGTAAAACCTCATTTTGGTTTGACCGATTATACAAACTCGGCGGGACCGATTTTGGTAATAAGCTAACTAGAGAGTTGGTCAAGCATACTCGATGAGACCGATTACAAATCTCGGTGGGACCGAAATAAATGCAACAGGCAAGAAAGAGTTTGCAAGCCCATCTCGGTGAGACCGGGCTCCCATCGGTGGGACCGAATTGATTAGGGTTTCTGGCAGTGGCTATGTCAAGTGAACTCGGTGGCACCAGATAGATCAAATCGGTGGGGCTGAGTTTGACTTTTGGTTTGGGACATATGTGGAAATGATAAAGTGGTTGAGGGCTTTTGGAGCATATCACTAAGCATTTTGAGCATGCAAGCATTAAGCAACACCTCATCTCCTTTTAATAGTATTGGCTTTCCTAAGGACTCAATGTGATCTTGGATCACCAAAATGAAAGTGCAGAGTCTTGAGCTTTTGAGCTTGAGCCAGTCTTTTGTCCTTAGCTTCTTGAGGGGGTTCCACATCCTCTTGTCCATGCCACTCCATCTGTTGAACTTATCTGAAATATACTAGATAAAAACATTAGTCCAACAAGATGTTGACATTAATTACCAAAACCACCCACGGAGCACTTGTGCTTTCAAAAATACTAGTATTGACCTCTAATGACGCGGAATTCAAACAACTCATAAGAAGAAGATCTGAACCAAATTTGCCAACACGGATAGGAAGTAAGATCTCCTCTTGTGTAGTTCCACTAAGATCAAGCAATCAAGCAACATTGTCGGTGTGACATTTTGGTTGAGCTGCAGAAAACACTCTTAAAACAAAAGTGTTTTGTGCAGTGCAACAAAAGGTCACAATAGCAACGAGGTGAAGTAGATAACCCTGTTTACACAGAGCTGCAAAGGAAACAACAAGTGGTCAATAACGGTGGATGACACAGAAGCTAACAAAAGAAGCATCTAACTTATCTAATTGGGAAATAAAGCAGGACAGTACCATTTCTCAAACGGTGGCATTGATTCATATTAACTGAGAGATTATATTAACAATAAAATTCGTTAAACATGTAATTTGCTTTTAACTGTGGCATTGCATCAAATTTCCAGCGACATTATTAGAGGGTGTTTGTTTATAGGGACTTTTTGGTGTAGGGACTAAAAAGTGCCTTTCAGTCCCATCTAAACCAAACAGGAGGGACTTTTAGGGACTAAAAGTGGGCATTTGGGACTAAAGAAAGAAGACCCCGAGGGAGAGTCTTTTTGGGACTTTTTCCAACAATTGCCCCTGCCCCGCATCGCACCTTATCTCTATTAGTTCATTATTAGGGGTAACTTGGTCTTTTAGCATGTCATTTAATAACCTCTAGTCCATGTATAGTCCTTGTAACCAAGCAGGTAGGGACTAGGGACTTTTTAGTTGGGACTAAAAAATGTCCTAAGACTTTTTAACCAAACAAGGCCTTAGATTAACAACAGCTAAAGAGTTGCACGGGGCAATAGACTCACCATCACCCTGTGCATCTACCGATGTATGAAGGGGTGATGCATAGTCTGTTGCAACAAAGAACAAACAACCAAGGAGCATATTTGTGTTGGTCCCAGTTTTGTTATCTTTAGACACCTTTCCCTATGTGAGGGCAGCAAATCTAGTCCTGCTGAAACTCTACAGCCTTGTCCCCCAAAACAAAAAAGATCAGTTCATTACAGATGTGCGTACTGTTGTTGTCATTGTTTTCCCTTTTCGACCAACGTAGGCGCTGGATAGCCAGTATGTACTAGTACTTTCCCCCTTCCTTGCCTCTTTGAACCACGTCCTAGATTCATGCTATACAACTTTCCCCACTACTTTCCCCCTTCCTTTCCTTTTTGAACCACGTCCTAGATTCATGCTATACAACTTTCCCCACTACTTCCCCGCATTCCTTTCCTATTTGAACCACGTCCTAGATTCATGCTATACAACTTTACCCAATACTTTCCTATTTGATCCAACACCAAGATTCGAGTGCAGAAGCGAAAAAAGCCCACATGCAGCTAGAGCAATGCATGTGGAATAAGTAAATTGTACCTTAAGGTTCTTGGGGTGTGGTTTGGTGGGCGACCGGAGGCTGTTCTGACCACACTATGTACGACGACGAGGAAGAAGGGGTCGGAGGCCCTCCCGCGCCGCCGTTGGGTGAAAGAGAATAGCTATGCTGGTAGTGGATTCCCTCCCTCGCCGACGGCGACAACGTTAAGCCTCCTTCCCTTCCCGGCAGACGGATCCTGCCGGCTCTTTGACCAGCAGTGAGGGGAGAGAGAGAGGCCAACGAAGTCTTGTTTAGATCTGGAGAGGGTGAGAGAGTGTGAAGAGAGCAACTACAAGCGCTGAGGCTCCAGTGTGTGTGTGTGTATATATATATATATATATATATATATATATATATATATATATATATATATATATATATATATATACATAAACACTATTCTGATCACGGGATCAGAATAATATTCCGATCATAACCTGAACTGCCCGAATAACGCGCCTGAACTTCCCTGTGTACTAACCTGACCTTCGGGCTATCTTCGCAACCGTGGCTTCTACCGCGAATTTTTCTGGTCATTCGTGTTGTTTGTGATGCAAGTGTAATGTGGACACGGTTTTTAGAGTCTAAATGATTGTTTTGATTCGGATTCTAGCACTTGGGCGGATTTGCTCTCGGGGTCGTGATGAACTTGTGTCTGTTACAAGTTTAATGCATGTTTTGGATGTTGTCGAAGTTCTGGAACGGTGGGGATTAGGATTTAGTACGAGTTTGGAGCACAAATTCTTAGTTATTTCAAACAAATTTGAAATCGCCCGTGTTCTTCATCCGCCCGAGATGCAACCCGCGCTTCTGTTGATTTCTCGTTTTTCTTTAAAGTTTGCTGCCTGATTTGCGTACTTTAGTGAAATTCGAGGTTTACTAATCCTTAAATTTTAATCGGGAGGGTCCTTATGGTTTGATTTCTAGCAATTTGATGTTGGCACTCCTGCGGGTTTCTGCACATGAAAAAAGCGGTTTTGAAATTTGCCCTCTGGTCCTTTCAGTTGTCAAAAGGTAGTTGCCAGATCATCTCCAAGGGGGTGCGGACGTGCTGCAATCTTGTGGAGATGATTTTATGCTTCGAATGAATTCGTTTGTTCATTATTTCTAGATCTTCTAATGGTTGTCCTACAAGCTGGACTTCTGCGTTTTCATACCTGAACTTCTTCTTTTCCTTCGTTGTATCCTATCGGGGCTGGGGCGGCTCGGGATCGGGATCGGGGGGAGGATCAGGTGGACCCTGTTGGGTCTGTCCGAGTTTCTGTGCTGGACTTCTACGTTGTCATACCTGAACCTCTTCGTTTTTCTTTCGCTGTAAGATAATGCAGCCAGTGCTTTGTAACAAGAACCCTTACTAGAGTTTCTTCTGCATTTTTTTATAACTAGTGTGTAAGCGTGGAGCTGGACCACAGGAACATGCATCCTCTTTTTTCCTTAGTCTATGTTTTGGTCTAGTTTTTTGATCATCCACTTATCTTTGGTAAGATCTGGACTTCTCTTTTTTTATTAATGGTTGAACTTCTGGTTTTCCAGATTACGTTCCACATTTGCAAGGCGAAGGCGCATGGTGCTCTATATTTTATTTGTTTGGTTTCCTTCCTTTTTATACCTTTGTCTCGTGAGCAATCATGGGATTAGCCCAAGTATGCATGCACTTTTTTCCAGATCATGTAAGTGTCGTTTGTAGAAGCTGGACTTCCATGTTCTTTATACGTGGACTTCTGCTTTTTCCTTCTTTGCAAAGTAATAAAGCAATCGGTCTATATTTCCTTCTTTTTTATGTTACTTTTCATTCTTTGCATTGGTTTGTATTTTTTTGACTTAGTCCCGTGAACAGCCATGTAATTGGGCGATGGATATGCGTATTTTTTTTATTTTTTCTAGTACGTTATTTGTACTTACGATAGTTGTTGTTCTTCACTGAACAACTAACCTGAACTTCGGTGTGATTATCTTTTTTAACAAACTTCGGTGTGATCATCATTTTTAACATGTAAAATTTGAGGTTGTTATTTTTTGGATTTAAATATTTTATAGATATTGAAATCGACATTGCGCGTATTGAGCAATGCGGTAGCGCGAGGCCGAGCAGGGGGGAGGGGGGGTCGGGACCCCCCTCCCCTCCCCCTGCGAGGCCGAGACAGGAACAAGCCGGAGCAGGCGACGGCGCGGCGTGCCGCGTCGTCGCATGCGGAGGCGAGTCCGTCACATCCGTGACCCCACTATCTATCTTAGGGTTTTTAGGGTTTAGGGTGCGTGCGGTGGGGGTGGAAACAGAATAACTGCATTGCGTCCTGTCAAATCGTAGCGCGCAGCAATGCGGTAGCGCGAGGCCGAGCAGGGGGGAGGGGGGGGGTCGGGACCCCCTCCCCTCCCCCTACGAGGCCGAGACAGGAACGAGCCGGAGCAGGCGACGGCGCGGCGTGCCGCGTCGTTGCATGCGGAGGCGAGTCCGTCACATCCGTGACCCCACTATCTATCTTAGGGTTTTTAGGGTTTAGGGTGCGTGCGGTGGGGGTGGAAACAGAATAACCGCATTGCGTCCTGTCAAATCGTAGCGCGCAGCAATGCGGTAGCGCAAGGCCAAGCAGGGGGGAGGGGGGGTCGGGACCCCCCTCCCCTCCCCCTGCGAGGCCGAGACAGGAACGAGCCGGAGCAGGCGACGGCGCGGCGTGCCTCGTCATCGCATGCGGAGGCGAGTCCGTCACATCCGTGACCCCACTATCTATCTTAGGGTTTTTAGGGTTTAGGGTGCATGCGGTGGGGGTGGAAACAGAATAACCGCATTGCGCCCTGTCAAATCATAGCGCGCAGCAATGCGGTAGCGCGAGGCCGAGCAGGGGTGGAGGGGGGGTCGGGACCCCCTCCCCTCCCCCTGCGAGGCCAAGACAGGAACGAGCCGGAGCAGGCGACGGCGCGGCGTGCCGCGTCGTCGCATGCGGAGGCGAGTCCGTCACATCCGTGACCCCACTATCTATCTTAGGGTTTTTAGGGTTTAGGGTTATTATGTTTTAGGGTTATATATGAACTTCATCTGTTTTTGTACTTGAACTTCTACTTTTTGTTTCTTAGGGTTTATTTATTCTTATGTCGTTACTTCTTTTATTAGAGTACTTGAACTTCTGTTCTTTATTTTTTTGAACTTCTTTGTGTTGTTTTTTTAAGTGCATATTTATGTATGTATTTTTCTTCCTTTGGTAGTGCATTTGCCATATATTTTTGGTTTTAAGGATATCAACATTGCTGTTGTGTGAAGTTATCTCACTATAATAGATGCATTCAAATGGTGCATTCATTCATTTATCTATAATGAGCAGGGGGGGTAAAACTGTAAATTCAATGGCGCTGCAATTCCCATGACAGATAGGCATTAAGTGAGCATCTCCCTGGTCACCACCTGTCAGAAATCCCCTGTCCCCCCATCGCTCGCTCTCTTCCCCCTCTCTGTCGCTCCGCTGCCTTCCTCGCCTCCAACTCCCCTGGTTTCTCCGCCCCTTTCCCCTGCCCTCGTGCTGGAGTAACCGGCGCAGGCCCCCGTTTCTATTTCTCCCCCACGCCCTGCTCCCCCTCGCCCTGCCCGCTCTATTCTGCTCTGAAGCGAGGGCGGCAACTGCCTGCGCGGTTGCAAGGTGCGCGTGGCGTCGTGGGGAGTGGAAGAACCGCCGTGGATTCATGTGTGCGGGGGTTGTTTCCAGAGGTACAAATGCTGCCCCCCCTTAATGCTTGCTTTTAGTTTCGTCAGATCTGTCGAGTCCGCCTCCTGTGTGCTCTCGCGTCCCCGTCCCACCCCCTTCTTCTGATGGTTTGTTGGGAGATTAGGTAGGGTTCTTGTGCGTGTGGTGGGTGGATTCCATTCCCCTATGGTCAGATTTGTCTATGAGATGCTTGTGTGTGCTATTTCTCCATTCAGAGTTGATTGGATTTCATTTCCCCTTTTGGTGATTTCAGCATTGTGATGCATGTGAAAGAGGGTGTGGTGTGATGGTTCACGCTGAATCTGATGTATCTATATGTATTTGTATTGTTGACTTCGAAGTCTAGATTGTGTCTGTGACATGCTAGTTAGTTTCTGGAGTCTTTTTTTGTTTGTGGTTGCCTATATGTGCTACTGTTCATGTTTTCATACTTGTTGATATTATCTAGTTGTTTCATCCTAGGGTTTCATTTAGTTGTTTTTTGTATTTGTTGTATGATTTTCTACCTGCTAACTATATGCATTCTATCCCCTGTTTTTAGTAGGTTGTTCTAGGCTTTGGAGTTTCATTCGTCAAGGGGGTTGTGTTGTCATGGCTTCCAAACCTTCTCTAGGTATCTTAATGTAGTTGGATCTTGTATTTTAAAGCAGTATTCTTATATATGTCTTCACTTAGCTTGAGTATGTGTATGCTTTTTACTTAGTTTTCTTGTTGGACTGCCATTCTTATTAGTGTGAACTTCTAAGAAAGGTTATGTGTATGCTTTTTACCCTTAGCTTGAGTTAGTAGAGTGTTGCTTACTTTTTAGTTGATGATTTGCAGGTGAAACTATGTCACCAAGTGTTGTTGGACTTCCCAAATGATTCATATTTATTGATATTTTGTTTGGCCGTGGAATACTATTTGTGGTCATGCTACATATTTTTTATGTGCTATTTGCTTGGGTCACATAGTTGAACTTCTGGTTTTAATTAGTGTTTGTTCATAATGAAATTTGGTTGAACTTCTGTTATGCACATTTTGTGTTTACTACTCTGTTATATATTGTTGAACTTCTGGACATTCATGTTTTATGTAGTAGCCCCTCTGAGTGTAGATTGTTTTTATAGTTAGTGTGTAGATTTTAGTTTGATTGTTGTGTTTATTGCTTTGTTAGGTATTGTTGAACTTCTTGTTATCGGACATAGTTGTCAAAGTAGAAGTCCCTTTGGTGTAGGATTGTGCATTAGAACTCAGCTGCCTTTTTACTTGCATTTTTTGTAGTTGGTGATGAGTTGAATAGTTCTGAAAAAATGCCTGCGATCAAGATGGAGCTTCAGAGGTTAATACTGATGCTCCAATATCTGATGCGGCTAAATCACCCATTATCCCTTTGACTTTGATTGCTGAGGTTGCTTCGAGCCTTGAGAATGTTTCAAGCCTCGAGGATCTTGCTTCTGCAGCTCTTGCTTCACCTAGTATGTGAATCCCCTTTTCTTTTCATTTTAAAGTTTTCAGCCATGTTTTTTTAGCTTGTTTATGTCGTTTGTTTTTGTTTTTGTTCATGACTTTTTTTTATTTTTTGCTTTGATTTTTTGTGTTCTTTGCAGATGTGTCCATAGAGGAGGAAGCTGTGAACACCATCAACGATGTTTTATCTGAGTTGGGTTTATCAGAAAACCCTGCTGCAGCTGAGGAGGTGGTTCCCTCAGTCGAAGGTTGTGATTCCGTTCCAGATCCTTTGTGCTCTCTTCAGATGTCAGAGACGCAGTCGCAGTCTGTTGATGGCACTGAACCTGTGACGCAAGCCGAGGATGTGCCTTTTCAGCTTCTCTTGGAGGACCAACGTAAGAGGAAGAAGCGAGAAGATTTTGACAAGAAGAGGGCGGCCTGCCTTGAGAAAGGTTTTGATGTTCCTGGATCTGTTCATGCGGCTGAGCTCATTGTTGAGGAAGACGTGCCGTGTCATAGTGATGGCACGGTTGTCCCTGTTAAGAAGAAAATTAAGAAGACTGCTTCGAAGAAGCTAGTAGTTGGTGAAGTTACTCCTCGGAGGAGCCCACGTGTTTCAAGGCCTGCAGAAGTTGTTGAAGATGAAGGGCTAGGCGTTGGTGGTACGCCACGCCATAGTCCTCGTGTGCTTGCCACTGCCGCGCCTACACCTTCTCCGATTGGTGCTGGTGCATCTGGTAAGGGGAAGAAATGCGGCGTGAAGCGCAAGGTTCCACCTGCAAAGGTCAACAAGGGTGTGAAGAAGCGTTCTCGTGTTAATCCAGAGGACAAGGATGATGCTGATTTCAATGCTGATGATGTGGACGATGACGATGATGTTGCTGCCGCTGATCAGGTATGAATGTCTCATGTTTACTGTTTTTTAAGCATTTGTCGCTATTTCTGTAGTTTTATTGTTTTTAGCACTGCCTTGGCGTACATAGGTGACCTTCTGCTCCATCTCAATATAGACGAATAAATTAGCCGACGTGCTTTGCTTTTATGGTATTTCTGCCTTTGAGTACATAGTTGGACTTCTGGGTATATACATGAAGAAATAAGCTTAACTTGTTGGTATACATGTTTTTGATTACTGCCTTTGAGTACATAGTTGGACTTCTGCTTTTTAAATTTCCAACATTTTTGAAATCATGTTAACTTGTGGTCATACATGGTTGTACTGCCTATGTAGACATGGTTGGACTTCTGAGATGTAGTGCGTATATGTAGGCATTAGTTGAATTTTGGTGAAGGTTGTGTGTCTCATTGTTCTGCCTTTTTTCCTTGTCAATGTATTTTTTTTTCAGTATCAGCTTGTGCAGCAGCCTGAGAGGAGGAAGAGAGGAGGCAAAGCGCCCGAAGAAGGTGGCCAAGGAGGAGGTGAGGCGAAACGTTTTAACAAGACGGTTCGCTGCTCACTAGGAGAGGTCAAGACGTGTGCGAAAATGCTACAAGATAGGCACAAGACGAGGGTTATCAAGGCTGGTTTTGGTTGTGTGTTTGACTTGAAGGTTGATTCCAACATTTCTCGTCCTTTGATGGGCAACATCTACACGAGGATTGACCCTTCAACCATGATTTTGGACATGGGTGAGGTGAACAAGGTTATACGTATTACAAGTGATGCTATTCACCATCTCTTTGGGTTCCCTCAAGGTAATCGTACCCCCCCTAGGCCCTCGAATGATAGTTTCGATGATGCTGTTATGAGGTTGAAGGGCAAGCTTGGGTATGCTAGGAGTGATGACATCAAGACAAAGGATTTGCGGAATATCCTTGCTGAACTTGTGAAGGATGAGACGAAGGATGATCTTGCTCTTCAGGTGTTTTACCTTATTGTTTTCATGAAGGTGGTTATCCCTGGAACGTCTACACGAGTGTCCAGGGAGGCAGCAATGGCCGAGAACCTTGTGTTTGAGGATATGGCAGACATGGACTACTGCCAGTTGGTTGTTGACGATATTCGGAGTGCTGTTGTTAGGTATCAGCAAGGTACTAGCAGAGGAAAAGCTGTCATAGGCTGTGCGATCGCACTGCTTCTTATGTATCTGGACTGCCTTATCATTGGCAAGACGCCTAATATTGACTTGAGGACCCCTCGCATCAATTTCATGGATCAGGCCAAGCTTCTTGAGCTTGCTTCGGCTGACTTGGTCATGAAAGGTGATGATGACCCAGCCAACTGGGTGTTTGGGAGACTGCCTGTGAGTGTTTGTATGCATTATTCTTTCCTGTGTAGTTTACCTTGAACTTCTGGTATTGTCTTGTATATTTTTTGTTCCCATGTTCCTTCATTTGTTTTCTGACGCATTGACTTTTGTTTTTGTATGCAGTAGAAGACACAGGCTGAGGTTGTGTTCTTTAGGGTTATCGAACGTCCTGTTCTAACTATGCCTCGTTCTGCCGGCCTAGGGAGTGGAAGTTCACCAAGATTTGAATTCTCCCGGGATGTTAATACCGGTGCCCCCTGTAGATCCAGGAGGTTCTTCTGCCCGTGTGAGTGCTGCAGGTGGCGTTTCTTGCGAGGATTTGTTTGAAGCTGCCAATGTTTCTCTGGTTAGGATTGACAGTCTTCTTGAAACTGTTTGTGGGGAGTTGGCTCGTGTTCCATCGACTGCTGAGCGTCTTAGTCGCGTTGTTGGGATTCTTCCTCCAGGGCACGGGTTTGATGCTGAGTCTTCGAAGGAGGTCTTATGTATTGAAGCTAAATTTCTTGAAGAGCTTCGTCAGAGCACTTCCCACCTCCGTACTAGCGTTGGGCTGTTCAAGGAAATGCAGGATGCTCGTTGCAAGCCTTTTGAAGATGAGGCAAGTTTTGTTGTGAGACAGATTCAGAGGCAGGATTCTGTTCGTTCGGGTCGTGAAGGAGGCCACGTGGAGCATACCAAAGAGGTTTGCACTAATGTTCAATGTTAAATGTTAGCTTTTAGTTATTACTGTTTGTGGTCATAGGCGAGCGTTGTTGATTTGATGTGTCGTAAACTGGTTCTTTTTAGCACTAGTGTTCCTAGGTGACCTTATCTGTTTATTGAACCTGAACTTCAGCTGCTACAGCACCTGAACTTCCATGACTTCGATGATTGATCCTTTTTTGTTCCCTCTTGTATCTTAGAGTAGTTTGATATCTGACCTGCTATTTTTACTGTATTTGGACTTCCATTATGTGTCAGTTGTGATAGCTGACCTTCTGTGATTGTGCAATCTGAACTTCTGCTGATTAGGTATTTGTTTTCTAAATGGTTAATTTTTTTATTTATTTAGGCTGTTGATGATGATGCTAGGGTTGAGGAGGATGTTTTACCTGCGCATGAAGCTGCTCCTGTGCATGAGGCTGCCCCTGTGCATGAACCTGCTCCGGCTAGTGGCATAATAGTTGATGAGGTTCATGGCAGTGAAAATGAGGTACCATTTTTCTTGTCCATTTGTCTTGTTGCCGCTGATACGGACTTGCTGCTCCTGTGCATAAGGTTCAGTCAGCCCTTTGTAATGACTTTCTGTTTCTTTTTGCAGCAGCAGAATGATGATGTTAGTGTTCCTCCAGAGAAGGTTGCGGACATGTCCGTCTCAGGCACCGGCTGCTCCGACGGGGTGGTCTTGACTGAACCTCAATCGTCCATTGTCGCCGAGGTTTCAAATGCTGATCAGGGCAAGACAACTGGAGACATCATTTTGGGGAAAGATGCTGTTGAGTCTGCTGTTGAAACTGGTGGTAGTGCTGCTGCAAGCCCGAAGAAGTCTCCTGCAGTAGAGCCATCAGTTGATGTTAATGCTGTACAGGCACAACCAAAAGTTTTTCTTGTTTCAGATTCTCCAGCTGCTCCAGCTGCTGCTGGTGTCCTTGCTAACGACGCTGCAACGTCTTCTGGAGACGACGATGAAGATACGAAAAGCGATAGCTACGGAGAGGAGGTTGATCATTCCAGTGCCGCCACTGGTCTAGGCAAGGATCCATGAAGAGAGGAGCATGCTTCTCTCTTCTTTCCCCATTCCCTTCCCTCTTTGTTGTTTGGTTTTGTCCATGATATCCCATGTGAACTGCCTGTGTGGTCTAAGTTGAACTTCTGGTTTTGTTGTTTTGTCGTGTGGGTTGTAAAGAATGTTAAGTGGACCTGTTTTCTATGTGGGTGGAGGTTTGTAATGCATGGGTTGTGATGTCTATGATGTTGTGTTTTATCCTTTCTGATGTAGCAGCTGAGATGTGCTTATGTTTTGAATGTTTGTGCTTGAATGTTGGTCTTAATTGAAACTGTCGTGAATCTATGTGCTTTGAGTGTTGCTGTTAATTGCTATTTTTCTTTTTGGTGATCAGATAGCGACCTTGCTGTCGTGCGAAAGAAGGTTGATGACTTTTATTACAGTGTAACTAGGCTTAGGAACGACCGTTCCAAGAGGTGAGTGCAGCTGCTCAACATTTACATCATCCATGTACCCCCTGTGAACTGCCCGTTGTTTCATACCTGAACTTCTCAACTCTATGTACCTGAACTTCTTGTTTTTTTGCTTCTCTGGCGCTGAACTTCTGGCCTCTTTTGCACTGTACTGCCTGTTGTGATATAGCTGAACTTCTTTGCTAACATGTGTTATGAACTTCCTGAGTTCCTGCTGCTGAACTTGTTTTTCTTTCTATTTTGCTTGTTTCAGAGAAATGATTATGTTCCGAAACAAGGAGTGTGAAGCTACTGTTCAGGAAGTCGCAATATCTTTTGGTCCTCGCGGAATGCTTACATCTAATGTGGCTGAGTGTGCACTCTATTGTCTACGTGCGAAGTACCAAGGATCGGATAAACTCATTCTGTCGTATTGGGTTTGTGTAAGCCAACCATCCCTGGTAGCAAATATGTCTTTGTTCCTTACCATTTTAGTTAAAACTTGTTCATCTCATTTTTGCATTTTTTCACATGTTGGTGTTGTCTGCATTATTTCAGGACAAGATTTTTAGAGGTCAATTTGATTCCCGTGTGAGGAAGTACTTCATGGCGAGTGGTCCAGATAGCATGGATGCACATGATTCGGTATGCAATATCTTGTTCTTTGCCTTTGTATTAGTTTTGCAGTGCGATCCACTGTGTTAATATTTGTTTTATTTTTCTTTTGTACCATTCTGATATTAATTCTCATTTTTTAATGATTCGTGTGTCTATGATGCTTCAGGTTGTTTTCCCTACTTTTGACCCGCCTGAGCTTCCTGCTTCCATGGGTGGTGTCGGTCATTGGGAGTCGGTATTCCTTGACCTAAAGAATTCAAGGTTCCAGCTTCTCGATTCCTACTATGGACCAAAAGATGAATGTGCGGTATGCCTGTTTTGACGGATGACCGACAACATCAAGAGGCTTTGGAAGGATGCCAGCAACGACAGGGAGACACCCATCAGTCCTATTAGCATCGACAATTTCGCTCTGGATTGGATTGATGTCCCCCAGCAGCAAAACAAGTATGAGTTCGACTTTTTCTCTTTATCACATCTGTTTAACTGTAGTTGTACTTAAGTTGCGACGTGTTTAATTCGTTGGCTTTCTTTTTCTGTCCTAACACTATTCCTTTTACTTCGTTTGATGGCAGTGTCGTCTGCGGATTCTTCATGCTTACGAATGTTAATTCGTATCATGATGGGGTTCTTGCAAATTATTCCCATGAGAATATCGGGGATATCAGGAAGACGTGGCTGTACTCAATCGCTTCTTCTGACCTGTTTGAGACAGACTTCCAAGCTCTGTTTGGCTACTACACATGTAAGTATTTTGGAACTTGTACTGCTTACCTGCACTGCATCTTTTATTCTACCTGAACTTCATATTTTTCTCTGAGCTTTGACTTCTGCTTGAGGTCTGGCTGGGCCGCTGGTTTCGGAAGGAGTGGAGCATTTTCTTTATACATGAACTTCATTTCTATATTTTTTAATTTTGCTTGTGTGTTTTGTTTTGCTTAAATGCACATGAGCATTTTCTTTTATAATTGATCTTCAAAGATGATGCCTCTCTATGGTTTTGTTAGCTGTAGTTGAATGATTTACAGTTCATCGTTTTATCTTGAACTGTTCCTCTGGTTGTGCCTGAACTTCATTTAGTTTTTTACTGCAACTAATTTTTTTAGGCCAGCTTGAGCAGTAACCATGTCAAGTTTATTAGTTGGACTGCACATTGTGATGTTCCTGAACTTCAGTTGTATTTAATTGTGATTTTTCTCTTCCTTTTTCTTTGACAGTGGAACCGTTGGAGCTGACCGATTACCACTACTCATTCCTCGGGTCACAAGAATACCAGCCTAGGGAGGAACCGGTGAGTACAGCTCCGATAGAAGATGATAGACCTCGGACCCTTATTCCTTCCAAGTTGGGGAAGCAGGCTGGTGGTATTCGTGGTACTCCAAAAACCCCTTGCTACAAGAAGGCTGATGCAGTCGAAGCAGCCGAAGCAGAAGTGATTTTGTCTGATGATGATTTTGAGAAGATTGCTTACCCGAAGAATGCTAAATCTGCTGCTGGTACTGTTGCTGGTAGAGGTGGGAAGAATGTTGTGATCACCAGGAGGAAACCGACAGTTGAGTCTGGGAACATAACTTCCTCCAAGAGAGCAGCAAGATTGCCTTTGAAGTGGCGTTCTCCTGTCGCTCCCGTGAAAAAATACAGTTATCCTCATCTATCCGAGGCCCGGAAGGTGAAATAGTATGTGTTGAGTAAAGACGGTCTGGAGAAGCACTCTGAGTGAGTTACCCTCATCTGTCGTTCCCTTGCCTTGTAGTTGTAGTGTCTGAACTTCTGTAGTTGTACTGTCTGAACGACCTTTGTTGTAGTATCTGAACTTCTGTGTTATGTCTCCTCTTGCCTTTTGAGTTATATTGTCTGAACTTCTGTTTGTTGTTGTATCTCAACTTCTAATATTTTTTTACCATCCTTTTGTATTCTGCAGGACAAGCTACTGCATGTTTACTATCCTTGGGAATGTGATTGACCTCACAGGACGTGTCCTTTATACGCTTTTCGGTGAAGGGCAGCAGATGGAAGGAGACATAATGGATTATCTCATAAATTTGTGGAAGGATAAGTCGGAGACCGCTGAGATATTCTCTAGTGCTGACAGGGTTGTACTTAGTCCCTACTTCATACAGGTTTTAGTTCTTTGCACCCCTATCTCCTTCTTTTTGCCTTAGTTTTGTTGTAGTAGCATTTGGGAGGTGTTTTAATTGTGTTTTTGTGAATGCACAGTACTGCCTGGAGTATGATTTCTTCGGCGCAACAGTTCCAAAGTTTGATGCAAAAAAATCTGCTGGTCTCCTCCCAATGTTTGTTCGCAAGGAAGAAGACCTTCTTAACGCAAAGCTGGTTAGGTTTTCATAACCCTTACTTTTTTTAATTTCATGTGCATCCTTTTGCTGAGTTTGTCAAGAAGTTTTTGTTCATGCCTGTTCTTCAGAACATATGCTTTTATAGTTTGTGTTCACCGGTCCTTTCATTCTTGGCAGGTTTTCTTGATTCTATTCAAGCCAATTGGCACAATGGCACACTACAGTGTGTACGTGGTGAATAGATATCGTGGGAGCATTGACATCCTTGATTCGCTTTCTTATGATAATATGGAAACGTCGCGATCGTGTTTCCACGAGGACTGCCAAAATATCGTGAGTGTTTCTTAGCCTGAACCTCCTTTCACATTCTCTTGTTTGACACGAAGTTTATTATGCCTTGTGTTGACAAAATATGTTGCTGTCTCTGTTTTGGTAATACTGCTTGAACTGACTGTCATTTAGAAGTTGAACTTCTGCTATTTTGTTTTAGGTGGATCTTTTGCAAGTGTCGCTTTTTTATGTACCTGAACTTAACTATTTTGGTTAACATGTTTTTGACTTCATCTAATTTTGTTATTTCCGGCAGATGAAGAGATTTGTTGGGTTGCTCGAGGAGGTGTACGGCAAGGCAGCATACAAGGCGAGCAAGCAGCCTAACTGGGTGACTATTGCAAAGAGGCCGACTTTCATCGACGTTCCGAAGCAGAAGAGTAATGATTGTGGTTTCTTTGCCGTGAAGTTCAGCTCTTCGTATGATGGCGATGAGGTTGTTGAAGATTTTGGTGATGTGGAAGTATGTTCTGTCTTTGTTCTCGTCTCATCATCCTTTGATTATTCTTGTGTGTTTTTGCTGGGACGCTCCTGCTTTGGTTTTAGATATCCGTTACTAAACCATCGTTTTCAACTTTCTTTGTTTGCAGGCTGCTGCAGATGACTGGAAGGCTGAGTTCATGCACACTCTGTTTTTTAGTGAGAAGAATGAAGTCGTGCATTCAGAGCTCCCTAAAGAGATCCAGTCCTTTGGCCCGTGAATTCGAAGCATTAGTTTCATAGTAGATTTGATTTCGTAGAGATTTTTAGGTTTGATAATGATTGGAACAATTCCGTAAAGATTTGGTTGTAAGAATGTTTTTAGTGATTTGTGTATCTATAGGTGCAGCACTATTACTTATGATATTTGTGGACAAATGCATTTGGTGTGAAGAATGACTTGGCTTTGTGAATTTCAATGCACTGCGTCGTTTTTCAGTATCAATGTATTGAATGTTTTTGCCCCGACAGATGTACCTGAACTTCTGCCTCGGTTTTGGTTGAACTACTTGATTTTTTTGCGTTGTTCATCTTCGGGCTCCCAACATATGATCGTAGACTTGAACTTCTGCTTTGAGGTGTGGCTGGGCTGCTGGTTTCAGATGGATTGGTAATGTTTAACCCAACCAAAATGTATGCTTTTGCGTAGAATCTATATTTGTTTTTTTCTATTTTTTTCAAGTGCGAACGTATTTCATATGTAAATCCGTGCAGAAATATTGTTGACGTTTCTTTATCTTTTGTCGGCATTGTACATGAACTTCTGCACGTATCCAAGCAGAACTTCACATTTGAACGCGTTGTCTTAGGCTTGCTAACCTTAGTTTGAGTAGTGGAGTCATTTACTTCACATCTTCCCGTGGCAGGCAGCTTGCTCTGTTATGCTATTGTCCTGCCTAATTTTGGAAATGGATTAAAAGGTGAAGGCATGTCTGAGGTGTTGTTTGCCATTTTTTTGTGGTTTGGCACGGTTCTTGTTTTATTGACTTTTGTGTCATCAACCCTTGCCTTGAGGACGGATCAACAAAATGCATTTTTAGTTTATGAGTACTACAGAAGTTCAGTGTGAGAGTTTGCTGATCACACATAACATTGATTATTACAAATATCAGAAAGGTTTGCAGGCTCTGTTGAACTTCAGATGGATGATTATAGACTGGTAATACCCGCCCGAAAGATTGTTGTATGCTTATTTAATCAACCAAGTATTGCAGATAATCACACAATATAGTAATCTAGGAATGTTTTATCTTTTGAGTACCATGTAGAGATGTGTAGTGATTGAGATGTTCTTATAGCGTTTAGTGTATGGTGCTGAACTGTTGATGTAGTCGTTGCAACATGCTCAGCTATATTTGCAAAAGCTTAAAGTGAGTCAATCTTTAAAATCCTATGGAATTATGAGGCTCATATAATGATTCGTTAGTAACCTCTCATGAAGATTATTAACACAATAACATAAAAAAACTAGACCAGTAAGGGGAGAAGCCCATACCTGATTTTTAGTAAAGAAGGAGATGTGAGACCCATGTAAAAACCAAGATTCAAACCTGCGCCAGTTAGGAGGCAGCACTGCACTCTAACCACTGAGCTGAGAGCTCATCCACTTATAACACAATAACATGAGTTGTGGTCTTCAAAAGAGAGGTGATTTAACACCACATGTTGGAAACAAATATATCCTATAGAATCACATTCATTTCTTCATGCTGAATGAATCTGCACCTGCTGTTTCAGGAAATTGTATGTATAAGCGCAATAAGATTTCAATCACAAGTTTTCTTTTCTTCTTTTGATCATTTTTGTTAATTTGCTTTGTTGTAGTGTAGACAGCCTTGAATTTTAAAAATATCGTGGGAGCATTGACATCCTTGATTCACTACAGGTTTTCTTGCTGTGCGGTGAAACTATATTTTTTTAAGCATAATTTTTTCCAACATCGATTTTGTATACCAGAACTTCTTCTATAAGCTGACCTGAACTTCAATACTATATAATTATTTGCTGGTTGCACTTTTATGGAATACAACACGAGCACCTCCTGCCATAATATACCAGGAGTTCTGCAGTAAGCTTACTTGAACTTCAAAGTATATGTTTTTCATGTTTGTTCTTGCTTGCACTTTCATGCAAACCAGCACATCACTTCATCCCATAACATACCAGGACTTCTGCAGTAATATTACTTGAACTTCACAGTGTATTTTTCATTTTATTACTGCTTGCTCTTTCATGCAGTACATCATCAGCACAACACTTCATCTCATAACATACCAGGACTTCTGCAGTAGTACTACGTGAACTTCACATTGTATGTTACCAGGACTTCTTCAAAAGTTCAACAGTAAAAGGGGATGACATAATATTTCTGGACATTGACATGACATAAGTTTGCATTGTGTTAATTGACCTATTCTAACTGTTCATCAGCCTTGCGCTCCTCCTAGGCTTTGGTTGTATAGGTTTTTGCTTGACATGTACCTCTTCCTCTTCATCTTCCTCTTCGTCGTCCTCTTCCTCTTCCTCCTCATCATCCTCTTCCTCTTTCTCTTCATCGTTCTCTTCCTCTTCGTCTTCCTCTTCTTCGACGGTGTCTTCGTCTTCGTCTTCCTCTTCCTCTTCCACCTCCTTCTTGTTGCTGGCTCTGGGTTTTGCTTTCTGTTTCTTCTCTGACTTTTTGCTTGTCTTTTCAGCATCTGCTCTCTTCGGGCATGTTCTTGCATTATGTGGTTCATACTCCTTGCATATGCTACAAAGTCTGGTGCTTGCTTTCTGTGGGTGTGGTCCATTCTTTTGTTCCATAACTTTGGGTTGCTGTTTTTGAGATTTGGGTTGCTTGACCTCCTCGGCATTGTTTCTTTCCAAGAGTGTTGGACAGGTCAGCTTGTTGTGTCCCGCAACCTAGTTGCACACACTACATTTCCTGTGTCCAAGTGGCACTCCATTCTCATCGAGCACCACGACTCTTCCTGCAGGTGGTGCCTTTATTTGCGCTCTCTGGTCACTTTTCTTTGCTACTGTAATTTTCTTCCTACCCTTTGTTTCAGAATACAGCGGCAGTATCATCGTCTCTTGCTGTCGCTGCTCCATTGATTGTCCATCACCCTGCTTGCATTGGTTGGCTTCAGCGGCGGCGTTGAGCATTTCAGCTGCATAATAGTGAAGGTCGTCTTCAATTTCAGCGTCCTCCTCAGCCATCCTTTTGTCAGCATCCGCTCGATTTGCTGAATGTATTGCATCAAGTTCTTCCACGAGCCTCTTGAGAACATAGTAGGCTCTGTCATACTGCTGGTCACATCTCATCGCTTTCTTGTTAACCATCAAGTTCAGCTGCAGCAAGATGTCTTGCTTCGATAGCCTTGAGCTGCCATCCGATGCGGTTGTGTTGTAGTCCCTTGTATCAAAGGTTGGCTGTGATTTTGCAGTCTTTGTGTATCGTTTGAGGATATACTTGTTTGGAAATTTGTCAGGCTTCAGGTAGTCCAGTATGTTCATGATGTGAAGGCAGAACAGGCCTGCATTTTGTGATGAATGCAGAATACATAGTTTGTGAGCCAGCAACGAGTTTCATAAATTTTGATATGATACTACTATTCTAGCTATTTTAATGAGTTTGTTTACCCGCTCACCTGTGTGTGTCTAGAGCTTGCATTCAAACTCGTATATTTCATTTTCTGGGTCAGCCACAACCTGGAATTCATGCTTTGACCAGGAAAATCTTTCTTCATCATCATGGCCAGGCTTGTTGTGGTAGTACACAAGGTACTTAGTGGGCTCTGCTGTACGCTTTGCGCGAAATAGCGTGGACTTTCTCATCCTATTCCTCATCTCGTTGTACACGGCTCTCGTGTACTTGATAGACATGTCTTCCTCGTAGCCGTAAGTTGTCTTTGTCATAGGATTGGTCTGCACATGTCAAAAAGTAAGATATTAGTCGAAGCAGAATCATGCGTTTCATTTTTTAAAATTGAAAGTGCACATGTTGAAGGTAAACAGAACATGATGGTGGTGTTTTTGTACTTGTCATCATACCATGATGGTCATTGTTTGCTCGTTCTCCTTCTGCATCCGAGTTTGTATGCAAGCATTGACCCGCCTAGCCAACTTGTGTAGGTTCTGGGTCCCCTTGACAAACCCTTTCCTTAGCACGTGGTTCATGCTCTCGCTTCATTGTGTGGAAGTCATTCTAGCACAGAAAATGTTCTTGTAATATGCTGAGATCCACATCTTCCTACCACTCCAGAGCTGCATCATCATCTGGTCGTTCTCCAGGTGGTACTTGTGCACGAGTTCAGCCCAGGCATCTTCAAACTCCGTTGGCATCAGCGGCCAGTTCAATATAGCTGTGAACTCCTCTTTGAATGTTTCATACTTTTTGTATAGCAATGCGAGGTATTCCCTGTACTTCTTCAATATGTGCCAACGACATAGCTTGTGGACGGTGTTTGGAAATGATTGTGGTATAGCTTTCGCCATCGATGGGCACTGGTCTGCATGAATTAAAAAAAATGAAACTTGATTCTTTTTTGTACTGATGGTGAACTTATGTTGCACAAGTAATTGAACTTCACATCTAGTAGTATGGCTATCTAAGAATGTCACATGTATTTTTTTCTTACAGCAGTGTTGCTGAACTTCTGTGGTACCAGTGCTTGAACTTCACAGTTAGTAGTAGGATAAACTGGTAGTGTCACACTCAAAATTTTTCTTACAGCAGTGTTGTTGAACTTCTGTGGTAGCAGTGATTGAACGTCACATAAATAACTATGTTTTCCTGAACATGCTACATATTTTTATCTAATAGCTTCGTCCTTGAACTTCTATGATTCATACATAGACTGAAAAGATGATGAAACTTGAGGGTTTTTTTTGAACTCACCTGTGAGAATGCAAGTGGGGTGCTTGTTGTTCATGCACCGTAGAAATGTATCAAACAGCCACTTGAATGACTTTGCATCTTCGTCTCTTATCAGGGCAACGGCAAATATCGTTGACTGCAAGTGATGGTTTGTTCCAACAAACACTCCCAGGTGCATATGAAATCTGTTGGTCTTGTAAGCCGTGTCGAATGTTACGCAATCGCCGAAGTCTTGGTAGGCTCCTCGGCAGCTTGCATTGGACCAGAAAATGTTTTTAATTGACTTGTCCTTGTCCACTTGGATGTCATAGAAGAACTCATCATTTATTGCCTTCATGTCTTTGAAGAATGAAACAAGTTTTAATACATCATCCAGGTCTTCTTTCCTTGCATTCATGGCTTTCCTGCAAATCACACGCCAACATGCATTTGTTATTTTTGCTATCAAATTGGTTGTGAGCTAGGATGCTTTTTTACATTGCAGCATGTGGGTGTTTGAATACTTACTGGTTTAGCAGGTCTCGTCCGGTCATGCTTAGGAAGTAGCTTCCATCTTCATTTTCAGATAGCATGGACATGATTGTTGTGTGCTTGACATCATGGTACTGCAGGAGCTTTACATACTCCAGAATAGTGGGGTCATAATTCTTGTGTGAGTGCAAGAATACCAGCATGTCATCAGTTTGCATGAGCTGGTGATTATGATTGTACTCAATGTCCACTGCCACGCATGTGCCATCCTCCTGCACCTTCACCCTCATTCTTGCATTGCAGCCCGTCCTCTGCGATGTTTTGTTTCGCTTCCTGTTGGCCTCTGAAACAGAAGATGTGTGTATCCCTTGGAAGGCGCAAACAAAATACTTGTGGTTGTCATTTCCACCCGTCTTCCTGATTCCAAAACCAGCGTGCCTGGCGTATCAGTTATAAAATTCCCTTGCTTTCTCTACATCTTTGAATCACATCTTAGTCTTGGTATTAGATAATCCGGTAGATCCGGCATCTGCAGAAAAAGAAAAAATTGAATCCAAACAGCACGTTAAAATGCAGTTTATGAACTTGTTATTCTAGAGGGAGCAGAAAATGTGCAGATAATACAAGATGCGTATATAAATATTTTTTGTTTCACTTACGTGCATGTATGATCGCAACTCCGCCGGTGTCGGCTGCTGTCCCTCTGGGATGGGGCATGGCGGAGTAATCATAGCAGGATGCAGCAGTGGATCACGAGGAGGAAGGAGGGCTGAAGATGGCCTCTCTCTTGTTTGCGTCCTTTTTGCTTGAGGTGGTTGTGGAGGTATTGCGATCCTGGTCTTGGTTTGTTCTTTTGTTTTGTGAAGCAATCCATCTACCTTATGCCCCGTAGAATTCTGACTTGTAGCAGCAGCAGGAGGATCAAACGGTGGTAGTGTGCAGATCACTCTCCTCCGTGTGTGTGTTGCTGTTGGATTTGTCCTGGGATCCGGTTTAGTTGCTTCGCTTTGGCGTTGATGAGGCACACGAGGATAACCTTCAGAGTTACACGCATGACTTGAGCTAACCCCCTCCTCCATCGGCTTGCTTGGGAGCCTGCTTGTGGATACAAAGAATCCGCGGGGGATTTCCGGCGTCACCCAATTAGGTGGAGGCGCAAACCTGTGCGGATGGGGCTGTGACCCAGCATCTTGGAAGTATCCGTGTGTTTCGGGTGTCATCCATTTTTGGTCTGGAGCAGGTTCGTAATGCTGTTGGTGCGTTTGAGGCGTGACCCATTGAGTGGGTGGAGCAACGTGTACAGGCTTTGGATTGTGCACTTGCTGCTGGGAACTTCTAAGCTTCTTCATGCGTCTATCGTCTTCCTATCATAAAAGAAAAAAAATGTGTAACTGAACTTAGCATTATATCTGCATATACATTTGTAACTAAACTTAGCATTATTCACAGCCTGAACTTCTCATATAAAAGTGGTGAGAGCCATCACACTATGCACTGAGCTGAGCATCTGCCAATGCCTTGGTACCTGAACTGAGCACCCTTCACAGAATGAACTTCACATCCTGTTTTTTAATTCTACAATATTTGATTACTTATATGTACCTGGACTGAGCACTCTCCACAACCTGAACTTCTTGTTTTGTAAAGGGGAAATACTGTCTACAATTAAAAAACCTGAACCTTCATGAGTTTTTGAATGGTTGGACTGCTAGTGCATACCAACCTGACCTTCATGTCATATCACATGCATGTTCTATTTTCCTTTTATTTTTTTTGCACAGAACCAGACACATACCAACCTGAACTCTAGCACACTTACTAGTTGAACTTCACGTGTGAATGTGAATGCAGGCAGATTTTATAGTGTTTGTAGCCTGGACTGAGGCTCACATACTACCTGAACTTCACATGGCTATAAGCAGGCAGATTTTTACAATGCTGTTTTTTTGTAGCCTGGACTGAGGCTCACACACCACCTGAACTTCACATGGTTGTAGGCAAATAACAAACCGAAGGAAGGAAGAAGTTCAACCATACCCTGGCTAGAAGTCCAGCCAATCTTTTTCTAGCAGCTGATAGGCCACCTTGAGAAATATTCGTCGTGAAGGTAGTAGAGGAATTCCATGGCAATCCATGTCTTGCAGGGGGCGCGAAGTTCATCTGCACACAACGCAAGAAGGTCAGAGAAGGCAAGATTGAAGAAGAAGGCAAAATAGGGAGGAAGTTCATGTACTTCTGCCGTTGAATTTGAGGGCGCAGCCGATTCCGCCTGCGCGGAGGAGTTGCTCCGTTGGTCGCGCCGCTCGCCGTTGCATGCGTCAGGGCCGTCATCTGGTCTGCCAAGGCTTCGGGCGGTGACGATGGGATGAGGATGCGACTTCCTGAAGTTCATGGCGGCTTCGCCGCGTCCAGGCGACGCGGGCTCCCTCGCGCCGGCGTCCGCCGTCGCTCGCTCGCCCGCGCCGGTGCCCGGCCAGGAGCTGGAGACGGAGGGGAGGCGGCGGACCCGGCCGGCCAGGAGCTGGGGAAGGAGGGGAGGCGGCGGATCTGGCCGGCCAGGAGCTGTAGACGGGGAGGAGGCGGCGGATCCGACGAAGATCGGCGACCAGGAGGGGAGGAGCGGCGAGGAGGGGGGCTGGGGCGGCTCGGGATCGAGGGGATCAGGTGGATCCTGTCGAGGCGTCTCGGATCGGGTGGGATACTGTCGGGGCGACTCGGGTTGGGCCGGGCAGTTCAGGGAAGTTCGGGAGGGCCCTATATAGGGCTGCTGTGATCCAAATAGTTATTCTAATCCCGTGATCATAATAGTGCCACTCTCTCTCTCTCTCTCTCTCTCTATATATATATATATATATATATATATATATAGTGGAAAAGAGAGTGTGAAGAGTGCAAACCCTAGAAAACAAGCGCCGAGGCCGAGATCGTATAGCTCCATATCCATCCATTTTGACCAGTCAAAGAATCCTCCTGGCACTGCCCCAGATCACACTTTCTCTCGCTGTCATGCGGGGCCTACCTGTCATTGGGTGGAAGAAAGAAGTCGAACAAAAACAAAATTATGCTCAAGTGTGGTTATCGAACCCGAGACCTCAAGTTTGATCAGCGAACAGGCTAACCAGCTACACCACCCTCACGTTATGTTTAACGACAGGAAAGTAACCTTTTATACATTCCTGCATTCATGTGACAAGCATGCCGTGTTCTTTTGCGTGGGAGTCATTGGGATTTAAATCATAATCGTGTCATGTGGCTTTGGTGGTAAGGTCTTTTGGGATTTAAAGCAGTGTTGGTAGTACAAAAATAATGCAGCCTTAGTCACCTTACCTCTCTCCACGTAGTACATTGGGTCCCACCAGTCAGAAGGTTAAACAAACAAATTAATAATAAAAATGTTAGTACCAGAAATACAAATTAATATAATTTTTTGTGACATGCATGAACATTTTGTTAGTTCAATCTATGGTCAAAATTTGACACGAAATACAATGGGGACCAATAAACCAGGATGAAGGTAGTACGCGAAGTTTGCCATCGGAAGCAAGCCGATCTGGCTCTCCTGAGCTATCAAGGTTTTTCTAGCCCACCCAAGCTAGCTGGCCCACAAAAGCTAACATATTTTAACAGTTCCAAACGCCTAACCTTGCCCGGCTAGGCTATAAGTTGTTCTTGCTAAGGATCCAAATGCTCCCTAAGTAACTCGCACGATATTCCTATTCTATTAACCTGTGTGTGCATGTGCGTGTGTGTGTGTGTTTAACAACATGTGTGTGTTAGAGAGAGCGACACATCGACCTACTCCTATAGAGAGATGGTGTGTAGTGTACGATTTAGCCATGAGAGTTGGTGCATACTGTCATTTCCTGGTGTCCGGTCTGGACAGGCGGACCGCTTCCACGCCCGCTCCTGACCAGCCTGGCCCACCCAAAGCCCCTCCATCGCCCGCGCGCGCTTCCCTCCCGAAATGGTCAGCGCTGCTCCAAAGAATCGGTGTCGCATAAATGCCCGGGTAGAGCGGATGTGACCTCTCACTGGCGCCTGCGTTGAAGAGAGAAGAGGATTCAAGAGTGATGGTTGCTTCGTCCGTCCAACTTACTGCTGGGTCTATGTGATTTGACGGCTCATTGGTCATTATTAATGAGGTGGTAGGACTGCTGGATGTCCCGCGCTTTCGGCGAAAGGAGGTACTACTAGATTACAATTTTCTCCATTCTTACTTCGGAGGAGTGCGAGAGTAGTGAAAAAACACAGGCTCAGTGATTACATGGCCCACCTCACATTATCACCATATTTTCTGGACACCGTGCGACACCTAACTCTTTACATAGTACTAGTATAGTACGTACTATAATTTATCAGCGAGATAAATTTGTACAATGCTATGAAGCTTCCAGCTTCTGTTTCATGTATCTTGCGTCCAAGGTTGCCCGTTGCAACATTTCATCAAATACAAAGGAGACTAACATGCATGCTATTGTATCTCAATGATTGACAGATCATAGCCAATATGTACTCCCTCCGTTCCAAAATAAGTGTCTCAACTTTATGCAAACTTTAGTACAAAGTTGTACTACTACTAAAGTTGACAGTTATTTTGGAAGAAAGCCAGCTAAAGAAAAAACCGATCCATGCAGTCCCTAGCCCTTGAACCATAAACCCTAACCAGGCTTTAATTTGATGGCAACGTTGGAGCTTCCGAAGAAATGAAGTTTGCAACCCTTTGACCATCGGATCATTTTGTGCAGTTTCACCAAAATCGAGATGAGCATCCGTGTGGCAAAGAAATTGAAGAACGTGATTAGAATAAGACTACTGGGACTAGTTGATGAGACATAAACTCATCAGAAATACAATACGTAGAAGCCAGTAGAGGTATGTGCGGGGCAAAGAAGTAGAGAAATATCCACATGGAGTGATGTGGGCAGCTGGAGCACTAGTGCAAGCCGGCTGTAAAGGAAGTTGTACCTGAGGGATGTCGCGACGTAGCTCAACCTAGAGGAGGGCGGCGGGAGGCGGCAACTGCCCACGTCGCGACAGTGAGCAAGGGACGAAGGCAACCTTACCGGCTTTGTGAGAGAGAACGGCGGGGACCCCTGATCGTGATGTGCCGACAGTGGGTTTGCGCTGTCTGCGACGGTGACCGCATCTACACTAAGCATCCACCCCTTCCCCCGGTGGGCATGATCCGCCGGGATGCTAGAGATGTGGTCACAGTCGTTTTGTGCGAGAGAGTGTGAAGAGAGCAACCCCAGGAAGCAACCATGTAGGCTCGTCCTGGCTATGTATATAGTGGAGCGGTTTCCTTTTCTCTCCATATGCACCTATTTATATTGCGTATGTGCCACTGAAGAAAATAAAATTATTCATAAATGACGCGGCACCGTTCATGCGTGGTTCCCGACTCTCCATTATTTATAAGTGAGTAACTACTACTAGACGCGTCAAATTATCACGTGGGTTGCATCATCTTACAAAAATGAGCTCCATCGTGTCATGTGTGTGGTTGGGGAAGACACAAAATACGCAAAGAGTGCTACTAGTACACTACGTGCGTGGGTGCGTGCACCTCTTCTCTTCGAGCATGATTATTAAAAGTATAGCTCACTATTGTACTACCACGCGATTATTATATATGGGCGAAGAGTATAGACAATAATAATGACTAATAAGCCGTGAAATCACGAGGCCCACCTTTCTCTATGTTTGATCGAGGAAGCAACCATCATTTCACTCCTCGTTGAATATCCATCCGCTGCTACCTCTGCGAATAAATAAAGATCCACTTCTACCTGTATAGCATGGTTAATAATATAGCCATGTCAATCACGACGTAGAAATATCATTCACTGATACAATAGGGCTGGATCTAAGGCTGGTGATTTTTTTTTACTTTTGTCTTTCTATTTTTGTCTCATTTACTCATTTTATATAGGAGCACGTGTAGAGGACGGCTATTCCTTTCGATTGGACTTCTTCATGGGGTTTAAGACTAAGGCTGGTCATAGTGGGGAGTAACTTAGACTACTAACATGCTTTTGTTACTAGTCCATGTTACTACCTTCATAATGGGTAGTAACATATAGATGGTAACATACAAACCTTCATTAATTGAGACATAGACTCATTTTACCTCGGGGTGTGTTATGTTATAGTAACATACTATGTTACCACAAGCATCTCTTTCCTCATTAACTCCATGCCACATAAGCAAATTTGTCTTGGGATGTGTCATGTTACTACATAAGTTACTCCCACTATTACTAGCCTAAGCAGCTCCGAATTATGCCCGCTGCCCACCACTCCGAATCGTGCCATCTATGATAGGGAGTAGTCCCATTGCAACAATGAGGCCTACTAGGTCCAGCACGTCTTGTAAGAAGAGACTGTCACGCAAAACATACATCTTGTTGCCTTCTTCCTTGTACAGTACGTACCACTGGTACGTAATACTAGTACTACTACTCGTTCTCCTATAAACCTTGCGCTTGGCATCTCCAAAATATTAACCTTGCGATTGGCTCTTCGCCTCTTCGGGAAGTCGAGAAATAATGGTACTACGGTATATATTGTTCTGGCTATATGATATCGAATGAATTGTTGCACGTCCACCACATGGGTGAGGGAGAGTGCGTACTATTACGTCTGTTTCAATATTGGCTACATATGGAGCAAAATGAGTGAATCTACACTCTAAAGTACGTCTATATACATCAGTGTTTGGAGTATATACTAGTAGTTCATATTGAAATCTACTAAAGGACATATATTCCAAACAATATGATAATCTCTCTAACCAAGGTAGGGACGAGGAGTAAACGGAGGGAGTAGTAAAATTTTCTCCTCGTCCTGCGAGCCACTGCACGCGTGGGCGAGGGAGCGGGCGTAAGCAAGCTTCACCTCGTCCTGCGAGCCACCGCGCCAATGGGCAGGGGAGATGGCGTACTAAGCAAGATTCTCCTCGTTCTGCGAGTTGACGGGACACATCAAAAGTAATACACACAAAGCATCCTGAGTGTATAGAGTATTGCCTTTAATGTAGGACCCACATGGTTTGCGTCTTTTTTAACATAACGTGTCAAGTCGCCATTTGTTTGTTCACCCGTGGTAGACGATCCTCCATCAAGTAGACAACCAGTACACATGTCAAATTACCACGTGGGCTGCCTTTTCGTATAGAAATGAGCTCCACCGTGTACCCGCGTGGGTGTGGTTGGGAAAGAGACGGGAGTACGTGCGCCATGCGTGCACCTCTTCTCTTCATGCACGTCCCCCACCTACGTGGGTGTGTGTGAGAGAGATACAAACCTAGACAGATGGCGTGTGCATTCGTGATTGTTTTTTGTTGGGGGGGGGGTAATTTCGTGAATGTATTTGTGGGAATATGTGTCGATGACATCTCAAACAAAAATTTGACACATACAATGTGTGTGAAATAGAGGCCTATCGATATCATATATAGAGGGGGCAATCCACGAGAAGAGAGGGAGGGGTCATAGATATTGATAGAGTCGAAGCGAGGATCAAGTGGGTGGGTGCGAGATCGATGAAGAGAGCCATCGAAATTGTGTGTGTACAAGTCAAAGATATAGGGCAACTGACCTACTGGAACGTCGCAGGGCACATGGCAAGTTTGTGTGTGGCCGTGAGACATGACTAGAGCGCTCGATGTATCGGTGTGTGTGTGTGTGGGGGGGAGGCAGAGGCCTAACTAGAGAGGTAGAACGACTCATATATGTGTGTTGAGAAAGAGAGACCCAGCTATGTCTTGAGGGAGATCAGTCGACATCCATACACAACTGAAGAACGGGAAATAGGTTTGGACACACACACACACACACACACAGAGAGAGAGAGAGAGAGAGAGAGAGAGAGAGGAGAGAGGGGGAGGGAGAGGGGTATAATGCTGGATGGGTGATGGAGTTGCTTCTCGAAGATGGTGGGAGAGGCCTACTAGACAAACTGAGGGTAGAACTGCAATATTATTAATAAGAGTGGGGATTTGTTTCTGTGTGTGCCTGTCCATGATAGATGTGTCGGGAAGCATGCATGGATGATGAAGGGGAACCATGTGTTTGGTAAGCAAACCTAACTAGATCGGTAGATCAATTGTTGTATGTCGGAGGAAGGGAGAGACATAACTAATGAGGTAGATCGATCAACGCGTGGGGGAAAAAGAGTTATAAGGAACTAGCTAGCTATATGTATAGCGGGAGATCGGTCGATGTACATCCATTTGTTAGAGAAAATTAGGCCCAGCGAGACGGATAGACAAAGAGAATGGAGCTAGGAGGTGGTGCGAGATGCCGAGCTACTAGCTAGATAGGGGGAGGACTGTGCGATTTTGAGATCGATGAAAAGATGGGTGAGAGTTTACATGTGTGTGGGACCGTATGAGAGACACGAGGCATGGACACAGAAAGGAGGAGATGGAAGGTGCGTGTGTATGTTGTAGGCAGACATCGCTGGAGAGGTTTATCGATCAGTGTGTGTCGGAAAGGAGTTGTGGAGGCTGTGGGAGAACGACCTAAAAAAAGAATGTGCGTGATGGATGGAATGCTGAGGGAGGGGGAGGGCGAGGAGGGCGTGTGCATGCACGAGTGAAAGTTAGTGCTAGCTACAAAGGTTAGAGGATTGTGTGGGTGTAAGAGACTAACAAAGATGATAATTTGATATGAAAGTGGATTCATATATTTGAATAGGAGATTATAGTGTTATAAACATATGCATGCATGAATAAAGCGGTGATACGCGTGCTGTGGTTTTGCACATGTTATACCATAACGTGATAATGCATGTCGTTTGCAACTCACAGCTAAATGTCGAACAATCTAAACCATACTATACATCGAACAATCTCACATTTTATTTGAATTTGTGATAATGTGTGGCGTTTGCATCTTAGAACTAAATATCGGACAATCTAAACAATACTATATATCGAACAATCTCACATTTTATTTGAATTTGTGGTAATGTGTGGCATTTGCAACTCACATCTAAATATTTCTAGGAGTAGGGGGCGGGGCACCATACATTATGTGATAAACACATTATACATATGAGACATGGTTTAGATTATGAAGATCTAGCTAGAGCTTGAAATGTTCTGTGATTTGAAATCAACATAAAGTGGATTCAAAAAATCGAGTTCGAGTTCATATAGTACACATAGTTCATATCTAACTCGATAGTAATCATGTGGTGGGTTGTGAATATAATACACAAATGATGGTTTAACTTGACAATAATGATGATTGTAAATCTTATTAAAATAGAGAAATGAATCCAAATGGTTTGACTTTACAACAATCATTATTGCAGATCTTATTCAAATAGAGAAACAAATTCAAATTTAGTTCATATTGAAGCGGTAGTATATACGTTTGGAATGCACTAAAACGTTCATTTGAGTAGCAGGTTGCATGCATTATACACGCAGCAAAATATTTTAATTGAACATAACATGAATTCAAAGTTTTGAATGGCATTTGTAGTGCGAATTGATTTGGTACAATACACGGGACTAGACTCTCTCATGTGGTGCGAATTGATTTGTTTTTGTTTTTTCCTCGACGGAAGTGCAAATTGATTTGGTACAGTACATGTTAGGCTTGTCCGGAAATTTCAACCCGCGCCTCGTTACCCCGAAATATTTAAGATACTTCTTTGTCTCATTGTGCTCCGAAAACTCCCTCCATCTCAACCCGCGCCTTGCTATCCCAAAATTACAACGCGCGCGAAAACTCCCACCTCCTACGAAATCCCGACACGCTAAATGCCTGTGATACCCCTTAACCAAAAGAACCGCCTAGCACAAATCGGTGGGGGTACTTCCGTAACTTACCCCACATTTCGGACAAGTGCGTCCCTAAGCCATGGTTCCCCACTCCCATCCCATCAGCCTACCCATTCGTACACCAAGGCCGCGAAAACCCGCGAAGCCCCACACCCTCCTTCGTTCGCCACTCAGCCGGAGCCTCTTCCCCGACGATGTCGTCCACAGAAACAACTCGACGTCCCACATCCACCGTACCGGATGAGGATCAGTCATCGATCTCGTTGTCCTGCCGGTTCAGCCACCCCGTCCTCCACCTCCAAGGAGCTGCCCCGACGTTCCCCTCGTATTTCACGCCACCTCCATTCCCACACCATCGTCTTCACCTGCACCACCTGAAGAGTAGCATCATCACCGTTTCCTCGGATGAAGCTGAGGCCTAATCGGCGCCACCAAAGAGGTTGTACACTAATCATCGCATTTTCTTCTTGATTCGATATCATGGTGCTGCCGGCGCTCGGTCCCGAGCCTACATGGCGCGGCTCCATCCATGGCGGCGTCGTCGGCCACTTCCTCCACGGTGTCGCTCCCTCGGCGGCGATGTCCACATCAGTAGGAGCTGCAGCTGCTTTAGCTCTCGCTCGCGCTGCTGCTTTGCTCTTGCTCTCGGTCCCCTGTCTGGTATGCTCTTGCTATTGCTCTTGCTCGCACTGCTGCTCTCGCTCTTGCTCTTGCTTGCGATGCTGCTCCGATTTGGCTACACTTCAGTCAACTGAATCGACTTTTGGGTCAGTCAATTTTCAGGGGGTGGGGGCCTCGCCGGAGTTAAGGAAGAACCAGACGCAGCGGGGAGGGGGGCTCGCCGGAGAGGTACCCCACTATCTATCTTGGGGTTCAGGGTGGGGGCGGTGGTCGCGGGCGGTGGTGGGACGGTGGCGTGGGGATTGCCGGAGAAAAAGCTCGGCACGGGGGGGGGGGGGGGAAGGGGCCTAGAGGGATGGCCGGGGCAGCGGTGGGCCGGCGGTGGGGAGTGATTTCGGGGCGGGCAGGGCGGCGCTGGCCGCGGGCGGCGGGGGTGGGGGGGGGTTTGGCCGTTGGTGTCAGTCGACTGATGCTGCTACACGACCAGCTGCCCTGGCTCTCGCACGCACTGCTGCTATTGCTTTTTTGCTACTAGTGCGTTCAGTTTCGACAGCAAAAGTCAGTTTCGACAGTTAAATTCAGTTACGATAGTTAAGTTCAGAGATGAGTGGCTGATGTATTTTACATCTAGCACTTTGTGGTTATGTATTTTATGTCATCTATAGGAGATGCTATTACAATTCCACTCAGGTTAACGTTGTCTCTCTTGTCCTGCTTCAGCCTCGGCGTCGTACAACTCACCGGAGCTGCTCCAACTGTGACGCCCCCGATTTAATCGTACACTAATCATGCACGCAAACGTGTACGATCAAGATCAGGGACTCACGGGAAGATATCACAACACAACTCTAAAACAAAATAATTCATACAAGCATCATAATACAAACCAGGGGCCTCGAGGGCTCGAATACAAGTGCTCGATCATAGACAAGTCAGCGGAAACAACAATATCTGAGTACAGACATAAGTTAAACATGTTGCCATAAGATGGCTAGCACAACTGGGATACAGATCGAAAGAGGCGCATGCCTCCTGCCTGGGATCCTCCTAAACTACTCCTAGTCGCCGAACTCCACATAGAATCATCCTCGGGATCTCCAGCTCCTGGACTCCAGCATCTGGTTGCGACAACCAAGAAGAATGCAAATGGGGAAAAGAGGGAGAAAAGCAACCGTGAGTACTCATCCAAAGTACTCGCAAGCAAGGAGCTACACTACATATGCATGGGTATATGTGTAAGGGCCATATCGGTGGACTGAACTGAAGAATGCCAGAATAAGAGGGGGATAGCTAATCCTGTCGAAGACTGCACTTCTGGCCACCTCCGTCTTGCAGCATGTAGAAGAGAGTAGACTGAAGTCCTCCAAGTAGGTTCGCATAGCATAATCCTACCCGACAATCCTCTCCTCGTCGCCCTGCTAGAGAGCGACCACCGGGTTATATCTGGCACTTCGAAGGGTGTGTTTTATTGAGTATCCGGTTCTAGCTGTCATAAGGTCAAGGTACAACTCCAAGTCGTCCTGTTACCGAAGATCACGGCTATTCGAATAGATTTACTTCCCTGCAGGGGTGCACCACATAACCCAACACGCTTGATCCCATTTGGCCGGACACACTTTCCTGGGTCATGCCCGGCCTCGGAAGATCAACTCGTCACAGCCCTACCTAGGCACAACAGAGAGGTCAGCACGCCGGTCTAAACCTAAGCGCACAGGGGTCTGGGCCCATCGTCCTTAGCACACCTGCACATTGCGAACGCGGCCGGAAGCGGACCTAGCAACCTCCAGTACAATGGAAGTCACGTTACACGGTCCAATCAGGCGCGCGCCGCTCAGTTGCTGACGTCACGAAGTGCTTCGGCTGATACCACGACGTCGAGTGCCCATATCTTTCCCGCATAGTTGGTTAGTGCGTATAGGGTCAACGACCCAACTCAGATCAAATACCAAGAACTCGTTATGCATGTTATTTTGGAATAACCGCGAACGCCGACAAGTCCAGACCCACCTCTCACCTAGGTAGTCTCAACCTGCCCTGTCGCTCCGCCACAAAGATCCACACAGAGGGCCGTTGGGACAAAGGTCCTTTCAGCCCCCAATCCGTGAATCACTCGCGGGTACTCCTCAAGCCGACCCGACTTTAGTCACCACATGTATCATGTATAGAGTATAGTACATACCCGTGATCAACTCCCGAGTGATCACGGCCCAATAGTATAGCACAGCAGACGGACAAGAATGTAGGGCCACTGATGGAAAAGTAGCATCCTATACTAAGCATGTAGGATTGCAGGTAAAGGTAACAACAGTAGTAACAAGGACATGCTATGCATCATGATAGGATAAACGGTAAACAGTATCATGCTACACTACTCTAATGCAAGCAGTATAGAAGAGAGTAGGCGATATCTAGTGATCAAGGGAGGGGCTTGCCTGGTTGCTCTGGCAAGAGAGAGGGGTCGTCAACTCCGTAGTCGTACTGGGTAGCAGCGGCATCGGTCTCGGTGTCTAGCGAGAGAAGAGGGGGAAGAAACAGTAAATATTTAAGCAAACAGATGCATAGCGATGCATGACATGACAAGTATCGGTGCTAGAGGTTCCCTAACGCGGTATGAGGTGATACCGGTGAAGGGGGAAACATCCGGGAAAATATCCCCGGTGTTTCGCGTTTTCGGACAGATGAACCGGAGGGGGAAGGTTGCAGGTTTGCTATGCTAGGGACGCGTGGCGGACGAACGGGCTGCTTATCCAGATTCATCTCGTCGTTCTGAGCAACTTTCATGTACAAAGTATTTTCATCTGATAAACGGTTTATTTTATATGAATTTTCAAAGATTTAAACAATTTCTGGAATTTTTGGTTTTATATTAATTCGAATTAAAAACAGAATATACTGTTGTTACCTAGTTCTACCCTAGCATGTGAGTATGACAGTGGGGCCAGTGGGGTTGGGTTGACCCGGTCAAAGGTTGACTGGTCAACACATGAATAGTGTAAGTGGGTCCCGTGTGTCATTGACTTAGACATTTTTTTTAGAAAAATATTTGCTTTTTCTTTAAACTAAAAGTGGGTCCACATGTCATCTACACATTTGACTAATTAAACAAATAAACTAACCTAATAACTTAACTAAATAGGGCCGGCCACTCACGGCTGTGACACAGCCGGCCTCACACACACTGCACGGCGCGCACACACACACACAACACACACACCTAGCTCATGGCCATGGCCATGCCCAGCCGTAGTAGTGGTCGGAGCAGAGCAGCATCAGCGAACAGTAAGTAGCAGAAGCTAAGCAGCAGTAAGTAGCAGCAGCGCATAGAGTTAGAGTAGCAGGGTAGCACAACAGGAAGCAGTAGCGGCAGTAGTTAGCAGGGCAGATCAACATCGACAGTAGCAGCTAGAGGTAGTAGCAAGCAGTGTTGGTTTTTTGATCTTAGAACAAGTACACCGGAGCAACCCACACGTAGAAGCTAGCTAGCATGTTAATTGATGAACAGTAGCCAGAACGTACAATACGCGTCTCACCGGAACTAGCTCTAGTTGATTTTGGTCAACTCGACGGAGCAGAACAAGAAATCATGGTTTATTCCAACAAGTAGTAGTAGAGAGTAGCAGCAAAGGGCAGCAACACAGCTAGCAGCAGCAATGGCACAAGCAGAGCAGCAGCAAGTAAAGCGGGAGGCAGCAGGAAGCGATGGCGGCCGTAGGCAATGGCGGGCTGGGCGAGCGCCGGTAGCAGTGGGCGGCGCAGGCGCATGTCCAGGGCACAGCGGGCGCACGCATACGCGGCCGGACGTGGCCAGGGGACGGCTGACACGCAAGGTCCATCCATGGCGGTCGAAGTGCGGGGCGGCTAAACGGCGACGGATCGAGGGGGCGAGCAGGGGAGCGGGCAGAGGAGCTCACAGTGAGCTCGGGGACGTGGTCGGGGTGGCCGGGGACGGACCGGAGTAGCGGCAAACGACGGCGGACGGCGATGATGTACGCGGAGATGACGATGTCGATGGCGGATGTACGGGACGTCCTAGCTCCAGTTGTTGCTCGGGGAAGACGAAGTCGAGGGTGGCGGTCCTCCTGGACGGATCCACAGGCGCCGGAGAGCATGTTGTCCGCGGCAACGGGGACGAGGTGTACAGTCACCACGCGAGGTTCCGAGCTCGATTCCGAGCTGAGGAGGAGGCGATTCGATGGGGAAAGTGAGGGGATCGGTCGAGAGCTGGCTAGGGTTTCCAGGGGATGCTCTTATAGGCCGAGGGGAGTCGATGTGGTGGCCATCCGGCCATGGCGCCGTGGGATGGCCGCCACGCCATGGCCTCTGCCTTCTCCTCTATACAGGAGAAGAGGAAAGACCTGTGGTGGGCTGGGCCGTGCACTATAGCACTGGGCCTCTAGTGCACAGTGTGCACTTAGCCTCTGTTCCTTCTTTTAATTTTCTGTTTTGTATTTTCTCCATCGTTTTTTATTTTAATTTAATCCAAATAAGTTTTGTTGAATACAAAACTTGTCACATAAATAGTAGGCAATGTTTTGAGCTAGCACACACGATCTCAAGTGTTTGTAAATACATAAACATTCATTTATTTTGAAATGGCTAATTTATTTGCTGTTGGACCACTTATTAATTTCCTAGGGATTTATCTGTGAGTCAAATGAAGTTGGTACCATCATGTCAATGATCAAGGGAATTTATAAAATAGTGTGAACATTTTAGTTTTATTGTTTGAAAACTTTTGTTCTTTGAGTTTAATTCAAATTTGAATTTAAATTGTTTTGAACTAACGCGAGATAATCAACAATAACCGAGGTGACGTGGCATCATTAGTAGAGGGTTACTGTAGCTTAATTATCCGGGCGTCACAATTCTCCTCTACTACAAGAAATCTCGTCCCGAGATTTAGGAGCGGGAGTAAGGGGGAAGGGATTTGGTTACGAAATTCTAATGAATCTTCTCGGTCTTGGTTGCACTTCTTGAAGTGGTAGATCCATAGCGTTGATGAGGTTGTCGTCCTTCCTTCAGGAACTCCATCATACTTACGAGAATGATAAGGGGTAACTTCAGAAGAACGGGCCTCTACAAGGTTGCTTAGCCGATATATAACATTAGGGAAGGTGGCGGAAAGTAACTCTCGAGTTGAAACTTCAGAAATTATTGAGAGCAAAGTAAGAAGGTACCATGAGAAGTTTCAAACGGATAGGCAATCATTTGTTGTCTGAAGCAACGTGCAAAAGGGGCCTAGAGCAACGAGTTTGAGTAATGCCTCTGTTACTAGAATAGATCACTAGGAAGGTGGCCCGTGAATTACATATGAGGCCACGCGCGAGGAATAACTTTGGAAACTGGGGGTGTACATCAGAGTCAGGTTTCGATCCTGTGGAACTGTGTGTTATGGGCCCACCAAGTGAGTTAAAGTAGGAAGGGCGGAGACGTCTTGCGTGATCATGCAAGCAAGGCATGTCAAAGGGTAGCCTGTTGATTATGTCGGCAACAACGTCGGTACCAAGGGCGAGGGACGAAGAGAACCATTTTCTTGCTCGTCGAAATGAGGCGGACCAATAGGCAAAGTTCGAGTCCATCGGTGGTTACCGAAATATCATCAACCATAGTAGCAGGGTCTTACTGACCGAGTTGTACACCACGGTGTTTACATAAGCAGGGAGATATGATTGCTTAGGCCATATAGATCACAGAAAGGTTAAGCAAAACAATGGAAAGGAAATTATGTTTATGAGGTTAAACAGAACAATGGAAAAGAAAATGTGTTTAAACACATATTTCAGGGGTATATCCTTCCCAAGGACAAGCAGAGCATGATAACAATGATAGGATATTATGTAGAAAACCCTCTAGGTGAGGGGAGAGAAATTTCATGACATTACCCATACAACGGTGTTTGGATAATTGAGCAGGAAACATTTAGCATTGGGCTTCAAATGTTCTTATTGAAGATCGGAGTACCACAGACATGCTTCGAGATAGCATTGGCATGGTCTTCAAGCAAAGCTCAGACTTTGGATACACAAAGGATCCATCAGGAACAACTCTTACAATTTCCTCATGGAAGAATGGTTAACCTTGCCAAAATGGAACTATATCAATAGGTCCTTCGGCCAGGTGTGCTAGGCATGACATCACCTTAACGGGTCATATAAGGCCAATGTTATATCTCATGGAAATATGTTCTAACCGTCATATCTGACCGAGATTCAGATCTGATTGGTGTCAGGATACCTCTGACTTAGGATGCCAGAGAAGAAAAGGTGCAACACAAATTGATGAGATGACAATGTAAGATTCTTGAGGAATGAACTATGGGAGCGAGTTCCAAAACAAGAGTTTATCATTAAACCAAGGAGAGGATGAGGAGGTGGCTGATGGACTCAGCGACAATCCATCGAAATTTCCAGAATGATGGATTTCCGCAATCATGTGAACAAGGAGATAACATTAGTTAGATCAAATGATATAATGATGTATGCTCGAGGAAAACATACACAATTAAACATTGGTTGAACAAGTGCACCCAAAATTTGGGCTTATAGTAGCATGACCGATGCTATAATGGTGATTCGACAACCAATGGCCTAAGAATGAAATGTCGGCCATTAACTTCAAAGCAATTGGGCTGCTAGAAGTTTTGAATTCACACATCGTAGTTCAATTACCAGTATTCCGATTAGAAACAACACGGGGACCAAGAAGGAATGGTGATGGTGAGAAGTATCACTTGTATCAAGAATTCTCAAGAGGTGGTAAAATTCCCACAACATTCTTGACATAAAAGGTGGTAATACTCAGAGGTAGAACACAACATAAGCTGGATAGCAAGGAGCTCAAAGTACAACACATAACACAAGCAAGTTTGTGTCGGAGGGAAGGCAATAATGTTGTCGATGATAACACAAATCATCGAGGGGCAAGGAAGGTATTTGTCATCATGAGTTCGAATGATATCCTGGAAGAGCTCAGAACGTTCATGATGATCACGACACATTTGTCGAGAAGTTTCATGAAGATGTAATTGATTGGCGATGACATCAAGTCAAGGAATGATGAAGCAAAATGTTCTTGGGACCATGAGTACGACACAAACTTGAATTCAAGCTTGTCATTCAAGGTGGAATGATAAGACGAGGAAATCGGCGTAAGCTTAGCTCATCATCGAAAGTTGTGCTCCGGAATTAAGGACCCGGTAGCACAGTTAAAATTAGCACGGTAATGATGTAGCCGATCAGGCTAGGAGTGACGTGATGGAGTATTAAACTTCTCAACAACAAAGTACTGGGAGTACTGAATCTCAGTGTTGATTCGATTCACAAATCGGTGTTCTCGGTTGACGACAACCCAGAACCCATGAAAATTGGAATCGGTGAGAAATAACAGTTGATGAAGAACCCATAAGAAGCTATGGAGTTCCATGATATTCTCGAGATACCAGAGTGTCATACTCGACGATAGATTAGTAGAGGTTGGACTGGGTATTGCTTTGCAGAAGACAAGTGCTTTAACTTGCACGAGAAATGGCATTTAAAGGAGAGCATGGTCGGAACCACGATTGCAAAAGGCCAGATCCTAGATATAAGATGAACTTATACCAAGGCAATATTTAATTGAAGAGAAGCTTCAATGATACGATCTACATCATGTCCATGGGCATGAACACAAAGTTCAAGGTCGGCTCCCACTTCTCCAATGCATGACCTTTCATTCACTTCTCACTTTCGAAGAAGTAGTACTGTTGAAAGTTTATCTGGCAAAATATCAGAAGAGTAAGACTCGTGAAAACTTTTGAGTTCACACATATTAAGGAAGGCATAGGTTCAACCCATCAGCGTGTCGTGGAAACATATACCACAAGCTTCAATAGTAAATACCACCAGCTCGAAAGCTGAGCATGGTTGAGAAAGCAGAGGATACAATTTACCAAAGGCATTATGTATCTGAGGGAAGGCTCACAAGGTTATTGAATATGAAGGACGTTGTTGGATAAAATCCAACAAAGGATCTGCCGGTCCATAATGAAGCTGATGTGAGTATCGGCTCACAACCAGAGGAAGAATCAATGCAAAGACATTGGATTATAGAAACAACTGAGTAACTTAGAGATCGATTGCAAAGTAATTATTATTTACAAAGCGAAGGATCAGAAGCAGACGCTCTGATCAAGGATGGATAAGTTCAATATACTTAGGGGCACAATCGACGACAATTTGATTGGCGAGAACCAGCTCACGTTTGAAATGACGTCTGAGCCGGAAGGATGAATTCTAGGATATGACCGAGGATTGAGAGCATTCACATCATATTGGATCAACAGACTTAAAATGATAATTACAAAGGATGCCAATAAGATTACCAGACTTATAGGATTTAATCCCAATGCAAGCAACCAAGAATTTCAAGAGTAATAGGTTGTTGAGGATCTTCGGAAGATCGAATGGTATTTCAAAAGCTTTTGTGAAATACCAGAATCAACTGGGGATGAGCGGATACTCGATGAGTGTGGGAAATTATCCGTAGGGGTATTCAGGTGGCAAAGAACTGCAAGGCAGTAGTCACAAACTATTCTCGGAACAATAGAGAGAATTTTCGGTGTATCTTGTAATAACAAGAGCAGCCGGGAATAAAGGTAAGAACGACAAGTGTATGTATTTATCCATAGGGATGTATCAATGATAAGGAATTGCAAAAGCAACGGGCACAAGGTCTCGAGAGAACATCGGTGAGTAACGTCGAAATCTTCTGGTGCAGCAGGCGATCATCTGTAATAAGTGGCTCTCCGGGAGAAATTTGTTATGAGAACCTAATGTTAGAGTTTGAGCAAATTCATTTAACCCGAAGAGAAGAGAGATTAGGGTCCCAGAGTATAGGTCGAGGAATAAAAGATCCTAATACCACCCAATGGCGACGTGGGCCCATAGGCCACACAGCCATGTTAGTAAAGGTTTTGCAATGACTAGACTCAACTTCGGCCAGGGAGTTGGAAAGGGGATTCCTACAGGCAGTCGACTCTGATACCAACTTGTGACGCCCCCGATTTAATCGTACACTAATCATGCACGCAAACATGTACGATCAAGATCAGGGACTCACGAGAAGATATCACAACACAACTCTAAAACAAAATAAGTCATACAAGCATCATAATACAAGCCAGGGGCCTCGAGGGCTCGAATACAAGTGCTCGATCATAGACAAGTCAGCGGAAACAACAATATCTGAGTACAGACATAAGTTAAACAAGTTGCCATAAGATGGCTAGCACAACTGGGATACAGATCGAAAGAGGCGCATGCCTCCTGCCTGGGATCCTCCTAAACTACTCCTAGTCGCCGAACTCCACGTAGAATCATCCTCGGGATCTCCAGCTCCTGGACTCCAGCATCTGGTTGCGACAACCAAGAAGAATGCAAATGGGGAAAAGAGGGAGAAAAGCAACCGTGAGTACTCATCCAAAGTACTCGCAGGCAAGGAGCTACACTACATATGCATGGGTATATGTGTAAGGGCCATATCGGTGGACTGAACTGCAGAATGCCAGAATAAGAGGGGGATAGCTAATCCCGTCGAAGACTGCACTTCTGGCCACCTCCGTCTTGCAGCATGTAGAAGAGAGTAGACTGAAGTCCTCCAAATAGCTTCGCATAGCATAATCCTACTCGGCAATCCTCTCCTCGTCGCCCTTCTAGAGAGCGACCACCGGGTTATATCTGGCAGTTGGAAGGGTGTGTTTTATTAAGTATCCGCTTCTAGTTGTCATAAGGTGTCTCTTGGTGTCTTCTGCCACCCGTAGCTCGCCTAGGCGCCTCTTTTGCCCTTCTCGCCTCCTTGACCTACCTCCTGAAGAGAGGGACAAGAAAGGGATTACGGGCACCTTATCTCTTTTTAGTTTGTAAGCCTTCGGGCCTTAGCTGAATTTAAAGCTTGTTATCCCATCATTCATGTTTTTCATTCTCCATGAACTGTACCTGAGTGGAATGTTTTTAATGAAAAAGGGGATGCTTGCCGGGTCACTTGTCTTGCAGGTGGAACCCACGTCAAGGGGCAAAACCCTTGATATCTTTAAGATAGACACTTCCTTGCCCGGCAGCAGGCCCTACCGTCTTCCCACGTCGCTCGACCTTTCTCACGCTTTCGGCGGAGGCAGGGATGAGGCGGGTTCAGGCTCCTCGTTTCGTCCCTTTGCTGCCGCGACTACGACCAAACCTGGCCCCAGGAACGAGCCCTAGGGCCTAGAGTTAGGGGAGCATGGTAGCTTTAGGAAGAAACGATGTTTCGCATACCTCAGTCCATAAGAGAATGCATGATAAGGGATGAAAAACTTATCTGAGATTGCAGCCCCCGGCAATTCTGGTTCGCCGTGGGTGAATCTTTGTACTTGCAGTTCCCGGCAACACTGGCTTGCTGGGGTCCGGATGCTGGTTTGTCCTTCTTCTTCCCCTTCTTTTTTATCCTCAAGTGACCCGGCAAGGATGTCCGAGCTCTGCGAACCAAAGGAGACAAAAGAACGGAAAAGAGACGCACACTCGACCTCTAAGCTAGGGGTTAGCCACCGCTAAGCACTATCAACCCTAACCAAGGACGAGACTCGATCTAGCATGCATGCTATAACTTAGGGCGCCAGCGCTTTATTTATGCTCAGGGTCTGCGCCTGGCTTTGTACAAAGGGTTACATGCATCATCGGCAATGCTTGTACAAAAGGTGGCTTGCCGGGAGGCCCGACAAGCCGCGCCTTATGGGTAAAACTTGCGAAGGTGCTCGATGTTCCAGGAGTTACTCACCGGAACGACATCTTTGGTCTCCAGGCGGACTGCGCCGGGCCTGGTGACTCGTTTTACCCGATAAGGGCCTTCCCACTTCGGCGTCAACTTGTTGGAATTCTTGGCCGATTGAACGTGCCGAAGATTAAGGTCGCCTTCCTCAAGGCTTCGGGCATGAACCTTGCGGCTATGGTCGCGGCGCAAGGCTTGCTGGTAGCGTGCTGCTCTCACAGCCGCCCGAAGACGATCTTCCTCAAGGAGCAGTGCGTCGTCTTGGCGCAGTTGCTCTTGCTCAAGCTCATCATAAGCGAGCACTTGAGGTGACCCGTATATGAGTTCAGTGGGGATAACTGCTTCTGCCCCGTATACCAGGGCAAAGGGTGTCTGGCCGGTGGCTCGATTTGGTGTCGTCCTGATTGACCAAAGAACCGTCGGCAACTCATTAATCCAGTGCCTTCCGCTCTTGTGCAGCCTGTCAAAGGTCTTGGCCCTTAAGCCTCGCAACACTTCAGCATTTGCCCTCTCAGCCTGCCCGTTGCTCCGTGGACGAGCGACGGAAGCGAAACAGACCTTGCTGCCGAGGTCCTGAGTATATTGCATGAAGGTGCGGCTTGTGAACTGCGTACCGTTGTCGGTGATGATCCGGTTGGGTACACCATAACGGCACACTAGCCCCTTGAAGAACTTGACGGCCGACTGAGCTGTGACCTTCCTCACCGCCTCCACTTCTGGCCACTTTGTGAACTTGTCGATGGCTAGGTACAAGTACTCAAAGCCCCCGACAGCGCGGGGGAAGGGGCCCAGTATGTCGAGCCCCCAGACCGAGAAGGGCCAGGAGAGAGGAATGGTTTGAAGGGCTTGAGCTGGTTGATGAAGCTTTCTTGAATGGAACTGACACGCCTCACACCTGCTGACGAGTGTCGTTGCATCCTGGAGGGCGGTGGGCCAGAAGAAACCCTGCCGGAATGCCTTGCCGGCAAGGGATCTCGTCCCAATGTGGGATCCACATATGCCTCCATGTATCTCTGCCAACAGCTCCAGTCCTTCCTCTCGAGGGATGCACTTCAATTTCACACCGTTCGGTCTCTTCCTGTACAGGACGTCATCGACAAACTGGTACATGGCAGAGCAACGGGCTACTTTTTCCGCTTCTTCCTGCTCCTCAGGAAGCTCCCCTGTCTGGAGGAATCGGACGGTATGCTGTGTCCACGCTGGAGCCTGAGGCTCAATGGCGAGGACTAAAGGCATTTCCTCCGCTATAGGGGCGGCCACCTCGACGTCAAGAGCTTGGCGTCCTGCCGGAGCTAGCCGTCCCGTGGCGGGTTCAGTGTCCTCGGCAACATCCTTGCCGGCGGCTTCGGGGAGCTCGGCGGGAAAGTACTTGCCGGGTCCTGATTTCCTTCTCTTGTTCTGCTCTGTTGATGGATCAACGGATGTCTAAGTTAGCTGAAGCACAAAGGTACCTGGTTCCACAGGTAGCTTGAGGGCAGCGCGCTTCGACAGGTAATTGGCGATATCGTTCTCCATTCGGGGAACGTAATCAGCCTGGATACCGTCGAAACGCTCTTCCAGCTTTCTCAGTTCATCAACGTAGGCCTTCATCAACGGGCTCTGGTAATCCTTATTGACTTGCTTGACAACAAGCTGCGAGTCGCCCTTGACGATGAGCTTTTTGATTCCGAGGTCCGCCGCGATCCTAAGACCGGCAAGCAGCCCTTCGTATTCCGCCGTGTTGTTTGTTGACACCTCTCTGGGGAAGTGCATCTGGATCACGTACTTGAGGTGCTCTCCGGTGGGGGCGACGAGCAGTACGCCAGCCCCGGCACCCTGGAGGGAGAAAGCCCCATCAAAGTACACAATCCAATCGCAACTTGCCTCCTTGCCGGGGAGAGCAGTCTCTTGGCTTCTTCGTCAGGTGTGGCGGTCCATTCTGCAATGAACTCTGCCAGGACTCAGCTCTGGATCGTCGAGGTACTTTCGAACTTGAGGCCAAAGCTGGACAGCTCCAGTGCCCATTCCACAATCCTGCCCGTCGCATCTGGGTTGTGCAATATCCGCTGCAGGGGGAGGCGAGTGACGACAGTAATCCTATGTGCCTGGAAGTAGTGACGCAGCTTCCTCGAGGCCATGAGAAGGCCGAAGAGCAGTTTCTCCACACCGGAGTACCTTGACCTAGCCCCCTGCAAGAGGGAGCTAACGAAGTAGACCGGGCGCTGCATCACTTTCTTCTTTAGCGGCACCTCGACCAACCGTGTCGCCTCCGCATTGGTAGTGTCGGGCTCTGTTGCTTCCATTATCTCGTCGTCGACCTCCCTCTGCGCCACTAGCGCGGCGCTGACCACCTGGTTCGTTGCCGCTAAGTATAGCAGCAACGGCTCCTGGGGCCTGGGCGCAACTAGTGTTGGTGCGGAGGAGAGGTATTTCTTCAAATCTTGTAATGCCGCTCCGGCTTCTGGTGTCCACTCCACCGGGCCCGCCTTTTTCAGGATCCTGGAAAAGGGAAGGGTGCGCTCGGCGGACTTGGATGTGAATCTGCCTAGGGCAGCGACGCAACCGGTGAGCCGGCGCACGTCCTTGATCCGCTTGGGTGCTTCAATCTGCTCTATAGCTTTGATCTTGTCCGGGTTGGCCTCTATCCCCCGCTGCGACACAAAGAACCCAAGAAGCTTGCCGGACGGGACGCCAAAGACGCACTTCTCAGGGTTCAGCTTGAGGTTGATCTTGCGCAGATTTGCAAACGTCTCCCGCAAATCTGATATGAGGGTGGCCCTGGCCTTTGTTTTGACCACGACGTCGTCCATATAAGCCTCCATATTTCTATGGAGCTGGGGCTCAAAACCAATCTGGATCGCCCTCGCGAACGTCGATCCAGCACTCTTCAACCCGAAAGGCATCCGTATGAAACAATACGTACCACATGGGGTGATGAACACTGTTTTCTCTTCGTCTTCTTTCGTCATGAAGATCTGGTGGTAGCCGGAGTAGGCATCGAGGAATGACAGCAGATCACACCCAGCCGTGGAGTCAACAATCTAGTCGATGCGCGGCAATGGGAAGGGGTCTTTAGGACAAGCCTTATTGATATCTGTGTAAACAATACACAGCCTCCACTTCCCATTCGCCTTGCGCACTACGACCGGATTGGCCAACCACGTCGGATGGAGCACTCCTCTTACCAAACCTGCTGCCTCCAGTTTCCGGATTTCTTCTATGATGAACTCTTGTCGTTCCAAAGCTTGCTTTCTGACCTTCTGCTTGACGGGCCGCGCATGAGGACAGACAGCAAGGTGGTGCTCAATCAACTCCCTGGGAACGCCGAGGATGTCGGAAGCTTGCCATGCAAACACATCGACATTCACCCGCAGGAAGGTGACGAGCGCGTCTTCCTATTTGTCGTCAAGGGTGGAGCTTATGGTGAAAGCTCCTCCCGTGCCGTCCTCGTTGACGGAAACCTTCTTGGTTCCAGGCGGCGTGGCCCTGGACCTCTTGCTTCCACTGGCAGAGCTCTCTGGCACGTCGTCGATGACAGCGCTACACTCCGAAGAGGTGCGCTTGCCGGAGTGGGTGTCCGAGGTCTCACCGGCCTTCTTCTTCTTTTCCCCCCGGGGTCCCGGCTGCAGGAGCAAGTGCCCTGGCGGCAGCAGCTGCTGCGACTGCTTGCTGGTACACTTGGTCAGCGCAAATCAGCGCATCCTTCTTGTCGGAGGAGATGGTGATGACCGTCACGGGCCCTGGCATCTTCAGGATATTGTAGGCGTAGTGCGACGTCGCCATGAACTTGGCCAGCGTCGGGTGGCCAAGGATCCCGTTGTAGGGAAAGGGGATCTTGGCAACATCAAACACAATCCTCTCCGTCCTAAAGTTCAAGTCGCTCCCGAAAGTTACGGGCAACGTGACCTTTCCCTTGGGTTGGCTTCTCCCCGGGCTGACCCCCTGAAACGTGCCCGTTTCTTCGAGGTCTCCATCGGGGATCTGCAGCTTCTCGACCACGGCAGGCGAGATCAAGTTCAGACCGGCCCCGCCATCTACTAACATTTTTGTCACCCTGAGGTTGCGTATCGTCGGTGAAACCAACAGCGGCAAGCACCCGACCGCAGTAGTGCGATCAGGGTGATCCTCAGAGTAAAAAATGATAGGTGTGCTGGACCACTTCAGCGGCCTCTGGGCATCAAACGACGGCTCTGCTGCTGTAATCTCTCGCGTCCACTGTTTAAGCCGGCGCCGAGAGGCATGCAGCGAAGCGCCGCCATCAACGCACATGGCCTCTGTAGCTTTCTGGAACTCTTGGTCGCCGGACTCATCGTCCTCTTCATGATCGTCATCTTCTGGCTTTCTGTCACGGCCCCGAGCGGGCCTTTCTTGTTGCTTATCCTTACCGCGACGGCCCGCCTGGCCATCGCGTTTCTTGCTGGATCCCTCAGCACCGTCTTGGCCCTTCTCCTTGTCCCGCCTCTCGTATTCAGCCCTCTGCTTCTCAGCGAGGAGCTCAACCTGCCGGCAGTCTTGGAGAGCATGGCCTTTGGTGTGATGGATCTTGCAGTATCGCTTGTCGGAGTTGCTTGGCTTCTCGGCGTCCGCCAAGGCCTGGCAGGCGACACATCCGGCAATTTCCTTGCCGCGGTCACCTGCCTTGGTCTTCTTGGTGGAGCCGGTGTCGTCAGACCCCTCGTCGCCAAGCACAGCTTTCCCTTTGCGCTTCCTATTGCGGCGTCGGCCTTTCTTCGTCGGGGAGGCGGTGTCCTCTTCAGAGGAGTCGGTTTCCACGCCGGCATCTTCGCCGGGGTACTTCCTCCCTTCTTCAGCCCGGGCACATTTGTCCGTGAGAACATAGAGCTCCACGACATCTTTCACCTTGTTCATTGCCAGCTCTTCGCGCATCTTGCAGTTCTGAACATTCTGATGGAACGTGCTGATGATGGCGGCGGGGTGAACATATGGAATATTGTACTGCACCCGGCTGAACCTCTGTATGTACTTGCAGAGACTCTCGCCTCCCTTCTGGGGAATGACATGGAGATCACTTGCTTGGCCGTGAGCTTGATGACTGCCAGTGAAGGCGCCCACGTATTCATGGCACAAATCCGACCAGGAGGAGATGGAGTCTACCGGCAAGTGCATCAACCAGGACATGGCGTTGGGTTTAAGAGCCAACGTGAAGTAATTTGCAAGCACCTTATCATCACGAGCTCCGGCAGCCTGCATCGCGATGGTGTAGATGCTGAGGAACTCGGATGGGTGGGTCTTGCCGTCGTACTTCTCGCCCACGTCAGTTTTGAAAGTGCGGTGAGTGGGCCACTGGAACTGCCGCAGCTCACGGGTAAAAGCCGGGCAGCCTACCTCGTAAGGCAGGCCCCCAGGGCTTTCTGGTGCCGGGTGGTCCACAGTGGGCCCCGCTCGCTTATCTGACTGGTGGCGCGCTCCGCGCCGGCGCTCGATGGTGGTCCGAGCGTCTTCATGTTCCCGATCCCGAAGGACCTGGCGTTGGTCCTGGTGGGTCCGCGGATCGGACGACGCTATGGAGATTTCGTCGCCCGCAACGTCGCGACGGGCAGGCGTCCGTGGCACCGGGCGAGGAGGAGGCGAGTGCACCGTGGTCGCGGCGCCGCCAGCCTTCCTTCCACTGGTACTCGGGACTCCGTCGAAACGTCGACCCGGGGGCTCCGTCGGGGTCGGCTCATCTTTGTTGGCCACCGCAACAAGGCTTCGGATGGTGGCTCTCCATTCGTCGAGTTTCCCCGTAGTGGGAGGAAAGTCGAGGAGCAACTGCGCGCGCGCCAAGGCTTCTGCTGGCGGCGGCGGCAGTGAAACCTGCACGGATCGCGACGCGCTTCGACTTCTGACCATGTCAGAAGGAGCACCATCATGACCGCGCGGTCGCACGCCGCCTTCACCGGCGCCTCGGCGAGCGGGCAGGCCTTCTACATCCCGGGAGTGGCGCTCAGGGATTTTCCCGCGGCGACGCCCGGGGTCTTCAGGGCGATCACGCCACTCGTCACGCGCCGCTTGAGAGGAACGCGCCGTCGGCGCCGGAGTGGGAGCCTTGGAGGCCCTCGCACCGCCAGCGGGCGGGGCAGCAGCGACCTCAGAAGGTCCCGCGCCACCTGCGGAGGGCCCGGCTCCGTCTTTGGATCTGGCGGCGTGCGGTCCGTTACCGGGCGCACGAACATCGCCGCCTCCCAAACTCCGGCCGCTGGGACGGTGTTGGTGTCCGCGAGCAGCGCCCCGGGTCCTTTCGGCGACCGGTCCGCTACTCGCCCGTGTTGGGACGGGATGCTCGGCGTCTGACGGGCCAACCGCCACCGTCGTCTTCTTCTTGGGCGCCATGACGATGAAGAAACGTCGAACTAACTGCTAAAGCCGATTCTCACAACTGCGCTGCCCCTGCCTGGCGCGCCAAAGATGTCGGTGGGAAACGACACCTATGGGATCACGAGAATCCCTTTCTACGGTTGCAGGGCGCGGGGGTCGTGAGAAGAGCGGATCGAGCAAGCAGTACACGATTCCTTTATCCAGGTTCGGGCCGCGAAGATGCGTAAAACCCTACTCCTGCTTTGGTGGATTATATGCTTGTGTTCTTGAGCTAGCTATGGGGCGTGAGGAGCTCCAAAAAGCCGAATCCTCCTCCTGGTCACCTAGGGCCTCCTTTTATAGGGAAAGGGGCTGCCACAGTGGCACACAGGAGGTGGAATGGGTACAGTGGTGCGAGGTTATCCCTCACATTACATGACAAGGCGCATTCAATGAGCCTTTGCTTAGGTGTCCCTGCTTTATCGGGGGCGGGGGAGTGCCCCGTCTCGTCCGTCGCCGCTCTCTCCCGCGTCGAGACGCGCCCTGGCCACCGGTGCCTGCGATGCCATGTAGGCGGGCAACAGCTGAGGTGGCGCAGCGGTGGGTCTCCACGGGGATTTGCATGCCGCCACGCAGGTGCCTGCCCAGCTGGTTGGGTTGGCAGCTGCATGCGAATGGTGGTGGAGGTGTGACTGGCGTGGGTCCGATGGTGGCCCCGTGGGTGTCCTTGGCAAGGGCCTTGCCGCGGCCCCGGCAAGGGTCTTGCCGGGGTCCTGACAAGGGTCTTGCCGTGGTGTGTGCTGTCATCCCCGGCAAGGCTCTTGCCGGGGGCCTTGTGGTTTTCCTTGGCTGGGATCCCGCCAAGGATCATCATATTCTAAAGTGTGCATCTGGTCTTGAATGTCTTCACAAAGATCTGTATACCACCACGGGGATGCCTCCCGAATCCTTGCCCCATGGGGGCAGTGGACTCAAGGGTGACCCGCTCCGTAGGCGTGGGGCGAGCTGCCACGGCAAGGGTCTTGCCGGGGGGCCCGCTTCGTCCCCTTTGCTCTTTGTGGTCTTGGTCTTGGCGTCGTTCTGCTCCTCTTTGGCTTCGGCCTTACCTTGGTTCTACCTCCCTTGCCAGGCTCGGTGCGGCGGTGCCCGTGGCTCAGACTGCCCGTGCACAGTCATAGGGGTACAAAAAGTGTACCCCCCCTTTTTGTACACCGACAATCATGGTGCTACTTTGAAGCACAAGTGTGGAAAAAGGATAGTAGAATTGCCCCTTCTCTCTTTTTTCTCTCATTTTTTGGGCCTTCTCTCCTTTTTTTATTTGGCCTTTCTTCCCCCTTTTTTTATTTCCTCACATGGGACAATGCTCTAATAATGAAGATCATCACACTTCTATTTACTTACAACTCAAAAAATTACAACTCGATACTAGAAAAAAAATATGACTCTATATGAATGCCTCCTGCGGTGTACCGGGATGTGAAATGACTCATGAGTGACATGTATGAAAGAATTATGAATGGTGGCTTTGCCACAAATACGATGTCTACTATATGATCATGCAAAGCAATATGACAATGATGGAACGTGTCATAATAAACGGAACGGTGGAAAGTTGCATGGCAATTATATCTCAGAATGGCTATGGAAATGCCATGATAGGTAGGTATGGTGGCTGTTTTGAGGAAGGATATGTGGTGGGTTTATGGTACCGGCGAAAGTTGCACGGTACTAGAGAGGCTAGCAATGGCGGAAAGGTGAGAGTGCGTATAATCCATGGACTCAACATTAGTCATAAAGAACTCACATACTTATTGCAAAAATCTATTAGTCATCAAAACAAAGTACTACACGCATGCTCCTAGGGGGATAGATTGGTAGGAAAATACCAGCGCTCGTCCCCGACCGCCACTCATAAGGAAGACAATCAAAAAATATCTCATGCTCCAACTTCGTTACATAACGGTTCACCATACGTGCATGCTACGTGACTCACAAACCTTAACACAAGTATTTATCAAATTCACAACTACTCACTAACATGAATTTAATATCACCATCTTCATATCTCAAAACAATCATAAGGTATCAAACTTCTCTTAGTATTCAATGCACTTTATATGAAAGTTTTTATTATATCCCTCTTGGATGCCCATCATATTAGGACTAAATTCATAACCAAAGCAAATTACCATGCTGTTCTAAAAGACTCTCAAAATAATATAAGTGAAGCATGATAGTTCATTAATTTCTTCAAAATAAAACCACCCTCATGCTCTAAAAAGATATAAGTGAAGCACTAGAGCAAACGATAAACTACTCCGAAAGATATAAGTGAAGATCAATGAGTAGTTGAATAATTATGCAACTATGTGAAGACTCTCTAACATTTAAGAATTTCAGATCTTGGTATTTTATTCAAACAACAAGCAAAACAAAATAAAATAAAATGATGCTCCAAGAAAAACACATACCATGTGGTGAATAAAAATATAGCTCCAAGTAAGGTTACCGATGAACGAAGACGAAAGAGGGGATGCCTTCTGGGGCATCCCCAAGCTTAGGCTCTTGGTTGTCCTTGAATATTACCTTGGTGTGCCTTGGGCATCCCCAAGCTTAGTCTCTTGCCACTCCTTATTCCATAGTCCATCGAATCTTTACCCAAAATTTGAAAACTTCACAACACAAAACTCAACAGAAAACTCGTAAGCTCCGTTAGTATAAGAAAATAAATCACCAATTTCGGTACTGTTGTGAACACATTCTAAATTCATATTGGTGTAATATCTACTGTATTCCAACTTCTCTAAGGTTCATACCCTCCGATACTACTCATAGATTCATCAAAATAAGCAAACAACACTTAGAAAACAGAATCTGTAAAAAACAGAACAGTCTGTAGTAATCTGTAACTCTTGAATACTTATGTAACTCCAAAAATTCCTAAATAAATTTGAGGACGTGAGAAATTTGTCTATTAATCTTCTGCAAAAAGAATAAACTTAAAATCACTCTTCTGTAAAAAAATGAAAGCTAATCTCGTGAGCGCAAAGTTTCTGTTTTTTACAACATGATCGCATTAACTTTCACCCAAGTCTTCCCAAAGGTTCTACTTGGCACTTTATTGAAAAAAAGCTATAAAACATGATTACTACAGTATATTAATCATGTGGACACACAAAAACAGTAGGGGTAAATATTGGGTTGTCTCCCAACAAAAGCTTTTCTTTAATGCCTTTCTAGCTAGGCATGATGATTTCAATGATGCTCAGATAAAAGATAATATTTGAAATATAAAGAGAGCGTCATGAAGAATATAACTAGCACATTTAAGCCTAACCCACTTCCTATGCATAGGGATTTTGTGAGAAAACAACTTATGGGAACAAGAATCAACTAGCATAGGAAGACAACACAAGCATAACTTCAAGATTTTCAACACATAGAGAGAAAACTTGATATTATTGCAATTCCTACAAGCATATGTTCCTCCCTCATAGTAATTTTCAGTAGCATCATGAATGAATTCAACAATATATCTATCACATAAACCATTCTTTTCATGATTCACAAACATAGAAATTTTTCTACTCTCCACATAAGCAAATTTCTTCTCATCAATAGTAGTGGGAGCAAACTCAACAAAATAACTATCATGTGAGGCATAATCCAATTGAAAATTAAAATCATGATGACAAGTTTCATGGTTATTGTCGGTGTCAAAACCGGCGGATCTCGGGTAGGGGGTCCCGAACTATGCGTCTAGGCGGATGGTAACAAGAGACAAGGGACACAATGTTTTTACCCAGGTTCGGGCCCTCTCGATGGAGGTAAAACCCTACTCTTGCTTGATTAATATTGATGATATGGGTAGCACAAGAGTAGATCTACCAGGAGATTAGAGAGGCTAAAGCCTAGAAGCTCACCTATGGTATGATTGTTGTTCGTCCTATGGACTAAAACCCTCCGGTTTATATAGACACCGGAGAGGGCTAGGGTTACACAGAGTCGGTTACAAAGGAAGGAGATCTACATATCCGTATCGCCAAGCTTGCCTTCCACGCCGAGGAAAGTCCCATCCGGACACAATAAGAAGTCTTCAACCTTGTATCTTCATGGTCCAAGAGTCCGGCCAAAGGTTATAGTCCGGCTACCCGGACACCCCCTAATCCAGGACTCCCTCAGTAGCCCCTGAACCGGGCTTCAATGACGACGAGTCCGGAACGCAAATTGTCTTCGGCATTGCAAGGCGGGTTCCTCCTCCGAATACTTCGTATAATATTTTGAACACAAGAATAGTGTCCGGCTCTGCAAAATAAGTTCCACATATTTCCATAGAGAGAATAATATTTACACAAATCTAATCTGCTGACGTATTCCGTAGTGTGACATCACACCCGGCCAAGTCTTTATTCGAATCGTTTTACTGTTCCACCTCAGTGCCTTTAGCGAGGCGGTTTCCTTGGCACGTCCTGTCGAAGTAGAGATCGTGTCCCCTTATTCCAGGATTCTCATCAATACGGGTGTGGGTAACCCAACCGTGCCATTGATTACAGCGCTTGGGAGATAAGCGAGTTTTACCAGGCTGGTGGGGACGCGAAGTTTCGTCCGCCCATATAAGGGGATAAGGATCCACCTTTTCACCTACGCCTTCTTCCTCCTTTGCTTATCCATTTTCGCGCACTCAAGCTCCAGCGCCCAAGTCCGCATTCCCCACGTCAATCTTCTCCAGCCATGTCCGGAGCGGGAGGCAAGTGGATGGTCTCCTCCGTCATGGAGGGAGACATTAAAAAGTTGAGGAGAGCCGGATACCTGCCCGATGACATCGCGCACCGGCTCCCCGATGAGGGGCAGCTCATCCCCACCCCCAGGCCTCATGAGAGGGTTGTCTTCCTTACCCACTTCCTTCGCGGACTGGGATTCCCCCTCCATTCATTCGTCCAGGGGCTCATGTTCTACTACGGCCTAGATTTCAACGATCTGGCCCCAAACTTCATCCTCAACATCTCGGCGTTTATCGTCGTGTGCGAGGCCTTCCTCTGCATCCGGCCCCACTTCGGCTTATGGCTGAAGACCTTCAACGTCAAGCCGAAGGTTGTGGGCGGCCGCCAAGCGGAGTGCAGAGGCGCCATGGTGGGCAAGATGCCCAACGTCCTATGGCTCGAGGGCTCCTTTGTGGAGACAATAAAGGGGTGGCATTCGGGGTGGTTCTACATCACCGAGCCTTGTGACCCTAAATGGGTCGCAGCCCCCGAGTTCCGATCCGGAGCCCCTACACGGCTCACCTCCTAGAAAGAGAAGGGCTTGCTAAGGGGTAGTGCGGAGGAGGTGACCGGACTCCAAATGTGTGTCCGGTACCTGGTGAGCAACAAGCTCAAGCTAGTCAATGTAGTCCAGGTTATGCTCATCCGCCGGATCCTCCCGTGTCAACAACTGGCTTTCAATTTATGGGAGTTCGACTCAGCCCAACACCGAACTCTGAGCCGGCTCTTCGACACAATGTACGAAGATGCCTGGAAGGTGCTATTCAAGGGCGCCGAGGCTCCTGCATCCGCTACCGAGGATCGCGGATTCAGCGTGCAGCATCAAGCCAATGCGGTAAGCTGTTTTTTACTTACGGGATATTAGTCTTTCATAGTTTGACTCTATGCGGGATCTAAACTCCCATACCTTTGACAGGAGTGGCAGGAGACGTCCGGGCAGATCAGCTGTCCGGCTGCTTTGCCCGAAGACCCAGCAGACGCTCGCTTGGCAAAGCTGTTGGTTCCGGCACCCTACGTGGTGCCGGAGAAGAAGGCCAAGAAGAAGTCCACGGGAACCCGAAAGAGTTCCAGGCGCCCGGCGGAGTCGGACTCGCCGTCCGATGACTCTGAGGCGGACTCCTCCCACGAAGACGGGGAGGAGGAAAGAGAGGTCTCTCCCCCAGCGGGGGGAGAGAAGAAAAGGAAGGCCGCCCCAACTGGGGAGGCCGGAGGGTCCAAGAAAGGAAGGACCCTCCCTCCGGACTACTCCACCAACACCGACGACGGCAAAGAGGAGTGGCCGCGCAGGGCCAAGCCCCTGGCGAAATCGTAAGTGTTTGGATACCAGAATGACTCATGGCGTTCCTTTATTGCATAGCTTTTCCTAACGCCGGATATAATTATGCAGTCCGCCCAAAGACCAGCTCGACGTGTCGTCGAGCGGTTCCCTGGATTCGTCGGATGTGAATAGCTTTTCACTTCCGACCGCTACCTCCCCCTGCCCTACGGACGACGCCGAGGTGTTGTCCCAGGAGGTTCCAAGCCAGGAGGAGGTGGTCCTGGAGGCGCTGCAAGGCAACCTCCCGGACTCCAGGTGCCAAGGGGACAAAACCCCCAAGGGCTCCAAGTCCGTCCCTGGGCCGGACACCGCACCGGAACCTTCAAAGGTTCCGGAGTCCGGCAGGCGGCCCCCTAAGAAGAAGGGCAAGCCTATGATGCCGGTGACCTCCGTCCAACCGGAGGCGCCGGATAACTTGTTGGAGGTGCTTAACGGCGCCTCCATCAACGAGGAGCACCACTCTATTATGGGTGCGGTGATCCACAAGGTCCAGTCTGCCAAGAGCGGGCTGACCGAAGCCTGTGCCAGCCTGTTGACAGGCTTTGAGGTATGTGAAAAATATGTAAAAATATTACCGCATAGACAGTAGCCCCTGATGCTCTGTTTGGCGTTCGGAAAGAAAAGCCGAATAGAGGATCTAATAACATTCGCAGGAGTCTAACAGAATTAAGTCAATATGCGTATGCAGGCTTCGCTGCTGGCCTGTGCCGCACTGACTACGGAGGTGGATGCGCTGAAGCAGAGCCTCGAGCGGTCCGAGCAAGGGCTCGGACTTGCCAAGAAGGAGCTCGGGGAAAAAGAAGGTAAGTAATACCTTGTGGAGTATATTATGAAAAGATGCAGTTGCAAAGAATGACAAGATCGCTATTGGTGCTATAGGGGCCACGACTGAGGTGGTGACCCTTAGGCAAGCGTTGTCCGAGGCCGAAAAGAGGGCGTCCACAGAGCGTACCGAGCAGGAGAAGCATGAGGGCGGGTTGGCGAGGTGCAGCAGGAGCTCCAGGCTCTCGTGAAAAAACACGAGAGTTTGGAGCTTGACTCAAAGATGCGAGAGTACGAGCTCCCGGCGGCCCTTGAAAGCGCCAAATCCACCAAGGCCGAAGCCCAGAAAGCCCTCCAAGAAGTTGAGGCGATGAAGAAGATAGCGGCGGGTAAGACATTCTTTATGCAAAGCAAGCACGTGAAAGTGAATTACTTGTTACTTACCCAAGTTCGGAGGTCTCAAGGAGCATTCACAGAATTGCCCCGTAGCGTGTCAGATGCCGCCGCTTCTATCGAGCCAAGGAGGGCAGCTCGACGGAGAAGGTGTTCTGGTCTCAGTACGCTGAGGCCGGACACCCGGTGCCTTTGAGCGACCAGTTGAAGCAACTGGTCGAGCTCCACAATGTGGCCGAACAGGCCATGAAGGGCTTTATAGTTCGGCTGTGGCCTGGAGAGGCCCTGCCTGGGAGCTATTTCGGGCTGGTGAGGTGGCTGGTGGATGCCTGTCCACAGCTTGAAGTCATCAAGCGCTCCGTTTGCATCGAGGGTGCCCGTAGGGCTCTTGCCCGTGCTAAGGTGCACTGGGGCAAATTGGATGCTGTGAAGCTTGTGAAGGACGGGCCGCCGCCGGACAAGGAGCATCGCCACCCCGAGATGTACTATGAGGGCGTCCTGAAGGGCGCCTGCCTTATGGCGGACGAGTGTTCGAAAGATGTAATATTTGAGTGAAACTTGTTCGCTTTATCCTGTACGCTGAAAACTTGTTCATGTGCGCTATGCAACGCTTGTTTAATTTAAAATATTACCTTCTATGCGGCCGTTTATAAAGTTTGAGAGATGACGAGTCGTCGGCTTCTGCCCCCATGCCACGAGTGCTGGGGTGTTCGGGATAAACCTGAGCACTCTTTTCCCATTCTTGGGTCCTTCGAGGGAGGTGTTCAGCACAACGAACAAGGCAATCAGACTATAATGCGTTATCACTCTCACTTAGCCAGAGAATTCTATAATTTTAAATTTTGGCGAAGCCCCTAGTGTTCGGAAGACCGAGTTCGGGGTGCTATACACGCCTAGGCCGGACAAAGTCGACTCCTCGCTCTAACCGGCATAAGTCTTTAGGGACTCAAAACCTCACGAACAGCGACCAGCTCTCGCCCTATCATGACAGTCAGTTTTAGCTTTCTCTACTGAGGTTGTCGGATCACGGGTTCCGACAGACCCTTAAGGTTCGAACTCTGGGGTGCACGCGGAGATTTTGCCCTCTACCTCTCCATCTCGCAAGGATCTAAACTACCAAAAGAACCGCACAAAGAACACAGAGTTTATACTAGTTCGGGCCACCGTTGTGGTGTAATACCCTACTCTAGTTTGGTGGGTGGATTGCCTCTTGGGCTGATGATGATGATGATCAGTACAAGGGAGAACGGCCTCGCGAGGGCCTATTCTTGGCTGGGATGATGAACTGCTAGGGGAGTTCAGCCGCCCTTCTCTCTCTCTCTCTCTACTTGCTTTCTCGAAGCCTACTTGCTAGTTTTCCTGATCTCTTGATGATGCGATCCCTCTACCCTGGGGGTGGCTAGTCCTATTTATAGGCAAAGGCCCTGGGCCTCTTCCAAAATATTGAGCGGGAAGGGCGCCAACAATTGGCCAATTTGAAGGGGAACATCTCGTACACTTATCCTGACCAAAGTTGGTCCTCGCCTGACAAAGGCCCTGTGGTGACGCCGTTCTGGGCTCCATGATGAGCTCATTCCCACCGTTGGACTGGTCTTGGTCTCATTGCACCGAATTGGATGACTTTGCTTGATCCTCTCGCCTGCGCTTGCCCCCTTTGCACCAAAGAGGAAAGGGAGGACACTGCGCGGTCTGGCGCCCGCCTGGCACCCTTGGTCGTCATGGCTTGCGTCATGGGCACCTCGCGAGGTACCCTGCCTTGATCTCTCCGCCTCCTCGTGAGCCAGCTTGAGGAGGCCATGCCCGAGGAAGCACCGTGTCGTCCGCCCCGCGAGGCTTGGCCCCTCGCGAGGGTCTTGAGTCTTGTGTTGAAGAAGATGGGCCGCGCTGGGCCCCCATTCGAGCCACGCCGCAGGCCGCAGGCAGGCAAGTCTGGGGACCCTCATTCCCAGAACGCCGACAGTAGCCCCCGGGCCCAAGGCGCGCATGGGCTTGGCCGGGCCGAGAGGCGAAAGGGCAAGGGCGAAGCGCCGCGGGCCCTAACAGCCTGCGGCCTCGGGCGCCGTGTGGCGGTTGATTGGTCACGGGCGGTACTGTTTGCCCACGCTCCCTTATTCTGCGCCGCGCTAGGTTGCCGCGCAGTTGTACACAGCCGCCCCTCTTCCTGTTGCTTGACTGTCCCCTGTTCTTCCTTCGTTCGGATTCTGACTCCTGCCTCTCATCCCATCTCACATCTCCTCTCTCCCGCCTTCAGCCATGGCTCCGACAAAGAAAGAGAAAGGGAAGAAGCCTGTGCTCCCATCTCATCCGCCGCCGTCGGCGGCCCCCGCCGTTGGCCAGTCAATCATACTCAATCTGGAGTGCCTGGATAAGCTCGCCCGGCCTTGGCCACTGTCTTCAACGAGTGTGGGAGGACGACGGCCTGTCCTACGTCTCACTTCCCCTCCGACAGGATAATCACCGAGGTTCATTACTTTGCTGGGCGGGTCTGGTTCCCCCCTTCTCTGATTTCTTCAACGCCGTCCTCACCCATTACCAGATCCACATGATGCATCTGGGCCCTGAATCCATCGCCCTCCTTTCAGTCTTTGCTTTTGTCTGTGAGGCGCTGATGGGCATCCCTCCTTCCGTTGCCCTGCTGCGCCACTTCTTCTCCCTGCGTCTTGCCGACCCCGCTCAATGCTCGGCATGCGTGAGCTTCGTCGCTGCGCCTGAGACTGCAGCTTCTGGTATTGACTTCAAGCTCCCCCCACCTTCAGCTGGGTTCCGTGAGCGGTGGTTGTACGTCGATGTCGGGGTGCCCAGCCCCTTCCGGTGAAGCCAACTTCGCCTGCTGTACCCAACTCTGGCTGGGGCCAGGAGACACTCGAGAGCCCCCGACTCGCCTTCGTCTGGCGCCGCTTTACGTTCTTGAAAACGCTTGGCGTGACGGCGCCCAAGGTGGTGAAGGAATTTCTGTTGCGCCGCATTGCCCCTCTCCAGCGCCATTCTCGCCGGATGTGGGCCTTTAGCGGACATGGTGATCACATGAGGCTTCAGGAGGAAGACCTGACGCCTGGAGTGCTAAGGACAGTGCTCTTGGTCCTGACCGGCGACCCCAACCCGGGCAACATCCAGCGGGGAGGGGCTCTGCCGTACCTCTGTCAGAACAGGGATGATTTCATGAGGCAGATGCCCCCTTTCGACGAGTGGGGGCTACGCCCTGCCAGCTTCCAAGGGCCTCGCGAGAACCCTGTGGTGGTGACCGCCCTTCCGGTCGGCTTAGGCGAATCCTCCTCAAGTGGTGGAGCAGGGAGGCAGGAGACAGCGGGGGCCGAGAAAGCTCCTGATAAGGTGACTGCAACTGGCGGTGCTCTCGAGGGGGCAGCTCCTGAGGCCCGTGCTGCTGAGGCTGTTGGTGTGGCGCAGCCGCCTACGATGCCTGGGGCCGTGGCTCCCGAGGCCCCGGCTGCGTCTTCTGCCGAGGTGTCGGCCAGCACGCGCCAGGCTGGCGCCCCTGACGCGGATAGCGCTGCTGCTTTGCCTTCGTCGCGGGTTGATCCTTGCGCCCTTCTTCTGGGCCGCTTTCGTGTGGACTTTGAGGCCCTTCGGAGGAAAAGGGAGGCCCTAGGTGACGACTCCCCTTGTTGCTTGCTGAAGCACCGGAAGTACTTCGCCACCGACGAGTAAGGCTTCTCCTTTCCCGGCTCCTGATCCCCTTGTTGCGTCCACTGATTCTTGCTCTGCAGGCCCCTTCCCGACGAGGTCGTGGAGGCCGCCGAGGTGCCGCCTCCTTTGGCTCCACCTCCCCCATCGCCCCAAGACGTCCCGAGCAGCACGGCTCTTGTGATGAGGACGAACGAAGAGGTGGACCGTCCCGTGGTGCCCCGTAGCCCTTCTCTTCCTGCGATCTTCCTTTGTGGGCCCTCTCTTGGTGTGGCCAGCCTACCGTGGGCTTCTCATCTGGTCACGGGCTGTGACTGGCTGAGGCGCCCCCCGCGCCCTTCGTCTGGAGACATGCCGGCCCCAGGCCGAGCTTCTGGCGCGGCGCAGCCGGCCGTCGTGGGGGCATCAGCCCCCAGCCCCCTGCCCGGAGGGGGAGCGATGACTCATGCCTCCAGGCGCTTGCCAGGGCACACGATGGTGTGGGAGACGTGCTCGAGCATGCTCGGGAGCGCCGCGCTTGACGCTGCGAATTCCTTCGAAGGGCGAGCGGCGCGGTGGACCTGCTTGGGGAGGAGCTCGCTGATGAAGACGCGCGCCTGGAGGTCGAGGGCCTGCGCCTGGCCACGGAGAGGCGCGAGCTGGAGGCCGCCGTCGCCCTCGCGAGCCACCAGCGCGACCTTGAAGACGAAGAAGCGAAGGCGTCACTGGAGGCCTCCCGGGTAGCCTGATCCCAGGCCGCTAAAGAGGCCCTGGGGGCCGACCGACAGCGAGAGCCGGCGGAGGAGCGGGCTCGGGAGCTCCTGGCCCGATGCCACTTGCTGGAGGAGCAAGTGGAACTGCGCGAGGCGGCCCTTGCATCGATGAGGGTGGCCTCTGGCGACCCAGCCGGGCTCCAGAGACGTGAAGAGGCGCTGACGCTGGAGGCCGCCGAATGTACCCGTGAGTATGAGCGGCTAGAGACGAGGGAGCGCCTGGTGACGCAAGCGGAAGATGAAGTTGCTGCTTGGGAGGCGCATGTCCTGGAGGAGGTCGGTCGCCGGGTGGCGACAGCGCGCCAAGGCCTCGAGCGTGAGTTCGAGAGGAAGCTGGAGTTGATCCGGGTTGAAGCTTAGGGGAGAACCGCAGCCCTGAGGGCCCAACGGGACGAAGCGACGCGACGCGCCGACGCTTCCCGGGCCGCCCTTGAGGCAGCGCAAAAGGAGTCGGCTGCTCTCCAGGCCGAGGTGCTCCGTCTTCGTCAATAGGTGGAAGAGGCCGAGGCTGTCAAGCGTCAGAACGCCGATGAGATACGCCAACGGCAGGTCCTAGAGCACGTGCACGGCCCCATGCTGGCCATGCTCAGGGAGAGGGCCAACGCAGCCTTGGGCAACGTCTGCGAGGAGGCTGTCGGCGAGCCGCACACGATCAACTATGCTGGCAACCTGCAGTTCTTCACTGTCGTAGTGACACAGCTGGAGGCACGGTCGACCAGGGCCGACAGGTTGGTGGAGGAGAGGAGCCGTGCCCTGCTTGGGCGCGCTTTTTCCAGTGTCTTCACCCATCTTCAGGACATGGATCCCCACGTTGACTTCGATGTCGTTATCGCCCCAGTCCCCCAGGCCGTCCGAGGCGACCTGGCGAGCTGGGTGGAAAACAACGTGGACGCTCTTGTGCAGGCCTTCGCTTCGGATAACCACGGCGTGATCGTGGTTGCCGAGGAAGGCGGTGTGGTGGACGGTCCCGCCGCCGCTGACGATGATGCAGGCAGCGGTGGCGAGCCCAGCGACACCAGCAGCGGCTCGGGAGGTGCTCCTGAGGACGCCTTGGGGGATTTGTCTGACTGACTGCGTGTTGCTCCTGTCTTTTTGTCCTGCATGGATAGAACTCAGGTGTTTGGCCTGATGGTCGTGAGAGCATTTTGGAGGGGAAGCCCCTCATGTAAAACTTGTGCAGATTGTACTAGCAGCTATTATATTGTGCGAGCATCCACGCCTGGCAGCTGGTTGGTTTACCTTTGCTTTGCGCAGGCCTTGAGGCAGCTCGTGGCGTCCTGAGCGTTCTTTAGTTGAAATCATAGGACGCGCAAGTGCTGTCAGCGAGGGGCTTCACAGGCGCTGGCCCTCTTCACAGGCTTTGGGCCTTTTTATAAACGCGGTAGCTTCACAGGCATTCGCCTTCTTCACAGGCTCCGGGCCTTTTCGTGAACGCGATGGCTTCACAGGCATTCGCCTTCTTCATAGGCTCTAGGCCTTTTCCTGAGCGCAACGGCTTCACAGGCGTTCACCTTCTTTACAAGCTCCGGGCCTTTTCCTGAGCGCAACGGCTTCACAGGTGTTCGCCTTCTTTACAGGCTCTGGGCCTTCTCCAGAGCGCAATAGCTTCACAGGCGTTCGCCTTCTTTACAGGCTCTGGGCCTTCTCCAGAGCGCAACAGCTTCACAGGCGTTCGCCTTCTTTACAGGCTCTGGGCCTTCTCCAGAGCGCAACAACTTCTCAGGCGTTCGCCTTCTTTACAGGCTCTGGGCCTTCTCCAGAGCGCAACAGCTTCACAGGCGTTCGCCTTCTTTACAGGCTCTGGGCCTTCTCCAGAGCGCAACAGCTTCACAGGCGTTCGCCTTCTTTACAGGCTCTGGGCCTTCTCCAGAGCGCAACAGCTTCACATGCGTTCGCCTTCTTTACAGGCTCTGGGCCTTCTCCACAGCGCAACAGCTTCTTAGGCGTTCGCCTTCTTTACAAGCTCTGGGCCTTCTCCGGAGCGCAACAGCTTCACAGGCGCTCGCCTTCTTCACAGGCTCTAGGCCTTTTTAGGAAAAGACAACCTCCGCAGTCACCAAAAGGTAATCTCGTGAGGAAGCAACAGCGGCAGTCTGGGCTGCGCTCGAGCTAGGCCTAGCCCGTCTCGCGAGGGGCTCGGGAGGGGAGGCATCTGCGGTGGGGCGGTGACCAGAACGCGAGAAATGGTTCGAACGAGATTAAGCACCCCTTCCCCGAACACACGCAAAGCTCAAATTCGAATTCAACTTAAATCCAGCAGGGAAAAGTTACAACCAAAAGAAAAGGGCAATAAAAGAAGACAAAAGGCCGCGTCCGGCACCTAATCTAGTCTTGGACGTCTTCTCACCAGCGCAGAGCTAAGTGTTGTCCACTGGGCGTGGGAGGGAGCCCTAGGGCCTGAGGCCGGCACCCCTGAGACTCCGGGGCGTGTACAGCGCCACTCATTATTACGTGAGAGTGTCACGGGGCGGCGAGCTTCACAGGCACCGGGCCTTCTTCACAGGTACCGGCCTTGCTTCATATCGCCAGACGAGGGCCCCGCCTTGCGCCACACTCTAGTGCCACTAATGATGACCGGAAACCAGGACGCTGCCAATGGGGTAGAGCGGTCGCCAGCGGTTCCCCCGACGACCACGGGTCCTTCGCCAGGGGCAGGCCCTCAGGCGCCTCCCCAGCGGAGGGCCTACCTCTTGAGAATGCCGTGGTGGTGATGTGGGGTCCCTGCCCCTCTCCTGCAGCCCCCTGCACCCTCCTCTCGAGGGGTAGGAGACCGTGGGAGCGGGGCAGACACTTGCTGCGGCGACCTGCACCTCCTGCAATCCATGATTAGCCTATGCCTGCTCCCGAGGGATTAGTCGTACCCGATAAGTGTCGCCTCCAGCGTGGCCGGCGGAGCTGCCCCGGGGTTCCTGGAAGAGCTCGGCTTCTGGTGCCTCGTCTCCCCAGCTTGGGCTGAGAAGCGAGCCTTGTTCCCCCTCGTGAGCGTGCACTTGGTCCATCATGCATGGCACGTATTCTTCTGGCGCCGCTACCCCAAAGGCTGCGCTGTAGTGCTCCATGCGCCATGCGGCGCTGCTTGACGTGCCCACCGCGGCGTGGTAGCGCTGCTGCCCGCCGGCGCCGGGGGTGGGGGTAGCGCCACTGTCAATCCGGCGCCGACGGATTCGCCGGTGTCGGGGTAGCCCAGAGGTCCGCGGGAGCGCGCGGGGCCCTCGCGCGTGCTGCCCTGGGCTTGAGACGGAAGCTTGACGCAGAAGGGGTGAGCCCCCGAAGTGGCGAAGCCCAGGAGCTCGGCGACCCGCTCCAGCAGCATGTCGCAGCCGCCTTCCAGTAGCCTACACCGCAGCAACTCTCGGGCTACCGTGAGCGCGGCCCTCGAGTTCTCTTGTTCCCGGCTGGTGTACGGTGTCGTGGCCGCGGCATGATTGGAGGCCCTTGCCGCCGACCGCGCTTGCCGCGGCATAAGGGTTGCTGAAGCCTGTCCGCGTCGCCCGCGGCCCGCAGCACCCTGCGGGCCATGAGCTGCCTGGGGCGCGGGGTCGCCCAGGGCGGGTGGCCCCGCGCAGGCGGGCCACGCCACCCATGGATCTTGGTTGCCGGCCTGGTCGCCGGACATGGTGACGACGATGTGACGAGAGGCGGAGCGGTAGGAAGGCAGATTCCGGCGCACCCCTACCTGCTGCGCCAAATGTCGGATCACGGGTTCCGGCAGACCCTTAAGGTTCGAACTCTGGGGTGCGCACGGAGATTCTGCCCTCTACCTCTCCATCTCGCAAGGATCTAAACTACCAAAAGAACCGCACAAAGAACACGGAGTTTATACTAGTTCGGGCCACCGTTGTGGTGTAATACCCTACTCTAGTTTGGTGGGTGGATTGCCTCTTGGGCTAATGATGATGATGATCAGTACAAGGGAGAACGGCCTCGCGAGGGCCTATTCTTGGCTGGGACGATGAACTGCTAGGGGAGTTCAGCCGCCCTTCTCTCTCTCTCTCTACTTGCTTTCTGGAAGCCTACTTGCTAGTTTTCCCGATCTCTTGATGATGCGATCCCTCTACCCTGGGGGTGGCTAGTCCTATTTATAGGCAAAGGCCCTGGGCCTCTTCCCAAATATTGAGCGGGAAGGGCGCCAACAATTGGCCAATTTGAAGGGGAACATCTGGTACACTTATCCTGACCAAAGTTGGTCCTCGCCTGCCAAAGGCCCTGTGGTGACGTTGTTCTGGGCTCCACGATGAGCTCATTCCCACCGTTGGACTGGTCTTGGTCTCGTTGCACTGAATTGGATGCCTTTGCTTGATCCTCTCGCCTGTGCTTGCCCCCTTTGCGCCAAAGAGGAAAGGGAGGACACTGCGCGGTCTGGCGCCCGCCTGGCACCCTTGGTCGTCATGGCTTGCGTCATGGGCACCTCTCGAGGTACCCTGCCTTGATCTCTCCGCCTCCTCATGAGCCAGCCTGAGGAGGCCGCGCCTGAGGAAGCACCATGTCGTCCGCCCCGCGAGGCTTGGCCCCTCGCGAGGGTCTTGAGTCTTGTGTTGATGAAGATGGGCCGCGCTGGGCCCCCATTCGAGCCACGCCGCAGGCAGGCAAGTCTGGGGACCCCCATTCCCAGAACGCCGACAGAGGTGCTTAGCCCAGGTCAACTGGGGCACAATCGCAGTAGTTCTCCCAGCGCTACCTTAGACGATATAGCGGAACGTAAGGTACCAAAACATGGGAGCCGGGCAAACCCAACTATTGACCAAAGACATGATTCAGAGCTGATGCATATAATGCTATAAGTTCAGTTGGCCGCACTTGTGAAAGTGTTCAGACTTCTCACGCCATATTATGGGGTGCTTGAGCCTCTGGCGTATTGATCGTACCAAAGTGTACGGGTGCTAAATGTCATGAGTGAACATATATATTGAAAAAGAAATGAATAGAGAATGCAGTAATTAGCTGAAGCTAAGAATTGTTTATTTTGAAATGCTGGTGTAAAAGCAGAATGATACAAATAGTGCGATAAGCAAGAGATGGGACTCTTTGACATGTCCCCCTCTAGGGGCGAGCTACGAGATGATATGTAAGACATGTATTTTGCTCGTTATAGAGACCACCCGGGAATTCGACGTAGCTTTCTGCCTCCTTGGTTGTTGCATCGTGTGTTCGGCGATTGTATTGCCGGACAGGCCTTCCGGATGGTGGAGTCCTGAAAGTAAAAAAAAATGACGAAATCGGGAGCCCCTAGTGCGGTTGAGCCGCATTTAGGGCATGCCGTGGCCGTGCCCCTCCCCATGTGCCCATGGAATTTTCAGAGCGTAGTTATGTACGCGTGGTACTGATTTCGCAGTTTCACGAGGGCTGGGGTTGGGGCCGTATTGCTACGCTTGCTCAAAACGTGCCAGGCGGTCCTGTTGTACGTTACTCCGGGCGCGCTTGACGGTGTCCGGACGTTTAAGAGCCGGACTGGAGAATTGCCTTGAGAGGCTGCTTTGTACTTCCGCTGCCAGTGCCGCCGTATGCTCCTCCGTTCGGAGAGAGCGTTCGGTGTTTCCATTGACCATGATGATTCCTCGAGGGCTTGTCATCTTGAGCTTGAGGTATGCGTAGTGCGGCACCGCATTGAACTTTGCAAATGCGGTTCGTCCTAGCAGTGCTTGATAGCCACTGCGGACGGGACTATGTCGAAGATTAACTCCTCGCTTCGGAAATTATTCGGGGATCCGAAGACCACTTCAAGTGTAACTGATCCTGTACAGTTGGCCTCTACACCTGGTATGACGCCCTTAAAGGTCGTTTTTGTGGGTTTAATACTTGAGGGATCTATTCCTATTTTCCGCACTGTATCCTAATAAAGCAGGTTCAGGCTGCTTCCACTGTCCATAAGGACTCTAGTGAGATGAAATCTGTCAATGATTGGGTCTAGAACCAATGCGGCGAATCCGCCATGACGGATGCTAGTGGGGTGGTCCCTTCGATCAAAAGTGATCGGGCAGGAGGACCATGGATTGAACTTTGGGGCAACTGGCTGCAACGCATATACGTTCCTGAGTGCACGCTTCCGCTCCCGCATGGGGATGTGGGTTGCGTATATCATGTTCACCGTCCGCACTTGTGGGGGGAAGCCCATCTGTCCACTATTGTTCGGCGGTCGGGGCTCTTCGTCCTCGTCGCTATGCAGCCCCTTGTCTCTATTTTCGGTATTTAACTTACCAGCCTGCTTGAACACCCATCAATCCCTGTTGGTGTGATTGGCTGGCTTTTCGGGGGTGCCATGTATTTAGCACGAGCGGTCGAGTACTCGGTCCAAACTGGACGGGCCCGGAGTATTTCTTTTGAATGGCTTTTTCCGCTGACCGGGTTTAGAGCCTCTGAATCCGGCATTAACTGCCATATCCTCTGCATTGTCGCTGTTAATGCAGCGCTTGTGCTTGTTGCGACGCGACCTGCCATTGCTGTCCTTGGTATCCGGATTACCAGGGCTCTTGGTCATGTTGTTGCTACGATCCAGCCAACTGTCTTCTCCCGCGCAAAAGTGGGTCACGAGTGTCATGAGGGCTGCCATAGATTTCGGCTTTTCCTGTTCGAGGTGCCGGGCAAGCCACTCGTCACAGATGTTATGCTTGAAGGCTGCTAGGGCCTCGGCGTCCGGACAGTCGACGATTTGATTTTTCTTGGTTAAGAACCGTGTCCAGAATTGTCTGGCAGATTCATCTGGCTGCTGAATTATGTGGCTCAGGTCATCGGCGTCTGGTGGTCGCACATAGGTGCCCTGGAAATTGTCGAGGAATGCGGCTTCCAGGTCCTCCCAACAACCAATTGATTCTGCTGGCAAGCTGTTAAGCCAATGCCGAGCTGGTCCTTTAAGCTTGAGTGGGAGGTATTCGATGGCGTGTAGATCATCACCGCGGGCCTTATGGATGTGAAGGAGATAGTCCTCGATCCATACCGCAGGGCCTATTGTGCCATCATATGATTCGATGTTTATGGGTTTGAAACCCTCTGGGATTTGATGATCCATTACTTCATCTGTGAAGCATAGTGGGTGTGCGGCACCTCTGTATTGGGCTATATCACGACGTAGATCAAATGAGCTTTGTCTGCTGTGCTCGGCCCGGCCGGATATACTGTATCCGGTGTGACGGTTATCGTCACATGTCGTGGGGCGCCCACACGATCGGTAGATCGGTCTTGTTTGCCTTGCCTTGTCCTCCAACATATCGCGCAGGTCTGGCACGTTTCCCCGTGCCTTGGTATGTTTTGAGCGACGCCGGGGTGCGGCTTGAGTGGAGGGCCGAGAGGCCTCTCTGTCGCGGGTGCGAGGTGGCCGGTCAGCCGCCTCATGCGCTGGTGATGTAGGTTTAAGTGCTTCCTCCTCCAATCGGGGTAGCAACCTGCGCTTTGGGTAGCTCTTGGAGGGGCATTCGAGTTCGTATTCCTCGGCCGCAAGGATTTCAGTCCATCTGTCGGCTAGCAAATCTTGATCAGCTCTAAGATGTTATTGTTTTTTCTTAAGGCTACTCGCCGTGGCTATAAGCCTGCGCTTAAAGCGCTCTTGTTCGACGGGATCCTCAGGCACGACAAATTCGTCGTCACTGAGGCTTGCCTCGTCTTCGGATGGAGGCATGTAGTTATCATCCTCTTCCTCTCTGTCTGCCGCCCTCTCAGGGGGCTGGCCTCTCCATCTTCCTGTGCGGAGTCTTGCTGGAGGGAGTTGTCTTCGGCACTGTCCGGGGTGTTATTATCTCCCGTGCCGGTATCACCGTTTTTGCTTTGGCGGGACTTAGAGCGGCGCCACTGACGCCGGCGCTTGGGTTGCTTCTTGGAGGGGTCGTCCCCCGTTGTTCCGTCGCCATTGCCTTCTTTGGGTGTTGTCGGATTTCGGGTTCCGGCAGACCCTTAAGGTTCGAACTCTGGGGTGCGCGCGGAGATTATTCCCTCTACCTCTCCGTCTCGCAAGGATCTAACCTGCCAAAGGAACAACACAAAAGACACAGAGTTTATACTGGTTCGGGCCACCCATGTGGTGTAATACCCTACTCCACTGTGGTGGACTGACTCTTGGGCTGGTGATGAAGAACAATACAGGGAAGAACAGCCTCGCTAGGGTCTGTTCTTGGCTAGGGGGACGAACTACTAGGAGGAGTTCAGCCGCCCTTCTCTCTCTCTCTCTTTGCTTGCTCTGATGGCTAGATACCAAATTCTCCTTGATGCGATTGCTGGATCCTCTACCCTGGGGGTGGCTAGTCCTATTTGTAGGCAAAGGCCCTGGGCCTCTTCCCAAATATTGAGCGGGAAGGGCGCCAACAATTGACCAATTCGAAGGGGAACATCTGGTACACCTATCCTGACTAAAGTTGGTCCTCGCCTGCCAAAGGCCCTGTGGTGACGCCGTTCTGGGCTCCACGATGACCTCCTTCCCACCGTTGGACTGGTCTTGGTCTCGTTGCACCGAAATGGATGCCTTTGCTTGATCCTCTCGCCTGCGCTTGCCCCCTTTGCACCAAAGAGGAAAGGGAGGACACTGCACGGGCTGGCGCCTGCCTGGCGCCCTTGGTCGTCATGGCTTGCGTCATGGGCACCTCGCGAGGTACCCCGCCTTGATCTCTCCGCCTCCTCGTGAGCCAGCCCGACGAGGCCGCGCCTGAGGAAGTGCCTTGTCGTCCGCCCCGCGAGGCTTGGCCCCTCGCGAGGGTCTTGGGTCTTGTGTTGACGAAGTTGGGCCGTGCTGGGCCCCCTTGAGCCACGCCGCAGGCCGCAGGCAGGCAAGTCTAGGGACCCCCGTTCCCAGAACGCCGACAGTAGCCCCCGGGCCCAAGGCGCGCCCGGACTTGGCCGTGCCGAGAGGCGAAAGGGCAAGGGCAAAGCACCGCGGGCCCTAACAGCCTGCGGCCTTGGGCGCCGCGTGGCGGTTGATTGGACGTGGGCGTCTCCGCTTCCCCACGACGCCTTGACGATCACGCGGATTGGACAAGTCCCTACATGCAAATCATGTCATGATTACCTGTGATCGTGGAGGCCGACGGTTGGCCTCCGCCGGCTATAAGTACGGGGCCACCCCACCAGTCCATCTCTCCTTGCTTTCTTCTTCGCCTTGATTCTTGCTCCGCCTTGGCGTGATGGCTCCAATTCGCCGATTCTCTGCAGCGGAGAAAGGAAAGGCTCCTCAAGAGGGACGAGACCCGCTCCCGCCGAAGAAACAACCCGCCTTGCGCGGCCGAGACGAGGAAGACCGCCTGGCGGTGCTGAGGCCTTGGTACGAGCAGCCTCTGCCGGGGTTCCCGCTTCCCTTGTATGCCCACGCCGAGGGCCTTGGAAGAGGAGATGCCGATCCCCTCAGCCAGCGCCGTCGCCGGCGCCGGAGGGTCACGAAGGTGTTGGTCGTTCCTCCTGGAGTCCACACCGAGGGCTCCTCCCGCGAGCTCGTGCTCCATGCTGCCATGCCTCCGCGAACTTGGATTCGCTTTCCTCCCTTCTTTGCCTCCGTCTTCCCACAGGGAAGACTCCTGGAGTTATGTCTGCAGCACGCCGACTGCAGCACCCCCGTGACCGAGGCAGAAGTCGCGGTCCTTGCCTCGGGTGAGGTCTTCATGTCTCGCGGCTGGGGCGAGATCGCTCGGGGTTGCAGGGCAAGGGGCGTCCTCACGATCCACCTGGAGTACGATGGCGCTTCGGTGATGTTCTTCAAGGTCTTCGACGTGAACGGGCGCCGGTTGGAGTGCTGCCCGGGGGAGGCGTCCAGGACCTCGCTATGGCGACGGCTGGGCCTGCCGACCACCCCCTGGACAGCTCCACAAGCGACGGGAGTGCCAGAGGATCCAGCGATCCCAGCAAGGCCTTTGCGGCTCCGGAGACGAGCGACGACAGCTACGAGCCCGCGAGCCAGCGCCGCTCCCGGAGCAGGGCGGGCTCACTCGGCCGTCGCTGACTCTGATCTGGATGGGGTTGGCGCCGGTGCTTGATGACCCACTGTTGATGATGGCATATTTTGCAAGGGCACATGTAGTTAGCGTCCCCCAGGACCTGTTTCCTGCAAGGAGTCATACTGCGCCCAATGGGGGCTTGTAAGGTGTCTGTGATCCTTTTGTCAATATATGACTTTTGCTATGGAACTGTGCGAGTCTTCAATCCCGTCGTAGCTTAGTTCTCCCTTTCGAACCTCGCGAGGGCTTGGTGCTCTGCGTCGACTGGTCCCAGTCCCAAGGTGGCGTCAACCGTTGCTGGTATGCCAGGTCGCGATGCCGTGGTCAAGGCCAGGAGGTGAGCGACCCGGGGTCCGGTAAGAGCCCCTGAGTCGCGATGCTCAGTAGGTCCCCTTTGGCACCCAAGCAGCCATCGCTCGGTGAGAAAGGGGAGCGACGTCGCTAGTACGGAGTTGTGTTAGGTGCGGGGATAGTGCCACGGTAGCCGGGGTTGTCGTGCGGTGACTTATCTTGTTAATCAGGGGTTACTCCTGTGTGACGACGGGTCCGCGCGGCGGTGGGAACGGAGTTGCATGGCGAGGTCCTCGCGTGCCCCTTCTCCCTCACCTTTGCTCCCCTTTCTGCTCTACGTCCTCGGGTCCCGGCCCTCGAGCTGGTCTCAGCCGTCGCTGGTATGCCAGGTCACGATGCCGTGGACAAGGCCAAAGGGTGAGGGCTGGAGAGCCAGTAAGAGCCCTGAGTCGCGATGCTCAGGAACCCCCCCTTTAACATGCAAGCGGTTCGCGCGGACGAGGGTGAAGGGAACTCCGTGAAGGCCTCGGTCGACGCAACTCCCTCAGGAGGTCCTGCAAGCTCATCATAGAAGGAAAAGGGGGCTGCGATGACAGCTATTAGTCGGTCGTTAGTTGCTCTAGTTGGCGCATGTGAGGTGTACCTGGGCACCCATGAGCCAGCGCGGGACTCACGGGGCCCTACCTCTAGGCTGGTTGCGCCTGGCACTGGGCCGTATCTTGAGATGTGTTCCTGCAAATTGGGTTAGATGCCGACACTCTACGTCCTCGGGTCCCGGCCCTCGAGCTTGTCTCAGCCGTCGCTGGTATGCCAGGTCGTGATGCCATGGACAAGGCCAGAGGGTGAGGGCTGGAGAGCCAGTAAGAGCCCTGAGTCGCGATGCTTAGGTACCCCCCTTTAACGTTCAAGTGGTCGACATGGAGAAGGAGAGGTGCCGTGGACAGGCATCCAGTAATCAAGCATGATAGGCGAAAGCATAGCTGGAAATAAACGCAAGGGAGATACACGCCACTAGGCCTGGCCCGAGCGGCTTGGGGATGATGCAGCCCGAGGGGCGCCCCCAACAAAGCAAGCTAATGACCGAAAAATAAGAAAGGGATACACGCCGCAGGGACGGACCCACGCGGCCTGGGAATGAATCAGCCCTGGGACGGCGTTCCCAGCTGGAAATGAAGCTTGAAGGACGTCACCTGAAGATGTCGAGGATGAAGTGGTGTTGGTGCAGCAGACTCGGTGGGCTGCGGAAGCCGATCCTCACGAGCCCCCAGGCCCAGGGGCCTAAGGAGGCTCCGGAGGTGCTGGTGGCTCCTCGCGAATCGCCTCCATCTCAGCCAGGACCGCGGAACGCCTGTCTTCCTGAGTCTCCATAATGCCCCTCATGAGGCGCTGGTATGCAGCAGCCATGCTCGACAAGCCGTAAGGCATGTGAACATAGCTGTGGGGTGGGCCTCCGCAACGCCCCACTTGCGAGGGCCAGAGGCGCTCCATCGTGGCGACCCGATTGAGCCCTGGTACGTCGATGCAGACGCGCAACCCACCATCCTTGCCTGGATGGGGAGCCATAGCTGGTAGACGGCGGCAACCTCTCATGATTCTCGACTCCTGTAGTTCTTGAATAGCCTTGTTAACGAACTCCTGCTGGTCTGACCTCCCTGGCCTTGCTCCTTCTTGAGGGAAACGTGCTTCGAGGCATGCCTCCACGTGGTGCCCAAGCGCCTCCCTCGTGACCCTTGCCAGGTCGGTGGCCCTCCAGGTGAGAGCCCCCGAGCCCTGCCTGAGGAGGGCGCCGGGCGCGCTTTCCTATGCGATGGATGGAGGGTCCCCTTAGGCAGACGCGGGCCCTGAGGGGCTTGCCTCCTGAGGGGCCAAGCCTGACGATGTCTTCTTCTTCTTGGGGGTGACCTCGGGAAGCCTCCTGCTTCCACGATCTCGGTCTTCTAGTGACGCGGCCTGAAAGGCTCGCTCCAGGGAACACACTGCATCCTTTTCTTCACACGGCACCGTGATGACTCCGCCACTTCCTGGCATCTTGAGGACGTTGTAACCATGATGAGTCACGGCCATGAACTTGGTCAGCGCTGGGTACCCGAGGATGGTGTTGTACGGCAGGCGGATGTGAGCGATGTCAAAGTCGATGAGCTCGGTGCGGTAGTTGCTGCGGGCTCCGAAGGTGACAGGGAGGCGGACCTGCCCGATCAGGATCGTGGAACCGTCGGTGACTCCGGAGAAGGGCTTGGTCGGCTGAAGCTGGTCGTAGGGCACTTGAAGATTGTTGAATGTTTCCACGGACAGGACATTGAGCCCTGCTCCACCATCGATGAGGGTCCTGGTGACCAGTACATTGCTGATGACTGGGGAGCAAAGCATCGGGAGGAACCCGGCTGTGGCCGAGCACTTGAGCTGATCCGCTGAGCTGAACGTGATGGCGCACGCCGACCACCTGAGAGGGTGCGTAGCTTCGAGCCTGGGGAGGACTGCATTCACTTCGCGGGCAAACTGCTTGAAGATGCGTTGGGAGGCTGGGGCTTGAGCTCCGCCCAGGATGCAGGCGATCGTGCGTGGCTCCTAGAAGCCCCCAGCCCCCTCGTCCTGGTGGCGGTCCTCGTTCCTTCTTGGCTGAGGCGGCAGTGGAGGGAGGCCTGCGTGGCCCTGCAGGCGATCCTCACGAGGCTGATCCCGCCAGTCCCCCTCGTGAGGCAAGTCTCGCCAGCGGTCCTCGCGAGGTTGATCGCGCCACCCTTGGCGCGGGCCACGGTCTTCCCAGCGTCCTGGGTTCCTTCCTCCTCCTCGGCCGTAGCCCCGGTTGGCACGGTCAGGACGATGGCCGATCCTTCCTTCTCGCACGGCACAGAGTTCTTGGCATTCGTTGGTGTTGTGGGTGTGGAGGTCGTGGTACACACAGTACCGGCTGCCCCTGGAAGATTCAGGCAGATCCTTGCCCCGCTTGGTGTCTGGTTCTGCCGCGAGCACGGCAGCCCCCTTGAGCTTCACGTCCTTGGCCTTGGGTTTCTTCTCTTCTGGGTCTGCGGTAGGCAGCTCGAGGAGGAAGAGACGCCCCTCCTCAGCCCTGGTGCACTTGGTCGCCAAGTTGAACAGCTCCAGGGAGGTGCACAGGTCTTCATGCATCGCCAGCTCCTCCTTCATCTTGACGTCACGCACGCCATCGGAGAAGGCCGAGATGATGGCTTCCTCGGACACCCTGGGGATCTTGAGGCACGCACTGTTGAAGCGCTGGATGTACTTTTGCAGGGTCTCTCCGGGTTGTTGCCTGATGCGGCGCATGTCGCTCACGGCAGGCGGCCGGTCACGAGTACCTTGGAAGTTGGCGATGAAGCGGGTGCGCATCTGGTCCCAGGAAGAGATCGTGCTTGGGGCCAGGTTCAGGAGCCAGGTGCGAGCTCCTTCCTTGAGTGCCATGGGGAACCAGCTCGCCATGAGCTTTTCGTCTCCACTGGCAGCTTCGATGCCCAGCTCATAGAGCTGGAGGAACTCTGCAGGGTCGGTCGTGCTGTCGTAGCGAGGAGGTAGGTCCGGCTTGAACTTGCCGGACCACGCGACGCTGCGCAGCTCGGTGGTGTAGGCGCGGCAGCCTGCTGTGGCCACGGGAGGGTTTGGTTGAGGGAGAGCTTGGCCTTGCGGGTCCCCATGCGTTGTAGCTGGGAGCAGTGCAGGGTCTTGACGTGCCGGAGCCGGGGCAGGGTCACGGCGAGCCGGAGCAGGAAGCGCCCGGGCAGCCTCTTGCGGTCGAGGGACTTCTTGGCAGCTCCGTTCTTGCTGGGCTGGCGCCTGACGGAGCGGGTTCCGCCCAGGGGCCACGCGCCTTGGAGACACGACGTCTTCTTGGAGAGGAGGCGGCTGGTACGCACCCGGAACTTCATTGCCAGCGCGTGGCGGGGTGCGGCGCAGCGGAGCGGACGGCGCAGGAGAGCCCCCCGTGGCGTGGACGAGCTCGGCGACGTGGTCGAGCCACTCTTCATAGACGTCGTCGACGGGACGGTAGCGCAGGAGCTCGTTTGCTGCGGTGAGCACAGCTCGAGCCTCCAAGGGTGCGCGGAGCGCGCGGAACGAAGAGCCAGCTGGTGCGAGTGATGGAGTAGCGGTGCGGCCGTCTTGCCGCACGGACGGGTGCTGAGACGACGCTTGCTGCTCGTTCCTCGCCGGGCCGGTGGTGGCGTTGACGGCGGGCGACGAGGAACGACAAGGACGCCCACCGACGGGAGCCGTCTGGGCGACACGGGTAGCGATGGCGGCCCGGCGCTCGACGCGGGCCCGACGAGCGTCAGACATGGACGCGACGGTCGGCGGAGAGCGGAGCGGTGGAAGACAAATTCCGGCACACCCCTACCTGGCGCGCCAAATGTCGGATTTCGGGTTCCGGCAGACCCTTAAGGTTCGAACTCTGGGGTGCGCACAGAGATTATGCCCTCTACCTCTCCGTCTCGCAAGGATCTAACCTGCCAAAGGAACAACACAAAAGACACAGAGTTTATACTGGTTCGGGCCACCGATGTGGTGTAATACCCTACTCCAGTGTGGTGTGGTGGATTGCCTCTTGGCCTGGTGATGAAGAACAATACAGGGAAGAATAGCCTCGCCAGGGTCTGTTCTTGGCTAGGGGGACGAACTACTAGGATGAGTTCAGCTGCCCTTCTCTCTCTCTCTCTCTCTCTCTCTCTCTGCTTGCTCTGATTGCTAGATACCGAATTTTCCTCGATGCGATTGCTGGATCCTCTACCCTGGGGGTGGCTAGTCCTATTTATAGGTAAAGGCCCTGGGCCTCTTCCCAAATATTGAGCAGGAAGGGCGCCAACAATTGGCCAATTCGAAGGGAAACATCTGGTACACCTATCCTGACTAAAGTTGGTCCTCGCCTGCCAAAGGCCCTATGGTGACGCCGTTGTGGGCTCCACGATGACCTCCTTCCCACCGTTGGACTGGTCTTGGTCTCGTTGCACCGAAATGGATGCCTTTGCTTGATCCTCTCGCCTGCGCTTGCCCCCTTTGCACCAAAGAGAAAAGGGACGACACTGCGCGGGCTGGCGCCCGCCTGGCGCCCTTGGTCGTCATGGCTTGCGTCATGGGCACCTCGCGAGGTACCCCGGCTTGATCTCTCCGCCTCCTCGTGAGCCAGCCTGACGAGGCCGCGCCTGAGGAAGCGCCCTGTCGTCCGCCCCACGAGGCTTGGCCCCTCGCGAGGGTCTTGGGTCTTGTGTTGACGAAGTTGGGCCGTGCTGGGCCCCCTTGAGCCACGCCGCAAGCCGCAGGCAGGCAAGTCTGGGGACCCCCGTTCCCAGAACGCCGACAGGTGTGTCCACCATATATATGTCATATGACGAGGTGGCTTTCTAGTGCCCTATAGGCGCTGGTTCATGTTCGTCTCCTACATCGGTGTCCATACCGTCGATGTCTTCGGAGTTGAAGTCTAGCATGTCGGTTAAACATCGATAGTGGCTACGTAGTGGGTGGTGGGTGGGCATCGAATTTCTTCGTCGTCCACATCCCGATCCTGTTGGCCATAATCCGGCCAGGACTCTCCTGACAAAGAGAGAGACCTTAGTGAATTCAGAATATCGCCAAAGGGCGAGTACTGAAAGATATCCACGGCGGTGAATTCCATGATCGGCGCCCAATCGGATTCGATTGGCAGGGGTGCGGAGGGTTCGGAGTCCGGATAAGAGTCTGGCACCTTGGAGTCACGGGCTTCGCAGAGGATAAGGCTGGTGTTCGGCTCGATCGCTGTTGAGACTGCAGCCCCCAAGGCGGTGTCTAGCCACCCGTCCTCGATCGGCGCAGTTGGCTCCGAGCTAAGGGTCGGAGCTAACGCGGGTGCGGCCTCCAGGGCACTGTTCGATGGCAGAGTTAGGTCATGCCCATCATGACGGTGCGACGCGCTTGGTTGCGGCTCGAATCCGTCGAAGATCAAATCTCCGCGGATGTCAGCCGTGTAGTTCAAGCTTCCAAATATGACCTAATGGCCAGGGGCGTAGCTTTCAATCTGCTCCAGATGGCCAAGCGAATTGGCCTGCAGTGCAAAGCCACCGAATACGAAGATCTGTCCGGGGAGAAAAGTCTCACCCTGGACCGCATCGCTGTTGATGATCGGAGAAGCCATCGGGCCTAAAGATGACGACACAGAGGAACTCTCAATGAAAGCACCAATGTCGGTGTTAAAACCGGTGGATCTCGGGTAGGGGGTCCCGAACTGTGCGTCTAGGCGGATGGTAACAGGAGACAAGGGACACAATGTTTTTACCCAGGTTCGGGCCCTCTCGATGGAGGTAAAACCCTAATCCTGCTTGATTAATATTGATGATATGGGTAGTACAGGAGTAGATCTACCACGAGATCAGAGAGGCTAAACCCTAGAAGCTAGCCTATGGTATGATTGTTGTTCGTCCTATGGACTAAAACCCTTCGGTTTATATAGACACCGGAAAGGGCTAGGGTTACATAGAGTCGGTTACAATGGAAGGAGATCTACATATTCGTATCGCCAAGCTTGCCTTCCACGCCAAGGAAAGTCCCATCCGGACACGGGAAGAAGTCTTCAATCTTGTATCTTCATGGTCCAAGAGTCCGGCCAAAGGTTATAGTCCGGCTACCCGGACACCCCCTAATCCAGGACTCCCTCAGTTATCATTATTCTTTATAGCATACATGTCATCACAATAATCATCATAAATAGGAGTTTTGTTCTCATAATCAATTGGAACCTCTTCCGAAATAGTGGATTCATCACTAAATAAAGTCATGACCTCTCCGAAACTACTTTCATCAACATAATCATCATAAAAAGGAGGCATGCTATCATCATAATAAAGTTGCTCATCAAAACTTGGGGGCCAAAAAATATCATCTTCATCAAACATAGCATCCCCAAGCTTGTGGCTTTGCATATCATTAGCATCATGGTATTCATAGAATTCATACTAACAACATTGCAATCATGCTCATCATTCAAATATTTAGTGCCAAAAGTTTTAATGCATTCTTCTTCTAACACTTGAGCACAATTTTCCTTTCCATCATTTTCATGGAAGATATTAAAAAGATGAAGCATATCAGGCACCCTCAATTCCAATTTCTTTTTGTAGTTTTTCTTTTATAAACTAAACTAGTGATAAAATAAGAATCAAAAAGACTCGATTGCAAGATCTAAAGATATACCTTCAAGCACTAACCTCCCCGGCAATGGCGCCAAAAAAGAGCTTAGTTGACGGGGTGTTAGTGCCGCTTACCTAGCCTCCCCGGCAACGGCGCCAGAAAAGAGCTTGATGTCTACTACACAACCTTCTTCTTGTAGACGTTGTTCGGCCTCCAAGTGCAGAGGTTTGCAGGACAGTAGCGGATTTCCCTCAATTCGATGACCTAAGGTTTATCAATTCGTGGGAGGTGTAGGATGAAGATGGTCTCTCTCAAACAACCCTGCAATCAAATAACAGAGAGTCTCTTGTGTCCCCAACATACCCAATACAATGGTAAATTGTATAGGTGCACTAGTTCGGCGAAGGGATGGTGATACAAGTACAATATGGATGGTAGATATATGTCTTTGTAATCTGAAAATATAAAAACAACAAGCTAACTAATGATAAAAGTGAGCATAAACGGTATTGCAATGTTTCAAAACAAGGCCTAGGGTTCATACTTTCACTAGTGCAAGTTCTCTCAACAAGGATAACATAATTATATCATATAACAATACCTCAACATACAACAAAGATTCACTCCAAAGTCACTAATAGAGGAGAACAAATGAAGAGATTATTGTAGGGTACGAAACCACCTCAAAGTTATTCTTTCCGATCAATACATTGGGCTATTCCTATAAGTGTCACAAACATCCCAAGATTTCATAGTAAAATAACACCTTAAGACACAAATCAACCAAAACCCTAATGTCACCTAGATATTCCAATGTCACCTCAAGTATCCGTGGGTATGATTATACGATGTGCATCACACAATATCAGATTCATCTATTCGAACCAACACAAAGAACTTAAAAGAGTGCCCCAAAGTCTCTACCGGAGAGTCAAGACGAAAACGTGTGCCAAGCCCTATGCATAAGTTCACAAGGTCACAGAACTCGCAAGTTGATCACCAAAACATACATCAAGTGGATCACGTGAATATCCCACTGTCACCACAGATAAGCACATGCAAGACATACATCAAGTGTTCTCAAATCCTTAAGGACTCAATCTGATAAGATAACTTCAAAGGGAAAACTCAATCTATTACAAGAGATAGAGGGGGAGAAACATCATAAGATCCAACTATAATAGCAAAGCTCGTGATACATCAAGATCGTGCCAAATCAAGAACACGAGAGATAGATCAAACACATAGCTACTGGTACATACCCTCAGCCCCGAGGGTGGACTACTCCCTCTTCGTCATGGAGAGCGCCGGGATGATGAAGATGGCCACCGGTGATGGATCCCCCCTCCGGGAGGGTGCCGGAAGAGGGTCTTGATTGATTTTTGGTGGCTACAAAGGCTTGAAGTGGCGGAACTCCCGATCTAGGTTTCTTTTCGGGGGTTTCTGTATTTATAGGAATTTTTGGCGTCGGGAACAAGTCAGGGGGGTCTTCGAGTCATCCACGAGGCAGGGGGTGCGTCCAGGGGGTAGGGCTCGCCCTCCACCCTCGTGGATGGCTCGAGGCTCTTCGGGCCCAACTATTTTACTCCAGGGGCTTCTTTTGTTCCATAAAAAATCATCAAAAATTGGCACGTAAATTGGACTCAGTTTGGTATTCCTTTTCTGTAAAACCCAAAATCAACGAAAAAATAGAAACTGGCACAGGGCTCTAGGTTAATAGGTTAGTCCCAAAAATCATATAAAATAGCATATAAAACATCCTAGATGGATAATATAATGGCATGAAACAATCAAAAATTATGGATACGTTGGAGACGTATCACACGGCAGGGATCCGGCCTCCAGACTGTCTTTCGCCGCCTCAGATCTTCTTCCCCGCCGCGGGCAGCCATGACAACTGCATTACCATCATCAACCGAGCAAATGACCTCGAGGACTACACGGGTCCGTAAGAGAGGCCGCACTCTTTCATGTCTGCTTACGTTATGCATCGCTTAATATCACATGCTACTTTATCGACCTGTTCACTGATTAGACTCTAAGGCAGCTCCAAACTAATGGTCAAACTTGAGTTTTTAAATGGTTGTGGGGTACATATCGGGGCCACAATCAATAGTATCTATCTACTACCTGGTTAATCTCTGGTGTCTAGTTGAGTTTCATGTTGGGTGGGAAACAAACAGTAAAGAAGCCATTATCTATATTTTTTAACTGAAGACATTATCTGTCTGCTATCATTGGTTTTGGGTCTATCCACAGGTTGCTACCATCACTCTGGATTTCTGGATGCACTACTTACATGATCTCACTATGCTTTATTCCTATGCATGTCAGTTTTTGTACACAATGGAACTGAACATGTAGAGCCAAAGAGACGAGCCTTGCGTGGCAATAAAATTTCATGCAGACATTGCTCCATGGTAGGCGGAAAGGCAGCCCCCTCCACCCATTTTGGATTGTAATCGGGAGGAAGATATCTATTCCGAGGGGGATTCAGAAGGACAAGACCACTCCTATTTACCCCCTGAGGTCTTCGCTCTAACTTGGCATGCTGATGTTGGTTATATCATGCATATGGTGCCTTTCATTGCTTACTTTATACATCAAATATTTCATCTACTTAGTTTAGACATGCTTTTTGTGAATGCCATCTGTTTAGTTTATTGATCGTTTATGTGAATTATGCAACCCCATCTTGTTTAGCTAGGCATCATATATGTGAATTTTGCAATGCTGTCCTGCTTAGCAAGTCATCTTATATGTGAATTATATCAGGCCATTTTTTGTTACGTATTACATTTGTCAACAATGTTAGTACATTCAACTACTCTTCGTGTGCATCAGCCATTTGACACGATGATGGAAAATTCTTGAGTGACAAGGTCTTCAAAGCAAACTATCCTATCTGATGAAGCACATATCTCGCTGGTTATGGATAGCTCCTCAGAGGAGGATTCAGAGATAGATGACCAGTCCTATTTCCCCCTCAGGTGTATGCTCTACCTTGGTAGGGTTATGTTGCTCATATCATGCGTATGGTGTCTTGCATTGCTATGTCATTTGATTAGTTTAGACATGCTTTGTGTGAATGCCACCTGTTTAGTTTCTAACTAGCACACATGCCCGTGCGTTGCAACGGGAGATTTTTTCTCCACATATACTCAACCCAATATGAGCGTGGCTGGTCAGTTCAAAATTATTCATTACTTCAATAAATTTAGCAGGTTAATTATTAATTCCTTTGAATAATAATGCTCACCTTTTTTTGTGATGCTTGGATTAGATGGCGAACTTGAGTAACTCGCATAGTAAACATGAGTCACCATGAACCAGGGCTGGCCGGGTCGAAGAACTCAGTAGCCCCAGCGCCTTCGTGTCAGTGCATGTGACACTTATATTCTATATTTTATTTGCACATGCTTGTTAGTTAGGGGAACATAAAAAAGTGAGGTGTTAATATCGGTAATTTTGCAGATTAATTTATTTTAAAAATGTACCTATCAATATATTAGTATCGAAACATGCACCGTTTGTTTTTATCTTTGATGAGAAATATTACCAAAGGAAAAAGGGAGACATTGAGTGCATAGTGATTATTAGGGAGATTTTTGTGCAGATGCTCAATTGTCCACACGTGCACATTATTAACATGCTTTTATACAAGCACTGAATGCTCAAAGATATAACATGCAAGATTTATGATTGATTACCTACAGTTAATATATATGGCCCGGTCTATTCCCATGATTGGGACGCCTTTATACTCAAGCATGCCCCAGCGCCAACAATTTAGCTCTAGCGCCCTCCTATTTTTCATTTGTGTCGTTCATTTACCTCGCGCAGCGTACAACCCTCCTCTAGGTATATCATACCTAAATTGATCAAAGCTAGCATTTTTCAAAAGACAAATAAATACCCTAAAAAAAGGAGCATCTGGATGTTGTGCATTGCTCACGCGAGCCCATAATCCTCGTTTAAAATCATTCATGTAGTGGCGTGATGGGACATCCAGGCAGCCAGCCTTCTTCCTCCCTTTGGCCTTCCTTAATTTCAGCATCATGATTCGATTCTGCTCCCCTCCTCACATTTTCTTTCCTTATAATATTTACTCTATCACGACCTTCTTGCTCCCTTTAGCAATTCAATTCTCCTTCCTTCCTACAGCAGCTTATTTACTTTCTTATTGATTCATGAGACAGCTCCTTGATACATAGAAAATTAAAAGGCGTATATAAGTTAATATGATTGCATGTAAGCGGGCAATATGGTACTAATAGATGAATCAAGCTTTCCTTACATAACATAATGTGTGGTAGCTCAATTGGTCACGACATTAGTTGTATGGTATGAGGTCGCGAGTTCGAATCAGAAAACTGGCAATTATTTTTTCCCTCCCCTGGACTGCACTGGGCCGTTATTCGTTGGGCCATATCGTACCTTCATTGGCCCACATCGTAGGAAGACAGGCTAAAGCCGCGCTGGACGACCGTAGTGCACACAAATAGTTTTAGTTTTTAGACGGACGAACAATTAGACACGCATATTATTTTAATACCACCTCGGATATACGTACAATTTTAGCAGCTTAACGACGTACGAAAAACGGACGAAATTACGGTGGTAAGAAGCAATAGCCCCTTTATTAGTAGGTATAGATTACCATATATGTAAATTATGCATTGTCATCTTGTTGCAAGACATTATATATGTGAATTATGCAATGATATCTTGTTGCAAAGGCATTATATATGTTAATTATGCAATGCCATGTTGTTTAGCCAATCATCATGTATGTGAATTATATCATGCTATCATATTTTTGTATTACGTGTTCCATTTGTTGACAACGTTTGTATATTCAACCACTCTTCCTGTGCAGCAGCCATTTGAAGCGTTGATGGAAGTATCTGGAGTGAAAACAAGATATTCAGAGCAGACAATGCTACCTGCTGAAGCAGACATCTTGCTGGTTATAGAGAGGTCCTCAGAGGAGGATTCAGAGACTGATGACTAGTCCTATTTCCCCCTGAGGTCTATGCTCAAACTTGGCAGGGTTATATTACCCATGTCATGCATGTTGTCTTGCATTGCTTAGTTTTTAGATCATATATGGATTGCCATCTGCTTCTTGAGTACTATATAAATCATATATTTGAATTATATCATGCCATCATTTTTAGATACACAACATCTATCTGAATTATGGCATGGCAACCCATCTAATAAAGACATCATATAGTTATATCATCTCATCCTGTTTAGTGTTTATAGTCAACATATTTTGTATTATGTCATTCTATCCGTGAATTATATCATGCTATCATGTTTCCATAGGCGGCATGTATGTGAATTATGGCATGCCAACCTATTTAATAAACACATTATATAGTTATGTCATGTCATTTTGTTTACATAGTCATCATATTTTGAACTATGACTTTCCATATTTTTTAGTTAGCCTTCATAATGTGAAACTGTGTCATGTTATCCTGTTTAGTTAGCCATCATATATCTGAAATCGTGTCATGCTATCCTGTTTGGTTAGACAACATAAATGTGAATTATTTCATGCCCTCTTTTATTCCCCACTACCCATTGCACCTGTCTATCAAACAATGTTTGTACATTGAATTACTTTTCTTGTTTATCAGCCATTTGAATTGGAGAGGGTGATGGCAGTATCTAAGGGAGTAACAACACGTTCTTCAGAAAAGATAGTGCCCAGTTGATGCAGATAGAACCATGGTTGTACTTGCCCAAGAACCAGCCCCACCACACATAACCCAGACTCTCGCAGATTGTACCCCTACCCAATTGGACAGAGAACCAGCTACACCCCTTCTAACCCCAACCCCAGCAGATAGTAACCCAGTTCCAGTTGACACAACACCGTCTCCACCACAGAGCACCCAAACACGAGCAGTTAGTAAGGGAACTGCAGTGCCCAAAGCACGAGGACCACCACTCTGAATCCCAACTCAACGCTTAAAGGAGAAGAAGAATTGTTCTCATGTCAGGTTCTGTAGCTATGGTACATACTCCTTTGCTCTTGCATCACTGTATTTACTCATACCAACTATTTTCAAATTTGAGGGATGGAATTGAAACTCCAATGACGCAACAGGCATGTTTTAAACCTGTTTCTTTAACTGGTTTGCTGTTGTAACTTGCTCTATGTTGATTTCAGTTTCAATTGAATAAACTGTTATGTTCTCATGTCATGCACATTACAAGTGTTGTTATTGCTCTATAGTTTCCCACACCTATATTCTGTCTATTCTGCTTTGTCTTGAACAAATATTATTTGAACTGTGTCTCTATCTTGATTTGGCAACAAAACTAGAATGATATAGACCATAAAGTGACCATGGTACATAGATATATGTTTGTTTCATGTTGTTATCCTGTCCACTTTACTACTGAACTGTTTTACCAAAATGAGTTTCATATACAACATGGTAAACCTGTGATGGGTCTGCTTGTTTCTCTTTTAGGATGCGGACAAAATATTGTAGAACAGTACCCCGTTATGCAATAGTAAAGGAAGTAATGCAGATAAGGTTCAAGATAGTGAGACATCCCTGTCGGTCTCCAAGAAAGCTGATAAAAACTATCTTGATGATAGTGAGAGAACCCAAAAGTCTTGTGTTGATGTAGTGTTCAAGTTACTGGCCACTACTGCTAGCACAAGCTCTTCAAACTCGCTGCTTGAATCAGATCGTCTTCTTGAGTCTCAACTTCAAGTTGGAAGACATCGATCAGATGTGCTGCGATAGGAAGCTGAAGGACTGGGGAAGTCCCTGCGGAATTCAGATGCATACTTTCTGGTGCAACAACAAGCGCTGGAAGATTTAAGCGCCAAACAAGAGAAAGTTAATAAGCTTGCTAAGCATCTTGCCAGCATTATGGGTACCCAGGATATTGTTTCTTGAGCTCTTCTGAAGTGATTTTAGTTATGGACTTGTTTTGTTGTGGCGTTTATTTGCACTGGTCCCCAACTTTGACAACCAGTGTATATGATATGCTGCTTTGTTCCCTATATTTGCACTGGTGGCGAATTTTGATGCCCAGTGGATGTAATATGTGTAATAGCCATGATAGCCTAGCGTAACTTGCTTGCTTATTTATTTATTTCCTTGTTGTCTTGTTAGTTTGCTTGCATGTAGTTAGTGCAGTTCTTTTTCTGTGGTTTGCTAGTGGCCACAATAACCTATTTTTAAAAAACTAGGCCACAGTAACCATGTGCTACATATTTACTATAGTTACCATGGGCCTCCTATGGGCCGTAGAAACAATGGGCCTTCTAAGGGCCGTAGAAACAATGGGACTTCTACAGGCCGTAGCATTAATGGGACTTTTACGGGCCGTATGATCGATAGTCCAAACATGGGCCAATAACAGACCGCATTATGGGCCGTAAACGGGCTAGATTTGGAATCGTCCGTTCATGGGCCGATAATAATGGGCCGTTGTTAATCGGCCGTTTTTTATGACACTATAAAAATGGCCCAACGAATTAACGGGCCGCAAACGGGTCGATTTGTAACCACAGGCTGAATTTAGCCCACAAGCAGAAAAGGCCAGTAACGGGTCGTAAGTAACCAAATGCTAGAAATGAGCCCGAGAATAAATGGGCCCTGAGAAGGCCGAAAGATAACACGGGTTGGAAACAGCCCAATGGAATAATGGGCCGTTGATGGGTATAAAGCGATACATTGTTCATTGCGGGCCAGATTCACCACGGGTCGTTAATGGGCCAAGAGTTACAAATGGTCTCGTATGGGCCGAAAGACATCATGGGCCATACATGGGTTGGAAGTTACAACGGGTTGGAATCATATTGGATGGCCCAGATGAAGCTACTGGGCTTAATTCCGATAGGCCGTAACGGGTCGTGAGTCAGTGGGCCGTAAATGGGCTCTATACGAACATGCCGTTAACAGGCTTTCCGTGGGCCGGCCCGTTACCTTTTGACCAAGTCAAACGGGCCGGCCTTTTCACCGGAATGGGCCTCTGTTGGGCCGTGCCACATGTCGACGTATCATAGGCGCCTCCTGTCCAATTAATGGATGACATCTGTCCCAACGGTGAGCCAACACGTGTTTCCTCCGGCCAATGAGAATTTTACACGTGGAAAATCCTCATTGGTCCGGGCTGTTAGCGGGTTATCGGATCCAAAACCGGACCTGATAGCTTAATGACGACCCGTTATGGTGGATGCCACGTGTCGGTCACCCTTGACGAAAGCACTTCCATAACGCGGCATTTATTGTCTTGGAAGTGGACACTTCCGTGATGATAATTTTGTTAATGTCATGGAACACTTCTACGATAGCACAGGTATGACTACCTTGATCCTGTCATAAAATCGTCATGGATGTACATGCATGACAGAAAACGTGACCTACTGTGACAAACACGTATCATCGCAGAAGTGTACTTTTTTTTGTAGTGGCTCCCGTGGCAGTGGGGTCCTATTAGAAACTAAAAGAAATTAAGGCCTCCTTTTAATAGAGTACCAGACCAAAGCATCAGCACTTACTGAATACACGAACTCCACAAACTACGATCATCACCGGGAGTGTCCCGACTATTGTCACTTCGGGGTTGCCGGATCATAACACGTAGTAGGTGACTATAACTTGTAAGATGGGATCAAGAACACAAATATATTCATGAAAACATGATAGGTTCAGATCTGAAATCATGGCACTCGGGCCCTAGTGACAAGCATTAGGCATAGAAAAATCTTAGAACATAGTGGATACTAGGGATCAAACCCTAACAAAACTAACTCGATTACATGGTAAATCTCATCCAACCCATCACCGTCCAGCAAGCCTACGATGGGTTTACTCATGCACGGCAGTGAGCATCATGAAATTGGTGATGGAGGATGGTTGATGATGATGATGGCGATGAATTCCCCTCTCCGGAGCCCCGAACGGACTCCAGATCTGCCCTCCTGAGGAAGAACAGGGCTTGGCGGCGGCTCCTATCGTAAAACGCGATGAATCCTTCTCTTTGATTTTTTCTCCCCGAACATGAATATATGGAGTTGGAGTTGAGGTCGGTGGAGGTCCAAGGGGCCCACAAGGACGGAGGGCGCGCCCCCACCTTTGTGGCCAGGGTGTGGGCCCCTTCGGTTTATTCTTTCGCCAATATTTTTTATTAATTCCAAAAATCATCTCCATGAAGTTTCAGGTCATTCTCAGAACTTTTATTTCTGTACAAAAATAACACCATGGCAATTCTGCTGAAAACAACATCAGTCCGGGTTAGTTCCTATTCAAATCATGCAAGTTAGAGTCCAAAACAAGGGCAAAAGAGTTTGGAAAAGTAGATACGATGGAGACATATCAATACCACTGATGCAATCGATAGTTTCATCAAAACCAGCAAAATAATGCATAAAAAACAGAATCTGTCTTAAACAGGACAGCCTATAGTAATCTGAACATCAACCTACTTATGTAACTCCAAAAATTATGAAAAATTAGGACAAAATAAACAATTTGTATATAAGTAATGTGCAGAAAGTTTCAGAAGCTTTTGACATTCCAGTAAAAAATGTAAATCCATGCATTACAGCCAAAGTTTCTGTTTTTCCACTGCACAAACCAAACAAGCAATCTAATCATCCTAAAATCAAATCTTGGCACATTATTTTTATAATACAATGGATTTGTACAAGGGGATAATTATTTTTGTTGAAAAGTTTTTGTAATCAAGATTCACAAAGTTTCCATGGGCACGAACAAAGTTCAAGGAGCTCCCCCACTTCAACGGTGCTTGTATTTATTACTTTCACTTCTCTTTTTGAAAAAGTTTTAGGTTCCCCACTTAATTTTTTTGTTTTTAAACTTTTTAAAAGAACTCAACAGAAATAAATGGCTCTCTAAAACTTTCGGGTTATCTACTTGGCAGCGCTTTCTTTAAAGCCATTAAGCTAGGTATAAAGTGCTCAAGTAATGGATCCACCCGGATCCCAAGGTATATCAAAGCCAATTTTAATTAACAATGATTTGTGATTTAGTAGTGAACACAAAGTAACATATATCATGTAACATCAATGTCTTACTCTCTTCCTATGCGTCAGCATGTCATAATATAATAATTCATGCACACATAGTAAAGCCTGATACATAGCATAAACAACTTCTTGCAATTTTATCGTATTGGAAACATAGAGATGCGGAGATGTAGTTCCTCTCTCATAATAATTGCAAGTAGGAGAAGCAAGCACATGCATATTATATTTATAAAAGTCATCATGTGTAGTAGTAAAAGCAACCCATAAATATAATCCTTAATAAGCGCAAACTTCTCCGATATAGTGTAGTTGGTGAATTCAAAAAGATAATAGGACTATCATGCGTGGGTGCAATAGCAACAATTTCATTCTTAACATAAGGAACTATATCAAGTTCATCTCCATAAGCACAATTCGTATTGGCACCATGGCCACAAGCATAACAAGCATCCAGTTCATCAAAAAGGGATATTTCAAACGAATCAAAGGGATCATAGCAATCATCCTTCGGTAAGCACGAAGGGAAATTAATCAATGTATGAGTGGAAGAGTTACTCTCATTAGAAGGTGGGCACGGGTGATCAATCCGCTCTTCCTCCTTTTGTTCTTCGCACTCTTCATCATCTTTCTCATCTAATGAGCTCACAGTTTCAGCAATTTCTTCTTCCATGGATTCCTGCAAAATATTAGTCTCTTCTTGGACAGCGAAGACTTTCTCTATAAACGCATCAATATCATCATTGTATTCATAATTCTCATAATAATATTTAAGTATAGCAAAATTTTCAGGCCTATAAACATCATCATCAAAAGCTTCATAGTTTTCAATTTCATAAGCACCCTTAAAAGCAATGAATTCTTCTATTCATTCCACATCATAGTAATCATATATACCATTAGCATAAGAATCCAAGGTTTCATTATCATTAAATATAGAAGAAAAGGGAAGGTGTAGAACCTTCATCCTAGAGCAACAAGTATAATCATATCTCAAGCATAAATTCCGAGCATAGCAATGCAACATATGAATTTGATCCCATAACAGCTTCCCTTTTTGAGTCAAGTGATAATCCCTAAAGTATTCACGTTGATCCAACATGTCTCCCATTATATAATTGAATGGGGTTTTCTCAGGATTATTAAAGTAGTGCATAATATCTTTAACATAATGAGCATCAAGGGTTTTAGGAGGTTCCCCATCTCCATGAGAAGCAAGTACACCTAATTTTTTTGGTATTTTGTGTTCCATATCCATAACTAAAGATAGAGAAAAACTTAGAACAACAAATAAAATCTAGTTAGTGATAAAGCAAACAAGCACACACGAGAATATTCACCCCACGCTATTGCTCCACGGCAACGACACCAGAAAAAGGTCTTGATAAACCACAAGTATAGGGGATCCGTTGTAGCCTATTTCGATAAGTAAGAGTGTCGAACCCAACGAGGAGCTAAAGGTAGAACAAATATTCCCTCAAGTTCTATCAACCACCGATACAACTCTACGCACGCTTAACGTTCACTTTACCTAGAACAAGTATGAAACTAGAAGTACTTTGTAGGTGTTGTAGGATAGGTTTGCAAGATAATAAAGAGAACATAAATAAAAGCTAGGGGCTGTTTTGATAAAGAAATAACTAAGTTAGTTTTAGTAGAGAGCTTTTTTGTCATAAGAAAATTTTGTCCCTATCGATAACTAGACCGGTAATCATTATTGCAATTATATATGAGGGAGAGGCATAAGCTAACATACTTTCTCTTCTTGGATCATATGCACTTATAATTGGAACTCTAGCAAACATCCGTAACTACTAAAGATCATTAAGGTAAAACCCAACCATAGCATTAAAGTATCGAGTCCTCTTTACTCCCATACGCAAACAACCTACTTACTCGGGTCTATTTCTATCACTCACGCCACCCACCATAAGCAAATCATGAACATATTGGAAACCCTACAACGGGGATCCTCACGCTTGTGCGACACAGAGAGCACCATAGGACAACACCAATAATAAAACATGCAAATCAAACCAATCATGATCATCAATGAACCAATAGGACAAAACGGATCTACTCAAACATCATAGGACAACCATACATCATAGGGAAATAATATATAGCGTTGAGCACCATGTTTAAGTAGATATTACAGCGGGGAGAAGGGGTGTTACACCACTGCATAGAGGGGGAGAGAGTTGGAGATGACGGCGGCGAAGTTGTTGGCGTAGATCGCCGTCACGATGATGGCCCCGGTGGTGTTCCGGCGCCACCGAGAGAGAGGGGGAGAGAGCCCCCTCCTTCTTCTTCTTCCTTGACCTTCCCCCTTGATGGGAGAAGGGTTTCCCCTTCTGGTCCATGGCCTCCATGTAGGCAGAGGGGCGAGAGCCCCTCCGAGATTGGATCTCTCTCTGTTTCTGCGCTCCCAAATTCTGGCCTTTCACCGTTTCTTAAATTCCCGGAGATCCGTAACTCCGATTGGGCTGAAATTTTAACATGATTTTTATCCGGATATTAGGTTTCTTGCACCAGAAGAAGGGCACCGCCACCTTATGGGGTGACCACAAGGGCCCAGGGCGCGCGCTATCCCCTGGGGCACGCCCCTGCCTTGTGGACTCCTCGGGCATCGTCTCGCGTTTATTCTTTTTCCCCAAAATCACATATATTCCAAAAAAATCTCCGTAAGTTTTTATCCCATTTGGACTCTGTTTGATATGGATTTTCTGTGAAACAAAAAACATGCAACAAACAGGAACTGACACTGTATCTATATGTTAGTCCCAAAAATAGTATAAAAAAGTTGCCAAAAGTATATGAAAGTTGTAGAATATTGGCATGAAACAATAAAAAATTATATATACGACGAAGACGTATCACACATTTTCGTCCTACATTCTCCGATAGAAACTTTGGAGTGATTCTTTGTTGCACGTTGAGGGATTGTTATATGATCCAATTATCTTATCACTGTTGAGATATTGCACTAGTGAAAGTATGAACCCTAGGCTTTGTTTTCAAGCATTGCAATACTGATTTTGCTCACTTTTATTACTAGTTACCTTGCTATTTTTATATTTTCAGATTACAAAAACCTATATCTACTATCCATATTACACTTGTATCACCATCTATTCGTCGAACTAGTGCACATATACAATTTACCATTGTATTGGGTTGGTTGCAGGATTGTTTGAGAGAGACCATCTTCATCCTACGCCTCCCACGGATTGATAAACCTTAGGTCATCCACTTGAGGGAAATTTGTTACTTTCCTACAAAACTCTATGCTTGGAGGCCCAACACGAGTCTACAAGAAGAAAGGTTGCGTAGTAGACATCACTTAGTCTGGTGTGTCTTGGTGGGTTCAGATAGGAGTGTTTTGGTGGAACCAAGATTTGGCTTAGGCTTTTAGGCAGATTGGACATGGAGAAAGTGGTTCAGAGTTTTGGAGCAATATCTTCAAGCACTTGAGCAAATGACTCATAATCAAAACCTCATCCCATTTTAATAGTATTGGATTTCCTATGGACTCAATGTGATCTTTGATCACTTAACCAAAAATGTAGAGTCTTGAAGCTTTTGCCAATGCATGAATTTTGAGGGGTCCACAATCACATATCCTTGCCATGCCAACATTGAACTTTCCTGAAACCATCTTTGAATAGCCATTAGTTCAATGACATATATGTTGCTATTCATTACCAAAACCACACGGAGATTAGTTACACTTTCAGCGTGTTTGCTAGAAGCTGATGTCGCCCCCTCGGTGCGGACCTTGTTGTCCTTGTCCGAGGGCTTGAAGAGGATCTTCCACACCCCGTTGAGGTCCTTCCCCCTGAAGAAGCTTCGAATTGTTGTATCCTTGGTTCCCGACGCATACCTCCACAATGGAAATGCTCGGGCCTGAAGGGGCTGGATCCTGCGATGGAGCATCACGTGCACCACGCCCACCAGGGCGACACTCACATCAATGATGGTGTTTATTCGGTGTTGGAGTGTGTTACTTATGAGTTGCATTGGGATTTTCCCCGAAGAGGAGAGGAGACGCAGAACAGTAGAGACAAGTATTTCCCTTAGTGAGAACCAAGTGATACGTCCATTTTGCATCATGCTTTTATATTGATATTTATTGCATTATGGGCTATTATTACACATTATATCACAATACTTATGCCTTTTCTCTCTTATTTTATAAGGTTTACATGAAGAGGGAGAATGCCGGTAGCTGGAATTCTGGACTGGAAAAGGAGCAAATATTAGAGACCTATTCTGCACAACTCCAAAAGTCCTGAAACTTCATGGAGAATTGTTTTGGAATAAAAAATATTGAGTGAAGAAAGCACCAGAGGGGGGCCACATGCCATCCACAAGGGTGGAGGGCGCGCCCTACCCCCTGGGCGCGCCCCCTCCTTGTGGGCCACCTGGCAGGCCCTCGATGCCCATCTTCTACTATATGGTGTGTTTTGACCTGGAAAAAATCAGAAGAAAGCTTTCGGGATGAAGCGCTGCCGTCTCGAGGTGGAACCTGGGCAGAACCAATCTAGGGCTCTGGTGGAGCTCTTCTGCCGGGGAAACTCCCCTCCGAGAGGGGGAAATCGAAGCCATCATCATCACCAATGATCCTCTCATCGAGAGGGGGTCAATCTCCATCAAAAACTTCACCAGTACCATCTCCTCTCAAACCCTAGTTCATCTCTTGTATCTGATCTTTGTCTCAAAACCTCAGATTGGTACCTGTGGGTTGCTAGTAGTGTTGATTACTCCTTGTAGTTGATGCTAGTTGGTTTATTCGGTGGAAGATCATATGTTTAGATCCCTAATGATAATTAACACTCCTATGATTATGAACATGAATATGCTTTGTGAGTAGTTACATTCTTCCTGAGGACATGGGAGAAGTCTTGTTATAAGTAATCATGTGAATTTGGTATTCGTTCGATATTTTGATGAGATGTATGTTGTGTTGGGGAACGTAGTAATTTCAAAAAATTTCCTACGCACACGCAAGATCATGGTGATGCATAGCAACGAGAGGGGAGAGTGTTATCTACGTACCCTCGTAGACCGAAGCGGAAGCGTTGACACAACGTAGAGGAAGTAGTCGTACGTTCTCCTCGCGATCCAACCGATCACAGCACCGTTACTCCGGCACCTCCGAGTTCTTGGCACACGTTCAGCTCGATGACGATCCTCGGGCTCCGATCCAGCAAAGCGTCGGGGAAGAGTTCCGTCAGCACAACGGCGTGGTGACGATCTTGATGTGTTACCGGCGCAGGGCTTCGCCTAAGCACTACAACGATATGACCGAGGTGGAATTTGGTGGAAGGGGGCACCGCACACGGCTAAGGAACGATCCGTAGATCAACTTGTGTGTCTATGGGGTGCCCCCTGCCCTGTATATAAAGGATGGAGGAGGAGGAGGCCGGCCAAGGCTTGGCGCGCCAGGGTGTGGAGTCCTACTAGGTCTCCAAGTCCTAGTAGGAGTCCACCAAGAGGGGAGGAAGGGAGAACGAATAGGAGGAGAAGGAAAGGTGGCCGGCCCCCTTTTCCCTAGTCCAATTCGGACTAGAGGGGAGGGGGGGCGCAGCAGCCCTTTTTTTTTCTCTTCCCACTAAAGCCCAATCAAGGCCCATTACTTCTCCCGTAATCCCGTAACTCCCCGATACTCCCGAAAATACCCGAACCACTCAGAACCCTTCCGATGTACGAATATAGTCGTCCAATATATCGATCTTTACGTATCGACCATTTCGAGACTCCTCGTCATGTCCCCAATCTCATCCGGGACTCCGAACTCCTTCGGTACATCAAAACTCATAAACTCATTATAACTGTCATCGTAACCTTAAGTGTGCGGACCCTACGGTTCGAGAACAATGTAGACATGACCAAGACACGTCTCCGGTCAATAACCAATAGCGGGACCTGGATGCCCATATTGGCTCCTACATATTCTACGAAGATCTTTATCAGTCAGACCGCATAACAACATACGTTGTTCCCTTTGTCATCGGTATGTTACTTGCCCGAGATTCGATCGTCGGTATCCAATACCTAGTTCAATCTCGTTACCGGCAAGTCTCTTCACTCGTTCCGTAATACATCATCTCGCAACTAACTCATTGGTTGCAATGCTTGCAAGGCTTTATGTGATGTGCATTACCGAGAAGGCCCTGAGATACCTCTCCGACATTCGGAGTGACAAATCCTAATCTCGAAATATGCCAACCCAACAAATACTTTCGGAGATACCTGTAGAGCACCTTTATAATCACTCAGTTACGTTGTGACGTTTGGTAGCACACAAAGTGTTCCTACGGTAAACGGGAGTTGCATAATCTCATAGTTAAAGGAACATGTATAAGTCATGGATAAAAGCAATAGCAACATACTAAACGATCGGGTGCTAAGCTAATGGAATGGGTCATGTCAATCAGATCATTCAACTAATGATGTGATCTCGTTAATCAAATAACAACTCTTTGTTCATGGTTAGGAAACATAACCATCTTTGATTAATGAGCTAGTCAAGTAGAGGCATAGTGGCGACACTCTGTTTGTCTATGTATTCACACATGTATTATGTTTTCTGTTAATACAATTCTAGCATGAATAATAAACATTTATCATGAATTAAGGAAATAAATAATAACTTTATTATTGCCTCTAGGGCATATTTCCTTCAGTCTCCCACTTGCACTAGAGTCAGTAATCTAGTTCACATCGCCATGTGATTTAATAGCAATAGTTCACATCACCATGTGATTAACACCCATAGTTCACATCGATATGTGACCAACACCCAAAGGGTTTACTAGATTCAGTAATCTAGTTCACATCGCTATGTGATTAACACCCAAAGAGTACTATGGTGTGATCATGTTTTGCTTGTGAGAGAAGTTTAGTCAACGGGTCTGCCACATTCAGATCCGTTATGTATTTTGCAAATTTCTATGTCTACAATGCTCTGCATGGAGCTACTTTAGCTAATTGCTCCCACTTTCAATATGTATCTAGATTGAGACTTAGAGTCATCTAGATTAGTGTCAAAACTTGCATCGACGTAACCTTTTACGACGAACCTTTTTGTCACATCCATAATCGAGAAACATATCCTTATTTTACTAAGGATAATTTTGACCGATGTCCAGTGATCTACTTCCTAGATCACTATTGTACTCCCTTGCTTAACACAGTGTAGGGTATACAATAGATCTGGTACATAGCATGGCATACTTTATAGAATCTATGGCTGAGGCATAGGAAATGACTTTCATTCTCTTTCTATCATCTGCCGTGGTCGGGCTTTGAGTCTTACTCAATTTCACACCTTGTAATACAGGCAAGAACTCTTTCTTTGACTGTTCCATTTTGAACTACTTCAAAATCTTTTCAAGGTATGTACTTATTGAAAAACTTATCAAGCGTCTTGATCTATCTCTATAGATCTTGATGCTCAATATGTAAGCAGCTTCACCGAGGTCCTTCTTCGAAAAACTCCTTTCAAATACTCCTTTATGCTTTACAGAATAATTCTACATTATTTCCGATCAATAATATGTCATTTACATATACTTATCAGAAATGTTGTAGTGCTCCCACTCACTTTCTTGTAAATACAGGCTTCACCGCAAGTCTGTATAAAACTATATGCTTTGATCAACTTATCAAAGCGTATATTCCAACTCCAAGATGCTTGCACCAGTCCATAGATGGATCGCTGGAGCTTGCATATTTTGTTAACACCTTCAGGATCGACAAAACCTTCTAGTTGCATCGTATACAACTCTTCTTTAATAAATCCATTAAGGAATGTAGTTTTGTTTATCCATTTGCCGGATTTCATAAAATGCGGCAATTGCTAACATGATTCGGACAGACTTAAGCATAGATACGAGTGAGAAACTCTCATCGTAGTCAACACCTTGAACTTGTCGAAAACCTTTTGCGACAATTCTAGCTTTGTAGATAGTAATACTACTATCAGTGTCCGTCTTCCTCTTCAAGATCCATTTATTTTCTTTGGCTTGCCGATCATCGGGCAAATCCATCAAAGTCCATACTTTGTTCTCATACATGGATCATATCTCAGATTTCATGGCCTCTAACCATTTCGCGGAATCTGGGCTCATCATCGCTTCCTCATAGTTCGCAAGTTCGTCATGGTCTATTAACATGACTTCCAGAACAGGATTACCGTACCACTCTGGTGCGGATCTTACTCTAGTTTACTTACGAGATTCGGTAGTAACTTGATCTTGAAGTTACATGATCATCATCATTAGCTTCCTTACTAATTGGTGTAGTAGTCACAAGAACAGATTTCTGTGATGAACTACTTTCCAATAAGGGAGAAGGTACAATTACCTTATCAAGTTTTCTACTTTCCTCCCGCTCACTTCTTTCAAGAGAATCTCCTTCTCTAGAAAGGATCCATTCTCAGCAATGAATATCTTGCCTTCGGATCTGTGATAGAAGGTGTACCCAACAGTCTCCTTTGGGTACCTATGAAGACACATTTCTCCGATTTGGGTTTGAGCTTATCAGGATGAAACTTTTTCACATAAGCATCGTAACCCCAAACTTTAAGAAACGACAACTTTGGTTTCTTGCCAAACCACAGTTCATTTTGTGTCGTCTCAACGGACTTTAGATGGTGCCCCTTTTAACGTGAATGCAGCTGTCTCTAATGCATGATCCCAAAATGATATTGGTAAATCGGTAAGAAACATCATAGATTGTACTATATCCAATAAAGTACGGTTATGACGTTCGGACACACCCTTATGCTGTGGTGTTCCAGGTGGCATGAATTTGTGAAACTATTCCACATTGTTTTAATTGAAGACCAAACTCGTAACTCAAATATTTGTCTCCGCGATCAGATCGTAGAAACCTTATTTTCTTGTCATGATGATTTTCCACTTCACTCTAAAATTCTTTGAACTTTTCAAATGTTTTAGACTTATGTTTCATCAAGTAGATATACCCATATCTGCTCAAATCATCTGTGAAGGTCAGAAAATAATGATACTTGTCGCGAGCCTTAATATTCTTCGGACCATATACATCAGTATGTATGATTTCCAACAAATCTGTTGCTTGCTTCATTGTTCCGGAGAACGGCGTTTTAGTCATCTTGCCCAAGAGGCATGGTTCGCAAGCATCAAGTGATTCATAATCAAGAGATTCCAAAATTCCATCAGCATGGAGTTTCTTCATGCGCTTTACACCAATATGACCTAAACGGCAGTGCCACAAATAAGTTGCACTATCATTATTAACTTCGCATCTTTTGGCTTCAATATTATGAATATGTGTATCACTACGATCGAGATCCAACAAACCAATTTCGTTGGTGTGTATGACCATAGAAGGTTTTATTCATGTAAACAGAACAACAATTGTTCTCTAATTTAAATGAATAACTGTACTGCAATTAACATGATCAAATCATATTCATGCTCAACGCAAACACCAAATAACACTTATTTAGTTTCAACACTAATCCCGAAAGTATAGGGAGTGTGTGATGATGATCATATCAATCTTGGAACCACTTCCAACACACATCGTCACCTTGTCCTTTAACTAGTCTTTGTTCATTCTGCAACTCCCGTTTCGAGTTACTAATCTTAGCAACTTGAACTAGTACCAAATACTGAGGGGTTGCTATGAACACTAGTAAAGTACACATCAATAACATGTATATCAAATATACTTATGTTCACTTTGCCATCCTTCTTATCCGCCAATCACTTGGGGTAGTTCCGCTTCCAGTGACCAGTCCCTTTGCAGTAGAAGCACTTAGTCTCAGGCTTTGGACCAGACTTGGGCTTTTTCACTTGAGCAGCAACTTGCTTGCCGTTCTTCTTGAAGTTCCCCTTCTTCCCTTTTGCCCTTTTCTTGAAACTAGTTCGGGGTATGTTCACTCCGACCGGAAGAGCAAGAAGTTGCTCCTCAACCTACTGCACCTACTGAAAATATTTATTATGAAATTCCTTCGGGTATGATAGAGAAACTGCTAGATAACTGAGGGAGTCCTGGATTAGGGGGTATCCGGATGGCCGGACTATACCCTTTGGCCGGACTGTTGGACTATGAAGATACAAGATTGAAGACTTCGTCTCGTGTCCGGATGGGACTCTCCTTGGCGTGGAAGGCAAGCTTGCCGATACGGATATGTAGATCTCCTCCCTTGTAACTGACTCTGTGTAACCCTAGACCCCTCCGGTGTCTATATAAACCGGAGGGTTTGGTCCGTAGAACAAGAATCATACCATAGGCTAGCTTCTAGGGTTTAGCCTCTACGATCTCGTGGTAGATCAACTCTTGTACTACTCATATCATCAAGATCAATCAAGCAGGAAGTAGGGTATTACCTGCATAGAGAGGGCCTGAACCTGGGTAAACATCATGTCCCCTGCCTCCTGTTACCATCCGCCTTAGACGCACAGTTCGGGACCCCCTACCCGAGATCCGCTGGTTTTGACACCGAAATTGGTGCTTTCATTAAGAGTTCCACTGTGTCGTCACCATAAGGAAGGATGAATCGTCTCGTTGTCAAGGACAACGTTACCTCAGGGGGAGCCCTGGCGGTCGGCCAAACTCCCCGGCTAGGCGGTTTCATCATGACCGCCCGTTCGGCTGTTGCGCTGACGATGACTTCTCGGGTCATCAAAAACAGCCTCCACGTTGGATCGGAACTTGCCGAGCAGATGGATCCAATGGAGCTCTCTTCCCTGAACGAGCTCTTGGATCGCATCGCCGCTTTGGGAGTCGCTACGGACTATGATCGGATTGGGCTTAAACCCGAGCAAAGGGAGATTAACTCTCCGCCGTTCACCCATCAGATAGAGGTGGTGGAGGAACAATGAGGCAATTCTTCCTCTATATTGAGGACAAACTATGTCCGGATTCCCGAGCTCTACGAGCCGGATACCCGTTTACAGAAGGACATCGCCCAAGCCTCGAACCTAGAACCAGGCAGCGGGCCAGACCTATCGGGCGACATCCCGGAGCCCGAACTTCCAAGATCGGAAACTCCCATGCCCCTGGGTCTCAGATCGGGTCAAGGTTCGGACTTAAATCCACCCACCCACCCAGATATAAACAATCTTTCCCACATTAAGCAAGAGCCCCAGGAAACAGTACATCACTATTGGGCCAGATTCCTCCTTGTAATGAACAAGGTCAAGGACTGTCACGAGGAAGATGCAATCTCATTCTTCTGCAATAATTGCACGGACAAGGGAATCCTTAACGCCATAAGTCACTGTGACATAGCACACTTAGATGACTTGGCGGCCATAGTACGGAAATACTGTGCGATGGAAAGTGCCTGGAAAACCGAAACAAAATTTTGGGATAATCCGGCTCTGACTAAACACCCAGTCTGAATTAAAAGGGTGCATCCTCGTAAGTCGCCCGATTCAATTACAAAAAAGCAAAAGCCCACTACAGGGCGTGGAACCGTTTTGGAGGGATGGCTTAATGGACCCTGCAAAATTCACGGCACAACGGATGCCATGCCAACACACAGCCTTAGATCATGTTGGGTACTCCGGCAGGTGGCCAAGAGCGGCGAGGATCTCCTCATTCAAAATACCTCAGAGCACCATCCCGTGGATCACAATACAGTATTAAAAGTCTTCGAGACATTCGCCTCAAATAATAGGAGCAAGCGAACACTCCGCAACCTTGCCGAAATCTGCCAGGTGGCAACAATAAATCCATGGAGCAACACGGCTATCACCTTCAATGCCAGTGACGAACCTAAATTCCGAACAACCCGAGCACCAGCCGCATTGGTCCTTAGTCCAACTGTGGACGGCTTTCGGCTCACTAAAGTGCTCATGGACGGCGGAAGTGGATTAAACCTCATTTATGAGGAAACTCTTCAAAAAATGGAAATAGACAAGAGCCGCATTGAGCAAAGCAGCACAACCTTCAGAGGAATCATCCCCAGTTGGGAAGCACATTGCGCTGGGAAAATCACACTAGATGTGATATTCGACACGCCGGAGAATTATAGGTCCGAAGAAATCACATTCCAAGTGGCCCCGTTCAGTAGCGGATACCACACCCTTTTAGGGCGAGAGGCATTCACGATCTTCCAAGCCATACCCCATTACGGGTACATGAAGCTCAAAATGCCCGGGCCCAAGGGGATCATCACTCTAGCTAGTGATCCAGACATAGCGCTCAGCGCCGAAAACAAAACAGCCGCACTGGCCCTCGAGGCATTATCCGAAGCCCTCGCGGCAGAAGAGTTAACTGCGCTACGCTCCACCGTGGACAGGGACGACGTGATACTCGACAAGAGATCCAAGTCCACCTCCTTCAAACCAGCGGATGAAATAGTCAAATTCCAAGTCCACCCAACGGACCCCACAAAAACAGCCTCCATCGGGGCACAGTTAAACCCCGTTGTGGACGCCGCACTACGGGAGTTCCTACGCGAGAATTGGGACATATTTGCCTGGTATCCCTCAGATATTCCAGGAATCCCACGCAGATTGGCCAAGCATAGCCTTAACATTTTAAAAGGATTCAAGCCGGTCAACCAGACTCTTCGGCGTTTCTCTGAACCTAAGAGACAAGCTATGGGAGAGGAACTAGCCAACTTATTGGAGGCCGGATTCATCAGAGAAATAAAACACCCGGACTGGCTAGCAAACCTGGTGATGGTACCAAAGAAGAACAAATCCTGGCACCTATGCGTCGATTTCAAGGACCTCAACAAGGCTTGCCCGAAGGATCCCTTCCCCTCCCCCGCATCGATCAAATTATCAACGCTACCGCAGGACACGACTCATTGTGCTTCCTCGGCGCATACTCTGGCTACCACCACATTAAGATGGCGGAGTCCAACCAAGCCGCAACGGCATTTATCACGCCATACGGCCCCTTCTGTTTCAACACAATGCCTTTTGGGCTTAAAAACGCCGGTGCAACATATCAACGCACGATTCAGACATGTCTGAAAAAGCAGATCGGCAAAACAGTGGAGGCATACGTAGACGATGTGGTCGTTAAAACCAGACATGTCGACTCTTTAATAAACGACTTGAGGCTCATGTTCGACAATCTCCGAACATACGACATCAAGCTCAACCCGGAAAAATGTGTTTTTGGTGTACCCGCCGGAAAGCTCCTGGGTTTTATCGTCTCCAGTAGAGGAATTGAAGCAAATCCGGCTAAAATCTAAGCCCTGTCACAGTTGGCCATCCCAACTGACCTCAAGCAAATCCAGAAATTAACTGGATGCATGGCGGCCCTAAGCCGCTTTATCTCTCGCTTAGGAGAAAAGGCATTACCGCTTTATCACCTCCTTCGGCGCACCGAACACTTTGAGTGGACGGACGCGGCCACGGTTGGGCTGGAAGACATAAAGGCCATCCTGGCCACCAACCCAATCCTGGCCACGCCAAGCATCGGTGAACCAATGCTGCTATATATAGCGGCAACTCATCAAGTTGTAAGTGCAGTGCTCATCGTCGAACGAGAAACGGATGGACACAAATTCCCCCTTCAAAAGCCACTATATTATGTATCCACCGTACTCACTCCATGCAAATCATGGCACCCACACTATCAAAAGATAGCATATGCGGTATTCATGGCATCCCGGAAATTACGACACTACTTCCAAGAGTGTTCAATTACCGTGGCCTCGGAAGTGCCACTGAATGATATAATAAACAACCGCGACGCCACGGGTCGGATTGCCAAATGGGCCATTGAGCTCCTCCCATTCGACATAACATATAAACCCCGACGAGCCATTTAGACGCAGGTATTGGCTGATTTTGTCGCCAAATGGACAAAATCCGAACTCCCTAAAGAGTACGGCGCATACTCCAATTGGATTATGCACTTCGATGGCTCTAAAATGCTGGCTGGTCTGGGGGCTCGCATCGTCCTGACGTCCCCTATCAGAGATACAATCCAATATGTACTCCAAATACTATACACAGACTCCAACAATGTAGCCGAATACGAGGCCGTGTTACATGGTCTCCGGATGGTAGTTTCCATGGGCATTCGACGCCTGGAGGTGCGTGGGGACTCGAACCTTGCAATATCCCAAATAAATGGAGACTTCGACGCCAAAGATCCGAAAATGGCGGCTTATCATAATGCTGTCCTCAAGATGCCAGCTCGGTTCGAGGGGCTCGAATTCCACCATGTGGCTCGGGAAAACAATCAGGCGGCGGATATCCTTGCCCATATCGGTGCTAAGCGCGATACGGTCCCACCCAACATCTTCTTGGAAAGACTGTTTAAGCCATCTGTGGTATGGGAAGGGGAAACCGGTAACAATAGTCCGGACCCAACTACGACGCCAGATACCGAACACCCTAACATAATCGGAGGCTCCACCACCGAAATAACACCTTCAAACCACGTCATAATGGCCGTCCTTACCCCATGGACTGAACCATTCCTGGCCTACCTAACCAGGCAGGAACTTCCCGAGGACCAAAATGAGGCACGCTGCATTGTGCGGCGATCTAAAGCCTACAAGGTCCACAAGGGAGAGCTTTATAATAAAAGCACCACCGGAGTCCTTCAAAGGTGCATCTCCGAAGATGAAGGGCGGAAGCTTCTGGCATAAATCCATGCCGGACTCGGCGGCCACCATGCCGCAGCCCGGGCCCTCATAAGTAAGGCCTTCCGTACATGATTATATTGGCCGACGGCCCGGGCAGACGCACAGGACTTGGTCCAACGCTGCATCGGTTGCCAGCTTTTTGCAAACCAAAGCCATATGCCACCCGTCGCCCTACAAACAATCCCGATTACCTGGCCTTTTGCGGTCTGGGGCTCGACGTGGTGGGACCCCTTAAAGGGGGAACCCATAAGAAAAAATACTTACTGGTCATTGTGGATAAATTCACCAGATGGATAGAAGCCAAACCCGTTAAAACGGCCGAATCCGGACCGGTGATAGACTTCATACCCGGGGTTGTACACCATTATGGCATCCCCCACAACATCATCACTGACAACGACACGGACTTCACGACCGACGAGGTAAAACTATGGTGCAGCAACATGGGCATCAAGCTCGATTATGCTTCTGTCTATCACCCACAAACTAACGGTCAAGTCGAGCGAGCAAATGGTCTTATCATGAGCGGCATCAAACCCAGATTAGTGCGGTCCTTAAAGGAATCTAACAGGCACTGGGTAGAGGAGCTCGACTCCGTACTCTGGGGGCTGCGGACCACGCCGAACCGCACTACCAGATACACACCATTCTTTATGGTGTACGGTGCAGAGGCGGTTCTACCCCGCGACATAATTCATGACTCACCTCGCGTGCGCATGTATGAAGAAAGAGAGGCCAAGCTCGATCGGCAGGACAGTTTGGACGCCCTCGAGGAGGAGCGTGACGTGGCGAAAGCCTGTTCCGCATTCTATCAGCAACAGGCTCGAAGATACGAAAGCAGAGAAGTACAGGCCAAAACTTATAACGTTGGCGAGTTAGTTCTATGCCTGCCGGAGAAGAAAAAGAACAAGCTCAAGCCCAAATTGCAAGGTCCCTTCATTATCGACCAAGTTCTGACCAGCGGAGCGTACCGTCTGCGGGATGCATCGGACAATTGACTCGAGCCAAACCCATGGAACGCTACCAGACTCTGAAGATTCTACGCCTAGTCCTGGACTCTATGTTCGTCTCCTTACCCCTGTCCATTTTCTGCATATCCGTTATCTGTCTCCTCTCTCTTTTTTCTTCTTTCTCCTCACGGCCTTAAAAGGCTAAATTGTGTCTTGTCTACACAATCTTGAAGCGCTACCACGCTCATTATACCTGGGGGCTTCTTACACAGAAGCTTAATTATTTTTTCTAGGCTTCATGCCCCTCACATGTGTTATTCTTCCGCATGTACCTTTTTTCGCCATTATATGCATTGATATGACTTAAGTTTTGGCCAACCTGGGTTGCCTGGCTCTTGTATTTGTGCCATACGTTCCCATTAACTCGGCTAGGGCATATGGGGAGCACCTCTGCGATTGTTACTGCCGGGTCAGCCGGATGTGTACCTCAGACTGGGTGAAGCCGAAAGCTAGCGTTCTTAAGGGAATATTCGGTCGGCGAACAAAAGATGACTTTTATCTATTTTTCTACTTGCCCCCAGATGGTTTTTGCCTGCGTCTCTTCTCGCAGTTCGGACATGCACATTAGGGCATGCGTACCCAGGGAAAGGAACCCTTAACGGAACTATTCTCGCTGGAAGATGTTTCTTACTATCCATGTAATATAACATAACTAGTTGGGTAGTTGTCTGTTCAAGCACTTATGACCCCTATGCCTGGTCTCCACGCGCACCCCGGTTTTTACATAACTGAGCGGGTATTCGGATACACTCCGGACTATCGGGTCCCGAGGTCGAAGCGAAAAGGTCCGCCATGACAAATGATTTACAATCCGGCTAGAGACATTCTACATGTAATTTAAATTACATAGTCACTTAGATTGATTAAATTCTTCTTCTATGCCATCCAACAGGCTGTCTAGCCTACAATCCTATTGGGAATACTTTGCGGCTAATTCTACTTGGTGATACACCAAACTGACGGGGATCTCTTTCCCATCGGGCCCCACAGGTCCGACCTCGGCCATGTGGTTTGGGTCAGCCTTGGTATACCGCGTCTTCACCATGGCCCAGGCTTCCCTGGCACCTTGACGGCAGGCCGATATCTTCCATAACTGGAAGTGCCGCCGCGCTCCCTTGAGCTTCTCCGCAAGCTCTGCAAGGCCTTCGGGCAGGGAGACGGATGGCCACAAGGCCTGGCCAATACCTTGCATCACCTGCCGAACTTGTTCATGCAGTTGTGATAGCTCTGGTAGAAGATCATCCGCAGACCCGGGCATCTCCTCCGCAGGACGACCCGTCAGCATACCTGCAGACACAACTCTGTTAGTCGGCTTCTTCGCCAAACTCTTTTTAAAGTTCGTTCAAGCACTTACTGAAAATGCCGCGTCGAAGCCGCTTATTCTCCTTCACGGAGTCCGACAGCTGGGCGCGAACATCCTTTAGTTCCACACTCAGCTGAGTATTGGCATCTCGGAGATTATTTTTCTCCTGAATGATGCGCGTAAGCACGCGCTCACCAGCATCCCCTTGCACAGCGTGTGGATTTGCTCCGGAGTCATCTGCAACATCTATTGTTAGATTTGCATGCATGCCACATACTCTCTAGTACCTGCAATTCTTTGCAATGGAAATAAAAGTTACCAGCGGGGGCCTTCTTGGACTCTTTTCCTGCGGCAACTGTAGCCTGAAGTTGGGCTTTGCATTCTTCTAGCTCTTGAGACAATTGGGTATTCTTCTCTGTAAGTACCTGCACAAATAATGATCCTTAAATCAGTTGTGCCAACTGTTTCAAGTCCCAGGGGCTATTGATATATATATATAACCATCAAATTTTCTTACCCGTATATCCTTTACATACTGATCTGTGGCTCTGGCAAGACCATTTTGAGCAGCACGGATGTACGCGTCTCCTGAGTTAAAGGCATCAAAAGCCTCTTGGGAGAAACAAGCGTCACGGAGTACGGCCCGGCGACGCCTGTGATTCTTGGCGCTGTCTACTTCGGAATTTGTAGTGGATATTTTATCCGCATCCTCTGTCGGAGGAGCATCTGGCGGGTGCCCTGGGTTAGCTTCCGCCTCTGTGTTCAGCCCCGGAGCCCGCCTAGTAGAGGCGTGATCGGCAACCTCTCCAGATATAGTCCGGCGAGCGTTTTTCCTTCATCGAAACATGGGTGTTATTACGTTTTAAAATATGATGATCACGGAGTGAGGCTTTATATAATACCTCTGGGTCGGCCTCTCCGTCCGGACCGCCTTCCTTTTCAGCCTGCCCAGTTTTGCGCCCCTCGTTGGCGATTCGCCACGGGCTTAGCATGGTGTCCCGAGGACCTTCCCTGTAAAACACCGTACATACACGGTAGTTGAAGTGTATAAAAAAGGGGATACTTCCCAAAGGTTGGGACTCTAGTCTCACTTACCTGCAAGGCAGGGAGTAGCCCAGGATAGTCGGCTATAATAGCCACCATGGCCTCATCGCAGCTTAATTGATAGAATATCCTGTCAATCAGCTCCACAAATATGTTCGGGTCCTCTTTAAGGCCGGGGTCGAGGAACCATTCAGGATCCTCTGGTTGTGGAGGTGGGCTGTTGATCTCCCTTACAGCCTCACGTAGTTCCTGCGATGAATTGGAAAGCTAAATATTTATTTGCAAAAATGCGTAAAGGATGGGTATAAAAAGTGGCAGCTTACCCAGTTCAGAGGGTTGTACATGGAGAATCCATCCTGTGGCTTGATGCGGAGGAACTCCTCTTCCTCTCCTTGTACAAACCGGACAGAATTTTGCGAGAGCAGTAACTGAGTCCGACCCCTTACGACCGCAAGGGGTGGCATCATCTTCCCCGTTGAAGTGCCACATGGGGTGGCCTCGATATTGAAGTGGCTGCACTCCCCGCATAATGCATATTGACATAACCTTGGTTATGGTCAGTCCTGATTAAGCCAACACCTTTATCCAGCCCATCAGGTAAGAGACGTCTCTATCATCTTCCTCCTGAGGGCTCTGTGGTCGCCAACTTAGGCGCTTCTTCAAAGGGGCATTATCAAAATCAGGAAGGCCAATCAGAATAGGATCCGGGAGGGGGACGTCCTCCATATAAAACTACTCTGAAGGCCAGTCTTCGGACATCTTCTTCGGGGTACCGGATAGGTATCCGGTCCCGGCGATGCGCCATATTTCGGCCCCGCCCACTTGATATATTGACCCCCTCTGAGTACGGGGCACAAGGCAGAATAACTTCTTCCACAACGCGAAGTGAGCTTCGCAGCCCAGAAACAGCTCGCAAAGGGCCACATAACCAGCAATGTGTAATATGGAGGCAGGGGTGAGATTACGCAACTGGAGGCCGTAAAACTCCAGGAGCCCTCGGAGGAATGGATGGATTGGAAATCCAAGCCCCCTTAATAAATAAGGAACGAGGCATACCCGCTCCCCTTGGAGGGGTTGGGAAAGCTCTCTGCTTTCTCCCCGCCATTGTAGGTGGCGAGCCCGGCTCGGACAGGGACCATATACGCTGGAGGGAGAAATCCCTAGGTTTGTAGCTCCACTAATTGACTGTGCGGGACAAAACACTTCTTCCAATCTCCGGGCTTAGGGCTACAGGAGCGAGCTGAGGAGTTGCGCTGGCCGGCCATGTTGGAATGGATTTTTTCGAGCACGCTCCGATGGATGCTCGCTGAGGGAGGATGGTGTGATTTGGATCTAAGAATACCCGCCTCTTTAAATAAGCAGTTTGTTCACACAGCTGGGGTGGTAAATGTGAAAACGCCCTGGCCTCTCACATTCATTCGACAGGTGGAAGATGGCCATTATTGGACCTGGAAGCCAAGAAGCGCAACATTTATGAGAAGCCGGACACTGTTTAACAGGTATTCAGAATTTGGAGAAGAACCCGCCTTGCAATGCCGAAGACAATCTGTGCGCCAGACTCATCGTCATTGAAGCCTGGTTCGGGGGCTACTGAGGGAGTCCTGGATTAGGGGGTATCTGGACGGCCAGACTATACCCTTTGGCCGGACTGTTGGACTATGAAGATACAAGATTGAAGACTTCGTCTCGTGTCCGTATGGGACTCTCCTTGGCGTGGAAGGTAAGCTTGGCGATACGGATATGTAGATCTCCTCCCTTGTAACCGACTCTGTGTAACCCTAGCCCCCTCCGGTGTCTATATAAACCGGAGGGTTGGGTCCGTAGAACAAGAATCATACCATAGGCTAGCTTCTAGGGTTTAGCCTCTACGATCTCGTGGTAGATCAACTCTTGTACTACTCATATCATCAAGATCAATCAAGCAGGAAGTAGGGTATTACCTCCATAGAGAGGGCCCGAACCTGGGTAAGCATCATGTCCCCTGCCTCCTGTTACCATCCGCCTTAGACGCACAGTTCGGACCCCCTACCCGAGATCCGCCGGTTTTGACACCGACAATAACCCTTATGAAGGAGATGGAACATTACATCCTGATATGCACTTAATCTATGTGCATGAAGTTTGTGGATTATTTAAGCTTGCATCTTTTCCCGAGGATGTTGTAAAGAAGAAGGTCTTCCCTTTATCTTTGAAGGGAAAGGCATTGGCATGGTATAGGCTATGTGATGATATTGGATCTTGGAACTACAACCGATTGAAATTGGAATTTCATCAGAAGTTTTATCCTATGCATCTGGTTCATCATGATCGGAATTATATATATAATGTTTGGCCTCGTGAAGGAGAAAGTATCCCTCAAGCTTGGGCGAGGCTTAAGTCAATGTTATATTCACGCCCCAATCATGAGATCTCAAGAGAATTTATTATTCAAAATTTTATGCTCGGCTTTCTCATAATGATCGATCCATGCTCGATACTTCTTGTACCAGTTCTTTTGTGAAGAAAGATATTGATTTCAAATGGGATTTATTGGAAAGAATTAAACACAACTCTGAAGATTGGGAACTCAAGAAGGTAATGAGTCAGGTATAAACCTTCAGTTTTATTGTGTTAAATCTTTTATGGATACCGATGCTTTTCGTGATTTTAGCACTAAATATGGACTTGACTCTTAAATAGTAGCTTCTTTCTGTGAATCTTTTGCTACTCATGTTGATATCCCTATGGAGAAGTGGTTTAAATATCATCCTCCCATTGAAGTGAAAGTAGTAGAACCTATTAAAGTTGAAGAAGAAACTATTACTTATAATGTTGATCCTATTGTTCCTACTACTAATATTAGGAAACCACCTTTTCCTGTTTGAATTAATGATCATGCTAAAGCTTCAACTGTGTTTCGTGAGAGTGACACTAGAACACCTACCCCCTTGAACAAATTAAGAAGTTGAACCTAGTATTGTTATGGTTAAAGATCTCTTGGTCGCTAATATTGATGGGCATGTTATTTATTTCTATGATGAAGCTACTAGAATTGCTAAACCTGATATTAAAGATAAACATAGACCTGTTGTTGGCATGCCTGTTGTTCCCATTAAAATAGGAGACCATTGTTATCATGGCTTATGTGATGTGGGTGCTAGTGTGAGTGCAATTGCTTATACCTTATACCAAGAAATTATAATGATATTGCACCTGCTGAGATAGAAGATATTGATGTTACTATTAACCTTGCCAATAGAGATACTATGTCACCAATTGAGATTGTTAGATATGTTGAAGTCTTGTGTGGGAAAATAAAATACCCTACTGATTTTCTTGTTCTTGGTTCCCCAAAAGATGATTTTTGTCCCATTATATTTGGTAGACCTTTCCTGAATACTGTTAATGCTAAGTTAGACTATGAGAAAGAAATTGTTATTGTAAGTTTTGGGGATATGTCTCATGATTTTAATTTCTCTAAATTTCGTAGATGCAACCTATTGAGCACTGCGTTGGATTTCCTTGAAGAGGAAAGGATGATGCAGCAAAGTAGCGTAAGTATTTCCCTCAGTTTTTGAGAACCAAGGTATCAATCCAGTAGGAGGCTACGCGCAAGTCCCTCGTACCTGCACAAAGCAAATAACTCCTCGCAACCAACGCGATAAGGGGTTGTCAATCCCTTCACGGTCATTTACGAGAGTGAGATCTGATAGATATGATAGGATAATATTTTTGGTATTTTTGTGATAAAGATGCAAAGTAAAATAAAAGCAAAGTAAAAAGTAAAGGCAATAATAAAGTGATGGAAGATTAATATGATGAAGATAGACCCGGGGGCCGTAGATTTCACTAGTGGCTTCTCTCAAGAGCATAAGTATTTTACGGTGGGTGAACGAATTACTGTTGAGCAATTGACAGAATTGAGCATAGTTATGAGAATATCTAGGTATGATCATGTATATAGGCATCACGTCCGAGACAAATAGACCGACTCCTGCCTGCATCTACTACTATTACTCCACTCATCGACCGCTATCCAGCATGCATCTAGAGTATTAAGTTCAAGAAAACAGAGTAACGCCTTAAGCAAGAGGACATGATGTAGAGGGATAAATTCATGCAATATGATAAAAACCCCATCTTGTTATCCTCGATGGCAACAATACAATACGCGCCTTTCTACCCCTACTGTCACTGGGAAAGGACACCGCAAGATTGAACCCAAAGCTAAGCACTTCTCCCATTGCAAGAAAGATCAATCTAGTAGGCCAAACCAAACTGATAATTCGAAGAGACTTGCAAAGATAACCAATCATACATAAAAGAATTCAGACAAGATGCAAATATTGTTCATAGATAATCTTGATCATAAACCCACAATTCATCGGTCTCAACAAACACACCGCAAAAAGAAGATTGCATCGAATAGATCTCCACGAGAGAGGGGAGAACATTGTATTGAGATCGAAAAAGAGAGAAGAAGCCATCTAGCTACTAACTGTGGACCCGAAGGTCTGAGGTAAACTACTCACACTTCATCGGAGGGGCTATGATGATGTAGAAGCCCTCCGTGGTGGATGCCCCCTCCGGCGGAGCTCCGGACCAGGACCCAAGATGGGATCTCGTGGGTACAGAAGGTTGCAGCGGTGGAATTAGGTTTTTGGCTCCGTATCTGATCGGTTGGGGGTACGTAGGTATATATAGGAGGAAGAAGTACGTCGATGGAGCAACATGGGGCCCACGAGGGTGGAGGGCGTGCCCTGGGGGGTGGGTGCGCCCCCCTGCCTCGTGGCCACCTCCTTTCTTTCTTGACGTAGGGTCCAAGTCTCCTGGATCATATTCGGTGAGAAAATCATGTTCCCGAAGGTTTCATTCCGTTTGGACTCCGTTTGATATTCCGTTTCTCCTAAACTCTGAAATAGGCAAAAAACAACAATTCTGGGTTGGGCCTCTGGTTAATAGGTTAGTCCCAAAAATAATATAAAAGTGGATAATAAAGCCCAATAATGCCCAAAACAGTAGATAATATAGCATGGAGCAATCAAAAATTATAGATGCGTTGGAGACGTATCAGTAGATAACCCCATGATAAAGAACTACCTAGTAAGGATGAAATTATTGGTCCTGATTCTATTGCCGTGCCTCCTACTGATCCTTTAGAACAATATTTGCTATACCATGAAAATGATATGTTTATGAATGGAAGAAGGGAAATAGATGAAATATTATTTAATCAAAGGCCTGTTTTGAAACACAATTTGCCTGTTGAAATCCTTGGGGATCCTCCTCCACCCAAGGGTGATCCCGTGTTTGAGCTTAAACAATTACCTGATACTATGAATATTCTTATCTTGATAAAAGTAAGATATATCCTATTATTATTAGTGCTAACCTTTCAGAGCATGAAGAAAAGAAATTATTGAAAACTCTGAAGAAGCACCGTGCAGCTATTGGATATACTCTTGATGATCTTAAGGGCATTAGTCCCACTCTATGCCAGCACAAAATTAATTTGGAGCATGATGCTAAAACAGTTGTTGATCACCAATGATGGTTTAATCCTAAGATGAAAGAAGTGGTAAGAAATGAAATATTGAAGCTTCCGGAGGCAGGTATAATTTATCCTATTGCTGATAGTAGGTGTTGGGAACATAGCATGCAATTTCAAAAAAATTCCTACGATCACGCAAGATCTATCTAGGAGATGCATAGCAACGAGAGGGGGAGAGTGCGTCCACGTACCCTCATAGACTGAAAGCAGAAGCATTAGGTCAACGCAGTTGATGTAGTCGAACGTCTTCACGATCCAACCGATCCAAGTACCGAATGTACAACACCTTCGTGTTCAGCACACGTTCAGCTCGATGATGTCCCTCGAACTCTTGATCCAGTAGAGGGTCAAGGGTGAGTTCCGTCAGCATGACGGTGTGGTGACGGTGATGGTGATGTGATCCGCACAGGGCTTCGCCTAAGAACTACGAGCTGTGACCGAAGGAGTAAACTGTGGAAGGGGGCACCGCACATGGCTAAGAGAATAACTCTTATGCCTTTGGGGTGCCCCCTGCCCCCGTATATAAAGGAGGGGAGGAGGAGGTGGCCGGCCCTAGGGGTGGTGTGCCATGTGGGGGGTCCTACTAGGACTCCACTCCTAGTAGGATTCGGCCCCCTCTTCCTTCCAACGGAGAGGGGAAAGGGGAAAGAGGGGCGAGGGAGAAGGAAAGGGGGTGCCGCACCCCCGCCCCTTGTCCAATTTGGATTGGGCAGGGGGGAGCGCGCGCCTCCTCTTGTGGCCTTCCCCCTCTCTCCACTATGGCCCATAAGGCCCATTAACTTTCCCGGGGGGTTTCGATAGCCTCCTGGTACTCCGATAAAACCCAGAACTTCTTTGGAACCATTCCGGTGTCCGTATATAACCTTCCAATATATGAATCTTTACCTCTTGACCATTTCGAGACTCCTCGTCATGTCCGTGATCTCATTTAGGACTCCGAACAAACTTCGGTCAACAAAACACATAACTCATAACACAAATCGTCATCGAACGTTAAGCATGCGGACCCTACGGGTTCGAGAACTATGTAGACATGACCGAGACACATCTCCGGTCAATTACCAATAGCGGAACCTAGATGCTCATATTGGTTCCTACATATTCTACAAAGATCTTCATCGGTGAAACCGCATAACAACATACGTTATTCCCTTTGTCATCGGTATGTTACTTGCCCGAGATTCGGTTATCGGTATCATCATACTGTAACACCCCGGTGTAATGATGCTACAGTAACCCTTGGGGTCAAGTTCATAATTTTGCTAAACAAGTTCCTCATCATTATTGTCTAATGTTTCTTTCAATTTTCCTTTGAATTCTAATTCAAATTCTAAGTGAAATTCAAAATTGCTCAAACATGAAAACTAAAATGTTCATCTTGTGGCAAATATTCTTTTGACAATATTGGTGGTGAACCAACATTTTTGTAAAGTGCATAAATGGCCTAAAATAGCTATAACAAAAAGTTGTTAAAAGAAAAGCAAAAGTTAAAACAAAAGTAAAAAGAGAGAAAAGGGGCTAGACCCCCTGGCCTCCCCTTGGGCTAGGCATAAAGGCGCCGCGGGGAGGATAAGGACGCCAGCGACGACCCCCTGCTCCCCCGAGATATCTTTTCCCCCTTCCGCACGAGATGCTTCTTGCCCTCTCCGCCTTTCCCTTTCCCCACTGCATCCGAGCGCCGCCGTGGCCCTGCCGTCATGACGCACGCGGCCCCCGACACCGCCTCGCCTCTCCTCCGCGCCAAGAAGGACCGCCTTGACCTCCTCTTCCTCCCTGACGAATCACCCGAGCAGGAGCGCCTCTGCATCGTCCCCTACGTCGCCATCTTCCTCCTCTGCTCCGACGAGCTTCACCGTCGATTCCGCTGCAGCGAGCCCTCCTCGAGCATGCTTGAGCACACCTACAGGACCAACGTGAGCACGCGCCTCTTTCCCCTCTCTTCCCCGCGCGTTTCCGATGCCGTAGCTCCTCCTCCCCGTCGTGCCCGAATGTGGCTCCGCCTGAGCTCGTCGCCGACGATGCTCCGGCGACCAAATGGCCTCGGCCCCGTGCGCAACTCGCTCACCACTTCGCCTAGATCCCAACGCGCACATGCACGCCCCTCCCCGTGCCCCGTAGCGCGATCGTGACGAGATCTCGAATGCCACCACCGCCTCCACTCGTCGCCGGCGTCGTTTTCGGCAGCTCCAGCTCCTCCCGGCCTCACCACGCGACGCAGCGGGCTCTACCCGTTCGAACGCGCCCGCCCGCGCCCGTGTTGGCCCCCTGTAGGCGAATCTCGGCCGTCTCCGGCGTCGTGCCGCCGCGGTAGAGGTCGCCGGAGCCTTCTCCGGCGCCCTGCCGACGTGGCCAGTCAGGGCCACCCCCTGGGTCACTGCCAGCGGGCCCCGCAGGCCCCTGTTGACTAAGTTGACTCAATCAACATTGCTGACTGGGCGTCCCTTGTCAATGACAGGCGGGCCCCACTTGCTAATTAACTTTAGTGTAATTTAAAATGGTTAATTAACCTAAGCAGTCACAGACACCCAGGGCCCACCCCCCTTAATTAGCTCTGTTTAATTAAAATGAACTCAATTAGCTCTCTGTCTATGACATGTGGGTCCCACCGGACCCATAGGTCAGTTTGACCTGGTCAGCGAGTCTGTTGACTGCTGATGTCATTAGCACGTCATGCTGACATCATATTTCTATTTTTGTTAATTTAGATAATTCCAGAATATTGTTTAATGTAGCGACCAGACCTCAAACAGTCTGGTCTCTGTGCATGAGTGTCATCCCTGGATCAGTAATGCTGACACGCACAATACTTGAAGGATTTATAACAGAGTAGCAATCACACACTTATTACATCGAGGGTCTCAAAAGAGAACTTATTACAATAAATATGGCTTAAGGCCATCTAATAACGATAACAGCGGAAGGCTTGGAAGATAAGCGAGTCCATCAACTCCAACGACATCACTGAGTATAGAACCACGACCTAAAGGCACCTTACTCGTCGTCTGAAAAGTCTGCAACATGAACGTTGCAGCCCGAAAACGGGTCAGCACATGGAATATGCTGGCAATGTAACACATAGAGAGTAAGGAACAGAGTAATGCTATACTACATGCATATATGGCTGGTGGAAAGCTCTATGGTTACAGTTTTGCGTAAAGCCAAATTTTCCCTACTGCAAAGGAATAAATTTTATTTAACTATCATGGTGGTTGTTAAACATTGAGAGTGTAGACACCCTCTCAATCCCAATTAAGCATCATCATTAAACCCAATAATATTAGTTAAAGTAACATGATGAGATTCACATGATAATCCAAGTACTAGATACTCAAGACGTCAATAACAGGGGACACGGCTAACCATGATTAGTTTATACACTCTACAGAGGTTTGCACACTTTTCCCCACAAGACTCGATCTCCTCCGTTTGGATTCTCGCACTACATGATCTTTCAGAAGCGCTAGCACCTTACGATCGGATAGACCGTACCAACCTACATCCCCTACATCTGCTAGTCTACCACTGTAAGAGTTCGCACGACTTAGTCAACTATGATAGAGCCCATAGTAGCTTGTGGCTGCACACGAAAGTTTCTAGTATGAATAATCTCATGATCCCTTTGAGCCTGGGGGGCGGTCCATAAAGAAAAACAGGCAATCACTCCACCCAGATGTGTGTTTAAGTTGCCACCTTAAATAAACCATTAATTTAACAATCTCACATCTGTCATGGATACACTCACCCAATCCACGTCTACTAGCATAGCATGGCATAATAAGCAAACGTAGAAGTAACTCCCAAGGGTTTGATAATAAAACAGGTAATAGGTACTACCTCATCTACTTCCCAAAACCCACATATTAATCAGATCCTAGTCATGCAATTGTTTGAGGATTGATCTAATGCAATAAAAACTGGGTAGTAAAGAGGTAAGAACAAAGTGTTACTTGCCTTGCTGATGATCCGCAAAACCTAGAGATTCGAAGTAGCGAGCGGCGCACTCCGGGTACTCTATCGCAAACAAACAAGCATAAAATAAGTACTCATCTAATGCATGGGTAAAACTCAAATAAGAGATCTAACCAGAAAGTTCAACTTAAGAACTCCGGTTTGCGAAAAGAATCAAACCGAACGAAGCAACGAAAGTCAAACGACGAAAGAAACAAACTTCGTTTACTAATCTGGACCTAAGTAAAATTTTACAGTAGCAAAAACTTGTTTGAGTTGGTTAAATGGAAAGAGGGTTTTGAGACGAAACTCCAGGCGCTTGAATCGCCTGATTCCGATAAACGAGCGAAAAGTTATACTAAAACGAAAATCGGATCAGAAATCGCGATAAAAAATAATCGCGGAAAATCCGAGAAAAAGAAAAATTGACAAACAGATTAACGAACGAACATTCGTTTTCTGTGGCTAAACGATGAACGTGTCCGCTAAAACGAACGAATGAGCGAACGCTCGCTAAATAACTAAACCAGAAAAATAAACCGAACCGGAAAAATTAAAAAACGGATCTAGCTTTTCGAAAAAAACCGATTGGTTTTCTTCGCGAAACCGAGGCAACGACGGCTACCTCGGGCGGCGGGCGAAACGACGGCGGGGCGGCGGCGGATCAAGGCGGTGGCGGCACCTGGCGGCTAGTGTTTCGGGCTGGGGCGCTGCGGCTCCGCTCGGGCCCTCGCGGCTTTTAAAGGCCGGCCGGGCCAAGTGTCCTAGTCGGACACGGCCCGGTTAGATCGGTTCGATTTTTTTACATAATTACACGCAGAAAAACAAATAATAGAAATACTAAACGGACTCCAAAAATCCTGAAATAAATTTTCCCCGACTTTTAAAACCAAGCCGGACAAGATGAACATTTATTTGGGGCCTAAATGCAATTTTGAAAAACGCACATTTTCCCTAAATTCAAATAAAATAGCAATAAACTCCTAAATAAAAATCTTATTTGATTTTATTATTAAATCCTCAATATTTCTTTATTTTGGGAAAGTAATTTTATTCCCTCTCTCACATTTTTATAGTAGAAATAATTAAAGATAAAATAATTAAAATCAAATGATCCTATTTTCAAAATTTGAGAAATCTCAAATATGAAAATAACGAAATCCCCAACTCTCTCCGAGGGTCCTTGAGTTGCGTAGAATTTCTAGGATCAAACCAAAAGCAAATAAATTATGATATGCAGCGATGATCTAATGTATAACATTCCAAATTGAAAATTTCGGATGTTACAAACCTACACCCCTTAAGATGAATCTCGCCCTCGAGATTCGGGTTGGCTAGAAAATAGGTGAGGGTGGTCCTTCAGCAGATCTTCCTCTCGCTCCTAGGTGGCTTCATCCTCGAAGTGGTGGCTCCACTGAACTTTGCAAAACTTGATAACCTTGCTGCGGGTGACTCGGCTGGCATACTCAAGAATCTTAACTGGTTTCTCCTCATAGGTCAAATCACTGTCCAACTGAATCGCTTCCAGCGGTACTGTATCTCTCAGCGGTATATCAGCCATCTCGGCATGGCACTTCTTCAACTGGGAAACGCGGAATACATCTTGAACTCCTGAAAATCCTTCGGGCAATTCCAACTTGTAGGCTACTTCTCCCATACGCTCCAAAACTTTGTATGGTCCCACAAAACGTGGCGCTAACTTTCCCTTAACTCCAAAGCGCTCAACTCCTCGAAGTGGAGATACTCGAAGATAAACTCGGTCTCCGACTCCATGAACTGTCTCCTTGCGTTTAGAATCTGCGTAGCTCTTCTGCCTGGACTAGGCTACCTTGAGCCTATCACGAATCAATTTCACCTTCTGTTCAGACTCCTTAATCATATTCGGTCCAAACAACTGGTGGTCTCCAACTTCATCCCAGGACAATGGTGTTCTGCACCTCCTTCCATACAAGGCTTCGAAAGGGGCCATCTTCAAACTGGTTTGATAGCTGTTGTTGTAAGAGAACTCTGCATATGGAAAATTGTCGTCCCAACTAGATCCGTAATCTAGCGCACAAGCTCTGAGCATATCCTCCAAAATCTGATTGACTCTCTCGGTCTGTCCATCTGTTTGTGGATGAAAAGCTGTACTGAACTCTAGCCTGGTACCCAAAGTTTCGTGCAACTGATTCCAGAACTTTGAGGTAAACTGGGTTCCTCTATCTGATACGATACTCCTTGGAACTCCATGACGACATACGATCCTGGTCATGTATATCTTTGCCAGCTTAGCACTGGTATAAGTAGTCTTTACTAGAATGAAATGAGCTACCTTCGTCAAACGATCGACTACAACCCAAATCGAGTCGTAGCCTGAACGAGTTCTGGGCAATCCCGTAATGAAATCCATGCCTAGCTTATCTCACTTCCATTCGGGTATCGACAATGGCTGTAACAATCCGGCTGGCTTCTGATGCTCTGCCTTTACTCTCTGACATACATCACAAACTGCTACATACTCCGCAATATCCTTCTTCATTCCGGTCCACCAGAAAGTATCCTTCAAATCCAAATACATCTTGGTATTTCCTGGGTGAATCGAATATGGTGAATCATGGGCCTCCTGCAGAATCAACTTCCTGATCTCCGGGTCGTTAGGCACACAAACACGGTCTTCAAACCATAGGGTATCGTGCTCACCCTCACTAAACCCCTTAACTTTTCCTTTGATCATCTTGTCCTTTATAGAGGCAACCTCCTTGTCAGTCTTCTGAGCTTCTCTGATCTTATCCATCAACGTAGACTGAATCTCCAATACTGCTACGTAGCCTCTCGGAACTATCTCCAAACATAGCTCACGAAGATCCTCGGCTAGCTCCTTCGGTAAATCTCCCTTCATCAGTGTGTTGACATGGCTCTTACGGCTCAGCGTATCGGCTACTACGTTAGCCTTTCCGGGATGATAATGCCATCTCATATCATAATCCTTGATGAGTTCCAACCATCTCCTTTGCCTGAGATTCATCTCCTTCTGTGTGAAGATGTACTTCAAACTCTTGTGATCCGTGTACACCTCACAATGGTTTCCAATGAGAAAATGTCTCCAAGTCTTTAATGCATGCACTACGGCTGCTAACTCCAAATCATGTGTGGCATAATTCAACTCATGAGGTTTCAGCTATCGTGAAGCATATGAAACAACTCCTCCCTCCTGCATAAGCACTGCTCCAATTCCTCGACGTGAAGCGTCACAATACACCTCATAATCCTTGTTCTGATCTGGCAGAATCAACACTGGTGATGTAACCAAGCGTTTCTTCAACTCCTGGAAAATGGCCTCACATTCCTCAGTCCAATTAAACTTGGTATCCTTTTTCAACAACTCTGTCATGGGTTTTGCAATCTTCGACAAAGTCTCAATAATTCTCCGGTAGTATCCTGCAAGTCCAAGAAAATTCCGGATCTCTCCAACTGTTGTTGGTGCTTCCCAATTTGTCATAGTGACTACATTGGTGGGATCTACTGCTATTCCTTCTCCGGATATAACATGTCCGAGGAATCCAACTTCCTTCAACCAAAACTCACATTTGTTGAACTTGGCATATAACTGGTGCTCTCTGAGCTTCTCAAGTACCAAACGCAAATGCTCCTTATGCTCCTCTTCATTCTTTGAGTAGACCAAAATATCATCAATGAACACTACGACGAACTTATCCAAAAACTCCATAAACACTTTGTTCATCATGTTCATAAAATAGGCCGGTGCGTTAGTCAGGCCAAATGACATAACGGTATACTCATACAACCCATACCTTGTGGTAAAAGTTGTCTTAGGTATGTCCTGCTCTTGAATCTTCAACTGATGGTATCCTGATCGCAGGTCGATCTTGGAAAATACCTTAGCTCCTTGCAATCGATCAAACAGATCATTGATCATCGGCAGTGGGTACTTGTTCTTGATTGTTACCTCATTCAATCCTCGATAATCAACAACCATCCTTAACGATCCATCCTTCTTCTCCACTAGAAGTACTGGCAATCCCCAAGGCGAAGAACTTGGGCGAATATAACCTTTATCCAGTAACTCCTTAATTTGCTTCTTAATCTCTTCCAAATCTTTTGCGGGTATCCTGTATGGTCTCTTAGATATTAGCCATGTGCCTGGCAAAAGCTCAATCAAAAACTCAATATCTCTATCCGGTGGCATGCCTGGCAACTCCTCTGGAAATACATCAGGGAAATCCTTCACCACTGGTACTTCCTCATGCACAACTCCTGATAAGGAATTTACTTGATTCCTCTTCGGCACATGCCGGGATACATACTTGATCCTTCTTCCTTCTGGCGTCGTAAGCAAAATAGACTTACTGGTGCATTCAATGTTCCCTTCATACTTTGATAACCAATCCATGCCTAATATCATGTCCAATCCTTAAGATTCCAATACTATTAGGTCCGAGGGAAATACATAGTTACCAGTCCTTAATGGTAACCGATCACACCATAGACTAGCCATATACTCTGCTCCATGCAAGGTTACTAACATGGGTGACTTAAGGGCTTGGGTTGGCAGTTTATACTTATCCACAAATCCCCTTGAGATGTATGAATGTGATGCACCAGTATAAAAAAGAACGAGTGCAGTAAATGACTTAACCAAAAACTTACCTATTACTGCATCTGGCTGAGCTTCAACCTCCTCCACATTAACGTGGTTCACCTGTCCCCTGTTGAAAGGGTTCGGCTTCTTCCCAGAGCTTCCATTGCCATTTTCCATTCTGGGCTTCAGGACATTCATTGGCATAATGTCCAGTCTTCTGACACTTAAAGCAAGTGACTTGGCTCAGGTCCCTCTTGGCTGGGGTTGACGGGTTGGTACGGTTCTAGCCATTGCTTCCTCCATTCCTATTACCATTCTTGGGGCCATTATGACTGTGTGAGCTACCTCCTCCATGGGTATGCTGAAAAGGTCCTCCCGGTTTAGGGGTAAAACATGGCTTCTGCTGAGCTCCAGAATTGTACTTCCCCTGTCCATACTTCCTTTTGCGGTTTTCAATCTGCTGCTGCTTCCCTTCAATCATAAGAGCGCGATCTACCAAATCCTGGTAGTTGTTGAAGCTTGCTACCATCAACTGCATGCTCAGCTCATCATTCAGTCCTTCCAGAAATTTCTCCTGTTTAGCTGCATCCGTAGCAATGTCATCTGGGGCATAACGTGCTAGCTTACTAAAGTCATCCACATACTGGCCACCTGTCCGTCCTCCTTGGCACAAGTTGTGAAACTCACGCTTCTTCATGGCCATAGCTCCTGCTGAAACATGGGAAGTACGGAAAGCCTGCTGAAACTAATCCCATGTGACAGTGTCTACAGGATAAGTGGCTGTGAAATTCTCCCACCATGATGCCGCGGGTCCTTCAAGCTGGTGTGCGGCAAAACGCACCCTCTCCGCATTTGTGCATCCTGCCGTGGTCAACTCCCATGTTGTCTTGGGGAGACAATCATCTGCAACTATCGGCTCGGTGCTACTGGAGAACACCGGCGGATTCAGCCTAAGAAAACGGGTTAAGTGATCAACATGTGGTGGCAGTGGTGGGTTATTGTTGTTGTTCCCCTGATTCTGATTCTTGACTAGCAACTGCATCAAGGCATTCTGCTATTGGATCAACAGAGTGAGCTCCGATGGGAAAGCAAATCCATTGTCACGTCTCAGAGGCATCTGAGGGTTTAGAAAAGATGAGAATTATGAATATGTTGAGGTCTAGAGAGGAAGCACTACCCATATGCACATGAGGCATAAGCACACAAAATCACTTCATTCAATTCAAACAAGGGCATACAATCGGTCTAGAACTATCGCTATAAAAGTGCTTGGACTATACTATATACATGGTGGAACACTACTACTGTTATGGTGGTCTACTAGAAAAACTGCTCCAATGAAGACTCCATGATATCAGCTCCAGCTTCATCAACATAGTCATCATCGTTGTCGTCTGCATCCGAGTCGGTGACGTCGATGATGATGTAGTTCCCCGGGCAAGTGGAATCGTCATCTTCTCCTCCTAGCGCGGGATCTCCCATGAAAACTCCTAGCTTCCTGGTCAGGTCATCATTCTTCTCCAATAATACTTCGATTTCCTCCATATAATCTTTGTGTGTAGCCTTGAGTTCTTTCTCCAGCTCCGTGATTCTTGTCATCGCCTTCTTTAGATCTATCATGCCTGCGCACATCTGGTTCTCCTGGCGTTGAATGTGCTGGTTTAATTCCTGGATGAAAGCTGCAATTGATCTATCCTTCCTGGTGCTGATCATCTCCCATTGCTCATCTCGGCGCCCACAAATCTGGTAGATAGTATCCTTGAGATCATTGTGGTAGACTTCTCCAATGCGTCCCATAGTGTTGTGGGCTGCCATGCTCTTTCCTAGACTCCAGGTTGGTGCATCAAAGGAAAATTCTATGGGTTCAGTGACTGGCACGAACGTCCTTCCTGGAACTTGAACTTGAATCATCCAGCGCTCCTCCTCGGGTAAAGTGGTGTTGTAGGTCCCGGTGAAGCTTGGTACTCCGATGTTCAGGTACTTAGTGACTTCCTTCAGGTGGCGTCCAAAGGGTGTATCTTCATCCGGTTGCGTGAACTTGTTCCTTGCATCCGCCATCCTAAAAGAGTAGAAAAGATGAGGAGTCAGAAATAAGAAGAGAGTAGTGATATAGGGCTTTAACTTAGTGGTCGTATTATATAGTCAACGTGTGCTCTGATACCATCTTGTAGCGACCAGACCTCAAACAGTCTGATCTCTGTGCATCAGTGTCATCCCTGGATCAATAATGCTGACACGCAGAGTACTTGAAGGATTTATAACAGAGTAGCAATCACACACTTATTACATCGAGGGTCTCAAAAGAGAACTTATTATAATAAATATGGCTTAAAGCCATCTAATAACGATAACAGCAGAAGGCTTGGAAGATAAGCGAGTCCATCAACTCCAACGGCATCACTGAGTATAGAACCACGACCTAAAGGCACCTTACTCGCCGTCTAAAACGTCTGCAACATGAACGTTGCAGCCCGAAAACGGGTCAGCACATGGAATATGCTGGCAATGTAACACATAGAGAGTAATGAACAGAGTAATGCTATACTACATGCATATATGGCTGGTGGAAAGCTCTATGGTTACAGTTTTGCGTAAAGCCAAATTTTCGCTACTGCAAAGGAATAAATTTTATTTAACTATCATGATGGTTGTTAAACATTGAGAGTGTAGACACCCTCTCATTCCCAATTAAGCATCATCATTAAACCCAACAATATTAGTTAAAGTAACATGATGAGATTCACATGATAATCCAAGTACTAGATACTCAAGACGTCCATAACCAGGGACACGGCTAACCATGATTAGTTTATACACTCTGCAGAGGTTTGCGCACTTTTCCCCACAAGACTCGATCTCCTCCGTTGGGATTCTCACACTACATGATGTTTGAGAAACGGATGACCGAGACATAGTCTTTCAAAAGCGCTAGCACCTTATGATCGGGTAGACCGTACCAACCTACATCCCCTACATCTGCTAGTATACCACTGTAAGAGTTCGCACGACTTAGTCAACTATGCTAGAGACCATAGTAGCTTGTGGCTGCACACAGAAGTTTCTAGTATGAATAATCTCATGATCCCTTTGAGCCTGGGTGGCGGTCCATAAAGAAAAACAGGCAATCACTGGAATACCCAGGTGCCTCAATCCACCCAGATGTGTGTTTAAGTTGCCACCTTAAATAAAACATTAATTTAACAATCTCACATCTGTCATGGATACACTCACCCAATCCACGTCTACTAGCATAGCATGGCATAATAAGCAAATGTAGAAGTAACTCCCAAGGGTTTGATAATAAAATAGGTAATAGGTACTACCTCATCTACTTCCCAAACCCCACATATTAATCAGATCCTAGTCAAGCAATTGTTTGAGGATTGATCTAATGCAATAAAAACCGGGTAGTAAAGAGGTATGATCAAAGTGTTACTTGCCTTGCTGATGATCCGCAAAACCTAGAGATACGAAGTAGCAAGCGGCGCACTCCGGGTACTCTATCACAAACAAACAAGCATACAATAAGTACTCATCTAATGCACAGGTAAAACTCAAATGAGAGATCTAACCAGAAAGTTCAACTTAAGAACTCCGGTTTGCAAAAAGAATCAAATCGAACGAAGTAACGAAAGTCAAACGGCGAAAGAAACAAACTTCGTTTACTAATCTGGACCTAAGTCAAATTTTACAGTAGCAAAAACTTGTTTGAGTTGGTTAAACGGAAAGAGGGTTTCGAGACGAAACTCCAGGCGCTTGAATCGCCTGATTCCGATAAACGAGCTAAAAGTTATACTAAAAGGAAAATCGGAACAGAAATCGCGATCAGAAATAATCGCGGAAAATCCGAGAAAAGGAAAAATTGACGAACAGATTAACGAACGAACGTTCGTTTTCTGTGGCTAAACGGTGAACGCGTCCGCTAAAACGAACGAACGAGCGAACGCTCGCTAAATAACTAAACCGAAAAAATAAACTGAACGGGAAAAATAAAAAATGGATCTAGGTTTTTGAAAAAAAACCGATCGGTTTTCTTCGCGAAAAACCAAGGCAACGGCGGCTACCTCGGGCGGCGGGCGAAACGACGGCAGGGCGGCGGCGGCTCCGGCGGCGGCGGCAGACGGCGAGGCGAGAGGCGGCGTTGGCGGATCGAGGCGGCGGCGGCTCCTGGCGGCTAGGGTTTCAGTCTGGGGCGCTGCGGCTCCGCTCGGGCTAGGGCTGGTATTCGAGCCGAGTCGAGCCAGCTTAGCTTGACTCGCTAGAACTCGTTTCGTTAACGAGCTAGCTCGACACAACTCGTTACTATAACGAGCTCAAATCCAGGATTGGCTCGACTCGTATAACTCACGAGCTGGCTCGTTTAGCTTGCTAAGCTCGTTAAATATATGAACATAAAATCCTCATATATTATAAAATGATTATGTATATATTAAACATATATATCAGTAAACAATAGTAATTTCCTTGTAACGCATGAGTCTCCTAGGAGGTTGGGCCTTCAACGGCTAGGCCTTGTGTTGTGCGCCTGGGACATAGGGTGCTGAGTGGCTGATCTTTTTTTTGTATTGGGAGTGACCGATCTTTTGTACCGAGCCTAACGAGTTACATGAGTACTCGTGAGATTGGCTCGTTTAACTTGGTCTATAAACGATCTTAAACTAAAGCTCGGCTCGGCTCGACTCATTATTCTTCGAGTTCGAGTCGATTCGAGCCAAGTCACGATCTACTCGTTTAGCTCGCGAGCTTCGAGCTTTTTTTCCAGCCCTAGCTCGGTCCCTCGCGGCTTTTAAAGGCCGGCCGGGCCAAGTGTCCTAGTCGGACACGACCCGGTTAGGTCGGTTCGATTTTTTTAAACAATTACGCGCAGAAAAACAAATAAAATAAATACTAAAAGGACTCCAAAAATCCCGAAATAAAATTTCCCTGACTTCTAAAATCAAGCCGGACAAGATGAACATTTATTTGGGGCCTAAATGCAATTTTGAAAAATGCACATTTTTCCTAAATTCAAATAAAATAGCAATAAACTCCATAATAAAAATCTTATTTGATTTTATTATTAAATCCTCAATATTTCTTTATTTTGGGAAAGTCATTTTATTCCCTTTCTCACATTTTTATAATAGAAATAATTGAAGATAAAATAATTAAAATCAAATGATCCTATTTTCAAAATTTGAGAAAACTCAAATATGAAAATAACGAAATCCCCAACTCTCTCCGAGGGTCCTTGAGTTGCGTAGAATTTCTAGGATCAAACCAAAAGCAAATAAAATATGATATGCAGTGATGATCTAATGTATAACATTCCAAATTGAAAATTCGGGATGTTACACTTAAACTTTGAAAATTCATAGAAATTAAACCGTACCTCGGATGAAAATGTTTTCTATATGAAAGTTGCTCAGAAAAATCCAACGAATCGGAATACGCGGTCCGTTCATCTGTCACATGCCCCTACAATGCTGAACTTGGAACTTTCCCCCTCTTTTCCCTTGTCTGGAATCCGCCTAATGCCGGGAATTCAACCTCAGATGTTTCCCCCCTTCGTCTGCAACATGTAGTACCAATTTAGAGCACGCCTAGCACTACGTATCGTCATGTCATGCTTAGTGATACCTCTGTTTGCTATGTATTTACTATTTCTTTCCCCTCTTCTCTCCGGTAGACCCCGAGGCCGATAATGCCCCGGTGATCAACTCCGTCGACGACGACCCCTCCTTGCCAGAGCAACCAGGCAAGCCCCCCTTTGATCATCCCGATATCGCCCATTCCATTCACTCATGCTTGCATTAGATTTTGCTACTGTTATTGTTTGCTCCTATTCTGATGCATAGCCTGCTTTCGTATCTGCTGTTGTACCTTACCTGCTTATCCTAAACTGCTTAGTATAGGTTGGTTAGTGATCCATCAGTGACCCCCACCTTGTCCTTGTTGCCCCTGCTTCATCATTGAAGACTCGATCAACGGGATCAAAGACCAGGCCCCGACACCGCACATCACTTTCCCCTTAGTTGCTCGACACTATTGGGTTACTATCGAGTGCCGAGGATGAGACCTCTTTAGCACTTCTGATGTTAACCTGTAGTGTAGCTATTTGGTCGTGGTCATCGAGGGTGATTTCCTCCTTAACCACTTCCGATACGGCTTTGTCGTGCAACCCCTCAAGTGTGAACCTCGAGGGTGGATCCTCTTACGTTCATCTTGATGATTACATCGAGTGGAATTCACCAGGGGTGATTCCTCGGGTTTTCCCCTTAACGTTCGGACACACGGATACTTGGACTTTACAACTGTTACTTGGAAAGGCGGGTCGACCCTGAGGGGTCACTACACCATGACACTGCATTCCCTATAGACGTGTGTTGGTAAAAGTCACTTTTGCCGACTAACTGTTGGTTGGAAAATTTATAACGCACAGTCGGTCGGGAAAACCACTATAGAGTAACGAATGATCGGTCGGGAATACACAAATCTTTGCTGTCTCCTGGTCGGTCAGGAAAAGACATATGGCCATCCAATCATCGGTCGGTAAAAAAGGCCCACCAACCACTCGTGTCTAAAACAGGCCTTCGCGCGCAGACGCGTAAACCTTAGCGCCCAAAATTTGGCCCAGCCCGCGGAAACTTCCCAAAAACCTAACACTACCCGCGATCCATTCAACTGGATCTCACCTCACTCGATCCCCTTTCTCTCCCGTACGGCACATGGGATCCAATTCACACCACTGCCGACGACCACCGCCGGCCACTGCGGGGGCCGTCCCTCCTACCACCATCAGCCACCTCCGGGGCCATCCGTCCTTCTACCGAACATCTCTCCACCAGTCCACCTCCGATAAGCCAGCCGCCACCTTCCCCATTCGCAAGAGTGCGACCCTGCTCCTTCCACCGGTGACCTCACCCATCCCTCCCATGGTGCCACCTCTCCAACCCATAACCGGATCCCTCTCCTCTCCCTCCCATGGCGCCACCTCTCCAACCCATAACCGGATCCCTCTCCTCTCCCTCCCATGGTAGTAGATCTAAAAGGAACAAGGTCGCTTTGGTCCTGGTGGTCCATTGCGAGGCAGGCGGCCTCTACTCCCTCCATTTCAGGCGACTAGGAGATAGGTACCTCCATCTCTCCCAACTAACTTTCGATGACCAGGAGTTAGCCATCCTTGGCGGCAACGACATCAGTAAGATTGCTTTCCCCTGATGCCCAAATTTTCCTGCCGCTCGCCCACAACCCACCTCCTAAAGAGACTAATCGATTCAGAAATATCCTTCATGTTTATTCTAATTCTTTCAGAAACTACTTAATGTGAATTTTCATTTTTATGCTTGCTGGAATATGAGTGTACTTACTACTTAGTAACAATTGTATTTCATTTGGCCAACCATTTGGGCATGATGCTTAGCTTCTTTGGAAGTGATCCTTACGCTATATTTGTTTCGTTTGCAGGTCAGTTTGCAATTTCTCGGAACCGAGTGTTAGCTAGATTTGATATGTTTATTCATAGAAAACTGAGAGTAATTCAGTATGTGTTTTCTAGTTTTTATTTCATAGTCATGGTAAATTCTGAATGTTCTTCTGTTTTGTTATTCAGAGAACATAGCTAGATTCTTCTATTGTGCCTTGCTGAAACTCACTCGCGCAATTAACCTCTTAAACTTGTTGCTCTGAATTACTTTTAAATATGCATGTGTGGTCTCTTAAACTTTTAGCCGCTAATTAACGAATACCTTCTATTTGTTACAGTGGCGGAGCTAGGCAAGATTCTCAAGGGGGCTAAACACAAAATATGTATGTTTGAGGGGGGGGGGGCAAATGTTATAGTTTATCTAAACCCAGCAGTCCCCAAATAATTTTCTTCATGTTTTTAATCAAAGCTTGGGGGGGGGCATGGCCCCTGCAGCAACGTACATAGCTCCGCCACTGTACTTGTAGTCCTTGGCAATGCTTGTGAATCTTCAGCCTGTGTGTAACATGAGATTTTTTTGTTCTTATTAAAGTTATATGCCCCTCTGAGAGATGGATTTTATATCAAATGATTATAATTATTGACAAGTAATGAACTATTTCCACATCTGGTCATTACAATAATTATTCATCATGCGTGCAATAAGCCTATCTACATATTGTTGTTGATAGAACTCAAGAGTTGAACCCGAGGAAGATAATGATGTCGAAGGAGATGATGATGAAGGGATCTATGTTCATATGAGAGTTGTTGGAAGGCCGCCACCAAGAAGCATCACAATCAAGGGACTTATGAGGTTGTTGTTGATGTTGTGATTAGAGGGAATGCCGCGCTGCGTTATCCTGCTGCTAAGGTATTTTTTTTCACTCACTCGCTCCCTAGATGTATGTCCAGGTACAAACAATATGGCATATTCTTTTATACTGAATAGATAGTTGCGAAAAGTTCTACAAGCACGGAATGGAGGGCTCTGTACTGTCTTTCCTTTTACCTTTAGGACAGGGCCAGGAGCAGTAGTAGTACTATAGCAAATAGCAGATTTTTGTTTCTCTATACTATATCCTACTAGCATATATGGACGAAAAAGAGTAAATAATTACCTTGATTAAAACATATCAGCTCTAAAAAAGAAGAGTATGCATCATCTTGTTTTAAAAATATCATCAAATGTATTCTAGAACCAATTAATGGGCTATCAGCAGCATGGAGCTCCCGGGGGCTATATAGATGACTAGATCTTCCAAATAAAATTCCTTTATATTGACTTGTGTATCTCATATGACGCTTTCACATTGTTATTTGAACTAGCGGTGTGACTCGCCATGATATGTTGCTTCCAACCTTCGAGGTTGCACCTACAACATTGTTTTTCTACTTTCGTGTTGTATTCTCGCTTGCCCACATAGTACACTGACACCGATTTGATTATTATTCTCACTCATTGACATGCAAGACTTGTAGTTGAACCTGCCAAAACTTCATTCTTCCGAAATGACCAATTCTATGTCGCTTTTAGCAAATGTGAACTTGCCAATGACTCCAGACTGATCGTGCATTTGCCACTTTTTGTCGGTGTTATAAACACATTTATCTTATTTAAGGACTGGTGGAATCGTGCATATTTATAAGTCTACCTAACCGACATATTACATATGAGGCATCTAACATTGTCATTGGTCACATTTAATTGCATTAGTGTAGCATCTTCTCAGAAAAGCTTTAAAACATCTTGTTGCATGATATTTTTAGAGCAGCCACTGCATGTTTACTCATGTGCCTTATATTTTGTGATGGATGGGGTATTTTTGTAATGCATGTACATCCTAGTTGCTTTCACTTGGTCCTTCCCGTGACCTTTTTCGTGATACTTAAGTTTATGTGAATTTTAAGTTTGCTAACCACATGTACCATGCGGTTCATGAGGAATAATTAATGTAAACTGAATCATTTTCATGCCTTATCTGATATTTTTAATTTGAACCATTGTAATGATTTATCAAAAAAAGCAAGGAAGGAAATTTAAATAGTAGCACTTGCGTATTGTCCGTCTATGGTTTTTAAAGAAAACATCATATTGTAGACATAATTTATTACATCTAACATCATTTCTTTTAGCGAAGGAGCTAACATCATATTGTACGCATAGTTTACTATATTAGACAAAAGTGATTTTTAATATCTTTGCTGCACTCTCTTTCGTATGTATATGTACACGTCTAATTTTAATCAGCGTACATTGTCAGTTGTTTGGTCTGTGTTACCCCGCGACAGCCGTCAGCGCGAGGCAAGCTGTGGCTGCCATATGATCTCACACTGAACTTGATGTTTGTTTGATTGATGTTGTGCGCGGGGCGTCCGGTTGGACAGCTGGCTTTCGCGTTTCTGCTCTATCATTTTTTTCCATACAATATCAGGGTAAAGAGTTTGTTATCTCAGCAGGAATCACTAAAGCTGGAGTGTGGATATTTTTATATTTTATGAATGCAGAATGAAAAGTTTGGATTGATTTCTTTTTTTTAGCTGAAATCAGCATGTGAATTCTTCCCGAACACTACATCTTTTTTATTTGTGGAAAATACATTTTTTCCTGGGAGTCAGACTCCTCCATGTGTTTTACTTCGAACAGAATTCTTCATTCATTATTGGCTGGGTACACCAATTTACATATGGAATATTTACAAATTAAAAACTAGCAAACAAAATGCAGTTTCTGATAGTGTATTATAATTGAGACTTGTTTAACTTTTGTAGGAAGCAAACAAAAGGGCAACACTCATAAGGAACCATGAAGCCAATGAAGATCGTGTCAACTGGATTTAGCTTTCATTTTGTACAACTGATGTCTCAGGCTTGCATATTTTAGCTTTCCTTTTGTGAACCTGATGTATGGGGTCTTGATGGTTATGTTTGGAACAGACTGAACATTTTGTATGTGAAAATTACTAAATAGAATAAAAAATGTTTGGTGCACATGATGTAGGGTGTCATCTTGGTGATTATGCTTAGAAAATATGAACTATATGTATGTGTCAACCAGTACCACATGTTAATTAAAGCTGTGATTGGCTAAACAAAGTGTTGATAAACTGTTGATAGGCAAAGGAAAACACCGTCAGATTGTTGGTCGGCAAAACTAACACCGTCTGACTGTCGATCGGGAAAGGCTAACGACAAGCCCAATAGAATGTTGGTCGGGAAAGGACCATGGCTACCCCAACAGGTTGGTGGTCGGGAAAGGCCCATGGTAGCCCAAACAGACTGTTGGTCGGGAAAAGCCCAAGGCAAGCCCAACAGACTGTTGGTCGGGAAAGATACTCCATAGCCATCAAGCAGTCGGTCGGGAAAAATATGTTGGTTGGGAAAGGCTTTTCCCGTCTGGACTTATCCTAACAGACAGGGTCGGTCGGCAATAGTTTTTCCTGACCTACTGTCTGTTGGCGAAAGCTGTATTTCCACCAACGTGGCTGTTGGGGATGTAGTGTCGTGGTGTAGTGGGTACCCGCGAGTGATGTGGAGTCAGGTTGACCTGGAAGGTGCCCGCGAGATAGTTACGAGGCATGGTCGGGCATTCCTAGCCCTTGCCGCAAGTCCTCGAGACGGGGCAATGGGGTCACATCTTTCGTGAGTCTCTGCTTGTTACCGCGTGCTCCTAATCCACTACGATTTGGATATTTGATCCGAGGGGCCTCTGGCCTGATAGCACTAACCATCACGTGGGCATAGTATGGGCGTTGTGCGTCGTATGCATCAGCCGAAGCTTAATAGACGTCAGTGAATGAGCGGCGCGCGCCGGGTTGGACTACATAAGCGCCTCCCTTGTTGAAGGAGGTAGCTAGGTCTGCTCACCGGCCGCCCTCGCAACGTGCAGGAGTTCCCGGGGAGATGGCCCATGACCCCTGGGGGCATAGGTTTAGTCCGGCGTGCTGGCCTCTCTATTAATCCTAGGTCGGGTTGCGGCGTATTGTTTGGCCGAGGCGGGGCATGACCCAGGAAAGTGTGTCCGGCCGGAGTTAATCGAGTGTGGTGGGTAAGTTGGTGCACCCCTGCAGGGAACAAAACATCTATCGATAGCCTGTCCTACGATAACGGACACTTGGAGTTGTATCCCGATCGATACAACTAGAACTGGATACTTGTGATGAGAAATGGATTGTGATGATAACTGGATAGTTTGGCTCTGGGATTGCTTTCTCGCAGGGAGTCGAGAAAGGATCTCTGGCCGAGGCTGATAACACTTCTACTACTTTACTTTATGCTACTCTTATCTCTTCTGATGCTGCAAGATGCTTGAAGATGCTGAAGATGCTAGTCTTCGATAGGACTAGGCCTTCTCTCTATTCTGGCATTTCTGCAACCCAGTCCACATATATAGCCTTCGTTTGTTAATGTTGCATATGTAGTGTAGATCCTTGCTTTCGAGTACTTTGGATGAGTACTCACGGTTGCTTTGCTCCCCCCTTTTCCCTTTCTTCTTCTTTCCAGTGGATGCGACCAGATGTCGGAGCCCAGGAACCAGATGCCACCGTTGATGCCTACTACTACGTGGAGACTGCCGACAACCAAGAGTAGTTAGGAGGCTCCCAGGCAGGAGGCCTTGACTTTTCGATCGAAGTTGCTTTTGTGCTAGCCTTCTTAAGGCAAACTTGTCTAACTCAAGTCTGTACTCAGATATTGTTGCTTCCGCTGCCTCTTGTGTATTCGAGATTATGTATTCGAGCCCTCGAGGTCCCTGGCTTGTAATATAAAGCTTGTATTTTTTTAATTTGTGTCTAGAGTTGTGTTGTGATATCTTCCCGTGAGTGCTTGATCTTGATCGTACACACTTGTATGTATGATTAGTGTACGATTTAATCGAGGGCGTCACAAGTTGGTATCAGAGCCGACTGCCTGTACGTAGACCCCTTTCCAACTCCTTGGCCGAAGTCGAGTCTAGTCACTACAAAAACTTTTACTAACATGGTTGTGTGTCTTATGGGCCCATGTCGCCATTGGGTGGTATTAGGATCTTTTACTCCCCGTCTATACTCTGGGACTCTGATCTCTCTTCCATTCGGGTTAAACGAATTTACTAACTCTAACATTAGGATCCCATGACTACATTCACCCCAAAGTTGGATAAGCCATAGAAATTCCTTAGAATAGTATTCTGAATGGTACACACACTGTCGTGTTGACTACTAAGTGGTATCCATCGTACCTCTTTCCTTATACATGTTTTATCATGAATTATCCTTGTCTTTGCAAATACTCAATGCTAAACTACCCCCTGTTACATGTTAGCAGGATGGTTAGACCCGCTGGTCGTGGCCGTGGTGCCAACGATCCACCACCGCCTGAATTATTTGCTGGAATGATGCAACAATTTGAGCTGAACCGCCAGTTCATGGAAGGAATGATGGCTTAGTTTCCTCGTCCGAACATGAATCAACAACCAACCCCAGTAACTCTGCAGGACTTCATGTGCCTCAACCCAACTATCTACCGCAACTCAACTCAGCCCCTTGATGCTGACGACTGGCTCCGCGACATCACGTATGAAATGGGGTCTGCTAGTGTGGCCCCTGCCAGCTATGTCACCTTTGCATCTTTCTTTCTGAAGGGTCCCGCTGCTCAATGGTTGGACAGCCGTAGGCGTACCCTACCTTCTGGAACGGTCATCACTTGGCCGGATTTCCAAGCTACCTTTCGTGCCCGCTTCATTCCTCAGGGAATCATGGACAAGAAGAAGTGAGAGTTCCGCAACCTCACCCAAGGCAACAAGTCTGTAGATGCTTATCAGCGGGAATTCTTGGACTTGTCTTGTTATGCTGAAGAAGACATTGCAACTGATGCTCGTAAGCAAGAGAAGTTTCGTGATGGACTTCACCCTGATATCAAGCTAGCACTGCTCGTTCATGACTTTGCCGACTTTGCCACCTTGGTGAACAAGGCTATTCAGGTTGAGACTGGTCTTCAGGAACACCATGGATCCCTCAGGCGCACCCGTGACGCTGGCTCATCTTCGGGCCCGTCAGCGCAGAAGCGTCGGATATGGATTCCCGACAACATGTATCGTCCAACTGCACCTGCTCCAAGACAGTCCTATGTTGCACCTCGTCTGCCTCCTTCACCGCACAGGCAGCATGTTCGGGTTGTACCACCCCAAGCTTCTACTCCCAATCCCAATGATGGTCTGTGCTTCAAGTGTGGCCTTCCAGGTCACCGTTCCAGGAAATGCCCTCAAAATCAGAATCAGCTGGCTCTGCCTTCAACTGGTCGTAACAATCAGCCCCATAACAACAATGCCAGACCTTATGGTCGTGGTCAGGCTAATCATGTTGATCTGAATGAAGCTCAAGACCAGCCTGCCACTGTGATGCGTATTTTTCTCGTTAATTCAGTACCGGCTTCTGTTTTATTTGATTCAGGAGCATCGCATTCATTCGTGTTAGAAGATTTTGCATTCAGACATGGCATTAAATATGAAGAGATGCACATTCCATTAGTGGTAAACACCCCCGTGAGCCAATGTCGAACCACCATGGTTAGCCACAACGTCGTCATTCAGATTGAGGGATTAGAGTTCCATGCCTCTCCCATTATTCTGAAGTCTTCCAATATTGACCTCATTCTGGGAATGGATTGGTTGAAAGCACATACGACTTCTATAATTTATGCCACTAAAACCGTCCACCTTCTGCACCCTTCAGATGAGATAGTAAGCCACAATGCTCGTCTGGTTCAAAACGCTGAAGCACGACTTTATGCTTTGAATGCATTGAATGCAGCACCTCTGGAGGGAATTGAAAAGATTCTAGTTGTTTGCGACTTCCAAGACGTATTTCGAGAAGAACTTCGAGGAATACCCCCTGCCCAGGCTGTCGAGTTCGTCATCGACTTGAAACCAGACACCGTTCCTATTGCCAAACGGCCCTACAAGATGCCACCTCATGAGCTCCTTGAACTGAAGCAGGAAATCGACAAATCTCTTCATAAGGGTTTCATTCGTCCAAGTTCCTCTGCTTGGGTAGCACCTTCTCTCTTCGTTAAGAAGAAGGACGGAACGAACCGTTTGGTCCAAGACTACCGTCCTATCAACCAAGCTACAATTCAGAACAAATATCCCCTTCCTCGGATCAATGATCTGTATGATCAACTTGCTGGTTCATCGATATTCTCTAAACTCGACTTGAGGTTGGGTTACCACCAGATCCGTGTTCATGAAGAGGATATTCCAAAGACCGCCTTCGTCACTCATTATGGTTCTTACGAGTACACCGTCATGTCTTTTGGCTTGACCAATGCTCCAGCCACATTCTCCCGTCTGATGAACTATATATTCATGGATTGCCTCGAAAAGTTCGTCGTGGTCTATCTGGATGATATCCTGGTATATTCGAAGAATAAAGAAGAACATGTTGAACATCTTCGTCTTGTTCTGGAAGAGCTTCAAGAGCATCAACTTTATGCCAAGTATTCCAAGTGCGAATTCTGGCTTCCCGAAGTCACCTACCTTGGTAATGTCATCTCCAAGGATGGTATTGCCGTCAACCCAGAGCGAGTTCAGGCTATTCTTGACTGGACCCCTCCGAAAACTGTCATGCAAGTCAGAAGCTTTCTCGGCCTAGCCAGCTATTGTCGCCACTTTGTCGAGAACTTCTCCAAGATCGCCGAGCCACTAACCAATCTGCTACACAAAGGCGTTAAGTTTGATTGGACAGACAAATGTCAGGAAAGTTTCCAGGCACTCAAGGACAAGCTGACGTCTGCCCCAGTGCTTGCTCCCCCTGATTCTCGCAAGGACTTTGTCATCTATTGCGACGCTTCATGTCAAGGATTAGGCTGTGTCCTAATGCAAGAGCGCAGGGTGATTGCTTATGCCTCCCGTCAAGTACGTCCTCACGAAGAGAACTACCTAGTTCATGACCTTGAGCTTGCTGCGGTTATCTTTTCACTGAAGCTATGGCGTCAGTACCTTCTCGGTGATCGTTGCGAGATCTTCACTGATCATCAGAGTCTGAAGTACCTGCTTACTCAGCCAGATCTGAACCTCCATCAGCAGCGGTGGATGGAAGCTATTGCTGACTACAACTGCGGTATATCCTATACCCCTGGTAAGGCTAATGTAATGGCCGATGCCCTGAGCCGTAAGTCTTATTGCAATAATCACCAGGTCTACAAAGCGCAACCCCGCCTTTATGAAGACCTATGCAAGCTGAACCTTCAACTAGTTCCACAGGGTTCTCTGAATAACCTTGTCTTGGAACCAACTCTTCTGAAAGCACTCAAGTCTGCTCAAGCCAAAGATGCTCATGTTGATCTGATTAAAAATGATCTTGCCTTAGAGAAATCCAGAGATTTCTCACTTGGTGAAGATGGAACCTTATACTTCAGAGTTCACATTGTAGTGCCCCGGTTCAAGCTTATGACAGAGAAGGTGATGAAAGAAGTGCATGACACCCCTCTCTCTATTCATCCGGGAAGTACCAAGATGTATCTAGACATCCGTCAGAAGTACTGGTGGTCTAATATGAAGCAAGACATTGCTCGATATATTGAAGAATGTGACATTTGTCGTCGCGTCAAAGCAGAACATCAGAAACCGGCTGGACTTCTACAACCGCTTCCGATTCCTGAATGGAAGTGGGATAAGATCCAAATGGACTTCGTCATTGGCCTTCCCAAGTCTCAGAAAGGTTATGATACTATCTTTGTCATCATCGACTAATTCTCGAAGGTTGCTCACTTTCTGCAAATCAAGGAGACTATCACTGCTAGTCAATTAGCGAACTTGTATATCTCCAGAATTGTGTCACTCCACGGCATTCCGAAGGAGATCAGTTCAGACCGCGGAAGTATATTGAATTCAAAGTTCTGGGATAGTTTCCAAGAGGCAATGGGAACTTATATTACCTGGAGCACTGCTTATCATCCCCAATCGCAAGGCCAAGTCGAGCGAGTCAATCAAATTCTTGAAGACATGCTTCGGGCTTGTGTTATTTCTTTCGGCAAGAAGTGGGAAGAATGTCTCCCTTATGCGGAGTTCTCTTATAACAATAGTTATCTTGAAAATGGCACCCTTTTAAGTGCTTTATGGACGCAAGTGCGGAACCCCTCTAAATTGGTCAGAAACTGGAGAACGGACGCTCACTGGTCCAGACATTATTCAACAAGCTGAAGAGCAGGTTCGCATTGTCCCGGATAATCTCAAGGCGGCCAGTCCTGCCAGAAGAGCAACTATGACCGAAAACACTGGGGTTCAACTTATCAACCTGGTGAACAAGCTTATCTGCGTGTCACTCCTTTGAGAGGCACTCATCGGTTCGGAGTCAAGGGCAAACTAGCTCCGCGCTACATTGGTCCTTTCCGCATTCTGGCCCATCGTGGACTGGTGGCTTATCAACTGGAGTTGCCACCTTAGTTCTCTCATGTTCATGATGTCTTCCACGTGTCGCAACTTTGTCGATGCTTCAAGGATCCGGAACGTGAAGTGGATCCGGAATTGATTGAAGTTCAAGATGATCTCACATAGAAAGAGCATCCTATCCGCATTCTTGAAGAAGCTGAACGTCAAACCCGCCAGAAGGTTACCAAGTTCCTCAAGGTGCAATGGTCGAATCATACTAAAGATGAAGCCACTTGGGAGCACGAAGATAACCTCCGGGCTGAATACCCCGACCTGTTCCCTTCTACCTCTTAATTCTTGGGACGAGAATTTCTTTTAGAGGAGGAGAGTTGTAACACCCCGGTGTAATGATGCTACGGTAACCCTTGGGGTTAAGTTCATAATTTTGCTAAACAAGTTCCTAATCATTATTGTCTGATGTTTCTTTCAATTTTCCTTTTGAATTCTAATTCAAATTCTAAGTGAAATTCAAAATTGCTCAAACATGAAAACTAAAATGTTCATATTGTGGCAAATATTCTTTTGACAATATTGGTGGTGAACCAACATTTTTGTAAAGTGCATAAATGGCCTAAAATAGCTATAATAGAAAGTTGTTAAAAGAAAAGCAAAAGTTAAAACAAAATCAAAAAGAGAGAAAAGGGGCTAGACCCCCTGGCCTCCCCTTGGGCTTCGGCCCACAAGAGCCAACTGGCCCATGCTAGGCCGGCCCACTCCCCCCTGTCGTCTTCCCCCTCCCCCACTGTGCGAGCGAACGCGTGCGCACGTCGCCGCCGAACCACCTCGCCGGTCACGCCGCTACAGGCGCCGCGGGGAGGATAAGGACGCCAGCGACGACCCCCTGCTCCCCCTGAGAGATCTTTTCCCCCCTTCCCCATGAGCTGATGCTTGCCCTCTCTGCCTCTCCCTTTCCCCACCGCATCCGAGCACCGCCGTGGCCCTGCCGTCATGACGCACGCGGCCCCCGACACCGCCTCGCCTCTCCTCCGCGCCAAGAAGGACCGCCTCGACCTCCTCTTCCTCCCCGACGAATCGCCCGAGCAGGAGCGCCTCTGCATCATCCCCTACGTCGATGTCTTCCTCCTCTGCTCCAACGAGGTTCGCCATCGATTCCGCCGCAGCGAGCCCTCCTCGAGCATTCTTGAGCACACCTACAGGACCAACATGAGCACGCGCCTCTTTCCCCTCTCTTCCCCGCGCGTTTCCTGCGCCGTAGATCCTCCTCCACGTCGTGCTCGAACGCGGCTCCGCCTGAGCTCGTCGCCGACGATGCTCCGGTGACCAAATGGCCTCGGCCCCCTGCGCAACTCGCTCGCCACTTCGCCTAGATCCCAACGCGCACACGCGCGCCCCTCCCCGTGCCCCGTAGCGTGATCCCGATGAGGTCCCGAATGCCACAACCGCCTCCACTCATCGCCGGCGCCGTTTACGGCAGCTCCAGCTCCGGCCGGCCACACCACGCGACGCGGCGGGCTCTCCCCGTTCAAACGCGCCCGCCCGCGCCTGTGTGGGCCCCCTGTAGGCGAATCCTGACCGTCTCCGGCGTCATGCCGCCACGAGAGAGGTCGCCGGAGCCTTCTCCGATGCCCTGCCGACGTGGCCGGTCAGGGCCACCCCCTGGGTCACTGCCAGCAGGCCCCGCGGGCCCCTGTTGACTAAGTTGACTCAGTCAACTTTGTTGACTGGACGTCCCTTGTCAATGATAGGCCGGCCCAACTCGCTAATTAACTTTAGTGTAATTTCAAATGGTTAATTAACCTAAGCAGCCATTGACACCCGGGGCCCACCCCCCTTAATTAGCTCTGTTTAATTAAATTGAACTCAATTAGCTCTCTGTCTATGACATGTGGGTCCCACTGGACCCACAGGTCAGTTTGACCTGGTTAGCGAGTCTGTTGACTGCTGACGTCATCAACACGTCATGCTGACATCATATTTCTATTTTTGTTAATTTAGATAATTCCAGAATATTGTTTAAATTTGAAAATTCATAGAAATTAAACCGTACCTCGTCTAAAAATGTTTTCTATATGAAAGTTGTTCAGAAAAATCCAACGAATCCAAATACGCGGTCCGTTCATCTGTCACATGCCCCTAGCGTGCTGAACTTGGAGCTTTCCCCCTCTTTTCCTTTGTCCGGAATCCGCCTAACGCCGGGAATTCATCCTTGGATGTTTCCCCTCTTCGCCTGCAATGTGTAGTACCGCGTTAGAGCACGCCTAGCGCTATGTATCGTCATGTCATGGTTAGTGATTCCTCTGTTTGCTATGTATTTACTGTTTCTTCCCCCTATTCTCTCCGGTAGACCCCGAGGCCGATGATGCCCCAGTGATCGACTATGTCGACGACAACCCCTCCTTGCCAGAGCAACCAGGCAAGCCCCCTCCTTTGATCATCCCGATATCACCAATTCCATTCTCTCATGCTTGCATTAGTTTTTGCTACTGTTATTGTTTGCTCCTATTCTGATGCATAGCCTGCTTTCGTATCTGCTGTTGTACCTTACCTGCTTATCCTAAACTGCTTAGTATAGGTTGGTTAGTGATCCATCAGTGGCCCCCACCTTGTCCTTGTTGCCCCTGCTTCATCATTGAAGACCCGATCAACGAGATCGAAGACCAGGCCCCGGCATCGCACGTCACTTTCCCCTTAGTTGCTCGACACTACTGGGTTACTATCGAGTGCCGAGGGTGAGACCTCTTCAGCACTTCTGATGTTAACCTGTAGTGTAGCTATTTGGTCGTGGTCATCGAGGGTGATTTCCTCCTTAACCACTTCCGATACGGCTCTGTCGTGTAACCCCTCAAGTGTGAACCTCGAGGGTGGATCCTCTTACGTTCATCTTGATGATTACATCGAGTGGAATTCACGGGGGGTGATTCCTTGGGTTTTCCCCTTAATGTTCGGACACACGGATACTTGGACTTTACAGCTGTTACTTGGAAAGGCGGGTCAACCCTGAGGGGTACCCACGAGTGATGTGGAGTCGGGTTGACCTGGAAGGTGCCCGCGAGATAAATAAGAGGCGTGGCCGGGCATTCTAGCCCTTGCCGCAAGTCCTCGAGATGGGGCAATGGGATCACATCTTTCGTGAGTCTCTGCTAGTTACCGCGTGCTCCTAATCCACTATGATTTGGATATTTGATCCGAGGGGCCTCTGGCCTGATAGCACTAACCATCACGTGGGCATAGTATGGGCGTTCTGTGTCGTATGCATCAGCCGAAGCTTAATAGAGGTCAGCGACTGAGCGGCGCGCGCCGGGTTGGACTACGTAAGCGCCTGCCTTGTTGAAGGAGGTAGCTAGGTCTGCTCACCGGCTGCCCTTGCAACGTGCAGGAGTTCCTGGGGAGATGGCCCATGACCCCTGGGGGCATAGGTTTAGTCCGGCGTGCTGGCCTCTCTATTAAGCCTAGGTCGGGTTGCAGCTTATTGTTTGGCCTAGGCCGGGCTTGACCCAGGAAAGTGTGTCCGGCCGAAGTTAATCGAGCGTGGTGGGTAAGTTGGTGCACCGCTGCAGGGAAGAAAACATCTATCAATAGCCTGTCCTACGGCCGGAGTTAATGACTTCTGACCCATCACTCTTCTTAACTGCTGTCTTAAAGTCATCACTAAACTCCTGGCTAATCGGTTGTAAAAAGTTATTTTGAAGATCATACACCGCAACCAGTATGGATTTCTGAAAAAGAGATCAATCCAAGACTGTCTGGCGTGGGCGTTCGAATATATATATCAGTGCCAAAACTCTAAACAACCAATTGTTCTGCTTAAGTTGGACATTGCCAAAGCGTTTGATACCATAGAACATGAGGCCATGATTGAAATTATGAAGAACATGGGATTCAATGATAAGTGGTTGGGGTGGATCAAAGACATTTTCTCCTCCGGCAAATCCTCTGTTCTACTTAATGGAGTGCGAGGACGACAATTCCATTGCAAATGTGGTGTTCGACAGGGGGAGCCCCTATCCCCCCTCATTTTTGTCCTTGCTGCTGATCTACTACAAGCAGCTATAAATGATTCTTATAGGAGAAACGATCTGAAACTGCCTTTCAATAGACCCAACCAATCAGACTATCCGGTCATTCAGTACGCGGACGATACAATCATGTTACTACCGGCCTGTGCTGATCAAGCCACCCTAGTCAAGGAAATATTAACGTATTATGCAACCTCCATTGGACTCAAAATCAACTTCCACAAGTCAACCCTTGTTCCTCTCAATTGTGATGCTACCACTGCTCAACATATTGCTCAAATTTTTGGTTGTGTGATAGGAAAACTGCCTTTCACTTACCTCGGCCTACCCATGGGCACCTCAAAACCAACGGTGCAAGGTCTAATGCCTCTTGTCTGTGGAATTGAAAGACGTCTCTCCTCCACCCTGTCGATGATATCTTACGGAGGCAAATTGTCACTGTTGAATTCTGTCATCACGTCCTTAATAATCTTTGCGCTGTGCACTCTGAAATTACCACCAAAGATCGTTGACCTTCTTGACAAAATCAGACGGAAAGCCCTTTGGACAAAGAAAACGGATGATGGAGACAAGTGTAACTCTCTGGCCTCCTGGCAAATGGTTTGTCGCCCTAAAGATTGTGGTGGCCTTGGGGTCCTGGACATTAAAACCCAAAGTGATGCGTTACTCATGAAATACCTTCATAAATTCTACAATCATTGGGATGTGCCATGGGTGGACTTGATTTGGTCTACTTACTATGTGGACAAAATCCCTCATGCCTCAGACCTGTGTGGTTCATTTTGGTGGAAAGACATTCTCAAGCTTACTCCAACTTATCGAGGCATCTCCCATGTGGTTGTTCACTCGGGAGACACGGTCCTGATGTGGAAAGACCTATGGCTTGATGAGGTTCTGGCTGATTCACACCCACGTGCATTTTCTTATGCCAAACTTGAAGATATCTCAGTTAGAAACTTCCTTGGGAGCCAAAACCTCAATGAAACCTTTCACCTACCCCTCTCCGTGCAAGCCCATGATGGACTGCGACATATCCAGCAAATCACAGCCCATGTTGGTAACCAGGGGGATGAAGTTGAGAAGGATTAGTGGTGTTATGCCTGGGGATCTGATGTCTACACGGCCAAAAATTACTACAGATTCTATTTTCGAGATGTGTCAGCTCATAAAGCTTTTAAATGGCTCTGGAAATCTTCTGCCACAATGAAAATCAAAGTCTTTGGGTGGCTGCTTCTCTCCGATTGGCTTAACACAAGGAATATGCTCAAGGGAAGAAGCTATAACATTGGAAACAACTATGGATGCATCCTCTGTGGTAGTAATGATGAGGAAACACTTGAACATATGATCTTTCACTGCCCATTCAGCAAGACTTGCTGGGACACTTTACATATCCACTGGGCTACACAAGAAGATAGATTATTTTGGATTCAGGAAGCCAAAACTGCTTGGAACAACCCAATGTTCATGGAGATCTTCATATATGCCTCTTGGAGCCTGTGGAAAGAAAGGAATAACAAACATTTTCGAGGCATTGCTCCCTCTATCAACTCATGGGCAACAAGATTCAGAGAAGACTTCTCTCTCCTTATTTATAGGGCCAAGGAGAGACATAGAGGGTTTATTACCTCTTTCCTAGAGAATTTTGTACATCCTTAGGGTAGTCTTGTACTTTACTCACAAAAATTCATACTCTGTCTTGAATCATGGCCATGGATGTAAGGTTATGATCTTGTAAGAACTTTTTTGATACTTTAATTAATATACACAGTAGGAGCCTCTCCTACTGTTTCAGGTGTCAAAAAAACGGACACTTGGAGTTGTATCCTGATCGATACAACTAGAACTGGATACTTGTGATGAGAAATAGAATGTGATGATAACTGGATAGTATGGCTCTGGGATTGCTTTCTCGCAGGGAGTCGAGAAAGGATCTCTGGCCGAGGTTGATAACACTTTTACTACTTTACTTTATGTTACTCTTATCTCTTCTGATGCTGCAAGATGATGAAGATGCTAGTCTTCAGTTGGACTAGGTCTTCTCTCTATTCTGGCATTTTTGCAGCCCAGTCCACATATAGAGCCTTCCTTTGTTAATGTTGCATATGTAGTGTAGATCCTTCCTTGCGAGTACTTTGGATGAGTACTCACGGTTGCTTTGCTCCCCCCTTTTCCCACTTTCTTCTTCTTTCCGGTTAATGCAACCAGATGTCGGAGCCCAGGAACCAGATGCCACCGCCGATGCCTACTACTATGTGGAGACCGCCGATGACCAAGAGTAGTTAGGAGGCTCCCAGGCAGGAGGCCTTGCCTTTTCGATCGAAGTTGCTTTTGTGCTAGCCTTCTTAAGGCAAACTTGTCTAACTCGTGTCTGTAATCAGATATTGTTGCTTCCGCTACCTCTTGTGTATTCGAGATTATGTATTCGAGCCCTCTAGGCCCCTGGCTTGTAATATAAAGCTTGTATTACTTTAATTTGTGTCTAGAGTTGTGTTGTGATCGTACACATTTGTGTGTATGATTAGTGTATGATTGAATCGAGGGCGTCACACATACCTAGTTCAATATCGTTACCGGCAAGTCTCTTTACTTGTTCCGTAACACATCATCCCGCAACTAACTCATTAGTCACATTGCTTGCAAGGCTTATAGTGATGTGCATTACTGAGAGGGCCGAGAGATACCTCTCCGATACACGGAGTGACAAATCCTAATCTCGATCTATGCCAACCCAACAAACACCTTCGGAGACACCTGTAGAGCATCTTTATAATCACCCAGTTATGTTGTGACATTTGATAGCACATAAGGTGTTCCTCCGGTATTCGGGAGTTGCATAATACCATAGTCAGAGGAATATGTAAAAGTCATGAAGAAAGCAATAGAAATAAAACTAAACGATCATAATGCTAAGCTAACGGATGGGTCTTGTCCATCACATCATTCTCTAATGATGTGATCCCGTTCATCAAATGACAACACATGTCTATGGTTAGGAAACTTAACCATCTTTTATTAACGAGCTAGTCAAGTAGAGGCATACCAGGGACACTCTGTTTTGTCTATGTATTCACACATGTACTAAGTTTCCAGTTAATACAATTCTAGCATGAATAATAAACATTTATCATGATACAAGGAAATATAAATAACAACTTTATTATTGCCAGGTATATTTCCTTCAGTCTCCCACTTGCACTAGAGTCAATAATCTAGATTACATAGTAATGATTCTAACACCCATGGAGTCTTGGTGCTGATCATGTTTTGCTCGTGAGAGAGGCTTAGTCAATGGGTCTGCAACATTCAGATCCGTACGTATTTTTCAAATCTCTATGTCTCCCTCCTTGACTTGATCACAGATGGAATTGAAGCATCTCTTGATGTGTTTGGTTCTCTTGTGAAATCTGGATTCCTTCGCCAAGACAATTGCTCTAGTATTGTCACAAAAGCTTATCATTGGACCCGATGCACTAGGTATTACACCTAGATCGGATATGAACTCCTTCATCCAGACTCCTTCATTTGTTGCTTCCGAAGCAGCTATGTACTCTGCTTCACACGTAGATCTCGCCACGATGCTCTGCTTGTAACTGCACCAACTGATAGCTCCACCATTCAATGTAGATACGTATCTGGTTTGCGACTTAGAGTCATCTGGATTAGTGTCAAAGCTTGCATCGACGTAACCATTTACGACAGGCTCTTTGTCACCTCCATAAATGAGAAACATATCCTTAGTCCTTTTCAGGTATTTCAGGATGTTCTTGACCGCTGTCCAGTGATCCACTCCTGGATTACTTTGGTACCTCCCTGCTAAACTTATAGCAAGGCACAAATGAGGTCTGGTACACATCATTGCATACATGACATAACCTATGGTTGAGGCACAGGGAATGACTTTCATTTTCTCTCTATCTTCTGCAGTGGTCGGGCATTGAGTCTGGCTCAACTTCACACCTTGTAACATAGGCAAGAACCCTTTCTTTGACTGGTCCATTTTGAACTTCTTCAAAACTTTACCAAGGTATGTGCTTCGCGAAAGTCCAATTAAGCGTCTTGATCTATCTCTATAGATCTTGATGCCCAATATATAAGCAGCTTCACCGAGATCTTTCATTGAAAAATTCTTATTCAAGTATCCTTTTATGCTATCCAGAAATTCCGTATTTTTTCCAATCAACAATATGTCATCCACATATAATATTAGAAATGCTACAGAGCTCCCACTCACTTTCTTGTAAATAAAGGCTTCTCCAAAAGTCTGTATAAAACCATATGCTTTGATCACACTATCAAAGCGTATATTCCAACTCCGAGATGCTTGCACCAATCCATAAATGGATCGCTCGAGCTTGCACACTTTGTTAGCACCTTTAGGATCGACAAAATCTTCTGGTTGCATCATATACAACTCTTCTTTAATATATCCATTAAGGAATGCGGTTTTGACATCCATTTGCCAAATTTCATAATCATAAAATGCGAAAATTGCTAACATGATTCGGACGGACTTAAGCATCGCTACGGGTGAGAAGGTGTCATCGTAGTCAACTCCTTGAACTTGTCGAAAAACTTTTGTAACAAGTTGAGCTTTGTAGACAGTAACATTACCTCAGCGTCAGTCTTCTTCTTGAAGATCTATTTATTATTTATGGCTTGCCAATCATCAGGCAAGTCAACCAAAGTCCACACTTTGTTCTCACGCATGGATCCCATCTCAGATTTCATGGCCTCAAGCCATTTCGCGGAATCTGGGCTCATCATCGCTTCCTCATAGTTCGTAGGTTCGTCACGGTCTAGTAACATGACTTCCAGAATAGGATTACCATACCACTCTGGTGCGGACCATACTCTGGTTGACCTACGATGTTCGGTAGTAACTTGATCTGAAGTTTCATGATCATCATCATTAGCTTCCTCACTAATTGGTGTAGGAATCACTGGAACTGATTTCTGTGATGAACTACTTTCCAATTCTAGAGAAGGTACAATTACCTCTTCAAGTTCTACTTTCCTCCCAATAACTTCTTTCGAGAGAAACTCCTTCTCTAGAAAGGATCCATTCTTAGCAACAAATATCCTGCCTTCGGATCTGTGATAGAAGGTGTACCCAAGAGTTCCTTTTGGTATCGTATGAAGATGCATTTCTCTGATTTGGGTTCTAGCTTATTAGGTTGAAGCTTTTTCACATAAACATCGCAGCCCCAAACTTTAAGAAACGATATCTTAGGTTTCTTGCTAAACCACAGTTCATATGGTGTCATCTCAACGGATTTAGATGGTGCCCTATTTAACATGAATGCAGCCGTCTCTAAAGCATAACCCTAAAACGATAGCGGTAAATCGGTAAGAGACATCATAGATCACACCATATCTAATAAAGTACGGTGACGATGTTCGGACACACCATTATGCTGTGGTGTTCCAGGTGGCGTGAGTTGCAAAACTATTCCACATTGTTTCAAATGAAGACCAAACTCGTAACTCAAATGTTCACCTCCATGATCAGATCGTAGAAACTTTATTTTCTTGTTACGAGGATTTTCCACTTCACTCTGAAATTCTTTGAACTTTTCAAATGTCTCAGACTTATGTTTCATTAAGTAGATATACCCATATCTGCTCAAATCATCTGTGAAGGTCAGAAAATAACGATAGCCGCCACGAGCCTCAACACTCATCAGACCGCATACATCAGTATGTACTATTTCCAATAAGGAAGTGCCTCGCTCCATTGTTCCGGAGAACGGAGTCTTAGTCATCTTGCCCATGAGGCATGGTTCACAAGCATCAAGTTATTCATAATCAAGTGATTCCAAAAGCCATCAACATGGAGTTTCTTCATGCGCTTTACACCAATATGAGATAAACGGCAGTGCCACAGATAAGTTGAACTATCATTGTTAACTTTCTATCATTTGGCTTCAATATTATGAATATGTGTATCACTACGATCGAGATTCAACAAAAATAGACCACTCATCAAGGGTGCATGACCATAAAAGATATTACTCATATAAATAGAACAACCATTATTCTCTAATTTAAATGAATAATTGTCTCGCATCAAACAAGATGCAGATATAAAGTTCATGCTCAACGCTGGCACCAAATAACAATTATTCAGGTCTAAAACTAATCCCGGCTATAGATGTAGAGGTAGCGTGCCGACGGCGATCACATCAACCTTGGAACCATTTCCGGCGCACATCGTCACCTTGTCCTTAGCCAATCTTCGTTTAATCTGTAGCCCCTGTTTCGAGTTGCAAATATGAGCAACAGAACTAGTATCAAATTCCCAGGCGCTACTACGAGCATTAGTAAGGTACACATCAATAACATGTATATCAAATATACCTTTCACTTTGCCATCCTTCTTATCCGCCAAATACTTGGGGTAGTTCCGCTTCCAATGACCAGTCCCTTTGCAGTAGAAGCACTCAGTTTCTGGCTTAGGTCCAGACTTGGGATTCTTCCTTTGAGCGGCAACTTGCTTGCTGTTGTTCTTGAAGTTCCCCTTCTTCCCTTTGCTCTTTTTCTTGAAACTAGTGGTCTTGTTAACCATCAACACTTGATGCTCCTTCTTGATTTCTACCTCCGCAGTCTTTAGCATAGCGAAGAGCTCGGGAATTTTCTTTTCCATCCCGTGCATATTATAGTTCATCACAAAGCCTTTATAGCTTGGTGGCAGTGATTGAAGAACTCTGTCAATGAAACTATCATCAGGAAGATTAACTCCCAGTCGACTCAAGTGGTTTTGGTACCCATACATTGTGAGTATGTGTTCACTGACAGAACTATTCTCCTCCATCTTGCAGCTATAGAACTTGTTGGAGACTTCATATCTCTCAACTCGGGCATTTGCCTGAAATATTAACTTCAACTCCTGGAACATCTCATATGCTCCATGACATTCAAAATATCTTTGAAGTCCCAATTCCAAGCTATAAAGCATGGCACACTGAACTATCGAGTAGTCATTAGCTTTAGTCTACCAGACGTTCATAACGTCCGGAGTTGCTCCTGCAGCGGGCCTTGCACTTAGCAGTTCTTCCAGGACGTAATTCTTTTGTGCAGCAATGAGGATAATCCTCAAGTTACGGACCCAGTCCGTGTAGTTGCTACCATCATCTTTAAACTTAGCTTTCTCTAGGAACACATTAAAATTCAAGGGAACGGTAGCACGGGCCATTGATCTACAACAACATAGATATGCAAAAACTATCAGGACTAAGTTCATGATAAATTAAAGCAAAATTAATCATATTACTTTAGAAGTCCCACTTAGATAGACATCCCTCTAGTCATCTAAATGATCACGTGATCCATATCAACTAAACCATGTCCGATCATCACGTGAGATGGAGTAGTTTTCAATGGTGAACATCACTATGTTGATCATATCTATTATATGATTCACGTTCGACCTTTTGGTCTCAGTGTTCCGGGGCCATATCTGCATATGCTAGGCTCGTCAAGTTTAACCCGAGTATTCTGCACGTGCAAAACTGGCTTGCACCCGTTGTATGTGAACGTAGAGCTTATCACACCCGATCATCACGTGGTGTCTCGGAACGACGAACTGTGCAATGGTGCATACTCAGGGAGAACACTTGTACCTTGAAATTTAGTGAGGGATCATCTTATAATGCTACCGTTTGCTAAGCAAAATAAGATGCATAAAGGATAAACATCACATGCAATCAAAATATGTGACATGATATGGCCATCATCATTTTGTGCCTTTGATATCCATCTCCAAAGCATCGTCATGATCTGCATCGTCACTGGCTTGACACCTTGATCTCCATCGTAGCGTTGTTGTCGTCTCGCCAACTATTGCTTGTACGACTATTGCTACCGCTTAGTGATAAAGTAAAGCAATTACATGGCAATTGCATTTCATACAATAAAGCGACAACCATAAGGCTCCTGCCAGTTGCCGATAACTTTTACAAAACATGATCATTTCATACAACAATTTATATCCCATCATGTCTTGACCATATCACATCACAACATGCCCTGCAAAAACAAGTTAGACGTCCTCTACTTTGTTGTTGCAAGTTTTACGTGGCTGCTACGGGCTTCTAGCAAGAACCGTTCTTACCTACGCATCAAAACCACAATGATTTTTCGTCAACTGTGTTGTTTTAACCTTCAACAAGGACTAGTTGTAGTCAAATTCGATTCAACTAAAGTTGGAGAAACAGACACCCGCCAGCCACCTGTGTGCGAAGCATGTCGGTAGAACCGGTCTCATGAACGTGGTCATGTAATGTTGTCCAGGCCGCTTCATGCAACAATACCGCCGAATCAAAATAATACGTTGGTGGTAAGCAGTATGACTATTATCACCCACAACTCAATGTGTTCTACTCGTGCATATCATCTATGCATAGACCTGGCTCGGATGCCATTGTTGGGAACGTAGCATGCAATTTCAAAAAAATTCCTACGATCATGCAAGATCTATCTAGGATATGCATAGCAACGAGAGGGGGAGAGTGTGTCCACGTACCCTCATAGACCGAAAGCGGAATCGTTAGGTTAACGCGGTTGATGTAGTCGAATGTTTTCATGATCCAACCGATCCAAGTACCAAATGTATGGCACCTCCATGTTCAGCACACGTTCAGCTCGATGACGTCCCTCGAACTCTTGATCCGGCAGAGGGTCGAGGGAGAGTTCTATCAGCACGACGGTGTGGTGACGGTGATGGTGATGTGATCCACGCAGGGCTTCGCCTAAGCACTACGACGCTAAGACCGGAGGAGTAAACTATGGAAGGGGGCACTGCACACGGCTAAGAGAATAACTGTTGTGCCTTTGGGGTGCCCCTGCCCCCGTATATAAAGGAAGGGAGGAGGAGGTGGCCGGCCCTAGGGGTGGCGCGCCATGGGGGGAGTCCTACTAGGACTCCACTCCTAGTACGATTCGGCCCCCTTCCTTCCAACGGAGAGGGGAAAGGGGAAAGAGGGGAGAGGGAGAAGGAAAGGGGGGGCCGTGCCCCGACCCCTTGTCCAATTCGGATTGGGCATGGGGGAGGCGCACACCTCCTCTTGTGGCCTTCCTCCCTCTCTCCACTATGGCCCATAAGGCCCATTAACTTTCCCGGGGGGTTCCGATAGCCTCCCGGTACTTCGATAAAACCCCGAACCTCTTCGGAACCATTCCGGTGTCCGTATATAACCTTCCAATATATGAATCTTTACCTCTCAACCATTTCGAGACTCCTCATCATGTCCGTGATCTCATCCGGGACTTCGAACAAACTTCGGTCACCAAAACACATAAATCATAATACAAATCATCATCGAACGTTAAGCGTGCGGACCCTACGGGTTCGAGAACTATGTAGACATGACCGAGACACATCTCCGATCAATAACCAATAGCGGAACATGTATGCTCATATTGGTTCCTACATATTCTACGAACATCTTTATTTGTAAAACCGAATAACAACATATGTTATTCCCTTTGTCATCGGTATGTTACTTGCCCGAGATTCGATCGTCGGTATCATCATACGTAGTTCAATCTCGTTACCAGCAAGTCTCTTTACTCATTCTGTAATGCATCATCCCACAACTAAATCATTAGTCACATTGCTTGCAAGGCTTATAGTGATGTGCATTACCCAGAGGGCCCAGAGATACCACTCCGATACACAGAGTGACAAATCCTAATCTCGATCTATGCCAACCCAACAAACACCTTCAGAGACACATGTAGAGCATCTTTATAATTACCCAGTTACATTGTGATGTTTGATAGCACACAAGGTGTTGGGGATATAAATACTGAGTATAAACCGCCCAAGAGGGGCCGGGTTATACCAGTAGTGAGTTATCCATATTGAAGCCCATGAAGACAAGGAGTATGGCGCTTTACTATATAGATCTAAAAGCCCAGGGACCACAGGAAGATTAGGGCCCGCGGACATAAACCGCCGTATGATGTGTAACTTGTGTTGTAAGATAGGAAAGGGTAGAAACCGAGCCGGGCACGTTTATGAGCCGTCCGGGATTCTATAAACCTTGAGCCGTCCAGGATTCTATAAACCGCCGGGTGTCAACCTGTGTATATAAAGGGACGACCCGGCGGCGGTTCAAGGACAACAAACAACAACTCGAGAGCCAGGTCAAGCAAATTCGCTCCCTGGTCATCGAAACCCTAGCAATTCCATCACAACTGGACTAGGCTTTTACCTTCACCGCAAGGGGCCGAACCAGTATAAACTCCTTGCGTCCTTTGTCCCGCTTTAACCCCTTTAAGCTAATTACGTTGCGATCGCTCCACGAATAAGTACTCACACGAGGACATCTGTCGTGACAAAACCACGACACAAGGTGTTCCTACGGTATTCAGGAGTTGCATAATCTCATAGTCAGAGGAATATGTATTAGTCATGAAGAAAGCAATAACAATAAAACTAAACGATCATAATGCTAAGCTAACGGATGGTCTTGTCCATCACATCATTCTCTAAGGATGTGATCCCGTTCATCAAATGACAACACATGTCTATGGTTAGGAAACTTAACCATCTTTGATTAACGAGCTAGTCAAGTGGAGGCATACTAGGGACACTTTGTTTTGTCTATGTATTCACACATGTACTAAGTTTCCAGTTAATACAATTCTAGCATGAATAATAAACATTTATCATGATATAAGGAAATATAAATAATAACTTTATTATTGCCTCTAGGGCATATTTCCATCAGTAGGTGGGTAAGTCCCGTTCATTGTGTCCCTAAGAAGGGAGGTATTACTGTTGTTCCTAATGATAAGAATGAATTGATTCCACAAAGAATTGTTACAGATTATAGAATGGTAATTGATTTTCGCAAATTAAACAAAGCTACTAGAAAAGATCATTACCCTCTACCTTTTATTGATCAAATGCTAGAAAGACTATCCAAACATACACATTTTTGCTTTCTAGATGGTTATTCGGGTTTTTCTCAAATACCTGTGTCAAAAGATGATCAGGAGAAGACCACTTTTGCTTGCCCTTTCAGTACTTTCGCTTATAGACGTATGCCTTTTGGTTTATGCAATGCACCTTCTACCTTTCAAAGATGTATGACTGCTATATTCTCTGACTTTTGTGAAAAGATTGTTGAGGTTTTCATGAATGATTTCTTCGTTTACGGAACTTCTTTTGATGATTGCTTAAGCAACCTTTATCGAGTTTTGCAGAGATGTGAAGAAACTATCTTGTCTTGAATTGGGAAAAGTGCCACTTTATGGTTAATGAAGGTATTGTCTTGGGGCATAAAATTTCTAAAATAGGTATTGAATTTGATAAAGCTAAAGTAGATGCTATTGAAAAGATGTCGTGTCATAAAGATATCAAAGGTATAAGAAGTTTCCTTGGTCATGCTGGTTTCTATAGGAGGTTTATTAAAGGCTTCTCTAAAATTTCTAGGCCTCTCACTAATCTCTTACAAAAAGATGTTCCTTTTGTTTTTTATGATGATTATGTAGAGGCATCTGAAATACTTAAGAAAGCCTTGATTTCTGCACCTATTGTTCAGCCACCTGATTGGAATTTACCCTTTGAAATTATGTGTGATGCTAGTGATTATGTTGTTGGTGCTATTCTGGGACAAAGAGTTGATAAGAAATTGAATGTTATTCATTATGCTAGTAAAACTCTAGATAGTGCCCAGAGAAATTATGCTACTACTGAAAAAGAATTTTTAGCAGTTGTTTTTGCTTGTGATAAGTTCAGATCTATTGTTGATTCCAAAGTAACTGTTCACACTAATCATGTTGCTACTAAATATCTTATGGAAAAGAGAGATGGTAAACCTAGACTTATTAGATGGGTTCTCTTGTTACAAGAATTTTATTTGCATATTATTGATAGAAAGGGAGCTGAGAACCCCATTGCAGACAACTTTTCTAGGTTAGAAAATGTTCTTGATGACCCATTGCCTATTGATGATAGCTTTCCATGGTATGCTGATTATGCTAATTACATTGTTGCTAAATTTATACCACCTAGTTTCACATACCAGCAAAAGAAAAAGTTTTTCTATGATTTAAGAGACTACTTTGGGATGACCCACACCTTTATAAAGAAGGAGTAGATGGTGTTAGTAGACGTTGTGTACGTGAGCATGAACATGAACAAATCCTACACAAGTGCCACTCCGAGTTTTACGGAGGACACCATGCTGGAGATAGAACTGCACACAAGGTATTACAACCTGGTTTTTATTGGCCTACTCTCTTCAAGGATGCTCGTAAGTTTGTCTTGTCTTGTGATGAATGCCAGAGGATTGGCAATATTAGTAGACGTCGGGAAATGCCTATGAATTATTCACTTGTTATTGAACCATTTGATGTTTGGGGCTTTATTACATGGGTCCTTTTCCTTCCTATAATGGGTATACACATATTTTAGTTGCTGTTGGTTATGTTACTAAGTTGGTAGAATCTATTCCAACTAGTAGTGCTAATCATGGCACTTCTATTAAGATGCTTAAAGAAGTTATATTTCAAAGGTTTGGAGTTCCTAGATATTTAATGAATGATGGTGTTTCACATTTTATTCATGGCGCTTTCCGTAAAATGCTTGCTAAATATGATGTTAACCTTAGAATTGCATCTCCATATCATCCTCAGTCTAGTGGTCAAGTAAAATTGAGCAATAGAGAGATTAAATTGATTTTGCAAAAGATTGTCAATAGATCTAGAAAGAATTGGTCTAGGAAACTTGATGATGCATTATGGGCTTATAGAACTGCTTATGAAACCATATGGGTGTGTCTCCATATAAAATGGTTTATGGGAAAGCATTTCAGTTACCTCTTGAATTAGAACATAAGGCATATTGGGCTATTAAAGAGCTCAACTATGATTTCAAACTTGCCGGTGAGAAGAGGTTATTTGACATTAGCTTGCTTGATGAATGGAGAACCCAAGCCTATGAGAATGCCAAGTTGTTTAAAGAAAAGGTTAAAACATGTCATGACAAGAGGATACAAAAGTGTGTGTTTAATGTAGGTGATCATGTTTTGCTACACAACTCTCGTTTAAGATTTTTTTGCAGGAAAACTTCTCTCTAAATGGGAAGGTCCTTACATTATCTAGGAGGTCTATCGTTCCGGTGCCATCAAAATCAAGAACGCCGAAGGCACAAATCCAAAGGTGGTAAACGATCAAAGAATCAAACATTATATCTCAGGTACTCCCATAAATGTCGAGACCAATATAATTGACACTGTAAAAACTGAGGAGTAGATAAGGGATACTTTCCAGAATGTTTCAGACTCCAAAAAGGAACATGTATGTGGTACGTTAAGTAAACCGACTCCAAAACGTTTCCAATGGTAATTTTTCTCTGTTTTGGAATATTTAAAAAATTAGGAAAATTACAAGTAGTCCGAAAGATGCATGAGGAGACCACAAGGGTGGAGGGCGCGCATACCCCCTGGGCGCGCCCCCTGCCTTGTGGCCACCTCGTGTGCCCTCCGGACTCCATTTTCTTGCACAATACTTGTATTGGTCGGTAAAAAATCATTATCTTACAAAGGTTTTGACCACCGTACCATGACAAAATCCTCTGTTCTTGTTTCATGTTGTTTTCTTGGTAGATCTAAAAACATGTCGTCTCAAGATTCAGAAGAAGAGAGGTATGTAGCTGATTATATCACAAACCAAAAGGCATATGGGGATGTGGAACATTATGGTTGGACCAAGGGGGAAGAAGAAGATTGTGATCCAAAGGGAAAGGAGGAGACAAGCTCAGAAGAAGATGAAGACCCACTACCCCAACCCGGGGATATGCACGTGGAGTTCAAAAAGTCAAGTCTTCTGAACAAAGCAAAGAAACCCGAGATCGAGTTTATCCCTTTTCATCTCTTGCAGTAAAACAAACAGGAGCTATGTAAAAAGATATCAGGGCTTGAGCAGGAGATCGATGATTTAAGGGAGGAAAAATTCTATCCTCAAGCGGAATCTCAGGAACAAGCCTAGCTACTGCATCAACAACTCCATCATAACCATCACCTCCAAAGAAAGAAACATAAATACAATGGTATGGGCACTCCCCTTGGCAACTGCCAAGCTTGGGGGAGGTGCCCCGGTATCGTATCACCATCACACTTTTACCTTTATCATTTTTCTTAGTTCTATCCTTTTTGGTTATATCTTGATCTAGTAGAATAAAGTTTTAGTATGATCTAGCTTTGAGTTCTGTTTTGATCTCTATCCATGTAATCAAGTCCATGAGTTATATATAACAAAGAGTAGTTTTGAGTTGAGGGCTTTGGTTTCTTGCTATGATCTTGAGGGAAATAAATAAAAGAAAAGAATAAGAAGAAATAAAAAGATCATATATTGATCTTATGGAGAGTAATGACTTCACATATAAAAAGTATGGTAAATAGAAGTTTCTAAGAGTTGATAAACATAGTTTTGGTCATTGTTGTAATTAATAGGAAGTAATAAAGAAAGAGAGGCTTCACATATAGATATACTATCTTGGACATCTTTTGTAATTGTGAGCACTCATTAAAATATGACATGCTAAAAAGTTGATGTTGGACAAGGAAGACAACATAATGGGTTATGTTTTGTTATATCCGAGTAGAATTATATTGTCATGGACCATCCAACATGTTGAGCTTGCTTTTCCCTCTCATGCTAACCAAATTCATTGGACCAAGTAGATATACTACTTGTGCTTCCAAACATCCCTTAAACCAGTTTTGCCATGAGAGTCCACCATACCTACCTATGGGTTGAGTAAGATCCTTCAAGTAAGTTGTCAACGGTGCAAGCAATAAAAAATTGCTCTCTAAATATGTACGAACCTGTGATATGGAAGAAATAAAAGTGACGGACTGCATAATAAAGTTCTTTATCACAAGTAGCAATATAAAGTGATGTTCTTTTGCATTAAGATTTTATGCATCCAACCATAAAAGCGCATGACAACCTCTGCTTCCCTCTGCAAAGGGCCTATCTTTTACTTTTTTCTTCTACCCTTATACAAGAGTAATGGTGATCTTCACATTTCCTTTTTACACTTTTTCTTTTGGCAAGCACTATGTGTTGGAGAGATCCGGATATATATATCCACTCAGATGTAGGCTATCATAAAGTATTATTTTTGACATTACCCTTGAGGTAAAAGGTTGGGAGGCGAAACTATAAGCCCCTATCTTTCTCTGTGTCCGATTGAAACTTTGTACCCATAAGTATCATGTGAGTGTTAGCAATTGTGAAAGACTAAATGATAGTTGAGTATGTGGACTTACTGAAAAGCTCTTGTATTGACTCTTTCCGATGTTATGATAAATTGCAATTGCTTCAATGACTGGGATCATAGTTTGTTAGTTTTCAATGAAGTTTCTGATTCATGCTTTACCTTCTGAATGGATTGTTACTTTAGCATAAGAAATTATATGACAATATATGTTGATGTTCTAAAGATTATCATGATTCCCTCATGTACGTATTTTATTTTATCGACACCTCTATCTCCAAACATGTGGACATATTTTTCGATTTTGGCTTTCGCTTGAGGACAAGTGAGGTCTAAGATTGGGGGATTTGATACATCCATTTTGCATCAAGATTTTATATCGATATTTATTGCATTATGTGTCAGTGAGAACGACACCTATGTGATCACTGGAATCCCTTCTACGGTCGGCAGGCGTGGAGTTGTGAGGAGAGCAGGTCCAGGAGCCAGCACAAGGATCGTTTACCCAGGTTCGGGCCGCGAGGATGCGTAAAACCCTAGTCCTACTTTGGTGGATGTATTGAGTGTTCTTGAGCTTCTGAACTAGCTACTGTGGCTGCGTAGTTCCAAAAAGCCGAATCCCTCTCCTGGTCGCCTTGGGCCTCCTTTTATAGGTAAAAGGGGTTGCCACAGTGGCACACAGGAGGTGGAAAGGTCTACAGTGCGTGAGCTTATCGCACGTATTATAGGACAAGACGCATTAATGCATTGCTTAGGTGTCCCTTAGCTTTATCGTGGACGGGAGCGAGGCCCGTCCCGTCCGTTGCCGCCTCGCCTTGCTTTGACACGCGCCCAGGCCAGCGATGCATGCGGCGCCATGTAGGCAGGCAGGCAACTGAGGTGGCGCGGTGGTACGGTCTTTACGAAGATATGCATGCCACCACGCAGGTGCTTGCTGAGTTGGCGTAGAGGCCGCCTGTCGCCACGCAGGTGCCTGCCCAGCTGGTTGAGCTAGCAGCTGCTTGGGGACAGCGGTGGAGTCTTAGTCGACGTGGGCCTGGCTTTGGCCCCGCTGATGCCCTCGGCAAAGTCCTTGCCGGGGGCCCGGCAAGGGTCTTGCCATGGCATTGCAGTCGTCCCCGGCAAGGCGCTTGCCGGGGGTCTTGTGGATCTCCTCGGCAAGGATCCTGCCGAGAGTCGCCGTCTTCTGGTTCTCATCCGGTCTCATATATCTATGGTCTTGACAAAGATCTGGATGCCACCACGGAGGTGCCTCCCGAGCCCTGGTCCCAACGTAGTTGTTGACGGCGTTCGGAACCTTTGGGCTCAAGGGTGGCTCACTCTATGGGTGTTGGGCAAGTTGCTCCGGCAAGGCTCTTGCCGGTGCCGCGGAGGCCCCCCCGGCAAGGGTATTGCCGGGGGGAATCCACCTTGCCCCCCTTTGCTCTTTGTGTTTCTGGTCTTGGCGTTGCCTTGGCCATCTGGTGCTTTGGCTCCTCTCCGGCTCCCCTCCTCTACCCTGCTTAGTGTGGCCGCGGCGCGTGGCTCCGACTGCCTGTGCACAAGTAAAGGGGTACAAAGGAGTGCCCTACTTTTGTACACCAACAGGAGCGCCCGGGCCTGGGCCACACATAAGCGCGACACGTTGTTGGGCCAGGCCCAAAACGGTGCGCGGGCAGGCGGGCGGATTTTTACAGCAGTAACTCTTTGTCCGCTACGCTTCCCCACGACCCGCGTTGAACGCGTGACGTGGGGGTTCATGCGTGACGTGGGGTTCATGCGTGGGGCGGTCTCTGCACGCATGCATCACGTCATGGTTAATGGGAAAAGAGGCGGCCCGCGCCTTCCCCATAAAAATGGATAACCGCGGGTGCGCTGCTCACTTTACCCCCCTTCCTGCGTGTTCTCCAATATCAGAGACATCGCCTCCCCCTTCGTCCTCTTCCTCGAGCTTTTCGCCCTTGCTCGCCATCGCTGCGCCTTTGCTGTCCCTCGCCCCTTGCTTCTCACAGCCGCCATGGCTCCCAAATCCACCAAGGGCAAGGGAGTGGCCAAAGATGCCGGGGCGACGGAGCCACCGGAGAGTGAGCAGGCGGCGCGACGGACGCAGCTTGCCTAGTTCCCCTCACGGTCGACGCGGTCGAACTGCGGGACTACTTAAAGCCCCTGTGGGGGTGCAAGATGGGGGGGGGGGAGACGACAGGGCACCCAGCCACGCGTGTCATCCACGCCAATTGCACCGAGGCCGCCCCAAATCGATATCCATTCTTTGTTGATTACTTCTCTTGCGTCCTCTGCCCCCCTTCTCTGATTTCTTCAACGATGTCATGCACACCTACAGCTTCCACCTTCTGGATTTTACCCCAAATGCCATGGCGTGCATGGCTATCTTTGCGCACCTCTGCGAGGGTTTCGCCGGGGTGCATCCCAACACGACGCTCTTCCGCCACTACTTCTTCCCTTGGATCCAACCGGGGGCGCCATTTCCGGTTGCGTCGCCTGGATCCCACGGGCCAATGGGGAATACCAGGAGGGTGCTCAGAAGGAGAGGTGGGAAGAATGGCGGGGCAAGTTGTGATGTTGAGTGATTATGCGATCATTTTGCAGAATGTCTCAAATCATTTTGAGCATTTACAGCCGTTATGCTGTCCGAGTCATCCCAGGTTTCTAAATAGTCTGATGCATTTGCAAATCCCTTCTTTCCGTTCCCGATGTCCCTTTGGGCCAGTTCAACCACACTAATCGGTCTGTTGAGGTACTCCATTGCCTTGACATATATGTTGGAGCTATTACTATGACCATAGGTGTCTTAGAGGATCACCTAGTAATCTAGCCATGTTTTGTGTTCCAGTGTGATGATTCTGGCCATTGTTCTCGAAGCATCCCGTGATGTTATTAGTTAGTAGGTATTCCATTTCTGGGTTTTGAACCCGAGATTCACTCTACTTACCTCGTGTTGATAGTGTTGCTCGTACCTTTAGGATATTAGCAATCTTTGCGATTGTCCTCGAGGTCCATGGTATCTCATTCTTCCAGTACCATGAACCATCATGGCAGAAGTTCTTCTGAACCAAAAGATCACAATGAGGGTGCTCTTGAGGAGTACTCCATTCATATTGTGACTCTGCCAGTTCTATCATTCTGCATGGGTTATCCGGAAGAAATATGTTGAACTTGTTTGACATACTAACCCATGAATCCACAACTCAGAAAGTTATATGTTCCTTTGAGTTGTCCCTCCTTAGTTGTTTCTGACCTTCGTCTATCAATTGAGAGTCGAGGGTATATCATTGCGTTCGTTCATCAAAGTCTAATATTCCTGTAGTCCGTCAAGCCATTCTATTTTGGAATGACTAGGAGAAACAAACTCCAGTACCTTGTCCATTCTAGGATTGGGTCAAAGCAGTTGTATTCCGCAGATAAAAATGCCAATCCAGCTTTTGCTCTGTTCTACCTTGAAGTGTTACCATATTTATGTCAAGAATATTATAGGAATTGCACCATCTCTTATGAATTCTTGGTGCAGGGATACTTCTCACCATCATCATTCATTCCTCGGCCCTCGTGCTGTTGTAACCAAAATGCCGACAAGTGAATTGTGATGTGTGAAATCAATACTCCTAGCAACCCAGTTGCTTGGTAGTTAATGGACAATAATTTCATTTTTAGCGTGTTGGTTATTCAATCATCATTCTAAGACTAATCGTGCTACCTAGTCCTTATTTACGGTGCACTCTTCGATCAATGAGTTAGGTTTGTGTCAATCCCTCACCCTTTTGATCATATCGTCTTGCCCTGAAAAGCAAGGTTGTTCTCGAGCTTAGTAACATATCGGTGGTTCGTGATTTTCCGAATATCTTCTCGGAAGTATTACCAGGTTGTCCCCTGACTGTTATGTTGAGCTCGTAATCAAGTTGGTTTTCCTCTAGACCAGCCATTCTCCAAGACTCTGTGTTGGATATCCTTGAGCTAGTTGGTTAAGCTAAACAACAACTTGGAGAGTTGGAAGATGAAAGCTTGTCCAACTTAGTTAGTTCCAAAGGGATATCTTTGTGTTTGAGTGTTAGTTGAAGAAAGATGATATCTCCATCGATTGGTCCTCGTGATCAGTTGTTGGATCTATTACCTTGACAAAAATTTGACTTGAGTATGAGCTATCATCAAGTCAAACCAGAGCCAACGATGTTAGTAATGTTGTCTTACTCGTGGTTGATCCCTCGAGCATACATCATTACATCTTTTGGTCTGACCAATACTGTCACCTTGTTCACATGATGGTGGAAGTCCAGTTATATGGAAATTCCGATGAGTTGTTGTTGAGCCCATCAGCAGCATCTTGTCTCCCCCATGATTCGTGTTAAACATTGATCTAGTGTTGGAAATTTGGTAAACATTGCCTTCGTGTTCCATTCATGAAGCTTATGCTGATGGAAGAAGTCACTTCCTCGAATTCATATGCATTTGGTGCAAGCTGCTGCCGTGAGTTCAAGAAAGATTGTTTTTGTTTCCTCTGGAATCATCCCAAGTTAGTCACGCATATGTGCGAAGTACTCTATGGTTTGATAGGTTGGCCGCCTCCATTCTGTATGTGTTCCTAGCACACCAAGCCACTGATTGATTTGTTCAAGGAGAAGAAGTTTCTTCTTAAGAGCTAGACTTACGCAAGGACTTCGATATCCTCGATGATGGTTCCCCACCTGAACTCGGTAGTATTTTTATTATAAGACTACTATGTGGTCATGCTTGTCTGGGACAGCGTGTTCACATGTTGTAGAAAAACCCGCTCATGTTTTGGAGCTTGCTATCGTAGTTCATTTCCTGAGAATCTCGCAACGTTATCTCGTCTATTTGTGTTGTAATTCTTCTTTTTAGACATGTCGAGCCTGGAATATCCCGACACCAACCAGATCTGAATCTCAGGCAGATATGATGATTGGAACGTACTCCAAGAACTATAATGTTGGTCTCTCTGAAACTGGTAAAGTGGATGTCGTGGCCAACACACCCAGTCGGAAGACCTGTTATTGTAGTATCTTGATTGAGAAAGTTGGCCACCTCTCCATTGGGATTTCGCAGGATTTACTGCCTAGTTGTCCCCTTATGGATTTTGTGTTTCCGAAGTCCGACCTTTTACTTGATGTTCTAGATACCAAACCATATCTATGAATGGGTTACGCTAGCACATCAAGGAGAACATTATAAGCGGAGTGCTAAAATGTCTCTCGGTCGATCATCCAGATTCTGATCCCTTAGCCTCGTTAAGGTGAAATGTGAGAAGGTGTTATCTTCCTTTGCATCTGCATCGTCCATCACTAGTAATCATGGTAGTATGTCGTGTGGTCAGGATCCTTGCCACGGATGTTGGTAAAACCTTGATGAATATGGAAATGCTCAAGTTCTTGAGAGCATGCTCAGACACTAGGTTACATCCTCGGTATCAATTGGAATGTGCCTTCCGTTGCCAAGTTGTCTTATAACTCTAGTTTCCTTTCCAAGCAGAGTATGTCATTCCTTCTAACTCCTTCAGATGATCGTTTGTGATTGCCTTAGGCTGGAATAAAGAGTTCCAATGATCTCAGAATCAAAAGTAATTCTTTTTGCCACTTAAGGGAATATTTCTGCGAGTCACCTTCCTTAAGATGTCTCGTTATGGTATCATGGCAACTCAACTCCTCGCTACGTTGACAACCATTCACCACCTTCTTAAGTGTGGAATTGTGTCTACGTAGTGAACCTTCGTCATCTGTTACACTCCATCCCTCTGGATATATGTTTCATGTCTCAGCTCGAGAAATGTTCAATGTCTCATTCCCTGAGTTGATCGTTGGTTGTTAGATCTTCGAAAAGATCGATCCTTCTATAGTTTTTCCTTTCTTCTTGTTGTCCTCATAGTTGGAGTTCTCAGAGCATGACATCGAGACAAAGATCGTGAACGAATCAATGTTCTTATGAGGTGCAACCTGGATCGTGAAGATTGTGTTAGTTTGCATTCCCCCTTCTATCTTACCTCATGACTTGAATCTCGGGACGAGATTCTTGTTTAGTGGGGGGTGAGTTGTCACGACCCTAGATTTGCTTGTAACTAGTTGCATGAAAGCATTCATGTCATCATGTTTAAATTTAATAAATTTGAAATGGGGATTGATAAACCCTAGCACAAATGCAATTCAAATAGGTTCAACCAAAATATTTGCAATAACCTGAAAATATCCTTTTAAAATGTTCATGATTTATGGAAAAAGGTGAAAGCCTCTACCAAAGATGATGCATATTTTTCTAGGACATTTTGGTCATTGAATTAAATCATTATAGTATTTGAATTGGAGCTATTAAATCCTATAAAATATTTGGTAGCTCCAAATATTCTGAAACTTGCTGAGGGCCTCTGAAACAATTCAGTTACTTCCCACAAATATTTTCAGGATTTATAAAGTTGATTTGGTTTTAAAAACTAAATCAGAAACAAACTGCAAAATAGAAAAGACAAATATAATAGAAATGGAGCAGAGGAGAGAAACGTAACCTTTCTTACCTGGACCTGGCCCAGTTGGCCCATCCCGCCAACCCACCTTGCCAGTCGTCTCCTAGCTTTTGCTAGAAGGACGACGCCGTGTCGACGCGCACGCAACCGAGCTCCACCTCCTGTTTCCACCTCCTGCTTTCGCCCCGCCCTCGTTAGAGCGCCTGGAGACGCCCAGTACATTCACCCTCTCTCCCCCCGCCTCTCTGGTGCCTCTCTCCCTCTCTAGCCCCTGCTCCCCGCGACCACCCGAGAGCCCCGCCGGCCACCGCTGCCGCCCGCATAGCCATCGCCATCCCCTTGCCCCCCTGCCATGTCCATACGAACCGCATCAACGCCGAGCCTCTACAAGAAGAAGATCGGGACCGCGGAAGCTCTACGTCATCGGCATCAAGCTCGTCCCCGCCGCCTTTCGTCGAAGCTCATCGGCGTCGATCCGTCGTCTCCGGAGCGTCCCCGGACACACCGAGCTTCTCCTCGTCACCACCGTGAGGTCCTCTCCCATCTCCCCTCTGTCCCCTACTCAAACTCACGCCGTAGCCGCTGTTCCACCGCAACCGAAGCTTGCCGCCACCGTGGCTCCTCGCTGCCGTGGCCAGGGCACCCAAAGCTCGCATCCGAGCACATCATTGTGCTCCTACTGGTCCGTAGTTGCCGCCCCGCTGCTTAACTTGCTCCGCCACATGCTCTAGCCGCAGCTGCCGCACACACCGAACTCCGGCCACCGCCGCAAGCTCTGTTTCGGCGAGCTCCGGTCATCCTAGCTGCTGCCGCTTGCTGGAATGGATGCGCGCGTGTGCCAGCAATCCGTAGCCGCAAACCGCGCGCCAAACCATCGCCCGTGGCACAAATCCGAGCCGCGCCGCCGCCGTTTGGGTCACCGTCGGCCAGGCTCCGGCGATTGCCGACGTGGCCGTCATTAGAGCCTGATGACGCCGCTAATTAAACCCCACCGTCAAATGACAGACGGGCCCCACTGGATTAATTGACCAGTTAATGGAATTAGTTAGAATTAGTCTAATTCTGCTGGACCCACGCGTCAGCATTGACTCTGCTGACGTCATCGTTGACCTGTCCCACCTGTCTGTGACTCGAGCTAGCACCGTGAGACTGACCAGTGGGGCCCACTGGTCAGGTTTGACCCGAACCAGCCCTTTGACCTGCTGATGTGATGCTTACTCATTGCTGACGCAGTAAAGGAATTTCTGGATTAAATCTAATTCAGGAAATTCCAGAAAATGATTTGAACTTCTAAAAATCATAGAAATTCAACCGTAGCTCCAAATGAAACAAGTTATATATGAAAAATGATCAGAAAAATTCAATCTATCCATCTGCACTGGTTTCATGCAGGATAAAGCAACTTAAACCTGCTTTTTATATCAAAACATGATAAGGCACTATTTAAATTCATAATTTGAGTTGGGATTGAACCTTTGGTTCAAAATGACCCAAACCCATCTGGTTGTAGTTGCATTAGGCCAACACACTCATATTACCATGTCATGATCATGCATCATATTGTTGCATTGCATTGATTGTGTTCTTTCTGTGTTTGCCGGTATTTGTCCCCTCTCGATAGACGTGGTTTCGATGATGAGACCGATGACACCGATGAAGAGCTATAATATCGTCAGAAGTGCCAGGCAAGCAAAACCCCCTTGTTCATTCCGATACAGTCCCACTCTCTCGCTTCTTCTCTCTTTTACTGCATTAGGACAACAGCGATTCAACTGTTACATGCTGCGGTAGTTGAACCCCTTTCCTTTGCATGACCTGTCATTGCCACAGTAAATAGATGAAACCCACTAGCATGAGTAGGAGTTGTTTGAGCCCTGATGTGCCTACTCATTCATGCTTGCTCGTCATGCCTGCTATTGCTTAGAGTTGTGTCAGGTCTGATTCATCGGGAATGAATTGGAATGTGGTGAACATGTCCTACTGTTGAGAGCTAAGTGTGTGAACACGATTTGGTAAGGGTAGCGGTGAGAGGCCATGTAGGAGTACATGGTGGGTTGTCTCATTGCAGCCGTCCTCAGGAAATGAGTTTTGTGTTTGTGATCCATGAGCAGTTACTACCACACATTGGGTTCCGGTAACTCGACCCCTCTCGACTTATTAATCAACTTGATCTCTGTCCAGGAGTTGCAACTAGTTTCTGGTGTTTGTAGGTAGTGTTAGTAGTCTACCAAGTGGCACCCGGTACAGGTGGGCTTGGGACAGACTAGGCACAGTGGCACGGTGTACCAACTGGCACCCGGTTGGTGGGCTTGGGAACCCTGCTCACATCGTTTGGGGCCGTGAGCGACACCCCGGCCGGATCTCCTTGCGGATGGAACCCGAATAGGCGATAAACCTGGACAAGAGACTTGTATGGTTAGTAAGGTCGTGGCCGACTCCCTCGCCCGGCTTCCGCTTGAAGGTTGCCGAGGTACATGACGTGTACAGGGCGATAAGTGGCGAGAGCGTGTGTGAAGAAGTACACCCCTGCAGGGTTATCATTATCTATTCGAATAGCCGGATTCCTCGGATATGGAAACTTGGAACCCTTGCATAGTTCATAGACAAGTGAAAGTGGATACTCTAAAATGCGCAAGATAAGCGTGAGTGCTATGGATGGCGTTCTCGTAGGAAGACATGAGCGAATCCATAGTGGTGTATTGATATGGTGAATATGTGGACTCGGGTGCGCCACCTCAAAAGAGTTACTTGCAGTCATAGTTCAGGTTAGCCACTAAGTCAAAGCTGGCTTGCTGCAGTTAAACTCCACCACCCCCTTTATTGATACCGATGCATATGTAGCTAGTTCTGATGTAAGTCTTGCTGGGTACATTTGTACTCACGTTTGCCTATTTTATGTTTTTGCAGAGAGACGTCAGTCTCGCTAGTAGTACCGCTTGGACTTCGACGTTTAGCTTGATACCTCAGCTACGATCTTGTGCCCTCGGCAGGATCTGGTAAGATAGTCAGGATTCTCAGCCTTTTCCATTTGTAGATGTCTGTGCTCAGAAATGTGAAGCTTCCGCATGTGTTTTGCTTGTATGCTCTGAATGATGGGTCATGTGTCCCCTGTTTGTATTTAATGCTACGTGGCTCTTCTGGGCCTTTATCTATATGAGTTTGCGTTATGTTGTGATGCCATGTTGTACATCACATACTTGCATGTTATGCGTACGTGTGACATGTATTGCTATGTGTGGGATCCGACAATCTAGTTGTTTATCCTTGTCGGCCTCTCTTATGGGGAAATTGTCGGTGTACTAAAGTAGGGGTACTGTAGTATCCCGAACTTGTGCACGGGCAGTCGCAGCACCCCGCGGCAAGGCCCGCCAGGTGATCACCAAGGCTCTCTATGGTTCCTTTGGAGCCATTCGAGAACAAAATATTTAAGTCAAGAAGACAAGTCCCTGGCAAGAGGAGCTTGCCGGCAAGGCCATTCAAGGTACAAGACCCCGGCAAGAGGAGCTTGCCGGGAAGCCCAACAAGAGCATCTCAAAGAACCTGCCGCGGCACGCCACGCGTCCCGGCAGGACCCGGTGAGCGACAAGTTCCCGGGCGCGACAAGGCAACGGCCGCGGCAAGGCACTTGCCGCGGCAGGCAGCCACTCTGTACCCGCGCTCCAGCTCACCCACCTACGTGTCGCTCCCAGACCCTTCCCAGCGTACGTGGCGGGAGGCTGTGCAGCCAGGGGTACACTATGGCATGCAGCGCTGACAGGATCGCCATCGTGGCGAGCGATAGCGCCCCTGACGGTCCCTTTTCTGCACCGTCTGGGCGACGTAGACGGGCATTTAATGCCTTTGTCCCCTGCCGTCAGGGTTAGGTATGATACACTGTATAGGTAGCTGTACCTACCGCAGCATATCTACACTTTTACCCTTACCTACGTTGCCACCTGTTGGAGACCCCTTGGACATATAAAAGGAGGCCCATGCACAACGTAGGGGGGGATCGATCCTCAGAGAAGCGCTCGGTCTCTTTAGCTGCTCGAGTGCACTGTAGCACTCGGCGCTCCCGAGCGAGAACTCAATACAATCCACAAAGCAGCAGTAGGAGTATTATCTCTCCGGAGAGCTCCGAAGCTGGGTAAAAACCCCTCGCGTGCCTCGCCTCGATCCGCTCTTTGCGCGGCCTCCGCCCCCCGCCAAACCGAGAAGGGGCTCCGTCCCCATAGGTGCTCGAGGAGTCAGAATCCCCGACAGAAATGTAGTCTAGTGCCTCGTTGAGCCATAGTAGTCCGCTACAGCCCGGTTCACCGGAGTCCTGCTAGCCCAGCACTACTGTTCAGGACACTTGACTGGCCGGCATGTGTTTCACTTCGTTCCTGTGTCTGTCCCTTCGGGGAAATGTCACGCGGTGACATCCGGAGTCCTGCCTAGCCTACTACAGCCTGGGTTACCGGAGTCCTGTTTGCCCAGTGCTACAGCCCGGATTCACACGCTGTTGACCGACATGCTCGAAGTTGATTCATGTATGCCTGTCCCGATGGGTTAGTGCCGCTTTGGCTTCACGACTAGCGATGTCGGCCCGGGTTCTCTGTCATATGGATGCTAGCGACACTATCATATACGTGAGCCAAAAGGCGCAAACGGTCCCGGGCCAGGTAAGGTGGCACCCGTGGGAATACCGTGCGTGAGGCCGCAAAGTGATATGATGTGTTACATGCTAGATCGATGTGGCTTAGGATCGGGGTCCTGACAGGCCTACTCTCTTCAAGGATGCCCGTAAGTTTGTCTTGTCCTGTGATGTATGCCAAAGAATTGGTAATATTAGTAGACGTCAAGAAATGCCTATGAACTATTCACTTATTATCGAACCATTTGATGTTTGGGGATTTGATTATATGGGACCTTTTCCTGCCTCTAATGGATATACACATATTTTAGTTGATGTTGATTACCTTACTAAGTGGGTAGAAGCTATTCCAACTAGTAGTGCTAATCATAACACTTCTATTAAAATGCTTAAAGAAGTTATTTTTCCGAGGTTTGGAGTCCCTAGATATTTAATGGCTGATGGTGGTTCACATTTTATTCATGGTGCTTTCCGGAAAATGCTTGCTAAGTATGACGTTAATCATAGAATTGCATCTCCTTATGACCCTCAGTCTAGTGGTCAAGTAGAATTGAGTAATATAGAGCTCAAATTAATTTTACAAAAGACTGTCAATAGGTCTAGGAAGAATTGGTCTAAGAAACTTGATGATGCATTATGGGCTTATAGAACTGCATATAAAAATCCTATGGGTATGTCTCCGTATAAAATGGTTTATGGAAAAGCATGTCACTTACCTCTCGAACTAGAACATAAGGCATATTGGGCTATTAAAGAGCTCAACTATGATTTCAAACTTGCCGGTGAGAAGAGGTTATTTGATATTAGCTCACTTGATGAATGGAGAACCCAAGCTTATGAAAATGCCAAGTTGTTTAAAGAAAAAGTTAAAAGATGGCATGACAAAAGGATACAAACGCGTGAGTTTAATGTAGGTGATTATGTATTGCTATACAACTCTCGTTTAAGATTTTTTGCAGGAAACTTTCTCTCTAAATAGGAAGGCCCCTACGTTATCGAGGAGGTCTATTGTTCTGGTGCCATAAAAATCAACAACTTCGAAGGCACAAATCCGAAGGTGGTAAACGGTCAAAGAATTAAACATTATATCTCAGGTAATCCCATAAATGTTGAAACCAATATTATTGAAATCGTAACCCCGGAGGAATACATAAGAGACACCTTCCAGAACGTTTCAGACTCTGAAAAGGAATAGGTATGTGGTACGGTAAGTAAACCGACTCCAAAACAATTTTAAGGCAATATTTCTCCGTTTTGGAATATTTAGAAAAATAGAAAAAATAAGCAGCAGTCCGGGAAGGACACGAGGGCCCCACGAGGGTGGAGGGTGCGCCCTACCCCCCTGCGCGCACCCCCTACCTCGTGAGCACCTCGTGTGCCTTCCGGACTCCGTTTTCTTGCACGATACGTATTTTGGTCGGTAAAAATTCACTATATATTCTCCCGAAGGTTTTGACTCCTGTATCTCGCAAATATCCTCTGTCCTTGTTTTGAGCTGTCCCGCTGCAGATTAGATCAACATGTCGTCCTAGGATTCAGAAGGAGAAAGCTATGTGGATGATTACTTAGCAAATCCCAAGGTCTATGGAGATGTGGAACACGATGGTTGGACCACGGAGGAAGAAGAGGACTATGAACCCAAGGGGAAGGAGGAGATGAGCTCAGATGAAGATGAAGCCCCATTACCTCAACCTAGGGATATGCACGTGGAGTTCAAAAAGTCAAGTCTCCCTGATAGGGTAAAGAAACCAATGTTCGAGTTTATCCCTTTTCGTCTCTTGCAGTAAAATAAGCAAGACCTATGCAAAAAGATATTAACCCTGGAGTGGGAGATTAATGATCTGAGGGATCAAAATGCCGTCCTCAAGCGCAAATTAAGGGAGAAGTCTATGCCATCAACTAAGTCAACGACACCTCCGACTTCTTCACCAACAAAGGAGACATAATCACATGGGTATGGGCACTCCCCTTGGCAACTGCTAAGCTTGGGGGAGGTGCCCCGGTATCGTATCACCATCACACTCCTATCTTTACCGTTTTTCTTAGTTCGATCCTATTAGTAGTATCTTAATCTAGTAGAATAAAGTTGATCTCGTTTTGAGTTTTGCTTTATGATCTATCTATGTAATCAAGTCCGTGAGCTATATATAATAAAAGTTAGTGTTGAGTCAAGGGCTTGATTATTTTGCTATGATCCTGAGTGAATAAAAGAAAAGAAGAAAAAGAATAAAAAGAAACAAAGAGTTCATATTGATCTTATTGAGAGTAATGACTTCACATAGAAAGAGTATGATGATTAAAAGTTGTTGGGGGTTGGCAGAAATAGCTTTGGTCATCGTTGCAATTAATAGGAAGTAATAAGGAAAGAGAGGTCTCACATATAAATATATTATCATTGACATCTTTCATGATTGGGAGCACTCATTAAAATATGACATGCTAAAGAGTTGATGTTGGACAAGGAAGACAACGTGATAAGTTATGTTTTCTTATATCTGAGATAAAGTATGTTGTCATGGATCCTCCAATATGTTGAGCTTGCCTTTCCCCCTCTTGCTAGCCAAATTCTCAGCACCAAGTAGAGATACTACTTGTGCTTCCAAATACCCTTAAACCAGTTTTGCCATGAGAGTCCACCATACCTACCTATGGATTGAGTAAGATCCTTCAAGTAAGTTGTCATCGGTGCAAAGCAATAAAAATTGCTCTAAATATGTATTATCGATTGGTGTGGGAGAAATAAGCTTTATACGATCTTGTGATGTGGAAGTAATAAAAGCGACGGACTACATAATAAAGGTTCATATCACAAGGGGCAATATAAAGTGACGTTCTTTCGCATTAAGATTTTGTGCATCCAACCATAAAGGCGCATGGCAACCTCTGCTTCCCTCTGCGAATGGCCTATCTTTTATTATTATCTTATACCTTATGCAAGAGTCATGGTGATCTTCACCTTTCCTTTTTCATTTTATCCTTTGGCAAGCACAGCATGTTGGAAAGATTCTGATATATGTACCTAATTGGATGTAGGGGAGCATGAGTTATTATTGTTGACATTACCCTTGAGGTAAAAGGTTGTGGGGCGAAACTATAAGCCCCTATCTTTCTCTGTGTCCGATTAAAGCTTCATAACCAGAAGTATTGCATGAGTGTTAGCAATTATGAAGGACTAGATGATAGTTGAGTATGTGGACTTGCTTTTAAGCTCTGACATAGACTCTTTCTGATGTTATGATAAATTGCAATTGCTTCAATGATTGATGTTATAGTTTGTTGGTTCTCAATAAGGTTTCTGATTCATAATTTTGATTGTGAATAGATCATCACTTGAACATAAGTAATCATTTGAAAATATCTATATATGTTTCTGTTATGAGAATAATCATGATGCCTTCATGTCCGTATTTTATTTTTATCGACACCTCTACCTCTAAACATGAGGACATATTTATCGTTATCGGCTTTCGCTTGAGGACAAGCGAGGTCTAAGCTTGGGGGAGTTGATACGTCCATTCTGCATCATGCTTTTATATCGATAGTTATTGCATTATGGGTTGTTATTTCACATTATGTCACAATACTTATGGCTATTCTCTCTTATTTTACAAGGTTTACATAAGGAGGGAGAATGCCGGCAGCAGGAATTCTGGGCTGGAAAAGGAGCAAATATTAGAGACCTATTCTGCACAACTCCAAAAGTCCTCAAACTCCACGGAATATCTTATGATAAATAATAAAAAATCCTCGCCTAAGATGAAGACTAGGGGGCCCACACCCTGTCCACGAGGGTGGGGGGCGTCCCCCCTAGGGCGCGCCCCCTACCTCGTGGGCCCCCTGTTGGCCCTCCGATGCCCATCTTCTGCTATATGAGGTCTTTCGTCAAGAAAAAATTAAGAAGGAACCTTTCGGGACGAGACTCCGCCGCCACGAGGCGGAACCTTGGCGGAACCAATCTAGGGCTCCGGCAGAGCTGTTCTGCCGGGTATACTTCCCTCCGGGAGGGGGAAATCATCGCCATCGTCATCACCAACGCTCCTCTCATCGGGAGAGGGCAATCTCCATCAACATCTTCACCAGCACCATCTCATCTCAAAACCCTAGTTCATCTCTTGTATCCAATTCTTGTCTCCAAGTCCGGGATTGGTGCTAGTAGGTTGCTAGTAGTGTTGATTACTCCTTGTAGTTGATGCTAGTTGGTTTATTTGGTGGAAGATCATATGTTCAGATCCTTTATGCATCTTATTACCCCTCTGATTATGGACATTAATATGCTTTGTGAGTAGTTACGTTTGTTCCCGAGGACAAGGGACAAGTCTTGCTATTGGTAGTCGTGTGAATTTGGTATTCGTTCGATATTTTGATGAGATGTATGTTGTCTAGCCTCTAGTGGTGTTATGTGAACGTCGACTACATAACACTTCACCATTATTTGGGCCTAGAGGAAGGCATTGGGAAGTAATAAGTAGATGATGGGTTGCTGAAAGTGCAACTATCCCTAGGTGGTTTTGGTAATTCATAACAACATATAGCTCATTGAGCTAATGCTATTCCAAGATGATTATTTCAGGAAAGCTCAATGATTGGCATGGCATGGATGATGAAAGTAGATCCCTCAAAATGCTAAGGCCAAAAGATTGGCTCAAGCTCAAAAGCTCAAGACTCTTCATTTTACATTTTAGTGATCCAAGATCACATTGAGTCTATAGGAAATGCCAATACTATCAAGGAGGGATGAGGTGTTGCTTAATGAGTCTCTTGCTTCATGTGCTTAGTGATATGCTCCAAAACCCTCAACTACTTTCCCATATCCACATTTGACCTAAACCCAAAGCCAAACTCGGACCTACCTATTCTTTCAGTCCGGTGCCACCGAGTTTCATTTGTCATAAGCCACTGCCAAACCCTAGCAAATCGGTTCTACCGATAGGGATCTCGGTCTCACCGAGATGGGATTGCAATTTCTCTCTTTCCTTTTCATAAATTTTTGGTCTCACCGAAAGAGCGGATCGGTCCCACCGAGATTGCAATGTAAACTCTCTGTTTCCTTTTTGTAACTTTTCGGTCTCACCCAAAGAGCAAATCGGTCCCACCGAGTTTACCTGACCAACTCTCTGGTTAGCTTATTACCAAATCGGTCTCACCGAGTTTGTGTAATCGGTCTCACCGAGATTACGTTATGCCCTAACCCTAACCATATCGTTCCTACCGAGTTGCATGTCAGTCCCACCAAAAATCTCTAACGGTCACTAGGTTTACTAAATCGGTCCGACCGAGTTTGTTGATTCGGTCCCACCGAGATTGGTAAATTGTGTGTAACGGTTGGATTTTGTGTGGAGGCTATATATACCCCTCCACCTCCTCTTCATTCGTGGAGAGAGCCATCAGAACACATCTACACTTCCAACTCATATGTTCTGAGAGAGAACCACCTACCCTTGTGTTGAGGCCAAGATATTCCATTCCTACCTTATGAATCTTGATCTCTAGCCTTCCCCAAGTTGCTTTCCACTCAAATCTTCTTTCCACCAAATCCAAATCCTATGAGAGAGAGTTGAGTGTTGGGGAGACTATCATTTGAAGCACAAGAGCAAGGAGTTCATCATCAACACACCATTAGTTACTTCTTGGAGAGTGGTGTCTCCTAGATTGGCTAGGTGTCACTTGGGAGCCTCCGACAAGATTGTGGAGTTGAACCAAGGAGTTTGTAAGGGCAAGGAGATCGCCTACTTCGTGAAGATCTACCGCTAGTGAGGCAAGTCCTTCGTGGGCGATGGCCATGATGGGATAGACAAGGTTGCTTCTTCGTGGACCCTTTGTGGGTGGAGCCCTCCGTGGACTCGCGCAACCGTTACCCTCCATGGGTTGAAGTCTCCATCAACGTGGATGTAGGATAGCACCACCTATCTGAACCACGCAAAACATCCGTGTCTCCAATTGCGTTTGAATTCTCCAAACCCTTCCCTTTACATTCTTGCAAGTTGCATGCTTTACTTTCGGCTGCCTATATACTCTTTGCATGCTTGCTTGAATTGTGTGATGATTGCTTGACTTGTCCTAAAATAGCTAAAATCTGCCAAGAAGTAAAACTAGGAAAAGGTTAAGTTTTTATTTGGTCAAGTAGTCTAATCACCCCCCCTCTAGACATACTTTCGATCCTACAAGTGGTATCAGAGCCTTGGTCTCCATTTGCTTTGATTTCCATAGCTTTTGGTGGTCATAGCCTTGGTTTCACAACCTAGGAGAGTATGGCATCTAGCGAGGGAAATTATCACCGTAGAGGTCCTTACTTTGATGGTACTAATTTTGCTAGTTGGAAGCATAAAATGAAAATGCATATTCTCGGACATAACCCCGCCATTTGGGCTATTGTGTGTGTTGGTTTGCAAGGTGACTTCTTTGATGGGAAAGAACCAAACTGTCAGGACCCCGATCCTAAGCCACATCGATCCAGCATGTAACACATCATATCACTTTGCGGCCTCACGCACGGTACTCCCACGGGTGCCACCTTACCTGGTCCGGGACCGTTTGCGCCTTTTGGCTCACGTATATGATAGTGTCGCTAGCATCCATATGACAGAGAACCCGGGCCGACATGGCTAGTCGTGAACCCAAAGCGGCGCTAACCTATGAGGACAGGCATACATGAATCACATCGAGCATGTCGGTCATCAACGTGTGAATCCGGGCTGTAGCACTGGGCTAACAGGACTCCGGTAACCCGGGCTGTAGCAGGCTAGGCAGGACTCCGGATGTCACCGCGTGACATTTACCCGAAGGGACAGACATAGGGACGACGTGAAACACATGCCGGCCAGTCAATGTGTTCCGAGCAGTAGTGCTGGGCTAGCAGGACTACTATCGCTCAGAAGCACTAGACTTACATTTCCTCATATGAAAGGCTGCCAAGGATAAACAACTAGATAGTCGGATCCCACACATAGCAAGCATTTCAATCATACACACAATATGCTCGATATGTGTAGATACAACATGGCATCACAACAAGACTCTACGACTCAAGTATTTATTCATTAGGCTCCGAGGAGCGAGATATTACAAACATGGGTCTCATGACCCAACATTCAGAGCATACAAGTCAAACACATGCGGAAGCTTAACATGTCTGAGTACAGACATCTACAAATGAAAAAGGCTGAGAAGCCTGACTATCTACCAGATCCTGCCGAGGGCACAAGATCGTAGCCGAGGTATCAAGATAAACGTCGAAGTCCAATCGGTACTACTAGCGAGACTGAAGTCTCTCTGCAAAACATAAAATAGGCAAACGTGAGTACAAATGTACCCAGCAAGACTTACATCAGATCTAACTACATATGCATCAGTATCAAAAGGGGGTAGTGGAGTTTAACTGCAGCAAGCCAGCTTTGACTCGGTGGCTAACCTGAACTACGACTGCAAGCGACTCTTTTGAGGTGGCGCACACGAGTCCACATATTCACCATCCAATACACCACTATGGATCCACTTCCATCTCCCTACGAGAAGGCCATCCATAGCACTCACGCTTATCTTGCGTATTTTAGAGTATCCACTTTCACTTGTCTATGAACTGTTATAGGCAACCCAGAAGTCCATTACCGCAGACACGGCTATTCGAATAGATGATGTTAACCCTGCAGGGGTGTACTTCTTCACACACGCTCTCACCACTTATCGCCCTGTACGCGTCATGTACCTCGGCAACCTTCAAGCGGAAGCCGGGCGAGGGAGTCGGCCACGACCTGACTAACCACGCAAGTCTCTCGTCCAGGTTTATCGCCTATTCGGGTTCCATCCGCAAGGAGATCCGGCCGGGGTGTCGCTCACGGCCCCAAACGATGTGTGCATTGTTCCCAAGCCCACCTCGACGGGTAGATCTACGCTTGGTACACCGTGCCACTGTGCCTAGTCTGTCCCAAGCCCACCTGTACCGGGTGCCACTTGGTAGACTACTAACACTACCTACAAACACCAGAAACTAGGTGCAACTCCTGGACAGAGATCAAGTTGATTAATAAGTCGAGAGGGGTCGAGTTACCGGAACCCAATGTGTGGTAGTAACTATTCATGGATCACAAACACAGAACTCAGTTCCTGAGGACGGCTGCAATGAGACAACCCACCATGTACTCCTACATGGCCTCTCACCGCTACCTTTACCAAATCGTGTTCACACACTTAGCTCTCAATAGTAGGACATGTTCACCACATTCCAATTCATCCCCGATGAATCAGACCTGACTCAACTCTAAGCAATAGCAGGCATGACAAACAAGCATGAATGAGTAGGCACATCAGGGCTCAAACAACTCCTACTCATGCTAGTGGGTTTCATCTAATTACTGTGGCAATGACAGGTCATGCAAAGGATAAAGGGGTTCAACTACCGCAGCAAGTAACAGTTGAATCGTTGTTGTCTTAATGCAGTAAAAGAGAGCAGGAGCGAGAGAGTGGGATTGTATCGGAATGAACAAGGGGGTTTTGCTTGCCTGGCACTTCTGAAGATAACATTGAGTCTTCATCAGTGTCAACGATCACATCGTCGGAACCACGTCTATCGAGAGGGGACAAACACCGGCAACTGAGAAAGAACACAATCAATGCAATGCCACAATATGATGCATGATCATGACATGGCAATATGCTGTGATTTGAGCTAATGCATCTAGCTATGATTTAAATGAAGTTGGTTTGAATACATGATTCAAAATCCAACTCCATATATGATTATTTAAATGTCCTTTATTTGTTTTGTCCAAAACAGAGGACAAACATTGTTCAAACATGCATGAAAATGGTACAGATGGATTCCTTGAATTTTTCTGATAATTTTTCATATATAAATCTTTTCATTTGGAGCTATAGATTAATTTCTATGATTTTTCAAAGTTTTGGATATTTTCTGAATTAAACAAATCATTTAAGATTTATTTAAATTCCAGAAAAGGATTACTGCGTCAGCCTGACATCATCATGACGTCAGCAGGTCAACGGAGCGCGGTCCAGGTCAAACCTGACCAGTGGGGTCCACTGGTCAGTGTCTCAGGGCCAGTTAGGGTCACTGACATGTGGACCCAGTCAATGGCCACGTCAGCATGGTCAACGCTGACGCGTGGGGCCGCTCTGGTTTAGTTAATCCTAAGCAGAAATAAAACTGGGGTTAATTAGGGTGTGGGGCCCAGGTGTCAGTGAGAGAGGGGGTTAGTTAGTGGCGTCATTAGCCACTAATGACGGCGCCACGTCAGCACGCCGGATTGTCGCCGGCGACGACCTCAAGCCGCGGCGGAGTCCGTTCGGGATTGAGCTACGGGCGACGGTTTCGGGCGAGGTTTGCGGCTATGGGTTGCTGGCACACGCGCGCATCCAGTGGTGGCCACGGGAGGGAGCGAAGTGGACTGTAGCGGCGGTGGCGACGACGACTGCGGTGGCCGGAGTTCGGTCGACCTCGGGGATGGGGCTACGGGGCAGGGCAGGGCAAATGGGTGGTTGCGCTCGTTTACTGGGAGCATTCTTAGCGCGTTGACGGGCTCGAACGCGAGGTTTGTCCTCAGCAACGACGGCGACGGCATGGACGCCGGCGATGAGCTCACGGCCATGGTTGGGAGCGAGGCTAGCGAGCGGGAACGAGAGAGGGAGAAGAGGGGTTCGACGCGGGAGCTCACGGGGATTCCAGTGGAGCAGACGGCATGGCCGGGGACGCGTTGATGGCGACGGGGCGGCGAAGACGATCTCCGACGACCGGAGATGAAGACGGCGGCGAGGCGGCTCTCCAGGGCCTCCCGAGGCGCGTGGCTTGACGGAGAGGTGGAGGACGACGTGGCGGAGCTTATGGGCTCGAAGAGAGGGCGAGGGGGAGGCGGTGGCCGTGGCAATGGCGTGCGGCGGTGACGAACTCCGCTCGGGCGCGAGTGAGGAAGCAGAGGAGAGGGCGGGAGAGACAGAGAGCGAGGGAGAGGAGCAAGGGGGCTGCGTGGCGTCGCGGGAGGGCGTCCAGAGCGACGAGGGGAGGCGGCAAGCAGGCAGGGTGGTGGCGTGGCGAGCTCGGCGGCGTCGCGGTGTCCCTCCTCTGCCTACTGGCAGAGGTTGAGGACGACCGCTTCGCCCTGGTGGGCTGGGCCGGCAACAGGTAGGTTGGCCGAGGTAAGTGCCAGGTTAGTCCTTCTCTCTCTCTCTTTTATTGTTTTTGTTTTCTATTTTGTGATACTGTTTTGGGCTTTAATAAAAATGTCAGGGCATTTCCAAAAATCATGAAACTAATTATGGATACTGTTTAGAACATAACCAACAGTAAACATTTTAGTTTATGATTATTTGAGCATTCAAAATATTTTATAGCATTTAAATGCCCAAATGCAAATAATATATGATTTAATCTAGTGACCAAATATGTCTTGGAAAAATGTGCAACACTTCTGGTTATGGCTTTAGCATTTTCCAGAAATGATGAACATTTTTAAAAGCCATTTGGAATACTGAAAATATTTTAGGTGAACCTAGTTGAATTTCATTTGGTGCTAGGGTTTCAACAATCCCCATTTCAAGTTTTTTTTGGAATTAAAACATGATGGCATGCTCACTGATGCAACTAACTACTAGCAATTCTAGGGCTGTGACAACTCACCCCCACTAAACAAGAATCTCGCCCCGAGATTCAAGACGTGAGGTAAGAAGACAGAGGGGGCACAAGCTAACACGATCTTCATGATCCAGCTATCCCTCTCGAAGATGTTGATTCATTGCTTCAAATTGATCTTGACGTCTTTGCTTTCGAGATCTTCATACAACATGATGACGACAAAAGGAAACTCTATAGGAATCGATCTTCTTAAAGATTGAGCAACTCACGATCAACTCATGAAATGAGATGTAAGAACATCTCTCGAGTTGAGACACAAAACACACATAGAGTGTGATGGAAGAAACAATTTGACGAGGGTTTCAAAGTAGCGAGGAAAAATTGCCATGATTCCGTAACGGGGCACCTCAGGGAAGGTGACTCGAAGAAATATTCCCTTAAGTGGCAAAAAGAATTACTTTTGATACTGAGATCATTGGAACTCTTTATTCCAGCCTAAGGCAATCACAAACGATCCTTTGAAGGAGTTCGGAAAGGTGACATAGTCGGACTAGGTTGGATGATGTGGACTACCTTGTTGAAGACAACGCAATGAATGATTTTGCTTATCACCGGAAATGGATGGAACCCAAGGTAGAATGGCACAACAGCGGTGCAAGCTGGGAACAAAATGCAAATGTTGGGAATGATTCTGGTAACTGGGAGATAACTCAACAGTCGAGAGCAATTCCACTGTTTGAATGGTTATAGCATAATCGAGGAATACTAATAGCACAAGTGTCTCTAAGGAACAACTTCTAAAATAAGTCGCACAAGATCCTCACGGAGAAGATGGTGAAATTGACCAGTCAAGATGCTACAATGATAGATCTTCCGGCTAGGTGTGTCGGTCAGACCATCAACCTTGTCGGGACCTACATAGTAGATCTTGGAAAAGTTCCAGCCATCATATCTGCCTGAGATTCAGATCTGGCTGGTAACAGGATTTTTCAGACAACATGTCCAGAAAAGAAAAGGTTGCAACACAAGTCGACGAGATAACGTTGCGAGACTCTCGGGAGATGAACTACGATAGCGAGCTCCAAAACATGAGCTGGTTCTGCTAAACACGTGTGAACACGCTGTCCCAGACAAGCATGACCACACGGTAGTCTTACAACAAAACACTACCGAGTTCAGGTGGGGGAACCGTCATCTAGGGTAACGAAGTCTTGTGCATGACCTAGGATTTGCACAACAACTCCTTTTCCTAGAACAAATCAGTCAGTGGCTTGGTGTGCTAGGGATTACCACGGAGTGGAGGTAATTAATCTACCAAACCATAGAATACTTCGCACGTATGCATGCCTGACTTGGGATGATTCCAAGGGAAACAAAACAAACCTTTCTCGAATTCATGGCGCCAACTTACACCTAAAGCACATGAATTCGAGGAGGTCACTTCTTCCATCTAAGCATAAGCCTCATGAACTGAACACGAAGGCATTGCTTACAAAGCTTCCAATACTAGTGTATCATCCAACATGAATCGTGGGAGAGACAAAATGCTGCTGACTGGTGCTAGGGTTTCAACAATCCCCATTTCAAGTTTTTTTTGGAATTAAAACATGATGGCATGCTCACTGATGCAACTAACTACTAGCAATTCTAGGGCTGTGACACAAACCATGAAGCTACCGCGGAAGAGTTGAAGATGCTGCAATACAATGCTCAAGCTTGTGATATTCTCTTCAACGGATTGTGCCCCGAAGAATTCAACAAAATCAGCCGTCTTGAGAATGCAAAGGAAATTTGGGATACTTTGATTGATATGCACGAAGGTACCGACTCCGTCAAGGAAACCAAGTTGGATGTGCTTCAAAGTCAACTTGACAAGTTCAAAATGAAGGATGGTGAAGGTGTTGCTGAAATGTACTCTAGGCTTGCTCTCATCACAAACGACATTGTCGGCTTAGGGAGTGAAGAGATGACCGACAGATTCATCATCAAGAAGATCCTAAGAGCCTTGGATGGAAAATATGATACCGTGTGCACATTGATCCAAATGATGCTCAATTACAAAGATCTCAAGCCAACGGAAGTCATTGGAAGAATTGTTGCTCATGAGATGTCACTCAAGGATAAAGAGGAACTTCACAACAAATCAAGTGGTGCTTACAAAGCCTCATGTGAAGCCCCCACCTCATCAAGTGAGAAACAAACCTTCAATGAAGCATTGAGCTTAATGGTGAAGAACTTCAACAAGTTCTACAAGAGTAGAAGCAAAGATAGAAGCTCCAAGTCAAGGTCCTACAATGACAAAAGATCTTCTAGTCGAGAGCGAAACTGCTACAATTGTGGAAGACCCGAACACTATTCCAATGAGTGTACGGCTAGCTACAAAAGAAGAGAACATTCTCCAAAAAGAAGAAGCAAAAGAGAATAATCACCACCAAGAGAGAGAAGGAGTAGAGATGATCGTTATGAACGAAGAAACTCACGGAGAAACAAGGATTCGGAAAGAAAGGAAAAGTCATCAAGGAGCTACACAAAACGAAGACATCAAGCTCATGTTGGTGAATGGGTATCTGGCTCCGACTCCGACAACCACTCCGAGAGAAGTTATCACTCTGATTCCGAATATACTCAAGATGAAGGTGTTGCCGGTCTAGCACTTGTGTCAACCAACTCCTACGACATATTTGACTCACCAAATGAAGGAATTGGAAGATGCTTCATGGCCAAAGGTCCTAAGGTAACACACCCAGAGTATGTCGATTTCAATAGTGATGAAGATGACTAGTTAGGTGATGATGATTTACTTGTTGACAACTCTAGTGATGAATACTATGATGAAACGTCAATTAATCATGCTAATCAAGATAAAACGAATGACAATGATAAGGAGAAGATTGAGGCTCTAACTAAAGAACTAAACACTCTTAAGTTAGCTCATGAAACTATCTTCGAAGATCATCGAGAACTTTTAAGAGCTCATGAGAAGTTACGCTTTGAAAAGCTCAATCTTGAGCAAGAGCATGAGTTTTTAAAGGCAATCAATGATGATCTCCGCAAGAAAAGTTCTTCTTACATTGCCAAGTGTTTACTCTTATCCACTTACATGCCTCAAGTCAAGTCTAGTAACAAGAACAAGAAAGATTCTTCCTCTAGTAGTAACAATGATCATGTTAAATCCAATATTGTTGCTTCTAGTAGTTCTCTTGATTCCACTAATGATTCTCTTAGCCAAGTTACACTTGAGCAAGAAAATAGCTTATTGAAGGTAATTATGGAGAAAGGAGTCTACAAGAGCCTTGCCGAAAGTAAGCAATTCGAGGAAATTGTACACAAGCAAGGAAGGCACCGGAAGAATCAAGGTGTTGGATTTGAACGAAAGTTCAACGCCAATGCAGTTGAGTGGGAAGAAGATCAATACCCTAAGACAAAGTTTGTTCCTCAACAAGATAAGTATGATCCTACTTCTTTCAAGGGGACACAAACTCAAGATGATCTTCCACCACAAGACTACAAGCAAAAAGGCAAGGACAAGCTTCAAGAGGAAATTGATGCATTTGAAGAAGCTCCTAAGACCTTAGTCAAGTGGATTCCCAAGACTACTTCAAGTTCCACTTCATCAAGTACAACTACAACTCCAAGGATTCCCATCAAGATGGTGTGGTTCCAAAAGAAGAAGAACTAGAGAGTTCTTGAGGGTGACTCTGCCAACATATTTCACTCCTATCATTTTGGCAAGAACAAGTGCAATCAACTTCCACATCTTGCACTAGTTCAAGGAGTCACAAACCCTCTTGTTGGTAAGTCAAGGGACAAGGTAACCTAAAAGCTTTCATGGACATCATCTTGTGTGTGCATCACTCTATGTCTATGGATATCCTTGTTTGTTCCTTGTGGGACTAACCCATGTAGGCATTGAAAGTGCAACTTACTCCAATGGATAGATCCAATTGTTCTACATCAACATTGAGCATCCACATCTTCAACATCTACATGAAGTCATCATCGACAAAACCCAAGGTTAGTTCATCCCTCTTAGGGGGGATATCACATCTAGGGGGAGCTTTACTCTAAGACTTGAGCTAAAGCAACTCTAATGATGTGAACACAACAATGCTTTATGTAAAAGTGGTAACCCCACTTGTGCTTAAACGATGAGTATGACCTATGATCAAGTGTTCTCATTTGACTCCTAAGTCAATATACTCATATATAGATGTCCTAGTCATCGCCAATTGCTTGATAGATGCTATAATTGGTTGTGCATGTTTTGTCACATATTTCAATTGCTATTTTATTATGTGAGCATGTTGGTTGCATATTTTACTCATTCGAGGACATCCACTTGTTGTTTTGATTGATTTTGTTTTTCTTTCTCTTGCCAAGTGGATGGACAAGAATGCCTAAGAACCTCCTCTAGTTATCTATGCTTTTCTCGTCTCAAACTCTATTCATGCTACATCACAAAATTTGATCAAGTCAGATTCGAACCACTCTGTGTGAGGAGTACTCGGAGTCCCCGATTCGTCATAGACTTAAACTTCCAAAACTTCTTTGTGATTCTCGGTCTGACCGATATATCCTTTTCGGTCCTACCGAGAGCATTAAGTCGATCTATGTTTTTGATCTCGGTGCAACCGATTTGAAGCATTCGGTCACACCGAGTTGCAATAACTGTATACAGTTTTGCATCTCGGTGCCACTGAGTTGTTCCACTCGGTCACACCGATAGGGTCGGGCTATAGATAGTCACGGGAAAAAAAAATTCTCTGAACCCCTTCGCCCACGCGGTAGCTCGCTCTGCCAACGTGGTCTCCGGATCGTATCCTCGCCGCCAGCCGCCTCCAGTTGCTGGTCTCCATCGCCCTCAATGAAATTCAACCCCGCCGTTGCCGCCGTAGCGATTCTCCGCCGAACTAGGGTATGGACTCGATCTTTGTGCTATTCCCCATCTGATTCCTAGCACATTGTGATCATATTGATTCTTGCCACGATTAAAACACTCCTATCCAGTCAATGCAATTCGTAGAATAGGTTTGATTTGAAATTTCAGGGTTAGGTTTCCGCCGAAACCATCTCGGACCCACCGAGTTGAAAAACTCAGTCCCACCGATTTGGCTCATGCCATTACACAAGTGAGACTCGGTCTGACCGAGAATTACTAATCGGTGTGACCGATTTTGGAACTTTGTGAAACCCTAGCAGTCTTGGTGCCACCGAATTGTGACTCGGTCTGACCGAGTTCACCAGTTCAGGTTCCAAAAAAAACTGCTTCGGTATCACCGAGTTTAAAAATCGGTAGATCCGAAATGATTTTTGTGGGAAACTAAAACTAAGATTTTGAATCATTCTATTGCAAAAACCTTTGCATTTTGTCTCATCTATTCTACCTCATCTATAAACTCTTCACAGGGTCAGCAGTCAGCTTCTTCATCATGTCTGATCAGAGTGACAGCCAGAACGTATCAGAACAGCAAGTGCACATGAGTGAGGGCACTAGTCCCTCCAGTTCTTCAGATTAAGGCAGCAGGAGCACCCCTAGCAATTTGCCAAAAGCTTCCACCAGACAAAGGAAGAAGAGAACCTCAGAATCAGAGGACGAGGATTATATGGCAGAAGAGGAAGCTACTTCCAAGAAAGTAGTGCTCAAGAAGGAGTATGGCTCAGCTGCAGCCATCAAGCCAGGAATGCACAAAAAGGCACCTGCTAGGAGAGTTCCTACCTCCAAGCCTAGGAAGGCTGTTCCTGAAGAAACTATAAAGTTCACCATGGAATTTGAAGAGGAAGATATTGCTAGGACAAGAAAAAGAAGAGAGCCAGAACTACCACTGCCAGAGTTGTTGGCACACCTTCTATGATGAGAGATTCTGAAGATGAAGAAGAAGAGGTTGTTGCACCAGTACCTAAGGCACCAAAGCTGATGGGTGATGCTATAAGATAGGGGCTACTGCATCCTAGCCCAAGGAAGCACCCAAAGTTGCATCAAAGGCCAAGTCAGCTCCAAAGAGGAATACAAGGAGCATCCCAGCTGCTGAAAAGAACAAGGCCCCAGTGCCTGACATTGTAGAAGAGGAAGAAGGTCAAGTGCTCAGAAAGCTAAAGCCCAAGATCCCAGACCACAACGATGCTCATCCTGTAGCTGAGGATATGAAGATCAGAAGAGACTCAGGGCTGAGAGAGTGGAGAGCAGAAGATCCATATGCTACAAGGAGAAGAACTGCTGTTGACTACAGGTTCCACACAAAGGAACATCAGGACTTCTATGAGATAGTTCTGTTGGATAAGAAGCCAATAGTTTGTGACATGAGATGGGTAGACTAGGAATACATCAAGGACAATGAAGAGCACTATCCCGGAGTGCAGGACAGCTTCAAGGCTTGTGGAGTAGCTGGCTTTGTTGGGCAGAAGCTCACAAAGTGGAATGAAGAGCTGATCATGCAATTCTACTCCACAGCACACTTCTATCCAGATGGAAGGATTGTATGGATGTCAGAAGGAACAAGGTATCAATCAACAGTTGCTGAGTGGGCACAGCTCATCAATGCCCCAGAGGAGCATGAGGATGACTTGGACATATATGCCAAGAAGAAGATGGATCACAACTCCATGTCCAACATGTACAAGGAGATCCCAAACAAGGCACTTGATACATTCAAGTTTGGGTCAGTACATTTTCTTCTATCAGGGCTGCCAACTATCAATTGGATTCTGAGGCACACTTTATTGCCTAAGTCAGGTGGTCACAAGATGATCAGAGGCCATGCAATCACTTTGCTTCATATCTTTGATGTGCCACAGAAGTTCAAGGTGATGAGCCTCATGGTAGAACTATCAAAAGGACTGCAGCAGATCAGAAGAGGAGCTGTGGTTGTGCCCCTCAGATCTAAGAGTTGATAAACTCCAAGATGGGCACAAGCATATACTTATTGGACAAGGAACATTTGCCTATTCATCCAGACTTTGAGGATAATCAAGTTGTGATGAACAAGGATGAACCATCATCAGCTCATGCACAAGCTAAAAAGGAGAAGGCAAGGAAGGAGAAAGCTGCCAAGATGCCAACTCAAGAGGAGGCATCTGAGTATTTCCTGAAAACCAAGCAGTAGCAGCTTAGTTACTTAATTGCATCCACACTGAGGATTGAGAAAGGACTGGCCACCCTTACTCAGAATCAGGAGAGCTTAGAGAGAATCGTAGAACAAAAGTTCTATGACTTGGATGTCAAAGTAACAGAGATTCAGTCTGCAGTGGAGCAACTTCAAGATGACATGCAGGAGAGGAAAGGGAAGCCTACCACTGATGCATTTGCCAGAGTGCCACGAGCTCAGAGGTCAACTGCAGTGCCAGTTCCTGACACCAGAGCCACCTCCTCAGCTCCAGCTCCAGCTCCAGCCCAATCAGCTTCAGCATCCACTTCAGCTCCAACTCCAACCACTTCAACAGAAGCCTTCATCCTTGGAGTGATCCAGACTCCACCACCACCAGAAGATCAAGCCTGAGTGTTGATCTAGCACTATGCATTTTCTAGGAACTTTTTGGTAACTTGTTGACAAAGGGGGAGAAAAATGTATAGATCATAGGCTTCGAGAGAGAGAGTGTTGCTTTTATTCTCTCTTGCTTTATTTGGTGGTTTTTCAAACTTTGTTTGCTTTTGGTTGAGATACTATGATATGCTTGTGAGACATTGATGATCATGTGTTTGATCATAAGCTACACTTATGCATGCTTGATATTATCCTATCTATCTTATGTGATCATTCACTTTTCTTGGTGATGAGTGCATGTATTTAATTCTTATCATTTTGAGCGCTCCACCAAGATGTATGTGACATGGAAGAGTAACCCATGATTCTAACTCTTTGTGCTTTTGCAGTCCAAAGCAAATTTTAAATATGCACAAATTTAGGGGGAGCTCTTACTTATCACATACTTCTCAAAGAGACGATATATTTCATTCTTATTATCATTTGTCGAAGCTTTGATCTATATGTTGTCATCAATTACCAAAAAGGGGGAGATTGAAAGTGCAACTATCCCTAGGTGGTTTTGGTAATTCATAACAACATATAGCTCATTGAGCTAATGCTATTCCAAGATGATTATTTCAGGAAATCTCAATGATTGGCATGGCATGGATGATGAAAGTAGATCCCTCAAAATGCTAAGGACAAAAGATTAGCTCAAGCTCAAAAGCTCAAGACTCTTCATTTTACATTTTAGTGATCCAAGATCACATTGAGTCTATAGGAAAAGCCAATACTATCAAGGAGGGATGAGGTGTTGCTTAATGAGCCTCTTGCTTCATGTGCTTAGTGATATGCTGCAAAACCCTCAACTACTTTCCCATATCCACATTTGACCTAAACCCAAAGCCAAACTCGGACCTACCGATTCTTTCAATCCGGCGCCACCGAGTTTCATTTGTCATAAGCCACTGCCAAACCCTAGCAAATCGGTTCTACCGATAGGGATCTCGGTCTCACCGAGATGGGATTGCAATTTCTCTGTTTCCTTGTCGTAACTTTTCGGTCTCACCGAAAGAGCGGATCGGTCCCACCGAGATTGCAATGTAAACTCTCTGTTTCCTTTTTGTAACTTTTCGGTCTCACCGAAAGAGCAAATCGGTCCCACCGAGTTAACCTGACCAACTCTCTGGTTAGCTTATTACCAAATCGGTCTCACCGAGTTTGTGTAATTGGTCTCACCGAGATTACGTTATGCCCTAACCCTAACCATATCGGTCCTACCGAGTTGCATGTCAGTCCCACCGAAAATCTCTAACGGTCACTAGGTTTACTAAATCGGTCCGACCGAGTTTGTTGATTCGGTCCCACCGAGATTGGTAAATTGTGTGTAACGGTTGGATTTTGTGTGGAGGCTATATATACCCCTCCACCTCCTCTTCATTTGTGGAGAGAGCCATCAGAACACATCTACACTTCCAACTCATATGTTCTAAGAGAGAACCACCTACCCTTGTGTTGAGGCCAAGATATTCCATTCCTACCATATGAATCTTGATCTCTAGCCTTCACCAAGTTGCTTTCCACTCAAATCTTCTTTCCACCAAATCCAAATCCTATGAGAGAGAGTTGAGTGTTCGGGAGACTATCATTTGAAGCACAAGAGTAAGGAGTTCATCATCAACACTCCATTAGTTACTTCTTAGAGAGTGGTGTCTCCTAGATTGGCTAGATGTCACTTGGGAGCCTCCGATAAGATTGTGGAGTTGAACCAAGGAGTTTGTAAGGGCAAGGAGATCGCCTACTTCGTGAAGATCTACCGCTAGTGAGGCAAGTCCTTCGTGGGCGATGGCCATGATGGGATAGACAAGGTTGCTTCTTCGTGGACCCTTCGTGGGTGGAGCCCTCCGTGGACTCGCGCAACCGTTACCCTCCGCGGGTTGAAGTCTCCATCAACGTGGATGTAGGACAGCATCACCTATCTAAACCATGCCAGAACATCCGTGTCTCCAATTGCGTTTGAATTCTCCAAACCCTTCCCTTTACTTTCTTGCAAGTTGCATGCTTTACTTTCCGCTGCCTATATACTCTTTACATGCTTGCTTGAATTGTGTGATGAGTGCTTGACTTGTCCTAAAATAGCTTAAATCTGCCAAGAACTAAAATTGGGAAAAGGTTAAGTTTCTATTTGGTTAAGTAGTCCAATCACCCCCCCTCTAGACATACTTTCGATCCTACAGTTGCTAGAGTGACAGAAGCTTAAACCCTAGTTTATGTGTTGCTTCGTAAGGGGCTGATTTGGATCCATATGTTTCATGCTATGGTTAGGTTTAGCTTAATACGTTTGTTGTAGTTGCGGATGCTTGCAATAGAGGTTAATCATAAGTGGGCTGTTTGTTCAAGTAAGAACAACACCCAAGCACCAGTCCACCCACATATCAAATTATCAAAGTACTGAACGCGAATCATATGAACGTGATGAAAACTAGCTTGACGATATTCCCGTGTGTCCTCGGGAGCGCTTTTCCTTATATAAGAGTTTGTCCAGGCTTGTCCTTTGCTATGAAAAGGATTGGTCCATCTTGCTGCACTTTATTTACTTTTATTACTTGTTGCGCGTTACAAATTATCCTATCACAAAATTATCTGTTACCACTTATGTCAGTACTTACAGAGAATACCTTGCTGAAAACCGCTTATCATTTCCTTCTGCTCCTCGTTGGGTTCGACAGTCTTACTTATCGAAAGGACTACGATAGATCCCCTATACTTATGGGTCATCACACCCCCTATGCCATCGATGGCCGAGGCGTTCCCCTCCGGTGCCGTGTTGATGGTCCCCTGTACCTCTCGGCGATCCGGAGAAGTCCTCTGGGATGACACCTCGATGTCATCCGCCCTTGGGGGCGAGGAAGCTTGTGGTGGCGTCTCGCTCTCCATTATCTCCGGCGGTAGATCCCCCGATGACGATGATACTTAAGGGAGATCACGGGCCAGACTGAAATACGTAATTTAACATTATTCTCTCAATTCATAAAGGATTGAGAGCATGTGAAGCATCCTTAGGTACTTACGATGCGGCAGTAGGCTTGGTCCGTGGGCAGTGCTTGGGGATTGCTTCGGCGTCCGAATCCGAGTCGTCTGAAAGGGATATCTTTCCCCTCTTGGACGCTCCCTCCTCTGGATCTGCGGAGGCCGCCCTCTTTTTCCCTTTGATAGGAGGGTTCTCTTCTTCCTCACCCCCCTTCCTCCTCGTCTTTGTCTTCCTCGTGGGAAGAAGGAGCCTTGGTCCCTCCGGACGTAGTGCCCGAAGTACTTTCATGGTGGAGGCCATCTTCGGCCTCCTTGCCCTTCTTCTTGTCTTTCTTTGCCGGCGCCTGGTAGGTCACCGGGACCAGCATCCTCATTAACAGAGGTTCGGCTGAGTCTTCGGGGAGTGGAGCCGGATATCTGATCTGTTTCACTTTCTTTATCCAGCCCTGTTCAAGAGGCCGAATTTTCAGTACCCCTCCCTAAAGATTGACGAACTAAGTAATGTTCAGAAATTTAACACTTACTGGGGAAGCCGGATTGTTGCACTCAAGGCCGGTGTCATCCGAAGTCCTGGGCCACGTCTTCTGATTCTTGAAGAGCAGCTTCCAGATCCTTTTGTGCGTCGTGCCAAAGAACCGCTGCAGGGTCCGTGGCCCTTCCGGATTAAACTCCCACATGTTGAGAGGTCGTCCTTGGCAGGGAAGAGCTCGGCGGATAAGCATCACCTGGGCCACGTCGGCGAGGGTGATGTCCTTTTCTATCATACTCTTGATGTGTTTTTGTAGCGTCGACACCTCGTCAAATGATCCCCAGTCTATACCTTTGTTGGTCCAAGATGCGAGCCGCAGCGGGGGACCGAATCTGAAAGCAGGAGCGGCCGCCCACTTGGTGTCACGAGGTTCGGTGATGTAGAACCACTCCTACTGCCATACCTTTACAGTGTCCACAAATCTCCCTTTGGGCCAGGTAACATGGTGGAGCTTTCTCACCATAGCGCCGTTGCACTCGGCGTGTTGACCGCCGACCACCTTTGGCTTCACATTGAAGACCTTGAGCTACAGGCCGAAGTGTGGGGGGACGTAGAGGAATGCCTCACACACAAGGATGAACGCCGAGATGTGAAGGAATGAATTCGGGGCCAGATCGTGCAAATCCAGCCCATAGTAAAACATGAGACCTCAGACGAAGGGATGGAGGGAAAACCCGAGTCCTCGGAGAAATTGGGGGATAAATACCACACTTTCGCCGGGCTTTGGGGTAGGGATGACCTGCCCCGGGGTAGGAAGCCTGTGTGTAATCTCCGCTGTCAAGTACCTCGCTTCCCGTAGATCATTGATGTCCTTCTCCATTACGGAGGAAGCCATCCACTTGCCCTGGGAACCGGATCCAGCCATGGCTGGAGGAGCAGGGGTGAAGGGAAAGATTAGGATTGGGGCGCTGGAGCTCGAGGATGTAGAGGCAGGAAGGGTGGAAGGTGCGGGGAAGAGGGATAGATCCTTATCCTTTTATAAAGGCAGTGAATATCAAGCACCCCCTCCCCAGCCTTAAAATTCACCTATTCCCAAGGGGTCGTGCGGGTGGCACGGTTGGATTACTCAAGTCCTCATTTATGAGAATCTCGTAGTAAGGGGACACGATCTCTGCTTTGACAAGACGTGCCGCCGAAGGCTGCGTCTCGAAACACGAAACGGGAGGTCAAAAAACGATTCGAAATAATGAAGTGTCCGGACCTAATGTACCACCAGTAAAGTTGTCAGAAGACAGGACTTACTTTTGCTTAAGTATTTTGCCCTTGTGATTCAGGGTTGTGACTATTGTACAGAGCCGGATATAGGTCTTTTGATCAACTACATTGGAGTATTCAGAGGAGGAACCTGCCTTGCAATACCGAAGACAATCTGCGCGCCGAACACATCGTCATTGAAGCCTGGTTCAGGGGCTACTGAGGGAGTCCTGGATTAGGGGGTCCCCGGCCGTCCGGGCTATGTAACATGGGCCGGACTGATGGGCCATGAAGGTACAAGATAGAAGGCTTCCCCCCATGTCTGGAGGGGACTCTCCTTGACGTGGAAAGCAAGCTTGGCGTTCGGATATGAAGATTCCTTTCCATGTAAACCGACTCTGTACAACCTTAGCCCCCTCTAGTGTCTATATAAACCAGAGGGCTTAGTCCGTAGAGGCAATCATAATCATACAGGCTAGACATCTAGGGTTTAGCCATCACGATCTCGAGGTAGATCAACTCTTGTAACCCCTATATTCATCAAAGTCAATCAAGCAGGAAGTAGGGTATTACCTCCATTAAGAGGGCCCGAACCTGGGTAAACATCGTGTCCCTACCTCCTGTTACCTTCGATCCTCAAATGCACAGTTTGAGACCCTCTACCCGAGATCTGCCGGTTTTGACACCGACACCTAGGTTTCCTCCTATGAAAAAGATTCTTGCCTCGCTTATCGAGAAGAACAACAAAAGTAGAAGTAGCAAGAAGCGATAAAAATGGGCTGGCCCAGTAATCAGGCAAATGCGGGGCACATGGTGTTGGGACTCGCAACAGTCAATACATAGTCTCTTCGAGTGGGGGATGAGCCCCCATTCAGTGCCTTAAGCACCCGTTTGTCCAACTCGCGCTCACGTGCTTGCTCGGTCATGCAGGTTTGTTTGCTCGTTTAGACCGGGCTTTGTGTAGTTAACCAGATGATGTGGACCATTTGACAAGTAGACTTTTCTGATAAATTCGACATTGAAAAAGTTCACAGATTCGAAAAAAAACATGCATTTTAGAAAAGCTGACCAATTTGGAAACAAGGTTGCAAATTTGAAATAGTTCAAGGAACTGAAAAAATAGTGATATCTAAAATGTTTACAAACTTGAAAAAAGTCACAAATTTTGAAAAAACTTCAAGAGATCAGAAATAACGTAATTAAAAAAATTGTGAATTTACAAAAAGTTTGCAAATTTGAAAAAAGTTCACAAACATTAGTATAGTTTGTGAATTAAGAAATTGTTCTTGAATTTAAAAAATTTCATAAATATGAACAAAGCTGGGAAAAGTTCACTAAAAAAGATAGCAAAAAACTGAAAGAGTTCATGGATTTTAAAAAAGTTCACAAAATAATTAGCAAAAAACTGAAATGAAGGTTTGTAAATTTGAAAACAAAGTTAATGGTTTTTTAAAGGTTCACGAAGTTGAAAAATCCACAAATTTGGGAAAAGTGTATTAATTTGGGATAGTTTACAAATTTTGTAAAAGTTCACCCATTTGAAAAAATGGGAACATAATTCAAAAAGGGAAAAGAAAACGAAAAAACTTAAACTAAACCCGGTTCAGAAAAACGAAAAATAAAAAACGGCTCTATGGGACGGCATTTAGTATCGTAGGAAGGGAAGGTGGTGGCGTGCTGTTTACGAACTACTCCCTCTGTCCCAAAATATAAGAGCGTTTTTAATACTAAACTACTGTAAAAAAACGTTCTTACATTATGGGACGGAGGGAGTATCCTTTAATGGGCGCTTAAGACGCCAAATAGATGCCAGCCCCGGCTCTATATTTCTCTTATTGGAGACGTAGCTCCTTTTGTCGTCTTAGGGGGCCGGCCTAGGTAAGCGGTTTTGGGAAGATTTGGAAGCAGCAGTTCGTCAACATTCACCGGTTTTGGGAAAATTCCATGGGGTTTTATCTTCTCTTTTACTGTATTTTTCTCTATGGGTTTCATCAGTTTTTCTTCTTATTTTCTTGTCTTTTTTTCAAATACAAGTCGTCCATTTTTCTTGTCTTATTTTCATATTTTTTACATACATATTTTTCTAGTAGGCCGGCCCATTTAAAGCAGGCCTTGTGGCGATGCCGTGTTCGATCTCGCTACACATGAGACAAACCCGCGTCACTACCATGCCCCTTTGTCTCTCTTCCTCTGAAGTGGGTGAAACCTAGCCCTCCTATTATCCCTGAGCCAGGTTGAGCCCAATCTCTCTCCTTTTTCTGTAATGTGCCTGAGCTAGTTGCGCTTCAGCCCGTCCAAGCATGCCGTCCTGCTAGCACCTATGAGGTTTCTAATGGTAATCTTTACCTCGGCGGATTGCTTGAGGTGTAATAAACGATAATAAGAATGCGCAACAGACTAGGCATTAATGCATGACCATTAAGGAGATCGAAACACAAAGGTATAGGTTTTTGGAGAGCGAGTTCTCTCATAGACGGCATGACGCAAATGGGGAGGCACACATGCCGATGTCGATGACATCATTTTTATATCTCGATCGCCATCTCTAGTTATGCACTCCACATGATAATTTGTGTATCGATGTGAATGTTAAGCAATAAAGCTTCAACTATTTATCTCTAAAAAACTAGCGATCACAATCCATGGAATTAATAGGATTCATGATATATGATATGTATTTTTTCTTCTAAAATAAGGCTGGAATCAAAAGGTCCCATAAAGCTAGCATCATATTTGCTATATTGTTACAAAAAATCACAAAGGACCACGAAGGAAACAAAACCACAACCAAGTCCTATTTTTTGCAAACGAAGCTTCCATCGACATCACCAAAACACAAAGGAAGCAATTGATTCCTACAGCCTCCAACGACCTTGTCGAAGACACTCCCGCCACAATCTATGACCACACTGTGTTGATGTTGGGCAAGGGGAAGAAGCCTCGATGTGGAGGTTGAAGAATGGTGTGTTAGCCATCCAAGCTGCTTGTCAGCTATTTCTTGTCATATAGTATGAATCTCAGCTCCGTTGGCAGAGGTCCACGCACCTAACACAGAAGAATGAAGCTCGTAGATACTAACTCTTAACTCATAGAAGGATACATAAAAATATTCAACTCATTTGAAGAACATTTATTTTCTGTTTATAAAATAGTCCTAATTAATTAAGTAATGCTTATGCAATGCAAATGATGCACAATCATTATATAAGGCAATATATATCTGGGATATTATTCCCGGGCTATTAGTGGGGATAGACTACAAAGGAAAAAGGGACACTTCTCCCAAATTTTAGTTTCTTTGACAATTTTAAGTTTTTGTATTAATTTACCGAGCACCGTACACATGCAAGTCTACAAGAGTATTGGCAGTGAAAAAATAAAGACATGCAAGTGTAAGCAACAAGGTAGAGTTAGAGAGGTATAAACATATATTGACTCGGTGAAGATTTTCCCCCTGGTTCGAATAGTTGGTGCTATCTTGTATCCAAGTTGATGAAGACTTCAATCCACTAAGGATCTAATATCACAAGGATCAGAATTGCAAGATCCCACCGGGTACGGTCTATGGAGGACACTCACCCACGAAGGGTCCATAAAGAAGCAACCAACATATTCCATCATGGCTCATGACCACGAAGAACTAGCCTCACTATGAGTAGATCTTCACGAACTAGGCGATCTCTGAACCTTTACAAACTTCTTGGTTTATTCACAAGCTTGAAGACGCCAAAGCACACCTAGCGAGACTAGGAGGCTCACACCCGCCAAGAATAACATGATGGAGGTTGCTTGGTGATGAATCTCCTGCTCTTGTGTTTCAAATATCCTCAACACTCAAAACTCTCACAAGATCTGATTATTTGATTGGAGAGGTAGGAGCGGAAAAGCAAGAGGGGTTTAGATCTCAAAGGATTGACTTGGATTCTTGGTTTAGAAAGCCCTTTGAAATAAGCACAAAGGAGATGGAGCCCTCTCTGAGAACATATATTATGTGAATGCGGCTTCCTTTGAGTGAACATGTGGGATAGGTAGGGCATAAATAGGCTGGACATGAAATTTGACCATTAGCAACTTTATTACACAACTAGAGAGCTCTGGAGTGATCGTCTCGGAGGCTCCGACATGTACAAAAAGCTTCAACTTTCAAATGACCAGGTCAGTCCAAATGGAAGCGGCTCGGAGGCTCTGAGGTACATACCTTAACAGTGTCACATTCTCAATAACCACTTCCGAAATTTCGGTCCGAGAGCTTTAGAAATTCTAAGAGGCAACATGGTTGGCACATTTGAAAAGCTAGGCTTTTGCAACAACTATATCTGGTGAACTACTTGACTATTTCGACTTGAAGAGCTCAACAGCTTCGAGGTATGAAAGTTGGGTAGATATAGTGGACGAGATCTCGGCTTTTTAGGCTTTTGGAAGTTGATCTTTAAACACTTAGAGAAAAAGACTCATCATAATATCCTTATCCCATTTTGATAGTATCAACATGCCTATTAACTCAATGTGATCACTTAAATGAAATGAAGAATCCTTGGGCATGGCCAACACATGTATTCATATAAAATTATGGGGTCACCCTTCCATTTCCTTTACTGCAACCTGAAGAGCTTTCCTGAGATGAAGTTGCAATAGGCACTAGTTCCTTGAGATATATTAACATTAATTATCAAAATCCACCTAGGGATGAGACACACTTTCACAGGCACCGCGAGAGGGCGAGGAGGAAGCGTCGAGGCGACCACAACCTTCTTATTCGCCACCGACGTCGTGCTGTCCAACGCATTGTGTAGGATCGGAAGTATGTCTAGAGGGGGGGGTGATTAGACTACTTGACCAAATAAAAATCTATCCTTTTCCCAATTTTAGTTATTGGCAGATTTTAGCAATCTCAACATAAGTCAAGCAATCTCACACGATTCAAGCAAGCATGCAAAAGAGTTTGTGAGTAGCGGAAAGTAAAGCATGCAACTTGCAAGAATGTAAAGGGAAGGGTTTGGAGGATTCAAACGCAATTGGGGACACGGATGTTTTTGGCGTGGTTCCGATAGGTGGTGCTATCGTACATCCACGTTGATGGAGACTTCAACCCACGGAGGGTAACGGTTGCGCAAGTCCACGGAGGGCTCCACCCACGAAGGGTCCACGAAGAAGCAACCTTGTCTATTCCATCATGGCCGTCGCCCAAGAAGGACTTGCCTCACTAGCGGTAGATCTTCATGAATTAGGCGATCTCCTTGCCCTTACAAACTCCTTGGTTCAACTCCACAATCTTGTCGAAGGCTCCCAAGTGACACCTAGCCAATCTAGGAGACACCACTCTCCAAGAAGTAACAAATGGTGTGTTGATGATGAACTCCTTGCTCTTGTGCTTCAAATGATAGTCTCCCAACACTCAACTCTCTCTCATAGGATTTGGATTTGGTGGAAAGAAGATTTGAGTGGAAAGCAACTTGGGGAAGGCTAGAGATCAAGATTCATATGGTAGGAATGGAATATCTTGAGCTCAACACAAGTGTAGGTGGTTCTCTCTCAGAAAATGTGTATTGGAAGTTAAGATCTATTCTGATGGCTTTCTCCTCGAATGAAGAGTGGGTGGAGGGGTATATATAGCCTCCACACAAAATCTAACCGTTACATACAATCTGATATACTCGGTGGGACTGAATCATTAAACTCGGTCGGACCGATTCAGCAAAACTAGTGACCGTTAGGATTTTTTGTGGGACTGAGATTGCAACTCGGTAGGACCGATATGGTTAGGGTTAGGGCATAACATAATCTCGGTGTGACCGATTACACAAACTCGGTAAAACCGATTTTGGTAATAAGCTAACCAGAGAGTTGGTCAGGTAAACTCGGTGGGACCGATTCGCTCTTTTCGTTGAGACCGAAATGTTACGAAAGGGAAACAGTGAGTTTACATTGCAATCTCGGTGGGACCGATCGCTCACTTCGGTTGGACCGAAACGTTACGAAGGGAAACAGAGAAATTGCAATCCCATCTCGGTGAGACCGAAATCCCTATCGGTGAGACCGATTTGCTAGGGTTTGTGGCAGTGGCTATGACATGTGAAACTCGATGGCTCTGGATAGAAAGAATCGATGGGGCCAAGTTTGACTTTAGGTTTGGGTCATATGTGGATATGGAAAGGTAGTTGAGGGTTTTGGAGCATATCATTAAGCACATGAAGCAAGAAGCTCATTAAGCAACACCTCATCCCTCCTTAATAGTATTGGCTTTTCCTATGGACTCAATGTGATCTTGGATCACTAAAATATGAAATGTAGAGTCTTGTTCTTGAATCTTGAGCCAATCCTTTGTCCTTATAATTTTGAGGGATCCACTTTCCTCATCCATGCCATGCCATCCATTGAGCTTTTCTGAAATATTCAACTTGGAATAATGTTAGCTCAATGAGCTATATGTTGTTAGGAATTACCAAAACCACCCAGGGATAGTTGCACTTTCAATCTCCCCCTTTTTGGTAATTGATGACAACATATAGATCAAAGCTTCGACAAATGATAATAAGAATGGAATATATCGTCGCTTTGAGAAGTATGTGATAAGTAAGAGCTCCCCCTAAATTTGTGCATATTTAAGATTTGCTTTGGACTGCAAATGCACAAAGAGTTAGGATCATGGGTTACTCTTCCATGTCACATACATCTTGGTGGAGCGCTCAAAATGATAAGGATTAAATGCATGCACTCATCACCAAGCAAAGTGAATGATCAACATAAAGATAAACTGATATCCAACAAGCAATAAGTGTAGCTTATGATCAAACACATGATCATCAATGTCTCACAAATTACGGCATAGTATCTCAAACACTCAAAAGCAAATAAAGTTCAACCAAAAGACAAGAGAGAACAAAAGCAGACTCTCTCTCTCGAAGCCTATGATCTATACATTTTTCTCCCCCTTTGGCAACAAGTTACCAAAAAGTTCATAGAAAATGCATAGGACTAAACGACTCTCGGGCTTGGTCTTCTGGTGGTGGAGTCCGGATAACGCCAAGGACGAAGACTTCGGTAGAAGTGGTTGGAGCTGGAGCTGGTGGAACTGAAGCTGTAGCTGGTGCAGAAGTGGTGGCTCTGGTGTCAGGAACTGGCACTGCAGATGATCTCTGAGCTCTGGGCACCCTGGCAAATGCATCAGTTGTGGTCTTGCCCTTCCTCTCTTGCATATCTTCTTGTAGTTGTTCCACGGCAGACTGAATCTCTGTCACCTTCACATCTAGGTCATAGAACTTTTGTTCCATGATTCTTTCCAAGCTCTCTTGGTTTTGAGTTAGGGTGGCCAATCCTCTCTCAATTCTCAGAGTGGATGATATCAGGTAACTGAGCTGCTCCTGCTTGTTCTTCAAGAAATACTCAGATGCCTCCTCTTGAGTTGGCATCCTGGCAGCTTTCTCCATCTTTGCCTTCTCCTTCTTAGCTTGAGCATGTGCAGATGATGGTTCATTCTCATTCATGACAACCTGATTGTCTTCAAAGTCTGGATGGATGGGCAGGTGTTCCTTATCTAGCAGATATGTGCCTGTGCCCATCTTTGAGTTTATCAGCTCTTGAATTTGTGGGGCATATCCACAGCTCATCTACTGATCAGCTGCTGTCCTCTTAATGGTTTCTACCATGAGGCTCATAACCTTGAATTTCTGTGGCACATCAAATATGTGAAGCAAGTTGATTGCATGGCCTCGGATCATCTTGTGATCACCTGACTTGGGCAGTAGAGTGTGCCTCAGAATCCAATTAATAGTAGGCAGCCCTGATAGAAGATAATGCACAGAGCCAAACTTGAAAGTATCAAGTGCCTTGTTTGGGATCTCCTTGTACATGTTGGACATGGAATTGTGATCCATCTTCTTCTTGGCATATATGTCTAGGTCATCTTCCTGCTCTTCTGGGGCATTGATGAGCTGTGCCCACTCAGCAACTGTTGACTGATATCTGGTTCCTTCTGACATCCACACAATCCTGCCATCTGGATAGAAGTGTGTTGTGGAGTAGAATTGCATGATTAGCTCTTCATTCCACTTTGTGAGCTTCTGCCCTACAAAGTCTGCAACTCCACAAGCATTGAAGCTATCATATACTCCAGGATAGTGCTCTTCATTTTCCTTAATGTATTCCGAATCAACCCATCTCATGTCACATACTATGGGCTTCTTATCTAGCATCACTGTCTCATAGACGTCTTGCTGTTCCTTGGTGTGAAACCTGTAATCCATAGCAGTTCTCCTCCTTGAAGCATATGGATCTGCTTCTCTCCACTTCCTCAGCCCTGAATCTCTTCTAATTTTCATGTCCTCAGCCACATGATTAGCATCATTGTGGTTTGGGATCTTGGGCTTAAGCTTTCTGAGCACTTGACCTTCTTCTTCTTCAGCAATGTCAGGCACTGGGGTCTTGTTCTTTTCATCAGCAGATATGTTTCTGGTGTTTCTCTTTGGTTTTGGCTTTGGAGCTGGAGCAGTAGACTTAGTAGCAGTTTTGGGTGCTTCTTTGGGCTTAGATGAAGTAGCCCTTGACCTTATAGCATCTCCCATGAGTTTCTGTGCCTTAGGTGCTGGTGCAGCAACCTCTTCTTCCTCTTCCTCATCTGAGTCTCTCCTCATAGAGGGTTTACCAACAACTCTGGCAGTGGTAGTCCTGACTCTCTTCTTCTTCTTATCTTGGTCACTTGCTTCCTCTTCAGATTCCATGACAAGCTTCATGGTTTCTTCAGGTACAGCCTTCCTAAGTTTAGAGGTAGGAACTCTTCTTGCGGATGCCATTTTCTGCAGTCCAGGTTTGATGGCTGCAGCTGAGCCATACTCATTCTTGAGCACCTTTCTCTTGGATGTGGCCTCTTCTTCGGCCACATAGTCCTCATCCTCTGATTCAGGAGTTCTCTTCTTGCTTGCTCTAGTGGCAGCTTTAGGCAGATTGCTTGGGGTGCTCCTGCTACCCTCATCAGAACTACTAGAGGGACTAGTGCCCTCACTCAAATGAGCCTGCTCCTCAAATCTATTCTGGCTGTCATTCTGATCAGACATGTTGAAGTTCAGACTGCGGACCCTGTGAATAGTGTATAGATGAGATAGAGTGGATGAGCATCACAAAATGCAGAGATTTTTGCAAAAGAATGAGTCAAAAAGTTAGTTTTAGTTTTTCACAGAAAGCATTTCGGATCGACCGATTTGCAAACTCGGCGATACCGAAGCAGCTGTTGGAACCAAAACTAGTGAACTCGGTCAGACCGAGTCATAGTTCGGTGGCACCGAGACTGCTAGGGTTTCACAAAGTCCTGAACTCGGTCTCACCGATTTGTAATTCTCGGTCAGACCGAGAACCACATGTGCAATGGCCGTGGCCGAATCGGTGGAACCGAGTTCCGCAACCTGGTTGGTCCGAGATGGTTTCGGCAGAAACCTAAACCTAAATTTTCGAATCTCAACTATTCTAAGGATTGTTTTGACTGGATAAGAGTGTTTCAATCATAGCAAGATTCATAAAGAACACAACGTGCTAGGAATTGGACGGGGAATAGCACTGTGATCGAGTCCATACCCTAGTTCGACGGCAGACTCGCTACGGCGGCAACGGTGGAGATGAAATTCCGTTGACGGTGGCGGAGACCAGCGACTGGAGGCGGCTGGCGACGAGGAGGATGATCTGGAGAATCAGGAGGCAGAGCGAGCTATGCGCGGGCAAAGAGGTTTCGGAGAAATTTCCAAAATTTTGCCCGTGAGAATATATAGCCCGACCCTGTCAGTGTGACCGACTGGAACAACTCAGTGGCACCGAGATGCATAACTGTTGACATTTATAGCAACTCGGTGTGACCGAAAAGTTCAAATCGGTTGCACCGAGGTGAAAACCTAGATCGACTTAGTGATCTCAGTATGACCAAAATGGAGGAATCGGTCAGATCGAAAAGCACAAAGAAGTTTTGGAAGTTTAAGTCTATGACAAATCGGGGACTCCGAGTGCTCCTCACACAGAGTGGTTTGAATCTGACTTGATCAAATTTTGTGATGTAGCATGAATAGAGTTTGAGACGAGAAAAGCATAGATAGCTAGAGAAGGTTCTTAGGCATTCTTGTCCATCCACTTGGCAAGAGAAAAGAAAACCAATCAATCAAAACAACAAGTGGATGTCCTCGAATGAGTAAAATGTGCAACCAACATGCTCACACAATAAAATGGCAATTGAAATATGTGGCAAAGCATGCACAACCAATCTAGCATCTATCAAGCAATTGGCGATGACTAGGTCATCTATATATGAGTATATTGACTTAGAAGTCAAATGAGAACATTTGATCATAGGTCATACTCATCGTTTAAGCACAAGTGGGGTTACCACTTTTACATAAAGCATTGTTGTGTTCACATCATTAGAGTTGCTTTAGCTCAATTATTAGAGTAAAGCTCCCCCTAGATGCGATATCCCCCCTAAGAGGGATGAACTAACCATGGGTTTTGTCGATGATGACTTCATGTAGATGTTGAAGATGTGGATGCTCAATGTTTATGTAGATCAATTGGAGCTATCCATTGGAGTGAATTGCACTTTCAATACCTACATGGGTTAGTCCCACAAGGAACAAACAAGGATATCCATAGACATAGAGTAATGCACACACAAGATGATGTCTATGAAAGCTTCTAGGTTACCTTGTCCCTTGACTTACCAACAAGAGGGTTTGTGACTCCTTGAACTAGTGCAAGATGTGGAAGTTGATTGCACTCGTTCTTGCGAAAATGATAAAAGTGAAGTATGTTGGCGGAGTCACCCTCAAGAACTCTCTAGTTCTTCTTCTTTTGGATCCTCACCATTTTGATGGGAATCCTTGGAGTTGTAGTCGTACTTGATGAAGTAGAACTTGAAGTAGTCTTGGGGATCCACTTGACTAAGGTCTTAGGAGCTTCTTCAAATGCATCAATTTCCTCTTGAAGCTTGTCCTTGCCTTTTTTCTTATAGTCTTGTGGTGGAAGGTCATCTTGAGCTTGTGTCCCTTTGAAATAAGTAGGATCATACTTCTCTTGTTGAGGAACAAACTTTGTCTTGGGGTATTGATCTTCTTCCCACTCAACTCCATTGGCATTGAACTTTCGTTCAAAACCAACACCTTGATTCTTCCGGTGCCTTCCTTGCTTGCGTACAATTTCCTCGAATTGCTTACTCCCGGCAAGGCTCTTGTACACTCCTTTCTCTATAATTCCCTTCAATAGGCTATTTTCTTGCTCAAGTGTAACTTGGCTAAGAGAATCATTAGTGGAATCAAGAGAACTACTAGAAGCAACAATATTGGATTTAACATGATCATTGTTACTACTAGAGGAAGAATCCTTTTTGTTCTTGTTACTAGACTTGAAATGAGGCATGTAAGTGGATAGGAGTAAACGCTTGGCAATGTAAGAAGAACTTTTCTTATGAAGATCATCATTGATAGCTTTTAAGAACTCATGCTCTTGCTCCAGGTTGAGCTTTTCAAAGCGTAATTTCTCATGTGTTCTTAAAAGTTCTCGATGACCTCCTAAGATAGTTTCATGAGCTAACTTAAGAGCGTTTAGTTCTTTAGTTAGAGCCTCAATCTTCTCCTTATCATTGTCATTAGTTTTATGATTAATTGACGTTTCATCATAGCATTCATCACTAGAGTTGTCAACAAGTAAATCATCATCACCTAACAAGTCATCTTCATCACTATTGAAGTTAACATACTCGGGGTGTAATACCTTTGGGCCTTTAGCCATGAAGCATGTTCCAACTCCTTCATTTGGTGAGTCAAGTATGTCGTAGGAGTTGGTTGACACAAGTGCTAGACCGGCAACACCTTCATCTTGAGTATATTCGGAATCGGAGTGATAACTTCTTTCGGAGTGGTTGTCAGAGTTGGAGCCGGATACCCATTCACCAACATGAGCTTGATGTCTTCGTTTTGTGTAGCTCCTTGATGACTTTTCCTTTCTTTCCGAATCCTTGCTTCTCTGTGAGTATCTTCGTTCATAACGATCATCTCTACTTCTTCTTTCTCTAGATGGTGATTCCTCTCTTTGACTTCTTCTTTTGGGAGAGTCTTCTCTTCTCTTGTAGGGAGCCGTACACTCATTGGAATAGTGTCCGGGTCTTCCACAATTGTAGCAGTTTCGCTGTCGACTAGAAGATCTTTTGTCATTGTAGGACCTTGACTTGGAGCTTCTATCTTTGCTTCTACTCTTGTAGAACTTGTTGAAGTTCTTCACCATTAAGCTCAATGCTTCATTGAAGGTTTGTTTCTCACTTGATGAGGTGGGGGCTTCACATGAGGCTTTGTAAGCACCACTTGATTTGTTGTGAAGTTCCTCTTTATCCTTGAGTGACATCTCATGAGCAACAATTCTTCCAATGACTTCCGTTGGCTTGAGATCTTTGTAATTGAGCATCATTTGGATCAATGTGCACACGGTATCATATTTTCCATCCAAGGCTCTTAGGATCTTCTTGATGATGAATCTGTCGGTCATCTCTTCACTCCCTAAGCCGGCAATCTCATTTGTGATAAGAGCAAGCCTAGAGTACATTTCAGCGACACCTTCACCATCTTTCATTTTGAACTTGTCAAGTTGACTTTGAAGCACATCCAATTTGGATTCCTTGACGGAGTCGGTACCTTCGTGCATATCAATTAAAGTATCCCAAATTTTCTTTGCATTCTCAAGACGGCTGATTTTGTTGAATTCTTCGGGGCACAATCCGTTGAAGAGAATATCACAAGCTTGAGCGTTGTATTCTAGCATCTTCAACTCTTCCGCGGTAGCTTCACGGTTTGGTTCTTTCCCATCGAAGAAGTCACCTTGCAAACCAACACACACAATAGCCCAAACGGCGGGGTTATGTCCAAGAATATGCATTTTCATTTTATGCTTCCAACTAGCAAAATTAGTACCATCAAAGTAAGGACCTCTACGGTGATAATTTCCCTCGCTAGACGCCATACTCTCCTAGGTTGTGAAACCAAGGCTATGACCACCAAAAGCTATGGAAATCAAAGCAAATGGAGACCAAAGCTCTGATACCACTTGTAGGATCGGAAGTATGTCTAGAGGGGGGGGGGTGATTAGACTACTTGACCAAATAAAAATCTATCCTTTTCCTAATTTTAGTTCTTGGCAGATTTTAGCAATCTCAACATAAGTCAAGCAATCTCACACGATTCAAGCAAGCATGCAAAAGAGTTTGTGAGCAGCAGAAAGTAAAGCATGCAACTTTCAAGAATGTAAAGGGAAGGGTTTGGAGGATTCAAACGCAATTGGAGACGCGGATGTTTTTGGCGTGGTTCCGATAGGTGGCTCTATCGTACATCCACGTTGATGGAGACTTCAACCCACGGAGGGTAACGGTTGCGCGAGTCCATGGAGGGCTCCACCCACGAAGGGTCCACGAAGAAGCAACCTTGTCTATTCCATCATGGCCGTCGCCCACGAAGGACTTGCCTCACTAGCGGTAGATCTTCATGAAGTAGGTGATCTCCTTGCCCTTACAAACTCCTTGGTTCAACTCCACAATCTTGTCGGAGGCTCCCAAGTGACACCTAGCCAATCTAGGAGACACCACTCTCCAAGAAGTAACAAATGGTGTGTTGATGATGAACTCCTTGCTCTTGTGCTTCAAATGATAGTCTCCCCAACACTCAACTCTCTCTCATAGGATTTGGATTTGGTGGAAAGAAGATTTGAGTGGAAAGCAACTTGGGGAAGGCTAGAGATCAAGATTCATATGGTAGGAATGGAATATCTTGCGCTCAACACAAGTGTAGGTGGTTCTCTCTCAGAAAATGTGTATTGGAAGTTAAGATCTATTCTGATGGCTTTCTCCTCGAATGAAGAGTGGGTGGAGGGGTATATATAGCCTCCACACAAAATCTAACTGTTACACACAATCTGATAAACTCGGTGGGACCGAATCATTAAACTCGGTCGGACCGATTCAGCAAACCTAGTGACCGTTAGGATTTTCGATGGGACTGAGATGCAACTCGGTAGGACCGATATGGTTAAGGTTAGGGCATAACGTAATCTCGGTGTGACCGATTACACAAACTCGGTGAAACCGATTTTGGTAATAAGCTAACCAGAGAGTTGGTCGGGTAAACTCGGTCGGACCGATTCGCTCTTTTCGGTGAGACCGAAATTTACGGAAGGGAAACAGTGAGTTTACATTGCAATCTCGGTGGGACCGATCGCTCACTTCGGTTGGACCAAAACGTTACGAAGGGAAACATAGAAATTGCAATCCCATCTCGGTGAGACCGAAATCCTTATCGGTGAGACCGATTTGCTAGGGTTTTGTGGCAGTGGCTATGACATGTGAAACTCGGTGGCTCCGGATAGAAATAATCGGTGGGGCCGAGTTTGACTTTAGGTTTGGGTCATATGTGGATATGGAAAGGTAGTTGAGGATTTTGGAGCATATCATTAAGCACATGAAGCAAGAGGCTCATTAAGCAACACCTCATCCCTCCTTAATAGTATTGGCTTTTCCTATGGACTCAATGTGGTCTTGGATCACTAAAATATGAAATGTAGAGTCTTGTTCTTGAAGCTTGAGCCAATCCTTTGTCCTTATAATTTTGAGGGATCCACTTTCCTCATCCATGCCATGCCATCCATTGAGCTTTTCTGAAATATTCAACTTGGAATAATGTTAGCTCAATGAGCTATATGTTGTTAGGAATTACCAAAACCACCCAGGGATAGTTGCACTTTCACATTGTCCGACGATCGACTCTCAAGTTTGCTGGTCGGCTGGGCAAAGGGCGGTTGGGAGGTTGTGGCGGCGCAAAAGCAGGGACAGCCGCCGGTGACGGATCGTTGTCGATGATATTTGATACGTCTCCAAAATATCTATAATTTATGAAGTATTCATGCCATGTTTACAATAGTTTTATATGATTTTGGTATGATTGGATTAGAACTAACCCAGAATGACGCTGTTTTCAGCAGAACTACCGTGGCGTTGTTTTTGTGCAGAAATAAAAGTTCCCGGAATGGGCTGAAAATCAACGGAGATTTTTTCTGGAAAATATAAAAAATACTGGAACAAAGAGTTACCGGAGGGGAGTCCCATGGGTCCCACGAGGTTGGAGGGCGCGCCCCCTGCCTCGTGGATTCCATGTGGGGCCCCTGACTTGTTCTCGACGCCAACCTCTCCTATAAATACCCAAACCTCCAGAAATTAACCTAGATCGGAAGTTCCGCCGCCGCAAGCCTCTGTAGCCATGAGAAATCAATCTAGGCCCTCTCTGGCACCCTACCGGAGGGGGCCGTCATCATCGGAGGCCATGGAGGAGGATCCCGGAGGAGCCATCATCGCCATGAAGGCCAAGGACCAGAGGGAGAGCCTCTCCACATCCAGGGGGAGGCCATGGAGGAGGAAGAACAAGGGGGAGAACCTCTCCTCCTCTCTCTCGGTGGCGCCGGAGTGCCATCAGGAGGGGAATCATCGCCGCGGTGATCGTCTTCATCAACATCACCATCATCATCACCATCCTCATCTATTTTATGCGGTCCACTCTCCCACACCCCGCTGTAATCCCTACTTGAACATGGTGCTTTATGCCACATATTATGATCCAATGATGTGTTGCCATCCTATGATGTTTTGAGTAGATATCCTTTGTCCTTGGATTGATTGATGATATAGATTGTTATGAGTTGTATGTTTTATTTTGGTGTTGTCCTATGGTGCCCTCCGTGTCGCGCAAGCGTGAGGAATTCCCGCTGTAGGGTGTTGCAATATGTTCATGATTCGCTTATAGTGGGTTGCTTGAGTGACAGAAGCATAAACCCAAGTAAGGGGGTTGTTGCGTATGGGATAAAGGGGACTTGATCCTTTAATGCTATGGTTGGGTTTTACCTTAATGATCCTTAGTAGTTGCGGATGCTTGCTAGAGTTCCAATCATAAGTGCATATGATCCAAGAAGATAAAGTATGTTAGCTTATGCCTCTCCCTCATATGAAATTGCAGTGACGATTATCGGTCTTGTTAACGATTGCCTAGGATAAATCCGCATACCGACCCATCATTATTCCACACTCTCTATTTATAATATTTAGTAATATATTCTAACTCTATGATAACATCACCTACTTTTATGTTTTAGCTCTCCAATATCATGCAAAGTTTATCCTCTTCATACCCATAACATAGTTTTATTTCTCGTTTCTAGTTGGAAGGAAACGTTCGGTGTACGTAGAGTCGTACCAGTGGCAGATAGGGCTTGAGAGAATATTGATCTTACCTTTAGCTCCTTGTGGGTTCGACACTCCATACTTATCACTTCCACCTTTGGGAATTGTGACGATGATTCCCTGCACTTGGGGATTATCAATGTTCTTGCCTTGCCGTCGGCGTTTTAGTGGTTGTTTTCGGTGTCAAAACCGGCAGATCTCGGGTAGGGGGTCCCGAACTGTTCGTCTAAGGTCGATGGTAACATGATAGAGGCAAAGGTGTCCCGTCTTTCGATGATATGGTGGCTATCGTTTTGGAGGAAGTCGACTTTGATGATCCGACTACGAACGTGCGAGGACGTCGCACCTTAGCAATCGCTAAACCAACTCCGAGAGGTTATTGACCACGCCGGAGCACGATCAACCTGACCACGAAGGTCTGTTTCCTACAGGCAAACGAAGAACAAGCAAGAAACTAAGATTGCAATCTGGATATTGCGAATATAAGAGGAAAGCTTGATTGATCAAGGTGGGGTTCTATGACGCCTTTGTCTGGTCGTTGAACACAAACGAAGTACGCGAAGTTGCAGCTATGGCGAACTTTTAATCTAAACAAAACCCAAAGTCTAAACAACGCCCTAAGGGCTGTATATACGGAGGAAGAGGAGGGAATTTCGTGGCCCTTGAGGGAGGGGACCGAAACCAACCCTAACTCTTGTTTCCCCACACATACGGACTCTAAAAACAGCCTATACTTAAGTATTTCGAAATTACATGGGCCTGGCCCAATAATAAGGTGATGCAGCACCTAGAATAGCCTATGGACGAATATTATGAAGTGGCATCTTGTATATTTCGTCCAAGGCCTCATGCACTCATTATGGTGGCTTCAAAGTCCTGGAATCATCACTTGTAACTCCGTTCTTGTTCCCCTTGCGCATGCCAACATCTCCATGCTTGAACTTGCTCCAAGGTTCATCTTTCTTGTCCATGGTAGGCCCTTCATTTGTAAGCAAAACAAATGTATCCAATTTAGGCAGCATCATATTCTCATGAACATTGTAATCGTTACCAAGAAACGAAAGTACCTGATAATTCAATTGGCGTGCGCGAGCTCTAGTAATTGGTCCAGTATGTATAGCAGCAGGGGTTGTGGGTGTAATAATGGTATTTATGTCCTCATCATCCTCCCCTTCTTGAAATGAAGTCGTCCTCGAGGGAAGCTCATCTTCCTCACTCAAATAAGGCTTCAAATCTGCAATGTTAAAAGTGGGACTAACCCCAAAATCCGCAGGCAGCTCAAGTTTATATGCATTATCATTTATTTTCTCTAACACCTTAAATGTACCATCAGCACGTGGCATTAGCTTTGAATTGCGCAAATTAGGAAACCTATCCTTACGCAAATGTAACCAAACAAGATCTCCAGGTGCAAAGACAACATGTTTTCTACCCTTATCTCCAGCAAGTTTATACTTACCATTCATACGCTCAATGTTTTCCTTAGTTAACTCATGCATTTTTTAAATCAATTCAGCACGTTCTTTGGCATCAAAATTAACCTTCTCCGAAGATGGAGGAGGCAACAAATCAATGGGTGCACGAGGTAGGAAACCATCCACAATTTCAAAAGGGCACATCTTAGTAGTAGAATGCAACGAACGATTATAAGCAAATTCAATATGCGGCAAGCATTCTTCCCACATTTTCTTATTATTCTTCAAAACAGACCTAAGCATAGTAGACAATGTTCTATTGACTACTTCAGTTTGTCCATCAGTTTGGGGGTGATAAGTAGTACTAAAAAGCAGTTTAGTCCTCAACTTAGCCCATAAACATCTCCAAAAGTGGCTAAGAAATTTAGTATCACGATCTGAAACAATAGTATTTGGCACACCATGCAAGCGAATAATTTCACGAAAGAACAAATCAGCAACATTAACAGCATCATCGCTTTTATGACATGGTATAAAGTGTGCCATTTTCGAGAATCTATCCACGACAACAAATATGCTATCCCTCCCCTTCTTTGTTCGAGGTAAACCCAAAACAAAGTCCATAGATATATCCTCCCAAGGAACACTAGGTACAGGCAAAGGCATATATAAACCATGAGGATTGAGTCGTGACTTAGCTTTTTGACATGTAGTGCCGCGAGCAACAAAACGCTCAACATCCCGTCTCATCTTTGGCCAAAAGAAATGTGTAGCAAGTATATCCTCCGTCTTCTTCACGCCAAAGTGCCCCATTAGTCCTCCTCCATGCGCCTCCTGCAACAACAAAAGACGAACGGAGCTAGCTGGAATGCATAGCTTGTTAGCACGAAACACAAATCCATCATTAATGACGAACTTGTTCCATGTTCTACCTTCTTTACAATTCTGCGATACATCTTTAAATTCAGCATCATGCACATATTGATCTTTGATGGTCTCCAAACCAAATATTTTAAAGTCAAGTTGTGAGAGCATAGTATAACGACGAGACAATGCATCAGCAATAACATTTTCGTTACCCTTCTTGTGTTTAATGACATAAGGGAAAGTCTCAATGAATTCAACCCATTTAGCATGTCTACAATTCAGTTTTGCTTGACTTTTAATGTGTTTCAAAGATTCATGATCAGAATGTGTAACAAGTTCTTTGGGCCATAAATAATGTTGCCATGTCTCTAAAGTCCGAACAAGAGCATATAATTCTTATCATAAGTAGAATAATTCAGACTAGGCCCACTCAATTTTTCAGAAAAGTATGCAACAGGTTTTCCATCTTGTAATAACACACCTCCTAATCCAATTCCACTAGCATCACATTCAAGCTCAAAAGTCTTATTAAAATCAGGAAATTGGAGTAAAGGAGCATGTGTCAACTTATCTTTCAATACCGTGAAGGCTTCTTCCTGTGTAGTACCCCAAACAAAAGGCACATCCTTCTTTGTAAGATCATTGAGAGGTGCAGCAATGGTGCTAAAATCTCTCACAAAACGCCTATAGAAACCAGCGAGTCCAAGAAAACCCCTCACTTGTGTGACCGTTTTGGGCTACGGCCAACTCTCAATAGCTTCAATCTTGGCTTTATCAACTTCAATTCCCTGTGGAGGAACAACATAGCCAAGAAAAGATACTCGGACGGTGCAAAAGGTGTACTTCCCAAGGTTACCAAACAAACGTGCATCACGTAGAGCATTTAAAACAGCACGTAAATGTTCCAAATGTTCTTCCAACGATTTGCTATAAATTAGTTTATCATCAAAATAGACTACCACAAAACGTCCAATGAAAGCACGTAAAACTTCGTTCATGAGTCTCATGAAAGTACTAGGTGCATTAGTTAACCCAAAAGGCATGACTAACCACTCATATAAACCAAACTTAGTTTTAAATGCTGTTTTCCATTCATCTCCCAATTTCATACGAATTTGATGGTATCCACTACGAAAATCAACTTTGGAGAATATTGTAGAGCCACTCAATTCATCAAGCATATCATCTAGCCTAGGAATAGGATGACGATAACAAATAGTAATATTATTAATGCCTCTACAATCAACACACATACGCGACGTATCATCCTTTTTGGCACTAGTATAATAGGAACAACACAAGGACTAAGAGATTCGCGTATATAACCTTTGTCGAGCAGCTCCTGTACTTGACGCATAATCTCCTTTGTCTCCTCTGGATTGGTATGGTATGGTGCACGGTTGGGTAGCGATGCACCAGGAATTAAGTCAATTTGATGCTCAATCCCTCGAATAGGTGGTAATCCCGGTGGCACGTCTTGTGGGAAGACGTCAGCGAACTCCTGCAAAATGTTAGTGACAGCAGGGGGCAAAGAGGAAGGCACGTCCTCGAATGAAAATAATTCCTCTTTGCACACAAAAGCATAGCAAACAGATTTGCTAGAATGTAGCTCATCAATATCAGATTTGGTGGCAAGTAAACATGCACTTTTCAATTTAATTTCAGAAGCAACAGTAGATGGTTTATTATTAGGCTTCATTTGTTGCTCAAATTCTTTTGCCACAATCTGATTTTCACTCTTATTTTTCTCCTGTTTTCCTTTATTAGCTCTATGAATATCATCTTTAAAAATGGAATCAGGAGTCATAGGAAGCAAAGTAATATTTGTATCCTTATGAACAAGAGTATACTGATTGTTTCTACCATGGTGTACAGAATTTTTATCAAATTGCCATGGTCTATCAAGTAATAAGGAACATGCTTGCATAGGTACCACATCACAATCAACATAATCAGCATATGTAGAGATACTAAAATGCACCCGAACAGTACGTGTTACCTTAACCTTGCCACTGTTGTTGAACCATTGGATGTAGTAAGGATGTGGATGTGGTCTTGTGGTGAGAGAAAGCTTCTCCACCATCTCCATGCTAGCCAAGTTGTTGCAGCTCCCTCCATCTATGATGACGCGAACAGAACGTTCCTTCACAACTCCCTTTGTATGGAACAAATTATGCCTCTGATTTTGCTCAGCTTGCGTGACCTGCACACTCAAAACACGTTGAGCAACTAAACATTCATACCTGTCAGCATCTTCAGCAGCCATGTATTGCGTCTCATGATCAGAATCATCTCCACCGTGTTCTTCATGTGTAATAGGAGCCAAAGTCTCCTCATCATAGTCACTAGCGGACTCATACCCACCATCCTCAGTAACAATCATCACATGCTTAGATGGGCATTCTCTCGCATAATGACCTCCACCCTTGCAACATCGACAAATAGTATCATGTGTTTGCCCCGTTGATGCCATGGATGAAGAATAGCTCTTTGCAGGCCCAGAAGGTGTGCTCTTGGCAGATAGTGGTGATTGTGCCTGCTTTATTGTATCGCGGTTGGAGGTGGCAGCTGACGGAGGTGCCGGTGTAGCAGAACGTGTGGAAGTAGACGATGCACGTGGTGTCCATGATGAAGGTCGACCTGCAGAAAAGTTAGTTCGCGCCAATGCCTGTCGATCCTGCACTTCACGTTCAGCTTTACAAGCAAGATGGAATAAACGAGTGATATTATTATAATCCTTATAGTCTAGAATGGTCTGAATCTCTCTATTTAATCCACCCAGAAAACGTGCAAGCATAGCTTCATTCTCCTCAACAATACCACATCTAATCAAGCCAGTCTGTAATTCCTGATAATATTCTTCTACCGAATTTTTTCCTTGTCTCAAGCGCTGCAATTTTTGAAGTAATTCACGTTGATAATATGGTGGAACCCAACAAGTATGCATAGCAGTTTTCAAAGCAGCCCAAGTAGCTAGAACAGGATATAATCTACAATGTTCACACCACCAAACACATGCAAAGATAGTGAAAGCACAAACAGTAGCAGGAACACGTCTCTCCTCAGGATATTATAAACATGTAAATCGTTGTTCAGTTTCTAACTCCCAAGTAAGATATATATCAGGAACATATCTACCCTCAAATGGTGGAATATTCAATTTCAGTTTAGGGAGATGGTCATGATCTCGTACCTGAGGTGGAGCCCTAACATTGCCATTATTTGCATGTGGACGACCTGGTGGTTGTGGTGCTGGTGGTTGCATTTAGTTCTGATGTTGATCATTCTCATCCTCGTAATATCCCACATAATCATCCTCCTCCACATCAGCAGCAGGAGCCATAGAAGTATCAACAGCAGCACCAGTAGCTTGGCCAGGCTGAAGAGGGACACGGCTCGCTCGGCGGAGGGCTATTTCCCGACGTGGAGGTAGTCGTTGATGTTGTTGTTGCAGAGGTGCGGCAGGTGCAGCCGGTGGTGGAAGACGCGCAAGCAGTTCATTAAATCTGTTATCGAGGTTTGTTTAAAACGTATTCTCCATGCCATCTATCTTCTCCATGGCCTCTTCAAATCTGTTTAGCACATCTTGCACCTGTCCACTCATCATTTGCTGAAACTAATCATGAAGTTCCTTGTTCGTCAAGTTCTCCCAGTCAGTCTCGTCGGCTTGTGATCCTGGCATGGTTAGCAGCAATAGAAACACACAATAATATGATCCTACAGACTACTAACAAATGGTGGTGGTGGCGGGTGTCACAAATCCGTCAAGCAAATGTCAAATTCTTACCAGTTCTTACCCAGCAGCAGGCGGTGAACGGCACCCGTTGTAGTCAAAACTCTCAAACGCTTGGATAGAGCGATTGCTAGGGAGAGTCAAACACACGACGTAGATGTATGTGGAGCTGGGAAGGCTTATAGTATGGTAGCAAAAAGGGTCAGCAATAATCAATTCAGAGATGCAAAGTTGAATAAACGCTCAACGACGGTACTGTGTTGGTCCTAGGCTAGACCGTACTAGAGACGCGAGCCTAAAACACTATCAAAATCACGGCGCTGCATGTAAACAAGGGAGGAGCACACTCTGATTTTTTTTTCTTTTTTTCACTTTTTTTGAGTTTGGAACTATTTTTCTACTGCGGGTAGCACGGATGTTGGGGAGTCCTTCTCTGTCACGACTCGTAGTATGGCGTGATCTGGAAATCCAAAACAGAGTAACAAAATACTGGACTCGGAAAAGGACTGGTGGCGGAGATGAATCTGGTGGAACTCGGACTGGAGGCGGATATATGTTGGAGGTGGACTCGGGTTGGCGTGATGGCGGCGGATATGTGGTGGCGTATATGGACTCGGATTGCGGTGAATATGTGGTGGTGGTATATGGCAGCAATGATGATGATGATGCGGTGGTGATATATGGCAGCGGCGACGTGACAACCTGTGAACAGAACTCGAAACTCTGAAGGACTAGACGCTAAGACCAGCAACTTGACATGATGATGCAACCGCAAATTCAACAAAGCAAATACAGAAAAGATTATGCAAAGGCTCAGATTGGTTCGGATGGGATGAACTAACTCTATTTTTTTTGGCTTTTTCGTGGACTATAGGTATGAAGAACAGACTCGATCTAAACTATGAAAAACTGTAAAATCTCACCGAGCAACCTGGAAATCTGATACCACTTGATAGAGGCAAAGGTGTCCCGTCTTTCGATGATATGGTGGCTATCGTTTTGTAGGAAGTCGACTTTGATGATCCGACTACGAACGTGCGAGGTCGTCGCGCCTTAGCAATCGCTAAACCAACTCTGAGAGGTTATTGACCACGCCGGAGCACGATCAACCTGACCACGAAGGTCTATTTCCGGCAGGCAAACGAAGAAAGGGCAAGAAACTAAGATTGCAATCTGGATACTGCGAATATAAGAGGAAAGCTTTATTGATCAAGGTGGGCTTCTGTGACGCCTTTGTCTCGTCGTTGAACACAAATGAAGTACGTGAAGTTGCAGCTATGGCGAACTTTTAAACTAAACAAAAACCAAAGTCTAAATGACGCCCTAAGGGCTGTATATATGGAGGAAGAGGAGGGAATTTCGTGGCCCTTGAGGGAGGGGTCCGAAACCAACCCTAACTCTTGTTTCCCCACACATATGGATTCTAAAAACAGCCTATACTTAAGTATTTCGAAATTACATGGGCCTGGCCCAATAATAAGGTGACGCAACACCTAGAATAGCCTATGGACGAATATTATGAAGTGGCATCTTGTATATTTCGTCCAAGGCTTCATGCACTCATTATGGTGGCTTCAAAGTCCTGGAATCATCACTTGTAACTCCGTTCTTGTTCCCCTTGCACATGCCAACATCTCCATGCTTGAACTTGCTCCAAGGTTCATATTTCTTGTCCATGGTAGGCCCTTCATTTGTAAGCAAAACAAATGTATCCAATTTAGGCAGCATCATATTCTCATGAACATTGGAATCGTTACCAAGAAATGAAAGTACCTGATAATTCAATTGGCATGCGCGAGCTCTAGTAGTTGGTCCAGTATGTATAGCAGTAGGGGTTGTGGGTGTAACAATGGTATTGATGTCCTCATCATAAAAGGAGACAGGGGACATGATGTTTACCCAGTGAGGGAGTCCTAGATTAGGGGGTATCCGGACAGCCGGACTATAACCTTTGACCGGACTGTTGGACTATGAGGATACAAGATTGAAGACTTCGTTCCGTGTCCGGATGGGACTCTCCTTGGCGTGGAAGGCAAGCTTGGCAATACGAATATGTAGATCTCCTTCCTTGTAACCGACTCTATGTAACCCTAGCCCCCTCCGGTGTCTATATAAACCGGAGGTTTAGTCCGTAGGACATAACAACAACAATCATACCATAGGCTAGCTTCTAGGGTTTAGTCTCTCTGATCTCATGGTAGATGAACTCTTGTACTAACAATATCATCAATATCAGTCAAGCAGGAGTAGGGTTTTACCTCCATCGAGAGGGCCCGAACCTGGGTAAAAACATCGTGTCCCTTGTCTCCTGTTACCATCTGCCTAGACGCACAGTTCGGGACCCCCTACCCGAGATCCGCCGGTTTTGACACCGCCATTGGTGCTTTCATTGAGAGTTCCTCTGTGTTGTCATCGTTAGACTGGGTGGCTCCTTCAATTATCGATAGCGATGCAGTCTAGGTTGAGACTTATCTCCCTAGACAGATCTTTGTATTCGGTGGCTTCGTACTGCGGGCCAACTCGCTTGGCCATCTGGAGCAGATCGAAAGTTACGCCCCTGGCTACCAGGTCATGTTTGGGAGCTTAAACTACACGGCCGACATCCGCGGAGACTTGATCTTCAACGGATTCGAGCCCCTGCCGAGTGCGCCGCACCGTCACGATGAGCATGATCTAGCTCTGTCGTCGGACGGTGTTCCAAAAACGCACCAGCAATCGCTCCGACCTTCAATTCAGAGCCAGGCGCGCCATCCGTGGACGGGTGGCTAGACCCCGCACCGGATGCCGCAGTCTCAGTGGCGATCGAGCCGAATACCAAACTTACCCTTCACGAAAGCCGTGACCCCAGGTTGCCGGATTCTTCTCCGGCCACGGGCTCCAAACTGCCTGTGCCCTTGCCAATCGAATCCGACTGGGCGCCGATCATGGAGTTCACCTCCGCAGATATCTTTCAACACTCGCCCTTCGGCGACATACTGAACTAACTAAGTTCTCTCTCCTTGTCAGGAGAGTCCTGGCCGGACTGTGACCGGCAGGATTGGGATGCGGATGACGAAGAAATTCGCCGCCTACCCACCACCCACTTAGTAGCCACCGTCGATGATTTAACCGACATGCTAGACTTCGACTCCGAAGACATCGATGGTATGGACGACGATGCAGGAGACGAATAGGAATAACTGCCCACAGGGCACTGGACAGCCACCTCATCCCATCATGTATATATGGTGGACATACCAAAAGAAAACGACGACGAGGAGCGGAAGGACGAAGCAAAGGATTGTTCCCTCGAGAAGCAGTCGAAGCGAAGGCGTAAGCGCCGCTCCAAATCCCGCCTCGACAGAAATAGCGGTCATACAGACCCATCGATAGAGCAGGGTTAGCCGGCGGACAACGAACATGGCATTGAACAACCATCCGACGATGGCAACACGGAGAACCAATCCGCACAACCCGTCTCCGGCAGAGATAATAGTCCGGAGGACCTCACGCCGGATAAGCTCCTAGAGCAGAAGAACCTCCGTAAAAGGCTTGTCGCCACCGCACGGAGCCTGAAAAAGCAGAAGCAAAAACTCAAGGCTGCGGAAGATACACTTAGAATCAGATGGAGCAAAGTACTCCACACCGCAGACAAATATGGCGGCAATCGCCATACAAAGAGCTACCCGAAGCGAAAGCTACTGCCAGAATTTGATGAGGAGGCCTTAGAGCCCCTGCAATCAAAAAACAAAGCAGGCACCCAGTCGGATAGACGACCTCATGGCCAGCATAGAACGGCAAATGACGTCGCACACAAGCCAGCACGCGATCCACATGAGGATTCACATAAAAAAGACGGCCCAACCAGATCCATCTACGGGCCAAGAAAGCATGCTCCAGCAAGCAATGCAACACAACAAAAATCCGAACACCACGGTACACCCAAATACAGGGGCGCCGCGCACCCCCTATGCTTCACCGATGAGGTGCTGGACCACGAATTTCCAGAGGGATTCAAACCCGTAAACATAGAGGCGTACGGCAGAACTACAGACCCTGGGGTCTAGATTGAGGACTACATCCTCCATATCCACATGGCTCGAGGAGATGATCTCCATGCCATCAAGTACCTACCCCTCAAGCTCAAAGGGCCAGCCAGGCACTGGCTTAAAAGCCTCCCCGAAAACACCATTGGAAGTTGGGAAGAGCTCGAGGACGCCTTTCGGGCAAATTTTCAAGGGACCTATGTCCGACCTCCGGATGCAGACGATTTAAGTCATATAACTCAGTAGCCCGGACAATCAGCCCGAAAGTTTTGGAACAGATTTCTTACTAAAAAGAACCAAATAGTCGACTGTCCGGACGCCGAAGCCTTAGCAGATTTCAAACACAGCGTCCGAGACGAATGGCTTGCCAGACACCTCGGCCAAGAAAAGCCAAGAACAATGGCTGCATTAACAAGCCTCATGACCCGCTTTTGCGCGGGCGAGGACAGCTGGTTGGCAAGATGCAGCACCAGCGACCCAAGTACATCCGAAGTCAGGGACGGGAACGGGAAGCCAAGACGCAGCAAAAACCAGCGCCGAAATAAAGAAAATAGCCCGAAGAGCACGGCGGTAAACGCCGGATTCAAAAGCTCTCGGCCAGGTCAGCAAAAGCTGCCCTCCAAAGACAACATAGATGAACTGTCTAGCCTAAACAAAATTCTGGACAAACTATGTCAAATCCACAACACCCCCGGTAAACCTGCAAATCATACCCATAGAGAATGTTGGGTCTTCAAGCAGTCCGGCAAGCTCAACGCCGAACACAAGGGGCTGGATACACCAAGCGAAGACGAGGATGAGCCTCGCAAGCAAAGCAGTGGGAAACAGAAGAAATTCCCACAAGAAGTCAAAATAGTAAACGTGTTATATGTGATAAATAAAAACAATGCAGCACTCACGTAAATACGTGCCCCAGGGCCTGTCACCGCAGAGTCCCGCCACTGGTCGGCCGAACCGATCACCTTCGACCATCGGGATTACTCCGCAAGTATCCGGTATGCAGGATGGGCTGCCTTGGTGTTAGACCCGATAATTGACGGATACCACTTCACACGAGTCCTGATGGATGGCGGCAGTAGTTTGAACTTGATATCTCAGGACACAGTCCGCACAATGGGGATAGACCCAACAAAAATTAGCCGTAGCAATATTTCCTTTAAAGAAGTAACGCCAGGCCCAGGGGCCCATTGCACGGGTTCCCTTCTACTGGAGGTTATATTCGGCTTCCCCGATAACTTCCGCAGCGAAAAGCTAACCTTCCACATCGCTCCATTTCAAAGTGGCTATCAAGCACTACTGGGGTGTGAAGCTTTTGCTCGCTTTAACGCAATACCACTTTACGCGTCTCTCATGCTTAAGATGCCCGGTCCACGCGGCATCATTACATGAAAGGGAAATACTGAGCGCTCCTTGCGCGCGGAAGACCATGCGGCTGCCTTGACAGCCGCACACTAGACGGCCTCACCAACTAGAGCATCTTACAGGTCGTTAAGACCACGGACGCGGCTAGACAAGTCCGGCTTGGCAATATAATTGATAAAGGTTTGATGGCTATACCCCTATAACAATACAAGGGGCTCCACGCGTGTAAACAAGTGACAATAAGACTCAATTCTACCCATCTTGAACTATACTTGATTTATTTAGTATAACATACATTTTGCATGACAATTTTGCAACTAAGTTCCTCTCTTCTATAGATGACCATCGTGCTACACCCATCCAGGATACGGCACAACGGAGACACAGGCGCAGACGTGCAGCAGGGACCCGTCCTAAGGATTCTCTTCAGATTAAGACCCTGCGCAAACCTTTTTTACTGTCTCTTGTTGATAAACATCCTCCGGATTCCCAGTAAAGCTCGGATGGATGCTGACGTATTGGCATGTGGCCACGTCAGATTATTGCACGTACCTGGACACCAGGGGCTTATTACAAAGGGCGACGTTTCACCCAGTTTATATCATAAAGACTGAATACCTTAGGGAGTGTTCGGCATCGCGAGTTTGGCCTTATATGCATCAGCTCCGAATCATGTCTTTGGTCAAATGTTGGGTTTGCCCGGCTCCTGTGTTTTGCTGCCTTACGTTCCTCTCTATCGGCTAAGGAGGCACCAGGAGATGCGATTGTGCCCTGGTTCAGCCAAGCGAGCACCTCAGTAGAGAAAGCCAAAAACTGACTGTCATGGTATAGCGTGAGACTGGTCAACCACTCGATGACCCAACGGAATCTTCGGGATTCCTCCGCCTTAACGAAGGGCCGTTTCCCGGCCAGGCACACACGCGCCCCAAATTCGGACGAGCGTGGAGCCACCAGGGTCTATATAGTAGCCCCACTGTCAAACTCCTATGGCTAAGTGAAAGTGATAAAGCATTATAGTCCGATTGCCTAGCTCGCTGCGCTATCACCTCCGTAATCGACCAATACGTTGGATCAAGTGTGAATATGCGTCTTCTGCGAGCACCCCCGCATTATATGCGTGGGGGCTGAAGCCGACGACTGCCATCTTTCAGGTTATATACATATATACATAAACGGCCGCACAGGATTGGAGGTATTATAATTCTTGTAGACACAAGTATAAAAAAGCCTTTACATTTAAAGCAAACATTGTTTTCAAGCAGAATACATGTCACTCGAACATAATATTCTTCGAGCACTGCGCCTCTATTTCACGAGCACCCTCAAGAACTTCTTGGAAGTAGTGCTCGGCAGGTACTCGGCTTCGATCCGAGTCTTGAGCTGCAACGGCACTGGCCTCCATCTCTGCCCAGTATGTCTTGACACGGGCAAGGGCCATCCGCGCACCCTCTACGCATGCCGACCTCTTCATCGCGATGATGTGCGGCACGGCACCAACGAACTACTGCACCAAACTAAAGTAACTATTCGGCTTTGGCCTTTCCGGCCATAGATGATCCACAACAGACCTCATGGCAAGTCCGGACAATCTATTCAGCTCGGCCCATTCGGCCAACCGATCTGTCAACGGGAGAGGATGCTCTGGATCATTAAACTGTGACCAGAACAGCTTCTCCACTACGACCCTTCTGATCTCGGAAGTACTCGGCAGCACTCGCTGCCAGATCAAGGTATGCATCTGCCGAACTCCATAGCCGGTCTAAGGAGGCGTACTTTGGATCGCCGAACTTCATCCGCAGCATAAAAGGCTTCCCAGCCGCAATATCTCCGGCCTGACGCAGCTCCTCCTTCATCACTCTCATGGCAGAGCGGGTGTCTTTGGCCATCACCACGGCCTTCTCTAGGTTCGACCTCTTCGCTTGATCTTCCTTTTCAAGAAGCTTGTAACGGTCAGTGGCATTCTTTAACTCCATAGCCATCTTGGCTATTTTCTCCTTGCTTTGGCAGTGAGCAGCTTGTTCGGCATTCAGCTCCTCGATTGCCTTTAGGGCAGCTGCATCACTTCTCTTGGCTTGTTCTTTGGTTCAGGCAAGTTCCGCCCGAAGGTTCTTCATGGGCGCAGCGCCATCTGCATTTAAAACATATGTTATACATACCGGCATCATGCTCCTCTTATCATGTGTCACTAGAGAAATTACATACCTTGCGCCTCGTCAAGCCGCTTGTTGACAAGTACGATGTCGGCATCTGCCACGTCAAGCTGCCGCTTTAACTCGGCAAATTCATTAGTCCGTTGGCCACCGGACACTTCGCCACCTGCATATTAAGGCGGAAAAATTATACCTGGGACTATGATCCTCTGCGCGCCGTCGTCTTCGACAGCACCCATAGTCTCAGGGGCTACTATCTACACAGGGCGCATCTTAAAGTATCCGATACTGTCAAAAAAGGTACATCATTTCACATACCTCAAAACCTGTCAGTAGACTCATGAAAGCCTCATGCAACCCGCGATCTGCGGACGAAATCCTTTCAACAACCGTACCCATCAATGTACGGTGCTCTTCTGAGATAGACGCTCGCCCTAGCAGATCCCTCAGTACCTCCGACTGCGCACCAGACGGTGCCGGACTCATTCGATTGCTTTTTTCAGAAGCCGGATAATGAGGGCTTCGGGTGGCCATATGACTACCTTCTGGCCTTTCCAGATCAGGAGAAACCCTCCACGACGACACCTCGGGGTCGCCAGCCTCATGAGGCGGTATGGCAAGGGGAGGCGTTCCGCTCTCCATCATCTCTAGTAGAAGATCCCCCGAAGACGAGCTCTGTTGAGAAGGACTAAGATCCGAACTGCAAGATAAATGCTTCGGTTATTTTCCTCATAAGTAAAGCAAGGTTTTTTTCTCATTATTAAACACCCTTTTACTTACAGCTCGGTGGAGGGCTGATCCCCTTGAGGGCATAGTACGGCCGGGGTATCCCCCGCTACAGGACCCTCTGGTGAAGATTTCTTCCCCCGCTTTGAGACCATTGTCTCCGGGTCTTCAGAGGCGGTCCTCTTCTTCCCCTGAGGAGTGGAATTTTTAATTCCTCCCTTCCGGCCAACCTCCTCCGTGGGGGCAGTAGCTTCCTTGTTCCCCCCTTCATCTTCTCCCAAGGGCGCTTGATAAGGCGTGATCTCCGGCATCCTGGTTAACACAGGATCTGGCGAGGTCTTGGGAAGGGGGGTCGGACACCTGATCAACTTTGCCTTCGCTATCCACTCCTGGTTCAAGAGCGGCTCCTTTTTAGAGGGCGATGTTGCGATAAATAAACGGATGGTGTGTTCGGGCACAGGGCTACTTACTTGGGTATCCAGACGATTGCATCTCAGACCTGCATCCTTAGTAGAGTCCGGACACATTATTTGTGGTCCGAAGAACAATTTGTACATATCCGCGGGCGTCATGCCAAGTAAGTGTTGAAGAGCTCGCGGTCCCTCAGGATTGAACTCCCACACGCGGAGGGGACGACGTTTGCAGGGCAGGACTCGGCGAATTAACATGACTTGTGTCACCACGACCAGACTGACATCTCTCTCCAGGAGATCTCGAATGCGGCTCTGCAATATGGGTACATCCTTTGCTGGCCCCCAGTCTAGCCCCTTGTTGACCCATGACGTTAGTCGTGACAGGGGACCCGAGCGAAAGACAGGTGGGGCCACCCACTTGGTGCCCCTGGGAGCTGTGATATAAAACCACTCTCGTTGCCATAAGCTGGACTCCTCTTGGAAAGAGCCCTCGGGCCATGGGGCGTCCACATTTTTGCTTATTATGGCGCCTGCGCACTCGGCGTGCCGCCCCTCGATCATCTTCGGCTCCACTTTGAAAGTCTTGAGCCACAATCCTAAATGAGGAGTAATACGGAGGAAAGCTTCGAACACAAGAATGAATGATGAAATATGGAGGATAGACTCCGGAGCTAAATCATGAAAGTCCAGCCCATAATAGAACATGAGCCCCCTCACGAAGGGATCCGGCGTGAGGCCTAACCCTCGGAGGAAGTGAGGTATGAACATGACACTCTCATCGGGCTTGGGAGTAGGAATAACTTGCCCTCGAGCAGGCAACCTATGCGGGATTTCGCTGGTCAGGTACCTGGCCTCCCTTAGCTTTATTACGTCCTCCTCCATGACGGAGGAGGGCATCCACCGACCTTGAAGGTTGGATCCGGACATGAAGGTCCGAAGCGCCTAAACCTAAGCTTTGGGTTTTGGAACTCGAGGCAGGAGGTGGATTCGATTGAGGTCGAAAGAAAGGAACAGGCCTTGGTTCTTTATAAAAGAGACTGAATACCAAGAGCTCTCCTCGTGACCGTTTGGGACTTACCTCCGATCGATGGGTCATACCAACGGGCGCGATTGGGTTACCCACGTCTCTGTTGATGAGAATCCCGTAAATAAAGGGGACATGATCTCTGCTTCGACAAGACGTGCCAAGGAAACTGCCTCGCAAAACACGCCGAGGTTGGCTGTAAAAAAAGATTTGAATAAAGGCTTGGCTGTGGTGTCATGTCACATTACGGGATACGTCAGCAGATTAGATTTATGGAAATATTATTCTCTCTACTGTGGTATGTGGAACTTGTTTTGCAGAGCTGGACACGATCCTCGTGCTCAAAATCTTCTATGAAGTATTCGGAGGAGGAACCCGCCTTGCAATGCCGAAGACAATCTGCGCGCCAGACTCATCGTCATTGAAGCCTGGTTCAGGGGCTACTGAGGGAGTCCTGGATTAGGGGATATCCGGACAACCGGACTATAACCTTTGCCCGGACTGTTGGACTATGAGGATACAAGATTGAAGACTTCGTCCCGTGTCCTGATGGGACTCTCCTTGGCGTGGAGGCAAGCTTGGCAATACGGATATGTAGATCTCCTTCCTTGTAACCGACTCTGTGTAACCCTAGCCCCCTCCGGTGTCTATATAAACCAGAGGGTTTAGTCCGTAGGACATAACAACAACAATCATACCATAGGCTAGCTTCTAGGGTTTAGCCTCTCTGATTTCGTGGTAGATCAACTCTTGTACTACCCATATCATCAATATCAATCAAGCAGGACTAGGGTTTTACCTCCATCGGGAGGGCCCGAACCTGGGTAAAAACATCGTGTCCCTTGTCTCATGTTACCATCTGCCTAGACGCATAGTTCGGGACCCCCTACCCAAGATCCGCCGGTTTTGACACCGACACCCAGGTTCCGGCCCTCTCTCTGGAGGTTGTCGGTGTACTAAAGTAGGGGTACCTTAGTACCCCAGACTTGTGCACGGGCAGTTGTAGCACCCTGCGGCGAGGCCCGCCCAGGAAGCGCCAAGAGAAGACCAAGCATTCAAGACAAGGCCCCCGGCAAGAGGAGCTTGCCGGGCCAAGAAGACAAGGCCCCCGGCAAGAGGAGCTTGCCGGGCCAAGAAGACAAGACCCCGGCAAGAGGAGCTTGCCGGGACGACTGAGCCCGTGTAATACCATCCAAGAACAAAGTATACGAGACAGAAGATCGAGACCCCGACAAGAGGAGCTTGTCGGGAAGGCCGAACCCAGGCACCACAAGAGAAGCCCGCCACGGCGCGCCATGCGCCCCGGCAAGGCCTGATAGCCGGCAAGCTATCAGGCACAGGAAGACGACCCCCGCGGCAAGCCACTTGCCGCGGCAAATCGCCACCTCAGGACTGCGCTCCAGCTCACCCGCCCACGCGTCGCTCCGGGGCTTCCCCCAAGGGCACGTGGCGGGGCACCGCGCAGCCTGGGGTATGCGGTGGCATGCAGCCACCATCGTGGCGAGCGGTGGCGCACCTAACGGTCCGCCTCGGTGCTGTCCGGGCGACCGTGACGGGCATTTAATGCCCTTGTCCCCTACCGTCAGAAGTAGGTATGATAACACTGTGCCGCACTGTAGCGCCACTGTTCCCGCACTGTCACAACTTCCACCCCTTTTACACTTTTACCCCTTTCTCTTACGTTGACACCTGTCGGTGACCCCTTTGCGCTATAAAAGGAGGCCCGTGTGCAACGTAGAGGAGGTTCGGAGGTTGGGGATCCAGACAGCCATACGCTCGGTGTAGCTAGCTCTCCAAGCTCCCGAGCTCCCCAGTTCAATACAACCAAGCAGGAGTAGGGTTTTACGCGTCCATCGCGGCCCGAACCTGGGTAAACCGCCCGTGTGCTCGCCTCGATCTGCTCTCCGTGCTCCCTCCGCCCCCCTCACCGGACAACGAAAGGGGCTCCGGCCCCATAGGTGCTCGCGGGGGACGCCGTCCACCCCGACATCTTTGGCGCGCCAGGTAGGGGGCTGCGTCGAGATTGTGCGGATCAGATCCGGCGTTCGCGCGAGCGCGCTCTTCGTCAGCTTCTCCGAATTCGCTAGCTTCATCAACACCATGGCCCCGAAGAAGAAGGCTTCGGAGGTCGCGGGCCCGTCCGCGTCTCTTCCACCGCTACCGGAGCCAACGGTGGGCGGGGGAGACGCCGTCGGAGGGGAGGCCACCGGCGAGAACACTCGCGGCGCCACCAAATCCAAGAACAGGGCGGACGACCGAGCCTCGGCCTCCGAGGACGCGGCACGTCCGTCCCGACAAACGACGACCCAGCAGCGCCATGCCACAGGAGGTGGCATCCGCTTGCTGGACCAAGGGCAAACTGGAGGTTCACGGGACGCCCCGGGCTCCCGTCCGGACACGGGCAAGGCAAAGGCGCCGGGGAGGGACCCCGCTCTTTCTAACATTGTTAGGAGTCCGAGCGTATCCCGCTCCTCGCGCCACTCGCCCCCGCTCCCCTCCACTCCGGCAGAAGCGCTCGCGAGAGCGCAACTGCTCCTCGACTACCCTCCAGCGGCTGGCAAGGCCGAAGGCTGGAGGGCCACCATCCAGAGCCTGATCGCCTTCGCCAACAACGACACGCCGCAGCAGCCGGCGACCTCACGGCCACGGCAGGTCGAGAAGACGAAGGCCGACGGCGACAAGACCGCCGGGGGTGCAACCACCATGCACTCCCCGGCGCAGAAGCAGAAGACGCCGCCCCGTTGGAGCAACGCCGACGACGGCTCTACAGCGTCGTCAGACACGCGGACCCGCCGGGACCAGCGCCGAGTCCTCGACGAGCGGCAGCAAGAAGACGCTCGAACAAGGATTGAGCGCCGCCGAGAAACTCGGCGGCAATCAGACCAGCGGGCTGGGATCGCTGTCGACGCGCACGCGCCCGGTGAACCAGGTGACTTACCGTACGCGGCAGGTTGCCCTGCGTTCACCCGTGAGCTGCGGCGCGTCCGGTGGCCCAGCACGAAGAACTTCAAGCCCGACGTACCGGAGAAGTACGACGGCAGGACGCACCCCTCGGAGTTTCTCAGCATCTACACGATCGCTGTGCAAGCTGCCGGGGGGCGCGACGAGAGGATATTGGCGAACTACTTCCCGCTCGTGCTTAAGCCGAACGTTCGTTCGTGGCTCATGCACTTGCCGGAAGGCTCCATTTCTTCCTGGGCGGATCTTTGCCATCAGTTTGTTGGCGCCTTCACAGGCGGCCACAAACCTCATGGCAAGGATAGCGACCTCCACATCCTAGCCCAGAAGGAAGGAGAATCCCTGCGCAAGTACATCCAGCGCTTCAGCCACGTGCATCGCAACATCCCCGACGTTCACCCTGCCGCGGTTATCAGCGCGTTCCACCAGAACGTGCGTAACCGCTGCATGCGTGAAGATATGGCCATGACCAAGATCCGGGACGTCAGCGAGCTATATGCCCTGGCTGACAAGTGCGCGCGCGCGGAGGAGGGGAGGAAACTCCCCGGGGAGGATGCTGGCGCAGGAGAAAGCGACAGTGACGACACCGCCCCGGCGAGGAGAAGCCAGCGGCGGAATAATAGGAGGAAGAACAGGAAAGAGGTGCTTGCCGTCGAGGAGTCCGGCAAGGAGGCTCCCGCCAAGCAAACCCAGGCTGGCGGCTCCGGCAAGGAGCCTGCCCCCGTGGCGGCAGCCGACAAGCAGGACGGCTCCGACAAGCAATACTGCAAGATCCACCGCACCAAGGGCCACGATCTCTCCAACTGCAAAAGCGTCGAGTACCTCGTCATGCAGCAGAAGGCTGAGTACGAGAGGCGCGACAAGGGGAAGGCCCAGGGTGGAGGTGGCGAACCAAGCAAGAAGCGGCCGCCCATCGGCCGGGGAGGACGCCGCGGCAAGGCCAAGCAGCGGCAAGGCGATCGGCCTCCCCGGGGCCGCGACGAGGATGAAGAAAACGACGACGAAGACATGGAAGACGAAGATAACAGCGAGCAGGAGTTCCAGAAGGCCACGGAGGTCCTATGCGTTGACGGCGGCGCCTCTCTGCACACCTCCCACCGCCAGCTTAAGCAGTGGGTGCGAGAGGTGAACGCAGCAGAGCCGCCCGTGGAGTCGCGCAGGCCCCTCAAATGGTCCAGCACGCCCATCATTTTCGATCTTGAGGATCACCCCGACCGCACAACCGCGATCGGGTGCTTGCCGATGCTGGTCTCACCCACCATCCGCAACCTCAAGGTCACCAAAATGTTGGTAGACGGCGGGGCCGGGCTGAACTTGATCTCCTCCGCTGTGATCAAGAAACTCCAGATCCCAGACGGCGAGCTCGAAGAGACCGGTTCTTTCCAAGGAATCAACCCGGGGAGGAGCAAGCCCAAGGGGAAGGTTACTCTGCCTGTGACCTTCGGCGGCGAGCTCAACTTCAGGACTGAGCGCATCACGTTCGACGTCGCTGATATCCCGTTACCATACAATGGGATCCTCGGCCGTCCCGCTCTCGCCAAGTTCATGGCAGCTTCCCACCACGCCTACAACGTACTCAAGATGCCGGGGCCGATAAGCGTCATCACTGTCCATGGCGACAAAAGGGACGCGCTTATCTGCGCCGACAAGATCTACCGGGATGTAGCAGCCGCGGCAGAGAAGGACACACTTGCCGCTGAAGCCCCCGGGGGGAAGAAGACAATGACCAAGTCCGCTAAGTGCTCTGGGGCCCACTCCGGCAACCGCACCTCTTCGGAGTGCTGCGCCGCCGTCGAGGACGTTCCATCGAGCTCCACCGGCAAGTACAAGAAGGGAATGACCGCTCCTCCGGCAACCAAGAAGGTGTCCGCCAAGGAGGACGGCACTGGCGGTACCTTCACCATCAGTGCCACGCTTGACAGCAAATAGGAAAGCGCGCTCGTTGCCTTCCTGCGGGCGAATGTCGACGTGTTTGCATGGCAACCGTCCGACATCCCCGGTGTTCCCAGGAGGGTGATTGAGCACAAGCTCGCTGTCTGTCCTCACGCGCGACCCATCAAGCAGAAAGTGAGAAAGCAAGCCGTGGAGCGCCAAGAATTCATCAGCGAAGAAATCAAGAAGCTAGAGGCAGCAGGCCTAGTGAGAGGTGTGATCCATCCAACGTGGCTGGCCAATCCGGTCGTCGTGCGCAAAGCCAATGGGAAGTGGAGACTGTGCATAGACTTCACCGATGTGAATAAAGCATGTCCCAAGGATCCATTTCCCTTGCCGCGCATTGACCAGATTGTTGACTCCACTGCCGGATGTGAGCTACTCTCTTTTCTTGATGCATATTCAGGCTACCACCAAGTCTTTATGGCCAAAGAGGATGAAGAGAAGACCGCATTTATCACTCCGTGCGGCACCTATTGCTTCATACGCATGCCGTTTGGACTGAAGAATGCGGGATCAACGTTTGCAAGGGTAGTGCACACTGCTTTCGAGCCACAGATCCATAGGAACGTGGAGGCCTACATGGATGACATCGTGGTGAAGAGCAGGAGGAAGGAAACCCTGATCCAAGATCTGGAAGAGACATTTCAGAACCTGCGCAAGATACAGCTCAAGCTGAACCCCGAGAAGTGCGTTTTCGGAGTCCCCTCCGGCAAGCTTCTCGGGTTCTTTGTGTCACAAAGGGGGATTGAAGCTAATCCCGACAAGATCAAAGCCGTCGAGCAGATCGAAGCCCCAGAGCGCGTCAAGGACGTCAGAAAGCTTGCAGGTTGTGTGTCCGCCCTCAGTCGGTTCATTTCAAGGTCTGTAGAACGCGCCCTGCCCTTCTTTAAAATCTTGAAGAAGGCAGGCCCCATGCAGTGGACTCCAGAAGCGGAGGCGGCGCTGCAAGATTTGAAAAGGTACCTATCCTCCACTCCAATACTTGTCGCACCTAGACCACAGGAGAAGTTGTTGCTATACCTAGCGGCAACCAACCGGGTGGTCAGTGCTGCGTTAGTGGCGGAGAGGGAGGCCGACGAGGAGTCTATACCACCTGCAAGCGAATCCAGCGACAAGCGGGGGGCTGCTCCGGCAAGCTCTGGCCCCGACAAGGACAACCCTGCGCAGGAACAGGATGGAGCGCGGAAGAAGATGGTGCAGCGCCCGGTGTATTTTGTGAGTTCCCTCTTGCAGGGGGCTAGATCAAGATACTCTGGGGTGCAGAAGTTGCTTTTCGGCCTCCTCATGGCCTCGAGAAAGCTGCGCCATTACTTCCAAGCACATGAGATAACAGTAGTCACTCGCTTTCCGCTGAAGAGGATATTGCACAATCCCGAGGCAACAGGCAGGATCGTCGAGTGGGCACTGGAGCTATCGAGCTTTGGACTCAAGTTTGAAAGTACTTCAACCATACAGAGCCGAGCTTTGGCAGAATTCATAGCTGAGTGGACCCCGACGCCAGATGAAGAAGCCCAAGAAACAAGCGCGCCCGTACAAGAAGCAACAAGCGAGTGGGTAATGTACTTCGATGGTGCCTTCTCGCTGCAAGGCGCCGGTGCTGGCGTGGTACTCATCGCGCCCACCGGAGAGCACCTCAAGTATGTTATCCAGATGCACTTCCCAAGAAAGCAAGCAACCAACAATACTGCTGAGTATGAAGGCTTGCTCGCCGGCCTCAGGATTGCGGCCGAACTTGGGATCAGAAAGCTGATTGTGCGGGGAGATTCTCAACTGGTGGTCCGGCAAGTCAACAAGAGCTACCAGAGCCCTCTGATGGAAGCTTATGTAGATGAAGTGAGGAAGCTGGAAGAACACTTTGAAGGGCTGCAAATGGAGCACGTCCCGAGAGCTCAGAATGAGATAGCAGACGGCCTTTCGAAGTGTGCTTCGTTGAAGTTACCTGTGGAACCAGGGACCTTCTTACTCAAGCTGACTCAACCATCCGTTACACCATCAGTTGGGCAGTCCAAGAAAAGGAAGTTGGTCTCCGGCGATTACTTGCAGGCGAACCTTCCTGAGACCGCCGCCAAGGTCCCCAAGATCAACAACCAGAACGCCGGGGGACAGCCCGCTCCTGCGGATCCCAGGATCCGTCCAGTCGAAGCAGGTGTCCCCGATAAGCCTTGCTCCGGCAAGCAGATCAGCAGTCTGAACGCTGAGGAACAGTCCGCTCCTGCGGATCCGAGGATCTGTCCAGTTGAAGCGGGGGTTCCCGACAAGCTTTGCCCCGGCAAGCTTGCCGGGGGATCACCGGCTCCGGCGGAACCAGAGGTTCTTGCCGTAGAAGCCGGGGTCCCCGCAGCGGCCTTCATGCCTTTAGTCCTTGCCGTCGAGCCCCGGGCTCCGGCATGGGCGCAGCAGATCGTCCGTTTTCTGCAAACTGGAGAACTTCCCGACGACCCAGAAGAGATGGAGAAGATCACCAGGCAGTCAAGTATGTACCAGTTCGTGGACAACGAGCTGTACAGAAGGAGACTCAACGGTGCCAGATTGAAGTGCATCTCCAGGGAAGACGGACAGAAGCTGTTGGCAGAGATACACGGAGGCATATGCGGCCATCACATTGGCGCAAGAGCACTTGTCGGGAAAGCCTTCCGGCAAGGGTTCTTCTGGCAAGAAGCCCTCCAAGATGCAACTGCACTAGTAACCAAGTGTGAAGCGTGCCAGTTCCATGCAAAACAGATTCATCAGCCAGCTCAAGCTCTCCAAACAATCCCTTTATCCTGGCCCTTCTCGGTCTGGGGGCTCGATATCCTCGGCCCTTTTCCCCGAGCCGCCGGGGGCTTCGAGTACTTGTACGTTGCAATCGACAAGTTCACGAAGTGGCCAGAAGTGGAACCAGTGAGGAAGGTGACCGCGCAGTCAGCAGTCAAGTTCTTCCGGTCGATCGTCTGCCGTTTCGGAATCCCCAACAGAATCATCACCGACAACGAAACACAATTCACAAGTCGCGCCTTCATGCAATACGCCCAGGATCTCGGCGCCAAGGTCTGTTTCGCTTCGGTTGCTCACCCCAGGAGCAACGGTCAAGCAGAAAGGGCCAACGCAGAAGTGCTGCGCGGACTCAAGACCAGGACCTTCGACAGGCTGCGCAAGTGCGGAAGAAATTGGATTGAGGAGCTGCCGGCGGCTCTTTGGTCAATCAGAACGACACCGAGTCGAGCCACCGGACAGACACCCTTTGCTCTAGTCTATGGAGCGGAAGCAGTTATCCCCACGGAACTCGTATACGGATCTCCTCGGGTGCTCGCTTATGACGAGCTCGAGCAAGAGCAGCTGCGCCAAGATGACGCGCTGCTCCTTGAGGAAGGACGTCTCCAGGCTGCGGTACGAGCTGCTCGATACCAGCAAGCCTTGCGTCGCTACCATAGCCGCAAGGTCAAGGCCAGGAGTCTCGAAGAGGGCGACCTTGTTCTTCGGCGCACTCAGTCGGCCAAGGATTCCAACAAGTTGACGCCAAAGTGGGAAGGACCTTATCGGGTGAGACGAGTCACGAGGCCTGGCGCTGTCCGCCTCAAGACCGAAGAGGGCCTACCAGTGAGCAACTCCTGGGAACATAGAGCATCTTCGCAAGTTTCGCCCATAAGGCGCGGTTGCCGTGATCCGCTCCGGCAACCATCGGTTTGTACAGGCCTTGCCGCTGCTGCATGTAACCCCTTGTACAAAGCCAGGCGAAGCCCCTGGCATCAGATAAAGTGGCCCTGTTAGGCGACCTTGTTCTTAGGCACGTTCAGTCGGCCAAGAATTATAACAAGTCGACGCCGAAGCAGGAAGGCCCTTATCGGGTGAGACGAGTCGCGAGGCCCGGCGCTGTCCGCCTCAAGACCGAAGAGGGCCTACCAGTGAGCAACTCCTGGGAACATAGAGCATCTTCGCAAGTTTCGCCCATAAGGCGCGGTTGCCGTGATCCGCTCCGGCAACCACCGGTTTGTGCAGGCCTTGCCGATGTTGCATGTAAGCCCTCGTACAAAGCCAGGCGAAGCCCCTGGCTGAAGATAAAGAAGCGCTGGCGCCCTAGATTTTAGCATGCATGCTGAGTCAGAGTCTCGTCCTTGGTTAGGGTTGTCAGTTCCTAACTGTCGCTAACCCCTAACTTAGAGGTCGAGTCCGCGTCTTTTTCCCGTCCTTTCCCTTTGGTTCGCAGGAATTGAATGTCCTTGCCGGGCCGCTCAAGGACAAGGAAGAGGAGAAGGACGAGCCAACACCTACGCCCCGGCGAGCCAGAGTCGCCGGGGGCTGCAACCTCAGATAAGTTTTTGCATCCCTCATCATGCATTCTCTTATGGACTGTGGAATTCGAAAGCCTCCTTTCCTCCTGAAAAGCTACCGTGCTCTCTTAGCGGCAAGCCCCAGAGCGCGTTCCTGGGGCCCGTTTCGATAGCAGCCGCGGCAGCAAGGGGGGAGGGAAGCGAGGGGCTGGAACCCGCCTGCTCCCCGCCTCCGCCAAGGGCGTGAGAAAGGTCGAGCAGTGCGGGGGAGCGGCTGGGCCTGTTGCCGGGCGAGAAACTGTCTATCTTAACGATGTAAAGGATTCGTTCCTTACCGCGGTTTCCACCCGCGAGACAAATGATCCGGCAAACATCCCCTTTTCATTAAAAACATTCCACTCAGGTACAGTTCAGAGAGAATGAAAAACATGAAAGGAGGGATTACAAGGCTTAAACGCAACTAAGGCCCGAAGGCTTACAAGCTGAAAAGAGATAAGGTGCCCGTAATCCCTTTCTTGTCTCTCTCCTCAGGAGGTAGGGCAAGTAGGCGAAGAGGGCGAAAGGGGCACCTAGGCGAGCTACGGGTGGCAGAAGGCACCAAGAGAAGATCCGGGGGCTCCGCCCGGGGGTCTCCGGAGGCTGAAGAAGACGGAGGCGCCGGAGGCAGAGCTGGAAGATGAGGCAGCGGCCTTGCCGCCAGCCTCTTCCTCTTCCCCAGCCTCGCCACTCCGGCCGCCCGAGGAGATCAAGCCCCCGGCAAGAGGAGCTTGCCGGGCCGAAGAGAAGACCCCGGTGGTCGTCACCGAGAGCAAGGGTCATGACGGCGTCTGGGGCGCATCTGGAACACGAGGCACCGGAGCGTCAGCCAGCTGTCGAAGTCGGCCCGTACTCCGACTTCGCGGCCTTCGACGCCCGCCCTCTGTCCTCCTCAGCAGCCCCCCTACGCCAGTCGCCCAAGGAGACGACCCCGGGGAGTTCATGGAGCCCGGCGCGGACGATGGGGCCGCCGGTGCCACACGGAGCCGCGACCGACGCCTAGTCGGACCCGTCATCCCGGCGGCTGCTCCCCTCGTCGTCGCTGTCGCTCCCCTCCTCGTCATTCTCGCTCGAGGAGGAGCCTTCGCTGTCGGAGGAGCTATCTTCGCAGCACCGGGCCCGGATGCCGAAGCCCCGGAAGGCCTTGACGGAGAGGAGGTCCTCCCCCACTAGCTTAAAGTGGAGGGTGAACCCCTCCGTCAAGGTGTGGATCCGGGCGAACGTCTTCCACCCGCGGCCCAGACACACCACGCCGGGGGCTCGGGACTCGACGTGGACTCGCGTCCCACTGATCCCGCAGCCCCTCATGCGCAGGTTTAGCGTCTCAGGCTGCTCCACCTCCAACACGTTCGCGAATGGAGCGGGAAGCCGGAGGCGGCGACGAGGCGCCCGGCGCAGCCTGATAATGAACTCACGGGGGTCGTCCCCGAGATGGACCGCGGGAAGGAACGGAGCCGCTGGCGGAGGCGAGGACGGCGCACCGATCCGTCCGCCCCGAGCGCCTCGGCCCCGTCCACGACCTCGTCCGCGACCTCGCCCTCTCCCTCTTCCCCTAACGACCGGCTCCGCCGCCGCGGGCGCAAGAGGAGGAGGGGCGTGTTGCCTAGCAGACACCCTCGCGGCAACCGAAGAAGAACCAGGGTTCCCCCCCTCCATCGCAGATGGGGGAAGGAAACCAGAAGCAGAAGGAGGAAGGAGATGGAGTGCGGATTTCCGTCGCCCCCTTTCGCTCCTTATAAAGGGGCGGAGTGGGAACGCGGCCGCCTCGCTCCTCCAATAGAAGCGGAGGAAGGGCAGGCGACTGGGGCCGACCCACTGCATCGACCCGCGCCGGCCCGACTCCCTGCCTCCGCCGCCGCGACTCCGAGTGCATGAGGACCGCGTGGTGGGCGCGCAGAACCAAGGCGACGGGTAGGTCGACCTCTCCCCATCCCGTGATTATGGGGAACGGACGCCTCGAAAGCCGCGCCTCACCCCCGTTCATTTATCGAGCCGCGCCTCCGCACCTCCCTCCACTTAAAGAGGGAACGGGTGTTTCGCCCCCACGACGCCGCGGTAAGCGCGCGCCGCCTGGGGAAGGTGCGACGGATGCGGAGTTAAGGAGCAGCGCGACCAAGGCCACGCGTGCCCGTGCACTGTTAGGGCCTGGCCCAACGACGCTCGGCACCGTGTGTGGCCCAGGCCCGGGGGCTCCTGTCGGTGTACTAAAGTAGGGGTACCTTAGTACCCCAGACTTGTGCACGGGCAGTTGTAGCACCCTGCGGCGAGGCCCGCCCAGGAAGCGCCAAGAGAAGACCAAGCATTCAAGACAAGGCCCCCGGCAAGAGGAGCTTGCCGGGCCAAGAAGACAAGGCCCCCGGCAAGAGGAGCTTGCCAGGCCAAGAAGACAAGACCCCGGCAAGAGGAGCTTGCCGGGACGACTGAGCCCGTGTAATACCATCCAAGAACAAAGTATACGAGACAGAAGATCGAGACCCCGACAAGAGGAGCTTGTCGGGAAGGCCGAACCCAGGCACCACAAGAGAAGCCCGCCACGGCGCGCCATGCGCCCCGGCAAGGCCTGATAGCCGGCAAGCTATCAGGCACAGGAAGACGACCCCCGCGGCAAGCCACTTGCCGCGGAAAATCGCCACCTCAGGACTGCGCTCCAGCTCACCCGCCCACGCGTCGCTCCGGGGCTTCCCCCAAGGGCACGTGGCGGGGCACCGCGCAGCTTGGGGTATGCGGTGGCATGCAGCCACCATCGTGGCGAGCGGTGGCGCACCTAACGGTCCGCCTCGGTGCTGTCCGGGCGACCGTGACGGGCATTTAATGCCCTTGTCCCCTACCGTCAGAAGTAGGTATGATAACACTGTGCCGCACTGTAGCGCCACTGTTCCCGCACTGTCACAACTTCCACCCCTTTTACACTTTTACCCCTTTCTCTTACGTTGACACCTGTCGGTGACCCCTTTGCGCTATAAAAGGAGGCCCGTGTGCAACGTAGAGGAGGTTCGGAGGTTGGGGATCCAGACAGCCATACGCTCGGTGTAGCTAGCTCTCCAAGCTCCCGAGCTCCCCAGTTCAATACAACCAAGCAGGAGTAGGGTTTTACGCGTCCATCGCGGCCCGAACCTGGGTAAACCGCCCGTGTGCTCGCCTCGATCTGCTCTCCGTGCTCCCTCCGCCCCCCTCACCGGACAACGAAAGGGGCTCCGGCCCCATAGGTGCTCGCGGGGGACGCCGTCCACCCCGACAGAGGTAATACCCTACTTCCTGCTTGATTGATCTTGATGAATATGAGTATTACAAGAGTTGATCTACCTCAAGATCGTAATGGCTAAAACCCTAGAAGTCTAGCATGTATGACTATGATTATTCTCCTCCCCTACGGACTAAGCCCTCCAGTTTATATAGACACCGGAGGGAACTAGGATTTGTACAAAGTAGGTTACAGAGAAAGGAATTTTCATATCAGGGCGCCAAGCTTGCCTCCCATGCCAAGGAGAGTCCCATCCAGACACGGGAGAGAGTCTTCGGTCTTGTATCTTCACCGCCCATCAGTCCGGCCCACGTACCATAGTCCGGACGCCCGAGGACCCCCTAATCCAGGACTCCCTCAGTAGCCCCTGAACCAGGCTTCAATGACGAGGTGTGCGGCGCGCAAATTGTCTTCGGCATTGCAAGGAAGGTCCTTCTCCGAATACTCCAACATGGTCTTCAGACACACCAAACGTGTCTGGCTCTGCAAAGCAAATTCCACACACAACCGCAGAGAGTATAATATTTCACGAGTCCAATCCGCTGACAACTTTTGGTAATGTGATATCACGTCATCACCCGGTCATTATTTTGAACCGTTTTTCGGCCTGTCGCTTCGAGATGCGGTCTCATTGGCACGTCTTGTCAAAGCAGAGATCCTGTCCCCTTATTGCGGGATTCTCATCAATACGAGCGTGGGTAATCCAACCGTGCCGTTTGCACAGCCCTTGGGAACAGGTGAGTTTTAAGGCGAGTGGGGAGGCACTTGATATTCACTGCCTTTATAAGGAGATAAGGATTCCCTTCTTTCACCCACGCCTTCTCTCTATCTGCCCTCCCAATCTCGAGCTCCAGCGCCCAAGTCCTCATCCTTTCCGCCTCAAGGAAGCACTTGACCATGTCCGGATCTAGAGCACAAGGCAAGTGGATGGCCGCCTCCGTCAAGGAGAAGGACATCACCAAGCTTCGGGAGGCCGGGTATCTGGCAAAAGAAATCGCCCACCGGCTTCTGGCCAAGGGGCAAATCGTCCCCACCCCGAAGCCCAATGAGAGGGTGGTGTTCATCCCCCATTTCGTCCGCGGGTTAGGGTTTCCTTTTCACCCTTTCGTTCGCGGACTGATGTCTACTACGCAACCTTCTTCTTGTAGACGTTGTTGGGCCTCCAAGTGCAGAGGTTTGTAGGACAATAGCAAATTTCCCTCAAGTGGATGACCTAAGGTTTATCAATCCGTGGGAGGCATAGGATGAAGATGGTCTCTCTCAAACAACCCTGCAACCAAATATCAAAGAGTCTCTTGTGTCCCCAACACACCCAATACAATAGTAAATTGTATAGGTGCACTAGTTCGGCGAAGAGATGGTGATACAAGTGCAATATGGATGGTAGATATAGGTTTTTGTAAACTGAAAATATAAAAACAGCAAGGTAGCGAGCGGTAAAAGTGAGCGTAAATGGTATTGCAATGCTAGGAAACAAGGCCTAGGGTTCATACTTTCACTAGTGCAAGTCCTCTCAATAATAATAACATAATTGGATCACATAACTATCCCTCAACATGCAACAAAGAGTCACTCCAAAGACACTAATAGCGGAGAAAAAACGAAGAGATTATGGTAGGGTACGAAACCACCTCAAAGTTATTGTTCCCAATCAATCCATTGGGCTATTCCTCTAAGTGTCACAAACAGCCCTAGAGTTCGTACTAGAATAACACCTTAAGATACAAATCGACCAAAACCCTAACGTCACCTAGATACTCCAATGTCACCTCAAGTATCCGTGGGCATGATTATACGATATGCATCACACAATGTCAGATTCATCTATTCAATCCAACACAATGTACTTCAAAGAGTGCCCAAAAGTTTCTACCGGAGAATCACGACGAAAACGTGTGCCAACCCCTATGCATAGGTTCATGGGCGGAACCCGCAAGTTGATCACCAAAACATAAATCAAGTGGCATGTGATATCCCATTGTCACCACAAATACTCACGGCAAGACATACATCAAGTGTTCTCAAATCTTTAAAGACTCAATCCGATAAGATTACTTCAAGGGGAAACTCAATCCATTACAAGAGAGTAGAGGGGGAGAACAAACATAAGATCCAACTGTAATAGCAAAGCTCGCGATACATCAAGATCGTGCCAAATCAAGAACACGAGAGAGAGAGAGAGAGAGAGATCAAACACATAGCTACTGGTACATACCCTCAACCCCGAAGGTGAACTATTCCCTCCTCGTCGTGGAGAGCGCCGGGATGATGAAGATGGCTACCGGTGAGGGTTCCCCCCTCCGGCAGGGTGCCGGAACAGGGTCCCGATTGGTTTTTGGTGGCTACAGAGGCTTGCGGCAGCGGAACTCCCGATCTAATCTTCGTTCTGGAAGTTTTAGGGTACGTAGGTATATATGGGTGCAGGAAGTACGCCGGTGGAGCTTCGGGGGCCCCACGAGGCAGGGGGCGCGCCCTAGGGTTGGCGCGCCCCCCACCCTCGTGGGCACCTCCCTTGTCTCCTGACGTGGGGTCCAAGTCTATCCGGTAGCTTTCCTTCCAAAAATAACTTCTCCAGTTGATTTCGTTCCGTTTCTACTCCGTTTGATATTCCTTTTCTTTGAAACACTGAAATAGGCAAAAAAACAGCAAATCTGGGCTGGGCCTCCGGTTAATAGGTTAGTCCCAAAAGTAATGTAAAAGTGGATAAGAAAGCCCAATATTGCCCAAAACAGTAGATAATATAGCATGGAGCAATCAAAAATTATAGATACGTTGGAGACGTATCAAGCATCCCCAAGCTTAATTCCTGCTTGTCCTCCAGTAGATAAATGATAAAAAAGAATTTTTGATGCGGAGTGCTACTTGGCATAATTTCAATGTAATTCTTCTTAATTGTGTTATGAATATTCAGATCCGAAGGATTCAAGACAAAAGTTCATATTGACATAAAAATAATAATACTTCAAGCATACTCAATTATGTCTTCTCAAAATAACATGGCCAAAGAAAGTTATCCCTACAAAATCATATAGTCTGGCTATGCTCTATCTTCACCACACAAAGTATTTAAATAATGCACAACCCCGATGACAAGCCAAGCAATTGTTTCATACTTTTGACATTCTCAAACTTTTTCAATCTTCATGCAATACATGAGCATGAGCCATGGATATAGCACTATAAGTGGAATAGAATGGTGGTTGTGGAGAAGACAAAAAGAGAGAAGATAGTCTCACATCAACTAGGCATATCAACGGTCTATGGAGATGCCCATCAATAGATATCAATGTGAGTGAGTAGGGATTTCCATGCAACGGATGCACTAGAGCTATAAGTATATGAAAGCTCAACAAAAGAAACAAAGTGGGTGTGCATCCAACTCGCTTGCTCACGAAGACCTAGGGCAATTTGAGGAAGCCCATCATTGGAATATAGAAGCCAAGTTATATAATGAAAGATTCCCACTAGTATATGAAAGTAACAACATAGGAGACTCTCTATCATAAAGATTATGGTGCTACTTTGAAGCACAAGTGTGGTAAAAGGATAGTAGCATTGCCCCTTCTCTCTTTTTCTCTCATTTTTTTATTTTTTTATTTTTTTATTTCAGCCTTTTCTCCTTTTTTATGGCCTCTTTTTTTTCTTTTTTCTTCTTTTTCGTCCAGAGTCTCATCCCGACTTGTGGGGGAATCATAGTCTCCATCATCCTTTCCTCACTAGGACAATGCTCTAATAATGATGATCATCACACTTTTATTTTCTTACAACTCAACAATTACAACTCGATACTTAGAGCAAGATATGACTCTATATGGATGCCTCTGGCGGTATACCGGGATATGCAATGACTCATGAGTGACATGTATTAAAGAATTATGAACGGTGGCCTTGCCACAAATACGATGTCAACTACATGATCATGCTAGCAATATGACAATGATGGAGCGTGTCATAATAAACGGAACGGTGGAAAGTTGCATGGCAATATATCTCAGAATGGCTATGGATATGCCATGATAGGTAGGTATGGTGGTTGTTTTGAGGAAGGTTTATGGTGGGTGTATGATACCGGCGAAAAGTGCGCGGTATTAGAGAGGCTAGCAATGGTGGAAGGAAGAAGAGTGCGTATAATCCATGTACTCAACATTAGTCATAAAGAACTCACATACTTATTGCAAAAATCTATAAGTTATCAAAGCAAAGTATTACGCGCATGCTCCTAGGGGGATAGATTGGTAGGAAAAGACCATCGCTCGTCCCCGACCGCCACTCATAAGGAAGACAATCAATAAATAAATCATGCTCCGACTTCATCACATAACGGTTCACCATACGTGCATGCTACGAGAATCACAAACTTTAACACAAGTATTTCTCAAATTCACAACTACTCAACTAGCATGATTCTAATATCACCATCTTCATATCTCAAAACAATTATCAAGCATCAAACTTTTCTTAGTATTCAACACACTCATAAGAAAGTTTTTACAAATCTTGAATACCAAGCATATTAGGATTATTTAAGAAAATTACCATGCTATTTAATACTCTCAAAATAATATAAGTGAAGCATGAGAGTTCAGTAGTTTCTATAAAACAAATCCACCACCGTGCTCTAAAAGATATAAGTGAAGCACTAGAGCAAATGACAGACTACTCCAAAAGATATAAGTGAAGATCAATGAGTAGTCGGATAATTATGCAACTATATGAAGACTCTCCCATTTAAGAATTTCAGATCTTAGTATTTTATTCAAACAGCAAGCAAAGCTAAAGAAAATAAAATGACACTCCAAGCAAAACACATATCATGTGGTGAATAAAATATAGCTCCAAGTAAAGTTACCGATGAACGAAGACGAAAGAGGGGATGCCATCCGGGGCATCCCCAAGCTTAGACGCTTGGTTATCCTTGAATATTACCTTGGGGTGCCTTGGGAATCCCCAAGCTTAGGCTCTTGCCACTCCTTATTCCATAGTCCATCGAATCTTTACCCAAAACTTGAAAACTTCACAACACAAAACTTAACAGAAAACTCGTAAGCTCCGTTAGCGAAAGAAAACAAAACACCACTTGAAGGTACTGTAATGAACTCATTATTTATTTATATTGGTGTTATAACTACTGTATTCCAACTTCTCTATGGTTTATAAACTATTTTACTAGCCATAGATTCATCAAAATAAGCAAGCAACACAATGAAAACAGAATCTGTCAAAAATAGAACAGTCTGTAGTAATCTGTAACTAATGCAAACTTCTTTAACTCCAAAAATTCTAAAATAAATTGATGGACCTGAGTAATTTGTCTAGTAATAATCTGCAAAAAGAATCAACTAAATAGCACTCTCCAGTAAAAAGTTGAAGCAAATCTCGTGAGCGCTAAAGTTTCTGTTTTTTACAGCATGATCATAAAGACTTCACCCAAGTCTTCCCAAAGGTTCTACTTGGCACAAACACTAATTAAAACACAAAACCACATATAAACAGAATCTATATGGATTATTTATTCCTAAACAGAACCAAAAGCAAAGAACTAAAATAAAATTGGGTTGCCTCCCAACAAGCGCTATCGTTTAACGCCCCTAGCTAGGCATGATGATTTCAATGATGCTCACATAAAAGATAAGAATTGAAACATAAAGAGAGCATCATGAAGAATATGACTAGCACATTTAAGTCGAACCCACTTCCTATGCATAGGGATTTTGTGAGCAAACAACTTATGGGAATAATAATCAACTAGCATAGGAAGGCAAAACAAGCATAACTTCAGGATTTTAAGCACATAGAGAGGAAACTTGATATTATTGCAATTCCTACAAGCATATGTTACTCCCTCATAATAATTTTCAGTAGCATAATGAATGAATTCAACAATATAACCAGAACCTAAAGCATTCTTTTGATGACCTACGAGCATAGAAATTTTATTACTCTCCACATAAGCAAAATTCTTCTCATTCGGAATAGTGGGAGTATCATAAGAGACTTGAATACTATAAATTGTTTCCACATTAAAAGAGTAATGTTCAGAAAAATGGGAATCATAATCATGACAAGTTTTATAAATATAACAATTGCTACTTTTTATAGCATAAGCTTTATCACAATAATCATCATAAGTAGCAACTTTGTTCTCGTCATAATCGATTGAAACCTCTTCCGAAATAGTGGATGCATCACTAAATAAAGTCATGACCTCTACAAATCCACTTTCATAAATATTATAAGATTCAACATCCTCCAAAATAGTGGGATCATTACTTCCTAAATTTTACACTCTTCCAAACCCACTTTCATAAATATAATCATCATAAGTAGAAGGCATGCTATCATCATTATAAATTTGCATATCGAAACTTGAGAGGCTAAAAATATCATCTTCATTGAACGTAGCATCCCCAAGCTTGGAACAAACATTAATTGCAGCAAATATATTCTCAAATATGTCATCCTTATCAAACATAGCTTCCCCAATCTTGGGCCTTTTCATATCATAAGCATAGTCACTCTCATCATTAATAGTATGGATAGCACCAATGGTATAGCAATTACCATCATCACAATGAGTAGTAGGAGCAACATTATTTGGGAGGGATATCTTTTTACCTCTCCTCCTTTTTATTTTATTCTTCTTCATCACATCATGTGTAGGTTTAATCCTCTTTTTGGAGCTCCTTATTAATGAGATTGGTTGAATAGAAGGCTCCTCCTCGTTACCTGATTCATCATAAGAAATAATAGGAGGATATTGGGAAGTCTCTTCCCTTTCGTTAGTATTCTCTTCATCCTCTATTTGTGTTCTTTTCTTTATGTAATTGGCAATATAAGGATTTTCAATGCAATTCACCGCACAATACATATAAATTTCTTCTAGATCAATATCGAGGAATTTGTTAAGGTTATATTCTGGAATATGCTTAGTTTGACGTTTCATTTCTTCATAACCCAAAAGCAAACTAAGTTCATTATGATGTGCAAGGGAAATCAAGTCATCACAATTTTTGGACATGATTCAATCATGAAACAATTTGCAATTGATATTTAAATGACCATGTTCATTGCAAAGTTCACAAGTACGGTAAAGATATTTTAAATTTTCAGCACTCACATTTAGCCTTTCTTGCAACCATTTAGTTTCTAAATACATATGCCTCTTGCAATATCTATCTTCCCTATTTGGTGTGTACTTGCAAACCCAATGCACTCCACAAAAATTGACATGTTTATAGGAGACATTTTCATCATAACTAGTGCAATCATCATTAGTACTATGGATATTCAAGGAATTCATACTAACAAAATTGCAATCATGCTCATCATTCAAAGATTTAGTGCCAAACATTATAATGCATTCTTCTTCTAACACTTTGTCACAATTTTCCTTCCCATCATACTCACGAAATATATTAAAAAGATGAAGTGTATGAGGTAAACTCAATTCCATTTTTTGTAAACTAAACTAGTGCTAAAACAAGAAACAAAAAGATTTGATTGCAAGATCTAAAGATATACCTTCAAGCACTCACCTCCCCGACAACGGCCCCAGAAAAGAGCTTAGTTGACGGGGTGTGAGTGCCGCTTACCTAGCCTCCCCGGCAACGGCGCCAGAAAAGAGCTTGATGTCTACTATGCAACCTTCTCCTTGTAGACGTTGTTGGGCCTCCAAGTGCAGAGGTTTGTAGGACAGTAGCAAATTCCCTCAAGTGGATGACCTAAGGTTTATCAATCCGTGGGAGGCGTAGGATCAAGATGGTCTCTATCAAACAACCCTGCAACCAAATATCAAAGAGTCTCTTATGTCCCAAACACACCCAATACAATAGTAAATTGTATAGGTGCACTAGTTCGGCGAAGAGATGGTGATACAAGTGCAATATGGATGGTAGATATAGGTTTTTGTAAACTGAAAATATAAAAACAGCAAGGTAGCGAGCTGTAAAAGTGAGCGTAAATGGTATTGCAATGCTAGGAAACAAGGCCTAGGGTTCATACTTTCACTAGTGGAAGTCCTCTCAATAATAATAACATAATTGGATCACATAACTATCCCTCAACATGCAACAAAGAGTCACTCCAAAGACACTAATAGCGGAGAACAAACAAAGAGATTATGGTAGGGTACGAAACCACCTCAAAGTTATTGTTTCCAATCAATCCATTGGGCTATTCCTGTAAGTGTCACAAACAGCCCTAGAGTTCGTACTAGAATAACACCTTAAGATACAAATATACCAAAACCCTAACGTCACCTAGATACTCCAATGTCACCTCAAGTATCCGTGGGCATGATTATACGATATGCATCACACAATCTCAGATTCATCTATTCAATCCAACACAATGTACTTCAAAGAGTGCCCAAAAGTTTCTACCGGAGAATCACGACGACGTGTGCCAACCCCTATGCATAGGTTCATGGGCGGAACCCGCAAGTTGATCACCAAAACATAAATCAAGTGGCATGTGATATCCCATTGTCACCACAAATACTCACGGCAAGACATACATCAAGTGTTCTCAAATCTTTAAAGACTCAATCCGATAAGATTACTTCAAGGGGAAACTCAATCCATTACAAGAGAGTAGAGGGGGAGAACAAACATAAGATCCAACTGTAATAGCAAAGCTCGCGATACATCAAGATCGTGCCAAATCAAGAACACGAGAGAGAGAGAGAGAGAGAGAGAGAGAGAGAGAGAGAGAGAGAGAGAGAGAGAGAGATCAAACACATAGCTACTGGTACATACCCTCAACCCCGAAGGTGAACTATTCCCTCCTCGTCGTGGAGAGCGCCGGGATGATGAAGATGGCTACCGGTGAGGGTTCCCCCCTCCGGCAGGGTGCCGGAACAGGGTCCCGATTGGTTTTTGGTGGCTACAGAGGCTTGCGGCAGCGGAACTCCCGATCTAATCTCCGTTCTGGAAGTTTTAGGGTACGTAGGTATATATGGGTGCAGGAAGTACGCCGGTGGAGCTTCGGGGGCCCCACAAGGCAGGGGGCGCGCCCTAGGGTGGGCGCGCCCCCCACCATCGTGGGCACCTCCCTTCTCTCCTGACGTGGGGTCCAAGTCCATCCGGTAGCTTTCCTTCCAAAAATAACTTCTCCAGTTGATTTCGTTCCGTTTCTACTCCGTTTGATATTCCTTTTCTTTGAAACACTGAAATAGGCAAAAAAAACAGCAAATCTGGGCTGGGCCTCCGGTTAATAGGTTAGTCCCAAAAGTAATGTAAAAGTGGATAAGGAAGCCCAATATTGCCCAAAACAGTAGATAATATAGCATGGAGCAATCAAAAATTATAGATACGTTGGAGACGTATCAAGCATCCCCAAGCTTAATTCCTGCTTGTCCTCTAGTAGATAAATGATAAAAAAGAATTTTTGATGCGGAGTGCTACTTGGCATAATTTCAATGTAATTCTTCTTAATTGTGTTATGAATATTCAGATCCGAAGGATTCAAGACAAAAGTTCATATTGACATAAAAATAATAATACTTCAAGCATACTCAATTATGTCTTCTCAAAATAACATGGCCAAAGAAAGTTATCCCTACAAAATCATATAGTCTGGCTATGCTCTATCTTCACCACACAAAGTATTTAAATAATGCACAACCCCGATGACAAGCCAAGCAATTGTTTCATACTTTTGACATTCTCAAACTTTTTCAATCTTCATGCAATACATGAGCATGAGCCATGGATATAGCACTATAAGTGGAATAGAATGGTGGTTGTGGAGAAGACAAAAAGAGAGAAGATAGTCTCACATCAACTAGGCATATCAACGGTCTATGGAGATGCCCATCAATAGATATCAATGTGAGTGAGTAGGGATTTCCATGCAACGGATGCACTAGAGCTATAAGTATATGAAAGCTCAACAAAAGAAACAAAGTGGGTGTGCATCCAACTCGCTTGCTCACGAAGACCTAGGGCAATTTGAGGAAGCCCATCATTGGAATATAGAAGCCAAGTTATATAATGAAAGATTCCCACTAGTATATGAAAGTAACAACATAGGAGACTCTCTATCATAAAGATTATGGTGCTACTTTGAAGCACAAGTGTGGTAAAAGGATAGTAGCATTGCCCCCTCTCTCTTTTTCTCTCATTTTTTTATTTTTTTATTTTTTTATTTCAGCCTTTTCTCCTTTTTTATGGCCTCTTTTTTTCTTTTTTCTTCTTTTTCGTCCGGAGTCTCATCCCGACTTGTGGGGGAATCATAGTCTCCATCATCCTTTCCTCACTAGGACAATGCTCTAATAATGATGATCATCACACTTTTATTTTCTTACAACTCAACAATTACAACTCGATACTTAGAGCAAGATATGACTCTATATGGATGCCTCTGGCGGTATACCGGGATATGCAATGACTCATGAGTGACATGTATTAAAGAATTATGAACGGTGGCCTTGCCACAAATACGATGTCAACTACATGATCATGCTAGCAATATGACAATGATGGAGCGTGTCATAATAAACGGAACGGTGGAAAGTTGCATGGCAATATATCTCAGAATGGCTATGGATATGCCATGATAGGTAGGTATGGTGGTTGTTTTGAGGAAGGTTTATGGTGGGTGTATGATACCGGCGAAAAGTGCGCGGTATTAGAGAGGCTAGCAATGGTGGAAGGAAGAAGAGTGCGTATAATCCATGTACTCAACATTAGTCATAAAGAACTCACATACTTATTGCAAAAATCTATAAGTTATCAAAGCAAAGTATTACGCGCATGCTCCTAGGGGGATAGATTGGTAGGAAAAGACCATCGCTCGTCCCCGACCGCCACTCATAAGGAAGACAATCAATAAATAAATCATGCTCCGACTTCATCACATAACGGTTCACCATACGTGCATGCTACGAGAATCACAAACTTTAACACAAGTATTTCTCAAATTCACAACTACTCAACTAGCATGATTCTAATATCACCATCTTCATATCTCAAAACAATTATCAAGCATCAAACTTTTCTTAGTATTCAACACACTCATAAGAAAGTTTTTACAAATCTTGAATACCAAGCATATTAGGATTATTTAAGAAAATTACCATGCTATTTAATACTCTAAAAATAATATAAGTGAAGCATGAGAGTTCAGTAGTTTCTATAAAACAGATCCACCACCGTGCTCTAAAAGATATAAGTGAAGCACTAGAGCAAATGACAGACTACTCCAAAAGATATAAGTGAAGATCAATGAGTAGTCGGATAATTATGCAACTATATGAAGACTCTCCCATTTAAGAATTTCAGATCTTAGTATTTTATTCAAACAGCAAGCAAAGCTAAAGAAAATAAAATGACACTCCAAGCAAAACACATATCATGTGGTGAATAAAATATAGCTCCAAGTAAAGTTACCGATGAACGAAGACGAAAGAGGGGATGCCATCCGGGGCATCCCCAAGCTTAGACGCTTGGTTATCCTTGAATATTACCTTGGGGTTCCTTGGGAATCCCCAAGCTTAGGCTCTTGCCACTCTTTATTCCATAGTCCATCGAATCTTTACCCAAAACTTGAAAACTTCACAACACAAAACTTAACAGAAAACTCGTAAGCGCCGTTAGCGAAAGAAAACAAAACACCACTTGAAGGTACTGTAATGAACTCATTATTTATTTATATTGGTGTTATAACTACTGTATTCCAACTTCTCTATGGTTTATAAACTATTTTACTAGCCATAGATTCATCAAAATAAGCAAGCAACACAATGAAAACAGAATCTGTCAAAAATAGAACAGTCTGTAGTAATCTGTAACTAATGCAAACTTCTTTAACTCCAAAAATTCTAAAATAAATTGATGGACCTGAGTAATTTGTCTAGTAATAATCTGCAAAAAGAATCAACTAAATATCACTCTCCAGTAAAAAGTTGAAGCAAATCTCGTGAGCGCTAAAGTTTCTGTTTTTTACAGCATGATCATAAAGACTTCACCCAAGTCTTCCCAAAGGTTCTACTTGGCACAAACACTAATTAAAACACAAAACCACATCTAAACAGAATCTAGATGGATTATTTATTCCTAAACAGAACCAAAAGCAAAGAACTAAAATAAAATTGGGTTGCCTCCCAACAAGCGCTATCGTTTAACGCCCCTAGCTAGGCATGATGATTTCAATGATGCTCACATAAAAGATAAGAATTGAAACATAAAGAGAGCATCATGAAGAATATGACTAGCACATTTAAGTCGAACCCACTTCCTATGCATAGGGATTTTGTGAGCAAACAACTTATGGGAATAATAATCAACTAGCATAGGAAGGCAAAACAAGCATAACTTCAAGATTTTAAGCACATAGAGAGGAAACTTGATATTATTGCAATTCCTACAAGCATATGTTACTCCCTCATAATAATTTTCAGTAGCATAATGAATGAATTCAACAATATAACAAGAACCTAAAGCATTCTTTTGATGACCTACGAGCATAGAAATTTTATTACTCTCCACATAAGCAAAATTCTTCTCATTCGGAATAGTGGGAGTATCATAAGAGACTTGAATACTATAAATTGTTTCCACATTAAAAGAGTAATGTTCAGAAAAATGGGAATCATAATCATGACAAGTTTTATAAATATAACCATCGCTACTTTTTATAGCATAAGCTTTATCACAATAATCATCATAAGTAGCAACTTTGTTCTCGTCATAATCGATTGAAACCTCTTCCGAAATAGTGGATGCATCACTAAATAAAGTCATGACCTCTACAAATCCACTTTCATAAATATTATAAGATTCAACATCCTCCAAAATAGTGGGATCATTACTTCCTAAATTTTACACTCTTCCAAACCCACTTTCATAAATATAATCATCATAAGTAGAAGGCATGCTATCATCATTATAAATTTGCATATCGAAACTTGAGAGGCTAAAAATATCATCTTCATTGAACGTAGCATCCCCAAGCTTGGAACAAACATTAATTGCAGCAAATATATTCTCAAATATGTCATCCTTATCAAGCATAGCTTCCCCAATCTTGGGCCTTTTCATATCATAAGCATAGTCACTCTCATCATTAATAGTATGGATAGCACCAATGGTATAGCAATTACCATCATCACAATGAGTAGTAGGAGCAACATTATTTGGGAGGGATATCTTTTTACCTCTCCTCCTTTTTCTTTTATTCTTCTTCATCACATCATGTGTAGGTTTAATCCTCTTTTTGGAGCTCCTTATTAAAGAGATTGGTTGAATAGAAGGCTCCTCCTCGTTACCTGATTCATCATAAGAAATAATAGGAGGATATTGGGAAGTCTCTTCCCTTTCGTTAGTATTCTCTTCATCCTCTATTTGTGTTCTTTTCTTTATGTAATTGGCAATATAAGGATTTTCAATGCAATTCACCGCACAATACATATAAATTTCTTCTAGATCAATATCGAGGAATTTGTTAAGGTTATATTCTGGAATATGCTTAGTTTGACGTTTCATTTCTTCATAACCCAAAAGCAAACTAAGTTCATTATGATGTGCAAGGGAAATCAAGTCATCACAATTTTTGGACATGATTCAATCATGAAACAATTTGCAATTGATATTTAAATGACCATGTTCATTGCAAAGTTCACAAGTACGGTAAAGATATTTTAAATTTTCAGCACTCACATTTAGCCTTTCTTGCAACCATTTAGTTTCTAAATACATATGCCTCTTGCAATATCTATCTTCCCTATTTGGTGTGTACTTGCAAACCCAATGCACTCCACAAAAATTGACATGTTTATAGGAGACATTTTCATCATAACTAGTGCAATCATCATTAGTACTATGGATATTCAAGGAATTCATACTAACAAAATTGCAATCATGCTCATCATTCAAAGATTTAGTGCCAAACATTATAATGCATTCTTCTTCTAACACTTTGTCACAATTTTCCTTCCCATCATACTCATGAAATATATTAAAAAGATGAAGTGTATGAGGTAAACTCAATTCCATATTTTGTAAACTAAACTAGTGCTAAAACAAGAAACAAAAAGATTTGATTGCAAGATCTAAAGATATACCTTCAAGCACTCACCTCCCCGGCAACGGCCCCAGAAAAGAGCTTAGTTGACGGGGTGTGAGTGCCGCTTACCTAGCCTCCCCGGCAACGGCGCCAGAAAAGAGCTTGATGTCTACTATGCAACCTTCTCCTTGTAGACGTTGTTGGGCCTCCAAGTGCAGAGGTTTGTAGGACAGTAGCAAATTCCCTCAAGTGGATGACCTAAGGTTTATCAATCCGTGGGAGGCGTAGGATGAAGATGGTCTCTATCAAACAACCCTGCAACCAAATATCAAAGAGTCTCTTATGTCCCCAACACACCCAATACAATAGTAAATTGTATAGGTGCACTAGTTCGGCGAAGAGATGGTGATACAAGTGCAATATGGATGGTAGATATAGGTTTTTGTAAACTGAAAATATAAAAACAGCAAGGTAGCGAGCTGTAAAAGTGAGCGTAAATGGTATTGCAATGCTAGGAAACAAGGCCTAGGGTTCATACTTTCACTAGTGGAAGTCCTCTCAATAATAATAACATAATTGGATCACATAACTATCCCTCAACATGCAACAAAGAGTCACTCCAAAGACACTAATAGCGGAGAACAAACAAAGAGATTATGGTAGGGTACGAAACCACCTCAAAGTTATTGTTTCCAATCAATCCATTGGGCTATTCCTGTAAGTGTCACAAACAGCCCTAGAGTTCGTACTAGAATAACACCTTAAGATACAAATCGACCAAAACCCTAATGTCACCTAGATACTCCAATGTCACCTCAAGTATCCGTGGGCATGATTATACGATATGCATCACACAATCTCAGATTCATCTATTCAATCCAACACAATGTACTTCAAAGAGTGCCCAAAAGTTTCTACCGGAGAATCACGACGAAAACGTGTGCCAACCCCTATGCATAGGTTCATGGGCGGAACCCGCAAGTTGATCACCAAAACATACATGAAGTGGCATGTGATATCCCATTGTCACCACAAATACTCACGACAAGACATACATCAAGTGTTCTCAAATCTTTAAAGACTCAATCCGATAAGATTACTTCAAGGGGAAAACTCAATCCATTACAAGAGAGTAGAGGGGGAGAAGAAACACAATATCCAACTATAATAGCAAAGGTCGCGATACATCAAGATCATGCCAAATCAAGAACACGAGAGAGAGAGAGAGATCAAACACATAGCTACTTGTACATACCCTCAGCCCCGAGGGTGAACTACTCCCTCCTCGTCATGGAGAGCGCCAGGATGATGAAGATGGCCACCGATGAGGGTTCCCCCCTCCAGCAGGGTGCTGGAACAGGGTCCCTGTGACACCCCAAAAAATTTTCCTTGTTTTATTGTATCAAAAAATTTGCCAGGAATTAACACTTTTATTTTCTGAGCTCCCTTCTGATTTTTAACCTTGTTATCATGGAGTTTTTCCCCAAAGTGAAAACTTTTCAAATATGTTTTTGGACTTGTTTAAACTCTCAAGAAAAACTTTTCTTGTATTAGTAGAACTAATTACATAATTAATTTGCTTGGTCTTTAGTTTCTTGAAAAAAATGATTTCCATGACTATATGGCCATATTTGTACTACAACCTCTTTAAAAATTTATTCAAAAATCCCACCAAAATTTGGAAATGTCATGTAATGTTCTTAGATCACTTTTATGCAAGAATAACTCTTTTTCATAAAATAATTTGAGCTGTGCACCTGTTTTCCTTCTCTGGTCCAGTGGGCAGTTTTGCACAGCAACCCTTTTAAATAGTTGCTTCTAGCCTCCACCAAAATTATGGGATGTTAGTAGCAGCATATGTTTAAACTTTATGCAAAAACCCAGTGTTGTTCCTTGAAAGTTTTGAGTGGATCAACCTCATCTTCATTCTGGTCCAACATGAGGGTTTGTACAGCAACCACATTTTCAGTTGCTCCTTTATCCATGATTCCTTTTCCTGCTTATAGCCCTCCCTACTAAACCCCTAAGTCCAAGAGCATGCAACAATTGGATCACTTTTGGTTCATGGGATGATACCCTTCCCATTCTGTCCAGAATTGGAGTTCAGCAAAACTTGCACTAGCAAGTTTCTCCTTTTGTCCAAATGACCTTACCATCCTCTCTTTCATCTAAGGAGACACTGATCTGGAAAATCTGGACCCTCCAAGAATTACCTAAATGACCTTAGCATTTTATCAAACACCCTGTGAGCATGATCAGTTTTGACATGAGTTTTTGTTTGCACTATGCACTTGACCACCTGACCAAACCACCTTGTCCCTTGAGTTTCCCTCTATCTCTAACCTAGTCCTGCTGCGTGCCAACCTCACCTGTGACCTGTAGCATGCCACAACATTGTATAGAACACCTTCCGTGCGTGCACTGGACGCGCCCAGAGCGCGCGTATTGCACGAACCACGCCTGAGCCGACACGCTGCCCCCCTGGTTTTGGCCGCTCTGCAGCGCCACGCCACGCACTACCCTCCTCACAGCATCGCGCCAAGCCGCCCTGGCAGCCAACAGCGCCGCCATCAGGACGCTCTTGGCGGCACGTCGGCGTCGGCCGATAGCCTCTGCTTTGTTCAGCACCGCCCAAGCCACCCCGGCTCGCCACCTGGCCCCGGTCACAGCTCGAGCTCATCCGCAGCGTTGTCCACTAGCGCTCGTCGCCGCCACGTCACGCTGCAGCACAGAGAGGTGGTTCGCCGCTGTTCTTATCCCCGGCCGCCGCAAACCGACATGGAAGCACTATAAAAGGAGGTCCCCGAACTCCCCCGAGCACGCAGGCGACCTCAGGCCACCCTAATGGCGCTCCCCTAGCTCGCATTCGACCCAGGGAGGCTTTCTTCCCCGTATCCGGCAACTCTAGCCGCCGCCACTGCCCCGGTCGTTCCGACGCCACCAAGGCCTCCCCCGCTCCGTTCTCTTCACCAGAAACTTCCCCTTCCTCCCACGAACCCAACCCCCTACTCGATTTTGATCGGGAACCACTTTAGCACCAAAACCACTATGCACCCGAAGCCTCCTCCGCCGCGAAGCTCGCCGCCGGCACCTTCCTCCGTCCCCACCTACCTGGCAACCACCGGGAGGATCGCCCTTGCGTGGCGGATCCATCCCCGCCCTCGGGACCCCGCGAGGAGCCGCCAGTCGCCGGCGACGATCGCCGGAGTCCCGCCCCCTCTCGGGCAAAGGAAGAAGAGGGAAGGGAGACCTGTCAAACCTGACCAGTGGGCCAGGCGGGCCCACTGCCAGTGACCTTCGCAGGATCCACGCTGGAGTAAGTGGAAGCGTAAACCAGAAATACGCTTTCGACGTGTACGTTTTTAATTAAAACGTTTTCCTTTTTGTTTTAATTTAAATAACAGATTTGACCAGAACTTTGACTATCCATATATTTTTAAATATAACTCCAAATGAATTGATTCTTTTTCCTACATCCTTCAAATATTATCTAGTTTATTTTAAAAGTTATTTGAAAATTTTTCCAAACAACTTTTTGTACTGCTATTGAAATACGTGTTATTTGCATATCTTTGAAAATAGGAATTTTGGAGAGGAGTAAGGATCTTGCAAAAATCTTGGAGTGCACCCTGCCTTTCTACATCATAAAGGCAAGCATTCTGAACCCCGGAATAATATTTTTGGTGTGTTAGTTGACACGTTTATGACACCACCTTAATTCGGTGTGTTGTTATTTCATGTGATATGATCATTTGCATGGATGCATTATTGTGATTTCCTTGCTATTGGAAATGAGCATACCCGTGTGATGAAAAACACCCTCATGTGTCTTACATGCATGCCGGAAAGGGATTTGGGAAAGCCCTTGCCTTGGGTAGGCATGAGCTTGTCGCCGGTCTCCGTCGGGACGGTTATATCCGGTATGGCATGGTAAGGTACAATGGGTGGTGACTTGTTGGTTGGAGTATTTTTTACTAACCATGCAGGGAACATTGATAAGCCTCCTGAGTCGGCCGTAGATCGAGTCTTGTTCCAGTAACCCCCATAATTGTTTCGTACTGCCACAGGTCCCTGCCATAGGTGGGGTATGGTACAGTAAGTTGTTAACCCTTGTCTTGGCACACACACCGTACAGAGAGGCCATGGTGGAAGGTACCAGCTGCATCCGGTAGGCATGCCACCTGGTTCGGGGGCATGGGTGTATCCGGTTGGGACCGAGAGGGGGATACCCCTTAGAGCGCGCAATAGAAATTTGATCCCATGCTACGTAGAGGTTGTAGCCTCCCCACTTAGAGTTTGCTTGACAGATGTCGTGGGTGATTCCAGACACCGGTGAAATGAGCTGGTGTGTGCAAGTCAGGTGTGTTTTCAATTAAAAGACCGTAGACGGAATTAGTCCCAATGGGCTAAAGGAATCCGTTACTCGTGGGTAAAGAGTACACCCTCCGTAGAGATTAAACCTATTCGAATAGCCGTGCCCATGGTTAAGGATTACAGTCTGGATGGGTCAAGTGTCGGTCTTAGTGTCGGTCTTCGGAGGAGAAACCACTAAAACTCGATTATTGATTATGATTTGTGATATATGATGGTTATGATTATTATTATCTATATGGACTAACCGTTTTGCATGATTTGAAATAATGAATATCCCTGGGACGGTACCACCTCCTGGATATTCACTATGATAAATTTCATTTTTATATAAGCCCTTTCTGTGGTGTTTCTAAGACGCCCGACTGTGGTATTTCTTTTAAAGCCCTTTCTGTGGTGTCGCTAAGACGCCCGACTGTGGTATTTCTTTTAAAGCCCTTTATGTGGTGTCGCTAAGACGCCCGACTGTGGTATTTCTTCTAAAAGCCCTTTCTGTGGTGTCGCTAAGACGCCCGACTGTGGTATTTCTTTTAAAAGCCCTTTCTGTGGTGTCGCTAAGACGCCCGACTGTGGTATTTCCTTTAAAGCCCTTTCTGTGGTGTCACTGAGATGCCCGACTGTGGTATTTCTTTTAAAGCCCTTTCTATGGTGTCGCTAAGACGCCCGACTGTGGCATGTTTGTTGATTATTTCATAAATATTAATACTGCTATGTTATTACTTATTCATAAATAACATGTTTGCACGCATCAGAGTTTTATTTATCTTTGTGGACTAACGTCATGAGCATAAAATATTTTCAGCATATCGTTGTGATAGTATACCTATGTTCATAATGTTTGCGAGTACATTCAAAGTACTCACTGGTTGTCCCTGGCTATTGTCTTGGCCAGATTGATTGCGTGGAGAGGAGTGTTGTGACGACCGCCTCGGAACCTAAGCAACGGTGATAGCAGCCTCGCGAAGATAGGAGTTAACCTGGTCAGCTGTTCCCGTGGGAAATGGAGTCCCATACACAGATGACCCGCAAACCGCTTCCGCCCTCAACCGCTAGAAACCACTTAATGTAGTCATAGGCCACAATGGTCTTGTACTACATATTTTTGTACTCTTGCTTGGAATTTCTGTATCAAGTTGTTGCCTCATCAGCTAACAGTAATCCTGGGGCTGATGGGCTCGACGGCCATCTTCTGGAATTTAATGTCCGGAAAACCGGTCGCGACAGACTTGGTATCAGAGCCAGGCTGACCATTGGCTAATCCTATCTTAGCCAGGTCAATAAACCTAGGCAAACCAACCCACCGAGCCTTAACCAAACCCCGCGAGGCTTCTCATGCAAGATAGCCCCACAGTGACCCGACACCTTTTGGCAGTCGGTGCCCAACCTACCAACCTAGCCGTCAATCACACGCCAGTGAACGGCCCCCTAAATAGTCTCTCTCGCAAGCGTGCGAAGGAAGGCTCCGTCCCTTTTTCCCTATAAAAAGGGCGCGCTAGCCTCAACCCAGCATAGCCCAGCCGCTATCCTACACCAAGCCACAATGCCTGGTCCTATAGTGCACCATGAGACCACAGCAACCAACCTTGGAGGTTTTGTGACCATACTCGCAAACCTCACCCGTCGTGCCTATGCGTTAGAAGAGCCCCCAGAATATGTTGTGTACCAAGGGCCCATAAGCGGTGAAAGCCGTCAATTCTGGGCCACGGTACACATCTACGGTAGGGGTCTCGCACGCGAACGCCCCTACAGGTTCACCGGAAGAACAACTTCCTTTGAGCCACAAGCCATCCAACTAGCTGCTCGAGAAGCTATAGTTCATCTCCGGCACTTGTCGCCCAGAGTTAGCTGTCGCTCGTTCCACTACTACCCCAGGCGTGAAGGGTATGGTAGACCACCCCAAGTTGCCAACGGAGACCACGAAACAGATCCTGCATTATTACACCTAGTGCCCTACGTAAGTGCACTAGAGGAACTGTGCGATCAGGTCACTATTGATCTAATCGCAGCTCGTGGAGAGCTAGTCCGTTGAGCCCCGGCGAGATAAGAGGGTGATCCCAACACCGACAACCCCGTCGTGCTGTTTGGACAGCCGATCGAGCCCCTGAGATCTACCCCAGCCACTGGGCAAGGCGTTGCAATAACCCCAGAGGTGCTACGTCGCATACTGGGAACACACTCCAACGGAGTTGTGGCCAGCAATCCCCGAGATGGCCATCATCGCTACCCCGAGCCTGCAGCACCTCAACCCACTCCAGTTAATTCCGACGGCGAGACCCGTGGAGAAGCCTCAACATCCACAAGGAACGCCCGCATGGAGGTAAACGAGGTAGACTAAGTAACCCGAGTTGCAACGAGTCCCAGTGTACCCTCGCTTTGTAACCGTGTGGCCTTGTGAATAAACGCTGCTTGATGTTATGCCTCTGCTTAGTAGTAACCTTGCCTGATTACACCAGTGTGCACATGAGATTTCCATCCCTGGCACAGTTACCAAAAACCTTCCCGACAATCCTCACAGTGACACGTCACCTCGGTGAAATAAGTGTATCTGTGGCGTTGACTTCGGACCCCGGATCAGAGCTGGAAATTTCATTCACCACGGTGAAAATGACCCAGCTCCAGTGCTATAAAGAGGTCACCGCGTGACCTTGCCAAACACCCTCACCTTGTGCACCAACCTCACAAGCATTTCCTAGCCATGCCAAGCCCCACTATCTACCTGAGAACCCCAGATGCAACCCCGGGTAGTTTTGTCAAGATATTGTGGGATTTTACTTGCAGTACCATGGGTGCTACCCAGCCACCCCAGTACGAGCTGTTCAAAACGAGGATCACCTCTTCCACCTCGAGATATTGGGCAGCAGTGCACATCCCTTCGGTAAACTCAAACCAAGACCCAACAGAGGTCTCCTTCGTGGGGAAATCTATGCCAACCCCACAAATGGCCATGGAAGCTGCGGCTTACGAAGCGCTTGCCCGCCTTCGATTCGCAGTGCCCTATGCCAGCGAACGAGGGTATTATTACTTCCCGAGCCGTGCAGCGCCCGGAGGAGTAACATCTTTTCCCGGTGGACGAATCGAGAGAGACCCCGTCCTGGCCAACCTGGTCCAGTACGTCATCGCGCAAGAGCGTTTAACCCAACGCGTTATGGGTTATCTCCAGAGCCTTGCAGATTTAAATCCGCAGATCGCCATCGGCAGATCACTGAGGCCCGACCAGGAGAGACACGTGCATCGGCTGGTCCAACCACTTTCCCCGATAGAAGAAGAATGTGTCTCAGTACCGGAAACATTTTCTCGGGACCCCGTCCAGTTACCGTTTGCCATATAGACGTCGCTGCTATGTTTATTATTGCAACCTTTATTTGCATGTTGTAACTTGTGCGTGGTAACCGAGTGTGCGCATTGAGTATATTTCTTTTCAAATTTCGATTAATATGAGTGATTCTGTTGCATTACTGTTTTCTTCCGCGAATAATCCTGGAGTGAGACATGTTTTCTCTGAGCCGATACATCTGCACCTTCTCACGACTTGGATTATTTTATTTCACACAGAGCAACGACGGCAACAGACTCACAACCGCAATCACTCGAACACACACACGTACACTGTTTACAGAACTTTGCAACAGTGTTGCAGCTGGCTAACCCCTCCCCTAACAACAGTTAGCACCCGGCACACCCCACCTACTCCTCGTGATCACCACCACCGCGGAGAGCCAACACCCGGGCAGCAGCATCGCGACGATCGTCGAGGATCATCGCACACAGGAGCACGGAGAACCCCAGCAGTGTCGCCAACCCTCCACAAATCAGGATCGCATACCAGTCTGGCATCGCCTCCATTAGAGCCTCACCCGAGCTTCGGTAGGCTAATGGAGGAAGAAGGAGGGGGAGAAGCAAGGCCAGGTGTGAGGAGAAGAGAGAAACACCTCGGCCATTTTATAGCTCGAGCTCGGTGCACGGTGGGCGAAGTCCACCAACGCCTCTCGTCGCCCGATCACGGGTGTTCGGAGTCGAATCCGCGAGTAGTGCCGACAGCACACTGGCCCGCGAGGTGAGTGCACGCCGCTCCGGCAGCTAGCACGACTGCGCACTACCGCGGAATGGCCTAGATGCCCTACGCGCTAGGCGTCGCCGGTGGAGAAAGCACGGGAAAGCGCGCGAGAGAGAGGAAGAAGAAGAGCCAGAGGGAGAAGAAGAGGCTGACTATGGGCCCCGGGTCCACCTGTCAGCCAGAGAGAGCACTATGCTCTCAGGTGCGACCAGCGTGTTAATAAATTTAGAAATTATTCTAGATTTATATCCAGTATAGAAATCTCTCGTTTTTGTCCCGAACCGTAGATCTTTCCACGCAGCACCAGTTTTCACACTCTGTTTTTTCTCCACTTATTGCCCCTCATTGTAACCACCTCTTATTCACGTATTGTTTCTTAATATAGCCTTTTCCAAATCTCGAGGACGAGATTTTTCTTAAGGGGGTAGTGTTGTGACACCCCAAAAAAATTTCCTTGTTTTATTGTATCAAAAATTTTGCCAGGAATTAAAACTTTTATTTTCTGAGCTCCCTTTTGATTTTTAACCTTGTTATCATGGAGTTTTTCGCCAAAGTGAAAACTTTTCAAATATGTTTTTGGACTTGTTTAAACTCTCAAGAAAAACTTTTCTTGTATTAGTAGAACTAATTACATAATTAATTTGCTTGGTCTTTAGTTTCTTGAAAAAAATGATTTCATGACTATATGGCCATATTTGTACTACAACCTCTTTAAAAATTTATTAAAAAATCCCACCAAAATTTGGAAATGTCATGTAATGTTCTTAGATCACTTTTATGCAAGAATAACTCTTTTTCATAAAATAATTTGAGCTGTTGTAACACCCCGAATGTAACTTGCCATATTTGTACTCCAACTCTTGCCATTTTCGGCATTGTGATATAATATTTCCTCCATGGTTGGGTTCCCGCCAGTTTGCATTTTGTTCATGTCATGCATTTCATATCATGTCATCATGTGCATCGCATTCGCATACGTGTTCGCCTCATGAATCCGAGCATTTTCCCCGTTGTCCGTTTTCCAATCCGGCGCTCCTATGTCCCCAGGCGTCCCCTTTTACCTTTTTCCGTGTGCGGGTATTAAACTTTCTCGGAATGGACCGAGGTTTGTCAAGCGGCCTTGGTATAGCACCGGTAGACCGCCTGTCAAGTTTCGGGTCAATCGGAGGTCGTTTGGTACTCCAACGGTTAACCGGGTAACCGTAAAGGCCTCGTGTGTGTTGCAGCCCAAAACCACTCCAAAACAGCCCAACAACCCATCTAAGTCACTCCCATGTCCACCGCCGTTCGATCACGATCGCGTGGCAGAAAACCGCACTCCATTTGGAGCTCCCTAGCTCCTTCTACCTATAAATATACCTCCCCCTCCTCCATTTGCGGATGAATCCACCCTAACGCTAGTCATTTCCTCCCCCGCCGCCACCGGACACGTCCGACCCGAGTCGGACGCGTCCGCCGCCACCTCCGCACCAACCGGCGCGCGCCACGTGGCCCCCGGCCGCCGCCCGCAGCCACCGGCTCGCCGGCCCGTGCGAGGCCCTCCCGGCCCGCGAGCGCCGCGCCTCCGCCCGCTCCGCCCTCCTCCTCGCACCGCCCGCCTCTCGCCCCCTCGCGCCGCCGCACCCGCCTCGCGCTCCGGCCGCCGCCGCCGCTGCGCGCCGCCACCGCTCGCCGACCACGCCGCCGTCGCCGCTCCGGCGCCGCCCTCGCCGCCGCCTCGCCAGATCCGCCGCGCGCCGCCCCGGATCTGCCTCGCCGTCGCTCCTCCGGCCGCCGCAGCCCTGTCTCTGGCGACCGCCTCGAAGTCCGTGCCATATCTCAGATCCGGTTGACTTCCCCCCCCCCCCCAAAATCTACCAAGTCCCGAAATTTTTGCTAAAATGTCGCATGTTCATCGCATCATAACTTGCTGTGTGTTGCTCCGTTTCATGCTTATAATATGTCAAATTGTTCGCCTCGATGAGTACATCATTTCATTCCATTGCATCATTTTCATTTGAGGTCATCTTGATGCCCGAAATGCTGTTAGAAGAGGGCTATGTGATGTTAGTTTCTGAATCTTATCTGAACATGCACTATTTTCATTTTTGCCATGATTGATGTGTACGTCCTATGAAGTTGAGTCCTACATGTGTTTTGTAATATGCCATGTTATCTTTCCATAGAATTATGCCATATATTTTTGTGGTCTTTGTGGTGACTAGCACAAGCATGCAAACTAGGGTACTTAATGTCCCTGCCTGCTGTTATTTTTTATGCCATGTGTTCATGTTGTTTCAGAGAGATCTATGCCTCTTTTGAGCATGATCAGTAAGAGTGTTTTTAACATATGGTTTCGCTCTATCCATCCATGCCTTTGTTTGTATTTATGGAGTGCCATAGCTTGAGTCAAACGAGCTCTACTTTTGCTATAAAATGTTGCTGGCAGATTGTTTACATGTTATTCGATTTTGCCAAGCTTGTTGTAGTTGATCTTTGCATGCTATGATGTTGTTCTTGCCATGTATAGCTTCTATGCCATGTCTTCTTGATGTATGTGTGCTTAGTTTATCATGTAATGCTCTGTAGTGAGTGCGTCGAGCTCACGAACATGCCTACTTGTTATCTATTTTTGACATGTCCAGTTTTCTGCAAAGTCTGAAACCTGTAACGAAACTTGCTTAATTGACATGGGCGTTATCATATTTTCTAATCCTTTTTGGCTTATGGTAAGTAAGGGACTTTTGTCAAGTGCTTTGAGTAGATTCATGCCATGCATTATTTTGCTATGTCCTGATCCTGTAGCATGTTTTTTCATTACTCTAAACATGTCATCCTGATGTTAGTTTCTGGCATGTTATTTTCACTAAGTCTGTGAACCTGTTATCTTTTGCACTTTTGCCATGCTTGTTTCAACCTGTTGTGGTGTGATTTAGCCATAGCTCAGTGTTCATCTTTTGTCAAGCATCTTGAGTAGATTACTGTCATATGCTTTGTTAATATGTTTGGGTGCAGTAGCTTAATGTCTTGTTGCTTGCTAAGTAGCATCATGTTGTTAATGGCAGATTCTTGTCATTCTTGTTTTGCTTGTCATTTGCAAACCGTGCATCCGATTCCGGTGATCTTTCTATCGATTTCAACCGAAATCACCTCACCTGTCCAGTGGCATACTAGGTTTGCCAAGATTATGCCTTGTTCATCTTTTTCCTTCCAAAGCACGCATATGCATTACATATCCCATCTCGCATATCATGCCATGTTTTGCATCATGTTGCTTGCGCATTGCATCGTGATTAATATTTGTCCTCTTTGCTTGTGTTCTTGCTTTGGGTAGATCCGGGAGACGAGTATGTGAACAAGGAACCTGTTGAGAACGCTTACGAGGACCAAGCTTTCGTCAACCCTGAGAACCTTGCAGGCAAGATGACCATACCCTCGAAATCACTTCTATCTTTGCTTGCTAGATGCTCTCTCTTTTGCTATGCCTATGTTGTGATACCTACCACTTGCTATATCATGCCACCCATACTGCCATGTCAGCCTCTAACCATCCATGTCCTAGCAAACCGTTGATTGGCTATGTTACCGCTTTGCTCAGCCCCTCTTATAGCGTTGCTAGTTGCAGGTGAAGATGAAGTTTGTTCCTTGTTGGAACATGGACTTGTTGTTCCTTGTTGGAACATGTTTACTTGTTGGGATATCACAATACCTCTTATTTAATTAATGCATCTATATACTTGGTAAAGGGTGGAAGGCTCGGCCTTATGCCTGGTGTTTTGTTCCACTCTTGCCACCCTAGTTTCCGTCATACCGGTGTTATGTTCCTTGTTTTTGCGTTCCTTACACGGTTGGGTGATTTATGGGACCCCCTTGACAGTTCGCTTTGAATAAGACTTTTCCAGCAAGGCCCAACATTGGTTTTACCATTTGCCACCTAAGCCTTTTTCCCTTGGGTTCTGCAGACTCAAGGGTCATCTTTATTTTAACCCCCCGGGCCAGTTCTCCTTCGATTGCTGGTCCAAACTAGAGCCACTTGCGGTGCCGCCCCGAGGCAACTTGGGGTATCTTCGGTTGCCGTACGTAGTGTTCATCCGGATGTGCCCTGAGACCGAGATATGTGCAGCTCCTATCAGGATTTGTCGGCACAATCGGGCGGCTTTGCTGGACTTGTTTTATTATTGCCGAGATGTCTTGTAGTCTGGGATTTCGAGGTTGATCGGGTCTTCCCGGTAGAAGGAATATCCTTCGTTGACCGTGAGAGCTTATAATGGGCTAAGTTGGGACACCCCTGCAGGGTATTATCTTTCGAAAGCCGTGCCCGCGGTTATGAGGCAGATGGGAATTTGTTGATGTCCGGTTATAGAAAACCCGAAGTTGACCTTAACTAAAACACATCAACCGCGTGTGTAACCGTGACGGTCTCTTCTCGGCGTTGTCCGTGAAGTGAACACGGTGTTGGAGTCATGTTTGACGTAGGTTGTTCTAGGATCACTTCTTGATCACTTCTAGCTTCACGACCGTGCTTTGCTTCTCTTCTCGCTCTCTTTTGCGTTGCAGCCACCATATATGCTAGTCGCTTGCTGCAGCTACACCTCACAATCCTTTCCTACCTATAAGCTTAAATAGTCTTGATCTCGCGGGTGTGAGATTGCTGAGTCCCCGTGACTCACAGATTCTATCACAACAGTTGCAGGTGCCAACGATGCCAGTGCAGATGACGCGACCAAGCTCACTTGGGAGTTCGATGAGGAACGTGGCCGTTGCTATGTGTATTTTCCAGATGATCAGTAGTGGAGTCCAGTTGGGGTGATCCGGGGATCTATGTAGTTTTGCACAACAACCCTTTTAAATAGTTGCTTCTAGCCTCCACCAAAATTATGGGAGGTTAGTAGCAGCATATGTTTCAAATTTATGCAAAAACCCAGTGTTGTTCCTTGAAAGTTTTGAGTGGATCAACCTCATCTTCATTCTGGTCCAACATGAGGGTTTGTACAGCAACCACATTTTCAGTTGCTCCTTTATCCATGATTCCTTTTCCTGCTTATAGACCTCCCTACTAAACCCCTAAGTCCAAGAGCATGCAACAATTGGATCACTTTTGGTTCATGGGATGATGCCCTTTCCTTTCTGTCCAGAATTGGAGTTCAGCAAAACTTGCACTAGCAAGTTTCTCCTTTTGTCCAAATGACCTTACCATCCTCTCTTTCATCTAAGGAGACACTGATCTAGAAAATCTGGCCCCTCCAAGAACTACCTAAATGACCTTAGCATTTTATCAAACACCCCGTGAGCATGATCAGTTTTGACATGAGTTTTTGTTTGCACTATGCACTTGACCACCTGACCAAACCACCTTGTCCCTTGAGTTTCCCTCTATCTCTAACCTACTCCTGCTGCGTGCCAACCTCACGTGTGACCTGTAGCATGCCACAACATTGTATCGAACACCTTCCGTGTGTGCACTGGACGCGCCCAGAGCGTGCGTATTGCACGAACCACGCCCGAGCCGACACGCTGGCCCCCCTGGTTTTGGCCGCTCTGCAGCGCCACGCCACGCACTACCCTCCTCACAGCATCGCGCCAAGCCGCCCTGGCAGCCAACAGCGCCGCCGTCAGGACGCTCTTGGCGGCACGTCGGCATCGGCCGATAGCCTCTGCTCCGTTCAGCGCCGCCCAAGCCACCCCGGCTCGCCACCTGGCCCCGGGCACAGCTCGAGCTCATCCACAGCCTTGTCCACTAGCGCTCGTCGCCGCCACGTCACGCTGCAGCACAGAGAGGCGGTTCGCCACCGTTCTTATCCCCGGCCGCCTCAAACCGACATGGAAGCGCTATAAAAGGAGGTCCCCGAACTCCCCCGAGCACGTAGGCGACCTCAGGCCACCCTAATGGCGCTCCCCTAGCTCGCATTCGACCCAGGGAGGCTTTCTTCCCCGTCTCCGGCAACTCTAGCCGCCGCCACTGCCCCGGCCGTTCCGACGCCACCAAGGCCTCCCCCGCTCCATTCTCTTCACCAGAAACTTCCCCTTCCTCCCACGAACCCAACCCCCTACTCGATTTTGATCGGGAACCACTTTAGCACCAAAACCACTCTGCACCCGAAGCCTCCTCCGCCGCGAAGCTCGCCGCTGGCAGCTTCCTCCGTCCCCACCTACCTGGCAACCACCGGGAGGATCGCCCTTGCGTGGCGGATCCATCCCCGCCCTCGGGACCCCGCGAGGAGCCGCCAGTCGCCGGCGACGATTGCCGGAGTCCCGCCCCCTCTCGGGCAGAGGAAGAAGAGGGAAGGAAGACCGGTCAAACCTGACCAGTGAGCCAGGCGGGCCCACTGCCAGTGACCTTCGCACGATCCACGCTGGAGTAAGTGGAAGCGTAAACCAGAAATACGCTTTCAACGTGTACGTTTAATTAAAACGTTTTCCTTTCTGTTTTAATTTAAATAACAGATTTGACCAGAACTTTGACTATCCATATCTTTTTAAATAAAACTCCAAATGAATTGATTCTTTTTCCTACATCCTTCAAATATTATCTAGTTTATTTTAAAATTTATTTGAAAAAATTTCCAAACAACTTTTTGTACTGCTTTTGAAATGCGTGTTATTTGCATATCTTTGAAAATAGGAATTTCGGAGAGGAGTAAGGATCTTGCAAAAATCTTGGAGTGCACCCTGCCTTTCTACATCATAAAGGCAAGCATTCTGAACCCCGGAATAATATTTTTGGTGTGTTAGTTGACACGTTTATGACACCACCTTAATTCGGTGTGTTGTTATTTCATGTGATATGATCATTTGCATGGATGCATTATTGTGATTTCCTTGCGGTCGGAAATGAGCATACCCGTGTGATGAAAAACACCCTCATGTGTCTTACATGCATGCCGGAAAGGGATTTGGGAAAGCCCTTGCCTTGGGTAGGCATGAGCTTGTCGCCGGTCTCCGTCGGGACGGTTATATCCGGTATGGCATGGTAAGGTACAATGGGTGGTGACTTGTTGGTTGGAGTATTTTTTGTTGTACTAACCATGCAGGGAACATTGATAAGCCTCCTGAGTCAGCCGTAGATCGAGTCTTGTTCCGGTAACCCCCATACTTGTTTCGTACTGCCACAGGTCCCTGCCGTAGGTGGGGTTTGGTTCAGTAAGTTGTTAACCCTTGTCTTGGCACACACCGTACAGAGAGGCCATGGTGGAAGGTACCGGCTGCATCCAGTAGGCATGCCACCTGGTCCGGGGGCATGGGTGTATCCGGTTGGGACCGAGAGGGGGATACCCCTTAGAGCGCGCAATAGAAATTTGATCCCATGCAACGTAGAGGTTGTAGCCTCCCCACTTAGAGTTTGCTTGACATGTGTCGTGGGTGATTCCAGACACCGGTGAAATGAGCTGGTGTGTGCAAGTCAGGTGTATTTTCAATTAAAAGACCGTGGACGGAATTAGTCCCAATGGGCTAAAGGAATCCGTTACTCGTGGGTAAAGAGTACACCCTCTGCAGAGATTAAACCTATTCGAATAGCCGTGCCCATGGTTAAGGATTACGGTCTGGATGGGTCAAGTGTCGATCTTAGTGTCGGTCTTCGGAGGAGAAACCACTAAAACTTGATTATTGATTATGATTTGTGATATATGATGGTTATGATTATTATTATCTATATGGACTAACCATTTTGCATGATTTGAAATAATGAATATCCCTGGGACGGTACCACCTCCTGGATATTCACTATGATAAATTTCATTTTTATATAAGCCCTTTCTGTGGTGTCGCTAAGACGCCCGACTGTGGTATTTCTTTTAAAGCCCTTTTTTTGGTGTCGCTAAGACGCCCGACTGTGGTATTTCTTTTAAAGCCCTTTCTGTGGTGTCGCTAAGACGCCCGACTGTGGTATTTCTTTTAAAAGCCCTTTCTGTGGTGTCGCTAAGACGCCCGACTGTGGTATTTCTTTTAAAAGCCCTTTCTGTGGTGTCGCTAAGACGCCCGACTGTGGTATTTCCTTTAAAGCCCTTTCTGTGGTGTCGCTGAGACGCCCGACTGTGGTATTTCTTTTAAAGCCCTTTCTGTGGTGTCGCTAAGACGCCCGACTGTGGCATGTTTGTTGATTATTTCATAAATATTAATACTGCTATGTTATTACTTATTCATAAATAACATGTTTGCACGCATCAGAGTTTTATTTATCTTTGTGGACTAACGTCATGAGCATAAAATATTTTCAGCATATCGTGGTGATATTATACCTATGTTCATAATGTTTGCGAGTACATTCAAAGTACTCACTGGCTTGTCCCTGGCTATTGTCTTGGCCAGATTGATTGCGTGGAGAGGAGTGTTGTGACGACCGCCTCGGAACCTAAGCAACGGTGATAGCAGCCTCGCGAAGATAGGAGTTAACCTAGTCAGCTGTTCCCATGGGAAATGGAGTCCCATACACAGATGACCCACAAACCGCTTCCGCCCTCAACCGCTAGAAACCACTTAATGTACTCATAGGCCACAATGGTCTTTTACTACATATTTTTGTACTCTTGCTTGGAATTTCTGTATCAAGTTGTTGCCTCATCAACTAACAGTAATCCTGGGGATGATGGGCTCGACGGCCATCTTCTGGAATTTAATGTCCGGAAAACTGGTCGCGACAGTCTCGATAGGTTTTTGGTGGCTATAGAGGCTTGCGGTGGCGGAACCCCCATCTAATATCCGTTCTGGAAGTTTTAGGGTACGCAGGTATATATGGGTGCAAGAAGTACGTCGGTGGAGCTTCGGGGGGCCCATGAGGCAGGGGGAGCACCCCCAACCCTCGTGGGCACCTCCCTTCTCTCCTGACGTGGGGTCCAAGTCCATCCGGTAGCTTTCCTTCCAAAAATAACTTCTCTAGTTGATTTCGTTCCGTTTCGACTCCGTTTGATATTCCTTTTCTTCGAAACACTGAAATAGGCAAAAAAACAGCAAATCTGGGTTGGGCCTCCGGTTAATAGGTTAGTCCCAAAAGTAATATAAAAGTGGATAATAAAGCCCAATATTGGCCAAAACAGTAGATAATATAGCATGGAGCAATCAAAAATTATAGATACGTTGGAGACGTATCACGGACTCATGTTCTATTACGGGCTAGATTTCCATGATCTAGCCCCGAACTCTTTCCTCAACATCTCGGCATTCATTGTCGTGTCCGAGGCATTCCACCACATTCCACCCCACTTCGGACAGTGGCTTAAGATCTTCAACGTGAAGCCGAAGGTGGTGGATGGCCAACACGCAGAGTGCGGAGGTGCCATGGTGAGCAAGATGCCCAATGTCACATGGCCCAAAGTTACTTTTGTGGAGACCATCAAAGAGTGGCAGAAACTGTGGTTCTATATCACAGAGCCTTGTGACGCCACCTGGGCCGTGGCTCCCGAATTCAAACCCGGATCCCCAATGCGGCTCACCTACTGGCTAGAGAAGGGACTGAATTGGTCTTCATCGGACGAGCTGATAGCGCTGCAGACGCGCATCCAGAGCATGGTGGACAAGAACATCAAGCTCCTCAATGTGATCTAGGTGATGCTAGTTCGTCGCATCCTTCCATGCCAGAGCCGGACTTGCCATTTATGGGAGTTCAATCCTGCCAAGCACCAGACCTTGCAACAGTTCTTCGGAACTACGCACGAAGATATCTGGAAGGTGCTCTTCAAGGGCAACGAGACGCCGCCGGAGACAACCGAGGACCGTGGGCACGCCCTGGCCCATCCGGCCAGTGCGATAAGTCTTTTGCATTTCAAGGTGCACACTTTACTTGCTTAGTCAGGGAAGATATCTAAACCTCACTATTTATTTTTCCAAGGCTGGACAAAGAAGGCGGAGCGGATTCGGTGTCCGGCTCCGCTGCCCGAGGAACCAACAATTCCGCTTCTAACGAAGATGTTGTTTCCGGCACCCTACCAGGCGCCGGAGAAGAAGGCCAAGGAGAAGGCCAACAGGGTCCACTCAGAGTGGCCCCCGCCGCAAAGGAGCTTCGGACATGACGTCCGAAGATAACGAGACTCACTCCTCCGCCGCCGAAGACGAGGAGGAGGAACAAAGAAGCTCTCCCCCTGAGGGGGGAAGGAAGAAGAGGGCAACCTCCACAAATTTGGAGGCAGAGGCGTCCAAGAGGGGGAAGGTCTTCCTCGCGGATAACTCCGCTTGGGATGTTGACAGCAGCCCAGAGCCGTGCCCCCGAAACAAGCCCCTGGCCGCATTGTAAGTACTAAAAAACCCTGATGTGTCCATATATCCGGCCTCTCTACTTCATAGTTTTAACATGTTGAATCATGCAATTGCAGTCCGGCCCACGACAGCTCCCTGCGATCCTCATCAGGGGGTTCGCTGGATTCGAAGGCGATGGTCAGCGAGTCACCGCCGACGGCTTACTCTCCCAAGGCAAAGGGCGACGCCGAGGTGTTGTCCCGAAGGACCTTCCCAGGCCAGGGAGAGGTTCAGGAGGCCGTCAGGGTGGCGCCAGAGGGTTTCCCCTCGGCCGCCGGACACCTGGGGGAGAAAACTCCCATGGAGACTGGCGATGGGGGCCATATCCAATTCGGCCCCCAGCCGGATACCATCCCGTAGACCTACACGGCTCTGGAATCAAACAAGCAGCCTCCTTTAAAGGGAGGATGTGCGCCTACTCCGCCGGTGACCTCTATCCATCCAGAGGCACCGGATAATCTGCTGGAAGCGCTACGAGGCACTTCCATTGTGGAGGAACACCGTATCCTTATGGGTACGGTGGTTGAGAGGGTTCAGTCTGTTAAGAGCGGACTGACCGAAGCCTGCACCAGCCTGCTGACGGGCTTTGAGGTAAGTGACGCAAAAAGGAAAGTCATAGTATACATAGTAGCCCCTGAGACACTATCCAGTGTTCGAAAAGAAAAGCCGGACAGAGGATCAAGTAATTTTCGCAGGAAACTAACTAAATATGTCTTATGTGAATAAGCAGGCGTCGTTGCTGGCCGCAACCTCTCATGCTGCTGAGGTCTCTAGACTAAAGCAGAGTTTGGAGCGAGCCGAAGAAGAGCTTGACCTTGTAAAGAAGCAGCTAGAGGACAAGCAAGATATGTTGTGCCCTACTGTATATTCAAAAATAATAAATGATGTTTATTGACCATAGCACCATGATATTTGTAGGAGCAGCGACTGAGGTCGAGGTCCTTAGAAAGGCGTTGGCCGAGGCCAAGGAGAAAGCTGCCAAGGAACAAGTCGCATGTGAAAAACATGAGGCCAGGCTTGATGAGGTCCAACAAGAGCTCCAGGATGCCGTGAAGAAATGTGAGTCCTTGGAGCGCGATGTTTCGGCTCAAGAGACCTAACTCGCCAAGGCTCGCCTAAGCGTGGAAGAGGCTCGGGTTGAAGCCCAAGGCGCCCTCTAGGAAATCCAGGAGGCCAAGAAAGTCACGTTGGGTAAAGCTTTTAGTATGCAAAGCAAGTATGTGAAGAAGAGGTATCTCTTACTAACCCTGATTTGAAGAAATTTGGCGTTTGTGGATCTGCCGTGCAGTGTTTCTGACGCTGCGGAATTCTTCCGAGCCGAAGAAGGGAGTGATGGCTACTACGCAACCTTCTCCTTGTAGACGTTGTTGGGCCTCCAAGTGCAGAGGTTTGTAGGACAATAGCAAATTTCCCTCAAGTGGGTGACCTAAGGTTTATCAATCCGTGGGAGGCGTAGGATGAAGATGGTCTCTCTCAAGCAACCCTGCAACCAAATAACAAAGAGTCTCTTGTGTCCCCAGCACATCCAATACAATTGTAAATTGTATAGGTGCACTAGTTCGGCGAAGAGAGGGTGATACAAGTGCAATATGGATGGTAGATATAGGTTTTTGTAAACTGAAAATATAAAAACAGCAAGGTAACAAGCGGTAAAAGTGAGCGTAAACGGTATTGCAATGCTAGGAAACAAGGCCTAGGGTTCATACTTTCACTAGTGCAAGTTCTCTCAACAATAATAACATAGTTGGATCATATAACTATCCCTCAACATGCAACAAAGAGTCACTCCAAAGACACAAATAGCGGAGAACAAACGAAGAGATTATGGTAGGGTACGAAACCACCTCAAAGTTATTCTCTCCAATCAATCGATTGGGCTATTCCTATAAGCGTCACAAACAGCCCTAGAGTTCGTACTAGAATAACACCTTAAGACACAAATCAACCAAAACCATAATCTCACCTAGATACTCCAATGTCACCTCAAGTATTCGTGGGTATGATCATACGATATTAATCACACAATCTCAGATTCATCTACTCAATCCAACACAAAGTACTTCAAAGAGTGTCGGTGTACAAAAAGAGGGGTACACTTTTTGTACCCCTATAACTGTGCACGGGCAGTCTGAGCCACGTGCACCACCGCACTGAGCAAGGTAAGGGAGGTGAGCCAAGGTAAGACCGAAGCTCGAGAGAAGCAGGACAACGCCAAGACCAAGACCACAAGGAGCAAAGGGGACGAAGCGGACCCCCCCGGCAAGATCCTTGCCGGGGGGCGGTTTTAGCAAACCCGGCAAGACCCTTGCCGTGGCAGCTCGCCCCACAATTACGGAGCGGGTCACCCTTGAGTCCACTGCCCCCATGGGGCAAGGATTCGGGAGGCATCCCCGTGGTGGCATGCAAATCTTTGTGAAGAAATTCAAGATCAGATACACACTTTAGAAGATGATGATCCTTGGCGGGATCCCAGCCAAGGAGGACCACAAGGCCCCCGGCAAGAGCCTTGCCGGGGATGACAGCAGGTGCCACGGCAAGACCGTGGTCGGGGCCGCGGCAAGGCCCTTGCCATGAACACCCGTAGGGACACCATCAGGCCCACGCCAGTCACACCTCTACCACCGTTCGCATGCAGCTGCCGATCCAACCAGCTGGGCAGGCACATGCGTGGCGGCATGCAGATCTTCGTGGAGACCCACCGCTGTGCCACCTCAGCTGCCTGCCTGCCTACATGGCATTATAGGCACCGCTGGCCAGGGCGCGTGTCGACACAAGAGGGAGCGGAGACGGATGAGACAGGGCTCTCCCCCGTCCCCGATAAAGCAAGAACACCTAAGCAAGGCGCATTAAATGCGCCTTGTCATGTAATGCGAGGTACAACCTCGCATCACTATACCCTTTCCACCTCCTGAGTGCCACTTTGGCAACCCCTATCCTTATAAAAGGAGGCCCCAGGCGACCAGGAAGAGGATTCGGCTTTTTGGAGCTCTCGACGCCCCATAGCTAGCTCAAGAACACAGATATCAATCCACCAAAGCAGGAGTAGGGTTTTACGCATCCTTGTGGCCCGAACCTGGGTAAAGGAACCGTGTGCTATCTGTTTGATCCGCTCTTTTCACAACCCCGCGCCCCGCAACCGTAGTAGGGATTCTTGTGATCCCATAGGTGTCGTTCCCACCGACATCTTTGGCGCGCCAGGTAGGGGCGCTATTGTGAGAATCGGCTTTAGCAGCTAGTTCGACGCTTCTTCATCGTCATGGCGCCCAAGAAGAGGACGACGGTGGCGGTTGGCCCGTCGGAGGCTGGACATCCCCTCCCGACGCGGGCGAGCAGCGGACCAGTCGCAGAAAGGACCCGGGGGGCAGTTCCCGAACACCAACACCGTCCCAGCAGCCGGAGTTTGGGAGGCGGTGATGTTCGTGCGCCCGGTAACGGGCCGCACGCCGCCAAATCCAAAGACGGAGCCGGGCCCTCCGCGGGTGGCGCGGGGCCTTCTAGGATCGCTGCCGCCCCGCCCGAGGGCGACGCAAGGGCTTCCAAGACTCCCACGCCGGCGCCGACGGCGCGCTCCTCTCAAGCGGCGCGCGACGAACGGTGTAATCACACCGAAGACCTCGGGCGTCGCCGCGGGAAGAGCCCTGAGCGCCACTCCCGGGATGTAGAAGACCTGCCCGCTCGCCGAGGCACTGGTGAAGATGTCATGCGACCGCGGGGTCGTGATAGAGCTCCTTCTGACATGGTCAGAAGTCGAAGCGCATCGCGATCCATGCAGGTTTCGCTGCCACCGACGCCAGCAGAAGCCCTGGCGCGCGTGCAGTTGCTCCCCGATTTTCCTCCCGCTATGGGGAAACTCGACGAATGGAGAGCCACTATCCGAAGCCTTGTTGCGGTGGCCAACAAAGACGAGCCGAGTCCGGCAGATCCTCCAGGTCAACGCTCCGACGGAGTCCCGCGTACCAGTGGCAGGAAAGCCGGCGGCGCCGCGACCACGGTGCACTTGCCTCCTCCTCGCCCGGTACCGCGGACGCCTGCCCGTCGCGACGTTACGGGCGACGAAATCTATATAGCATCGTCCGACCCGCGGACCCACTGTGACCAGCGCCAGGTCCTTCGGGATCGAGAACATGAAGACGCTCGAACCACTATCGAGCGTCGGCGCGGAGCGCGCCACCGGTCAGACAGGCGAGCAGGGCCTGCTGTGAACCACCCGGCACCGGAGAGCCCTGGAGGCCTGCCTTACGAGGTAGGATGTCTGGCTTTTACCCGTGAGCTGCGGCAGTTGCAGTGTCCCACTCACCGCACCTTCAAACCTGACGTGGGCGAAAAGTACGGCGGCAAGACCCACCCGTCCGAGTTCCTCAGCATCTACACCATAGTAATGCAGGCTGCCGAAGCCCGCGACGATAAGGTACTTGTGAATTACTTTCCATTGGCTCTTAAACCCAACGCCATGTCATGGTTGATGCACTTGCCGGTAGACTCTATTTCCTCCTGGTCGGATTTGTGCCATGAGTTCGTGGGCGCCTTCACTGGAGGTCACCAAGCTCATGGCCAAGCCAGCGACCTGCACATCATTCCCCAGAAGGGAGGCGAGAGTCTCCGCAAGTATATACAGAGGTTCAGGCGGTTACAGTACAACATCCCTGACGTTCACCCTGCCGCCATCATCAGCGCATTCCATCAGAACGTGCGTAACCGCAAGATGCGCGAAGAGCTGGCGATGAACAAGGTGAAAGATGTGGCAGAACTCTATGTTCTTGCTGACAGATGTGCCCGGGCGGAAGAGGGAAGGAAGTACCCGGGCGAAGATGCCGGTGTGGAAACCGACTCCTCAGATGAGGATACTGCCGCTCCAGCGAAGAAAGGCCGGCGCCGCAACAGGAAGCGCAAAGGTAAAGTCGTGCTTGCCATCGAGGGATCTGATGACACCGGCTCCACCAAGAAAACCAAGGCAGATGACCCCGGCAAGGAAATTGCTGGATGTGTCGCCTGCCGGGCCATGGCGGCTGCCGAGAAGTCAGGAAACTCTGACAAGCGATACTGCAAGATCCATCGCACCAAAGGCCATGCTCTCCAAGACTGCCGACAGGTTGAGCTCCTCGCTGAGAAGCAGAGGGCTGAATATGAGAGGCGGGACAAGGAGAAGGGCCAAGACGATGCTGAAGGGTCCGGCAAGAAGCGTGACGGCCAGGCGGGCCATCGCGGCAAGGATAAGCAACAGGAGAGGCCCGCCCGGGGCCGTGATAGAAAGCCAGAAGACGACGATCACGAAGAGGACGACGAATCCAGCGACCAAGAGTTTCAGAAAGCTACATAGGCCATGTGCGTCGATGGCGACGCCTCGCTGCATACTTCTCACCGCCGGCTTAAACAGTGGGCGCGAGAGATTACAGCGGCAGAGCCATCGTTTGATGCCCAAAGGCCGCTGAAGTGGTCCAGCACACCTATCATCTTTGACATCCAAGATCACCCTGATCGCATTACTGCAGTCGGGTGCTTGCCATTGTTGGTTTCACCAACAATACGCAACCTCAAGGTGACGAAGATGCTAGTCGATGGCGGGGCTGGTCTGAACTTGATCTCGCCTGCCGTGATCGAGAAACTGTAGATTTCTGATGGAGACCTCGAAGAGACGGGCACGTTTCAGGGGGTCAACCCGGGAAGAAGCCAACCCAAGGGAAAGGTCACACTGCCCGTAACTTTTGGAAGCAACCTGAACTACAGGACGGAGAGGATCGCGTTTGATGTTGCCAAGATCCCCTTGCCCTACAACGGGATCCTTGGCCGCCTAGCGCTGGCCAAGTTCATGGCGGCATCACACTACGCCTACAACACCCTGAAGATGCCAGGACCTGTGACGATCATCACCATCCCCTCCGATAAGAAAGATGCGCTGATTTGCGCTGACCAACTGTACCAGCAAGCGGTTGCAGCAGCTGCCGCCACTAGGGCACTTGCTCCTGCCGCTGGGACCCCGGGAGGGAAGAAGAAGAAGACCGGTGAGACCTCAGACACTCACTCCGGCAAGCGCACCTCTTCGGAGTGTGGCGCTGCCGTCGAGGACGTGCCAGAGAGCTCCACCGGTGGAAACAAGAAGCCCAGGGCCATACCGCCGGGAACCAAGAAGGTTTCTGTCAATGAGGACGACACGGGAGGAGCTTTCACCATAAGCTCCACCCTTGACGACAAATAGGAAGACGCGCTCGTCACCTTCCTGCGGGCGAATGTCGATGTGTTTGCATGGCAAGCTTCCGACATCCCCGGCGTTCCCAGGGAGGTGATTGAGCACCACCTTGCTGTCTGTCCTCATGCGCGGCCCGTCAAACAGAAGGTCAGGAAGCAAGCTTTGGAACGACAAGAGTTCATCACAGAAGAGATCCGGAAACTGGAAGCAACGGGTTTGGTAAGAGGAGTGCTCCATCCAACGTGGTTGGCCAATCCGGTCGTAGTGTGCAAGGCAAATGGGAAGTGGAGGCTATGTATTGATTACACAGATATCAATAAGGCTTGTCCTAAAGGCCCCTTCCCGTTGCGACGCATCGACCAAATTGTTGACTCCACGGCTAGGTGTGATCTGTTGTCATTCCTCGACACCTACTCCGGCTACCACCAGATCTTCATGACAAGAGAAGACGAAGAGAAAACAGCATTCATCACCCCATGTGATACGTATTGTTTCATGTGGATGCCTTTCGGGTTGAAGAGTGCTGGTTCGACGTTTGCAAGGGCGGTCCAGATTGGTTTTGAACCCCAGATCCATAGAAATATGGAAGCTTATATGGATGACATAGTGGTCAAAATCAAGGACAGGGCAACCCTCATACTAGATTTGCAAGAAACATTTGCAAACCTGCGCAAGATCAATCTCAAGCTGAACCCTGAGAAGTGCATCTTTGGCGTCCCGTACGGCAAGCTTCTCGGGTTCTTTGTGTCACAGTGTGGGATAGAGGCCAATCCGGACAAGATCAAGGCTATAGAGCAGATTGAAGCACCCAAGCGAATCAAGGATGTGCGTCGGCTTGCTCGTTGTGTCGCCGCCATGGGCAGGTTCATTTCCAAGTCTGCCGAGCGCGCCCTTCCCTTTTTCAGGATCCTGAAAAAGGCAGGCCCGGTGGAGTGGACGCCAGAAGCCGAAGCAGCATTGCAAGATTTGAAGAAGTACCTCTCCTCTGTGCCAATACTAGTTGCGTCTAGGCCACAGGAGCCGTTGCTGCTATACCTGGTGGCAACGAACCAGGTGGTCAGCGTCGCACTAGTGGCGCAGAGAGAGGTTGACGACGGGGTAATGGCAGCGACAGAGCCCGACACCACCAATGCAGAGACGACATAGCCAGTTGAAGTGTTGCTGAAGAAGAAAATGATGCAGCACCCGGTCTACTTTGTTAGTTCCCTCCAACAGGGGGCTAGATCAAGGTACTCCGGCGTGCAGAAACTGCTCTTCGGCCTTCTTATGGCCTCGAGGAAGCTGCGTCATTACTTCCAGGCACACGAGATCACTGTCGTCACTCGCCTCCCTCTGCAACGGATATTGCACAATCCAGATGCAATGGGAAGAATTGTGGAATGGGCACTAGAGCTGTCCAGCTTTGGCCTCAAGTTTGAAAGTACTTCGATGATTCAGAGCCGAGTCTTGGCGGAGTTCATTGCAGAATAGACCGCGACACCTGACGAAGAAACCCAAGAGACTGATCTCCCCGGCAAGGAGGCAAGTTGCGATTCGATCATGTACTTTGATGGAGCTTTCTCCTAACAAGGCGCCAGGGCTGGCGTACTGCTTGTCGCGCCCATCGGAGAGCACCTCAAGTACGTGATCCAGATGCACTTCCGCAGGGAGGCGTCAACCAACAATACGGCAGAGTACGAGGGGCTGCTTGCCGGTCTTAGGATCGCGGCGGACCTCGGAATCAAGAAACTCATCGTCAGGGGCGACTCGCAGCTTGTCGTCAAGCAAGTCAACAAGGATTACCAGAGCCCGTTGATGAAGGCCTACGTCGATGAAGTGAGAAAGCTGGAAGAGCGTTTCGACGGTATGCAGGCTGAACACGTTCCCCGAGCGGAGAACGATGTCGTCGATTACCTGTTAAAACGCGCTGCCCTCAAGCTACCTGTGGAACCAGGTACCTTTGTGCTTCAGCTAACTCAGCCATCCGTTGATCCATCAACAGAGCAGAACAAGAGGAGGAAATCAGGGCCCGGAAAGTACTTTCCCGCCGAGCTCCCCGGAGCCGCCGGCAAGGATGTTTCCGGGAACACTGAGCCCGCCACGGGACGGCTAGCTCCGGCGGAGCGTCAAGCTCTTGCCGTCGAGACAGCCGCTCCTATGGCGGAGGAAATGCCTTTAGTCCTCGCCGTCGAGCCCCAGGCTCCAGCGTGGGCACAGCATACCGTCTGATTCCTCCAAACAGGGGAACTTCTTGAGGAGCAGGAAGAAGCGGAAAAAGTAGCTCGTCGCTCTACCATGTACCAGTTCGTCGATGACGTCCTGTACAGGAAGAGGCCGAACGGTGTGAAATTGAAGTGTATCCCTCGAGAGGAAGGACTGGAGCTATTGGCGGAGATACACGAAGGCATATGTGGATCCCACATTGGGTCAAGGGTCCTTGCCGGCAAGGCATTCCGGCAAGGCTTCTTCTGGCCCACCGCCCTCCAGGATGCGACGACACTAGTCACCAGGTGTGAAGCGTGTCAGTTCCATTAAAAGAAGCTTCATCAGCCAGCTCAAGCCCTTCAAACCATTCCTCTCTCCTGGCCCTTCTCGGTCTGGGGGCTCGACATACTGGGCCCTTTCCCCCGCGCTGTCGGGGGCTTTGAGTACTTGTACGTTGCAATCGACAAGTTCACAAAGTGTCCGGAGGTGGAGGCAGTGAGGAAGGTCACAGCTCAGTCAGCCGTCAAGTTCTTCAAGGGACTAGTATGTCGTTTGGTGTACCCAACAGGGTTATCACCGACAACGGCACACAGTTCACAAGCCGCACCTTCATGCAATATACCCAGGACCTCGGCAGCAAAGTCTGCTTCGCTTCCGTTGCTCACCCGCGAAGCAAAAGTCAAGCTGAGAGGGCGAATGCTGAAGTACTGCGAGGATTAAGGACCAAGACCTTTGACAGGCTGCACAAGAGCAGAAGGCACTGGATTGATGAGTTGCCGGCGGTTCTTTGGTCGATCAGGACGACTCCAAATCGAGCCACCGGCCAGACACCCTTTGCCCTGGTATACGGGGCAGAAGCAGTTCTCCCCACTGAACTCATATACGGGTCACCTCGAGTGCTCGGTTATGATGAGTTTGAGCAAGAGCAACTGCGGCAAGATGACGCAATGCTCCTTGAGGAAGATCGTCTTCGGGCGGCTGTAAGAGCAGCATGCTACCAGCAAGCCTTGCGCCGCTACCATAGCCGCAAGGTCCATGCCCGAAGCCTTGAGGAAGGCTACCTTGTTCTTCGGCGCGTTCAATCGGCCAAGAATTCCAACAAGTTGAAGCCAAAGTGGGAAGGCCCTCATCGGGTAATACGAGTCACCAGGCCCGGCGCAGTCCGCCTGGAGACCGAAGATGTCGTTCCGGTGAGTAACTCCTGGAACATTGAACATCTTCGCAAGTTTTACCCGTGAGGCGCGGCTTGCCGGGCCCCCCGGCAAGCCACCTTTTGTACAAGCATTGCCGATGATGCATGTAACCCTTTGTACAAAGCCAGGCGCAGACCCTAAGCATAAATAAATGAAGCGCTGGCACCCTAAGTTATAGCATGCATGCTAGGTCGAATCTCGTCCTTGGTTAGGGTTGATAGTGCTTAGCGGCGACTAACCCCTAGCTTAGAGGTGGAGTGTGCGTCTCTTTGCCGTTCTTTTGTCTTCCTTGGTTCGCAGGACTCACAGATATCCTTGCCGGATCACTTGAGGACGAAAAGGAGAAGAGGGATAGACCAGCATCTAGCCCCCGGCAAGCCAGTACTGCCGGGGGCTGCAAGAGCAAAGATTTACCCATGGCAACCCAGAGTCGCTGGGGGCTACAGCTTCAGATAAGTTCTTCATCCCTTGTCATGCATTCCCTTATGGGCTGAGGTATGTGAAACCTTGTTTCTCCCTAAAGCTACCGTGCTCCCCTAACTCTAGGCCCTAGGGCTAGTTCCTGGGGCCAGGTTCGGTCGTAGTCGCGGCAGCGAAAGGATGAAACAAGGAGCCTGAACCCGCCTCATCCCTGCCTCCGCCAAAAGCGTGAGAAAGGTCGAGCGACGTGGGAAGATGGCAAGGCCTGCTGCCGGGCAAGGAAATGTTTATCTTAGAGATATCAAGGATTTACTCCTTGACGTGGGTTCTACCCGCAAACAAATGACCCGGCAAGCATTCCTTTTTCATTAAAAACATTCCACTCAGGTACAGTCCATAGGGAATGAGAAACATGAATGATGGGATTACAAGTTTTAAATTCAGCTAAGGCCCGAAGGCTTACAAACTAAAAAGAGATAAGGTGCCCGTAATCCCTTTCTTGTCCCTCTCCTCAGGAGGCAGGTCAAGGAGGCGAAAAGGGCAAAAGGGGCGCCTAGACGAGCTACGGGTGGCAGAAGACACCAAGAGAACATCTCGGTGGCCGTCCAAAGGCTGGATGGTGATGGCGGCGCCGGAAGCAGAGCTCGAAGACGAGGCGGCGGGACGTCAGCACGCGTCGAAGGCGTCGGTGCCCGCGTACTCCGAGTTGACGGCCTTGCCGCCCGCCCTCTTCCTCTTCCGCAGCCTCCCAACGCTAGCCGCCCAAGGAGACGACCCCGAGAAGTTCAGGGAGCCGGCGACACGGATGATGCGGTCGCCAGTGCCGCACGGAGCGGCGCCCGACACCTAGTCGGACCCGTCATCCTGCCGCCTGCTACCCTCGTCATCACTGCCGCTGTCCTCCTCGTCACTCCCGCTGGAGCAGGAGTCTTCGCTATCAGAAGAGCTCTCCACGCAGCACCTTGCACAGGTCCCGAAGAGCCCGAAGACCTTGACGGAGAGGAGGCCGCCCTCCATCAGCTTGAAATGGAGAGTGAGCCCCTCCATCAAGCGGTGGATATGAGTGAACGTCTTCCATCCCCGACGAAGATACATCACGTGAGGGGCTGGGAAGTCGACGCGAACCCGCGTGCCGCTGATCCCACAGCCCCTCATGTGCAGCCGCAATGACTCCGGCGGATCCAGCTCCATCTCCCGCGCGAATGGAGTCTGGAGACGAAGGCGACGGCGAGGCGGCCGGCGCAGCCTGATGAAGAACTCGCAAGGGTCGTCCCCAACATGGCCCTCCATGGGGGGAGGAACTGCTGGCGGAGGCGAGGCCGCCGCGCCGCCCCGTCCTCCTCTTCCTCGAGCACCTCGGCCTCGCCCGCGGCCTCGCCCACGGCCTCGCCCCCTCCCCTTCCCCTTGCGGCTGGCTCTGCCACCGCAGGTGCAGGAGAAGGAGGGACGCGTTGTCGAGCGGCGACCCTTGCCGCCACCGTTGACGGACCAGGATTCCCTCTCTCCATGGCGGAAGGAAGGGGGAGCAGAATCTGAAGGAAGGAGGAGATGAAAGAATGCGGGACGCCATCCCCCCTCCTGCTCTTTATAAAGGAACAGGGTGGGGGCTTGTCCGCCCCGCTCAGCCAATCAAGATGCGGAAGGCACAGGGAACTGGGACCGACCCGCCGCCCCAGCCCGCGGCGGCCCGGTTTCCCGCCTCCACCGTTCGCCACCCCAAGCGCATGAAAGCCGCGTGGCAGGCGTGCAGGACCGTGGCAACGGGTGAGGCGACCTCTCCCCACCCCGTGATCGTGGGGAGTGGACGCCTTGAAGACCACGCCTCAGACCCGTTCAGTAAATGGGTCGCGCCTCCACGCCTCCCTCCGTTTATGGGGAAGGCGCGGACCGCCCCCTTTACTATGACGTGACGCATGCGTGCAGAGCTCAGCCCCACGCATGCCGCCCATGTCACGCACGCCTCCCCACGCCGCGCTAGCGCGCGAAGAAACTTACCGCGGTAAAAACCACCCCTCCTGCCCGCACACCATTTTTGGGCCTAGCCCAACGACGGGATTGCGCTTACGTGTGGCCCAGGCCCGGGGGCTCCTGTCGGTGTACAAAAAGAGGGGTACACTTTTTGTACCCCTATAATTGTGCACGGGCAGTCTGAGACACGGGCACCACCGCACTGAGCAAGGCAAGGGAGGTGAGCTGAGGTAAGGCTGAAGCTCGAGAGAAGCAGGACAATGCCAGGATCAAGACCACAAGGAGCAAAGGGGACGAAGTGGACCCCCCCGGCAAGATCCTTGCCGGGCGGCGGTTTTAGCAAACCCGGCAAGACCCTTGCCGTGGCAGCTCGCCCCACACTTACGGAGCGGGTCACCCTTGAGTCCACTGCCCCCATGGGGCAAGGATTCGGGAGGCATCCCCGTGGTGGCATGCAAATCTTTGTTAAGGCATTCAAGATCAGATACACACTTTAGAAGATGATGATCCTTGCCGGGATCCTAGCCAAGGAGGACCACAAGGCCCCTGGCAAGAGCCTTGCCGGGGATGACAGCAGGCGCCACGGCAAGACCCTTGCGGGGGCCCCAGCAAGACCCTTGTCGGGGCCGCGGCAAGGCCCTTGCCATGAACACCCGTAGGGCCACCATCAGGCCCACGCCAGTCACACCTCTACCACCGTTCGCATGCAGCTGCCGACACAACCAGCTGGGCAGGCACCTGCGTGGCGGCATGTAGATCTTCGTGGAGACCCACCGCTGCGCCACCTCAGCTGCCTGCCTGCCTACATGGCATCGCAGGCACCGCTGGCCAGGGCGCGTGTTGACACAAGAGGGAGCGGCGACGGATGAGACAGGGCTCTCCCCCGTCCCCGATAAAGCAAGAACACCTAAGCAAGGCGCATTAAATGCGCCTTGTCATGTAATGCGAGGGATAACCTCGCATCACTATACCCTTTCCACCTCTTGTGTGCCACTGTGGCAACCCCTTTCCCTATAAAAGGAGGCCCCAGGCGACCAGGAAGAGGATTCGGCTTTTTGGAGCTCTCGACGCCCCATAGCTAGCTCAAGAACACAGATATAAAATCCACCAAAGCAGGAGTAAGGTTTTACGCATCCTTGCAGCCCGAACCTGGGTAAAGGAACCGTGTGCTATCTGTTTGATCCGCTCTTTCACAACCCCACGCCCCGCAACCGTAGTAGGGATTCTTGTGATCCCATAGGTGTCGTTCCCACCGACTAAGAGTGCCCAAAGTTTCTACCAGAGAATCACGAAGAAAACGTGTGCCAACCCCTATGCATAGTTTCATGGGCGGAACCCGCAAGTTGATCACCAATACATACATCAAGTGAATCACGTGATATCCCATTGTCACCACAGATACGCGCGGCAAGACATGCATCAAGTGTTCTCAAATATTTAAAGACTCAATCCGATAAGATAACTTCAAAGGGAAAACTCAATCCATTACAAGAGAGAAGAGGGGGAGAAGCAACATCAGATCCAACTATAATAGCAAAGCTCACGATACATCAAGATCGTGCCAAATCAAGAACACGAGAGAGAGAGATCAAACACATAGCTACTGGTACATACCCTCAGCCCCGAGGGTGAACTACTCCCTCCTCATCATGGAGAGCGCGTGGATGATGAAGATGGCCACCGGTGAGGGTTCCCCCCTCCGGCAGGGTGCCGGAACAGGGTCCCGATTGACTTTTGGTGGCTACAGTAGCTTGCGGCGGCGGAACTCCGGATCTATTCTCTGTTCTGGAAGTTTTAGGGTACGTAGGTATATATGGGTGCAGGAAGTACGTAGGTGGAGCTTCGGGGGGCCCACGAGGCAGGGTGGTGCACCCTAGGGGGTGGGCGTGTCCCCACCCTCGTGAGCACCTCCCTTATCTACTGACGTGGGGTCCAAGTCCATCCGGTAGCTTTCCTTCCAAAAATAACTTCTCCAGTTGATTTCGTTCCGTTCCGACTCTGTTTGATATTCCTTTTCTTCGAAACACTGAAATAGGCAAAAAACAGCAAATCTGGGCTGGGCCTCCGGTTAATAGATTAGTCCCAAAAATAATATGAAGGTGGATAATAAAGCCCAATATTGCCCAAAACAGTAGATAATATAGCATGGAGCAATCAGAAATTATAGATACGTTGGCGACGTATCAGGGAGCTCAACGGAGAAGCTGTTCTGGTCGCAATACCTTGCGCCAGAACATCCGGTGCCCTTTAACGATCAGCTGAAACAGCTGGTCGAACTGCATAGGGTGGCCGAAATAGCCATGAAGGACTTGATAGTCTGGCTATGGCCTACCAAAGCCATACCCTGCAGCTTCTTCGGGCTCGTGAAGCGGCTGGTCAGTGCTTGCCCCAGGCTTGACACCATCAAGCAGTCGGTCTGTATCGAAGGTGCGCGAATGGCCTTCGCCCGTGTCAAGGTACAGTGGGAGAAGATGAATGCCGTCAAGCTCGCGACCGAGGGACCGCCCGAGGGCAAGGAGCACCGCACACCCGAGCGGCATTTTGAAGATGTCCTGGAGGGGTCTCGCATTGTGGCGACGCAATGTGCAAAAGACATTATCTTCGAATGAATGCATTCATGTTGTCTTTGCCTTGTATGATGGAACAAAATTATTGTATAATATAATGCTTGTTACAAAATTTACCTCCTGTGCGGCCATTTTTATGGAATCTGAGAGTTGGCCAGTCATCGGCTTCAGCCCCCGCGTAGGTAGTACGGGGGTGTTCGGGATGGAATCTAAACACTCTTGATCCAATTGTTTGGTCCTTGAAGGAGGTGTTTAGCGCAACGAACCAGGCAATCAGAATATGTGGCTTTATCACCCTCACTTAGCCATAGGAGTTTGACAATGAAAATTTAGGCGCAGCCCCTAGTTTCCGAACTAGGGTGCTGTAAACACCTGATCGGGTAAGAGCCGATTCATCACGTAGTGCGGAAAAAATCGCTAAAGATTTGAGACCTCCAAAGAGCTGACCGGCTCACGCCGCATCATGACAGTCAGTTTTGGCTTTATCTACTAAGGTGCTCATCCGGATGAACCAGGACACAATCGCATTAGTTCTCCCTTTACTACCCTAGCCGATATAGCAGAATGTAAGGTAGTAAGCACAGGAGCCGGGCAACCCAAATATTGACCAAAGACATGATTCAGAGCCAATGCATATAATGCTATATTCGGGGTGCCGAACTATACCGTAAAAAGTGTTCAGACTTTGTTGTCTCGTTATGGGCTGCAACGAAGCCCCTGGCATATTAAAGCGTACCAAAATCTACTGGTGCAATTTGGTAAGATTATCAAAAAAAAGAAAAAAAAAGGGGTTAAGCTAGTGCCGCAGATGTTGGGATGCAAACTGTTTCCATTATAGTTTGATTAATACGTCAAAGTGTATTTATACAAGTAGTGCAATAAGCAACATGGTTATTTAACATGCCACAACTAAGGTAGCTACGTGCGGGTCCTGAAAACAGGTAGATTGATCGTTAAAGAGACCACCTAGAAATTCCCTTGTACGTCAGTGCTTCTTGCCATCTTGGTGCATCTATCCCGTCGAGAGGACCGATGATTAGGTCGTCAGAAAAAGCCTGTGGAAAAGAAACCTGAAAAAAGGAAAAAAGGAAAAGTGAAAGTATGTGTGTCCAGGGAAGGGTCGAGCCACATTATGGATCACAATCTGGTTAAGCCTCCATCTATGTCCATGGTATTTTGAGTGCGTAGTTATGTACGCGCGGTATGAATGCCGCTACTTGGTCGGGACTGGGACGGAGGCCAAATTGCTGGCCGAGCTCTTGATGAGCTGGGTTGTCCTGCTGCAGAGTAGTCCAGATTCGTTTGATAGTGTTCGGGAGCTCGACCACCGAATTAAGGTTCTGCTTGAGAAGGACGCTCTATACTTCGGCTGCTAAAGCAGCGGTGTGCTCCTCGGTACGGAGGGAGCGTTCCATGTTTCCATTAACTATTATGACGCTGCAAGGTTCGGGCATCTTGAGCTTGAGATAAGCATAGTGTGGCACTGCGTTGAATCGAGCAAATGCGGTTCGTCCAAGCAGTGCGTGATAGCCACTGCGAAAGGGGACTATATCGAAGATCATCTCTTCACTTCGGAAGTTGTCCGGGGATCCGAAGACAACCTCTAGTGTGATTGAGCCCGTACAGCGGGCCTCTACACCTGGTATGACTCCTTTAAAGGTAGTCCTTGTGGGCTTAATCCTTGAGGGATTAATGCCCATTTTGTGCATTGTATCCTGATAGAGCAGGTTCAGGCTACTACCACCATCCATGAGGACTCGCGTGAGGTGAAATCCATCAATGATTGGGTCGAGGACCAGTGCGGCTGAACCGCCATGACGAATATTGGTCGGATGGTCCCTGCGATCGAAAGTGATCGGACAGGAAGACCATGGGTTGAACTTTGGGTAGACTGGCTCCATCGTGTAGACGTCCCTGAGCACGCCTTTTCTCTCCCTCTTGGGGATATGGGTAGCATATATCGTGTTCACCATTCTAACTTGGGGGGAAACTTCTTCTGTCCCCTGTAGAAAGGACATGCGGTGCCCCCATGTGTGGTTTTGGTAATTGATGACATTCTCTATGGACTAATGGTTGCATTGATTTATATTTGAAGGACTTGTCCATAGGCATTTCTTGAAGTCTATGTGTTGGTTTCAAATAGTTTATGTGTTGACCAAGGTGCTATTAAGGAATTATCCAAAGATTGGTCATGTGAGTGTTGTGCTTATTGCAAGCATGTCTTGAAGAAGAAGATTGTGTGATCATTCATGTTTACCTTCAAGACATCATCCAAATGAAGAGAGTTGGAAAGATTCAAGGTTGATCAAGACTAAGTCAAGAGTGAATCAAGTTGATCAACTCACAAAGCATAAAAGATGTATCGAGAGGGATCAAGTGATCCCATGGTATGGTAAGCACTGTCCATTGCACTTTGTGTACTAACCCATGGTCTATGTGAGAGTTCTATGTGGGGTTAGGTACGCCTCCATGGGCTTGCGTCAAGAGGAAGATATCATACAACCCATGGAAAGGATGACATCAAGTGGTGATCGTAATCAAGGTTGTGTTGTGCAAGTCCAAGTGGAGCATCACGAAGAAATCATGCTTGTAGTTTGTCGTCCATTATGGTGAAAATGGACTTGTTTAGGTGTACCAAAGAGTGACTCACCCATAGTGGAGTATGGGGGAGCAGTCAACTAGCCTTCATCGATCCAACTCAATCACTGTGAAGGTGTACTGAAGAGTGACTCATCCATAGTGGAGTATGGGCGAGCAATCATCTAGTCTTGATCGAGCCAACGCAATCAAGAAAGGTGGTCCAACTTGAGGGAGTCAAGATCGTCATCATCTAGCTTAAGTGGACCATGTGCAAGGCAAAGGTTTGCCCTTGATAGGTTTTCTATTTTACCGATATCATGGTGGTAGTTGGGAGACCGGGTTATAGGATCGTTTGCCGTACTATCAAGGGGGGCTCTCAAGTTGGTAGCTTGATCATATCGTTAGTAGAGAGCTCAAACCATTGCATCCTTGCATCATGTTTCTTGGTTCTTATTTGGTTCTCTTTGTGAGTCTTAGAGCTTATGGTCATCTTGATGACAAGCTTGAGTTCATCAAAAACGGACTTCGCATGCGTCTTCTATGATGTTTTCGGTTGTGGAGGTTTTATCGGTCTTATCCGAGGAAGGGTTCTCACCATTTTCTTATGGGCCTTTTCTCATTTGCTTCTTATTGATATTTCTTTCAAGATTGTGTTACCCTTGTCGCTAGCTTTCCAACAAACTTGGTTTCGTCGAATTCGGAGTCCGTTTGCAAAAGTTGTGGTAGTTTTGGTGTTCTGAAAAGGCTGCAGCGGTACTACCGCGGACAGGAGTGGATGTAATTTTTTACTACCGCTCTTGGGAGCGGTACTACCGCTTGGAGCAGTACTACCGTGGCTACTTCCGTGGCTACTTCCGGTCCGGACCAAAAACTCGTCACAAGTCCAGCGGTGGTAGGCACGGATGTATTTTTTTAGTACCGCTCGCAAGCAGTAGTACCGCTACCCTTAGCAGTAGTACCGCTACCCCTAGCGGTAGTACCGTGAGGTCAAGCGGTACTACCGCTCCGACGGTTCTTCTGGCTTTTTTGCCTCCTCGCTGTTGTGTTTCAAAGGGCAACTACCGCCCTAGCGGTAGTACCGCTCCTTGGAGCCGTAGTACCGCTCGGTGCGGGCTGTGAGCATAACGGTTGAATTTTTCCCACCTATAAAAGGGGGTCTTCTTCCCCAATGAACCTTATCCTTTGAGCTCGTGTTCTTCCCCCATTGTTGACCTTCTTCGAGCTTGCTAACTCTCAATCCCTCCATGGATTCTTGCTAGTTTTTGAGGGAAAAGAGAGAGGAGATCTAGATCCACATTTCCACCAATCACTTTCTCCTCTATGTGAGGGGGACCCCTTGGATCTAGATCTTGGAGTTCTTGGTGTTCTCCTTCTTGTTCTTCCTATCATTTTCCTCCCTAGCATTAGTTGCTTCGGTGGGATTTGAGAGAGAAGGACTTGGGCACTCCGTGTGCCCTTGCCATTGCATTTGGTGCATCGGTTTGAGTTCTCCACGGTGATACGTGTAAGTTACAAGTTGAGAGGCCTATTACTCTTGGGTGCTTGGTACCCTTGAGCTTGTTCCTCTTGGGTGCTTGGGCGCCCTAGACGGTTGGTGGTGTTCGGAGCTCAATCATTGTGGTGTAAAGCTCCGGGCAACCGTCGGGGTCTCCAATTAGGTTGTGGAGATCGCCCCGAGCAATTTGAAGGGTACCGGTGACCGCCCCCAAGGGTTTCCAAAGTGTACGGGTTCGGTGACCGCCCCCAAGGGTTGCCATTTGTACAGGTTCGGTGACCGCCCTCAAGGGTCCCTTAGTGGAATCACGACATCTTGCATTGTGCGAGGGCGTGAGGATATTATGGTGGCCCTAGTGGCTTCTTGGGGAGCATTGTGCCTCCACACCGCTCCAAACGGACATTAGCATCCGCAAGGGTGTGAACTTCGGGATACATCGTCGTCTCTGCGTGCCTCGGTTATCTCTTACCCGAGCCCTTTACTTATGAACTTTACTTTGTGATAGCCATATTGTTTCTTGTCATATATCTTGCTATCACCTAAGTAGTTTTTCTTGCTTAGCATAAGTTGTTGGCGCACATAGGTGAGCCTAGTTGTTGTAGGTTTTGTGCTTGACAAATTAACCACTAGGTTTATTCCGCATTTGTTCAAGCCTCAACCGTAATTATTCTAAAGCGCCTATTCACCCCCCCCCCTCTAGGCGACATCCATGATCTTTCACCTGTGTTCAGTGGACGGGGCTCCTCGTCATCGTCCTTGCTTTATGACCCCTTCTCCTTGTTCTCGGCATTTAACTTGTTGGCCTATTTAAAAACCCAACAGTCTCTGTTGGTATGATTGGCTAGTTTGACTGGGGTGCCATGAATCTGGCATGGACGGTCGAGTATTCGGTCCAGGCTGGATGGCACCGAATTGTTTCTTTTATATAGCTTCTTCCGCTGACCAGACTTGGAGCCACTGAATCCGGTGTTGACTGTCGTGTCGTCGGTATTATCACCGTTGTTCTAACGCTTGTGTCTGTTGCGTCAGGGTTTGCCGTTGCTATTTCTAGCTTCCGTAGTGCCAGGTTCGCTTGCATTGTTATTGCTACGGGCTAGCCATCTATCTTCGCCCGCGCAAAAGCGGGTCATAAGTGCCGTAAGGGCTGCCATGGATTTTGGCTTTTCTTGGCTGAGGTGTCGGACGAGCCATTCATCCCGGATGCTGTGTTTAAAGGCCGCCAGGGCTTCGGCATCCGGGCAGTCAACGATCTTGTTCTTTTTAGTTAAGATCCTAGTCCAGAGTTTCCTGGGTGACTCTCCGGGCTGTTGAATTATGTGACTTAAGTCATCGGCATCCGGAGGTCGAACATATGTACCTTGGAAGTTGTCAAGGAAGGCCTCTTCCAAGTCCTCCCAGTTGTCGATGGAGTTTTCGGGCAGGCTGTTCAACCAGTGTCGGGTTGTTCCTTTGAGGTTTAGTGGGAGGTATTTGATGGCATGGAGATCATCGCCGCGGGCAATATGAATGTGAAGAAGAAAATCCTCGATCCATACCGCGGGGTCTATTGTCCCGTCATATGATTCGATGTTTACGGGTTTAAACCCTTCGGGGAATTCGTGCTCCATTACCTCGTCAGTGAAGCAAAGGGGGTGTGCGACGCCTCTATATCGAGCCACATCGCGACGCGAGTCCGTCTGCGGTTCTCGGCCCGGGCGTGAGTATGATCGTTGCGCCCGGCTAGGTATAGCTGTTGTTGCGCGTCGGGGCACGTCCCCGTGATCCATAGATCGATCTGTTCTGACCTGCTCTGTTGTCCAAGTCCTGCCGCAGGTCATATGTATGTCCCCAAGTTGTTTTATCTCTGCCTTTACGGTGAGGTGGGGCGGGCTGGTGTTCAGCTTGAGTTGCCGCTTTGTCGCGACCACGTGGTGGTCGGTGTGACGCCCCTGAGTCAATTGTACACTAATCATGCATGCAAATGTGTATGATCAAGATCAGGGACTCACGGGAAGATATCACAACACAACTCTACAAATAAAATAAGTCATACAAGGATCTTAATACAATCCAGGGGCCTCGAGGGCTCGAATACAAGTGCTCGATCATAGACGAGTCAGCGGAAGCAACAATATCTGAGTACAGACATAAGTTAAACAAGTTGCCATAAGATGGCTAGCACAAATGGGGATACAGATCGAACGAGGCGCAGGCCTCCTGCCTGGGATCCTCCTAACTACTCCTGGTCGTCGTCAGCAGGCTGCACGTAGCAGTAGGCACCTCCAGTGTAGTAGGAGTCGTCGTCGACGGTGGCGTCTGGATCCGGGGCTCCATCGTCTGGTTGCAGCAATCGGGTAGAGAGATGGGGAAAAGGGGAAACAAGGCAACCGTGAGTACTCATCCAAAAAACTCGCAAGCAAGGAGCTACACTACATATGCATGGATATATGTGTAAAGGGCCATATCAGTGGACTGAACTGCAGAATGCCATAAAGAGGGGGATATCTAATCCTGTCGAAGACTATGCTTCTAGCAGCCTTCGTCTTGCAGCATGTAGAAGAGAGTAGACTGAAGTCCTCCAAGTAGCATCGCATAGCATAATCCTACCCGGCGATCCCCTCCTCAATGCCCTGTTAGAGAGCGACCACCGGGTTGTATCTGGCACTTGGAAGGGTGTGTTTTATTAAGTATCCGGTTCTAGTTGTCATAAGGTCAAGGTACAACTCCAAGCCGTCCTGTTACCGAAGATCACGGCTATTCGAATAGATTAACTTCCCTGCAGGGGTGCACAACATAACCCAACACGCTTGATCCCATTTGGCCGGACACACTTTCCTGGGTCATGCCCGACCTCGGAAGATCAACACGTCGCAGCCCCACCTAGGCACAACAGAGAGGTCAGCACGCCGGTCTAAAACTAAGCGCGCAGGGGTCTGGGCCCATCGCCCTGAGCACACCTGCACGTTGCGAGGGCGGCCGGAAGTAGACCTATCAACCTCCAGTACAACAGAAGTCACGTTACGCGGCCCAATCTGGTGCGTGCCGCTCAGTTGCTGACGTCACGAAGTGCTTCGGCTGATACCACGACGCCGAGTGCCCATATCTTTCCCGCGTAGTTGGTTAGTGCGTATAGGCCAGTAGCCAGACTCAGATCAAATACCAAGATCTCGTTAAGCGTGTTAAGTATCCGCGAACGCCGACAGGGCCAGGCCCACCTCTCACCTAGGTAGTCTCGACCTGCCCTGTCGCTCCGCCACAAAGATCCACACAGAGGGCCGTCGGGACAATGGTCCTTTCAGCCCCCAATCCGTGAATCACTCGCGGGTACTCCTCGAGCCGACCCAACTTTAATCACCACATGTATCATGTATAAAGTATAGTATATACCCGTGATCAACTCCCGAGTGATCACGGCCTGATAGTATAGCACAGCAGACGGACAAGAATGTAGGGCCACTGATGGAAAGCTAGCATCCTATACTAGCCATGTAGGATTGCAGGTAAAGGTAACAACAGTAGTAGCAAGGACAGGCTATGCATCAGAATAGGATTAACCGAAAGCAGTAACATGCTACACTACTCTAATGCAAGCAGTATAGAGAAGAGTAGGTGATATCTGGCAAGAGAGAGGGGTCGTCAACTCCGTAGTCGTACTGGGTAGCAGCGGCGTCGGTCTCGGGGTCTACCGGAAAAAGTAACGGAGGGGGAACACAATAAACAACATAGCAATCAAAGCATAACAAGACAAACGCGGTGCGAGAGGTGATCTAACGCAGGGGTAGGTGATACCGGCGAAGGGGGGGGAACAACCGGGAAAGTATCCCCGGCGTTTCATGTTTTCGGGCAGAGGAGCCGGAGGGGGAAAGTTGCGAGTTCGATAGGTTAGGGATGCGTGGCGAACGAACGGGCTGCGTATCCGGGTTCATCTTGTCGTTCTGAGTAACTTTCATGTAGAAAGTATTCCATCCGAGGTACGGTTTATTTTATATTAATTTTAAAAGTCTTAAATCATTTTTTAAATTTATTTATCTATTTAATTCTAACATTATGCAGAACAGTGTCTGCTGATGTCATCATAACGTCAGCAGGACGTTGGCGGTCAAAGTTTGACCATTGACCGGTCAACTGACAGGTGGGGCCAGTTTGCCATTGACTTAGTTTAGCTAAACAGAATTAGCTAGTCTAATTAAGTGATTAGGTTAAGCTAACATATTTAATTAAGTTAATTAACTTAGTTAACTAATTCATTAATTAAATTATATTTTTATTATTATTATTTTCTTATCTCCTTTTTTAAACTGTTCTGGGCGAGCCCCACTGGTCATAGGCCCAAGGGCCAAAGCGGGTTAACGGGCGTGGTCATGCGAGCGCTAGCGGGCATCATCGCCTGAGCGAACCCGAACAAGCGCTCGGCCCCAGCGGCCATGGCAGGGCGACCGCAGGGAGCAGGGGGGGCAGGTTGGCGCGCCGGCATGGAGTAGCGGCAGGGCCGCCGCAGGGTGGAAGTAGGGCGACAGCGGGTGGAGCCGGGCGATGACGGGTAGCAGCAGCAGCAGGGGAGGCAGTGCAGCGGCGGGAGCCACGGCGGCAGGTCGGGGCGCGGCGAGCGCGTTCTGGCGCGACAAGATGGAGGTGGAGGTAGCCTGGGCGAGGCCGGGGAAGGCGGCGTGGGTGCGAGGCACGCGAGGGGCCGTGGGTGAGGCAACAGCGGGCGCCGGAGCGCGGTCGGTCGAGCAAGCAGTCGATAAACGGGACGAGGCCCGTGCGTGAGGGGGAGGCGCGCGTGCGTGGGTGGCCGCAACGGGCGCGCGCGCATGAGCGCTGGAGGCGCGGGCGCGGCCCTGCGCATGTAAGAGCGCGTGGGTGCGCGGGCGGCAGGAGGACTAGCACGACAGGGGCGCGCAGTGCATGGAACGGGGCTCGCGGTGCGCGGCGGGAGCAAGGCAGAGGATAAGGAGGGGTTCCTCACGGGGGTTGTAGGGTCAGGGCAACGGGGGGACGATGAGGAGGTCGGGGATGATGGCAACGCTGGGGGGCAGGCCGGCGAGGAGGTCCGGCGAGTCCAAGCGAAGGGCGCCGGCGGGCACGGGCGCACGGCGTCGGGGTTCGTCCCGATCCAGTTCTGGATCGGGGGATGGGGAGCGAGAGGGAGAGTGGGGGTTCGTGGGGGAGTGGGGGAGTGGGGGTTCGATCTAGGGTTTGGTGGGGAGTGGGGGGATAAGGTGAGTGTGAGGGGCGGTTGGGCCTGGCCGGTTGGGCCTTTGCCCAGTCGGGCCATGGGGGGGAGGTTCCCTTTTTATTTATTTTTGGTGTTGGTTTTAGTTTTAGTTTTTTTTCTTTTTTATCTTATTTCTTTTCTGTTTTAATTCCTTTTAAATAATTAGGCATTTTATAAAAGCATGGTTTTTTCACCATAAATACCTAGGCATTTATTTGCACATTCCGAACATTTTAGTTATACATTTTGAAAACTTTTGTTGTTTGCCGTTATTTTAAATTTTAATTTGAATCAGTTTTGAACTAACGCGAGATTATCAACAGTAATCGAGGTGACGCGGCATCATTAGCAGGGATTACTGTAGTCTAATTATCTGGGCGTCACAATTATCCTCCACTACAAGAAATCTCGTCCCGAGATTTAGAGGTAGTGAAAGTGGAATGGTTTTGGTTACGAATCTAGCGGGATTTCTCATCCTGGATTGCTCTTCGCGAAGAAGTTGATCCCTGCCGTTGATGTCTTCATTTCTCTACCTCAGGTCATCTTGACGAAGTCGCATTCTTTCTTCGAGGTCTGTATCGTAATCACGAATAGGTGTCGGTGTACTAAAGTAGGGGTACCTTAGTACCCCCGAACTTGTGCACGGGCAGTAGTAGCGTCCCGCGGCAAGGCTCGCCAGGGGAGCGACAAGAGTCTCCACGGCCCTTTCTAGGCCGGACGAAGGCCAAGTAATCGAGCCGAGAAGACCAAGCCCCGGCAAGAGGAGCTTGCAGGGCCAAGAAGGCGAGGTCCGGCAAGAGGAGCTTGCCGGGCCAAGGCGACAAGGCCCCGGCAAGAGGAGTTTGCCAGGACGACTAAGCCGAAGCACCAAGGCCCCGGCGGGAGGAGCTCGCCGGGACGACCAAGACAAGGCACCCCAAGAGAAGCCCGCCGCGGCGCTCCGCGCGCCTCGGCAAGGCCTGACGAGCGGCAAGCTCTCAGGTGCGGCAAGACAACCACCGCGGCAAGCCACTTGCAGCGGCAAACCACCACCTCAGGCATGCGCTCCAGCTCACCTGCCCACGCGTCACTCTGGAGCTTCCCCAGAGACACATGGCGGGGCGCCGCGCAGCCTGGGGCGCGCACGTGGCATGCGACGTTGGCGGAGTCACCCCCGTGGCAAGCGGAGGCGCCCCTAACGGTCCGCCTCGGCACTGTTCAGGCGATCCAGACGGGCATTTAATGCCTTTGTCCCCCGCCGTCAGAGTTAGGGGCGATAGCACTGTGCGGCCACTGTTCGCACAGTTCCTTGCCATTTTTACCCTCACCTGCGTTGCTGCCTGTGGAAAACCCCTTACCATATAAAAGGAGGCCCATGCGCATGTAGAGAGGGGATCGAACCCTAAGAAAACCAGGAGGACGCTCAGTAGACCCTCGTCTACGTCCAGCTCCAACTTACTGTAGCTTCTTGCGTTCCAGAGCAAGAACTCCAATCAACCAGACATGCAGCAGTAGGGTTTTACGCATCCGTGCGGCCTGAAGCTGGGTAAAACCGTTGTGTGTGTGTGTCGCCTCGATCTGCTCTTTGTGCAACCTCCGCCCCCCGCCGAACCGACAAGGGGCTCCGTCCCCATAGGTGCTCGTGGAGGCCGATATCCCCCGACATCTTTGGCGCGCCAGGTAGGGGGCGCGTCGAGGTTGTGTGAACCAGATCCGGCGTCCACGCGCGCCAGACTCTCACTGTCTGCGCCGGCATGGCGCCGAAGAAGAAAGCTCCAGAGGTGACCGGTCCGTCAGCGTCGAACCCACCGCCCATGGAGCGGACGGGTGGTGGGGAGGACGCCGGCGGAGGAACGGGCGCCGTCGAACCAGTTCCCGGTCCCGCGATGTCCGAGCTCGCCCCGCGCCCTTCTCAGGAGGCGCGAAACCAGCAGCGTCATGGTACCCACGGTACCATACGCTCGCTGGACCCGGACCGTGCTAGTGGCTCCCAAGGCGCTCAGGACCAGCATGCGATCCAGCGTGCCGGAACGAGCGTCGCGCGGCTGCCTGGACCGGGTGCTGCTCCTTCTAACATGGTTAGGAGTTCGAGCACATCCCGCTCCTCGCGCCGTTCGCCGCCTCTGCCCGCCACCCCAGCGGAAGCTCTCGCACGAGCTCAGCTGCTCCTAGACTACCCTCCAACGGCGGACAAGCTCGACGACTGGAGGGCAACCATCCAGCGCCTCATCGGTTTCGCCAACGGCGACGCTCCACGGCAGCACAGCGCGTCGCAGCGGCGGCCAGTCACCCAGGCGAGAACCGATGGCGCCAAGAATGGCGGGGGTGCGACCACCGTGCACTCCCCGCCCCAGAAGCCGTGGTCGCCGACTCGCCGGGTTCATCTCGACAACGACTCCACCGCGTCGTCGAACCCGCGAACTCGCCGCGACCAACGCCAAGTCCTTCACGAACGAAGGGAAGAAGACGCTCGAACCCGCATCGAGCGCAGAAGAGAGGCGCGGCGTCAATCAGACCAGCGCGTTGAGCCCTCTGGAAACATGCCCGCACCGGGGGAACCAGGCGAACTGCCATATTCGGTAGGCTGCCCTGCGTTCACCCGCGAGCTGCGGCTAGTCCAGTGGCCCAGCACGAAGAACTTCAAGCCCGACGTGCCCGAGAAGTACGACGGCAAGTCGCATCCGTCTGAGTTCCTCAGCATCTACACCATTGCGGTGCAGGCTGCCAGGGGACGGGACGATAAGATCCTTGCCAACTACTTCCCGCTGGTGCTCAAGCCCAACGTCAGATCCTGGCTCATGCACTTGCCGGACGGCTCCATCTCCTCCTGGCCAGATCTATGCCATTAGTTTGTTGGCGCCTTCACGGGCGGCCACAAACTCCATGGCCAGGCAAGCGACCTTCATCTGCTTGTTCAGAAGGAGGGGGAGCCTTTGCGCAAGTTCATCCAGAGGTTCAGCCGTGTGCACTACAACATCCCAGATATCCACCCCGCCGCGGTGATCAGCGCGTTCCATCAGAACGTGCGCAACCGCAGGATGCGGGAGGAGATGGCGATGTGCAAAATTAAGGAGGTCAGCGAGCTTTACGCCCTGGCCGACAAGTGTGCATGCGCTGAGGAGGGGAGGAAGCTCCCCGGAGAAAGTGTTGGAGAAGAAGAATCCGACAGCGAAGGTACCGCCCCGGCAAGGAGAGGCCGGCGGCGGAACGGCAAAAAGAAGAAAAACCCATAGGTACTGGTTGTCGAGAAGTCCGGCAGCGAGGGCTCCGCCAAGAAAGCCCAGGCGGGAGGCCCCGGCAAGGAGGTTGCCGGGTGCGCCAACTGCCGGGCAGTGGCTGCTGCCGATAAGCGGGACGGTACCGACAAGAAGTACTGCAAGATCCACCGCACCAGGGGCCACGACCTCCAGAGTTGCAAGCAAGTCGAGCAACTCGTCGACCTGCAGAAGGCCGAGTACGCACGACGCGACAAGGAGAGAGCCCAGGCAGGCGGCGGGGGATCCGGCACGAAGCGTCCCGGCCCGAGGGAGCGCCGCGGCAAGGACAAGCAGCGGCAAGCAGACAGACCTCCCCGGGGACGCGATAAGAGCGAAGACGAAGACGAAGACATGGAAGACCCCGAGACCAGCGAGCAGGAGTTTCAGAAAGCCACTGAGGTCTTGTGTGTGGACGGCGGTGCCTCCCTGCACGCTTCCCACCACCAGCTTAAACGGTGGGTGCGGGAAGTCAATGCAGCAGAGCCGCCCGTCGAGTCACGCAGACCCTTGAGATGGTCCAGCACGCCTATCATCTTCGACATCGAGGACCACCCCGATCGCACGACCGCGGTCGGGTGCTTGCCGATGTTGGTTTCCCCAACGATCCGCAACCTCAAGGTCACTAAGATGCTAGTTGACGGCGGGGCCGGCTTGAATCTGATCTCCTCTGCTGTTCTCCGGAGACTCCAAGTTCCCGACAGCGAGCTCGAAGAAACCGGTACATTCCAAGGAATCAACCCGGGAAGGAGCAAGCCGAAGGGAAAGATCACGCTGCCGGTAACATTTGGCAGCGAGCTGAATTTCAGGACTGAGAAGGTCACCTTTGATGTCGCCGACTTTCCGTTGCCTTACAACGGGATCCTCGGCCGACCAGCGCTCGCCAAGTTCATGGCGGCCTCTCACTACGTGTATAACATGCTCAAGATGCCTGGCCCGATAAGCGTCATTTCTGTCCCCGGTGACAAGAAGGATGCCCTTATCTGCGCCGACCAAATATACCGGGACGCAACAGCGGCAACGGCCCGCGGCCCACTTGCCGCTGGAGCCTCCGGGGGAAAGAAGAAGCCCGGCAAGTGCTTTGGCGCCCACTCCGGCAAGCGCGCCTCTTCGGAGTGCTGCGCTGCCGTCGAGGACGTGCCATCGAGTCCCACCGGCATGAAGACCAAGCCTGGCAGGTGCTCCGGCGCCCACTTCGGCAAGCGCGCCTCTTCGGAGTGCTGCGCTGCCGTCGAGGACGTGCCATCGAGCCCCGCCGGCGTGAAGACCAAGTCCGGCAAGTGCTCTGGCGCCCACTCCGGCAAGCACGCCTCTTCGGAGTGCTGTGCTGCCGTTGAGGACGTGCCATCGAGCCCCGCCGGCAAGAAGGCCAAGCCCGGTGAATGCTCTGGTGCCCACTCCGGCAAGCGCGCCTCTTCGGTGTGCTGCGCTGCCGTTGAGGACGCACCATCGAGCCCCGCCGGTAAACACAAGGAGACGACGGCTGCTCCACCAACGACCAAGAAGGTGCCCGCCAAGGAGGACGGCACTGGTGGTACCTTCACCATCAGTGCCACTCTCGACCCCAAATAGGAAGGCGTGCTCGTTGCTTTCCTGCGGGCGAATGTCGATGTGTTTGCCTGGCAACCATCTGACATCCCCGGCGTTCCCAGGGAAGTGATTGAGCACCACCTTGCCGTCTGTCCTCATGCGCGGCCCGTCAAGCAAAAGGTCAGGAAACAAGCGGTGGAGCGCCAAGAGTTTATCACGGAGGAGATCAGGAAGTTGGAAGCGGCAGGCCTCGTCAGAGGAGTGCTCCATCCGACGTAGTTGGCCAATCCTGTTGTCGTGCGCAAAGCAAACGGGAAGTGGAGGCTTTGCATCGATTTCACCGATGTCAACAGAGCTTGCCCTAAAGATCCATTCCCCTTGCCGCGCATCGACCAGATTGTTGACTCCACAGCCGGTTGCGACCTGCTTTCATTCCTTGACGCCTACTCCGGGTACCACCAGGTCTTCATGGCTGAAGAAGACGAAGAGAAGACTGCGTTCATCACTCCATGTGGCACGTACTGCTTCGTGCGGATGCCTTTTGGACTGAAGAATGCAGGCTCGACGTTTGCGAGGGTTGTCCACACTGCTTTCGAGCCACAGATCCACAGAAATGTGGAGGCCTACATGGATGACATTGTGGTCAAGAGCAGAGACAAGGCAACCCTGGTTCAAGACTTGGAAGAAACCTTTGCGAACTTGCGCAAGATCAGCCTCAAGCTCAACCCCGAGAAGTGCGCGTTCGGAGTTCCCTCCGGCAAGCTTCTCGGGTTCTTCGTGTCTCAGCGTGGGATCGAAGCCAACCCCGACAAGATCAAGGCCATCAAGCAGATTGAAGCACCAACGCGTGTCAAGGACGTGCGAAGACTTGCCGGCTGCGTGGCGGCTCTCAGCAGGTTTATTTCCAGGTCTGCGGAACGCGCCCTGCCGTTTTTCAAAATCTTGAAAAAGGCAGGTCCAGTAAAATGGACTCCGGAAGCGGAGGCTGCGCTGCAAGACTTGAAGAAATACCTGTCCTCCGCTCCTATACTTGTCGCGCCTAGACCGCAAGAGAAGTTGCTGCTCTACCTAGCGGCAACCAATCAAGTGGCTAGTGGTGCGTTAGTTGCCGAGAGGGAAGCTGATGACGACCCAGCAACCACGGCAAGCGCGTCCGACGGCAAGCAGGGGGCTTCCCCGACAAGCTCTGGCCCCGGCAAAGGCGGATCCGCGCAAGCGCAGGGGGAAGTGCAGAGGAAGAGGATGGTGCAGCGCCCAGTTTACTTCGTCAGTTCCCTCCTGCAGGGGGCTAGGTCGAGGTACTCTGGTGTGCAGAAATTGCTCTTCGGCCTCCTCATGGCCTCGAGGAAGCTGCGCCATTACTTCCAAGCACACGAGATCACAGTGGTCACTCGCTTTCCGCTTAAGAGGATACTGCAGAATCCCGAAGCAACAGGCAGGATTGTCGAGTGGGCACTAGAACTGTCAAGCTTTGGCCTCAAGTTCGAGAGCACATCGACCATCCAGAGCAGAGCATTGGCAGAGTTCATAGCAGAGTGGACGCCCACACTGGACGAAGAAATTCCAGAGACGAGCATCCCCGGCAAGGAAGCAACCAAAGAGTGGCTGATGTACTTTGATGGTGCCTTTTCGCTGGAAGGCGCCGGTGCCGGCGTGCTGCTCATCGCGCCCACCGGAGAGCACCTCAAGTACATCGTCCAGATGCTCTTTCCCAAGGAGCAAGCAACCAACAATACGGCAGAGTATGAAGGTTTGCTCGCCGGTCTCAGGATCGCGGCGGAACTTGGGATCAAGAAGCTCATTGTCAGGGGTGACTCGCAGCTCGTCGTCCGCCAAGTGAACAAGGATTACCAGTGCCCGTTGATGGAGGCTTACGTTGATGAAGTGAGGAAGTTGGAAGAGCGCTTTGACGGCCTGCAAATGGAATACGTTCCAAGAGAAGAGAACGACATCGCCGACGACCTGTCAAAATGCGCCGCACTAAAGCTACCTATGGAACCAGGGACTTTTGTGCTCAAGCTGACTCAGCCATCCGTGACACCATCGACTGGGCCAAGCAAGAAGAGGAAATCGGTCTCCGGCGACTATCTCCCGGCAGAGCTTCCCAAAGCCGCTGCCAAGAGAGTCCCCAAGATCGACGCCAAGAGTGTTGAGGAGCTGCCCGCTCCGGCAAGCCCCAGGGTTTGTCCCGACGAAGCAGGCGCTCCCGGCAAGCCATGCCCCGGCAAGCTTGCCGGGGAACGTCAAGCTCCGGCTGAGACCCAAGTCCTCACCGTAGAAGCTGATGTTCCTGCAGCCGCCGACATGCCTTCAGTCCTCGTCGTCGAGCCACAGGCTCCGACGTGGGCACAGCAGATCGTCCGTTTCCTCCAGACAGGAGAACTTCCCGAAGAACAAGAAGAAGCTGAAAGAGTAGCCCGGCAGTCCAGTATGTACCAGTTCGTTGACAGCGCACTGTACAGAAGAGGACGCAATGGGGTGAAATTGAAGTGCATTCACCGGGAAGACGGACAGAAGCTGTTGGCGGAGATACACGGAGGCATATGTGGACACCACATTGGCGCCAGAGCACTTGCCGGCAAAGCATTCCGGCAAGGTTTCTTCTGGCCAACAGCCCTCCAGGATGCAACTCCACAAGTAACCAAGTGTGAAGCGTGCCAGTTCCATTCCAAGAAGATACACCAGCCAGCTCAAGCTCTCCAGACGATCCCTTTATCCTGGCCCTTCTCGGTCTGGGGGCTCGATATCCTCGGCCCCTTCCCCCGATCCGTCGGGGGCTTTGAGTACTTGTTCGTTGCCATCGACAAGTTCACAAAGTGGCCAGAAGTGGAACCAGTGAGGAAGGTGACCGCCCAGTCCGCGATCAAATTCTTCAGGTCGATTGTTTGCCGCTTCGGGATCCCCAACAGGATCATCACCGACAACGGTACGCAGTTCACAAGCCACGCTTTCATGCAGTACACCCAAGATCTCGGCACCAAGGTCTGCTTCGCTTCTGTTGCTCATCCCCGGAGCAACGGTCAAGCAGAAAGGGCCAACGCCAAGGTACTGTGCGGGCTCAAGACCAGAAGTTTTGACAAGCTGCTCAAGCGCGGACGGAACTGGATCGAGGAGCTGCCGGCAGTTCTTTGGTCAGTCAGAACGACGCCAAATCGAGCCACCGGCCAGACACCATTTGCTCTAGTCTATGGAGCAGAAGCAGTTACCCCCACGGAACTTGTATACGGGTCACCTCGAGTGCTCGCTTATGATGAGCTTGAGCAAGAGCGATCGCGTGAAGATGACGCACTGCTCCTCGAGGAAGATCGTCTCCAGGCCGCTGTGCGATCCGCTCGCTACCAGCAAGCTCTGCGTCGCTATCATAGCCGCAAAGTTAAAGCCAGGAGCTTCGAGGAAGGCGACCTTGTTCTTCGGCACGTTCAGTCGGCCAAGATACACAACAAGTTGACGCCAAAGTGGGAAGGCCCTTACCGGGTGAAACGAGTCACGAGGCCCGGCGCCGTCCGCCTCGAGACCGAAGATGGTACTCCGGTGAGCAATTCCTGGAACATTGAGCATCTTCGCAAGTTTTACCCGTAAGGCGCGGTTGTCGGACCCCGTCCGGCAACCAACTCTTTGTACAAAAGTCTTGCCGCAGACGCATGTAATCCTTTGTACAAAGCCAGGCGCAGACGCTGGCCGCAATGACGCGCTGGGGCCCCCCCAAGTTTTAGCATGCATGCTGAGTCGAGTCTCGTCCTTGGTTAGGGTTGATAGTGCCTAACAGTCGCTAACCCCTAACTTAGAGGTCGAGTCCGCGTCTTTTTCCCGTATTTTCCCTTTGGCTCGCGGGAACTGCCTACCCTTGCCGAGCCGCTCAAAGACGAAGAAGGGGAGAAGGACGAGCCAGCACCCGCCTCCCGGCAAGCCAGAGTTGCCGGGGGCTGCAACCTCAAATAAGTCTTTACATCCCTTATCATGCATTCTCTCGTGAGCTGCGGAATGGGAAAACCTTGCTTCCTCCTAAAAGGCTGCCGTGCTCTCTTAAGCGGCAAACCCCGGAGCGCGTTCCAGGGGCCCGCTTCGGATAGTAGCCGCGGCGGCAAAGGGGAGGAAGCGAGGGGCCAGAACCCGCGTTCTCCCTGCCTCCGCCAAGAGCGTGAGGAGGGCCAAGGGGCGCGGGGACGGCAGGGTCCGTTGCCGGGCGGGGAAATGTCTATCTTAACGGTGCAAAGGGTCCGCCCCTTGCCGCGGGATACACCCGCGAGACAAATGATCCGGCAAACATCCCCTTTTCATTAAAAACATTCCACTCAGGTACAGTTCAGAGAGAATGAAAAACATGAAAGATGGGATCACAAGATTTAAATGCAACTAAGGCCCGAGGGCTTACAAGATAAAAAGAGATAAGGTGCCCGTAATCCCTTTCTTGTCTCTCTCCTCAGGAGGTACGGCAAGGAGACGAGAAGGGCAAAAGAGGCGCCTAGACGAGCTACGGGTGGCAGAAGGCGCCAAGAGAGCGTCCAAGGCCCCGCCCCGGAGCCCCGGAGGCCGGATGAAAACGGCGACGCCGGAAGCGGAGCTCGAGAAGGAGGTGGCGGGACGTCAACACGCTGTCGAGGGCATCTAGCCCTCGTACTCCGAGTTGACGGCCTTGCCGCCAGCCTCTTCCGCAGCCTCGCCACTCCGGCCGCCCGAGAAGACGAAGCCCCGGCAAGAGGAGCTTGCCGGGCTGGAGAGAAGACCCCGGTGGTCGTCGACGTGAGCAGGGGTGGTGACGGCGTCTGGGGCGAAGTTGGAAGACGAGGCAGCGGCCTTGCCGCCCGCCCTCTTCCTCTTCCACATCCTCCCTACGCCAGCCGCCCAAGGAGACGACCCCGGGGAGTTCACGGCGCCAGCGACGCGGACGATGGGGGCCGCCGGTGCCACGCGGAGCTGCGACCGGCACCTAGTCGGACCCGTCATCCCGGCGGCCGCTCCCCTCGTTGTCGCTGTCGCTCCCCTCCTCGTCACTCTCGCTCGAGGAGGGGCCTTCGCTGTCGGAGGAGCTATCCACGCAGCACCGAGCCCGGGTGCCGAGGTCCCCGAAGGCCTTGACGGAGAGGAGATCACCCTCCATCAGCTTAAAATGGAGGGTGAACCCCTCCATCAAGCTGTGGATCCGGGCGAACGTCTACCACCCTCGGCCAAGGCACACCACGCCGGGGGCTCGGGATTCGACGCGGACTCGCGTACCGCTGATCCCGCAGCCCCTCATGCGCAGTCTCAGCGTCTCGTGTTGTTCCGCCTCCAAGACGTCCGCGAAGGGAGCCGGGAGGCGGAGGCGACGGCGAGGCGCCCGGCGCAGCCTGATGATGAACTCGCAGGGGTCGTCCCTGAGATGAACCGCCGGAGGAAACGGAGCCGCCGGCGGAGGCGAGGCCGGCGCGCCGTCCTGCCCGCTTCGAGCGCCTCGGCCCCGTCCACGGCCTCGTCCACGACCTCGCCCCCTCCCCCTTCCCCTTACGGTTGGCTCCGCCGCCGCGGGTACAAGGGGAGGAGGGGCTCGCTGCCTGGCGGCAACCCTTGCCGCCACCGAAGAAGGACCAGGGTTCCCTTTCTCCATGACAGTTGGGGAGAGGGAACCAGGGATCTAAGAGAAGAAAGAAGGGAGGAGCGCAGACCCTCATCGCCCCCTTCCGCTCCTTATAAAGGGGCGGAGTGGGGGCTCGGCCGCCCTGCCCAACCAATCAAAGCAGAGGAAGGGCAGGCGACAGGGCCGACCCTCTACTTCGACCCGCGTCGGCCCGGCTTCCTGCCTCCACCACCGCGACCCCAAGCGCATGGAGGACGCGTGGCGGGCAAGCAGGGCCGAGGCGACAGATGAGGCGACCTCTCCTCCCCCCCCCCCTCACTCGAAAGTGAGGGCGGGCGTTTCTCCTTTCCAAATAAAGGAGCCGTGCCAGACGTGACGCATGCCTGCGGGCCTCAAGCCCCACGCACGCCTCCCACGTCACGCACGCCTCGCCCCCCACGACGCCGCGATAAGCGCGCGCCACTTGAGGAGGGCGCGACGAGCACGGAGTTAAGGAGTAGCGCAACCCAAGCCACGCGTGCCCGTGCACTGTTAGGGCCTGGCCCAACAACGCTCAGCACCGTGTATGGCCCAGACCCGGGGGCTCCTGTCGGTGTACTAAAGTAGGGGTACCTTAGTACCCCGAACTTGTGCACGGGTAGTAGTAGCGTCCCGCGGCAAGGCTCGCCAGGGGAGCGACAAGAGTCTCCACGGCCCTTTCTGGGCCGGACGAAGGCCAAGTAATCGAGCCGCTCCTTAACTGGGGGTTCCACACGGGGGTTGTAGGGTCAGGGCAACGGGGGGACGATGAGGAGGTTGGGGATGATGGCAACGCTGGGGGGCAGGCCGGCGAGGAGGTCCGGCGAGTCCGAGCGAAGGGCGCCGGCGGGCACGGGCGCACGGCGTCGGGGTTCGTCCCGATCCAGTTCTGGATCGGGGGATGGGGAGCGAGAGGGGGAGTGGGGGTTCGTGGGGGAGTGGGGGAGTGGGGGTTCGATCTAGGGTTTGGTGGGGAGTGGGGGGATAAGGTGAGTGTGAGGGGCGGTTGGGCCTGGCCGGTTGGGCCTTTGCCCAGTCGGGCCATGGGGGGGAGGTTCCCTTTTTATTTATTTTTGGTGTTGGTTTTAGTTTTAGTTTTTTTTTCTTTTTTATCTTATTTCTTTTCTGTTTTAATTCCTTTTAAATAATTAGGCATTTTATAAAAGCACGGTTTTTTCACCATAAATACCTAGGCATTTATTTGCACACTCCGAACATTTTAGTTATACATTTTGAAAACTTTTGTTGTTTGCCGTTATTTTAAATTTTAATTTGAATCAGTATTGAACTAACGCGAGATTATCAACAGTAATCGAGGTGACGCGGCATCATTAGCAGGGATTATTGTAGTCTAATTATCCGGGCGTCACAATTCTCCTCCACTACAAGAAATCTCATCCCGAGATTTAGAGGTAGTGAAAGGGGAATGGTTTTGGTTACGAATCTAGCGGGATTTCTCATCCTGGATTGCTCTTCGCGAAGAAGTTGATCCCTGCCGTTGATGTCTTCATTTCTCTACCTCAGGTCATCTTGACGAAGTCGCATTCTTTCTTCGGGGTCTGTATCGTAATTACGAATAGGTGTCGGTGTACTAAAGTAGGGGTACCTTAGTACCCCGAACTTTTGCACGGGCAGTAGTAGCGTCCCGCGGCAAGGCTCGCCAGGGGAGCGACAAGAGTCTCCACGGCCCTTTCTGGGCCGGACGAAGGCCACGTAATCGAGCCGAGAAGACCAAGCCCCGGCAAGAGGAGCTTGCCGGGCCAAGAAGGCGAGGTCCGGAAAGAGGAGCTTGCCGGGCCAAGGCGACAAGGCCCCGGCAAGAGGAGTTTGCCGGGACGACTAAGCCGAAGCACCAAGGCCCCGGCGGGAGGAGCTCGCCGGGACGACCAAGCCAAGGCACCCCAAGAGAAGCCCGCTGCAGCGCTTCGCGCGCCTCGGCAAGGCCTGACGAGCGGCAAGCTCTCAGGTGCGGCAAGACAACCACCGCGGCAAGCCACTTGCCGCGGCAAACCACCACCTCAGGCATGCGCTCCAGCTCACCTGCCCACGCGTCACTCTGGAGCTTCCCCGGAGACACGTGGCGGGGCGCCGCGCAGCCTGGGGCGCGCACGTGGCATGCGACGTTGGCGGAGTCACCCCCGTGGCAAGCGGAGGCGCCCCTAACGGTCCGCCTCGGCACTGTTCAGGCGATCCAGACGGGCATTTAATGCCTTTGTCCCCCGCCGTTAGAGTTAGGTGCGATAGCACTGTGCGGCCACTGTTCGCACAGTTCCTTGCCATTTTTACCCTCACCTGCGTCGCTGCCTGTGGAAAACCCCTTAGCATATAAAAGGAGGCCCATGCGCACGTAGAGAGGGGATCGAACCCTAAGAAAACCAGGAGGACGCTCAGTAGACCCTCGTCTACGTCCAGCTCCAACTTACTGTAGCTTCTTGCGTTCCAGAGCAAGAACTCCAATCAACTAGACATGCAGCAGTAGGGTTTTACGCATCCGTGCAGCCCGAAGGTGGGTAAAACCGTTGTGTGTGTGTGTCGCCTCGATCTGCTCTTTGTGCAACCTCCGCCCCCCGCCGAACCGACAAGGGGCTCTGTCCCCATAGGTGCTCGTGGAGGCCGATACCCCCCCGACAATAGGTAAGGGGCAGTTCTGCTACGACAGAATGCTTAGAAGGGAAACAATCTGGGGTTAACCCATGAATGAGCATAAGATTATCTCTCGAGTTGAACATATAAATTACATCGAGAGTAAGGTACGAAGGTACAATAAGAGGTTCCAAGCGGATAGATAGTTGCCGGAGTCTGAACCAGAGTGAGAAATGGGGTTCAGAGCAGCGATAGTAAGTATTGCGTCTGATACCAGAATAGAGCACTAGAAAGGTGACCCATGAATTACTTACGAAGTCAATCGCAAGGAATAACCTTGGCAACATGGGGTACAGGAGAGTCAGGTTTCGATCCTGGGACCTGTGGGTTATGGGCCCACCATGTGGGTTAAAGGTAGGAAGGCGGTGACGTCTTGTATGACCATGTAGGCAACACATGTCAGCGGATGGCCTGTCAGTTATGTCGGCAACAACGTCGGTACCAAGGGAGAGGGACGAAGAGAACCATCTTCCAGCTCGTTGAATGAGGCGGGCCAATAGGCAAGTTCTCGTCCATCGTGGCTACTAGAATGTCATCAACAATAGTAACAGGGGCTTGCTGACAGAATTTTACAACGAGGTGTTTACATAAGCAGGAGAATATTACTGCTTAGATCATATAGATCACCAGTAAGGTTAAACAAAGCCATGGAAAGGAAAAGGTGATCATTAGATTAAACGGAACAATGGAAGGGAAAATGTGTTTAAACACATGTTTCAGGGATATATCCTTCCCAAGGACAAACAGATCATGATATCCATGAAAGGATAGAAAGTAGAAAACCATTTCGGTAAGGGGAGAGGAATTTCATGACATAACCCAAGCAACGGTGTTTGGATAATGGACAAAGAAAATTTAGCATTGTTCTTCAAATGCTCTTGTTGAAAATCGGAGTATCACAGACATGCTTCGAGATAACATTGGCATGGTCTTCAAGCAAGGTCAGACTTTGGATACAAAGGATCCATCAGGAACAATTTATAAAGAAAGTCATTCCATTTCCTCATGGAAGAATGGTTAACCTTGCTAAAAAGGAAACTAAAACATTAGGTCCTCCGGTCAGGTGTGCTAGGCATGACATAACCTTACCGGGTCATATAAGGACCAATGATATGACTCTTGAAAAATGTTCCAACCATCATATCTGACCGAGGTTCAGATCCGATTGGTGTCAGGATACCTCAAACATTAGGATGCCTGAGAAGAAAAGGTGCAACACAATTTTGACGAGATGACCATGTAAGTTTCTTGGGAAATGAACTTTGGGAGCGAGTTCCGACAAAAGTTCATCATTAACCAAGGGGGAAATGAGGATGTGGTTGATGGAGTCAGCGACAATTTATCGAGATTTCCCAAAAAGATGGATTGCCACAATTATGTGAACAAGGAGATAATATTGGACACATCGAAGTAGATAACGAGGTATGTTCGAGGAAAACATACACAATTGAACATTGGTTGAAAGGTGTGCCCAAAATATGGGTTGTGTTGCACGACCAATGTCTGAATGGTGGTTCAGTAATCAACAGTCTAAGAATGAAATGTCGACCATTATCTTCAAAGCAATAAGGTTACTAGAAGTTCTTAAAATTACTAGTCCATTTGTCGGTATTACTGTTAGGGACAACAGGGGACCAAGAAAAGAATGGTGATGGTGATAAGTATCACTTATATCAAGAATTCTCAAGAAGTGGTGAAATTCCCACAATATCCTTGACATAAAAGATGGTAATATCCCAAGGTAATTAAGAACAAATGCTGGATAGCAAGGAACTCAAGGTATAATACAGAACACGAACAAGTTTGTGTTGGAGGGGAGGCATTAAAGTGGTCGATGACAACAAAAATCATCGAGGGCAAGGATGGTATTTCTCATCATGAATTCAATTGATATCCAGGAAGGAGTCAAGATGTTGATGATCATCACGACAAATTTTGTCGAGAGGCTCCACGAAGATGTGATAGATCGGCGATGACATCAAGTCAAAGGAATGATGAAGCGAAAGGTTAATGGAACCAAGGGTACGACACAAACTCCAAAGCAAGCTTTTTGTCCAAAGCGAAATGATATGATGAGGAAAGATCGATGTAAGCTTAGCTCATCATCAAAAATTTGTGCTCTGGGAAGAAGGACCAGGTAGCACAGTTAAAATCGGCACGACAAGGATACAACCAAACAGGCTAGGAATGACGTGATTGAGTTCAAACTCATAAGTAATGAAGGTTACCAAGAGTTTCTTAATCGCGATGCGGACTCGAGTAGGTTATCGGTGTCTTTGAGTGTTTAACAACTCAGAGCCCGTGAAAAATTGGAATCAATAAGAATGTAGCACTTGATGAAGAACTCATAAGAAGTTATGCAGTTCTGTGATAATCTTGAGAAACTAGGGGGTAATACTCGACGGTAGATCAAAGTAAAGGTTGGATTGGTGTATTGATCTATAGAAGACAAGTGCTTAAACTTGCCCGAGAAATGGGATCCAAGAAGAACATATGGTCGGAACCATGATTGCAAAGGATCAATTCACTGAAACCATAGGATATTATATCAAGGAAATAGCTATTATTACAAGAAGCTTCCAGGATGGGATCTAAATCGTGTCCATGGGCATGAACACAAAGTTCAAGGTCGACTCCCACTTCTTCAATGTATAACCTTCCATTCACTTCTCGCGTTTGATGAAGTTGCAGTGTTGAAATTTTATCTGGCAAAATACCAGAAGAGTATGACTCATGAAAACTTTCGAGTTCACACATATTATGGAAAGCATAGGTTCAACCCATCGGGGGATCGTGGAAACATATACCACAAGCTTCAATAGTAAATATCACCAGCTCGAAAGCAGAGCAAGGTTGAGAAAGTAGAGGATACAATTTACCAAAGGCATCATGTATCCGAGAAAAGACTCACAAGTTATTGAATATGAAGGACACCGTTGGATAATAATCCAACAAGGGGTCTTGTGGTCTACAACGGAGCTGATGCGAGTATCGGTACTCTATCAACGGAAGAAGGAATGAAAGGGCATCGGATTATAGAAACACCTGGCTAATTCAAAGCTCAAATGCAAAGGAATTATGATCTTCAAATCAAGGGATCAGAAGCAAACACTCTGATCAAGGATGGATAAGTTGAGTAGGCTTAGGGTACCATCAATGGCAATTTGATTGGTCAAGAACCAGCTCATGTTTAAAAAGATACCTGAGCCGGAGGGATAATTTTCAGGGAATAACTGATGATTGCGTGCATTCAGACACATGTTGAATCAACAGGATTAGAATGTCAATCACAAGGATTTTAATGGTTATTGCTAGATAAATGGAATTGTCTAGACTGCAAGAAGACAAGTATTTGCAGGGCAATAGTTGGCAGAGGATTACCGGAAGATCGGATAACCTCTCAATGTATCTTGTGAAACATATAAAGAATGAGGGAAAAATGGATACTCGGTATGTGTGAGGAATTATCCATAGGGGGTATTCTTGTGGCAAAGAACTATAAGGCAGTAAGCTCAAAGGATTTTCAGAACAACGGAGAGCAGTTTGTTGCACCTTGTAATAACAAGATCAATGGGATTGAATGTAAGAATGGCAGGTGTATGCAGTTATCCATAAGGAAATAACAGTGGTAGGGAATTTTCAAGACGGTAGGCACAAGTGTCTTGGGAGAACATCATAAAGTATTTTCGAAATCTTCTAGTGCAGCAGGCGATCATCTGTGATAAGGGCTCTCCGGAAGGAAGTAGTTACGAGAACCTAGAGTCAGAGTAAGCAAATTCATTTTAACCCGAATAGAAAGGAGATCAGAGTCCCAAAGTAAAGGCGAGGAATAAAAGATCCTAATACCACCCAATGGCGATGTGGGCCCGTACGGCACACAGCCATGTTAGTAAAAGGTTAGCAATGTCTAGACTCGACTTTGGCCAAGGAGTTTGGAAGGGGGATTCCTACAGGCAGTCGGCTCTAATACCAACTTGTGACGCCCCCGATTCAATCGTACACTAATCATACACGCAAATGTGTACGATCAAGATCAGGGACTCACGGGAAGATATCACAACACAACTCTACAAATAAAATAAGTCATACAAGCATCATAATACAAGCCAGGGGCCTCGAGGGCTCGAATACAAGTGCTCGATCATAGACGAGTCAGCGGAAGCAACAATATCTGAGTACAGACATAAGTTAAACAAGTTGCCATAAGATGGCTAGCACAAACGGGGATACAGATCGAACGAGGCGCAGGCCTCCTGCCTGGGATCCTCCTAACTACTCCTGGTCGTCGTCAGCAGGCTGCACGTAGCAGTACACACCTCTAGTGTAGTAGGAGTCGTCGTCGACGGTGGCGTCTGGATCCGGGGCTCCATCATCTGGTTGCAGCAATCGGGTAGAGAGATGGGGAAAAGGGGAAACAAGGCAACCGTGAGTACTCATCCAAAGTACTCGCAAGCAAGGAGCTACACTACATATGCATGGATATATGTGTAAAGGGCCATATCAGTGGACTGAACTGCAGAATGCCATAAAGAGGGGGATATCTAATCCTATCGAAGACTATGCTTCTGGCAGCCTTCGTCTTGCAGCATGTAGAAGAGAGTAGACTGAAGTCCTCCAAGTAGCATCGCATAGCATAATCCTACCCGGCGATCCCCTCCTCGATGCCCTGTTAGAGAGCGACCACCGGGTTGTATCTGGCACTTGGAAGGGTGTGTTTTATTAAGTATCCGATTCTATTGTCATAAGGTCAAGGTACAACTCCAAGCCGTCCTGTTACCGAAGATCACGGCTATTCGAATAGATTAACTTCCCTGCAGGGGTGCACAACATAACCCAACACGCTTGATCCCATTTGGCCGGACACACTTTCCTGGGTCATGCCCGGCCTCAGAAGATCAACACGTCGCAGCCCCACCTAGGCACAACAGAGAGGTCAGCATGCCGGTCTAAAACTAAGCGCGCAGGGGTCTGGGCCCATCGCCCTGAGCACACCTGCACGTTGCGAGGGCGGCCGGAAGCAGACCTAGCAACCTCCAGTACAATGGAAGTCACGTTACGCGGCGCAATCTGGCGCGCGCCACTCAGTCGCTGACGTCACGAAGTGCTTCGGCTGATACCACGACGCCAAGTGCCCATATCTTTCCTGCGTAGTTGGTTAGTGCGTATAGGCCAGTAGCCAGACTCAGATCAAATACCAAGATCTCGTTAAGCGTGTTAAGTATCCGCGAACGCCGACAGGGCCAGGCCCACCTCTCACCTAGGTAGTCTCAACCTGCCCTGTCGCTCCGCCACAAAGATCCACACAGAGGGCCGTCGGGACAAAGGTCCTTTCAGCCCCCAATCCGTGAATCACTCGCGGGTACTCCTCAAGCCGACCCGACTTTAATCACCACATGTATCATGTATAAAGTATAGTATATACCCGTGATCAACTCCCGAGTGATCACGGCCCGATAGTATAGCACAGCAGACGGACAAGAATGTAGGGCCACTGATGGAAAACTAGCATCCTATACTAGCCATGTAGGATTGCAGGTAAAGGTAACAGCAGTAGTAGCAAGGACAGGCTATGCATCAGAATAGGATTAACCGAAAGCAGTAACATGCTACACTACTCTAATGCAAGCAGTATAGAGAAGAGTAGGCGATATCTGGTGATCAAGGGGGGGGGCTTGCCTAGTTGCTCTGGCAAGAGAGAGGGGTCGTCAACTCCGTAGTCGTACTGGGTAGCAGCGGTGTCGGTCTCGGGGTCTACCAGAAAAAGTAACGGAGGGGGAACACAATAAACAACATAGCAATCAAATCATAACAAGACAAACGCGGTGCGAGAGGTGATCTAACGCAGGGGTAGGTGATACCGGCGAAGGGGGGAACAACCGGGAAAGTATCCCCGGTGTTTCGTGTTTTCGGGCAGAGGAGCCGGAGGGGGAAAGTTGCGAGTTCGATAGGTTAGGGATGCGTGGCGAACGAACGGGCTGCGTATCCGGGTTCGACTTGTCGTTCTGAGTAACTTTCATGTAGAAAGTATTTCCATCCGAGGTACGGTTTATTTTATATTAATTTTAAAAGTCTTAAATCATTTTTTAAATTTATTTATCTATTTAATTCTAACATTATCCAGAACAGTGTCTGCTGATGTCATCATGCCGTCAGCAGGACGTTGGCGGTCAAAGTTTGACCATTGACCGGTCAACTGACAAGTGGGGCCAGTTTGCCATTGACTTAGTTTAGCTAAACGGAATTAGCTAGTCTAATTAAGTGATTAGGTTAAGCTAACATATTTAATTAAGTTAATTAACTTAGTTAACTAATTCATTAATTAAATTATATTTTTATTATTATTATTTTCTTATCTCCTTTTTTTTAAATTGTTCTGGGCGAGCCCCACTGGTCATAGGCCCAAGGGCCAAAGCGGGTTAACGGGCGTGGTCATGCGAGCGCTAGCGGGCATCATCGCCTGAGCGAACCCGAACAAGCGCTCGGCCCCAGCGGCCACGGCAGGGCGACCGCAGGGAGTGGGGGGCAGGTTGGCGCGCCGGCATGGAGCAGCAGCAGGGCCGCCGCAGGGCGCAAGCAGGGTGACGGCGGGTGGAGCCGGGCGATGTCGGGTAGCGGCAGCAGCAGGGGAGGCAGTGCAGCGGCGGGAGCCACGGTGGCAGGTCGGGGCGCGGAGAGCGTGTTCTGGCGCGGCAAGACGGAGGTGGAGGTGGCCTAGGCGAGGCCAGGGAAGGCGGCGCGGATGCGAGGCGTGCGAGGGGCCGTGGGTGCGGCGACAGCGGGTGCCGGAGCGCGGTCGGTCGAGCGAGCAGTCGAGAAATGGGACAAGGCCCGTGCGTGAGGGGGGGGCACGGCCATGCGTTGGTGGACGCAACAGGCGCGCGCGCATGAGCGCTGGAGGCGCGGGCGCGGCCCCGCGCGTGTGAGCGCGCGTGGGTGCGCGGGCGGCAGGAGGACTAGCACGGCAGGGGCGCGCATTGCGCGGAACGGGGCTCGCGGTGCGCGGCGGGAGCGAGGCAGAGGAGAAGGAGGGGTTCCTCACGGGGGTTGTAGGTTCAGGGCAACGGGGGGACGATGAGGAGGTCGGGGATGACGGCGACGCCGGGGGGGCTGGCCGGCGAGGAGGTCCGGTGAGTCCGAGCGAAGGGCGCCGGTGGGGACGGGTGCACGGCGTCGGGGTTCGGCCCGATCCAGTTCTGGATCGGGGGATTTGGAGCGAGAGGGGGAGTGGGGGTTCGTGGGGGAGTGGGGGAGTGGGGGTTTGATCTAGGGTTTGGTGGGGAGTAGGGGGATAAGGTGAGTGTGAGGGGCGGTTGGGCCTTTGCCCAGTCGGGGCATGGGGGGGAGGTTCCCTTTTTATTTATTTTTGGTGTTGGTACTAGTTTTAGTTTGTTTTCCTTTTTATCTTATTTATTTTCTGTTTTAATTCCTTTTAAATAATTAGGCATTTTATAAAAGCACGGTTTTTTCACCATAAATACCTAGGCATTTATGTGCACACTCCGAACATTTTAGTTATACATTTTGAAAACTTTTGTTGTTTGCCGTTATTTTAAATTTTAATTTGAATCAGTTTTGAACTAACGCGAGATTACCAACAGTAATCGAGGTGACGCGGCATCATTAGCATGGATTACTGTAGTATAATTATCCGGGCGTCATAGTCGGTCAGCCGCATTGCGCGATGATGGTACGGGCTCCAGCGCCTCGTCATCGAACTGAGGTAGCAATTTGCGCTTCGGGTAACTTTTGGCTGGGCGCTTAAGGCCGTATTCCTCGGCTGCCAGGACATGAGTCCATCTATCGTTGATCAGATCTTGATCAGCTTGAAACTGCTGCTGCTTCTTCTTTTTCAGGCTCCTTGTAGTGGCTATTAGTCGGCGCTTAAAGCGCTCCTGCTTGAGAGGTTCCTCAGGCACGATAAAATCCTCATTGCCAAGGCTCACCTCATCCTCGGAGAGCGGAAGATAATTACTGTCCTCCGAGTCTTCCTGTATGGCCTGTTCATCAGGGATAACTTGCCCGTCTTCCCGTTCGTCCTGTCCGGAAGTTACCTCAACGGGGTCTTCATTGTCTTCGGCATCATCCGAAGTATTGTTTTCTCCGTGCCGGTATTGCTGTCTTTTTCGCGGCGTGACTTGGAGCGGCGTCGCTGACGTCGGCGCTTTGGTTGTATCTCAGGAGGTTTATCCTCGACTGGGTCTTCCTTGTCGTCGTCGTTATTCTCTTTGGGTGTGTCCACCATGTATATGTCATACGAGAAGTGGTCGTCCAACGTACGGTAAACGGCGGGTTTTGGGCCTCCTCTTCTCCGGCATCGTCGTCCATATCGTCGATGTCTTCGGAGCCGTAATCGAGCATGCCGGTTAGGTCCTCGACAGTGGCTATGAAGTGGGCGGTGGGTGGGAAGCGAAATTTCCCGTCATCAGCCTCCAGTTCGAACCGGATAAAATTCGGCTGTGAGTCCCTCGCTAAGGAGAGTGTTTTTAATGAGTTTAGCACGTCGCCTAAAGGCGAGTGCCGTAAGATGTCCGCGGAGCTGAATTCGACGATCGATGCCTGATCAAGCTCGACGTGCATGGACGCACATGGTTCGGATCCTGTAGCCGGAAACGAGTCCGAGGTTCCGTTGACACAGATCCCACTCGAGGTTGGGTCTATGTGCGGCTCTGACGCCGCTGAGTCTGCGACTTCCGTGGCGGGGGTGAGTCTCGGTGTCAAAACCGGCGAACCTCGGGTAGGGGGTCCCGAACTGTGCGTCTAGGCTGATGGTAACAGGAGACAAGGGACACGATGTTTTTACCCAGGTTCGGGCCCTCTTGATGGAGGTAAAACCCTACTCCTGCTTGATTAATATTGATGATATGGGTAGTACAAGAGTAGATCTACCACGAGATCAGAGAGGCTAAACCCTAGAAGCTAGCCTATGGTATGATTGTTGTTGTTGTGTCCTACAAACTAAACCCTCCGGTTTATATAGACACCGGAGGGGGCTAGGGTTACACAGAGTCGGTTACAATAGGAGGAGATCTGAATATCCATATTTGCTAAGCTTGCCTTCCACGCCAAGGAAAGTCCTATCCGGACACGGGACGAAGTCTTCAATCTTGTATCTTCATAGTCCAACAGTCCGGCCAAAGGTCATAGTCCGGCTGTCCGGACACCCCCTAATCCAGGACTCCCTCAGTAGCCCGTGAACCAGGCTTCAATGACGACGAGTCCGGCGCACAGATTGTCTTCGACATTGCAAGGCAGGTTCCTCCTCCAAATACTTCATAGAAGATTTTGAACACAAGGATCGTGTCCGGCTCTGCAAAACAAGTTCCACATACCACCATAGAGAGAGAATAACTTTTTCACAAATCTAATCTGCTGGCGTATCCTGTAGCGCGACACCACACCACAGCCAAGCCTTTATTCGAATCGTTTTTACTGTCCCACCTCAGCGCGTTCTGCGAGGCGGTTTCCTTGGCACGTCTTGTCGAAGCAGAGATCGTGCCCCCTTATTCCGGGATTCTCATCAATACGGGCGTGGGCAACCCATCCGTGCCATTGATCACGGTGCTTGGGGGATAAGCGAGTTTTACCAGGCTGGTGGGGACGCATAATTTCGTCCGCCCATATAAGGGGATAAGGATCCACTTTTTCATCCACGCCTTCTTCCTCCTTTGCTCATCCATTTTCGCACACTCGAGCTCCAGCGCCCAAGTCCGCATTCCCCACCTCAACCTTCTCCAACCATGTCCGGAGCGGGAGGTAGGTTGATGGTCTCCTCCATCACGGAGGGACACGTCAAGAAGCTGAGGAGAGCCGGATACCTGCCCGACAACATCGCGCACCGGCTCCCAGATGAGGGGCAACTCATCCCCACCCCTAGGCCCCATGAGAAGGTGGTGTTACTCACCCATTTCCTCCGCGACTGGGCTTCCCACTCCACGCATTCGTCCGGGGGCTCATGTTCTACTACGGCCTGGACTACCACGATCTGGCCCCGAAATTCATCCTCAACACCTCGACGTTTATCGTCGTGTGCGAGGCCTTCCTCCGCATCAAGCCCCACTTCGGCTTATGGCTGAAAACCTTCAATGTCAAGCCGAAGGTAGTGGGCGGCCACCACGAGGAGTGCGGAGGCGCCATGGTGGGCAAGATGCCCAACGTTATATGGCTCGAGGGCTTTTTCGTGGAGACAATAAAGGGGTGGCAATCGTGGTGGTTCTACATCACCGAGCCGCATGACCCTGAATGGGCAGCGGCCCCCGAGTTCCGATCTGGCATCCCCACACGGCTCACCTCCTGGCAAGAGAAGGGCCTGTCCTGGGGTAATTCGGCAGAGCTGACCGGACTCCAAACCTGCGTCCAAAACCTGGTGGACAAGAAGGTCAAACTCGTCAACGTAGTCCAGGTCATGCTCATCCGCCGGATCCTCCCGTGCCAACAACGGGCTTTCAGGTTGTGGGAGTTTGACCCGGCCCAACACCAAACTCTGAACAGGCTCTTCGACACAACATACGAAGATGCCTGGAAGGTGCTATTCAAGGGCGTCGAGGCTCCTGCTTCCGCTACCGAGGATCGCAGATTCTGCGCGCAGCGTCAAGCCAGCGCGGTAAGCTGTTTTACCTCTTACAGGATATTTGTCTTTCATAGTTTGAGTCTATGCGAGATCTAAGCTCCCATGCCTTTGACAGGACTGGAAGGAGAAGGCAGGACAAGTCGACTGTCCGGCTCCTTTGCCCGTAGGCCTAGCAGACGCCCGCTTGAAGAAACTGCTGGTTCCGGCACCTTACGTGGTGCCGGAGAAGAAGGCCAAGAAGAAGGCCACGGGAACCCGAAAGAGTTCCCGGCGCCCGGTGGAGTCGGACTCACCGTCCAATGACTCCGATGCGCACTCCTCCCATGAAGACGAGGAGGAGCAAAGAGAGGTTTCTTCCCCAGTAGGGGGAGAAAAGAAAAGGAAGGCCGCCCCAACTGGGGAGGCCGGAGGGTCCAAGAAGGGGAGGACCCTTCCTCCGGATTACTCCACCAACGCCGCCGACAGCGAGGAGGAGTGGCCGCCCAGGGCCAAGCCCCGGGCGAAGTCGTAAGTATTCGGACACCAGAGTGACTCATAGTGTTTCTTTATTGCACAGCTTTCCCTGACGCCGAATATAATCATGCAGTCCGCCCAGAGCCCGGATCGACGTGTCGTCGAGCGGCTCCTTGAATTTGTCGGATGTGAATAGCCTTTCACTTCCGGCCGCCTCCTCCCCTCGCCCTGCGAACAATGCCGAGGTATTGTCCCAAGTGTTGGGTAACGTAGCAGAAATTCAAAATTTTCCTACGTGTCACCAAGATCTATCTATGGAGAAACCAGCAACGAGGGGAAGAAGAGTGCATCTACATACCCTTGTAGATCGCTAAGCGGAAGCGTTCAAGTGAACGGGGTTGATGGAGTCGTACTCGCCGTGATCCAAATCACCGATGACCAAGTGCCGAACGGACGGCACCTCCGCGTTCAACACACGTACAGCCCAGTGACATCTCCCATGCCTTGATCCAGCAAGGAGAGAGGGAGAGGTTGAGGAAGACTCCGTCCAGCAGCAGCACAACGGCGTGGTGGTGGTGGAGGAGCGTGGCAATCCTGCAGGGCTTCGCCAAGCACCGCGGGAGAGGAGGAGGGAGAGAAGCAGGGCTGCGCCATGGAGAGGTCAGAACTCCTGTGTTGGCAGCCCCAAAACCCTCAAGTATATATAGGGGAGAGGGATGGGGTGCGCGTAACACCCCGGATGTAACTCGCCATATTTGTAACTCCAACTCTTGCCATTTTCAGCAATGTGATATGATATTCCCTCCGTGGTTGGGTTTTCCTTCTTTTGCATTTTGTCCGTGTCATGCATTTCATATCATGTCATCATGTGCATCGCATTCGCATACGTGTTCGTTTCATGAATCCGAGCATTTTCCCCGTTGTCCGTTTTGCAATCCGGCGCTCCTATGTTCCCCGGCGTCCCCTTTTTACCTTTTTCCGTGAGCGGGTATTAAACTTTCTCGGAATGGACCGAGGTTTGTCAAGCGGCCTTGGTATAGCACCGGTAGACCGCCTGTCAAGTTTCGGGTCATTCGGAGGTCGTTTGATACTCCAACGGTTAACCGAGTAACCGTGAAAGCCCTTTTTTGTTTGCAGCCCAACACCCCCTCCAAAGTGGCCCAGAACCCATCCAAAACCCCTCCATCTTCTCGGCCGTTCGATCACGATCGTGTGGGCGAAAACCACACTCCATTTGGACACTACAAACTCCCTCTACCTATAAATATGTGCATCTCCCCCGAAATCTCGGTCTAACCCTAGCGTCTTCCTCCTCGCGCTGCCGGACATGTCCATCCGCGCCGGACATGTCCGCCGGACACGTCGCTCCGGCCACTCCGAGGCTGCCACGTCATCGCGCCGCCGCCCGCAGCCTATCCGGAGCCGCCACGCGTCCCCGGCTCCTCCCTCTCTCTCCTCCGCCGCCCGCGGCCCACCGGGGCCCGAGGCCGGCCCGCCCCGGGCTAGATCTGGGCCGCCGCCCCGGGTCCCTCGCCCGTCGCCGCCGCCCGACAGCGGGATCGCCGGCGCGCGCAGACGCCCCGCTCTTCCCCGCTGTCGGCGCCGTCCTCCCGCCGCTGCGGCTCAGCTCGCCGCGCCGGAGCTCCGCCCCGCCGCCTCCACCCGCGCCTCCCGCGCCCCGAGCTCGCCGCTGCCTCCTCCCGTCGCCCGGCCTCGACCCCGCCGACGCCGCCTCGCCCTCCCCTCGCCGGAGCTCGCCGGAGCTCCGCTCCGGCCGGATCCACCGCGGGGTGGATCAGATCCACCCGCACGGCGAACCCAACGGCCGCGTCCTGCCCTGGATTTCTCCGTCCCGGAACCCCGAGATCCAGTTTCTGCGAGGGTAAAAATCTGCTAAGTCCCCGGATCTGCTACTTTTTCATGCCATGTTCATCGCATCATAACTTGCTGCACAGTGCTCCGTTTCGTGCGTGTAATATGTCAAATTGTTCGACTCGATGAGTAAATCATTTCATCTCATTGCATCATTTTCATTTGAGCTCATATTGATGCCCGAAATGCTGTTGGAACAGGGCTATGTGATGTTAGTTTCAGATCTGTTTCAGTAGATGCACTTTTGTCATTTTTGCCAGGATTGATGTGTGCATCCTATGAACTGGATTCCTACATGTGTTTTGTAATATGCCATGCCATCTTTCCAGGGGTGTATGCCATGTATTTTTGTGATCTCTGTGGTGACTAGCACAAGCATGCAAACTAGGGATCATATTGTTGCTGATTTCAGGTACTTAGTAATTTCACTAAGTTATTCCTGCTGTTATTTTTATGCCATGTGTTCATGTTGTTTCAGAGATATCTATGCCTATTTTGAGCATGATCAGTAAGGGTGTTTTGAACATATGGATTTGCTCTATCCATCCATGCCTCTGTTTGTAAGTATGGAGTGCCATAGCTTGAGTCAATCGAGCTCTACTTTTGCTATAAAATGTTTCCTGGCAGATTGTTTACATGTTATGCGATTTTGCCAAGCTTGTTGTAGTTGATCGTTGCATGCTATGATGTTGTTATCTGTTTTTGACATGTCCAGTTTTCTGCTAAGTCTAAAAACTGTAACGAAACTTGCTTAATTAACATGGGTTCTAGTATATTTTCTGGTCCTTTTTGGCTCATGGTCAGTAAGGGCCTTTTGTTCTATGTTTTGAGTAGGTTCATGCCATGCCTTGTTTTGCTATATTGTGTTCCTGTAGAAAGTTGTTTCCTTGCTCTAAACATGTCATCCTGATGTTAATTTCTGGCATGATAGTATTTTCACTAAGTCTGTGAACCTGTTATCTTTTGCACTTTTGCCATGCTTGTTTGAACCTGTTATGGTGTGATTTCTTTTGTCAAGCATCTTGAGTAGATCACTTCCATATGCTTTGCTGGTATGTTTTGGTGCAGTAGCTTAATTTCTTGTTGCATGCTAAGTGGCATCATGCTGTAAACACAGAAATATGGCATTCTTGTTTTGCTTGTCATTTGCAAACCGTGCATCCGATTCCGGTGATCTTTATATCGATTTAACCCGAAATCACCTCACCTTTCCAGTGGCATACTTGGTTTGCCAAGATTAGGCCTTGTTCATCTTTTTCCTTCCGGAGCACGCATATGCACTGCATACCACATCTCGCATATCATGTCATGTTTTGCATCATGTTGCTTGCGCATTGCATCGTGGTTGATAGTTGTTCCTTTGCTTGTGTTCTTGTTTTGGGTAGAGCCGGGAGACGAGTACGTGAACGAGGAACCTGTTGAGAACACTTACGAGGATCAAGCCTTCGACAACCCTGAGAACTTTGCAGGCAAGATGACCATACCCTCGAAATCACTTCTATCTTTGCTTGCTAGTGCTCGTTCTTTTGCTATGCCTATGTCGCGATACCTACCACTTGCTTATCATGCCTCCCATATTGTTAAACCAAGCCTCTAACCCACCTTGTCCTAGCAAACCGTTGTTTGGCTATGTTACCGCTTTGCTCAGCCCCTCTTACAGCGTTGTTAGTTGCAGGTGAAGATGAAGTTTGTTCCTTGTTGGAACACGGAGATGTTGTTCCTTGATTGGAACATGTTTACTTGTTGGGATATCACAATACCTTTTATATTAATTAATGCATCTATATACTTGGTAAAGGGTGGAAGGCTCGGCCTTATGCCTGGTGTTTTGTTCCACTCTTGCCACCCTAGTTTCCGTCATATCGGTATTATGTTCCCGGATTTTGCGTCCCTAACGCGGTTGGGTGATTTATGGGACCCCCTTGACAGTTCGCTTTGAATAAAGCTTTTCCAGCATGGCCCAACCTTGGTTTTACCATTTGCCTCACCACCACCTACTTTTCCCTTGGGAGTCGCTCTCTCGAGGGTCATCTTTATTTAGCCCCCCGGGCCAATGCTTGTCTAAGTGTTGGTCCAAACTAGAGCACCGTGCGGGATCGTCCCTTGGCAACTTGGGTTATGTTGGTACCTGTACGCTTAGCTTATCCGGTGTTGCCCTGAGAACGAGATATGTGCAGCTCCTATCGGGATGTCGGCGCATCGGGCGGTCTTGCTGGTCTTGTTTTATTACTATCGAAATGTCTTGTAGCCGGGATTCCGAGACTGGTCGGGTCTTCCCGGGGAGAAGGAATATCCTTCGTTGATCGCGAGAGCTTATCATGGGCTAAGTTGGGACACCCCTGCAGGGTTTGAACTTTCGAAAGCCGTGCCCGCGGTTATGTGGCAGATGGGAATTTGTTAATGTCCGGTTGTAGAAAACCCGAAGTTGATCTTAATTAATAATACATCAACCGCGTGTGTAACCGTGATGGTCTCTTCTCGGCGGAGTCCGGGAAGTGAACACGGTGTTGGAGTTATGCTTGACGTAAGTAGTTTCAGGATCACTTCTTGATCATAGTTGTTCGACCGTGCTTTTGCCTTCTCTTCTCGCTCTCATTTGCGTATGTTAGACACCATAGTTGCTAGTCGCTTGCTGCAGCTCCACCTCACTACCCTGTCCTACCTTTAAGCTTAAATAGTCTTGATCTCGCGGGTGTGAGATTGCTGAGTCCCCGTGACTCACAGATACTTCCAAAACTAGTTTGCAGGTGCCGATGAAACCGTGCAGGTGACGCAACCCAGCTCAGATGGGAGCTCGTTGAAGATCGTGTTCATTGCGTTGATTCGTTTCCAGTTGATCAGTAGTGGAGCCCAGTCGGGACGATTGGGGATCTATGTAGCATTTGGGGTAGTCTTCTTTTATTTTGGTTCCGTAGTCGGACCTTGATTGTATCTGTTTGATGTAATGCTTTACTCATGTATTGTGTGAAGTGGCGATTGTAAGCCAACTATGTATCTCTTTCCCTTATGTATTACATGGGTTGTGTGAAGATTACCTCACTTGTGACATTGCTTTCAATGCGGTTATGCCTCTCAGTCGTGCTTCGACACGTGCGAGATATAGCCGCATCGAGGGCGTTAAAAGTTGGTAATCAGAGCCTTCCACGACCTTAGGAGCCCCCATTGATTGATCGTTTTTAGCGGCCGAGTTGTGTCTAGAAAAAATGCTTTGAGTCATTTAGGAATTATATATCAGAGAGTTTAGGAATTCTTTTTACTTCCCAGTCTCCTCATCGCTCTGGTAAGGCATCTTGACGTAGATTTTTGACTCTTCTCTTCTCAAATTTCACTAAAAAAAATTTAGGATCACGCAGGTATCTTAGAATCGTTCCGATGGTTTTGTGATGACAACATTGTCTTGGTGCCTCCTGTCAGCAGGGGTTTAGTGGAAGTGTCCCGGGGAGTTGAGCTCTGAGGTGTTGTCGTCATAATTTATCGTTGCAGTTCTGGAATACCTGAGTTTAGTATGCCGACATCGAAAATCTCTTTTGTACAGTTGTTGGTGAGATAACCCTGATAGCCCAGTACTGAGGCGAGTGCGGGAGTATTGCCATAACTCATATAACGGATGCTTTTCGAAGGTTGCGGTAGACGATTTCCGGAGTTTTCTTGGTTATGTGTTGAAGGATGGATACAGCTGGATCTAGGTATTGTTAGTTTGGGTGATATATTTTGTGTCCCCTGTATCCCCAACACCTCATTGCATAACCAGAAAGTTTCGGGAGTTTATAAGTGGGAATTCAAGTATCTCGTAGGATATCTTTCCAACAGGCACATGATACGATATTGGATCTATCATATGTTTGTTTTTGGCTTATTCTGTAAGCCAATCCTTTGTTTTTGTTTTGAGTTGTGGTATTTGAGTTGCTTCGAAGTCAAGTGTTGATTCCATACCTTTCCTAAGCGGAGCTCTCATATTTCGATGTGGATGCTAATCCTTCTTGATCATCGAGATTGTCATGCCAATTCTTTTCCAACCGACGTGCTCTTTTTCAAGTGGATCCGATCATTTCAACATTCGCGAGATCAATTCTCAGTTCTTTGCAACGGTGTTTGCTTCATCCGTCCCAAGTCGTCTTTGTTTTCCCGCCCTCCCACCCTTTTTCTTCAAGGACTCAGATTTCTTAATCAAGTATCCTTTTTATTGATGGAAGTTTCTTCATTCTTTCCTTCAATGTTCTTATCCGGTGATTATCATGAAGATGGTCAGGAGTTTCAAGTTCATCATTCGTCATTCTTTTCTTCTCCGGTGGATCCAATTCAAGCGTTCGATATTCATCATATTCCTTTCCTCGTTTCTAATGCTTTCTCATGCCGATGCACCTCTTAATCATTCACTTCTTCCTATTCATTTGTTTTGGAGTGCTGAAAATATCTCACAAGACTTGTGTTTCCATTCTCAATCCGTTCAAGATATTTCAAGGTTGTTATCCCATTCAAGCCATTTAATTCAACCGGTGCAATCTCTCTTTTCAAGCAATCGTTCAACGGTGTATCTTTTCAGTGGGCCCTAACCCACAGGTATTTTCCCAGGATCTTACCTGAATCTTCTAATTATTCTGGAGTTATTCTCAAATTCTTTTCCAATTTTGACGTAAGAATGAATTATCATCAATCATATGTCTTTCTTCAAGATCTTTCAAATTCTTTTCATAGTTGGTTCAACCTTTTCTATTCTTCATTGTTCCGGAGTGCCTCAACATATTATGGTGGTGTTTCTCGTCGTCATTCTCAGATTTTGAAGACCGAAGAAGAGTTCCTCTTAAATCCTTACCCGTTCTTCCAAAGATGTGTAGTTCAAGTTGATGCCATCCTCTCATAATTGTTTTCGATTGAGGGAATTCTTTTCACCCATCCGGAGCATTTCATGAGTTGTTTCCACTTCTTTTCTCCGGAGCCATCATCTCAGAATTATTCATTCCAGCTTTCAGCTATCATTCTCCAAATCTTACCGGTGCATCATTCAAGTATTCTCTATTCAGCTCGTGATCTATTCGTTCATTTTTATCTAAGTTCTCTCAAGTATCTTCGTTCGTTTGCTAATTCTTCCCAGTGTTTCTTTATCTTTTCTTCGTTCATTTTCAATTCTTACGGTGGTTCGTTTAAGAGTTCTCTTCTTTATCATATAGATTCATTCATTCTTTCCAATCCTACCGGCGGATCGTTGAAGAATTTTCCTAAGTGTGTGCTATATCTCTCTTGATCCTTTCTATGAGAATAAGTAGTATGCCAAATCCGTTGCTTGTCATCAATTTAAATTGGTGAAGGATATGCATAACGTAATTCTTATTATGGTTTCATCCAAGTGATCTAATTGCTTCTTTCCAGAGTTGTTCAGCATGTCACATTCTCGGTTCAAGATCCTTCATCTTTTCTTTTCCGGAGTTCCAAGTTTTTCGCATTATCCCATCGCGAAGCTTCATTATCGCAAGGCTTCACCTTGTGTTTTTTCAACTTCTCTCTCTTTCTATCATCCTTGTTTTACCAGAGTTCTTCATGGAAGGTTCACATGATGGTTTATCAAGGACCCTTTTCATTATTCAATTGTTCTTCAAGATTTCTCTCGGAGTTAAGATCCGCCAAGTTATAATCTAAAATAAACATGGTGTTCCAACACATGTTTTATTTTGAGGAGTTCAAGTATTCTTCATCTTGCATTTCTAAGTGCAAATCTTTCTACCTTGTCTTTTCAGATGGTGTTATGTCATCCTTGGCAATTTCTTCTCGTGCTTCATGATTCACATGTTGTCAAGAATGAGGTATTTAAATCCATCAATCTCTTCATTGGAGTTATCTTGGGTTATATTTCACCTAAAGCTTTCCCTAAGGATTGTTGCTTTTTATGGTGCTTATTAATGACCCAAGTTCTTCGTTTGTTCTCCCGGTGAAATAAGTTTCTCGTCTCCTTGTTGATATCAATCCAATCATTTGTTTCCATTGGTGGCAGAAGCTCACCTCATAATTTTGAGATGTTTCTATAAGCCCACTACAAACTTATTCTTTTCGTTGCTAGTTTTTTCCAACAACTCCGTTCTATTCTTCTTTTTAAGGGTGCTTTCCTAACTCATTTGAGGCAGTACATGTTGTTTTCTTCTCCATTCTTTTGTTCCAATGATCTATCTTCTATTCTTTCTTCCGGAGGCATTGTGATGTTGCTCTCTTCGCACATCATCTCAAATTGTGAGGATCGTGTTCTTTTCCTTGGTTATCCATTTAACCGAAGTGTCGTGTTTTCATTCGATCTCTCTCATCTTATCAAGTCTTGCATCTCTTCTCAACCGGAGTGCTGTCTGAAATCTTTCTTACCCCTTGTGCCATTCTTTTAATAGTTCCGGAGGAAGTGTGTTGTTAATTTCAGCAAGTATCCTCTCATCTTGTCAAGATCATGTTCAAATCCCTTCCATTTTCAGTCGGAGTGCTGCCCAAATCATGTCATTCTTATTCCTTCTCTATCTTGTTTTAACCGGAGTGGTTTCAATATCTACCTTGTCAGTTAACCTCTTGGTTCTCGTCGTATCCCATGTTCCTCTTATCTAACGGAGTGTTTTAAATTTTTTTCACCTCCGTCGTTTCATTTCTTCAAGCTTTGCAATCTCTCAAGGTCCTTTGGTTTCACTCTTTTGTCAAGAAGCAACTTAGTTTTACCTCTTCCTCTTCTTCCACCGTTTTCCCTCCGGTGCCATCCTAGATCTCGGGACGCGATCCTCTCGTAGTGGTGGAGTGTTGTAACACCCCGGATGTAACTTGCCATATTTGTAACTCCAACTCTTGCCATTTTCGGCAATGTGATATGATATTCCCTCCGTGGTTGGGTTTTCCTTCTTTTGCATTTTGTCCGTGTCATGCATTTCATATCATGTCATCATGTGCATCGCATTCGCATACGTGTTCGTTTCATGAATCCGAGCATTTTCCCCGTTGTCCGTTTTGCAATCCGGCGCTCCTATGTTCCCCGACGTCCCCTTTTTACCTTTTTCCGTGAGCGGGTATTAAACTTTCTCGGAATGGACCGAGGTTTGTCAAGCGGCCTTGGTATAGCACCGGTAGACCGCCTATCAAGTTTCGGGTCATTCGGAGGCCGTTTGATACTCCAACAGTTAACCGAGTAACCGTGAAAGCCCTTTTTTGTTTGCAGCCCAACACCCCCTCCAAAGTGGCCCAGAACCCATCCAAAACCCCTCCATCTTCTCGGCCGTTCGATCACGATCGTGTGGGCGAAAACCACACTTCATTTGGACACTACAAACTCCCTCTACCTATAAATATGTGCATCTCCCCCGAAATCTCGGTCTAACCCTAGCTTCTTCCTCCTCGCGCCGCCGGACATGTCCATCCGCACCGGACATGTCAGCCGGACACGTCGCTCCGGCCACTCCGAGGCTGCCACGTCATCGCGCCGCCGCTCGCAGCCTATCGGGAGCCGCCACGCGTCCCCGGCTCCTCCCTCTCTCTCCTCCGCCGCCCGCGGCCCGCCGGGGCCCGAGGCCGGCCCGCCCCGGGCCAGATCTGGGCCGCCGCCCCGGGTCCCTCGCCCGTCGCCGCCGCCCGACAGCGGGATCGCCGGCGCGCGCAGCCGCCCCGCTCTTCCCTGCTACCGGCGCCGTCCTCCCGCCGCCGCGACTCAGCTCGCCGCGCACCGCCCGCGCCTCCCGCGCCCCGAGCTCGCCGCCGCCTCCTCCCGTCGCCCGGCCTCGACCCCGCCGACGCCGCCTCGCCCTCCCCTCGTTGGAGCTCGCCGGAGCTCCGCTCCGGCCGGATCCACCGCGGGGTGGATCGGATCCACCCGCACGGCGAACCAAACGGCCGCGTCCCGCCCTGGATTTCTCCGTCCCGGAACCCCGAGATCCAGTTTCTGCGAGGGTAAAAATCTGCGAAGTCCCCGGATCTGCTACTTTTTCATGCCATGTTCATCGCAACATAACTTGCTTCATACTACTCCGTTTCGTGCGTGTAATATGTCAAATTGTTCGTCCCGATGAGTGCTCCATTTCATATCATTGCATCATTTTCATTTGAGCTCATATTGACGCCCGAAATGCTGTTGGAAGAGGGTTATGTGATGTTAGTTTCAGATCTGTTTCAGTAGATGCACTTTTGTCATTTTTTCCATGATTGATGTGTGCATCCTATGAACTGGATTCCTACATGTGTTTTGTAATATGCCATGCCATCTTTCCAGGGGTGTATGCCATGTATTTTTGTGGTCTCTGTGGTGACTAGCACAAGCATGCAAACTAGGGATCATATTGTTGCTGATTTCAGATACTTAGTAATTTCACTAAGTTATTCCTGCTGTTATTTTTATGCCATGTGTTCATGTTGTTTCAGAGATATCTATGCCTCTTTTGAGCATGATCAGTAAGGGTGTTTTGAACATATGGATTTGCTCTATCCATCCATGCCTCTGTTTGTAACTATGGAGTGCCATAGCTTGAGTCAATCGAGCTCTACTTTTGCTATAAAATGTTTCCTGGCAGATTGTTTACATGTTATTCGATTTTGCCAAGCTTGTTGTAGTTGATCCTTGCATGCTATGATGTTGTTCTTGCCATGTATAGCTTCTGTGCCATGTCTTCTTGGTGGGTTATGCTTAGTGTATCATGAAATGCTCTGTAGTGAGTGCGTCGAGCTCGTAAACATGCCTACTTGTTATCTGCTTTTGACATGTCCAGTTTTCTGCAAAGTCTGAAAACTGTAACGAAACTTGCTTAATTGACATGGGTTCTAGTATATTTTCTGGTCCTTTTTGGCTCATGGTCAGTAAGGGCCTTTTGTTCTATGTTTTGAGTAGGTTCACGCCATGCCTTGTTTTTCTATATTGTATTCCTGTAGCATGTTGTTTCCTTGCTCTAAACATGTCATCCTGATGTTAATTTCTGGCATGATAGTATTTTCACTAAGTCTGTGAACCTGTTATCTTTTGCACTTTTGCCATGCTTGTTTGAACCTGTTATGGTGTGGTTTAGCTGTAGCTCAGTGTTCATCTTTTGTCAAGCATCTTGAGTAGATCACTGGCATATGCTTTGCTGGTATGTTTGGGTGCAGTAGCTTAATTTCTTGTTGCATGCTAAGTAGCATCATGCTGTAAACGCAGAAATATGTCATTCTTGTTTTGCTTGTCATTTGCAAACCGTGCATCCGATTCCGGTGATCTTTATATCGATTTTAACAGAAATCACCTCACCTTTCAAGTGGCATACTTGGTTTGCCAAGATTATGCCTTGTTCATCTTTTTCCTTCTGGAGCACGCATATGCACTGCATACCACATCTCGCATATCATGCCATGTTTTGCATCATGTTGCTTGCGCATTGCATCGTGGTTGATAGTTGTTCCTTTGCTTGTGTTCTTGTTTTGGGTAGAGCCGGGAGACGAGTACGTGAACGAGGAACCTGTTGATAACACTTACGAGGATCAAGCCTTCGACAACCCTGAGAACTTTGCAGGCAAGATGGCCATACCCTCGAAATCACTTCTACCTTTGCTTGCTAGTGCTCGCTCTTTTGCTATGCCTATGCCGCGATACCTACCACTTGCTTATCATGCCTCCCATATTGTTAAACCAAGCCTCTAACCCACCTTGTCCTAGCAAACCGTTGTTTGGCTATGTTACCGCTTTGCTCAGCCCCTCTTACAGCGTTGTTAGTTGCAGGTGAAGATGAAGTTTGTTCCTTGTTGGAACATGGAGATGTTGTTCCTTGATTGGAACATGTTTACTTGTTGGGATATCACAATACATTTTATATTAATTAATGCATCTATATACTTGGTAAAGGGTGGAAGGCTCGGCCTTATGCCTGGTGTTTTGTTCCACTCTTGCCGCCCTAGTTTCCGTCATATCGGTATTATGTTCCCGGATTTTGCGTCCCTAACGCGGTTGGGTGATTTATGGGACCCCCTTGACAGTTCGCTTTGAATAAAGCTTTTCCAGCAAGGCCCAACCTTGGTTTTACCATTTGCCTCACCACCACCTACTTTTCCCTTGGGAGTCGCTCTCTCGAGGGTCATCTTTATTTAGCCCCCCGGGCCAATGCTTGTCTAAGTGTTGGTCCAAACTAGAGCACCGTGCGGGACCGTCCCTTGGCAACTTGGGTTATGTTGGTACCTGTACGGTTAGCTTATTCGATGTTGCCCTGAGAACGAGATATGTGCAGCTCCTGTCGGGATGTCGGCGCATCGGGCGGTCTTGCTGGTCTTGTTTTATTACTGTCGAAATGTCTTGTAGCCGGGATTCCGAGACTGATCGGGTCTTCCCGGGGAGAAGGAATATCCTTCGTTGATCGCGAGAGCTTATCATGGGCTAAGTTGGGACACCCCTGCAGGGTTTGAACTTTCGAAAGTCGTGCCCGCGGTTATGTGGCAGATGGGAATTTGTTAATGTCCGGTTGTAGAAAACCCGAAGTTGATCTTAATTAATAATACATCAACCGCGTGTGTAACCGTGATGGTCTCTTCTCGGCGGAGTCCGGGAAGTGAACACGGTGTTGGAGTTATGCTTGACGTAAGTAGTTTCAGGATCACTTCTTGATCATAGTTGTTCGACCGTGCTTTTGCCTTCTCTTCTCGCTCTCATTTGCGTATGTTAGACACCATATTTGCTAGTCGCTTGCTGCAGCTCCACCTCACTACCATGTCCTACCTTTAAGCTTAAATAGTCTTGATCTCGCGGGTGTGAGATTGCTGAGTCCCCGTGACTCACAGATACTTCCAAAACCAGTTTGCAGGTGCCGATGAAACCGTGCAGGTGACGCAACCCAGCTCAGATGGGAGCTCGTTGAAGATCGTGTTCGTTGTGTTGATTCGTTTCCAGTTGATCAGTAGTGGAGCCCAGTCGGGACGATCGGGGATCTGTGTAGCATTCGGGGTAGTCTTCTTTTATTTTGGTTCCGTAGTCGGACCTTGATTGTATCTGTTTGATGTAATGCTTTACTCATGTATTGTGTGAAGTGGCAATTGTAAGCCAACTATGTATCTCTTTCCCTTATGTATTACATGGGTTGTGTGAAGATTACCTCACTTGCGACATTGCTTTCAATGCGGTTATGCCTCTAAGTCGTGCTTCGACACGTGGGAGATATAGCCGCATCGAGGGCGTTAAAAGTTGGTAATCAGAGCCTTCCCCGACCTTAGGAGCCCCCACTGATTGATCGTTTTTAGCGGCCGAGTTGTGTCTAGAAAAAATGTTTTGAGTCATTTAGGAATTATATATCAGAGAGTTTAGGAATTCTTTTTACTTCCCAGTCTCCTCATCGCTCTGGTAAGGCATCCTGACATAGAGTTTTGACTCTTCTCTTCTCAAATTTCACTAAAAAAAATTTAGGATCACGCGGGTATCTTAGAATCGTTCCGATGGTTTTGTGATGACAACATTGTCTTGGTGCCTCCTGTCAGCAGGGGTTTAGTGGAAGTGTCCCGGGGAGTTGAGCTCTAAGGTGTTGTCGTCATAATTTTATCGTTGCAGTTCTGGAATACCTGAGTTTAGTACGCCGACATCGAAAATCTCTTTTGTACAGTTGTTGGTGAGATAACCCTGATAGCCCAGTACTGAGGCGAGTGCGGGAGTATTGCCATAACTTGTATAACGGATGCTTTTCGAAGGTTGAGGTAGACGATTTCCAGAGTTTTCTTGGTTATGTGTTGAAGGATGGATACAGCTGGATCTAGGTATTGTTAGTTTGGGTGATATATTTTGTGTCCCCTGTATCCCCAACACCTGATTGCATAACCAGAAAGTTTCGGGAGTTTATAAGTGGGAATTCAAGTATCTCGTAGGATATCTTTCCAACAGGCACATGATACGATATGGGATCTATCATATGTTTGTTTCTGGCTTATTCTGCAAGCCAATCCTTTGTTTTTGTTTTGAGTTGTGGTATTTGAGTTGCTTCGAAGTCAAGTGTTGATTCCATACCTTTCCTAAGCGGTGCTCTCATATTTCTATGTGGATGCTAATCCTTCTTGATCATCGAGATTGTCATGCCAATTCTTTTCCAACCGACGTGCTCTTTTTCAAGTGGATCCGATCATTTCAACATTCGCGAGATCAATTCTCAGTTCTTTGCAACGGTGTTTGCTTCATCCGTCCCAAGTCGTCTTTGTTTTCCCGCCCTCCCACCCTTTTTCTTCAAGGACTCAGATTTCTTAATCAAGTATCCTTTTTATTGATGGAAGTTTCTTCATTCTTTCCTTCAATGTTCTTATCCGGTGATTATCATGAAGATGGTCAAGAGTTTCAAGTTCATCATTCGTCGTTCTTTTCTTCTCCAGTGGATCCAATTCAAGCTTTCGATATTCATCATATTCCTTTCCTCGTTTCTAATGCTTTCTCATGCCGATGCACCTCTTAATCATTCACTTCTTCCTATTCATTTGTTTTGGAGTGCTGAAAATATCTCACAAGACTTGTGTTTCCATTCTCAACCCTTCAAGATATTTCAAGGTTGTTATCCCATTCAAGCCATTTAATTCAACCGGTGCGATCTCTCTTTTCAAGCAATCGTTCAACGGTGTATCTTTTCAGTGGGCCCTAACCCACAGGTCTTTTCCCAGGATCTTACCTGACTCTTCTAATTATTCCGGAGTTATTCTCAAATTCTGTTCCAATTTTGACGTAAGAATGAATTATCATCAGTCATATGTCTTTCTTCAAGATCTTTCAAATTCTTTTCATAGTTGGTTCAACCTTTTCTATTCTTCATTGTTCCGGAGTGCCTCAACATATTATGGTGGTGTTTCTCGTCGTCATTCTCAGATTTTGAAGACCGAAGAAGAGTTCCTCTTAAATCCTTACCCGTTCTTCCAAAGATGTGTAGTTCAAGTTGATGCCATCCTCTCATAATTGTTTTCGATTGAAGGAATTCTTTTCACCCATCCGGAGCATTTCATGAGTTGTTTCCACTTCTTTTCTCCGGAGCCATCATCTCAGAATTATTCATTACAGCTTTCAGCTATCATTCTCCAAATCTTACCGGTGCATCATTCAAGTATTCTCTATTCAGCTCGTGATCTATTCGTTCATTTTTATCTAAATTCTCTCAAGTATCTTCGTTCGTTTGCTAATTCTTCCCGGTGTTTCTTTATCTTTTCTTCATTCATTTTCAATTATTACGGTGGTTCGTTCAAGAGTTCTCTTCTTTATCATATAGATTCATTCGTTCTTTCCAATCCTATCGGCGGATCGTTGAAGAATTTTCCTAAGTTTGTGCTATATCTCTCTTGATCCTTTCTACGAGAATAAGTAGTATGCCAAATCCGTTTCTTGTCATCAATTTAAATTGGTGAAGGATATGCATAACGTAATTCTTATTATGGTTTCATCCAAGTGATCTAATTGCTTCTTTCCAGAGTTGTTCATCATGTCACATTCTCGGTTCAAGATCCTTCATCTTTTCTTTTCCGGAGTTCCAAGTTTTTCGCATTATCTCATCGCGAAGCTTCATTATCGCAAGGCTTCACCTTGTGTTTTTTCAACTTCTCTCTCTTTCTATCATCCTTGTTTTACCGGAGTCCTTCATGGAAGGTTCACATGATGGTTTATCAAGGACCCTTTTCATTATTCAATTGTTCTTCAAGATTTCTCTCGTAGTTAAGATCCGCCAAGTTATACTCTAAAATAAACATGGTGTTCCAACACATGTTTTATTTTGAGGAGTTCAAGTATTCTTCATCTTGCATTTCTAAGTGCAAATCTTTCTACCTTGTCTTTTCAGATGGTGTTATGTCATCGTTGGCAATTTCTTCTCGTGCTTCATGATTCACATGTTGTCCAGAATGAGGTATTTAAATCCATCAATCTCTTCATTGGAGTTATCTTGGGTTATATTTCACCTAAAGCTTTCCCTAAGGATTGTTGCTTTTTATGGTGCTTATTAATGACCCAAGTTCTTCGTTTGTTCTCCCGGTGAAATAAGTTTCTCGTCTCCTTGTTGATATGAATCCAATCATTTGTTTCCGTTGGTGGCAGAAGCTCACCTCATAATTTTGAGATGTTTCTATAAGCCCACTACAAACTTATTCTTTTCGTTGCTAGTTTTTTCCAACAACTCCGTTCTATTCTTCTTTTTAAAGGTGCTTTCCAAACTCATTTGAGGTAGTACATGTTGTTTTCTTCTCCATTCTTTTGTTCCAATGATCTATCTTCTATTCTTTCTTCCGGAGGCATTGTGATGTTGCTCTCTTCGCACATCATCTCAAATTGTGAGGATCGTGTTCTTTTCCTTGCTTATCCATTTAACCGGAGTGTCGTGTTTTCATTCGAGCTCCCTCATCTTATCAAGTCTTGCATCTCTTCTCAACCGGAGTGCTGTCTGAAATCTTTCTTACCCCTTGTGCCATTCTTTTAATAGTTCCGGAGGAAGTGTGTTGTTAATTTCAGCAAGTATCCTCTCATCTTGTCAAGATCATGTTTAAATCCCTTCCATTTTCAGTCGGAGTGCTGCCCAAATCATGTCATTCTTATTCTTTCTCTATCTTGTTTTAACCGGAGTGGATTCAATATCTACCTTGTCAGTTAACCTCTTGGTTCTCGTCGTATCCCATGTTCCTCTTATCTAACGGAGTGTTTTAAATTTTTTTCACCTCCGTCGTGTCATTTCTTCAAGCTTTGCAATCTCTCAAGGTCCTTTGGTTTCACTCTTTTGTCAAGAAGCAACTTAGTTTTACCTCTTCCTCTTCTTCCCCCGTTTTCCCTCCGGTGCCATCCTAGATCTCGGGACGAGATCCTCTCGTTGTGGTGGAGTGTTGTAACACCCCGGATGTAACTTGCCATATTTGTAACTCCAACTCTTGCCATTTTCGGCAATGTGATATTATATTCCCTCCGTGGTTGGGTTTTCCTTCTTTTGCATTTTGTCCGTGTCATGCATTTCATATCATGTCATCATGTGCATCGCATTCGCATACTTGTTCGTTTCATGAATCCGAGCATTTTCCCCGTTGTCCGTTTTGCAATCCGGCGCTCCTATGTTCCCCGGCGTCCCCTTTTTACCTTTTTCCGTGAGCGGGTATTAAACTTTCTCGTAATGGACCGAGGTTTGTCAAGCGGCCTTGGTATAGCACCGGTAGACCGCCTGTCAAGTTTCGGGTCATTCTGAGGTCGTTTGATACTCCAACGGTTAACCGAGTAACCGTGAAAGCCTTTTTTGTTTGCAGCCCAACACCCCCTCCAAAGTGGCCCAGAACCCATCCAAAACCCCTCCATCTTCTCGGCCGTTCGATCACGATCGTGTGGGCGAAAACCACACTCCATTTGGACACTACAAACTCCCTCTACCTATAAATATGTGCATCTCCCCCGAAATCTCGGTCTAACCCTAGCGTCTTCCTCCTCGCGCCGCCGGACATGTCCATCCGCGCCGGACATGTCCGCCGGACACGTCGCTCCGGCCACTCCGAGGTTGCCACGTCATCGCGCCGCCGCCCGCAGCCTATCCGGAGCCGCCACGCGTCCCCGGCTCCTCCCTCTCTCTCCTCCGCCGCCCGCGGCCCGCCGGGGCCGGAGGCCGGCCCGCCCCGTGCCAGATCTGGGCCGCCGCCCCGGGTCTCTCACCCGTCGCCGCCGCCAGACAGCGGGATCGCCGGCGCGCGCAGCCGCCCCACTCTTCCCCGCTGTCGGCGCCGTCCTCCATCCGCCGCGGCTCAGCTCGCCGCGCTGGAGCTCCGCCCCGCCGCCTCCACCCGCGCCTCCCGCACCCCGAGCTCGCCGCCGCCTCCTCCCGTCGCCCGGCCTCGACCCCGCCGACGCCGCCTCGCCATCCCCTCGCCGGAGCTCGCCGGAGCTCCGCTCCGGCCGGATCCACCGCGGGGTGGATCAGATCCACCCGCACGGCGAACCAAACGGCCGCGTCCTGCCCTGGATTTCTCCGTCCCGGAACCCCGAGATCCAGTTTCTGCGAGGGTAAAAATCTGCTAGTCCCCGGATCTGCTACTTTTTCATGCCATGTTCATCGCATCATAACTTGCTGCATACTGCTCCGTTTCGTGCGTGTAATATGTCAAATTGTTCGACTCGATGAGTAAATCATTTCATCTCATTGCATCATTTTCATTTGAGCTCATATTGATGCCCGAAATGCTGTTGGAAGAGGGCTATGTGATGTTAGTTTCAGATCTGTTTCAGTAGATGCACTTTTGTCATTTTTGCCATGATTGATGTGCGCATCCTATGAACTGGATTCCTACATTTGTTTTGTAATATGCCATGCCATCTTTCCAGGGGTGTTTGCCATGTATTTTTGTGATCTCTGTGGTGACTAGCACAAGCATGCAAACTAGGGATCATATTGTTGCTGATTTCAGGTACTTAGTAATTTCACTAAGTTATTCCTGCTGTTATTTTTATGCCATGTGTTCATGTTGTTTCAGAGATATCTATGCCTCTTTTGAGCATGATCAGTAAGGGTGTTTTGAACATATGGATTTGCTCTATCCATCCATGCCTCTGTTTGTAAGTATGGAGTGCCATAGCTTGAGTCAATCGAGCTCTACTTTTGCTATAAAATGTTTCCTGGCAGATTGTTTACATGTTATTCGATATTGCCAAGCTTGTTGTAGGTTATCCTTGCATGCTATGATGTAGTTCTTGCCATGTATAGCTTCTATGCCATGTCTTCTTGGTGGGTTTATGCATAGTGTATCATAAATGCTCTGTAGTGAGTGCATCGAGCTCGTAAACATGCCTACTTGTTATCTGTTTTTGACATGTCCAGTTTTCTGCTAAGTCTGAAAACTGTAACGACACTTGCTTAATTGACATGGGTTCTAGTATATTTTCTGGTCCTTTTTGGCTCATGGTCAGTAAGGGCCTTTTGTTCTATGTTTTGAGTAGGTTCATGCCATGCCTTGTTTTGCTATATTGTGTTCCTGTAGCATGTTGTTTCCTTGCTCTAAACATGTCATCCTGATGTTAATTTCTGGCATGATAGTATTTTCACTAAGTCTGTGAACCTGTTATATTTTGCACTTTTGCCATGCTTGGTTGAACCTGTTATGGTGTGGTTTAGCCATATCTCAGTGTTCATCTTTTGTCAAGCATCTTGAGTAGATCACTGCCATATGCTTTGTTGGTATGTTTGGGTGCAGTAGCTTAATTTCTTGTTGCATGCTAAGTGGCATCATGTTGTAAACGCAGAAATATGTCATTCTTGTTTTGCTTGTCATTTGCAAACCGTGCATCCGATTCCGGTGATCTTTATATCGATTTTAACAGAAATCACCTCACCTTTCAAGTGGCATACTTGGTTTGCCAAGATTATGCCTTGTTCATCTTTTTCCTTCCGGAGCACGCATATGCACTGCATACCACATCTCGCATATCATGCCATGTTTTGCATCATGTTGCTTGCGCATTGCATCGTGGTTGATAGTTGTTCCTTTGCTTGTGTTCTTGTTTTGGGTAGATCCGGGAGACGAGTACGTGAACGAGGAACCTGTTGATAACACTTACGAGGATCAAGCCTTCGACAACCCTGAGAACTTTGCAGGCAAGATGGCCATACCCTCGAAATCACTTCTACCTTTGCTTGCTAGTGCTCGCTCTTTTGCTATGCCTATGCCACGATACCTACCACTTGCTTATCATGCCTCCCATATTGTTAAACCAAGCCTCTAACCCACCTTGTCCTAGCAAACCGTTGTTTGGCTATGTTACCGCTTTGCTCAGCCCCTCTTACAGCGTTGTTAGTTGCAGGTGAAGATGAAGTTTGTTCCTTGTTGGAACATGGAGATGTTGTTCCTTGATTGGAACATGTTTACTTGTTGGGATATCACACTACATTTTATATTAATTAATGCATCTATATACTTGGTAAAGGGTGGAAGGCTCGGCCTTATGCCTGGTGTTTTGTTCCACTCTTGCCGCCCTAGTTTCCGTCATATCGGTATTACGTTCCCGGATTTTGCGTCCCTAACGCGGTTGGGTGATTTATGGGACCCCCTTGACAGTTCGCTTTGAATAAAGCTTTTCCAGCAAGGCCCAACCTTGGTTTTACCATTTGCCTCACCACCACCTACTTTTCCCTTGGGAGTAGCTCTCTCGAGGGTCATCTTTATTTAGCCCCCCGGGCCAATGCTTGTCTAAGTGTTGGTCCAAACTAGAGCACCGTGCGGGACCGTCCCTTGGCAACTTGGGTTATGTTGGTACCTGTACGGTTAGCTTATTCGGTGTTGCCCTGAGAACGAGATATGTGCAGCTCCTGTCGGGATGTCGGCGCATCGGGCGGTCTTGCTGGTCTTGTTTTATTACTGTCGAAATGTCTTGTAGCCGGGATTCCGAGACTGATCGGGTCTTCCCGGGGAGAAGGAATATCCTTCGTTGATCGCGAGAGCTTATCATGGGCTAAGTTGGGACACCCCTGCAGGGTTTGAACTTTCGAAAGCCGTGCCCGCGGTTATGTGGCAGATGGGAATTTGTTAATGTCCGGTTGTAGAAAACCCGAAGTTGATCTTAATTAATAATACATCAACCGCGTGTGTAACAGTGATGGTCTCTTCTCGGCGGAGTCCGGGAAGTGAACACGGTGTTGGAGTTATGCTTGACGTAAGTAGTTTCAGGATCACTTCTTGATCATAGTTGTTCGACCGTGCTTTTGCCTTCTCTTCTCGCTCTCATTTGCGTATGTTAGACACCATATTTGCTAGTCGCTTGCTGCAGCTCCACCTCACTACCCTGTCCTACCTTTAAGCTTAAATAGTCTTGATCTCGCGGGTGTGAGATTGCTGAGTCCCCGTGACTCACAGATACTTCCAAAACCAGTTTGCAGGTGCCAATGAAACCGTGCAGGTGACGCAACCCAGCTCAGATGGGAGCTCGTTGAAGATCGTGTTCGTTGCGTTGATTCGTTTCCAGTTGATCAGTAGTGGAGCCCAGTCGGGACGATCGGGGATCTGTGTAGCATTTGGGGTAGTCTTCTTTTATTTTGGTTCCGTAGTCGGACCTTGATTGTATCTGTTTGATGTAATGCTTTACTCATGTATTGTGTGAAGTGGCGATTGTAAGCCAACTATGTATCTCTTTCCCTTATGTATTACATGGGTTGTGTGAAGATTACCTCACTTGCGACATTGCTTTCAATGCGGTTATGCCTCTAAGTCGTGCTTCGACACGTGGGAGATATAGCCGCATCGAGGGCGTTAAAAGTTGGTAATCAGAGCCTTCCCCGACCTTAGGAGCCCCCACTGATTGATCGTTTTTAGCGGCCGAGTTGTGTCTAGAAAAAATGTTTTGAGTCATTTAGGAATTATATATCAGAGAGTTTAGGAATTCTTTTTACTTCCCAGTCTCCTCATCGCTCTGGTAAGGCATCCTGACGTAGAGTTTTGACTCTTCTCTTCTCAAATTTCACTAAAAAAAATTTAGGATCACGCGGGTATCTTAGAATCGTTCCGATGGTTTTGTGATGACAACATTGTCTTGGTGCCTCCTGTCAGCAGGGGTTTAGTGGAAGTGTCCCGGGGAGTTGAGCTCTGAGGTGTTGTCGTCATAATTTTATCGTTGCAGTTCTGGAATACCTGAGTTTAGTACGCCGACATCGAAAATCTCTTTTGTACAGTTGTTGGTGAGATAACCCTGATAGCCCAGTACTGAGGCGAGTGCGGGAGTATTGCCATAACTTGTATAACGGATGCTTTTCGAAGGTTGAGGTAGACGATTTCCGGAGTTTTCTTGGTTATGTGTTGAAGGATGGATACAGCTGGATCTAGGTATTGTTAGTTTGGGTGATATATTTTGTGTCCCCTGTATCCCCAACACCTGATTGCATAACCAGAAAGTTTCGGGAGTTTATAAGTGGGAATTCAAGTATCTCGTAGGATATCTTTCCAACAGGCACATGATACGATATGGGATCTATCATATGTTTGTTTCTGGCTTATTCTGCAAGCCAATCCTTTGTTTTTGTTTTGAGTTGTGGTATTTGAGTTGCTTCGAAGTCAAGTGTTGATTCCATACCTTTCCTAAGCGGTGCTCTCATATTTCTATGTGGATGCTAATCCTTCTTGATCATCGAGATTGTCATGCCAATTCTTTTCCAACCGACGTGCTCTTTTTCAAGTGGATCCGATCATTTCAACATTCGCGAGATCAATTCTCAGTTCTTTGCAACGGTGTTTGCTTCATCCGTCCCAAGTCGTCTTTGTTTTCCCGCCCTCCCACCCTTTTTCTTCAAGGACTCAGATTTCTTAATCAAGTATCCTTTTTATTGATGGAAGTTTCTTCATTCTTTCCTTCAATGTTCTTATCCGGTGATTATCATGAAGATGGTCAGGAGTTTCAAGTTCATCATTCGTCATTCTTTTCTTCTCCGGTGGATCCAATTCAAGCTTTCGATATTCATCATATTCCTTTCCTCGTTTCTAATGCTTTCTCATGCCGATGCACCTCTTAATCATTCACTTCTTCCTATTCATTTGTTTTGGAGTGCTGAAAATATCTCACAAGACTTGTGTTTCCATTCTCAATCTGTTCAAGATATCTCAAGGTTGTTATCCCATTCAAGCCATTTAATTCAACCGGTGCAATCTCTCTTTTCAAGCAATCGTTCAACGGTGTATCTTTTCAGTGGGCCCTCACCCACAGGTCTTTCCCAGGATCTTACCTGACTCTTCTAATTATTCCGGAGTTATTCTCAAATTCTTTTCCAATTTTGACGTAAGAATGAATTATCATCAGTCATATGTCTTTCTTCAAGATCTTTCAAATTCTTTTCATAGTTGGTTCAACCTTTTCTATTCTTCATTGTTCCGGAGTGCCTCAACATATTATGGTGGTGTTTCTCGTCGTCATTCTCAGATTTTGAAGACCGAAGAAGAGTTCCTCTTAAATCCTTACCCGTTCTTCCAAAGATGTGTAGTTCAAGTTGATGCCATCCTCTCATAATTGTTTTCGATTGAGGGAATTCTTTTCACCCATCCGGAGCATTTCATGAGTTGTTTCCACTTCTTTTCTCCGGAGCCATCATCTCAGAATTATTCATTCCAGCTTTCAGCTATCATTCTCCAAATCTTACCGGTGCATCATTCAAGTATTCTCTATTCAGCTCGTGATCTATTCGTTCATTTTTATCTAAATTCTCTCAAGTATCTTCGTTCGTTTGCTAATTCTTCCCGGTGTTTCTTTATCTTTTCTTCATTCATTTTCAATTCTTACGGTGGTTCGTTCAAGAGTTCTCTTCTTTATCATATAGATTCATTCGTTCTTTCCAATCCTACCGGCGGATCGTTGAAGAATTTTCCTAAGTTTGTGCTATATCTCTCTTGATCCTTTCTACGAGAATAAGTAGTATGCCAAATCCGTTGCTTGTCATCAATTTAAATTGGTGAAGGATATGCATAACGTAATTCTTATTATGGTTTCATCCAAGTGATCTAATTGCTTCTTTCCAGAGTTGTTCATCATGTCACATTCTCGGTTCAAGATCCTTCATCTTTTCTTTTCTGGAGTTCCAAGTTTTTCGCATTATCTCATCGCGAAGCTTCATTATCGCAAGGCTTCACCTTGTGTTTTTTCAACTTCTCTCTCTTTCTATCATCCTTGTTTTACCGGAGTCCTTCATGGAAGGTTCACATGATCGTTTATCAAGGACCCTTTTCATTATTCAATTGTTCTTCAAGATTTCTCTCGGAGTTAAGATCCGCCAAGTTATACTCTAAAATAAACATGGTGTTCCAACACATGTTTTATTTTGAGGAGTTCAAGTATTCTTCATCTTGCATTTCTAAGTGCAAATCTTTCTACCTTGTCTTTTCAGATGGTGTTATGTCATCGTTGGCAATTTCTTCTCGTGCTTCATGATTCACATGTTGTCAAGAATGAGGTATTTAAATCCATCAATCTCTTCATTGGAGTTATCTTGGGTTATATTTCACCTAAAGCTTTCCCTAAGGATTGTTGCTTTTTATGGTGCTTATTAATGACCCAAGTTCTTCGTTTGTTCTCCCGGTGAAATAAGTTTCTCGTCTCCTTGTTGATATGAATCCAATCATTTGTTTCCGTTGGTGGCAGAAGCTCACCTCATAATTTTGAGATGTTTCTATAAGCCCACTACAAACTTATTCTTTTCGTTGCTAGTTTTTTCCAACAACTCCGTTCTATTCTTCTTTTTAAAGGTGCTTTCCAAACTCATTTGAGGTAGTACATGTTGTTTTCTTCTCCATTCTTTTGTTCCAATGATCTATCTTCTATTCTTTCTTCCGGAGGCATTGTGATGTTGCTCTCTTCGCACATCATCTCAAATTGTGAGGATCGTGTTCTTTTCCTTGCTTATCCATTTAACCGGAGTGTCGTGTTTTCATTCGAGCTCCCTCATCTTATCAAGTCTTGCATCTCTTCTCAACCGGAGTGCTGTCTGAAATCTTTCTTACCCCTTGTGCCATTCTTTTAATAGTTCCGGAGGAAGTGTGTTGTTAATTTCAGCAAGTATCCTCTCATCTTGTCAAGATCATGTTCAAATCCCTTCCATTTTCAGTCGGAGTGCTGCCCAAATCATGTCATTCTTATTCTTTCTCTATCTTGTTTTAACCGGAGTGGATTCAATATCTACCTTGTCAGTTAACCTCTTGGTTCTCGTCGTATCCCATGTTCCTCTTATCTAACGGAGTGTTTTAAATTTTTTTCACCTCCGTCGTGTCATTTCTTCAAGCTTTGCAATCTCTCAAGGTCCTTTGGTTTCACTCTTTTGTCAAGAAGCAACTTAGTTTTACCTCTTCCTCTTCTTCCCCCGTTTTCCCTCCGGTGCCATCCTAGATCTCGGGACGAGATCCTCTCGTAGTGGTGGAGTGTTGTAACACCCCGGATGTAACTTGCCATATTTGTAACTCCAACTCTTGCCATTTTCGGCAATGTGATATGATATTCCCTCCGTGGTTGGGTTTTCCTTCTTTTGCATTTTGTCCGTGTCATGCATTTCATATCATGTCATCATGTGCATCGCATTCGCATACGTGTTCGTTTCATGAATCCGAGCATTTTCCCCGTTGTCCGTTTTGCAATCCGGCGCTCCTATGTTCCCCGGCGTCCCCTTTTTACCTTTTTCCGTGAGCGGGTATTAAACTTTCTCGTAATGGACCGAGGTTTGTCAAGCGGCCTTGGTATAGCACCGGTAGACCGCCTGTCAAGTTTCGGGTCATTCTGAGGTCGTTTGATACTCCAACGCTTAACCGAGTAACCGTGAAAGCCTTTTTTGTTTGCAGCCCAACACCCCCTCCAAAGTGGCCCAGAACCCATCCAAAACCCCTCCATCTTCTCGGCCGTTCGATCACGATCGTGTGGGCGAAAACCACACTCCATTTGGACACTACAAACTCCCTCTACCTATAAATATGTGCATCTCCCCCGAAATCTCGGTCTAACCCTAGCGTCTTCCTCCTCGCGCCGCCGGACATGTCCATCCGCGCCGGACATGTCCGCCGGACACGTCGTTCCGGCCACTCCGAGGTTGCCACGTCATCGCGCCGCCGCCCGCAGCCTATCCGGAGCCGCCACGCGTCCCCGGCTCCTCCCTCTCTCTCCTCCACCGCCCGTGGCCCGCCGGGGCCCGAGGCCGGCCCGCCCCGGGCCAGATCTGGGCCGCCGCCCCGGGTCTCTCGCCCGTCGCCGCCGCCCGACAGCGGGATCGCCGGCGCGCGCAGTCGCCCCACTCTTCCCCGCTGCCGGCGCCGTCCTCCCGCCGCCGCGGCTCAGCTCGCCGCGCTGGAGCTCCGCCCCGCCGCCTCTGCCCGCGCTTCCCGCACCCCGAGCTCGCCGCCGCCTCCTCCCGTCGCCCGGCCTCGACCCCGCCGACGCCGCCTCGCCATCCCCTCGCCGGAGCTCGCCGGAGCTCCGCTCCGGCCGGATCCACCACGGGGTGGATCAGATCCACCCGCACGGCGAACCAAACGGCCGCGTCCCGCCCTGGATTTCTCCGTCCCGGAACCCCGAGATCCAGTTTCTGCGAGGGTAAAAATCTGCTAGTCCCCGGATCTGCTACTTTTTCATGCCATGTTCATCGCATCATAACTTGCTGCATACTGCTCCGTTTCGTGCATGTAATATGTCAAATTGTTCGCCTCGATGAGTACATCATTTCTTATCATTGCATCATTTTCATTGGAGCTCATATTGATGCCCGAAATGCTGTTGGAAGAGGGCTATGTGATGTTAGTTTCAGATCTGTTTAAGTAGATGCACTTTTGTCATTTTTGCCATGATTGATGTGTGCATCCTATGAACTGGATTCCTACATGTGTTTTGTAATATGCCATGCCATCTTTCCAGGGGTGTATGCCATGTATTTTTGTGATCTCTGTGGTGACTAGCACAAGCATGCAAACTAGGGATCATATTGTTGCTGATTTCAGGTACTTAGTAATTTCACTAAGTTATTCCTGCTGTTATTTTTATGCCATGTGTTCATGTTGTTTCAGAGATATCTATGCCACTTTTGAGCATGATCAGTAAGGGTGTTTTGAACATATGGATTTGCTCTATCCATCCATGCCTCTGTTTGTAACCATGGAGTGATATAGCTTGAGTCAATCGAGCTCTACTTTTGCTATAAAATGTTTCCTGGCAGATTGTTTACATGTTATTCGATATTGCCAAGCTTGTTGTAGTTGATCCTTGCATGCTATGATGTAGTTCTTGCCATGTATAGCTTCTATGCCATGTCTTCTTGGTGGGTTTATGCATAGTGTATCATGAAATGCTCTGTAGTGAGTGCATCGAACTTGTAAACATGCCTACTTGTTATCTGTTTTTGACATGTCCAGTTTTCTGCTAAGTCTGAAAACTGTAACGAAACTTGCTTAATTGACATGGGTTCTAGTATATTTTCTGGTCCTTTTTGGCTCATGGTCAGTAAGGGCCTTTTGTTCTATGTTTTGAGTAGGTTCATGCCATGCCTTGTTTTGCTATATTGTGTTCCTGTAGCATGTTGTTGCCTTGCTCTAAACATGTCATCTTGATGTTAATTTCTGGCATGATTGTATTTTCATCAAGTCTGTGAACCTGTTATCTTTTGCACTTTGGCCATGCTTGTTTAAACCTGTTATGGTGTTCATCTTTTGTCAAGCATCTTGAGTAGATCACTGCCATATGCTTTGCTGGTATGTTTGGGTGCAGTAGCTTAATTTCAAGTGGCATACTTGGTTTGCCAAGATTATGCCTTGTTCATCTTTTTCCTTCCGGAGCACGCATATGCACTGCATACCACATCTCGCATATCATGCCATGTTTTGCATCATGTTGCTTGCGCATTGCATCGTGGTTGATAGTTGTTCCTTTGCTTGTGTTCTTGTTTTGGGTAGAGCCGGGAGACGAGTACGTGAACGAGGAACCTGTTGATAACACTTACGAGGATCAAGCCTTCGACAACCCTGAGAACTTTGCAGGCAAGATGGCCATACCCTCGAAATCACTTCTACCTTTGCTTGCTAGTGCTCGCTCTTTTGCTATGCCTATGCCGCGATACCTACCACTTGCTTATCATGCCTCCCATATTGTTAAACCAAGCCTCTAACCCACCTTGTCCTAGCAAACCGTTGTTTGGCTATGTTACCGCTTTGCTCAGCCCCTCTTACAGCGTTGTTAGTTGCAGGTGAAGATGAAGTTTGTTCCTTGTTGGAACATGGAGATGTTGTTCCTTGATTGGAACATGTTTACTTGTTGGGATATCACACTACATTTTATATTAATTAATGCATCTATATACTTGGTAAAGGGTGGAAGGCTCGGCCTTATGCCTGGTGTTTTGTTCCACTCTTGCCGCCCTAGTTTCCGTCATATCGGTATTACGTTCCCGGATTTTGCGTCCCTAACGCGGTTGGGTGATTTATGGGACCCCCTTGACAGTTCGCTTTGAATAAAGCTTTTCCAGCAAGGCCCAACCTTGGTTTTACCATTTGCCTCACCACCACCTACTTTTCCCTTGGGAGTAGCTCTCTCGAGGGTCATCTTTATTTAGCCCCCCGGGCCAATGCTTGTCTAAGTGTTGGTCCAAACTAGAGCACCGTGCGGGACCGTCCCTTGGCAACTTGGGTTATGTTGGTACCTGTACGGTTAGCTTATTCGGTGTTGCCCTGAGAACGAGATATGTGCAGCTCCTGTCGGGATGTCGGCGCATCGGGCGGTCTTGCTGGTCTTGTTTTATTACTGTCGAAATGTCTTGTAGCCGGGATTCCGAGACTGATCGGGTCTTCCCGGGGAGAAGGAATATCCTTCGTTGATCGCGAGAGCTTATCATGGGCTAAGTTGGGACACCCCTGCAGGGTTTGAACTTTCGAAAGCCGTGCCCGCGGTTATGTGGCAGATGGGAATTTGTTAATGTCCGGTTGTAGAAAACCCGAAGTTGATCTTAATTAATAATACATCAACCGCGTGTGTAACAGTGATGGTCTCTTCTCGGCGGAGTCCGGGAAGTGAACACGGTGTTGGAGTTATGCTTGACGTAAGTAGTTTCAGGATCACTTCTTGATCATAGTTGTTCGACCGTGCTTTTGCCTTCTCTTCTCGCTCTCATTTGCGTATGTTAGACACCATATTTGCTAGTCGCTTGCTGCAGCTCCACCTCACTACCCTGTCCTACCTTTAAGCTTAAATAGTCTTGATCTCGCGGGTGTGAGATTGCTGAGTCCCCGTGACTCACAGATACTTCCAAAACCAGTTTGCAGGTGCCAATGAAACCGTGCAGGTGACGCAACCCAGCTCAGATGGGAGCTCGTTGAAGATCGTGTTCGTTGCGTTGATTCGTTTCCAGTTGATCAGTAGTGGAGCCCAGTCGGGACGATCGGGGATCTGTGTAGCATTTGGGGTAGTCTTCTTTTATTTTGGTTCCGTAGTCGGACCTTGATTGTATCTGTTTGATGTAATGCTTTACTCATGTATTGTGTGAAGTGGCGATTGTAAGCCAACTATGTATCTCTTTCCCTTATGTATTACATGGGTTGTGTGAAGATTACCTCACTTGCGACATTGCTTTCAATGCGGTTATGCCTCTAAGTCGTGCTTCGACACGTGGGAGATATAGCCGCATCGAGGGCGTTAAAAGTTGGTAATCAGAGCCTTCCCCGACCTTAGGAGCCCCCACTGATTGATCGTTTTTAGCGGCCGAGTTGTGTCTAGAAAAAATGTTTTGAGTCATTTAGGAATTATATATCAGAGAGTTTAGGAATTCTTTTTACTTCCCAGTCTCCTCATCGCTCTGGTAAGGCATCCTGACGTAGAGTTTTGACTCTTCTCTTCTCAAATTTCACTAAAAAAAATTTAGGATCACGCGGGTATCTTAGAATCGTTCCGATGGTTTTGTGATGACAACATTGTCTTGGTGCCTCCTGTCAGCAGGGGTTTAGTGGAAGTGTCCCGGGGAGTTGAGCTCTGAGGTGTTGTCGTCATAATTTTATCGTTGCAGTTCTGGAATACCTGAGTTTAGTACGCCGACATCGAAAATCTCTTTTGTACAGTTGTTGGTGAGATAACCCTGATAGCCCAGTATTGAGGCGAGTGCGGGAGTATTGCCATAACTTGTATAACGGATGCTTTTCGAAGGTTGAGGTAGACGATTTCCGGAGTTTTCTTGGTTATGTGTTGAAGGATGGATACAGCTGGATCTAGGTATTGTTAGTTTGGGTGATATATTTTGTGTCCCCTGTATCCCCAACACCTGATTGCATAACCAGAAAGTTTCGGGAGTTTATAAGTGGGAATTCAAGTATCTCGTAGGATATCTTTCCAACAGGCACATGATACGATATGGGATCTATCATATGTTTGTTTCTGGCTTATTCTGCAAGCCAATCCTTTGTTTTTGTTTTGAGTTGTGGTATTTGAGTTGCTTCGAAGTCAAGTGTTGATTCCATACCTTTCCTAAGCGGTGCTCTCATATTTCTATGTGGATGCTAATCCTTCTTGATCATCGAGATTGTCATGCCAATTCTTTTCCAACCGACGTGCTCTTTTTCAAGTGGATCCGATCATTTCAACATTCGCGAGATCAATTCTCAGTTCTTTGCAACGGTGTTTGCTTCATCCGTCCCAAGTCGTCTTTGTTTTCCCGCCCTCCCACCCTTTTTCTTCAAGGACTCAGATTTCTTAATCAAGTATCCTTTTTATTGATGGAAGTTTCTTCATTCTTTCCTTCAATGTTCTTATCCGGTGATTATCATGAAGATGGTCAGGAGTTTCAAGTTCATCATTCGTCATTCTTTTCTTCTCCGGTGGATCCAATTCAAGCTTTCGATATTCATCATATTCCTTTCCTCGTTTCTAATGCTTTCTCATGCCGATGCACCTCTTAATCATTCACTTCTTCCTATTCATTTGTTTTGGAGTGCTGAAAATATCTCACAAGACTTGTGTTTCCATTCTCAATCTGTTCAAGATATCTCAAGGTTGTTATCCCATTCAAGCCATTTAATTCAACCGGTGCAATCTCTCTTTTCAAGCAATCGTTCAACGGTGTATCTTTTCAGTGGGCCCTCACCCACAGGTCTTTCCCAGGATCTTACCTGACTCTTCTAATTATTCCGGAGTTATTCTCAAATTCTTTTCCAATTTTGACGTAAGAATGAATTATCATCAGTCATATGTCTTTCTTCAAGATCTTTCAAATTCTTTTCATAGTTGGTTCAACCTTTTCTATTCTTCATTGTTCCGGAGTGCCTCAACATATTATGGTGGTGTTTCTCGTCGTCATTCTCAGATTTTGAAGACCGAAGAAGAGTTCCTCTTAAATCCTTACCCGTTCTTCCAAAGATGTGTAGTTCAAGTTGATGCCATCCTCTCATAATTGTTTTCGATTGAGGGAATTCTTTTCACCCATCCGGAGCATTTCATGAGTTGTTTCCACTTCTTTTCTCCGGAGCCATCATCTCAGAATTATTCATTCCAGCTTTCAGCTATCATTCTCCAAATCTTACCGGTGCATCATTCAAGTATTCTCTATTCAGCTCGTGATCTATTCGTTCATTTTTATCTAAATTCTCTCAAGTATCTTCGTTCGTTTGCTAATTCTTCCCGGTGTTTCTTTATCTTTTCTTCATTCATTTTCAATTCTTACGGTGGTTCCTTCAAGAGTTCTCTTCTTTATCATATAGATTCATTCGTTCTTTCCAATCCTACCGGCGGATCGTTGAAGAATTTTCCTAAGTTTGTGCTATATCTCTCTTGATCCTTTCTACGAGAATAAGTAGTATGCCAAATCCGTTGCTTGTCATCAATTTAAATTGGTGAAGGATATGCATAACGTAATTCTTATTATGGTTTCATCCAAGTGATCTAATTGCTTCTTTCCAGAGTTGTTCATCATGTCACATTCTCGGTTCAAGATCCTTCATCTTTTCTTTTCCGGAGTTCCAAGTTTTTCACATTATCTCATCGCGAAGCTTCATTATCGCATGGCTTCACCTTGTGTTTTTTCAACTTCTCTCTCTTTCTATCATCCTTGTTTTACCGGAGTTCTTCATGGAAGGTTCACATGATGGTTTATCGAGGACCCTTTTCATTATTCAATTGTTCTTCAAGATTTCTCTCGGAGTTAAGATCCGCCAAGTTATACTCTAAAATAAACATGGTGTTCCAACACATGTTTTATTTTGAGGAGTTCAAGTATTCTTCATCTTGCATTTCTAAGTGCAAATCTTTCTACCTTGTCTTTTCAGATGGTGTTATGTCATCCTTGGCAATTTCTTCTCGTGCTTCATGATTCACATGTTGTCAAGAATGAGGTATTTAAATCCATCAATCTCTTCATTGGAGTTATCTTGGGTTATATTTCACCTAAAGCTTTCCCTAAGGATTGTTGCTTTTTATGGTGCTTATTAATGACCCAAGTTCTTCGTTTGTTCTCTCGGTGAAATAAGTTTCTTGTCTCCTTGTTGATATCAATCCAATCATTTGTTTCCGTTGGTGGCAGAAGCTCACCTCATAATTTTGAGATGTTTCTATAAGCCCACTACAAACTTATTCTTTTCGTTGCTAGTTTTTTCCAACAACTCCGTTCTATTCTTCTTTTTAAGGGTGCTTTCCAAACTCATTTGAGGCAGTACATGTTGTTTTCTTCTCCATTCTTTTGTTCCAATGATCTATCTTCTATTCTTTCTTCCGGAGGCATTGTGATGTTGCTCTCTTCGCACATCATCTCAAATTATGAGGATCGTGTTCTTTTCCTTGCTTATCCATTTAACCGGAGTGTCGTGTTTTCATTCGAGCTCTCTCATCTTATCAAGTCTTGCATCTCTTCTCAACCGGAGTGCTGTCTGAAATCTTTCTTACCCCTTGTGCCATTCTTTTAATAGTTCCGGAGGAAGTGTGTTGTTAATTTCAGCAAGTATCCTCTCATCTTGTCAAGATCATGTTCAAATCCCTTCCATTTTCAGTCGGAGTGCTGCCCAAATCATGTCATTCTTATTCCTTCTCTATCTTGTTTTAACCGGAGTGGTTTCAATATCTACCTTGTCAGTTAACCTCTTGGTTCTCGTCGTATCCCATGTTCCTCTTATCTAACGGAGTGTTTTAAATTTTTTTCACCTCCGTCGTGTCATTTCTTCAAGCTTTGCAATCTCTCAAGGTCCTTTGGTTTCACTCTTTTGTCAAGAAGCAACTTAGTTTTACCTCTTCCTCTTCTTCCCCCGTTTTCCCTCCGGTGCCATCCTAGATCTCGGGACGAGATCCTCTCGTAGTGGTGGAGTGTTGTAACACCCCAGATGTAACTTGCCATATTTGTACCTCCAACTCTTGCCATTTTCGGCAATGTGATATGATATTCCCTCCGTGGTTGGGTTTTCCTTCTTTTGCATTTTGTCCGTGTCATGCATTTCGTATCATGTCATCATGTGCATGGCATTCGCATACGTGTTCATTTCATGAATCCGAGCATTTTCCCCATTGTCCGTTTTGCAATCCGGCGCTCCTATGTTCCCCGGCGTCCCCTTTTTACCTTTTTCCGTGAGCGGGTATTAAACTTTCTCGGAATGGACCGAGGTTTGTCAAGCGGCCTTGGTATAGCACCGGTAGACCGCCTGTCAAGTTTCGGGTCATTCGGAGGTCGTTTGATACTCCAACGGTTAACCGAGTAACCGTGAAAGCCCTTTTTTGTTTGCAGCCCAACACCCCCTCCAAAGTGGCCCAGAACCCATCCAAAAGCCCTCCATCTTCTCGGTCGTTCGATCACGATCGTGTGGGTGAAAACCACACTCCATTTGGACACTACAAACTCCCTCTACCTATAAATATGTGCATCTCCCCCGAAATCTCGGTCTAACCCTAGCGTCTTCCTCCTCGCGCCGCCGGACATGTCCATCCGCGCCGGACATGTCCGCCGGACACGTCGCTCCGGCCACTCCGAGGCTGCCACGTCATCGCGCCGCCGTCCGCAGCCTATCCGGAGCCGCCACGCGTCCCCGGCTCCTCCCTCGCTCTCCTCCGCCGCCCGCGGCCCGCCGGGGCCTGAGGCCGGCCCGCCCCGAGCCAGATCTGGGCCGCCGCCCCGGGTCCCTCGCCCGTCACTGCCGCCCGACAGCGGGATCGCCGGCGCGCGCAGCCGCCCCGCTCTTCCCCGCTGCCGGCGCCGTCCTCCCGCCGCCAAGGCTCAGCTCGCCGCGCCGGAGCTTCGCCCCGCCGCCTCCGCCCGCGCCTCCCGCGCCCCGAGCTCGCCGCCGCATCCTCCCGTCGCCCAGCCTCGACCCCGCCGATGTCGCCTCGCCATCCCCTCGCCGGAGCTCCGCTCCGGCCGGATCCACCGCGGGGTGGATCAGATCCACCTACACGGCGAACCAAACGGCCGCGTCCCGCCCTGGATTTCTCCGTCCCGGAACCCCGAGATCCAGTTTCTGCAAGGGTAAAAATCTGCTAAGTCCCCGGATCTGCTACTTTTTCATGCCATGTTCATCGCATCATAACTTGCTGCATACTGCTCCGTTTCGTGCATGTAATATGTCAAATTGTTCGCCTCGATGAGTACATCATTTCTTATCATTGCATCATTTTCATTGGAGCTCATATTGATGCCCGAAATGCTGTTGGAAGAGGGCTATGTGATGTTAGTTTCAGATCTGTTTAAGTAGATGCACTTTTGTCATTTTTGCCATGATTGATGTGTGCATCCTATGAACTGGATTCCTACATGTGTTTTGTAATATGCCATGCCATCTTTCCAGGGGTGTATGCCATGTATTTTTGTGATCTCTGTGGTGACTAGCACAAGCATGCAAACTAGGGATCATATTGTTGCTGATTTCAGGGACTTAGTAATTTCACTAAGTTATTCCTGGTGTTATTTTTATGCCATGTGTTCATGTTGTTTCAGAGATATCTATGCCTCTTTTGAGCATGATCAGTAAGGGTGTTTTGAACATATGGATTTGGTATATCCATCCATGCCTCTGTTTGTAAGTATGGAGTGCCATAGCCTGAGTCAATCGAGCTCTACTTTTGCTATAAAATGTTTCCTGTCAGATTGTTTACATGTTATTTGATTTTGCCAAGCTTGTTGTAGTTGATCCTTGCATGCTATGATGTAGTTCTTGCCATGTATAGCTTCTATGCCATGTCTTCTTGGTGGGTTTATGCATAGTGTATCATGAAATGCTCTGTAGTGAGTGCATCAAGCTTGTAAACATGCCTACTTGTTATCTGTTTTTGACATGTCCAGTTTTCTGCTAAGTCTAAAAACTGTAACGAAACTTGCTTAATTGACATGGGTTCTAGTATATTTTCTGGTCCTTTTTGGCTCATGGTCAGTAAGGGCCTTTTGTTCTATGTTTTGAGTAGGTTCATGCCATGCCTTGTTTTGCTATATTGTGTTCCTGTAGCATGTTGTTGCCTTGCTCTAAACATGTCATCTTGATGTTAATTTCTGGCATGATTGTATTTTCATCAAGTCTGTGAACCTGTTATCTTTTGCACTTTGGCCATGCTTGTTTAAACCTGTTATGGTGTGATTTAGCCGTAGCTCAGTGTTCATCTTTTGTCAAGCATCTTGAGTAGATCACTGCCATATGCTTTGTTGGTATGTTTGGGTGCAGCAGCTTAATTTCTTGTTGCATGCTAAGTGGCATCATGTTGTAAACGCAGAAATATGTCATTCTTGTTTTGCTTGTCATTTGCAAACCGTGCATCCGATTCCGGTGATCTTTATATCGATTTCAACCGAAATCACCTCACCTTTCCAGTGGCGTACTTGGTTTTCCAAGATTATGCCTTGTTCATCTTTTTCCTTCCGGAGCACGCATATGCACTGCATACCACATCTCGCATATCATGCCATGTTTTGCATCATGTTGCTTGCGCATTGCATCGTGGTTGATAGCTGTTCCTTTGCTTGTGTTCTTGTTTTGGGTAGAGCCGGGAGACGAGTACGTGAACGAGGAACCTGTTGAGAACACTTACGAGGATCAAGCCTTCGACAACCCTGAGAACTTTGCAGGCAAGATGACCATACCCTCGAAATCACTTCTATCTTTGCTTGCTAGTGCTCGCTCTTTTGCTATGCCTATGCCACGATACCTACCACTTGCTTGTCATGCCTCCCATATTGTTAAACCAAGCCTCTAACCCACCTTGTCCTAGCAAACCGTTGTTTGGCTATGTTACCGCTTTGCTCAGCCCCTCTTACAGCGTTGTTAGTTGCAGGTGAAGATGAAGTTTGTTCCTTGTTGTAACATGGAGATGTTGTTCCTTGATTGGAACATGTTTACTTGTTGGGATATCACAATACCTTTTATATTAATTAATGCATCTATATACTTGGTAAAGGGTGGAAGGCTCGGCCTTATGCCTGGTGTTTTGTTCCACTCTTGCCACCCTAGTTTCCGTCATATCGGTATTATGTTCCCGGATTTTGCATCCCTAACGCGGTTGGGTGATTTATGGGACCCCCTTGACAGTTCGCTTTGAATAAAGCTTTTCTAGCAAGGCCCAACCTTGGTTTTACCATTTGCCTCACCACCACCTACTTTTCCCTTGGGAGTCGCTCTCTCGAGGGTCATCTTTATTTAGCCCCCCGGGCCAATGCTTGTCTAAGTGTTGGTCCAAACTAGAGCACCGTGCGGGACCGTCCCTTGGCAACTTGGGTTATGTTGGTACCTGTACGCTTAGCTTATCCGGTGTTGCCCTGAGAACGAGATATGTGCAGCTCCTGTCGGGATGTCGGCGCATCGGGCGGTCTTGCTGGTCTTGTTTTATTACTGTCGAAATGTCTTGTAGCCGGGATTCCGAGACTGATCGGATCCTCCCGAGGAGAAGGAATATCCTTTGTTGATCGCGAGAGCTTATCATGGGCTAAGTTGGGACACCCCTGCAGGGTTTGAACTTTCGAAAGCCGTGCACGCGGTTATGTGGCAGATGGGAATTTGTTAATGTCCGGTTGTAGAAAACCCGAAGTTGATATTAATTAATAATACATCAACCGCGTGTGTAACCGTGATGGTCTCTTCTCGGCGGAGTCCGGGAAGTGAACACAGTGTTGGAGTTATGCTTGACGTAAGTAGTTTCAGGATCACTTCTTGATCATAGTTGTTCGACCGTGCTTTTTCCTTCTCTTCTCGCTCTCATTTGCGTATGTTAGACACCATATTTGCTAGTCGCTTGCTGCAGCTCCACCTCACTACCCTGTCCTACCTTTAAGCTTAAATAGTCTTGATCTCACGGGTGTGAGATTGCTGAGTCCCCGTGACTCACAGATACTTCCAAAACCAGTTTGCAGGTGCCGATGAAACCGTGCAGGTGACGCAACCCAGCTCAGATGGGAGCTCGTTGAAGATCGTGTTCGTTGTGTTGATTCGTTTCCAGTTGATCAGTAGTGGAGCCCAGTCGGGACGATCGGGGATCTGTGTAGCATTTGGGGTAGTCTTCTTTTATTTTGGTTCCGTAGTCGGACCTTGATTGTATCTGTTTGATGTAATGCTTTACTCATGTATTGTGTGAAGTGGCGATTGTAAGCCAACTATGTATCTCTTTCCTTTATGTATTACATGGGTTGTGTGAAGATTACCTCACTTGCGACATTGCTTTCAATGCGGTTATGCCTCTAAGTCGTGCTTCGACACGTGGGAGATATAGCCGCATCGAGGGCGTTACAGTGCACCCCCTTTAGGGTTTCCACCCCAAGGGGTGCGGCAGCCCCAAACCCATCTAGGGTGGCGGCCAAGGGGGGAGAGGGGAAACTTGCCCCCCAAGCTAGGTGGGGCGCCCCATCCCCAAACCCTAGGCGCCTTGGGCCCTTGTGGGCGGCGCACCAGCCCACCTGGGGCTGGTCCCCTCCCACACTTGGCCCATGCAGCCCTCCGGGGCCGGTGGTCCCACTTGGTGGACCCCCGGGACCCTCCTGGTGGTCCCGGTACGTTACCGATAAAACCCGAAACTCTTCCGGTGACCAAAACAGGACTTCCCATATATAAATCTTTACCTCCGGACCATTCCGGAACTCCTCGTGACGTTCGGGATCTCATCCGGGATTCCGAACAACATTCGGTAACCACATACGAACTTCCTTTATAACCCTAGCGTCATCGAACCTTAAGTGTGTAGACCCTACGGGTTCGGGAACCATGCAGACATGACCGAGACGTTCTCCAGTCAATAACCAATAGCGGGATCTGGATACCCATGTTGGTTCCCACATGTTCCACGATGATCTCATCGGATGAACCACGATGTCGAGGATTCGATCAATCCCGTATACAATTCCCTTTGTCTAGCGGTATTGTACTTGCCCGAGATTCGGTCGTCGGTATCCCGATACCTTGTTCAATCTCATTACCGGCAAGTCTCTTTACTCGTTCCGTAACACATCATCCCGTGATCAACTCCTTGATCACATTGTGCACATTATGATGATGTCCTACCGAGTGGGCCCAGAGATACCTCTCCGTCACATGGAGTGACAAATCCCAGTCTCGATTCGTGCCAACCCAACAGGCACTTTCGGAGATACCCGTAGTGCACCTTTATAGCCACCCAGTTACGTTGTGATGTTTGGCACACCCAAAGTATTCCTACGGTATCCGGGAGTTGCACAATCTCATGGTCTAAGGAAATGATACTTGACATTAGAAAAGCTTTAGCATACGAACTACACGATCTTGTGCTATGCTTAGGATTGGGTCTTGTCCATCACATCATTCTTCTAATGATGTGATCCCGTTATCAATGACATCCAATGTACATGGTCAGGAAACCGTAACCATCTATTGATCAACGAGCTAGTCAACTGGAGGCTTACTAGGGACATGGTGTTGTCTATGTATCCACACATGTATCTGAGTTTCCTATCAATACAATTCTAGCATGGATAATAAACGATTATCATGAACAAGTAAATATGATAATAACCTATTTACTATTTCCTCTAGGGCATATTTCCAACAGTCTCCCACTTGCACTAGAGTCAATAATCTAGTTCACATCGCCATGTGATTAACACTCACAGGTCACATCGCCATGTGACCAATAGCCAAAGAGTTTACTAGAGTCCATAATCTAGTTCACATCACTATGTGATTAACACTCAATGAGTTCTTGGTTTGATCATGTTATGTCTGTGAGAGAGGTTTTAGTCAACGGGTCTGCAGCATTCAGATCCGTATGTACTTTGCAAATCTCTATGTCATCTTGTAGATGTCGCTACTACACTATATTTCAAACAACTGTTCTACTATACGAATCCGGTTTACTCTACTCAGAGCTATCCGGATAGGTGTTAAGCTTGCATCGATGTAACTCTTTATGTCGAACTCTTTATCACCTCCATAACCAAGAAACATATCCTTATTCCTCTAGGGATAATTTTGACCGCTATCTTGTGACCTACTCCTAGATCACCTTTGTACTCTCTTGCCAGACATGTAGCAAGGCACACATCAGGTGCGGTACTCAGCATGGCATACTGTATAGAGCCTATGACAAAAGCATAGGGGACGACCTTCATCCTTCCTCTTTCTTCTGCCGTGGTCGAGCTTTAAGTCTTAACTTCATACCTTACAATTCAGGCAAGAACTCCTTCTTTGACTGATCCATCTTGAACACCTTCAAGATCATGTTAAGGTATGTGCTCATTTGAAAAGTACCATTAAGCGTTTTGATCTATCGTTATAGATCTTGATGCTCAATGTTCAAGTAGCTTAATCCAGGTTTTCCATTGAAAAACACTTTTCAAATAACCCTATATGCTTTCCAGAAATTCTACATCATTTCTGATCAACAATATGTCAACAACATATACTCATCAGAAATTCTATAGTGCTCCCACTCACTTCTTTGGAAATACAAGTTTCTCACAAACTTTGTATAAACCCAAAATCTTTGATCATCTCATCAAAGTGTACATTCCAACTCCGAGATGCTTACTCCAGTCCTTAGAAGGATTGCTGGGGCTTTGCATACTTGTTAGCATCTTTCAGGATCGACAAAATCTTCTGGTTGTATCACATACAACCTTTCCTCAAGAACAAGGAAACAATATTTTGACATCCTATCTGCAAGATTTCATAAATAATGCAGTACCTGCTAATTCCAACAGACTCTTAGCATCGCTACGAGTGAGAAAGTCTCATCGTAGTCAACTCCTTGAACTTGTCGGGAAACATCTTAACGACAAGTCGAGCTTTCTTAATGGTGACATTTACCATCATTGTCTGTCTTCCTTTTAAAATCCATCTGTACTCAACAGCCTCACGACCATCGAGCCGTTCTACCAAAGTCTACACTTTGTTTTCATACATGGATCCTCTCTCGGATTTTATGGCCTCGAGCCATTCATCGGAATCCGGGCCCACCATCGCTTCTCCATAGCTCGTAGGTTCATTGTTGTCTAGCAACATGACTTCCAAGACAGGATTACGTACCACTCTGAAGTAGTACGCATCCTTGTCATCCTACGAGGTTTGGGAGTGACTTGGTCCGAAGTCTCATGATCACTATCATAAGCTTCCACTTCAACTGGTGTAGGTGCCATAGGAACAACTCCTGTGCCCTGCTACACACTAGTTGAAGTGACGGTTCAATAACCTCATCAAGTCTCCACCATCCTCCCACTCAATTCTTTCGAGAGAAACTTTTCCTCGAGAAAGGACCCAATTTGAGAAAAAATCCCTATTGCTTTCGGATCTGAGACAGGAGGTATACCCAACTGTTTTGGGTGTCCTATGAAGATGCATTTATCAGCTTTGGGTTCGAGCTTATCAGCCTGAAACTTTTTCACATAAGTGTCGCAGCCCCAAACTTTTAAGAAATGACAGCTTAGGTTTCTCTAAACCATAGTTCATAGGTGTCATCTCATCAGAATTACGTGGTGCCCTATTTAAAGTGAGTGTGGTTGTCTCTAATGCCTAACCCATGAACGATAGTGGTAATTCGATAAGAGACATCATGGTATGCATCATATCCAATAGGGTGCAGTTATGATGTTCGGACACACCATCACACTATGGTGTTCCAGGCGGTACTAGTCGTGAAACAATTTCCACAATGTCTCAATTGTGTACCAAACTCGCAACTCAGATATTCATCTCTATGATCATATCATAAATATTTTGTCCTCTTGTCACGACGATCTTCAACTTCATTCTAAAATTACTTGAACCGTTCAATAATTCAGACTTGTGTTTCATCAAGTAAATATGCTCAGTATCTACTCAAATCATCTGTGAAGTAAGAGCATAACGATATCCACTGCGTGCCTCAACACTCATTGGACTGCACACATCAAAATGTGTTACTTCCAACAAGTTGCTTTCTTGTTCCATTTTACTGAAACCGAAGCTTTCAGTCATCTTGCCCATGTGGTATGATTTGCATGTCTCAAGCAATTCAAAATCAAGTGAGTCCAAACGGTCCATATGCATGGAGTTTCTTCATGCGTATATACCAATAGACATGGTTCACATGTCTCAATCCTTTTTCAAAAATGAGTGAGTCCAAAGATCCATCAACATGGAGCTTCTTCATGCGTTTTATACCAATATGACTTACATGGCAGTGCCACAAGTAGGTGGTACTATCATTACTATCTTATATCTTTCGGCATGAACATGTGTATCACTATGATATTCAATAAACCATTCATTTTAGGTGCAAGACCATTGAAGGTATTATTCAAATAAATAGAGTAACCGTTATTCTCCTTAAATGAATAACCGTATTGCGATAGACATAATCCAATCATGTCTATGCTCAACGCAAACACCAAATAACAATTATTTAGGTTTAACACCAATCTCGATGGTAGAGGGAGCGTGCGATGCTTGATCATATCAACCTTGGAAACACTTCCAACACATCTTGTCAGCTCACCTTTAGCTAGTCTCCGTTTATTCCGTAGCTTTTATTTCGAGTTACTAACACTTAGCAACCAAACCGGTATCTAATACCCTGATGCTACTAGGAGTAATAGTAAAGTACACATTCACATAATGTATATCCAATATACTTCTATCGACAGCCTTCTCATCTACCAAGTATCTAGGGTAATTCTGCTCCAGTGGCTGTTCCCCTTATTACAGAAGCACTCAGTCTCGGGTTTGGGTTCAACCTTGGGTTTCTCCACTAGAGCAGCAGCTGATTTGCCGTTTCATGAAGTATCCCTTCTTGCCCTTGCCCTTCTTGAAACTAGTGGTTTCACTAACCATCAACAATTAATGCTCCTTCTTGATTTCTACTTTCGCGGTGTCAAACATCGTGAATATTTCAAGGATCATCATATCTATCCCTGATATGTTATAGTTCATTACGAAGCTCTAGCAGCTTGGTGGCAATGACTTTGGAGAAACATCACTATCTTATCTGGAAGATCAACTCCCACTCGATTCAAGTGATTGTTGTACTCAGACAATCTGAGCACAAGCTCAACGATTGAGCTTTTCTCCCTTAGTTTGCAGGCTAAGAAAATTCGTCGGAGGTCTTATACCTCTTGACGTGGGCACGAGCCTGAAATCCCAATTTCAGCCCTCGAAACATCTCATATGTTCCGCGACATTTCAAAAATGTCTTTGGTGCCTCAATTCTAAACCATTTAACATTACCGAACTATCATGTAGTCATCAAAACGTGTATGTCAGATGTTCGCAACATCCACAGACCATGTTCGAGGTCCAGCACACCGAGCATTGCATTAAGGACATAAGCCTTCTATTGTCCGCATAATTGCTACTATCAACTTTCAACTATATTTTCTCTAGGAACATATCTAAAACAGTGGAACTAAAGCGCGAGCTTATGACATAATTTGCAAACAACTTTTGACTATGTTCAGGATAATTAAGTTCATCTTATGAACTCCCACTGAGATAGACATCCCTCTCGTCATCTAAGTGATTACATGATCCGAGTCAACTAGGCCGTGTCCGATCATCACGTGAGATGGACTAGTCATCATCGGTGAACATCTCATGTTGATCGCATCTTCTCTACGACTCATGTTCGACCTTTCGGTCCTCCGTGTTCCGAGGCCATGTCTGTACATGCTAGGCTCGTCAAGTTAACCTAAGTGTTTCGCATGTGTTCCGAGGCCATGTCTATGCATGCTAGGCTCGTCAACACCCGTTGTATTCGAACAAAAGAATCTATCACACCCGATCATCACGTGGTGCTTCGAAACGACAAACCTTCGCAACGGTGCATAGTTAGGGAGAACACTTTCTTGAAATTTTAATGAGGGATCATCTTATTTACTACCGTCGTTCTAAGCAAATAAGATGCAAAAACATGATAAACATCACATGCAATCAAATAGTGACATGATATGGCCATCATCACTTTGCTCCTTTTGATCTCCATCTTCGGGGCTCCATGATCATCATCGTCACCGGCATGACACCATGATCTCCATCATCGTGTCTTCATGAAGTTGTCTCGCCAACTATTACTTCTACTACTACAACTAATGGTTAGCAATAAAGTAAAGTAATTACATGACGTTTACGTTTGACACGCAAGTCATAAATAAATTAAGACAACTCCTATGGCTCCTGCCGGTTGTCATATTCATCGACATGCAAGTCGTGATTCCTGTTACAAGAACATGATCATCTCATACATCACATATATCATTCATCACATCCTTTTGGCCATATCACATCACATGGCATACCCTGCAAAAACAAGTTAGACGTCCTCTAATTGTTGTTTGCATGTTTTACGTGGCTGCTATGGGTTTCTAGCAAGAACGTTTCTTACCTACGCAAAACCACAACGTGATATGTCAATTGCTATTTACCCTTCATAAGGACCCTTTTCATCGAATCCGATCCGACTAAAGTGGGAGAGACTGGCACCCGCTAGCCACCTTATGCAACTAGTGCATGTCAGTCAGTGGAACCTGTCTCACGTAAGTGTACGTGTAAGGTCGGTCCGGGCCGCTTCATCCCACAATGTCGCCAAATCAAGATTGGACTAGTAACGGTAAGCATATTGAACAAAATCAACGCCCACAACTACTTTGTGCTCTACTCGTGCAAAGAATCTACGCAATAAACCTGGCTCATGATGCCACTGTTGGGTAACGTAGCAGAAATTCAAAATTTTCCTACGTGTCACCAAGATCTATCTATGGAGAAACCAGCAACGAGGGGAAGAAGAGTGCATCTACATACCCTTGTAGATCGCTAAGCGGAAGCGTTCAAGTGAACGGGGTTGATGGAGTCGTACTCGCCGTGATCCAAATCACCGACGACCAAGTGCCGAACGGACGGCACCTCCGCGTTCAACACACGTATAGCCCGGTGACATCTCCCATGCCTTGATCCAGCAAGGAGAGAGGGAGAGGTTGAATAAGACTCCGTCCAACAGCAGCACAACGGCGTGGTGGTGGTGGAGGAGCGTGGCAATCCTGCAGGGCTTCGCCAAGCACCGCGGGAGAGGAGGGAGAGAAGCAGGGCTGCGCCATGGAGAGGTCGGAACTCCTGTGTTGGCAGCCCCAAAACCCTCAAGTATATATAGGGGAGAGGGAGGGGGTGCGCCCCCTTTAGGGTTTCCACCCCAAGGGGTGTGGCAGCCTCAAACCCATCTAGGGTGGCGGCCAAGGGGGGAGAGGGGAAACTTGCCCCCCAAGCTAGGTGGGGCGCCCCCTCCCCAAACCCTAGGCGCCTTGGGCCCTTGTGGGGGGTGCACCAGCCCACCTGGGGCTGGTCCCCTCCCACACTTGGCCCATGCAGCCCTCCGGGGCTGGTGGTCCCACTTGGTGGACCCCCGGGACCCTCCTGGTGGTCCCGGTACGTTACCGATAAAACCCGAAACTCTTCCGGTGACCAAAACAGGACTTCCCATATATAAATCTTTACCTCCGGACCATTCCGGAACTCCTCGTGACGTTCGGGATCTCATCCGGGATTCCGAACAACATTCGGTAACCACATACGAACTTCCTTTATAACCCTAGCGTCATCGAACCTTAAGTGTGTAGACCCTACGGGTTCGGGAACCATGCAGACATGACCGAGACGTTCTCCAGTCAATAACCAATAGCGGGATCTGGATACCCATGTTGGTTCCCACATGTTCCATGATGATCTCATCGGATGAACCACGATGTCGAGGATTCGATCAATCCCGTATACAATTCCCTTTGTCTAGCGGTATTGTACTTGCCCGAGATTCGATCGTCGGTATCCCGATACCTTGTTCAATCTCGTTACCGGCAAGTCTCTTTACTCGTTCCGTAACACATCATCCCGTGATCAACTCCTTGATTACATTGTGCACATTATGATGATGTCCTACCGAGTGGGCCCAGAGATACCTCTCCGTCACACGGAGTGACAAATCCCAGTCTCGATTCGTGCCAACCCAACAGACACTTTCGGAAATACCCATAGTGCACCTTTATAGCCACCCAGTTATGTTGTGACGTTTGGCACACCCAAAGTATTCCTACGGTATCCGGGAGTTGCACAATCTCATGGTCTAAGGAAATGATACTTGACATTAGAAAAGCTTTAGCATACGAACTACACGATCTTGTGCTATGCTTAGGATTGGGTCTTGTCCATCACATCATTCTTCTAATGATGTGATCTCGTTATCAATGACATCCAATGTCCATGGTCAGGAAACCGTAACCATCTATTGATCAACGAGCTAGTCAACTGGAGTCTTACTAGGGACATGGTGTTGTCTATGTATCCACACATGTATCTGAGTTTCCTATCAATACAATTCTAGCATGGATAATAAATGATTATCATGAACAAGGAAATATGATAATAACCTATTTATTATTGCCTCTAGGGCATATTTCCGACAGCGAGGAGGAGTGGCCGCCCAAGGCCAAGCCCCTGGCGAAGTCGTAAGTATTCGGACACCAGAGTGACTCATAGTGTTTCTTTATTGCACAACTTTCCCTGACGCCGAATATAATCATGCAGTCCGCCCCGAGCCCAGATCGACGTGTCGTCGAGCGGCTCCTTGAGTTTGTCGGATGTGAATAGCCTTTCACTTCCGGCCGCCTCCTCCCCTCGCCCTGCGGACAATGCCGAGGTATTGTCCCAAGATGTTCCAAATCGAGTGGAGACAGTCCTGGGAGCGCCTCAAGGCGACGTCCCAGACTCCAGGCGCAAGGGGGGCAAGACCCCAGGGGCTCTAAGTCCGGCCCTGGGCCGAACACCGCACCGGAACCTTCATCGGTCCCGGAGTCCGGCAGGCGGCCCCCCGCTAAGAAGGGAAAGCCTACCGCGCCGGTGACCTCCGTCCAACCGGAGGCACCGGATAACTTGCTGGAGTTGCTTAACGGCGCCTCCATCGACGAGGAGCACCGCACTATTATGAGTGCGGTGATCCAGAAGGTTCAGTCCACCAAGAGCGGGCTGACTGAAGCGTGTGCCAGCCTGTTGACAGGCTTTGAGGTACGTAGAAAATATATGAAAATATTACCGCATAGACTGTAGCCCCTGATGCTCTGTTTGGCGTTCACAAAGAAAAACCGAATAGAGGATCTAATAATATTCGCAGGAGTTTAGCATAATTATGTCGATATGCGTATGTAGGCTTCGCTGTTGGCCTCTGCCGCACTTACTGCGGAGGTTGACACGCTGAAGCAGAACCTCGAGCGGTCCGAGCAAGAGCTCGGCGTTGCCAAGAAGAAGCTCGAGGAAAAAGAAGGTAAGTAATACCTTGTGGAGTATATGTATATAAAAAGATGCAGTTGCAAAAAATGATAGGATCGTTATTGATGTGCTAGGGGCCGCGACCGAGGTGGCGACCCTGAAGCGAGCACTTTCCGAGGCCGAAGATAAAGCGGCCACGGAGTGCAGCGAGTTGGGGAAGCAAGAGGCGCGGGTTGCCGAGGTGCAGCAAGAGCTCCAGGATCTCATGAAAAAGCATGAGAGTTTGGAGCTTGAGCCGAAGACTCGCGAGTCTGAGCTTGCTGCGGCCCTCGAGAGCACCAAGTCTGCCCAGGCCGAAGCCCAAAAAGCCCTCCAGGAAATTGAGGCGACAAAGAAGATAGCAGCGGGTAAGGCCTTCAATATGCAAAGCAAGCATGTGAAAGTGAATTACTTGTTACTTACCCGAGTCCGGAGCTCTCCAGGAGCATTCGTAGATTTGCCCCGCAACGTGTCCGATGCCGCCACCTACTACCGGGCCGAGGAAGGGAGCTCGACGGAGAAGGTGTTCTGGTCTCAGTATGCTGAGACTGGACACCCGGTGCCCTTGAGCGACCAGCTGAAGCAACTAGTCGAGCTCCATAAGGTGGCCGAACAGGCCATGAAGGGTCTCATAGTCCGGCTGTGGCCTGGAGAGGCCATGCCTGGGAGCTACTTCAGGCTGGTGAGGCGGCTGGTGGATGCCTATCCACGGCTTGAAGTCATCAAGCGCTCCGTCTGCATCGAGGGTGCCCGTAAAGCGCTTGCCCGTGCTAAAGTGCACTGGGGCAAGATGGATGCTGAGAAGCTTGTGAAGGACGGGCTACCGCAGGGCAAGGAGCATCGCCACCCCAAGATGTATTACGAGGGCATCCTGAAGGGTGCCCGCCTTGTGGCGGATGAATGTTCCAAGGATGTAATATTTGAGTAAACTTGTTCGTTTGATCATGTGCGCTGAAAACTTGTTCATATGCGCTATGCAACTCTTGTTTTAATTTAAAATATTACCTTCTATGCGGCCGTTTATTAAACCTGAGAGATGGCGAGTCGTCGGCTTCTGCCCCCATGCCATGAGTGTTGGGGTGTTCGGGATAAAATCTGAGCACTCTTTTTCCCATTCTTGGGTCCTTCGAGGGAGGTGCTCAGCATGACGAACGAGGCAATCGGACTATAGTGCATTATCACTCTCACTTAGCCAGAGAATTCTATAATTTTAAATTTCGGCGAAGCCCCTAGTGTTCGGAAGACCGAATTCGGGGCACTATACACGCCTTAGGCCGGACAAAGCCGGCTCCTCGCTCTAAGCGGCATAAGTCTTTAAGGACTCGGAACCTCTCGAACAGCGACCAGCTCTCGCCCTATCATGACAGTCAGTTTTAGCTTTCTCTACTGAGGTGCTTAGCCCAGCTAAACCGGGGCACAATCGCAGTAGTTCTCCCAGCGCTACCTTAGCCGATATAGCGGAACGTAAGGTACCAAAACATGGGAGCCGGGCAAACCCAACTATTGACCAAAGACATGATTCAGAGCTGATGCATATAATGCTATAAGTTCGGAGGGCCGCACTTGTGAAAGTGTTCGGACTTCTCACGCCGTATTATGGGGTGCTTGAGCCCCTGGCGTATTGATCGTACCAAAGTGTACGGGTGCTAAATGTCACGAATGAACATACATACATAAAAGATAAAGGAATAGAGAATGCAATAATAGACTGGAGCTATGCATTTTTATTTCGAAAAGGTGCATTAAAGCAGAACGATACAAATGGTGCAATAGGCAAGAGATGGGACTATCTGACATGTCCCCTCCAGGGGCGAGCTGCGGAAAGGTATTTAAAGCAGGTATTTTGCTCGTTATAGAGACCACCTGGGAATTCCATAATGCGATGTAGCTTTCTGCCTCCCTGGGTGTTGTATTGTGTGTTCGGCAATTGTACTGCCGAGCAAGTCTTCCAGAGAGTAAGGTCCTGAAAGTAAGAAAAATGATAGAATCGGCAGCCCCTAGTGCGGTTGAGCCGTGTATTGGGGCGTGCCGTGGTCATGCCCCTCCCCCTGTGCCCATGGTATTGTCAGAGCGTAGTTATGTACGCGTAGCACGGATTTCGCCGTTTTGCTAGGGCTGGGGTTCGGGCCGCATTGCTACGCTTGCTCGGCATGTGCCAGGCGATCTTGTTGTAAGTTACTCCGAGCACGCTTGACGGTGTCCGGACGTTTTATTGTCGGACTGGATAATTGCCTTGAGAGGTTGCTTTGTACTTCTGCTACAAGGGCCGCCGTATGCTCCTCTGTTCGGAGAGAGCGTTCGGTGTTTCCATTGACCGTAATGACTCCTCGAGGTCCTGGCATCTTGAGCTTGAGGTATGCGTAGTGCGGCACCGTATTGAACTTTGCAAATGCGGTTTGCCCGAGCAGTGCATGATAGCCACTGCGGAACGGGACTATATCGAAGATTAACTCCTCGCTGCGGAAATTATCCGGGGATCCGAAGACCACTTCAAGTGTGATTGAGCCCGTGCAATGGGCCTCTACACCTGGTATGACACCCTTAAAGGTCATCTTTGTGGGTTTGATCCTCGAGGGATCTATGCCCATTTTGCGCACTGTGTCCTGATAAAGCAGGTTCAGGCTGCTGCCGCCGTCCATAAGGACTCGAGTGAGGTGAAATCCGTCAATGATTGGGTCTAGAACCAATGCGGCGAATCCGCCATGGCGGATGCTAGTGGGGTGGTCCCTTCGATCGAAAGTGATCGGGCAGGAGGACCACGGGTTGAACTTTGGGGCGACTGGCTCCAACGCGTATACGTCCCTTAGCGCACGCTTCCGTTCCCTTTTGGGGATGTGGGTTGCGTATATCATGTTCACCGTCCGCACTTGTGGGGGGAAGCCCTTCTGTCCAATATTGTTCGGCGGCCGGGGCTCCTCGTCGTCGTCGCTATGTAGCCCCTTGTCTCTGTTTTCGGCATTTAACTTGCCGGCCTGCTTGAACACCCAACAATCCATGTTGGTGTGATTGGCTGGTTTTTTGGGGGTGCCATGTATCTGGCACGAGCGATCGAGTATACGGTCCAAACTAGACGGGCCAGAGTGTTTCTTTTGAATGGCTTTTTCCGCTGACCGGGTTTGGAGCCTCTGAATCCGGCATTAACTGTCGTATTTTCAGCATTGTCGCTGTTAATGCGGCGCTTGTGCTTGTTGCGACGCGACCTGCCATTGCTGTCCTTGGTATCCGAATTACCAGGGCTCTTGGTCATGTTATTGCTACGAGCCAGCCAGCTGTCTTCTCCCGTGCAAAAGCGGGTCATTAGTGTCGTGAGGGCTGCCATAGATTTCGGCTTTTCCTGTCCAAGGTGCCGGGCAAGCCACTCGTCACGGATGTTATGCTTGAAGGCTGCTAGGGCCTCTGCGTCCAGACAGTCGACGATTTGATTTTTCTTGGTTAGGAACCGTGTCCAGAATTGTCTGGCAGATTCTTCTGGCTGCTGAATTATGTGTCTCAAGTCATCCAGGACTCCCTCAGTGAGCCTCCCATCCTCGGACGACGCGTCTGCTCCGGATCTAGGGCCAGAGCGGTTACAGGCGCTATCTCCTGGGTATGGTCCGATGACAAATTTAAGTCGTGTTCATCGTGCTGACAGGGAACGGCTGCCGTGGTCTCGAATCCGTCGAAGATCAAGTCTCCGCGGATATCCGCGACGTAGTTCAATCTTCCAAATCTGACTTGATGGTCAGGGGCGTAGCTGTCGATCTGCTCTAGATGGCCAAGGGAGTTGGCCCGCAGTGCGAAGTCGCCGAATACGAAGATCTGTCCAGGGAGGAAGATCTCTCCCTGGCTCCCTGCATAACATTGTTGTACATGATTGACGGGGCCATCGAACCTCTTGACGACGACACAGCGGAACTCTCAATGAAAGCACCAATGTCGGTGTCAAAACCGGCGGATCTCGGGTAGGGGGTCCCGAACTGTGCGTCTAAGGTCGATGGTAACAGGAGACGGGGGACACGATATTTACCCAGGTTCGGGCCCTCTCTATGGAGGTAATACCCTACTTCCTGCTTGATTGATCTTGATGAATATGAGTATTACAAGAGTTGATCTACCTCGAGATCGTAATGGCTAAAACCCTAGAAGTCTAGCCTGCATGACTATGATTATTCTCCTCCCCTGCGGACTAATCCCTCCGGTTTATATAGACACCGGAGGGAACTAGGGTTTGTACAAAGTCGGTTACAGAGAAAGGGATCTTCATATCAGGGCGCCAAGCTTGCCTTTCACGCCAAGGAGAGTCCCATCCGGACACGTGAGAGAGATTTTGGTCTTGTATCTTCACAGCCCATCAGTCCGGCCCACGTACCATAGTCCGGACGCCCGAGGACCCCTGATCCAGGACTCCCTCAGTTGTGACACTGAATTTGTGGCCGACAGTGGGTCTCCAATGCTGGCGAGGGTGGCCAGAGGTGCGGCAGGGGTGGGGCTTTCCATCCTGCCGATCATTGGGGCCGGGACGACCCGCAACGTCGGGGTTGGGCGGAAAAGCTCCGCGCAAGTGGGAGGCAACGCAATACGGTTGCGGTTGGACTAAAATCGAGGCAACCCGATAGGTTTTAGGCGGAAAAGTCATTTTCAGGAATGGGATTGCTAAGTCAAAGTCGATTGAGACTTAACCAAGTCTTAGTCGATGCTATATTCATAGGATCTTATGTTGAGATCTGTGCAATTTTTTTTTCTTTCTATACTTGATTAAATGTCACCCGACTGAGATCTAGACACACCCTTTCAGGAAAATAAATTGGGATATGCTAGATAGGGCTTAATCCCCTTAATAGTTTTTCCCCTCTTGCTTAACACGCATCTCTCGCCGACTTGTGGATCCGGCCACAGCCTGCCTTTCGAAGCAAAATTGCCACCTTTTTCTCCTCCCAAAGCAACCAGTCACACATCCGAAGTCAAAAGTAGCGCGCCTCAAAGCTTCACTTGTACTCCCCGGATTAAATTGTCAGCCACCGTTTTGACATGCATGTCAGATGCAGATGCATAATGAACTGAAGCAGCACGTACACCGGGTGGCAGTTTCCGGCTGCGATAATGCGGAAACAGCGTAGCGTAGCAAGGGGAGCATCGCCAATCTCGAGGAACACTACTAGACTGCTAGAGCTGGTTGTTGCGATCTCCAGACCGCGAGTGCGCAGCAAGTGTGGTCATGCACGGGGCAAAGCACCGGATTACCACCACCTCGCAGCAGCAACAGCTCGGCGCGGCGATGGGCGGCGGCGTGGACAGCCACGGGCACCGACCGGCGCGGCCGGCGATTCGGCACGCCAAGCTGAAGATGCTCTTCGTCGTCATCGCCACCAACCTCGTCTCGGTGTACCTCTTCTCCGGCGCGTCGCTGTCTCTCAACATGCCCGCCTCCGCGCCGAGCATCCACCTCTGGGACTCCACGGCGCTCCTCCGGGACCTCAACGCCACCCGCGACGCGCTCTCGCTAGCTCGCGCGGAGCTGGCCTTCCTCCGGGGGCAGTGCGGGACGTCTTCGCTCCTCCTCGAGTCCGTGCTCGCCAAGCTCGGCGCCGTCCACGGCGATACGCCGGCGGTCCAGGACTTCAATGGCTGGCCCGAGGAGCCCACGGGCGAGCTCAAGATGGCCATCGAGCCCCACCGGCTCCCCCTCGGCTACTCTGTCAACTTCGGCACCGACGAGCTGTTCCCGGGCCTCGGCTTCGCGTGCCGCAACTTCCAGGAGGAGCTCACGCAGTACATGACGTACAACGCGAGCGCCGAGTGCCCCGATGACGAGGCCCTCGCACTGCAGCTCATGCTCAAGGGGTGCGAGCCGCTGCCGCGCCGGCGCTGCCGGCCGCGATCCCCGGCGAAGTACGTCCAGCCGAAGCCGCTCCCGGCGAGCCTCTGGTCAATCCCGGCCGACACGACCGTGAACTGGTCCCCGTACACGTGCAAGAACTACACCTGCCTCGTGGAGCGCGCGCACAGCAGGGGCGGTTCGTACGACTGCAAGGACTGCTTCGACCTAGCGGGCAAGGAGCGGCGGCGGTGGCTGACCGACAATGGCGGCCCCGGGTTCAGCATCGACGGCGTGCTGGGGTCCAGGCCGCCTGGCACGGTGCGCATCGGCCTGGACATCGGCGGCGGGACCGGCACCTTCGCGGCGCGGATGCGCGAGCGCAACGTGACCGTGGTGACCACGACTCTGGACTTGGATGCGCCCTTCAACCGGTTCGTGGCGTCGCGCGGGCTGGTGCCGCTGCATATCAGCCTCGTGCAGAGGCTTCCATTCGCCGACGGCGTGCTGGACATCGTGCACTCCATGCACGTGCTCACCAACTCGGTGCCCGCCGCCGTGCTCGAGTTCGCGTTCTTCGACATCTACCGGGTGCTCCGGCCCGGCGGCGTCTTCTGGCTCGACCACTTCTTCTGCCTCGGCCCGCAGCTCAACGCCACGTACGTGCCAATCCTCGACCGCGTCGGCTTCCGGCGGCTCCGGTGGAAGGCCAGCCGGAAGCTTGATCTGGGCGCGGAGAGGAATGAGTGGTACGTCTCGGCGTTGCTCGAGAAGCCCATGACATGATCGCGCCTTGTGTGTCACGTTGGTAATTTGTTTCTTGACCGCCTGTTGTGAAACATGGTTAAGATAATTACGTGTGAGCATATAGATTGTGGCAAGTTTTACATGGTTTCTAAAAGATTCAGACAAATAATCTAGTGCAATTGTTGAATAATAACACTTCCTGCTACGTAGCACGGGTAGCAGCGTAATTCATGTCAGACGTTATTACCAGGAGAACTGCAACAGATGCAGCACATGTGAATGCATTCTTGTATCTATTGTCAGGGACAGATATACCGAAGTCTCACCAAATCAGTATAGAACTGTGTATAACATTTTTCTTTTTGAGGGAAGAACTGTGTAACATAGTACCTACCGGCTTCGCTGTGTGTTGTACTAGTAAGCAGCATCAGCTCTGTTTACTGAACAGCCAAAAAAGAAGCAGCTTGATTCGATCAAAAATCTGCCTCTACAAACGCTCGCTGTCAGATACCGAGCCCATGGCTGACGAATTCACATGATCAGCCACAACTCTGAAAGCAGAAGAGATCATACGACCCAAAACCATACAAGAACAGAGTAGCTACACAGGAATCACTGCCGACATAGGCGACAACTGACATGAAGCAACCACACAAGACAGTAACTGAAAGGGAATGCCATAACAGCATTTATAACTCCGACAAATAAAACTATGATAAATGTTAGGCTCAGTTTCGACACTGATGGAAATCCCAGAGATATAACAGCACAAGTTCAACATACCAACCAAAGCAAATGAGAGAACTAATGACATATGTTTGGACAGGCTAGTGTCGGTACATCCACCACATAAAAACAACAAATTGTCCAGTTCCTGAGCAAGATGGATTTTTCTATGATCCAACATAACGACCAACATGCAAAATCAAATGCCAATATGCAGGATTACATGTCTTGAAGGCAGTAAAGGATCTGAAAAGGCTGAAACCATACCAAACAGGCAAACTATCACATGCTTAGCAGCCTTCAAGCCATGATCTTGGCCGACCTCATGTAAAGACTGTCCACGACCTTCCCGACATTTGAAATGGTTTCCAGTGTAGCAGGGAAGATGGCCTCTGTCTTCTGATCCTCGAAGATGATGAGGCAACCAGCACCTTGATCCAGAGTACCAGCAAATTTCTTGTCTAGAATCATCTGCGACAGCTTCTTCTCAACATCATCAACCGCCAATTCAATCATCTGTGCAACATGCCCAATCTCCACTCTCGAGTAGGGCTCAATCAACCTGCACAGATTCTGCTCCAGGAGGGTATCATACAGAGAGGAAAGATGCCTGTGAACAATAGGGTCCTCCTCAAGCTGGGCTTTGAAATCACGGAGGGCAGTTTCAAAGTACTTGAGAGATCTTTTAGAGTAGGCATCAGCTACAGCTTTCATAGCATCAACATCCGGACCAACATATTTTAGGCTAGCCTTAGATGAGATTATTCCAGCAACATCATCAGCTTGGTTAACCATTATCTTGCACAAGAGCATGTACTTCAAGCTGAAGATAGCTCTTGGGTCATCCAGTGCATTGAAAGCTTCAAATGCTTCAAAGAAGTAGCTGTAAGCAGTTTTGTAATCCTTTTCTTCTGCGTGAAGGATTCCACTCTGCAGATCAATAGTGCCCTGCTGAGCTGGTGGAACATAGATGGCATTCGCCGCTGTCCTTGCAGCAGTCAACGAGGCTTTGGCCTTTGGCAGGTTTCTCAGAGAGAAGTGGAGTTTGCTCTCCAACAGGTCTATGTCCACAAGGAGCAACTTGTCATCAAGTCTCCTGACTTCCTTAATAAGACCAGTAAGGAGAGTCAGGGCTTCAGTGTACTCCTGATTCTCTAGCAGAAGTGCCGCTAACCTTGCCTCCACACGCTGCCTAAGGAACGTGCGCTTCTCTGCACGGGTCCATTCCACCATCTCTTTGCACAGCGAGATCTGGAGATCAGATGTTCCAGGAATCTTGGAAACAGCATCAATGATTCCACGGACAATTTTTGCAGTCTTGGCCTTGGGAATCAGTGAGAAAAACGGCCTGAGCTGGGTCAAAAGGTTTCGCAGCTCCTCAGCTCTGCTCTCTTCAGTGAGGTAATTTGTAAGGTTAGTAATTGCAAGTTCTTTTGTTCTCAGTGCATCTGCAGAAGAAGATGGGTCTTGAATCACACGGTAAAGGATCGAAATTGACTTCGAAGCATCCTTAGCCTCCTGAGCCATTGCAATTGACTCAGTAGTAGCAGGAAGGTATGATGACTCCATTGAAGAAGACATGGCCACACGCTGAACTGACAGTAAAGTAAACATACGTTACTTAGTTATTATATAAAATATTTAAGTAAATTAGAATTTTCTAGAACAAAGGTATGGGGATGTCAAAGTAACACAAGGAACTAGATAATGCGGAGTGCACGCATGAATTTCCTACACAATGCCTCCAACTAACAGAGGAAAAAAGGAAACATATCGGCATGCATGAATTTCCAATCAATACATATGCCTTCTTCTGAAAGCAAGGAAAATAAAGTTTAGCAATTATCTAAGATAGGTCTATCACTATCTGGAATATCTAAGCGGGCACATGATCTTGACATTTACAAATTCAGCCACATTACAACTGCACGTGGGGAAGACGCTCACCTTGCATCTCCATATAATAGTTCTAGTCAAAAGAAGCTACTACATGCAAAGCTCATTCACTTTTGTTTCAATTTAAGTTAGGTAATGTAACCATGTTCTTCAGATCTGCAGGGTAATTCCCAGAGTGCAACACTGGCCAGAATCAATCGTCTCTCAACAGTGTCCCAAGATCTAACTGGACAAAGAATCATCTGGGGTGTTAAGTTGGAATAAATCAAAATTGAGATGCTGCCCAATCCAGCATATCATGGTAAAACGAGTGGTACAGGTGCCTCTTATAACTCAGTAGAATTGAACCTAGGTCGTAACAAGAATTCCTAACCCTAATTACCATAACCAGAACCCTAAACCCTAATCTCAGAATAAACAGCCAAGACAGGGGAAAACCATGCTGCCCTTAGCGAGATCCAATATCTCTACTCTAACAAAGCACACAGGCTTGCAGTACACACCAGGTCGAGCCAGCAGCTGATCTCTGCGTAGTAGTACTAACAAAGACCACTCAGGCCGCAACAGTGAAATCCAGAACAAACTACCCACCAAAGCACAGATTTATTTATTTTTGCGTCAGATTGCTAAGGCGATGGGAAATCATACACTAAAACACTCGGAATAATCCAGGGAAGTTAGGGTTCGTTACCAACAGAAGGAAGCGATCCTAGCACGGATGGATCTGTCCAGTAGGGCGGAGGAGGACGACGACGAGTGGGAGAGGGGGGATTCCCTCGAGGTGGCGTGCCTCCGGGGACGGAGACCAGGAGGCGTGTTCCGGCCTTCCGGGGGAGAGCTCGGCGGTGTTGGCGTGAGAAATCTGAGGGAGACGAACGGGGAAGCCAGTCGAGCTAACGAAGGGAGAGGGTACGAGAGTAATCTTGGTATTTCCGGGAGTGTTTTCGCACAATTTGAGCGGGCCGAATCAGGTACAGCCTACAGGATTGTTGGGCTTACTAGTACCAAGGCCATGTAAGCTCAAAGGATTGCATCCAGGCGACTATTTAGAAGCCTACAATAGCGGGAGCTTTTTACTCAACAATAAATAAATAGCGGGAGCTATAGTAATGCTCAAAAATTAAAAATAGCGGGAGCTATATCCGAAAATTCAATTCGGTGTCCGGCCTCATCTATACCTAGTGAACAGTATCCTCTTAAAAAACTGATGAACAGAAAAAAAGCATAAAAAACTATTTTTTCTGTGATGCAAGATGCCCAAATGCATGATGTTCGTGCAAAATTTCGGGGTGTTTAAACATTCGAAGAGATTGTGGCAAAAAACACAAAATCAGGTGTGAACAATGTTGTTTCAATAAGTTTATCACACATCCAAAAATTGTCTTTTTGCCACGAGCTTCTCGAATGACCAAACTTCACCAAATTTTGCACGGACATCACGCACATAAGCATATTGCACCACACAAAAATTTGGATTTTTCTGTAATTTTTCCTATTTCATTTTTTTACTGTTGAACACATAGACTTATCTGAGCCCGGGCTCGCTTCACGCGAGATGGTAGCTTCTCTCGCCTGAAGCGCGGTGCGAGCGGGCTAGGCCATCACTGTAGCAGCGCATCTGCTTTTTTTTTGCTCTGGGTCTGTTTTTTGTTTGTTTTCACTGTTCTGGCTTTTTTTTTCTGTCTTGTGTTTTCTTTTGTCTTTCACCATCTCTAGGTCGTGTTTTGTGTTTTTTTTCTTTTCTTACAGGGTTTCTTTGGCTTTTTACTTCATCGATTTTCTTCCGTTTTTTCCTTTCTTCTTCTTTGTACCTTGTTTTTTCTCCTTTTTTTACAAGTTGGTTTATTTGTTTTTTTCTTGGTTTCTTCTTCGTCGCCATTCCTTTTGTTTCTTTGTCGGTTTTCATTGATATTTTCTTACTTTTTTTGGTTTTTTCCTTTGTTTTTTCTTGGTTTTCACTATTTCCCAAATATACACTCAACATTTGTTTTAAATACAAGTTCTGAACACTTATTTTAATGCATGTTCAACTTTTTTTAAATATACAGTGAACATTTTTTAATAGGAATACATTTTTTTCATACATAATGTACATTTTTTATATACATTAGAAGCATTATACGGTGAACATTTTTTAATAGGAACAAATATTTTTCACATACAATGTACATTTTTATATACATTAGAAACATACATACATACATACATACATACATACATATACATACATACATACATACATACATACACACACACATATATATATATATAGGAAAATGGGTTGGTACTCCTAGGAGTACGTACTCCTGCGCACGTGGTGCTCCTTCGTTCCCTCATGCTATCTAATTAGCTTCTATATTTACATAAAAAGAACTTTATCTTAAAAGACTCAACTGAATATGTGGTCATTGCTCCGATTTTCTTGGGATGTTTATGTGTCACTAAACCATCTTATCCATCTCTCCTCCCGTCTCATTGGCGTCCAGCGGCGGCGGCTCCCGCACGGATGGGGGACGACGTCGGCCTCCAAGAGAAGCTCTCCCAGCAGCGGCCGCTCGCATGAGGGCATGGCACCGGACCACCTTCCAGGAGGAGGAGCTCACTTGACGGCGATCTCCATGAAGCAGGCGGTGGCGTGGGCGCACTGCTGTAGTTGGGCGAGAAAAATGACTCCAACCATCCGATGATGAGAGCGTGGCGGCATATGGAAGATAGCCGGCGGCCGGCGGTGGTGTGGCCACATGATTCGTGAGTGCTGGCAGCTCGCTGGTGGTTCATTCAGGTTTGGAAAATGACTTTCTTTTCTTTGCAGATCTGGATGGTAGTGGATAAGAATTAAGTGCTCTGCTCTACTATGAAGCAAATTATTGGGAAAAGAAGATGAAGTCAAATTTACGCGTGTCTCAGGGATTTCAAAGCTACACCTCAACAACTCTCATCTCAAGTTTTATTTTATTTTAGTGAAGCCACCCGAAGAAAGCAATCACGGGAACGGAAAGTATATGGATCTGTATTTTATTAACTCAAACGTGTATAGATTCCCTTGCTTGTATGTAAAGACGTGTGATGACAATCCAATACTACTGACCTGATGGTTTTATATACTACTCCCTCCATTCCGAATTACTTGTCTTGGATTTGTCTAGATACGAATGTATCTAGCACTAAAATAAATCTAGATACATCCGTATCTAGACAAATCCAAGACAAGTAATTTAGAACGGAGGGAGTACTTGTTCAAGCAATCTATAGAATATAGTCCTCCATTGTGAGCATACACGTTCTCAGCGAAGAAACAAGTCGCACTTCTTAGTGCCTTCATGCAAAAATGAGGTATATACTTCCTACAAGATAATGTAGTCTATGCACTATAAAAAAAAGTATAAACGTCCTCACACGTGGTGTGGTATATACTTCATATACTCATTCATAGGAAAGTAGTATATACCATCAGCAGTACGTGGTATATACTTACCCATTTTTCTTTTACCAGGAGTAGTTTATAACCTCTTAGCAAAATGAAGTATATAGCTAGAAAAATGTAAAATGTGGTAAGTCTTACAAGTACTCCCTCCGTTCCCAAATACTTGTCTTTCTAGCCATCTCAAATGGTTACAACATACGGATGTATGTAGACATATTTTAGAGTGTAGGTTCATTCATTTTGCTTCGTATGTGGTCACTTGTTGAAATCTTTAGAAAGACAAGTATTTAGGAACGGAGAGAGTAGTATATACTCCCAGTCTAAACTTAATAGGTAGTATATGCACCATTTTAATCTTTCTGCCCTGGGCCATACTGGAAGGAAAGGCTGTACACTCTTTCGTTGCAAGTAGTATATAGTACATGGATGAATGTACAACATTTCCAATGGATACACTCATATCTCGGATGAACATACTCTATATTTTCGTTTAAAAAAAGAACATACTCTAAATTTTTATTATGGATGTACAAATATACTCATACTGCATAGCAGTATCCTCCAATTCTAATAAATAACTTCACTAAAGGAATATACGCGTACAGATGGACACATGTACTAGTACATTTCACATTCATGTTCACGTTTGGATGTGTATAGTAGCATATACTACCATGCAAAAAAAAAAGTAGCATGTACTACTTCGCATGAAAAAATACTTATGAAAGGTGTCTATACTAGTTCAAAAGCTGGCCCGTAACAGATACTTCCTAGATCGAACGGATAAGTAAAATAACGCATGCAGATTAGCATTTTTTTATCAGGCGGTTGCTTATTTGCTGCGGGGTATCCACCTCGCCTGCTTTTTTTTTTCAAATCATTAGGGATGGGAGTATGTACTCTTGGGAGTACAAAAGAGGAGTCCTATATATAACATTTTTTAAATACAGAATTGACTTTTTGAAATAAAGGTGAGGGAACCGAAAATGCGTCTCCGCCCTGGCACGAGACCGCCGGTCCTGATGGCAGATCCAATCTGGAGTCGGTCTCCGGCTGACACAGGCCATGCCTAGCGCGCCAACTGATGGTGCAGAAATCCGTCAATGCCCTTGGTAGGGTGGAAAGTGTATTTGGAAGTACCAGAGGAGAGTTCGCACACAGATTATACCCAGGTTTGAGGTAACACACTCCTCCTGTTTTGTTTTAAATTGATGTGAGAGTACCTCGTGAGACTATGTTACAAGCGGGTGATGATAATGACTACCGAGGTCTATCTCCAATGGAGTAGATCCCTCGAGCTATGTAACACCCCGATAATCATGCTACAGTAACTCCTGCTAATGACTGCCAAGTCATCACAATTAATTTGCTAATCATCACTTTGTCCCAAATCAATCTCAAATTTAAATTGCATGTCAAATTATTTCCTCAAATTTTAAAAGGTCAAAATGTTCGTTGGGTTGCAAATATTCTCTAAGTAATTAGCATATAAGAACCAACCTTTTATAAGATACATAAATGCCCTATAACAAATAAAACAGGGTCAAACCAGTAATTTAAAATGCTTTTTCCAAATTAAAAAAAATTCCAAAACCTTTAAGTAACTCTCAAACCTTTTTGTGGCAGCGTCTAATTTAGCAACACTATTTATGGACCAAGTTTCACATTTTATAATACTAGTTTGCTATTAAAAATAAAGTCCAAACATAAAGAATAAAAGTTATAGAAAATAAATAGAAAAGAAAAAGGGACAAAAGCCCCTGTGCTTTCGGCCTAGTCTACAGGCTGGCGTGGCCCATTTTGGGCGGCCTTCCCCTACCTCCACCAGCGATAGGGAAAGGCCGCCATGGCCACCGGCGCCGCACGCCACCTGGTGCCCCCTCTCCATGCCCTATTTAGGGCCCTTCTCGAAACCCTAGATCGAGCTCTCTCCCCCACACATCCCTAGCCCCTCTTGCTCGCTCCCGAGCACCTCCGAGCGGGCTCGTTGCTCCCACCTCGCCGTCGTTGATACATCTCCAACATATCTATAATTTTTTATTGTTCCATGCTATTGTTTTATCATTCTTGGATGTTTTATATTCATTTTATAGCAACTTTATATCATTTTTTGGGACTAACCTATTGACATAGTGTAGTGACCAGACCTCAAACAGTCTGATCTCTGTGCATCAGTGTCATCCCTGGATCGGTAATGCTGACACGCACAGTACTTGAGGATTTATAACAGAGTAGCAATCACACACTGATTACATCGAATGTCTCAAAAGAGAGCTTTTTACAATAAATATGGCTTAAAGCCATCTAATACGATAACAGCGGAAGGCTTGGAAGATAAAGTGAGTCCATCAACTCCAATGGCATCACTAAGTGAAAGACCATGACCTAAGACTCCTTACTCGTCGTCTGAAAAGTCTGCAACATGATACGTTGTAGCCCGAAAACGGGTCAGCACATGGAATATGCTGGCAATGTAACACAAGAGAGTAATGAACAGAATAAAGCTATCACTACATGCATATATGGCTGGTGGAGGCTGTATGGTTAATAAGTTTTGCGAAAAGCCATTTTTTTCTACAACAAAGGAATAAATTTTATTTAACTATCATGGTAGTTGTTAAACATTGAGAAGGTTTACCCAACTCAATCCCAATTAAGCATCATCATTAAACCCAATCAAATTATATTAAGAGTGATGAGATCCACATGCTAATCCAAGAACTAGATACTCAAGATGTCCATAACCGGGGACACAGCTAACCATGATTAGTTATACACTCTGCAGAGGTTTGCGCACTTTTCCCACAAGACTCGATCTCCTCCGTTAGATTTCTCGCACTACAAGTTGTTTGAGAAACGGATGACCGAGACACAGTCTTTCCGAAGAGGTCCCCTTAGCCGATAGATAGGCCTGTACACCTACAATCCCCTACATCTGCTAGCCCATCATGGAAAGGTTTCCCACAACTTACTCAACTATGCCAGAGCCCATAATGGCATGTGGCTGCACACGGAAGTTTCTAGCATGAATAATCTTATGATCCCTTTGAGCCTGGGTGGCAGTCCATAGGAGAATCACATGGTACCCCGGGATTTCCAAAAATACAGACAACACTGGGTTCCCTAGGTGCCTCAATCCACCCAGATGTGTATTAAAGTTGCCACCTTAAGTTAACCATTAATTAACAATACTCACATCTGTCATGGATACACTCAAACCCAAACCATGTCTACGAGCATAGCATAGCAATATAAGCAACGTAGAAGTAACTCCCAAAGGTTTGATAATAAGCAAGTGAATAGGTACTACCTTATCTACTTCCCAAACCCATAATTTAAATCAGATCCTAACCATGCCATTGTTTGAGGATTGATCTAATGCAATAAAACTGGGTAGTAAAGAGGTATGATCAAAGTATTACTTGCCTTGATGACGATCCGTGAAACCTAGAGACTCGTAGTAGCACTCTTCGCACTCCAGGCACTCTATTGCAAACAAACAAGCATACAATAAGCAATCAAGCAATGCTGCACGGGTAAAACTCAAATAAGAAGATCTAACCAGAAAGTTCAACTTAAGAACTCCGCTTTGCAAAAAGAATCAAATCAAACGAAGCAACAAAACTCAAACTACGAAAGAAACAAGCTTTGATTACTAATCTGGACTAAAGTCAAATTTTACAGTAGCAAAAACTTGTTTAAGTTGATTAAACAGAAAGAGGGCTTCGAGACGAAACTCTAGGCGCTTGAATCGCTTGATTTCGATGAACGAGCGAAAATATAGACTAAAACGAAAATCAGATCAGAAATCGCGATCGAAAATAATCACAGAAAATCCGAGAAAAAGAAAAACTGACGAACAGACTAACGAACGAACCTTCGCTGTCTGCGGCTAAACGGTGAAAACCATTCCTTAAAACGAACGAACGGGCGTTCGCTAAATAACTAAACCGAAAAAAAAGATCTAAAATAAAAAACGGAAACTAGGGTTTCGAAAAAAAAACCGATCGGTTTTCTAAACCGAGGCGGCGGTGGCTACCTCCGGCGAGGTCCGGCGAAACGGCAGCGGCGGCGGGCGGCTCCTCGGGCGGGGTCGGGCGGCAGAACGGGCGACGGTGGCGCGGGCGGTTCGGGCGGCGGCGCTAGGGGGCGTCGCAGTCGGTGCGGCGGCGGTGGCGCGGCGAGTCTCCAGCGGCGGTGGCAGAATCAGGCGGCGGCTAGGGTTTCGGGCGCGGGGGCTGGCGGCTCGGGCCTCCGCGGCTTTAAAGGGCCGACCGGGCTAGTGTCCACGTCGGACACGGCCCGGTTAGGTCAGTTTGCCTTTTTTTAAAATTATTCCGTGCAGAAAAACAAAGAAAAGAAATACTAAACCGACTCCAAAAATCCTGAAATAAATTTTCCCCGTCCTCTAAAAATCTATCGGACAAGCTGAACATTTATTTGGGACTATAATGCAATTTTGAAAAATGCGTGTTTTTCCTAATTCAAATAAAATAGCGATAAAACTCCGAATAAAATTCTTATTTGATTTTAATTTTAAATCTCCAATATTTCTTTATTTTGAGGAAGTCATTTTATCCTCTCTCATTTATTTTCTGAAAAGAAATGTTTGAAGAGAAAATAATTAAAATCAAACGATCCTCTTTTCAAAATTTGAGAAAACTCAAATATGAAAATAACGAAATTCCCAACTCTCTCCGTGGGTCCTTGAGTTGCGTAGAATTTATAGGATCAAACCTAAATGCAATAAAATATGATATGCAATGATGATCTAATGCATAACATCCCAAATTAAAAATTTGGGATGTTACACATAGTGCCTAGTGCCAGTTGCTGTTTTTTGCTTGTTTTTTACTTCGAAGAATATCAGTACCAAGCGGAGTCCAAATGCAGCGAAACTTTTTGGAGATTTTTTCTGGACCAGAAGACACCTTGTGGGCCAAGAAAGTACCAGAGGGGAGGCTCGTGGGGAGCACAACCCACCAGGGCATGCCCAGGAGCCCAGGCGCACACAGGGGGTTGTGCCCCCACGTAGCACCCTACACCGCCTCTCCGCCCTATAAATTCTCAAATATTCCAGAAACCCTAGGGGAGTCGACAAAACACAATTCTAGCCGCCGTAAGTTCCAAAACAACGAGATCAAATCTAACACCATCACGGAGGGGTTCATCATCCTCATTGGTGCCTCTCCGATGATGCGTGAGTAGTCCACCATGGACCTAAGGGTACGTAGGCAGTAGGTAGATTGCTTCCTCTATCTCTCTTTTGATTCTCAATACAATGGTCTCTTGGAGATATATTTGATGTAACTCTTTTTGCGATGTGTTTGTTGGGATCCGATGAACTTTGAGTTTATGATCAGATCTATATCCATGAATATTATTTGAGTCTTCTTTGATCCCTTATATGCATGATTATTTATATCCTCGTATTTCTTCTTCGAATCTTTGGTTTAGTTAGGCCAACTAGATCGATTTTTCTTGCCATGGGAAGAGGTGCTTTGTGATGGCTTCGATCTTGCGGTGTTCTTTCCCAGTGACAGAAGGGGCAGCAAGACACACATGTATAGTTGCTATTAAGCATAACAAGATGGGAGATGGGGGCTATTTCTACATGAATAGATCTCGTCTACATCATGTCATTGTTCTTATTGCATTACTTCGTTTCTCCATGAACTTAATACACTAGATGCATGTTGGATAGCGGTCGATGTGTGTAGTAATAGTAGTAGATGCAGGTAGGAGTCGGTCTACTAATCTTGGACATGATGCCTATATATTGATCATTGCCTTGGATATCGTCATAATTATTCGATCTACTATCAATTCCCCAACAATAATTTGTTTACCCACCGTGTGCTATTCGAGAGAAACCACTAGTGAAATCTACGCCCCCGGGTGTATTCTTTATCATATTTGCTTTGAGATCTATTTTATTCGCTTTTGTTTTCAGATCTATTATTCAAAAAACTCAAAAATACCTTGCTGCACTTTTTTATTACTTATTTTATTTCGTGTTTTATCGAGAGCTATTTATGCAATCTATCACAATTATTTTCCCGTCAACTTGCCAATTTTTGGCGCCGTTACCTAGGAGGGATTGACATCTCCTCTTACGCGTTGGGTTGCAAGGATTTGTTCTTTGTGTGCAGGTACCGTTTACATAGTGTTGCTTGGTTCTCCTACTGGATTGATACCTTGGTTTCATAACTGAGGGATATACCTACCGTAGCTATACTGCATCATCCCTTCCTCTTTGGGGAAATACCGACGCAGTTTCAAGCGACATCAAAAGGAATTTCTGGCGCCGTTGCCGGGGAGACATCATTAACATCTATCACTTACTTAATCACAAATCTCATCTCCTTGCAATTTACATTATTTTCCATTTGCCTTTTGTTTTCATCTCCCCCACTTCTAAAACGTTTTTGCGAAAAGCAAAAAAATATTTGCCTTCTTATTTGCCTTCTTTTTCGTTTGCCTTTTTCTCGTTCGATCTTTCGTTTGCCTATTTCTTGTTTGCCTCTTTGCTTGTGTGGCCATGTGTCTTCTATTTTCTTGCATCTTTGCTTGCTAAAATCTATCGATATGGATCCTCATCCACTTGCTAATGTTTTTAAAAGATAACCAATTGATAGTGAATTGTGTTCACTAGAATATCTTTATGAAGTTTTGCTTGAGATTCATGAATCTGAAAATTGTGATGAAGTGTTAAACAAAGAAATTTATAAATTGATTCATGATAGCTCCTTGAATGAAAAGCATGATTGCAATGATGTTATTATAAACTCTATAATGTCAATTGTGTTAGTGATATGCAAAACCCCAAGCTTGGGGATGCTTGTTTTGTTATGTCCACTACATATTGCAATGATCATGATTGAGGTGATAATGATTCTTATGATCTTGAAAATTTATTTAAGCTTCATCATGAATATGATTGCGATAATATTGAAAGTGGATTCGGAGGAGTGTCAACTCTAGTTAAAAATGATCCCACATATTTGGAGAGTGTTCATTATTGTGAATTTTTGATAAAAGTGAGTTTGGAGAGGTCATGACTTTAGATGATGTTAATCCCACTATTTTGGAAGATTATAAAACTTTTATGCATGTGTATCATGAAGAGAAAATTTTATATGATAGCTATATTGTTGAATTTGATTATGATCCTACATGTAATTATTATGAGAGAGCAAAATATGGTTGTAGAAATTTTCATGTTACTAAACTACCTCTCGTTATGTTGAGATTGCTATTGTTTCTTTCTTCTTCCTTGCATATGCTAGTTTTCGCTTGTCTTGATAATTTGTTTGCTTATGAAATGGCTAAGCATAGGAAGTATGTTAGACTTAAATTGCTTTTCATATGCTACATGATGCTCTCTTCGTGTTTCAATTGTTATCTTTCATGTGAGCATCATTAAAATTATGAATGCCTAGCTAGGGGCATAAAACGATAGCGCTTGTTGGGAGGAAACCCAATGAATAAATTTTATTTTTGCCTTTTTTCTTTCTGTTCTTGAGTGATTGCACAAATATACTACTGTTATGATTGTGTTTTTATGTTTTAATTAGTGTTTGTGCCAAGTAAAGCCTTTGGGATCATGTTTGGTGATAGTTGATTTGATCTTGTTGAAAAACATAAACTTTTGCGCCCAGTATCAGAATTGTTAATAATCACAGAAGCGCGATATAAATTCTGGATTTTTTACACAAGATTGATATACAAATTGCCTATGTTTTCCTAAGTTTTCAGAATTTTTGGTGTTACAGAAGTATGGACAAAGCCAGATTACTACAGACTGTTCTGTTTTTGACAATTCTGTTTTCGTTGCACTGTGTGTTTATCTTGATGAATCTATGGATTGTATCGGGGGAGTATAAGCCATGGTAAAGTTGGAATACAATAGGTATAATGGAATAACAAAAGATGACTGAGTTTGCAATAGTACTTATAGTAGTGATTTGCTTTATTATACTAACGGATCTCACGAAGGTTTTGTTAAGTTTTGTGTGATTCAAGTTTTCAAGTTTTGGGTGAGATAACGATGGATTAAGAAATAAGGAGTGAAAAGATCCTAAGCTTGGGTATGTCCCATGGCACCTCAAGATAATATTCAAGGATAACCAAGCAACTTAGCTTGGGGATGCCCCGGAAGGCATCCCCTCTTTCTTCTAACGACCATCGATATTTTAGTTGGATCTATATTTTTATTCATCACATATTATGAGTTTTTCTTGGAGCGTCTTGTATTATACGAGTCTTTGCTTGTTTTGCTTTTTAGTTTGTCACAAGTATCCTTGCTGGACACACCTATTTGAGAGAGCCAAAATTATGCTATGATTTGTTAGAATTGCTCTTTATGCTTCACTTAAATTTTTTGAGCTATGGAATTGCTCTAGTGCTTCACTTATATCTTTTTGAACATGATGTGCTTTAATATTTTTGAATAAATGCTCTCATGCTTCACTTAGATCCATTTGAGAGTTAGTAAATTTTTGAAGAAACTCTCTCATGCCTCACTTATATTATTTTGAGAGACAGAAATTTTTATGCTCATGTTCTTCACTTAAATTTGTTTGAGCTATTCAAAAGCAATTGCAATATATGAACTCAGTCCCAAAGTGATAGATATTCAAGAGGGATATAATAAAAAATTTCATGAAGATCATTGGACAAAATAAACTTGATTCTTTGTAATAGTTTTGAGATATGAAGATAGTAATATATGAGTCATGTTGGTGAGTAATTATGCTTCAGTAAGAATATCGGTGTTAAGGTTTTTGATTCCGTATGCAAGTACGAAAGCCAATAGCTATGCAATGAAATTACATCCTACTTATGGTGCATTATTCGGTGTTAGTTATGCTTAATGCTCACTTATGTGATTTTTCGTTTCTTGGTTGGTTGCTTGTCAATCTATTTGCTAGCCTCCACTTGTACTAAGTAGAAATACTACTTGTGCATCCAAAATCTTTAAACCCAGTTTTTCCATATAAGTCCACCATACCTACCTATATGCAGTATTTCTGTGCCATTCGAAGCAAGTTTGTATGTGCCATCTCTAATTTTCAAAATGAATTTCCTTTTTGTGTGCTCGTACCGCTCATGAAGCGGTAGGGGTGGCCAATATTTTCCATGCTAGATGTGTTATTTTGAAGATGAGTGTTTATTTAGTTGTCATTGCACGAGAGTATGGCGGTAATAGGGATGCCCAGTCCCAAAATGAAAAAGAAATTTACTTTATGTTGTCAAATAATAAATTCCTTGGAAAGTGTTGGTATCAAGGCACCCGTGGATACGGTTAGCCATGGATTGTGAAAGAATGATGGAAAAAGGAATAGACTTGATTTTATGTTTGAGAACCTCCTATGATATATCTAGCATGGAAAGTGTTGGGAATTACTCGGTCGTTTTCATTGATGGGAAAAGTATGCCTCTCAAATTTTTTATCTCTCAATTTAAGCTTTGAGCTCTGGCACCTCTACAAATCTCTACTTCCCTCTACGATGGGCCTATCTATTTACTTTATGTAATTTTTATTTTTATTTGAGTCTCCATCTTCTCTTATAAAGCACCAACTAGCGAGCATTATGATCATACTTGAGCATTGGATGTAGCTAATATGCGAGTGTGTTTCATGAATGGATCAATGGTTGAGCATGATACTAGGATAACTTTCTTTAGTGTTTGATATTCCGAAAGACATGGTTGCTTGTTGATATGCTTGAGTATTGAAATTTTCATGTCAAAACTAGACTATTTCTTTGAACCATATAAAAGTCCAAATGTCCATGCTACAAAAGAAAAGAATATGTGATGAACATGATAGGAAACATTCCACATAAAAATTCTGTTTTTATCATTTACCTACTCAAGTACGAGCATGAATTAAGCTTGGGGATGCTGATATGTCTCCAACGTATCTATAATTTTTTATTGTTCCATGCTGTTATATTATAATTCTTGGATGTTTTATATTCATTTTATAGCAACTTTATATCATTCTTGGGACTAACCTATTGACATAGTGCCCTAGTGCCAGTTGCTGTTTTTTTTCTTGTTTTTTACTTCGCAGAATATCAGTACCAAAGGGAGTGCAAACACAGCAAAATTTTTTTGGAGATTTTTTCTGGACCAGAAGACACCTTGTGGGCTAAGAAAGTACAAGAGGGGAGGCCCGTCGGGAGCACAACCCACCAGGGCGCGCCCAGGGTGGTTGTGCCAAAATGTTCGTTGGGTTGCAAATATTCTCTGAGTAATTAGCATATAAGAACCAACTTTTATAAGATATTTAAATGCCCTAAAATAATTAAAACAGGGTCAAAGCTGTAACTTAAAATGCTTTTTCCAAATTAAAAAAATTCCAAAACCTTTAAGTAACTCCCAAACCTTTTTGTGGCAGTGTCTAATTCAGCAACACTATTTATGGACCAAGTTTCACATTTTATAACACTAATTTGCTATTAAAAATAAATTCAAAATAGAAAGAATAAAAGTTATAGAAAAGAAAAAGGGACAAAAGCCCCTGTGCTTCCGGCCCAGTCTACAGGCTGGCGTGGCCCATTTTGGGCGGCCTTCCCTTACCTCCCACCAGCGACAGGGAAAGGCCACCATGGCCACCGGCGCCGCGGGCCACCCGGCGCCCCCTTCCCCTGACCTATTTAGGGCCCTTCTCGAAACCCTAGATCGAGCTCTCCCCACCCACATCCCTAGCCCCTCTTGCTTGCTATCGAGCACCTCTGAGCGGGCTCGTCGCTCCCACCTCGCCGTCGTTGATACGTCTCCAACATATCTATAATTTTTTATTGTTCCATGCTGTTATATTATCATTCTTGGATGTTTATATTCATTTTATAGCAACTTTATATCATTTTTTGGGACTAACCTATTGACATAGTGCCCAATGCCAGTTGCTATTTTTTGCTTGTTTTTTTACTTCGTAGAATATCAGTACCAAACAGAGTCCAAATGCAGCAAAACTTTTTGGAGATTTTTTTTGGACCAGAAGACACCTTGTGGGCCAAGAAAGTATCAGAGGGGAGGCATGTGGGGAGCACAACCCACCAGGGCGCGCCCAGGAGGCCAGCGCACACAGGCGGGTTGTGCCCCTCACGTAGCCCCCCTACACCGCCTCTTCGCCCTATAAATTCCCAAATATTCCAGAAACCCTAGGGTAGTCTACAAAACATAATTCCAGCCGCTGCAAGTTTCAGAACCACGAGATCCAATCTAACACCATCACTGAGGGGTTCACCATCCTCATTGGTGCCTCTCCGATGATGTGTGATGTAAGTGCATCTAGTGCCCTTAGTGATTTTGGTGTATTGAAGACTTATAGGTTAAGGATCTAATGTGTTTATGAGTGTACACAGGTCTATAAGTCTATGAGGAGTTTGATATTTACAGAGAAAGTCGACCCCTAAAAATGAAGTTCTTCGACTGAAGTCTTTGGTATTCTGAAGACTTTGAAAGTGAAGAAATTGGTGTGACCTTCAAGACTTGGTATTCATTCGAGGAACATGAAGCGTGAAGACTCTTGTTTTCGTAGTTTCATTTTCTCTTTCTTGAGTCATAGGAAACACCATACTGTTAAAGGGGGTCGAGGAAATACTAAGGAAAAATTTCCATGTGATGCTCAACTCAAAATCATATACCTACCAATCCCTTCGAGTGAAGCCATTAGAAATCTCATACAACCCAGTCAATTTCTTCAGTGACAGAGACGCAGTTCTTCTGGTCGCTGAGAAATTTGTCCTGACTGAGGAGTTAGGAATTCGCCAGTGCGGATTGCCTACACAGTGAGGAACATGATAGCCCTGAGGAATTTGTACCTCAAATTTCCGTCCGTTGCTGTGCTGCGCGCTAGCTGTCCCAAAATATCTTATCCGCCTAACGGTCATATCATTGAAGGGCATTTATGTCTTATCATGTCGGGCTGCTCCCTAGGCTATAAATAGCCGCCCCTACAACCACTTGTTGGTTGGCTGCTCCGCGAGAAACTGACACTTGTCATTTGAGAGCATCCCATCCTCCGAGGACTTTGAGCGAAAATCATCAAGTGAGGAAAATCCAAAACCCAAACCCAAACACCTACAAACCCAAAGTGATTGAGCATCATTGAAGAGATTGATCCTGCATGGATCCGATGCTTGTTACCTTTGAATACTGTGCTTCTTCCAGACGGTTAGGAGTCATGATCTAGAGCATCCAAGAGGAATTGTGGATCGCCGAGTGACCGAGTTTGTGAAGGTTCGGAAGTCACCTGAAGACTTACCACAAGTGATTGGACGAGGTCTGTGTGACCTTAGCTCAAGGAGAATACGGTGAGGACTTGGTGTCCCGAGCTGCGTGCTCAGGACTGGGTGTCCGGGACTGTGTGTCCTCGAGTTTAAATAATCAGCTGCTCCAACTAGATGTACAGCTGAGACAACAGTTGGAACTGGTCTACCAAATCATTGTCTTCACCAAGCCAACTGGTTCTATTTCCTCAACTCTGTCATTTCCTCAGTATTGTGTTGTTCTCTCGTCATATATGTGTTTGAAGACTTTGACTGAAGACTTTCTCAATTTCCTCAGTTCAATTTCTTCAGTCTGTTTGTCTTCATCCTGTGTTATCCTGTGACTACGCTTTCTGTACTCTGTGCTTGTTTTATGATGACTATGCTTGTCTTCTGTTATGTTTACTTCTGAGTACTTATTCCGCTGCAAGTAGTTCTTCACTAAGGAATTTCCTCACTAGCAAATTCCTCAGTGAAGAATTCATAAAAATCGCCTATTCACCCCCCTCTAGTCGATATAACGCACTTTCAATTGGTATCAGAGCAAGGTACTCCCTTTTTCTGTGTGATTTTGGTTTAACCGCCTGGAGTTTTAGTTATGTCGACCACAGGTATGATCAAGGTTTCTGGTGGGTGTCCTACCTTCGATGGGACGGACTACCCTACTGGAAGAATAAGATGCGAATGCATCTTGAGGCAATTGATAACAATCTCTGGTATGTTGTGGAAAATGGTGTTCCCTCAGTCACACCTTCTCTGAATGCTGCTGATGTGAAGAGATTCAAGCAACTCGATTCTCAAGCGAAGAATATCATATGTGGCCATCTGAGCAAAGGACAGTATGGAAGAGTTTGGAGACTGCTAAGCTTATCTGGGATAGGCCGTCCAAAGTCAATGAAGGAGTTTCAACTCAGCGTGACTCTCGAGTTGATGTTCTTCGCAATCTCTTCAACCGCTTCAAAAGACTCGACAATGAAAATGTTCAGCAAACCTTCGATCGCCTCACTGACATCTCAAATGAGCTTCAAGCACTTGGTGCCACTGACATCACCGACCATGAGGTGGTGAAGAAATTGCTGAGATCGCTTGATTCCTCATTTGACACTCTAGCATTGATGATACAAGAGCGTGCTGATTACAAGTCACTTGACCCCGCTGATATCCTCGAGAGGCTAAATACTCATGAGTTCCAGCTTGCTGAAAAGAGAGATCTCTATGGTTCGAGCTATGGCAGATCACGTGCACTGAAGGCCAAGGCAGTATCTGAGTCCGAAGATGAAGACTTTGGTAGCAGCCTTGGTGACCCTAAAGAACTGAGTCATGATCTAGCACTGCTCGTGAAGAAATTCCAGAAGTTCTCAAGACGTGGTCGCTTTGGAAGACCCTCAAGGAGCAATGATTCCTCATCCAGTGACTACAAGAAGAGGCTTTGTCACAAGTGCAAGAAACCTGGACACTACATTCAAGATTGTCCTCAGTGGGAAAAGGAATCAAAGAAGAAGAAGTACAAGGATTACAATTCTGATGATGCAAAGAAAAAGAAGAAATCCTCAAAATCTTCATCATCAAAATCCTCAAAGTCTTCATCTCACAAGAAGAGCAGCTCCAAGAAGGCTCGGGCATTCATCGGCAAGGAAATGGACTCTGAAGCTGAATCTAAGGAACAAGAGGAAGAGGAGGAATCTGAAGACTCCGAGTCTGGTGTGGCGAGCCTAGCCCTCGCTACTGCATTCGTCAGCAAGTCCATCTTCAAGTCTAAAGAAAATGACCTCACCAACAAGGCTGATGAAGGCAGTGATGACTACACTCCCACCTATTGCTTCATGGCTAAGGGTGCCAAGGTACCTAAATACACCTCATCTGAGTCTAGTGAAGATGAATCTGATGAAAATCTTAAGCCCAGTTACTCTAAACTTGCTAAGATTGCTGTAAAACAACAAAGGGCTTTTGAAAAGGTTCAAAACATGCTAGACAAAAGTGATGATATGCTGGGTGAAGAAATGGATTGCACTAAAATCTTGACTGAAAATTTTCAAAGACTTCAGACCAGGTTTGGCAACCTTCAAGGTCATCATAACACTCTATTATCTGATCATGAGAAGCTTTCTTATGGATTTCTTCAAAGAAAGCAAGATCTTGAGAAGCTAAGAGTGAGTTATGAAGATCTTCAGAAGGAGCGCGATTCATTACTTGCTCAACAAATCAGCGCTGCTCAGGAAGAATTTGTTCCTCCATGTTTGAAATGCATTGAACGTGAATCTGCTAATTCTTCACCTGAATGTTCAAATGCTTCTAATGTTACAAATTCTTCACCTGCCTCTGCTATCACTAATTCCTCATCTGAGGACATTGCTAGTATCACTGACGATGCAGGGCTGAAGGAATTGTACATGACAGGCATGTACAAAAGCCTCAAAGGGCATCAAACTCTTTGTGATGTGCTTAAAAAGCAGATCCTCAACAGGAACCCTAGGAAAGAGGGTATTGCCTTTGAGAGGAAAATCAATGCTGATGGTACATATTGGAAGCCTGAGCAGTACCCCAAAACCTCATGGGTTGCTGCAAAGAGACCTCCAGTTGATCCATCTAATTTATCTGGCTATACATGTGAATCTTCTCATTCTTCTGATGAGTCATTTGACTCAAACGATAAGCTGTTCAAAAATCAGAATGGTGAAGTATTTGCTAGATATGTTGGCACTAACTGCAGGAATGGTTCCCCCATGAAGAAAATCTGGGTTCCCAAAAGGTGCCTTGAAAGTCTTCAGGTGAATGTCCTCATGACACCACCTGTGAAGAATAGGAACCCCAGATCAAATTCTTCATATGGATCAAACTCTTCATATGGATCCAAGTCCTCATACAGACCAAATTACTCACGCGGATCAAATTCCTCAAAAGGATCAAAGTCCTCATATGAACATCATCGTGCTAACAACTCTGTTTCGCAGGGAAAAGCCAAGGGCGATGAATATGAGCATTATTCTTCTAATTATTATGTTCATAAGTCCTCGAAAAATTTCTCTGCCTATTCATATGCTTACCCTAACCACTCTTATGTGAAACGAAATGGATTGGCCTCTATGCCACCATTCTCATATGGAGCTCGCAGAGTGATGAACTCTTTTCCACCCCTTCAGATGTGGGTGGTGAAGAAAATGAACTAATCTCTTCTGCAGGGTCAGGTCTCCAGACGTGCTCAAACGTCTGAAGAATTTGCTGGAGACCTGAAATGTGCCTGAAAGGACGCAGGCTAATCATGAAGAAATGAACTTTCATTTCACACGTCCTCCTAGCTACTACTTTATTTGTCTTAGTGCTTGATGAAATTGATCCGATGAATTGTGATATCATATTCTTCACTGATGAAGTATATGAAGTTCGTAAGCTGCACTAATTCATCTGCAGGATGATCAACCCAAAGCCACTGAGTGGGTCCTCGATAGTGGATGTACAAATCACATGACTGGTGACAAGAATCTATTGATGGACACTCCCTTATCACCATCGCATCTGAAGCATATCATCTTTGCTGACAAAGGCAAAAGCCAGGTATTGGGTCTAGGTAAGGTTGCAATCACAAAGGATCGACACATGGACAAAGTCATGCTTGTTGAGTCCTTAGGATACAACCTTATGTCTGTCTCAATGCTTTGTGATCTTGATATGGTTGTTGTCTTTGGCAAGTATCATTGTGTTGTGATTATGGAAGCTGACAATTCCAAAGTCTTCGAAGGCTTTAGGAGAGGAGACTTGTATATTGTTGATTTCTCTACAGGTTCACAACCAGCCGTGTGCCTACTTGCAAAAGCTTCAAAAGGATGGCTATGGCATCGACGACTTGGTCATGCAGGCATGAGGAATTTGCACACGCTTGCAAAGAAGAAGCATGTCATTGGCATCGACGACTTGGTCATGCAGGCATGAGGAACTTGCACACGCTTGCAAAGAAGAAGCATGTCATTGGCATTGAGAATGTCAAATTCCTCAAGGATCACTTATGCGGTGCGTGTGAAGCTGGAAAGATGACGAAGGACAAGCATCCAGCGAAGACTATCATGACCACTACTCGTCCGTTTGAATTGCTTCACATGGATCTCTTTGGTCCTAATCATTATTCTGCCGTTTCAAATGAAGCATCTCAATATGGCTTTGTTATTGTTGATGATTACTCTCGTTACACATGGGTACACCTTGTTACTTACAAACATGAAGTGCAGGAAGTCTTCAAACGATTTTCCTCGAGGGCTTCAACCAACTTTGGTGTGAAGATCAAGCACATCAGAAGTGATAATGGAACTGAGTTCAAGAATTCGGGCCTCGATGACTATCTTGATGAACTTGGTATTACTCATGCGTTATCTGCTCCTTATACTCCTCAACAGAATGGCGTCGTGGAGCGCAAGAACAGGACTCTTGCTGAGATGGCTCGCACTATGCTCGATGAGTACAAAACACCTCGTCGTTTCTGGGTTGATGCAATTGATACTGCGTGCCACATCATCAACAGAGTATATCTTCACAAATTCTTCAAGAAGACTGCCTATGAACTCCTCACTGACAAGAAACCCAATGTGAGTTATTTCAAAGTCTTCGGTGCTAAATGATGGATTAGAGATCCTCACCATAACTCAAAATTTGCACCGAAAGCACATGAAGGTTTTATGCTTGGTTACGGAAAGGACTCGCACACCTACAGAGCCTTCAACAACGTTCTTCACAAGGTTGTTGAAACTGTAGATGTGTGGTTCGATGAAACTAATGGCTCGCAAAGAGAGCACCTACCTTCTGTGATAGATGAACCAGCACCTGAAGATTCTATCAAGTTCAAGGCTACTGAAGATGTCATTCCTACTGAAGAATCTGCTGAAGAATTCATTCCAGAACGTGAAGAACGTCAAGCTGATGCACCTGAGGAAAATGCTGAAGAAATTGGTGCTGAAGAAAATGCTGATCAAATTCCTCAACGACAACCAGCTCATCCTCGCGTTGCAAAAGAAGTGCAAGTGGAGAAGATCATCGATGACATTAGAGCACCAGGTCCTCTCACCCGCTCAAAAGCTTCACATCTATCTAACTTTTGTGGGCACTATGATTTTGTTTCTATCACAGAGCCCGCTAAGGTAGATGAAGCATTTCTGGAGCATGAGTGGATTCAGGCCATGCAAGAAGAATTACATCAATTCAAGCTCAACGTCTGGAAACTGGTCAAATGTCCAGATCCTCGCAAGCATAATATCATTGGCACAAAATGGATCTACCACAACAAGCAAGATGAAAATGGCCTTGTGGTGAGGAATAAGGCACGACTAGTAGCTCAAGGCTACACACAGGTTGAAGGAGTTGATTTCGATGAAACTTTTGCACCTGTTGCTAGACTTGAGGCTATTCGCATATTACTTGCTTATGCTAACCATCATGATATCATATTATATCAAATGGATGTGAAAAGTGCATTCCTCAATGGTAAGCTTGAGGAAGAAGTATATGTTGCTCAACCCCCTGGTTTTGAAGATCTAAAGAATCCTGACAAAGTCTTCAGACTCAATAAGGCCCTCTATGGCCTCAAGCAGGCCCCTCGGGCGTGGTATGATACTTTGAAGGAATTCCTCATGAAGAATGGCTTCACACCCGGTTCACTCGATCCTACTCTCTTTACTAAATCTTATGATGGTGAACTGTTTGTGTGCCAAATATATGTTGATGATATTATCTTTGGCTGTACTAACCAACGTTATAGTGACAAATTTGGTTATATGATGAGAGAGGAATATGAAATGTCTATGATGGGAGAGTTGAAATTCTTCTTAGGTCTTCAAATTCGTCAACAGCGCAATGGCATGTTCATATCTCAGGAGAAATGCCTCAAGGATGTACTGAGGAAATTCGGCATGCAAGATTGCAAAGGCATCAAAATTCCTATGCCCACAAATGGTCATCTGTGCACTGATGAAAATGGTATTGACTTCGATCATATGGTATACCGCTCCATGATTGGCTCTTTATTGTACTTATGTGCATCTAGGCCAGATATAATGCTTAGTGTTTGCATGTGTGCCCGATTTCAAGCTGCACCGAAGGAATCACACCATAAGGCTGTGAAGCATATTCTTCGATATCTAGCTCACACACCAACACTAGGATTATGGTATCCCAAGGGCTCGGATTTTGATCTCATTCGATATTCTGACTCTGACTATGCTGGTGATCGTGTGGATCGCAAGTCAACATCTGGTACATGTCATTTCCTCGGACGATCTTTGGTCTGTTGGTCCTCGAAGAAACAGAACTGCGTATCACTGTTATTGCTGAAGCTGAGTACATTGCTGGTGGTTCTTGCTGTGCTCAACTGCTATGGATGAAGCAAACTCTCAAGGACTATGGCGTCAACGTGAAGAATGTGCCTCTCCTCTGTGACAATGAGAGTGCCATCAAGATTGCTCACAACCCAGTTCAGCACTTGAAGACAAAGCACATTCAGATTCGTCATCATTTTCTTCGTGATCATGTGTTGAAGGGCGACATTTCTATTGAGCATGTGAAGACTGAAGACCAGCTAGCCGATATCTTCACAAAGCCCTTGGATGAGAAGAGATTTAGCAAGTTGCGGTGTGAGCTAAATATCTTAGAGTCTTCGAATGTACTTTGAAAAAGGCACTCATCCTAACACTTATGCAAAATTGATGACTTAGATGTGCAACACATGAAGAAACATTTTTCTTCAATCAATGAAGAATAACACTCTAAGTGTGAAGAAATTAATGAAGAATTTGATTCTCAAAACCCTACGACAATTGTACGCGGTGTCTGAAATCATCATTCTTATACGGTGGGTCACGCCACCACCAAAGTTGAAAATCTTCAATTTGAGTTTTTCCTCAGTTTTTCAAATTCTTCAACTTTGCAAAATCTTCACTTGTTCCGTCGTTTTTCTTCATTGGCTATATATATATATATATATATATATATATATATATATATATATATATATATATATATATATATATATATATATATATGAGTTTTTGTCCTCTACAACATTCACTTATGGCTATTTCTTCAAGATTGGTTTTTCTGCTAAGTGAATGTGATCGGACCCTTCCCTCTCTATGCTATACTCAACCCAATCTATTCTCAAATTCTTCATGTGCGTTCTATTTGAAACTCGTTCAAAATCTTTAGTGTGTCCTTGTCAGCTGAAGAAATTGCAAACGGAACTCTAAAACTAATCTTATCCAAATTTTCGGTTTTGCTGCTCAAACCGTTCCGCATCCCACGATAAAGTATTCTACTCACCCATGATCCTACACGATCTCCACTACACTGTACGTGGGTGACACATGTCGTGCGAAGGAGAAGGGTCAGGGGCACGTTCGTCCCAAAATCTTCGGGCGAACAGTTTTTCACCGTGGCTATAAATACCCCCGTCCCCTTCCTCACTTCCTTTACTCCGCTCGAACTCTCTCTCCTGCTCGAGCTTCCCAAACCCTAGCGCCACCGCTACTCCATCGTCGCCGGTGAGGAAGAGCTTCACTGCCTCGACCTCGTCGCCATCGTACTCGCGCCGACCGTGGAAATCTTCACTCCGCCGCCGCCGTAGACGTCTTCCTCCGCCAAGTTAGGGCGTGGAAGATCTACACCGACGAACTTCAATTCTCCATCTCTGTGTTCATCGTGTTCTTCATATAGGGTAATTAAAAGTTACTTTTACTGCCCTCTTTGATTTGAAAGTTTTCTACAAAATCTTCAAAGGTGTTTTATTCTTCAAATCCTCACACACAAAACACCTCACAAGTCATCTGTTCTTGATTCGTTTCTCTAAGCATCATTTTTTTAAGATTCCTCAATTGTGTGGATCTTCAGTCTATACAACTCTGGAACCTAAGACAAACGCTTAGTGAAATTCTTCAAGACTCACCTGGTCAAATTCCTCAAACTTGTTCTTTTTGAAAAACCCTCTGAGAACGCACATGACCTCTCCAAATTCCTCGTAACTATACTCTGTTCACAGGTACACATGTCCGCTGCTGAATCACTAGGTTCTCATCAACTTAACTCATTTGCAGTGTTCCTTGAAGAAAAGTTGCATACTTCTTCAGAGAATTCGATTGTTCAAATTCCTCAACTGAAGAAAATGGCTGAAGTTAAAAGGCCACAGAAAGGTGGAAAGAAGCCTGAGGTCATGACTGCTTTTGAAATCCCTAAGGACATTTACAAAGAATACTACACACCTGATGAGGCTAAGTTTGGCAAAGAAGATAAAAATCAGCGCAAGGTGCGCATACAGAGGATTGAAAGAAGATGGGCACGAGAATGGAGGGAGTACAGGTATGTAACTCCTAAGTATATGAAGAAATTCGCGCTTAATCCTCCATGCCCAAGAGCCCCATTGGCACCTGGCCAAGTGGCAGATCCCACTAGCATCAAACCCGGTGAGGACTTTCCTGAAGAATGGGCCAAGCGCCAAGCCAAGTTGGCCAAGCAAGAAAAAGAAGTGAGGAAATTCAACGAAGACTCTGCTGCTGCTGCTGCCACTGAGGTCTCTGTCAAGCCAAAGAGATCTATGGCAAAGAAGCTTGCGTGCAAGCCAAGTGCTTCACCAACAGTGCCCTCACGGCCAAGTTCCTCAGCTGTGCCCTCACGGCCAGAATCTTCAAAGTCCTCAAGACCAATTCCTCATGCTGCTGCTGCTCCTCCGAAATCCTCAGCTCCTCCAAAGTCCTCAGCTGTTCCAACAAAGTCCTCCACACCTGTGCATCTGGCCTCGGGCCAAAGGACTACATGCATCTCCATTGCCTCTGGTGTCTCTGCAAGTTCCTCAGCTGCACCAAGTTCCTCAGCTGGACCCTCTCTGCTGAAGAAAAAGGCTACTGCTGGATGAGGTCCTCGCCCTAGTCCGAAGAAAAAGCAGGTGGCTTTCCAAGTGCCCTCTGACGATGATGAGGCTGATGAAGAAGAACTTGCCGAAATCATCAGAGATAGGCAAGCAAAGGCCGCTAGTGCCAAAGGAAGCAATGTGCCAATGCTTTTTGATCCAAGGCTGATCCTGGATTTCATTGATCTATGGCACAGAGATCCCAATACGCCTATGCCGGAGATGAACCTCACTCCTGGTCAAAGTCACATCTTGACTACTTTCATTCAAGAAGAAAAATGGAAGTATGAGAAGGCTAGACAGATCAAGAAATCGCAGTACAGAAAAGAGAAACTGCTGAAGAAAAATGTTGTTAAGATGACACCTGAAGAACTCGTCAAGATGCACGCTGACATCAAAACCCTCAGCGATGAATTTGATGCTTACTATGCTGATTGGAAAGGAGCCAAAGTTAGGTTTGTGAAACTGAATGAGAAGTTCACCAAGGTTGCAGCTCCATCGCAACCAGAAGTTCCTCAAGCTGAAGCTTCTGATCAGCCCACTGAAGAACATGCCAGCACCGCTGATGACTTTTAGGCTGCTGAAGAAAATGCTAGTTCCAGGGCTGATGACTCCATTCCAGCCGCTGAGGAAATCTCCAGGGCATCCACTAGTGGTGCGCCTGAAGAAACTGAAGAAGTCAGGGCAACTGCATCAGCTACGCCTGAAGAAATTCAAACAAATTCCTCAGCTCCTCCCGCACCTACACCAACTCCTATCCTTCCATCTGCATCAGATGTGAAGAAGACCAAGGCTGCAGAGCGAGCTACAGTGAAGAAACGGAAAGCATTAGGTGCTTCAAATTCTTCAGCTCCAAAGAAGATGAAGCCTATGACTAGCTCATTTGACAATCCGATTGATGCTGTTCCAATTACTACCATGCCATCAAAGGACCTTGTTCCTTTTGGTGAAGACTATGAGATCTCCAGTGGATCTGATGAAGAAACTCAATCTGCTGCTTCGTTAGAGCAGATTGATGAAGAAATTGAAGTGGATGCGATCCCTTCAACACCTGTTGTATCCTCACCAATGCCTCAGTTCACTGCTGAAGAGGCTGGTGTTGAAGAATTGGAAGATGAGGACGTGGATATTGGAAGTACAACGCCAGTAATGAATGATGACTTTTGGGAAAGCCAGCACCCCAATTCTCCACTCTTCACCCCACTACAACAAATTCCTCAGTCCCCTGCACCAACAGTTCAAATGGGCTCAGAAGAAACTCATCCCACTGCATCTGTGCATGAAGACATTCCATCCACTAGTGCTGAAGAAACTGCTGCTGCTGATCATAAGACTGCAACTGAAGAGGAACCAGAAATTCCTCAGCCTGATGAACCTGAGATCGCGATTCCTGAGGTTGTGATGCAACTCACTGACACTCCTCTGCCAAAGCCAAAGGATCCGTTCTCAAGGAAGCAGAAGTTCAAGGATGAAGACTTCTTTGGCGAGCATGTATTCTTCATTGATTACAACCCATATGACTCTACTCGCATAAGGAAGAGGCGTTTCTGGACTGCTAGTCAAGCAAACTTCTATTCCTCAGTGCTGTTCAACAAAGACAAAGTCTTCGATCATGCACATATTCCTCACATGGATATGGAGTCACTGCCGTGCTTCGAGCCAGTCCTCATTGTTCTTCACGACGTTGGGCTGCTCAACTTCTGCACTAACATCTGCGATTGGAATGAAGAACTCATTCTTCAGTTCTATGCAACGCTGCACATCACAGGAGATTCTGAAGATGTGAACTCTTGGGTGTTGGAATGGATGACGGAAAATACTCACTACAAGGCACAAACAACTGAATTGCTTCGTGCCCTACCACTCAGTCCTCCCCTTGAAGGTGCACGTTGTGTCTACAGTAACCCTGAGCTTACTGATCACTACATGCAAGTGTTGATGAAGCCTTTGAAGCCAGGACAGTCCCCTCGAACCAAATTCCTTGTCAAGGAATTACTGTATGTGCCTCAGACTGTCTATCCCATTCTGTCGAAGACAATGAGTCCTATCAGAGGCCACGACTCAAATGATGAAGAAGTCGTTGGCATCATGAAGAATCTGCTTTTCAACATCATTCATGGCGTTCCCGTCAACTTCCATGATTTCTTCATGAGGACTCTGGCAAACATTGCCATGTCACCATTTGAGCTGAAGCCTTATGCACCGTGGAGTATGAGATTCATCAGGACAAGGTATTCACTCAACTACAAAGCTGACACTCTGAACCACTGCAGCTACTTGCCTCCAATTGAAGTCCTCAAATGGACATTTTCCTCAGCTGATGACAAAGGCAAGGCAGCTGCTGTGATAGATGAAGGCATTCGTCCATTGGATGGTCAATTTCGCAAGGCTGCATCCTATTCCACCAATGACGACTCTGCCACACATGACTCTGCCGCCAACAACTCTGCCAAGCAAAATCCTCAAGCCACAGCACCCAGGGTGATGACTGATCGTGAGTTACTCCTCAGTCTTCATCAGAAGGTTGATCACAATCATAAATGGGTCAAGCGTCAGTTTGGTTCAATTCTTCACAACATGACCTCAACACACAATGCAGTGAAGAAAAACCAATACTACCTCCATGAAACCTTCAACCGTACCTGGGCTGTTCTATCTCATGTCTACAACGCCGAAGATCTGAAGAAAATGGGTCTCAAGGAAGAATTTGACTGGTCTGCACCTCCTCCAAAGAAATACAAGAAGTTCAAGGTTCCTTCCTTGGTGGCCAACTCCTATTCTTCATCACGTGACACTGATGAACATTAAGACTTGGATGACACAACGGCCGTCCCTACTACAACAACCGACCCCGACAACGCTGGTGCTCCTTCATCAACCTGATTATCTTCAGGGGTGTTAGTCCTCAGTTTCGATCCTTTTGGTCATTTGAAGACAAAGGGGGAGAAATTTGTTAGTCTTCAAGCGAGTCTATTATATGGGTGTTTTTTGCTAAGTTACAACTCTCGTTCTTCTGAAACTTCTATTGGATCGAGTTGTAAACTTAAACCCGATGGTGGTCTAATACTTCTGCTACGTTATTCTGCATGCTTATTCCTCGTTAATATTATTGCACGCATGCTGAATTACATCAGTCACCATATTTCATCATGCATTTCAAATTCTTCATACTATATATCAAATGCGTGTATAAATTACAAGATATAGGGGGAGATCTCCATGATTCCACTCTTCAAGTGTGCATTGCTTCAAAAGTAAATTCCTCACTATGCACATCTTCAGGGGGAGTTCTTCTATATCTTGCAATCAAATTCCTCAATAACACTTCATATGTTTATCCCCGTTGAAAACTTAACCTATATTGTCATCAATCACCAAAAAGGGGGAGATTGTAAGTGCATCTAGTGCCCCTTAGTGATTTTGGTGTATTGAAGACATATAGGTTAAGGATCTAATGTGTTTATGAGTGTACACAGGTCTATAAGTCTATGAGGAGTTTGATATTTACAGAGAAAGTCGATCCCTAAAAATGAAGTTCTTCGACTGAAGACTTTGCTATTCTGAAGACTTTCTGAAGACTTTGAAAGTGAAGAAATTGGTGTGACCTTCAAGACTTGGTATTCATTCGAGGAACATGAAGCGTGAAGACTCTTGTTTTCGTAGTTTCATTTTCTCTTTCTTGAGTCATAGGAAACACCATACTGTTAAAGGGGGTCGAGGAAATACTAAGGAAAAATTTCCATGTGATGCTCAACTCAAAATCATATACCTACCAATCCCTTCGAGTGAAGCCATTAGAAATCTCATACAACCCAGTCAATTTCTTCAGTGACAGAGACGCAGTTCTTCTGGTCGCTGAGAAATTTGTCCTGACTGAGGAGTTAGGAATTCTCCAGTGCGGATTGCCTACACAGTGAGGAACATGATAGCCCTGAGGAATTTGTACCTCAAATTTCCGTCCGTTGCTGTGCTGCGCGCTAGCTGTCCCAAAATATCTTATCCGCCTAACGGTCATATCATTGAAGGGCATTTATGTCTTATCATGTCGGGCTGCTCCCTAGGCTATAAATAGCCGCCCCTACAACCACTTGTTGGTTGGCTGCTCCGCGAGAAACTGACACTTGTCATTTGAGAGCATCCCATCCTCCGAGGACTTTGAGCGAAAATCATCAAGTGTGGAAAATCCAAAACCCAAACCCAAACACCTACAAACCCAAAGTGATTGAGCATCATTGAAGAGATTGATCCTGCATGGATCCGATGCTTGTTACCTTTGAATACTGTGCTTCTTCCAGACGGTTAGGAGTCATGATCTAGAGCATCCAAGAGGAATTGTGGATCGCCGAGTGATCGAGTTTGTGAAGGTTCGGAAGTCACCTGAAGACTTACCACGAGTGATTGGACGAGGTCTGTGTGACCTTAATTCAAGGAGAATACGGTGAGGACTTGGTGTCCCAAGCTGCGTGCTCAGGACTGGGTGTCCGGGACTGTGTGTCCTCGAGTATAAATACTCAGCCGCTCCAACCAGATGTACAACTGAGACAACAGTTGGAACTGGTCTACCAAATCATTGTCTTCACCAAGCCAACTGGTTCTATTTCTTCAACTCTGTCATTTCCTCAGTATTGTGTTGTTCGCTTGTCATATCTGTGTTTGAAGACTTTGACTGAAGACTTTCTCAATTTCCTCAGTTCAATTTCTTCAGTCTATTTGTCTTCATCCTGTGTTATCCCGTGACTACGCTTTCTGTACTCTGTGCTTGTTTTCATTTCATCATGATGACTATGCTTGTCTTCTGTTATGTTTACTTCTGAGTACTTATTCCGCCGCAAGTAGTTCTTCGCTAAGGAATTTCCTCACTAGCAAATTCCTCAGTGAAGAATTCATAAAAATCGCCTATTCACCCCCCTCTAGTCGATATAACGCACTTTCATGTGAGTAGCCCACCATAGACCTAAGGGTCCGTAGGCAGTAGCTAGATGGCTTCCTCTCTCTCTCTCTCTCTCTCTCTATCTCTCTCTCTCTCTCTCTTTTGATTCTAAATACAATGGTCTCTTGGAGATCTATTTGATGTAACTCTTTTTGCGGTGCGTTTGTTGGGATCCGATGAACTTTGAGTTTATGATCGAATCTATATCCATGAATATTATTTGAGTCTTCTTTGATCTCTTATATGCATGATTATTTATAGCCTCATATTTCTTCTTCTTCGAATCTTTGGTTTAGTTAGGCCAATTAGATTGTGTTGGGTGGTTGGTGCGACATATGCCAACGGGTGGCTTATCTGAGTGGGAGCCAGTAAGACGTCGCCGGTGCCTGGAAGCGGGATGAGGCGAAGACATGCACGCCGGCGGATCTTACCCAGCTTCGGGGCTCTCCGTGGAGATAACACCCCTACTGCTGCTCTGCGGGGTCTCCGCATGATCACTCGATGAACAAGTAGCTACAAGGTGCTCCTTGAGCTGTTTGGCGAGAGGAAGAAGAAGGGCCAGGCTAGCTCTACTCTTCTCTGTGTGTGTGTTGGAACCTAGATGAGATCAATCCTTTGCATGGGTGCCCCGGGGGGTTTATATAGGCCTACCCCCGGGTGTACAATGGTAATCCGGCTGGGCGCGGGTCCCAGCCGTCAGTGTCTACGCTCGCCGGCTTCTGCGCCGGCTGCTGGGGCCCGCCGGCTGTTGGGCCCCGCCGGCTGCCGGCCTCTTGGTCGACAAGCAGGCCCGACTGCCTAGGGCCCTGTCGGTGGCTGGTTACTGTTGCCTCAATCCTGATGATGAGGGCTTTATCGAGGTAAGCGTGGCTACAGCGCCGCCGCCTGGCGGGCGATTCGCTGTAGCCTCACGTCGTCTTGTCTTCTTAACGGGGCGCCCTCTTCGAGGGAAGGAGCAAACCGGCTTGGGAAAACCGGCCATGTCTTGGGCCGACTGGGGGAGGCCTGGCCGCCTTCGGATGTCTCTCTGCCCAAAGGGGCCCACCGCCCATGGGCCGCGCTGACAGCCCGCCGTGGATGGTGCCATAGTCAACATGGTAATAGTGCAGCGCTGGACGGGTCAGGGCTACCCCGTACGGCGCACTGTGCCAAGCGTGCTCCGGGTTTCAGGGGTGGCAGGCTTTACTGTAGCCACGCCCCGTCCCATCGCCGTTATGTGGATGCGGGCCTCGAGTGTACGATCTTGACCGCGTCGTGGGAGCCGGCTTCTTTTAGTCGGCCTTCTCGTGGCCGGTTTCTCGCAGCCGGCCCTCCCGTGGCTTTCTTCATGAGGGCTAAGGCCGGGCCGCCTTCTGACAGTAGGCCTGAGAGGCAGCCGACAGGGGAAGGCGGCCCCACATCTTGGTTTCTTGGAGGCCGGGCCGGCTCGTAATTTTTTCTAAAGTGCCAAGGGGAGCCGGCTAGGCTACCCGTGGTCATTTACCCCGACAGTAGTCCCCGAAGCTGGTCGCGCTTCGAGGTCGGCAAGGGGGACGAGGAGCTCGGTCAGCTTCCTATCTTGAGGAGTCGGCAGCCGGGAGCCGGCTCTGCTTATGCGCGCCGCCTTGGGTGGGCGCCGTGTAACGCCTCGATGCGGCTATATCTCCCACGTGTCGAAGCACGACTTAGAGGCATAACCGCATTGAAAGCAATGTCGCAAGTGAGGTAATCTTCACACAATCCATGTAATACATAAGGGAAAGAGTTACATAGTTGGCTTACAGTCGCCACTTCACGCAATACATGAGTAAAGCATTACATCAAACAGATACAATCAAGGTCCGACTACGGAACCAAAAATAAAAGAAGACTACCCCAAATGCTACACAGATCCCCGATCGTCCCAACTGGGCTCCACTACTGATCAACTGAAATGAAACAACACAATGAACAAGATCTTCATCGAGCTCCTCCTTGAGGTCGGGTGCGTCACCTGCACGGTTTTATCGGCACCTGCAAACTGGATTTGGAAGTATCTGTGAGTCACGGGACTCAGCAATCTCACACCCGCGAGATCAAGACTATTTAAGCTTAAAGGTAGGATAGGGTTGTGAGGTGGAGCTGCAGCAAGCGAATAGCATATATGGTGGCTAACAACGCAAAAGAGAGCGAGAAGAGAAGCAAAGCACGGTCGTGAAGCTAGAAGTGATCAAGAAGTGATCCTAGAACAACCTACCTCAGACATAACTCCAACACCGTGTTCACTTCCCGGACTCCGCCGAGAAGAGACCATCACGGTTACACACGCGGTTGATGTGTTTTAATTAAGGTCAACTTCGGGTTTTCTACAATCGGACATTAACAAATTCCCATCTGCCTCATAACTGCGGGCACGGCTTTCGAAAGATAATACCCTGCAGGGGTGTCCCAACTTAGCCCATTATAAGCTCTCACGGTCAACGAAGGATATTCCTTCTACCGGGAAGACCCGATCAGTCTCGAAATCCCGGACTACAAGACATTTCGACAATGGTAAAACAAGACCAGCAAGACCACCTGCTGTGCCGACAAATCCCGATAGGAGCTGCACATATCTCGTTCTCAGGGCACACCGGATAAGCTAAGCGTACAGGTACCAACGTAACCCAAGTTGCCAAGGGACGGTCCCGCACGGTGCTCTAGTTTGGACCAACACTCAGAGGAGCACTGGCCCGGGGGGGGGGGTAAAATAAAGATGACCCTTGAGTCTGCAGAACCCAAGGGAAAAAGGCTTAGGTGGCAAATGGTAAAACCAAGGTTGGGCCTTGCTGGAGGAGTCTTATTCAAAGCAAACTGTCAAGGGGGTCCCATAAATCACCCAACCGTGTAAGGAACGCAAAATCCGGGAACATAATACCGATATGAAGGAAACTAGGGCGGCAAGAGTGGAACAAAACACAAGGCATAAGGCCGAGCCTTCCACCCTTTACCAAGTATATAGATGCATTAATAATATAAAAGGTATTGTGATATCCCAACAAGTAAACATGTTCCAACAAGGAACAACATCTCCATGTTCCAACAAGGAACAAACTTCATCTTCACCTGCAACTAACAACGCTATAAGAGGGGCTGAGCAAAGCGGTAACATAGCCAAACAACGGTTTGCTAGGACAAGGTGGGTTAGAGGCTTGACATGGCAATATGGGAGGCATGATAAGCAAGTGGTAGGCATCGTAGCATAGGCATAGCAAAAGAGCGAGCATCTAGCAAGCAAAGATAGAAGTGATTTCGAGGGCATGGTCATCTTGCCTGAAATCCCGCAAGGAAGAAGAACGAGTCCATGAAGAAGACAAACGGACGTAGTCGAACGAATCCTCACAACTCCGGAACGAAACCGAAGCTAACGAGAGAAGCAACCCGGAAAGAAACAAACAACATAGTAAACAACCACCACATAAACATGGCATGATGCACATCCAAGTATGATGCATGTCCGTTTTAAATATGCATGGCATGGCAAAGTGCACAAACAACACTACAAATTAAGTGGAGCTCAATATGCAACGAGTTGCATATTGACAAAACACCACAAGACTTATTTAGTTCTCTTTCGTTTAGGTACCCAACAATATTAAATGTTATTAAACATGGCAAGGGAGTGAAGCAAATGAAAAACTATCTATCTAGGCAAATTTAAATGAGGCCGGAACAACAAACAACAAGTCCGGAAGAACCTCGTGTGCATATTTTAGATTTGGTACTGATCTGTCCTAAAGCATATTTTAATGTTGTAAAACAGGAAAATAAAGTGCACCATGTTAATCTATGCATTTTTCTACCCCATTTACATATAAAGTTTATTTAAATCTGAGCTACGTTATTTAGTTATGAAATAAATCATTTTAACATGGCATTTATACAAATTAATGCAAATAGCCAATTAAACATTTTAAACATAGATGAAAGTTGGATACTATGAAACTAGACAGAAATCTAAGCATTTTTCATATATGAAGTTTTTACATATGATGCACTATTAATGAGTTATTATATGCATGATGTTTGAGGGTTTTTCTGTAAAACTGCAGTTCTCTGGATAATAGACAAATTCGTCCAGAGCAGGAAAAAAACATATCGGGCCGAATCTGAGTGCACTACTGGGCTGAACAGAGAGGAGGGCTTTGGGGAGCTCACCCATGGGCTGAGGCCCAGCTGGTGGAGAGGCAGCAGGCTGAGGGGCGGCGCGAGCGAGCTGGGCCTTGGCTGGACCGAACGAGGTGGAGGGGGCACGGTCAACGGGAGACGAACGAGACGCTGCTGCTCTCGTTTCTGAAGAACAGAAACAACAGCACCATGGCGATGGAGAAGACGACGGCAGGGGGGTCCTGGCGGCAGGGTCGGTGGGAACCGACCGGAACGGGCCGGATCCAGTCGGCGGGCGTCGGTTCCGGGCAACAGTGGCGGCGGACGGAGCTCAGGCGCGGGACTCAGCCATCCATGGCGTACTGTCCATGGAGCACAGAGGAAGAGGTTAGCGACAGAGGGGGAAACGAAGAGGAGCCGCTGGATTGACGGAGGCGAGGGGCCGCGACCTGCGGGACTCCACCTTCAGCGAGTGGCGCGGCCTGTCGGGGTTCTGGACGGCGGCGCGCGGAAGGTCGCGGACGGGACGGCTCGGGCAGGAACTTGGCGCGATGCAGGGCTCCGGCGGCGTGGTCAACGGGCAAGAGAAGCCGGATCTGCCAGGTGGGGGAGGAGGTCCACGCGGCGAGGCTGGTCAGAGGCTCCGGCGGTGGTGCTCCTCGAGGTGCTCCCATGGCTGTCCTCCTACACGGGACAGAGAGAGTGCACTGAGAGAAAGGCGGAATAGAGGAAGAAGAAGGAAGAGCAGGGGCGCGGACGACCTGCGAGGGGCGGCGCCGCTTGCTGGTCTTTGGGAGGAGCTCGTCTCCCTGCGTCGACGAGGAGAGATGGGAGGCTGCGGGGATGACGGACGACGGCGGCTCGGTCCTGCTGGCCGACGGCGCGCACGGGAAGCAGAGGAGGCTGCGATCTGCTGGGGATTTTTGGTGGCGCGGGAATCATGGGAGGTGGTCGGAGGCTCTGGTTGGAGGGAGGTGGATCGAGATGGATGGTGGTTGGCTCGGTGAGGAAAATGAGGAGGAGACCAGGTGGGCTGGCGGCGGCGGCGGGCGGAATGGACGGATGGGACATCCTAGGATCTAGGGTTAGGCTCAATATATATATATATATATATATATATATATATATATATATATATATATATATATATATATATATATATATATATATATATATATATATATATATATATATATATATATATAGCAGGGATTAGGTTAGGGGCTAGTCCGGTCCGTCCGATCGTAACCGGGCGGTCGGAAATAAATAGGTTAGGCAGCCCGAATAAGAAAACGGAGATGTTTTATAGATGTTTGGGGATGATCCGAACCCAACGGTAATGATAGTATGATTCGGGTTCGGGGAAGTTCAGACATGGTTGCGAGGGGTTTGCAGGATTGCCAGAGTAGAGAGAGAAGAGAGCGGTCCGGTTGATATGACAGGTCAACAGACACAAAGGAAGAAGCGGCAACTACGAGCACATGCAAGTTTTAAAACATGACAGCAACGGAGTGCCGATGCAATGCGAATGATGCGATGATGAATGCAACAAACAAATAAATGAATAACACAGCTGACTCGCAAAACAAGGAAGGCAACTGGAGTGTCGGTCTTGGGGCGTTACACGCCGTGGCCTCGTCAACGAGAATGTGGGCCAACTTGTACGCTGAACGCGCGCCTCCCCGCGTGTCACGTGGCAGAAAAGGCCTGCCATGGCGCGTGCGCGACGGGACGTTGCCGCAGGCCCGGACCCGCCACTCCTGGCCTCGGCCCAGGCGCGGATCTTCTGCGGCCCAAGGTGGGCTGTTTGCCTTCCCGCGGCGGTTTCGCCACGCCGTCAAGGCGCAGTTATAGCGGGACGTGGGGGAGTGGGCGTAGTTAATCCCACGTCTCCCACACCACGCCTCCTCGGCTCCGCCTTCGAGGGTCTATAAGTAGGGGGAGGAGAGGGAGCGGCAAAGGCTCGCACGCTCTCCCTCGCTCCACCCTTTCTCGTCTTCCATCCTTGCTTTCTCCGCCGCGCAGAGCCTCATCGCCGTGCCGCTCCGCCGGCGGGCCTCCCGGTTCACGGTTGCTCCGCTGCAGCGGGGTCGCATGCGCCTCCGCCGCCACCGCATCTTGCTCCTCACCGCACCGCTCCAATGGCGCTATCGAGCTCGTGGGACGGCTCCAACGTCCTCGACGAGCACATCGAGTTCCTCCACCGGACGCGGCGTCTGCCCGACGAGAACTACGTGCGGGTCCGGCGCGCGCCGTAGAAGGAGATCTCGCCGGCACCGGAGGAGGGCGAGCAGGTGGTCTTCCGCTCGCACTGCATACGTGGCTTCGGCCTCCCGGTGAGAGGATTCCTTTGCTCCTTCCTCGAATTCTACCACCTTCAGCCGCATCATCTCACCCCAACGCCGTGATGCTGCTGTCGGCCTTCATCACCCTCTGCGAGGGTTTTCTTGGCGTTCTCCCCACCCTGGAGCTCTGGGGAGAGTTCTTCCAAAGCAAGCTCGGCACCGTCGTCGCGGGCGTGCCCGCCCCATGCGGAGCTTTCATCGCCATGAGGCGGACGGGCGAGAACAATCCTTTCCCGTCCATCCCGCTGATCCAGTCGGTGAAGTTCTGACGGAAATCCTACTTCTATGTGAGGAACGTCGCCCCGCAAGGCGACTTTGTCAACCTGCCGGCTTACATAGCCGGCCCGCCGGCTGCGAGGCCACCCTCATGGAGCTACCAGGCCAGGACCCTGTCCCAGGCCGGGAACGCCGCCATCGCCCGACTCCGGGTGATGGTCCAGTCGGAGGGCCTGGTCGGAGCCGACCTGGTGGCCGCCTTCATGGAGCGCCGGGTACTCCCGCTCCAAGGTCGGCCGCACATGATCTGCCAGATGAGCGACCGCTTTGAACCATGCCGGTTGAGCACCAGGGAGATGCCTCATGCCGAGGTGTCCTACCTGGTGAACTACATCGCCAACTGCAAGCTCGCCGAGGATTGGCGATTCAGCAAGGAGCAGTACTCTCGCGCCAACCCTCCGCCTGCCGTAAGTATTTCTTCTTTCCTTTCTTTTGTGTTGCCGGCTTCGATATGACTGGCCTCTGATCCGCCGGCTTGTTTTCTGCAGAATCCCCTACTTCTGTCGGCGGCAGGGGCCGCAGGGGCAGAGCGCCAGTTCCTCCCCGACCGCACGGTAGATGACGTCGACGATCCGGATCTTGGGGCAGCCGCCATGGAAGATGCCGCCACGGGGGAAGGCGCCGAGGCAGGCGGCGCGGGGCTCGGAGCCGGCCTCGAGGGCTGGGCGGAGGAGGATGAGGTCGAAGCCGTCCCGCACCACCAGCCGGCGCCGGATCTTCAAGGCGCGGGCCCTTCTGCCGCGCCGGCAGCCCGTGGCGCCGCACCGAAGCGCCGGGCCGTGTCGACCTACTTCGGCAGCCGGACGAAAAAGCCCAGGGGCACCGCCGCGGCAACCAAGCGGGATGAGGCGGCCGCGAAGGCGGCCAGCTTCCAGAAGGTCGTGAAGCGGCCGCAGGCGGTTTCGGCGTAAGTGTTAATCGTCTTGTATTCTTGTCGTGTTCTTTGATTGGAGTTCTTCTAAATTCTTTCTTGGTTGACCGGCCAGGGCGCCGCTTTCCCTTGAACGGGGTCCTGCCGGCTCCGTGATTGAATCGGTCGGAGGGTCTTCGAGCTCCCGCCGCGTGGACCCCCGCGCCGACCTCATGGAGGCTACGGAGTGGAACGCGTGGGAGGCGCAGGAGGAGCGGGAAGCGTCGGAGCGGAGGGCCGCCCTGGCGGCGAAGGAGCAGGCCGACGCAGCGGTCAAGGCCCAGGCGGAGGCGACGGCCGCGGAGAGGGAGGCGGAGGCCTCGCGCAACCGGCCTCCACAGCTCGTCATCCCCCTGCGTAGTGTGGCTCCCAACGTCCCCGTGCCTCCATCTGAGGAAGCCAACCACGGCCGGTCGGCGGCGGAGCGGAGGGAGGATGATGTGATTGTCTTGGAGGAGGTGCCGCGGACGGCGCCGACTGGGGCGGGCCAGGGTGGCCAGCCGGCTGCGGCGCCGGTGCAGCCGGCTGGGAGCGAGCCGGCAGCAGGAGCCGGCCTGGTGGTGCAGCCGGCATCACGCCGGCGCGCGGGGGAAGCCGCCCCCGTGCCGGAGCCGGACAAAGCTGCGAGCGCCAGCCGGACGGCGGAGGCCTTGGAGGCGGTCAGCTCCAGCACGTCCGAGTGGACGCCCAGCAGGGGGCCGGCCGAGCTAAACGCGGCGGCCCAGGAGGTCCGGGGCCGGCTTCAGGCTCATGCTACCGCGCTGCAGCGATATACCCGAGATTTCCTTGCGATGCGGGCCGTCGTCCGGGTGAGTCTTCTAGCCTTGGTTGTTTTGCTTTCTTGATTTCTTCCGTGGGGGCACGTCAGCGCACCCACTGGGTGTAGTCCCCGAGTTTCGAGTCGGCTGCTGAGCAGGCGGCTTGGAACTTACTAGGTCCTGACAGTTATCTTATTCCTGCATCCTGTCTGATCTTCCAGGAGGACCATAACCAGAGTGCTGCCTACTTCGACTCCCAGGCTCAGGAGCTGTGCCAGAAGAGCGAGGATCTGACCGCCAGCCGGAGTACGTGCTCTGTTTTGTTCATATCCTGTGGGGGCGCGTCAGCGCGCCCACTGGGTGTAGTCCCCGAGATCCGGGCCGACTATTGAGCAGTCGGGTCGGATCTTCCCCAACGACTTCTTTCTTATTGTTTCTTCCTTTGTCTTCATGCTTGCAGGGGCCAATGCCGACTTGAGGGAGCAGCTCGGCGGGGCCCAGACCTCCCTTCGCGCTAAGGAGGCTGAGTTCGACGCCTTAGTCCAGGAATGCGACCGCCTGGCCAAGAAGTTGGCTGACCAGGAGGAGAGCCACAAGGCGGCCCTGAAGGAGGTGCAACAGAGCGAGGCCGCCCTCAAAGCTGAGTTCGAGACCGGAGCAGCGGGCTGGGCTGAGGCAAAGCAAGCGCTGAGCGAGGGTTACAGCCGGATCAAGGATCTGATCGACGGTAAGCCGCCTTCCTCACTCCTTGCTCGCCCCCTTTGCCCTCTGATTCATCTTCTGACTTGTGCTGCTTTTGCTCTTTGCGCAGACTACTTCCCCCGCCACTCCGTCATCGCCACCCAGGCCATCGAGGCCCACCGCGAGGCACGCCGGCAGGCGGGGGTCGAGATCGCGCCAGACGCAAGCCGGACACTTGAGGAGTAGCTCTTGGCGATCCAAGCCCAGCTGCAGCCGGCACACCGCATGCTCCGTCACCTCCAGCGTGCCGGAGCACAGGTGCTGGTCGCCCTCTGGCCAGGCGAAGCGATTCCCTGCACCCCGAGCCGGACTGCCGACTGGCTGGAGGTGGCAGTTGGCCGCCTTGAGGCTTGGAAGGCCTCCGCTGCTCGATCCAGTGCCAGGAGGGCGCTGGAGTTCGTCCGGGCCTGGTACCACGGGCTGAATTTGGAACAGCTGAGGACTTGGCGGGAGGAGGCTGACGAAGAGCTGTTCGAGGTGCGGCCGGCTATCATCCAGCATGCTTCGGCTCTTGCCGAGTTTACCGACACCAGCGTCTTCGCTCCTGAGGTGGACGACAATGGCGTCGCCCAGCCGGAGGAGTGGTTCGGGCTGAACCCAGCGGAGGGTGAAGACTCGGCGGAGGAGATTGCCTCCAGTGATGAAGGTGAAGACGAAGAAGGGGAGGAGGGCGAACACGTCGAGCCGGCCGGTGAAGCAACCAGCCAGCCTCAGCATGACCGTGCCTCTAGCAACGAGGCGCGTGCTAGCACGCCCTCTGCGGGAGGCGGTGATCATGGAGAGGTTCACCAGCCGGCCACTCCTCCAGCCGGCGCTACTGTCTCCACCGACCTGCCCGACTCGCCAGTCGTTCCCTTGGCTTGATCTGCTGTCCTTGCTTTTCCTGCTTGTTACTCTTTGAACAATTCTTATTAAGCTTGCGCAGTTCCACCCACTGGGGGTGTATTCAAACTATGTTGAATGTTGGTCTTTTCAAGGCCTTTTGTGTAAATACAATCATGCATGTGTTTGGCTTCCACTCTCGTATGCTTTTTATCCTTAGGCTGTTTCCTTTGCCGCCTTCCCCTGATTGCTGCCTTCCCAGCCGGCAGCTGCTCTGCAGTCTGTGGCTAAGGAAGGACTCGGCTATCTTTTTTGGGGAAGGCAAGTACTCGAGCTTTCTTAGATTGTAGCGAAGTGAATGGAAGCCAGCCGGCCGGCTACTCTTGTAGTCGGTCAGCAGTAGGAAAAAGCCGGCTTTTGTTATATTAGTCCGTTAGTCCCTAGCCGTTTTTCGTGTGGGCGTCCTTTGCTGCCTTTGGCTCTTGCCAGCCGGACAGCCGATTCTTCGAACTGCGACTTTTGGCAAGAGAGGGCTTTGGAGCTGGCACACTACTTGTGTGACCGCGGGTAGGACTTCTAACATAACTCAAGACGGCCAGTCCCCGGGCCGACTAGTCGAACCCGGTGCCGGACGAGAGAAGTGAATGTAATGACATAATCATAAGCATGATACTCTTCATTCATAGATGAAAGATGGCAGTCCCTGAGTTCTCCTCGGGGGGCCTATTGTCTCGTACTTAGTACAAAAGTTAGCGTGATACATACTGCATTTCAACTGTAAAATCTTCGGAGGAGGTTGGCGTTCCATGGTCGTTCCGACTCCTTGCCGGAGTCGTCTCTCTTTCGTGCCTTCGGCTTCTGTGCGTCGATCAGGTAGTAGGAGTCGTTCCCTAGCGCTTTGCTGATGACGAAGGGGCCTTCCCAAGGGGCCGAGAGCTTGTGCTGGCCGGCTGTTCGCTGGATCAGCCGGAGCACAAGGTCGCCCTCTTGGAAGGATCTTGGCTTGACCTTCCGGCTGTGGTAGCGACGCAGACCCTGCTGGTAGATGGCGGACCGGCTGAGGGCTAACAGCTGGCTTTCTTCCAGCAGGTCGACGCCGTCTTCTCGTGCTTTCTTGGCCTCCGCCTCCGTGTACATGGTCACCCGAGGCGAGTCGAACTCGTTGTCGGTTGGGATGACCGCCTCGGCACCATATACAAGGAAGAAAGGAGTGAAGCCGGTTGACCTGTTTGGGGTAGTGCGCAGACTCCAGAGGACGGCCGGCAGCTCATCGAGCCAGCAGCCGGCCGAACGCTCCAGTGGCACGACCAGTCGGGGCTTGATGCCGGAAAGGATGAGGCCGTTGGCTCGTTCGACTTGGCCGTTTGACTGCGGGTGGGCAACGGACGCTAAGTCCAGTCGGATGCCCTGTGTCACGCAGAAACGTGCCAATGCTCCCTTGGCAAAATTTGTGCCGTTGTCGGTGATGATGCTGTGCGGCACGCCGTACCGAGTTGTTATATCTGCGTTGAATGTCACGGCAGTCGGCCCATTCAGCTTCTTGATCGGCTTTGCTTCAATCCACTTGGTGAACTTGTCCACGGCGACAAGCAGATGTGTCATGCCGCCGCGCGCCGTCTTGAATGGGCCCACCATGTCCAAACCCCAAATGGCAAAGGGCCAAGTGAGGGGAATGGTCTTGAGTGCCGAAGCCGGCAGGTGTTGCTTGGAGATGAAGACTTGGCGCCCTTTGCAGTGTTTGACTAATTCCTTGGCGTCGTCCAAAGCAGTCGGCCAAAAGAATCCATGGCGGAAAGCTTTGGCGACTAGTGATCTTGAGGCCGCGTGGTGGCCGCATTCACCTTGGTGGATGTCTCTGAGGATTTCTATGCCCTTCTCTTGCTCAACGCATCGCTGGAAGACTCCAGTGACGCTGCGCCTGACGAGCTCTCTGTTGACGATTGTGTATGCCCCAGCTCGGCGTTGGACTTGTCTTGCCTCTGCCTCGTCAGCCGGCAGTTCTTGGTTTGTCAGGAAGTTGAGGATGGGCTGGGCCCATGATGGAGCTGTGACTTCTTCTATTGCCAACACGACTACTGCGACGAGGGTGGGTGGGCTGGGTTGTGAATTGCTGGAGTCGGCCGCCGCCTGCTGTGCTGGTGCAGTCCCCGGGCCGACTACCGCAGTCCCCGAGCCGGGTTCAGAAGTCCCCGGGTCGGGTGCGACTACGGAAGTCCCCGGGCCGCCTGCTGAAGTCCCCGCGCCGCCTATCGAAGTCCCCGGGCCGCCTGCTTGGCTCTTCAAGCCGGATCCGGCTGCATCGGGGCTAGGCGGCACGAAGATGGAATCGGACTCTGGAGACGGCTTGATAGACGGCTTGAGGAGGCGTTGCAGAGAGACGCCGGTTGGTATTGCCTGCCGAGTGGAGCCTATTCGAGCCAGGGCATCTGCTGGCCCGTTGTCGGCTCGTGGTACGTGGAGGAACTCGCATCCTTTAAAGTACCCGCTGATCTGTTGGACGAGGAAGCGGTAGCTTGCCATGTTTGCGTCCTTGGCGTCCCAATCGCCGGATGACTGTTGGACTATCAAGTCTGAGTCACCGTAACACAGAATCCGGCGTTTGCCGAGCTCTTTGGCAAGCAGGATCCCGTGTACAAGCGCCTCATACTCGGCCACGTTGTTGGAGGCGGGCCCTAGAGTTCGTCCGGAGCCCGTGTACAAGCGCCTCATACTCGGCCACGTTGTTGGACCCGCGCAGGTTCTCGAGTGGGGTGGCATAGACTGGGCGGTCGACTCCAAGCATGTCGGCGATGACAGCGCCGCGCTGTCTAATGACGCCGACTCGGCTCGGCCCGCCAGGAGGTGGCGTGACGAAGGCGGCGCGGTCGACTTCGCGCTGGTGGGCCTCGGTGAGGCGTCTCACGGAAGCTAGCTTCTGGCCCTCCGCGAGGAGGGCGAGGCGGCGAGCCTCCAGTGCTTCGGCGTCGGCATCGGCCGGGAGGGGGACGGACAGGTCATGGATCGCCGCTTGCGGGGCGTCGTGGGCGTTCTCGCCAGAAGCGCCGCCGTGGCTAATGACCATCACTTCGGCGGTGGCACCGTCACAGCCATCGGCTCGGGGAAGCGGGTCATCGTAGATCACGACGTTGGTGGGGAAGGCGTCGAGCGAGGCTGTGTCGAAGTCGACAGGCATCGGATCGGTGGAGCCAACGGACTCCTGGTCCACAGCAGGCTCGATGGAGACGAGGAGCTGGCCGAGGAGGTTGACGAGGTGGTCAGTGCCCGCGTCGTAGGTGGGCTCGTCGGAGATGAGGGCCTCGCCAAGGGGATCGGCGAGGTCGCTCGCTGCGCAAGCGTTGGTGACGCCTTGCAGCGCGTCGTGGCAAGCGCCATCGGGCGTGCCGGGCTGGCTACGCTCGCTGGGGAGGAAGAGGGTTCCCGTCCAGAACAGGTCTCCGGACGACGGTGCACCTGGCCCCATGGTGGGCGCCAAATGTCAGGTGGTTGGTGCGACATACGCCAACGGGTGGCTTATCTGAGTGGGAGCCAGTAAGACGTCGCCGGTGCCTGGAAATGGGATGAGGCGAAAACATGCATGCCAGCGGATCTTACCCAGCTTCGGGGCTCTCCATGGAGATAACACCCCTACTACTGCTCTGCGGGGTCTCCGCATGATCACTCGATGAACAAGTAGCTACAAGGTGCTCCTTGAGCTGTTTGGCGAGAGGAAGAAGAAGGGCCAGGCTAGCTCTACTCTTCTCTCTGTGTGTGTTGGAACCTAGATGAGATCAACCCTTTGCATGGGTGCCCCCGGGGGTTTATATAGGCCTACCCCCCGGGGGTACAATGGTAATCCGGCTGGGCGCGGGTCCCAGCCATCAGTGTCTACGCTCGCCGGCTTCTGCTCCGGCTGCCGGGGCCCGCCGGCTGCCGGCCTCTTGGTCGACAAGCAGGCCCTACTGCCTAGGGCCCTGTCGGTGGCTGGTTACTGTTGCCTCAATCCTGATGATGAGGGCTTTATCGAGGTAAGCGTGACTACAACGCCGCCGCCTGGCGGGTGATTCGCTATAGCCTCACGTCGTCTTGTCTTCTTAACGGGGCGCCCTCTTCGAGGGAAGGAGCAAACCGGCTTGGGAAAGCCGGCCATGTCTTGGGCCGACTGGGGGAGGCATGGCCGCCTTCGGATGTCTCTCTGCCCAAAGGGGCCCACCGCCCGTGGGCCGCGCTGACAGCCCGCCGTGGATGGCGCCATAGTCAACATGGCAACAGTGCTGCGCCGGACGGGTCAGGGCTACCCTGTACGGCGCACTGTGCCAAGCGTGCTCCGGGTTTCGGCAGTGGCAGGCTTTACTGTAGCCACGCCCCGTCCCATCGCCGTTATGTGGATGCGGGCCTCGAGGGTACGATCTTGACCGCGTCGTGGGAGCCGGCTTCTTGGAGTCGGCCTTCTCGTGGCCGGTTTCTCGGAGCCGGCCCTCCTGCGGCTTTCTTCATGAGGGCTAAGGCCGGGCCGCCTTCCGACAGTCGGCCTGAGAGGTAGCCGGCAGGGGGAAGGCGGCCCCACATCTTGGTTTCTTGGAGGCCGGATCGACTCGTAATTTTTTCTGAAGTGCCAAGGGGAGCCGGCTAGGCTACCCGTGGTCATTTACCCTGACAGATTGATTTGTCCTGACATGGGAAGAGGTGCTTTGTGATGGGTTCGATCTTGCGGTGTTCTTTCCCAGTGACAGAAGGGGCAACAAGACACGCATGTATCATTGCTATTATGCATAAGAAGATGTGGGTATTCCTACATGAATAGATCCCATCTACATTATGTCATCGTTCTTATTGCATTACTCCGTTTCTCCACTTAATACACTAGATGCATGCTGGATAACAATCGATGTGTGGAGTAATAGTAGGGTATGTTTGGTTCAAGGACGAAGTGGAATGGAATTTCATGGTTCCATTCCACTGGAATGTGTCAGTTTCGTCCCTGTGTTTGGTAGGGGCAATTCACAGGAATGGAACAGTTACATTTCAATGTTTGGTTTTTGAGATGGAATGGAATGAATTTGTTGATCGCACCACTCAAATTATTGAGTTTGGCATCAAATGTACAAACAAGATACATGTAATAAAAACTGTCAAATAAATGCGATTTATTCAGTCATCTATCTGCATGTTGAAAATCGAGCTTGCCGGGATTAGGAAAAGGTACCAAGATGCTGTGATTTGGATAATACAAGGTATTCACCCATCAACGGTTCCCAAATCAAGCTTGTTGTGATAGCTACAAGTGAGATCAATCATTGCTGTCGCCGCTTGCAGCTACTTGTCGAGTCGCCGGCCAGCGCCAGAAATTCGGCACCGAGGGGCTTGGAGGTGCAGCCGCTTGTTGTATTCCAGCTTCAGCTAGCGGAGACCTGCAGCGGTCTGGCGTGGAGCATGGGCAAGGAGGTCGGTGTGCCAAGTGGAGCTCTGGTAGGCGATAGAGAGAGGCATTGCCGGAGAGTGAGAGACGAGGAGACGCGGTGCCAGAGAAGGGGAGAAGAAGGGCGCATAACGAGAGGGAGTGGCTGCGTTGGGATTGGGTTCGGAGACGAGGGAGTCATGGGGAGGCAAGAGATGCAAGGCGTTCCACATGATTCCTCCAAATCAGAGGTACGAGCGCGTTCCGCATCTTACGCGGATATTATGTTTGAGGGAATGGGTATGTTCCAATTGTTCGCTGCTACCGAACATAGGAATCGGGCCTAGGAACGTAATGGACCCGTTACATTCCACCCCATGACCTGAACCAAACACACCCATAGTAGATGCAGACAGGAATCGGTGTACTAATCATTGCCTTGGATATCGTCATAATTATTCGATCTTCTATAAATTGCCCAACAGTAATTTGTTTACCCACCGTGTGCTATTTCTCGAGAGAAGCCACTAGTGAAATCTACGACCCCCGGGTCTATTCTTTATCATATTTGCTTTGAGATCTATTTTTATTCGCTTTTATTTCCAGATCTATTATTCCAAAAACCCAAAAATACCTTGCTGCACTTTTTTATTACTTATTTTACTTTGCGTTTACCGAGAGCTATTTATCCAATCTATCACAATTAGTCTCCCGTCAACTTGCCAATTTTTGGCGCCGTTACCTAGGAGGGATTAACAACCCCTCTTAGGCATTGGGTTTCAAGTATATGTTGTTTGTGTGCAGGTACCGTTTACATAGTGTTGCTTGGTTCTCCTACTAGATTGATACCTTGGTTTCATAACTGAGGGAAATACCTACTGTAGCTGCACTGCATCATCCCTTCCTCTTTGGGGAAATACCAAAACAGTTTCAAGCTACATCAGTCATCGCACCCACCAAGCTCCTGGAGCCCTTCGAGCATGTCCATGGCCTACGTCGTGTAGCTCTCAGTCAACTACTACTGTGGATTGAACCCCGGGAGCCTCTCCAACGACGCGCGCATCCACTTCCTCATCGTCGTCCACCACACGTCGCCGCGTCGATCGGCCGCCTTCCAGCAACCCCGGCAGCCCCGAACAGCTTGTCGACCACCACTGTGAGCCCCCTCCTCTCTGCAACCCTCCTTGAGCTCAAACTCGTGTTCTTGCATGTGCCTCATCGTAGCCGTAGCCCCGCCACTGCTGCACTTTGTTACAGCATGGCCAGCACCCACGCTTGCCAATTCTGAGAGCGGCATCGCTCTCCAGGAGCTCCCAGGAACACAACGCCACTATCCGTTCACCTTGCCATGCTCTGCAGCCCCGCCAACATCCACCTCGAGCTCCGGCCACCGCCGCTCGTCACTGCAGTGCTCTGCTCTGGCCTCCTTTATTGCTGTTTGCTCCGTTGGGTGCGGGCGAGCTCCAGCTTCGCGTAAAACGCGTCGGCGTCGGCTCCCTTCGCGTGTAGCATGATTCCGGCGAAGCTCCGGCCATCGCCTCCGTGTTCTACCTCGCCGGCGTGCCCCAACCGTTCAAACACACACGTGGACCCCACCAATTTAGCCACTAACAACCACTAATCACCCACTGACACGCGGGCCTGATCGTAGAGTTTAGGGTTAAAATGAAAATAAATCTAATTAACCTAATGCCACTAACAATAGGCCCCACTGGCTAATTAAACTCAATTAAACCTGGTTTTATTACCCACTCTCACTAAATACTGGGTCCCACTTGACCCAGTTGACCGGTCAACCTAGTGACTCGGCTAGCCGCTGTCAATGACAGGAGGGTCCAGTTGACCCCAGTTGACCTGCTGAATCATTTGGTTGCTGTTCTCGAGAGGTCGATCCATAACATTGATGTCTTCATACCTCAGCTTGAGGTCATCAGGATGAAGTCGTCATCCTTTCTTCGGAGTCTTCATTGTACATATGAAGGCCGAGGGGTAACTTTGGAAGAACGGACCCCTGAAGGTTGACTATTTGGTTGATAACAATGAGGGCGGTGGCGGATAGTAACTCTTGAATGGAAACTTAAGACAATAACGAGAGCAAATTAAGTAGGTACCATGAGAAGTTTCGAGCGGGTAGACAATTGTTCGATGCCTGTTTTAGGGCGTGAAAGGGTCAAAACAACGGGAATAAGTATTGTGTCCGATATCAGACCTGAAGGTGGCTCGTGAATTTCATACGAGGTCACGCGCGAGGAACAACCTTGGGAACATGGGGTGTACAAGAGAGTTAGGTTTCAATCCTGTGAAACTGTGGGTTATGGGCCCACCATGTGGTTTTTTTAGGAGCAGTGACATCTTGCACGGTCATGATAGCAAGGCATGTCAGGGAGAACCATGTCAGCTATGTCGACAACAACATTGGTACCAAGGGTGAGGGACGAAGAGAACCATTTTCCTGCTCGTTGAAACGAGGCGGACCAATAGGCAAAGTTCTCGTCCATCGGTGGTTATCGGAATGTCACCAACAATAGTAATAGGGTCTTACTGACATGATTGTACACCCAGGTGTTTACATAAGCAGAAGAATATTACTGCTTAGATCATATAGATCACCAGAAAGGTTGAACAATTCAAGGGAGAGGGAAAAGGTGATCATCAGATTAAATAGTACAATGGAAAGGAAGATGTGTTTAAACACATTATTCAGGGGTATATCCTTCCCAAGGACAAGCAGAGCATGATATCCAGGACACGAGACCAAAGGAATGACCATTCGGATAAAAGGGATAAGAAGAATCATGATATGTACCCACACAACGGTGTTTGGATAACTGATAAGGAAAATTTAGCACTGTACTTCAAATGTTCTTATTGATGATAGGAGTACCACATACAAGCTTCGAGATAGCATTGACATGGTCTTCCAGCAAAGCTCGGACTACGGATACACGAAGGATCCATCAAGATCAATTTGTATAATAATTCTTACAATTTCCTCATGGAAGAATGGTTAACCTTGCTAAAATGGAAACTATAACAATAGGTCCTCCGACCAGGTGTGTTAGGCATGACATCACCTTACCGGGTCATATAAAGAAGTTATAACTCTTGGAAATATGTTCCAACCATCATATCTGACCGAGATTCAGATTTGATTGGTGTCAGGATAACTCAGACTCAGGATGCCTAAGAAGAAAGGTGCAACACAAATTGACGAGATGACATTGTAAGATTCTCGGGAAATGAACTATGGAAGTGAGTTCCAAAACAAGAGTTCATCATTAAATCAAAGAGGGGGTGAGGAGGTGGTTGATGAACTCAGCGACAATTCATTGAGATTTCCATAAGATGGATTTTCACAAGTAGGTGAACAAGGAGATAACATTTGTCAGACCCAATGATATAATGATGTATGCTCGAGGAAAACATACACAATTAAACATTGGTTGAAAGGTGCACCCGAAATATGGGCTGGGTTGCACGACCAACGTCGGAATGGTGATTCCATAATCAATAGTCTAAGAATGAACGGACGACCATTAACTTCAAAGCAATAGGGTTGCTAGAAGGGCAGAATCCAAACGGCACCGCTCACTTGTTGGTACCCCGGTTGGAATCAATACGAGGACCCAATAAAGAATGGTGATGGTGAGAAGTATCACCATACCAAGAATTCTTAAGAGGTGGTGAAATTCTCACAACATTGATGACATAAGAGATGTTAATGTTCCAAGGTAAAGAAGAACAATTGTTGGATAGCAAGGAACTCAAGGTATAACACCAAACAATAAATAAGTTTGTGTTGGGGGAAGGCAAGAATGTTGCCGATGATAACACAAAGTATTGAGGGGCAAGGATGGTATTTCCCATCATGAATTTGATTGATAACCTGGAAGAGCTCAGGATGCTGATGATGATCACGACACATTTGTCGAGAGATTCCATGGAGATGTAATCGAGCAGCGATGACATCAAGTCAAAGGTATGATGAAGCGAAAGGTTATTGAAACCATGGGTACAACACAAACTTGAAATCAAGTTTGCTATTCGAGGAGAATTGATATGACGAGGAAGATCGACGTAAGCTTAGCTCACCATCGAAAGTGGTGCTCCGGAAATAAGGACCAGGTAGCACGGTTAAAAAAAATCATCACGATTATGATATAGCTAAACAGGCTAGGAATGACGTGATCGGGTACAACCCATAAGTAAAGAAGATTACTAAAAGTTGTTGAACCATAGTGCGGACTCGGTTCACTATTTGGTGTTCTTAGTTGATGACAACCCAGAACCCAGGAAAATTGGAATCGGAACAGTTGATGAAGAAACCATAAGAAGTTAGGCAGTTCCATGATATTCTCGAGATACCAGAGGGGTAACACTCGACGACAAACCAGAGTAGAGGTTGGACTGGGGTATTGCTTTGCAGAAGACAAGTACTTCAACTTGTCCGAGAAATGGGATCCAAGAAGAACATATGGTCGGAACCACGATTGCAAAGTATGAATTCACCGATACCAAAGGATACTATATCAATGAAATAGTTATTATTACAAGAAGCTTCTATGATAGGATCTACATCGTGTCCATGGGCATGAACACAAAGTTCAAGGTCGACTCCCACTTCTTTAATGCATAACCTTTCATTCACTTCTCGCCTTCAACGAAGTTGTGGTGTTGAAATTTTATCTGTCCTAATACCAGTAGAGTATGACCCGTAATAGTTTCCGGGTTCACATAGGTTAGAAAAAGGCATCTGTCCAATCCATCGGGGCCTCTTAGGAACATATACCATAAACTTCAGGAGTAATTATCACCAGCTCGAAAGTAGAGTATGGTTTACAAAGCAAAGGATACCATTTACCTAAGGCATTATGTATCAGGGGAAGAACTTCTCGAGGTTTTCGTATACGAAGGACGCTGTCGGATGATATTTCAACAAATGATACGACGGTGCATAGTGGAGCTGATGTGAGCATCGGCACACAACGAGAGGAAGAAACAAGGCGAAGGCATTGGATTATAGAAGCAAATAACCAATTCAAAGTTTAATGGACAAGGAATTATGATTTCCAAATCAAGGGATCAAAAGAAAATGCTCTGATTTAGGATGGGTAAGCCGAGCTGGCTTAGGGGTACAATCGACGAGAATTTGATTGGTCGAGAACCAGCTCCGGTTAAAAATGACGGCTGAGCCGGAAGGATGAATTATAGGATCTGATTGAGGATTGCGAGCATTCGCAACATATAGAATCAACAGACCCAAAATGATAATGACAAAGGATGTCAATAAGATTACTAGACTTATGGGATTAACCATAATGCAAGTAAGCAAGAATTTCAAGAGCAAAAGGCTCCTGAGGATTTTCGGAAGATCGAATGGTATTTTGAAGACTTTTGTGAATTGCTTGAATCAACTGGGGATGAGCAGATACTTGGTAAGTGCGAGAATTAACCGTAGGGGTATTCTGGTGACAAAGAAGAGCAAGGCACTAAGCTCAAAGGATTCTCGGAACAACAGAGAGAATTTCAGGGTATCTTGTAGTAACAAGATCAACTGGGAAGTATCGTATGAATGGCGAGTATACGTGGTTATCCACAGGGGTTTATCGGTGGAAGGGAATTGCAAAAGCGACGCCATAAAGTCTCAAGAGAACATCGGAGAGTAACTTCGAAATCTTCTGGTGCAGCCGGCGATCATCTGTGAAAAGGGGCTCTCCGAGAGGAAGTAGTTACGAGAACCTAGTCAGAGTTAGTAAATTCATTTTAACCCAAATAGAAGAGAGCTCAGAGTCCTAGAGTAAAGATCGAGGAGTAAAAGATCCTAATACCACCCGATGGCGACGTGGGCCCGTAAGCCGCACAACCATGTTAGTAAAAACTTTTTCAATGACTAGACTCGACTTCGGCCAAGGAGTTGGAAAGGGGGATTCCTACAGGCAGTCGGCTCTGATACCAACTTGTGACGCCCCCGATTCAATCGTACACTAATCATGCACGCAAATGTGTACGATCAAGATCAGGGACTCACAGGAAGATATCACAACACAACTCTACAAATAAAAGAATAAGTCATACAAGCCTCATGATACAAGCCAGGGGCCTCGAGGGCTCGAATACAAGTGCTCGATCATAGACGAGTCAGCGAAAGCAACAATATCTGAGTGCAGACATAAGTTAAACAAGTTGCCTTAAGAAGGCTAGCACAAACGGGGATACAGATCGAACGAGGCGCAGGCCTCCTGCCTGGGATCCTCCTAACTACTCCTGGTCGTCGTCAGCGGGCTGCACGTAGTAGTAGGCACCTCCAGTGTAGAAGGAGTCGTCGTCGACGGTGGCGCCTGGATCCTGGGCTCCATCGTCTGGTCGCAGCAATCGGGTAGAGAAAGGGGGAAAGGGGTAACAAGGCAACCGTGAGTACTCATCCAAAGTACTCGCAAGCAAGGAGCTACACTACATATGCATGGATATATGTGTAAAGGGCCATATCAGTGGACTGAAATGCAGAATGCCAGAATAAGAGGGGGATAGCTAGTCCTGTCGAAGACTACGCTTCTGGCAGCCTCCGTCTTGCAGCATATAGAAGAGAGTAGACTGAAGTCCTCCAAGTAGCATCACATAGCATAATCCTACCCGGTGATCCCCTCCTCGATGCCCTGTTAGAGAGCGATCACCGGGTTGTATCTGGCACTTGGAAGGGTAGGTTTTATTAAGTATCCGGTTCTAGTTGTCATAAGGTCAAGGTACAACTCCAAGTCGTCATGTTACCGAAGATCACGGCTATTCGAATAGATTAACTACCCTGCAGGGGTGCACCACATAACCCAACACGCTTGATCCCATTTAGCCGGACACACTTTCCTGGGTCATGCCCGGCCTCAGAAGATCAACACGTCACAGCCCCACCTAGGCACAACAGAGAGGTCACCACGCCGGTCTAAACCTAAGCGTGCAGGGGTCTGGGCCCATCGCCCTGAGCACACCTGCACGTTGCGAGGGCGGGCGGAAGCAGACCTAGCAACCTCCTGAAGGAAATATGCCTTAGAGGCAATAATAAAGTTATTATTTATTTCCTTATATCATGATAAATGTTTATTATTCATGCTAGAATTGTATTAACTGGAAACATAATACATGTGTGAATACATAGACAAACAGAGTGTCACTAGTATGCCTCTACTTGACTAGCTCATTAATCAAAGATGGTTATGTTTCCTAGCCATGAACAAAGAGTTGTTATTTGATTAACGAGATCACATCATTAGTTGAATGATCTGATTGACATGACCCATTCCATTAGCATAGCACTCGATCGTTTAGTATGATGCTATTGCTTTTATCCATGACTTATACATGTTCCTTTAACTATGAGATTATGCAACTCACGTTTACCGTAGGAACACTTTGTGTGCTACCAAACGTCACAACGTAACTGGGTGATTATAAAGGTGCTCTACAAGTGTCTCCGAAGGTACATGTTGAGTTGGCATATTTCGAGATTAGGATTTGTCACTCCGATTATCGGAGAGGTATCTCAGGGCCTTCTCGGTAATGCACATCACATAAAGCCTTGCAAGCATTGCAACCAATGAGTTAGTTGCAAGATGATGTATTACGGAACGAGAAAAGAGACTTGCCGGTAACGAGATTGAACTAGGTATTGGATACCGACGATCGAATCTCGGGCAAGTAACATACCGATGACAAAGGGAACAACGTATGTTGTTATGCGGTCTGACCGATAAAGATCTTCGTAGAATATGTAGGAGCCAATATGGGCATCCAGGTCCCGCTATTGGTTATTGACTGGAGACGTGTCTCGGTCATGTCTACATTGTTCTCGAACCGTAGGGTCCGCACGCTTAAGGTTACGATGACAGTTATTATGAGTTTATGAGTTTTGATGTACCGAAGGAGTTCGGAGTCCCGGATGAGATCGAGGACATGACGAGGAGTCTCGAAATGGTCGAGACGTAAAGATCGATATATTGGACGACTATATTCGGACATCGGAAGGGTTCTGAGTGGTTCGGGTATTTTCGGGAGTATCGGGGAGTTACGGGATTACGGGAGAAGTAATGGGCCTTGATGGGCTTTAGTGGGAAGAGGAAAAGGCTGCTGCGCCCCCCTCCCCTTTGGTCCGAATTGGACTAGGGAAAAGGGGGCCGGCCACCTCTCCTTCTCCTCCTATTCCTTCTCCCTTCCTCCCCTTTTGGTGGACTCCTACTAGGACTTGGAGTCCTAGTAGGACTCCATATGCTGGCCGCACCTTTTGCCTTGGCCGGCCTCCTCCTCCTCCATCCTTTATATACAGGGGCAGGGGGCACCCCAAAGACACACAAGTTGATCTACGGATCGTTCCTTAGCCGTGTGCGGTGCCCCCTTCCACCAAATTCCACCTCGATTATATCGTTGCAGTGCTTAGGCGAAGCCCTGCGCCGGTAACACATCAAGATCGTCACCACGCCGTCGTGCTGACGGAACTCTTCCCCGACGCTTTGCTGGATCGGAGCCCGGGGATCGTCATCGAGCTGAACGTGTGCCAAGAACTCGGAGGTGCCGGAGTAACGGTGCTATGATCGGTTGGATCGCGAGGAGAACGTACGACTACTTCCTCTACGTTGTGTCAACGCTTCCGCTTCGGTCTACGAGGGTACGTAGACAACACTCTCCCCTCTCGTTGCTATGCATCACCATGATCTTGCGTGTGCGTAGGAAAATTTTGAAATTACTACGTTCCCTAGCAGTGGCATCCGAGCCTAGGTTTTATGGTTTGATGTTATTTGCACGAGTAGAACACAAGTAAGTTGTGGACGATACAAGTCATACTGCCTACCAGCATGTCATACTTTGGTTCGGCGGTATTGTTGGACGAGACGATCCGGACCAACCTTACGCGTACGCTTACGCGAGGCCGGTTCCCTCGACGTGCTTTGCACATAGATGGCTTGCGGAAGACTGTCTCTCCAACTTTAGTTGAACCGAGTGTGGCTACGCCCGGTCCTTGAGAAGGTTAAAACGGAGTCTATTTGACAAACTATCGTTGTGGTTTTGATGCGTAGGTAAGATGAGTTCTTGCTTAAAGCCCGTAGCAGCCACGTAAAACTTGCAACAACAAAGTAGAGGACGTCTAACTTGTTTTTGCAGGGCATGTTGTGATGTGATATGGTCAAGACATGATGCTAAATTTTATTGTATGAGATGATCATGTTTTGTAACCGAGTTATCGGCAACTGGCAGGAGCCATATGGTTGTCGCTTTATTGTATGCAATGCAATCGCGATGTAATGCTTTACTTTATTACTAAGCGGTAGTGATAGTCGTGGAAGCATAAGATTGGCGAGACGACAACGATGCTACGATGGAGATCAAGGTGTCGCGCCGGTGACGATGGTGATCATGACCGTGCTGCAGAGATGGAGATCACAAGCACAAGATGATGATGGCCATATCATATCACTTATATTGATTGCATGTGATGTTTATCTTTTATGCATCTTATCTTGCTTTGTTTGACGGTAGCATTATAAGATGATCTCTCACTAAATTATCAAGAAGTGTTCTCCCTGAGTATGCACCGTTGCGAAAGTTCTTCGTGCTGAGACACCACGTGATGATCGGGTGTGATAGGCTCTACGTTCAAATACAACGGGTGCAAAACAGTTGCACACGCGGAATACTCAGGTTTAACTTGACGAGCCTAGCATATACAGATATGGCCTCGGAACACAGAGACCGAAAGGTCGAGCGTGAATCATATAGTAGATATGATCAACATAATGATGTTCACCATTGAAACTACTCCATCTCACGTGATGATCGGACATGGTTTAGTTGATTTGGATCACGTGATCACTTAGAGGATTAGAGAGATGTCTATCTAAGTGGGAGTTCTTAAGTAATATGATTAATTGAACTTTAATTTATCATGAACTTAGTCCTGGTAGTATTAGCATATCTATGTTGTAGATCAATAGCTCGCGTTATTGCTTCCCTGTGTTTATTTTGATATGTTCCTAGAGAAAATTGTGTTGAAAAATGTTAGTAGCAATGATGCGGATTGGATCCGTGATCTGAGGTTTATCCTCATTGCTGCACAGAAGAATTACGTCCTTGATGCACCGCTAGGTGACGGACCTATTGCAATAGCAGATGCAGACATTATGAACGTTTTGCTAGCTCAATATGATGACTACTTAATAGTTTAGTGCACCATGCTTAACTGCTTAGAATCGGGACTTCAAAGACGTTTTGAACGTCATGGAGCATATGAGATGTTCTAGGAGTTGAAGTTAATATTTCAAGCAAATACCCGAGTTGAGAGATATGAAGTCTCCAACAAGTTCTATAGCTAAAAGATGGAGGAGAATCGCTCAACTAGTGAGCATGTGCTCAGATTGTCTGGGTACTACAATCGCTTGAATCAAGTGGGAGTTAATCTTCCAGATAAGATAGTGATTGACAGAATTCTCTAGTCACCATCACCAAGTTAGTAGAACTTCGTGATGAACTATAATATGCAAGGGATAATGGAAAATATTCCCAAGCTCTTCGCGATGCTAAAATCGGCGAAGGTAGAAATCAAAGAAAAACATCAAGTGTTGATGGTTGACAAGATCACTAGTTTCAATAAAAGGGCAAAAGGAAAGAAGGGGAACTTCAAGAAGAACGGCAAGCAAGTTGCCGCTCAAGTGAAAAAGCCCAAGTCTGGTCCTAAGCCTAAGACTAAGTGCTTCTACTGCAAAGGGACTGGTCACTGGAAGCGGAACTACCCCAAGTGATTGGTGGATAAGAAGGATGGCAAAGTGAACATAAGTATATTTGATATACATGTTATTGATGTGTACTTTACTAGTGTTCATAGCAACCCCTCAGTATTTGGTACTAGTTCAAGTTGCTAAGATTAGTAACTCGAAACGGGAGTTGCAGAATGAACAAAGACTAGTTAAAGGGCAAGGTGACGATGTGTGTTGGAAGTGGTTCCAAGATTGATATGATCATCATCACACACTCCCTATACTTTCGGGATTAGTGTTGAAACTAAATAAGTGTTATTTGGTGCTTACATTGAGCATGAATATGATTTGATCATGTTAATTGCAATACGGTTATTCATTTAAGTAAGAGAATAAATTGTTGTTCTGTTTACATGAATAAAACCTTCTATGGTCATACACACCAATGAAAATAGTTCATTGGATCTCGATCGCAGTGATACACATATTCATAATAATGAAGCCAAAAGATGCAAAGTTAATAATGATAGTGCAACTTATTTGTGGCACTGCCGTTTAGGTCATATCGGTGTAAAGCGCATGAAGAAACTCCATACTGATGGACTTTTGGAGTCACTTGATTATGAATCACTTGGCACTTGCGAACCGTGCCTTATGGGCAAGATGACTAAAACACCGTTCTCCGGTACTGTGGAGAGAGCAACAGATTTATTGGAAATCATACATACTGATGTATGTGGTCCAATGAATGTTGAGGCTCGTGGCGGATATCGTTATTTTCTCACCTTCACTGATGATTTAAGCAGATATGGGTATATCTACTTAATGAAACACAAGTCTGAAACATTTGAAAAGTTCAAAGAATTTCAGAGTGAAGTGGAAAATCATCGTAACAAGAAAATAAGGTTTCTACGATCTGATCGCGGAGACAAATATTTGAGTTACGAGTTTGGTCTTCAATTAAAACAATGTGGAATAGTTTCACAAACTCATGCCACCTGGAACACCGCAGCATAATGGTGCGTCCGAACGTCATAACCGTACTTTATGGTACAATCTATGATGTATCTTACCGATCTACCACTATCGTTTTTGGGATTATGCATTAGAGACAGCTGCATTCACATTAAATAGGGCACCATCTAAATCCGTTGAGACGACACCGTATGAACTATGGTTTAGCAATAAACCTAAGCTGTCGTTTCTTAAAGTTTGGGGCTGCGATGCTTATGTGAAAAAGCTTCAACCTGATAAGCTCGAACCCAAATCGGAGAAATGTGTCTTCATAGGATATCCAAAGGAAACTGTTGGATACACCTTCTATCACAGTTCCGAAGGCAAGACTTTTGTTGCTAAGTTCGGAAACTTTCTAGAGAAAGAGTTTCTTTCGAAAGAAGTGAGTGGGAGGAAAGTAGAACTTGATGAGATAACAGTATCTACTCCCTTATTGAGAAGTAGTACGTCACAGAAATCTGTTCCTGTGACACCTACATCAAATAGGGAGGAAGCTAATGATAATAATCATGAAACTTCAGATCAAGTCTCTACTGAACTTCGTAGATCAACCAGAGTAAGATCCGCACCAGAGTGGTACGGTAATCCTGTTTTAGAAGTCATGTTACTAGACCATGATGAACCTACGAACTGTGAAGAAGCGATGGTGAGCCCAGATTCCGCAAAGTGGCTTGAGGCCATGAAATCTGAGATGGGATCCATGTATGATAACAAAGTGTGGACTTTGGTTGACTTGCCCGATGATCGGCAAGCAATTGAGAATAAATGGATCTTTAAAGAGGAAGACGGACACTGATAGTAGTGTTACTATCTACAAAGCTAGAATTGTCGCAAAAGGTTTTCGACAAGTTCAAGGTGTTGACTACGATGAGAGTTTCTCACTCGTGTCTATGCTTAAGTCTGTCCAAATCATGTTAGCAATTGCCGCATTTTATGAAATCCGGCAAATGGGTAAACAAAACTACATTCCTTAATGGATTTATTAAAGAAGAGTTGTATACGATGCAACTAGAAGGTTTTGTCAATCCTAAAGGTGTTAACAAAATATGCAAGCTCCAGCGATCCATCTATGGACTGGTGCAAGCATCTCGGAGTTGGAATATACGCTTTAATAAGTTGATCAAAGCATATAGTTTTATACAGACTTGCGGTGAAGCCTGTAATTACAAGAAAGTGAGTGGGAGCACTACAACATTTCTGATAAGTATATGTAAATGACATATTATTGATCGGAAATAATGTAGAATTATTCTGTAAAGCATAAAGGAGTATTTGAAAGGAGTTTTTCGAAGAAGGACCTCGGTGAAGCTGCTTACATATTGAGCATCAAGATCTATAAGAGATAGATCAAGACGCTTGATAAGTTTTTCAATAAATACATACCTTGAAAAGATTTTTGAAGTAGTTCAAAATGGAACAGTCAAAGAAAGAGTTCTTGCCTGTATTACAAGGTGTGAAATTGAGTAAGACTCAAAGCCCGACCACGGCAGAAGATAGAAAGAGAATGAAAGTCATTCCCTATGCCTCAGCCATAGGTTCTATAAAGTATGCCATGCTGTGTACCAGACCTATTGTATACCCTACCCTGAGATTGGCACGGGAGTACAATAGTGATCTAGGAGTAGATCACTGGACGGCGGTCAAAATTATCCTTAGTGGAATAAGGATATGTTTCTCGATTATGGAGGTGACAAAAAGGTTCGTCGTAAAAGGTTACGTCGATGCAAGTTTTGACACTAATCTGGATGACTCTAAGTCTCAATCTAGATACATATTGAAAGTGGGAGCAATTAGCTAAAGTAGCTCCGTGCAGAGCATTGTAGACATAGAAAATTGCAAAATACATAACGGATCTGAATGTGGCAGACCCGTTGACTAAACTTCTCTCACAAGCAAAAGTCACACTGTAGTACTCTTTGGGTGTTAATCACATAGCAATGTGAACTAGATTACTGAATCTAGTAAACCCATTGGGTGTTGGTCACATATCGATGTGAACTATTGCTGATAAAACACATGGCGATGTGAACTAGATTATTGACTCTAGTGCAAGTGGGAGACTGAAGGAAATATGCCCTAGAGGCAATAATAAAGTTATTATTTATTTCCTTATATCATGATAAATGTTTATTATTCATGCTAGAATTGTATTAACTGGAAACATAATACATGTGTGAATACATAGACAAACAGAGTGTCACTAGTATGCCTCTACTTGACTAGCTCATTAATCAAAGATGGTTATGTTTCCTAGCCATGAACAAAGAGTTGTTATTTGATTAACGAGATCACATCATTAGTTGAATGATCTGATTGACATGACCCATTCCATTAGCATAGCACTCGATCGTTTAGTATGATGCTATTGCTTTTATCCATGACTTATACATGTTCCTTTAACTATGAGATTATGCAACTCACGTTTACCGTAGGAACACTTTGTGTGCTACCAAACGTCACAACGTAACTGGGTGATTATAAAGGTGCTCTACAAGTGTCTCCGAAGGTACATGTTGAGTTGGCATATTTCGAGATTAGGATTTGTCACTCCGATTGTCGGAGAGGTATCTCAGGGCCTTCTCGGTAATGCACATCACATAAAGCCTTGCAAGCATTGCAACCAATGAGTTAGTTGCAAGATGATGTATTACGGAACGAGAAAAGAGACTTGCCGGTAACGAGATTGAACTAGGTATTGGATACCGACGATCGAATCTCGGGCAAGTAACATACCGATGACAAAGGGAACAACGTATGTTGTTATGCGGTCTGACCGATAAAGATCTTCGTAGAATATGTAGGAGCCAATATGGGCATCCAGGTCCCGCTATTGGTTATTGACTGGAGACGTGTCTCGGTCATGTCTACATTGTTCTCGAACCGTAGGGTCCGCACGCTTAAGGTTACGATGACAGTTATTATGAGTTTATGAGTTTTGATGTACCGAAGGAGTTCGGAGTCCCGGATGAGATCGGGGACATGACGAGGAGTCTCGAAATGGTCGAGACGTAAAGATCGATATATTGGACGACTATATTCGGACATCGGAAGGGTTCTGAGTGGTTCGGGTATTTTCGGGAGTATCGGGGAGTTACGGGATTACGGGAGAAGTAATGGGCCTTGATGGGCTTTAGTGGGAAGAGGAAAAGGCTGCTGCGCCCCCCCTCCCCTTTGGTCCGAATTGGACTAGGGAAAAGGGGGCCGGCCACCTCTCCTTCTCCTCCTATTCCTTCTCCCTTCCTCCCCTTTTGGTGGACTCCTACTAGGACTTGGAGTCCTAGTAGGACTCCATATGCTGGCCGCACCTTTTGCCTTGGCCGGCCTCCTCCTCCTCCATCCTTTATATACAGGGGCAGGGGGCACCCCAAAGACACACAAGTTGATCTACGGATCGTTCCTTAGCCGTGTGCGGTGCCCCCTTCCACCAAATTCCACCTCGATTATATCGTTGCAGTGCTTAGGCGAAGCCCTGCGCCGGTAACACATCAAGATCGTCACCACGCCGTCGTGCTGACGGAACTCTTCCCCGACGCTTTGCTGGATCGGAGCCCGGGGATCGTCATCGAGCTGAACGTGTGCCAAGAACTCGGAGGTGCCGGAGTAACGGTGCTATGATCGGTTGGATCGCGAGGAGAACGTACGACTACTTCCTCTACGTTGTGTCAACGCTTCCGCTTCGGTCTACGAGGGTACGTAGACAACACTCTCCCCTCTCGTTGCTATGCATCACCATGATCTTGCGTGTGCGTAGGAAAATTTTGAAATTACTACGTTCCCCAACACCTCCAATACAACGGAAGTCACGTTACGCGGCCCAATCTGGCGCGCGCCACTCAGTCGCGGACGTCACGAAGTGCTTTAGCTGATACCACGACGCCGAGTGCCCATATCTTTCCCACGTAGTTGGTTAGTGCGTATAGGCCAGTAGCCAGATTCAGATCAAATACCAAGATCTCGTTAAGCGTGTTAAGTATCGCGAACACCGACAGGGCCAGGCCCACCTCTCACCTAGGTAGTCTCAACCTGCCCTGTCGCTCCGCCACAAAGATCCACACAGAGGGCCGTTGGGACAAAGGTCCTTTCAGCCCCCAATCCGTGAATCACTCGCGGGTACTCCTCGAGCCGACCCGACTTTAGTCACCACATGTATCATGTATAAAGTATAGTATATACTCATGATCAACTCCTGAGTGATCATGACCTGATAGTATAGCACAGCTGACGGACAAGAATGTAGGGCCACTGATGGAAAACTAGCATCCTATACTAGGCATGTAGGATTGCAGGTAAAGGTAACAACAGTAGTAGCAAGGACAGGCTATGCATCAGAATAGGATTAACCGAAAGCAGTAACATGCTACACTACTCTAATGCAAGCAGTATAGAGAAGAGTAGGCGATATCTGGTGATCAAGGGGGGGCTTACCTGGTTGCTCTGGCAAGAGAGAGGGGTCGTCAACTCCGTAGTTGTACTGGGTAGCAGCGGCGTCGGTCTCGGTGTCTAACGAGAGAAGAGGGGGAAGAAACAATAAATATAAGTAAACATAAGCTCGACGGTACATGACAACACAATGCGCAGTGCTAGGTGTGCCCTAACGCGGTAGGAGGTGATACCGACGAAGGGGGGAAACATCCGGGAAAGTATCCCCGGTGTTTCGCGTTTTCGGGCAGAGGAGCCGGAGGGGGAAAGTTGTGAGTTCGATAGGTTAGGAATGTGTGGCGGATGAACGGGCTGTGTATCCAGATTCGTCTCGTCGGTCTCGTCGTTCTGAGCAACTTTCATGTACAAAGTTTGTCCATCCGAGCTACGGTTTATTTTATATTAATTTTCTAAAGTTTTAATTATTTTTAGAATTTATTTAATTATTTTAAAGCAACATTATCCAGAGTAGTGCATGCTGACGTCATGATGATGTCAGCATGACGCCAGCAGTCAACAGGGCGTTGACTGGGTCAACTGACGTGTGGGTCCCGCATGTCATTCACTGTTAGTTAATTAATCACAGTTAATTAGGTGAACTAGTTAATTAGGCTAATCTAATTAGAATTAATTTAATTAATTAATTAATTTAATTAATTAATGAATTACTATTTTTATTTTTATTTAGTTTTTTTATCTTTTTTTATTAAATGTTCTGGGCTGGGCCCCATGTGTCATTCGCCCTGGGGGCCGTTGCGGGTTAGCGGGCGCTACGGGCGCCTGTGCAAGCGCTCGCCCGCAGGGAGCGGCGGGGCGAGACCAGAGGTCAGGGCGGCGGCGGCACGGCCATGACGCGGGTGTAGGGGCGGCCGCGGCCACGGCGAGGCCGCCGGCGGCATAGGGAGCAGAGGCGGGGCGGCAGCAACGGCGCCAGGAGCTGCGGGCGTCGGCGAGCGTAGGGGCTAGCGCGCGGGCGCAGCGGGAGTGAAGATGAGGGGCTGTGGTGCAGGCGCGGAAGCCACCGGCGAGAGAGAGGCGGCGCGGCTGCGCAACAAAGCGGGGTAGCGGTGGTGGTGGCGGTAGGGCACGGTCGAGGAGCAGCTCCGCAGCTGCAGCGACGAGTGGGCGACGGGGGCAAGGCGGAGCGAAGCGAGTCGGCACGAACGGGGGCTGCGACGAGCGGTGTAGGGCACGGCCAGACACGTGCGGGCGCGCGCGCTTGAGGATGCCGGCCGCGGCCAGGGTGGTGGACTGGGCGAGGCAGGGCGGAGCGGGGCCGCACGGGATGGCGTGCAGTGAGCGGCGGGTCAGCGCACGGTGGCGCGAAACGCGGCCGCAGTGAGTGCGTGCGGTCGACGCGGTCGCGAGCAGCGCGCGAACAGGGAGGCACGGGGAGAGAGAGGAGGGGCGCGACTCACGACGGGGAGTAGGGTTCGAGGCAGTAGTGCGTGAGGTGAAGGACGAGGACGCCGGCGACGTAGGGGAGGCAGTTCGGCGAGGTGGTCTCCGGCGACGGCGTCGGGCGCGTGGAGGTCGTTCGGGAAGGATTGGTGGAATGAGGCGACGGCGATGGCGTTCCGTCGACGGAGTGGTGGGGCGGGGCAGCCCGGCGACGGCCGGGCGGCGTCGGTCCCCGACGTCGCGCTCGGGGGCAACGGGATCGGGGCGGTGTGCGTTGGGGCGCCCCCGATCCAGATCGCGCGGGGGGGGGGGGGGGGGGAGGGGAGTGGGGATCGTGGGGAAGGGGGGTTAGGGTTTCGGTGCCCCACGGGAGGGGTTAATGGCCTAGGTCTGGGCCGGCCTGGATGGCCTGCGGCCAGCTGGGCCGGTTGGCCCAGCGGGTGGGGGAGGGGTCCTATTGATGCCTTTTTTCTATTTATCTTTATTTTTCTGTTTGCAAAATGTTTAGCACCTAAATTGTATTTATAAAATATGGGAGCTAGGTTATAAGTTGCAGTGTATCAGATCCTTGCACCAAAAACTAGTTTGGGTGAAATACCAATTCATATTAAATTTAGATTAATTAAAAGGTTAATAAATGTTGTTGCTTGCCAAAGTTTGAGGTTGTTAGGGTCACTTAACTAATCCATTTAAGTTTAGTTACAATTTTATAATTGCTTCAGGATTATTTGATACTTAATGAACATTTTAGTTTTCAATTTTGAGAACTTTTATTTTCCACTTTAAATTTAATTGAAGTTTGAATTAGGAGTTTGAAAAGAAATTTGATTCCAATGTGATCAAGCCCTGTTTAGCAACATGATTAGCTTAATAACAGAGGGTTACTGTAGCATGATTCTCGGGGTGTTACATGTACTTGATTGCTCTTATTCTGATGCATTGCCTGCTTTATTAACCTGCTCTTGTACCTTACCTGCTTATCCTAAACTGGTTAGTATAGGTTGATTAGTGACCCATCAGTAACCCCTCACCTTGTCCCTATTGCCCTCTAGGTTACAAGATGACTTGATCAACGTGATCGACGTCCAGGGCCCGACACATCACCTCACCCCCTTTAGTTGTATGACTCTGCAGAGCTACTATAGAGCGCCGAGGGTGATACCTCATAACACACTCCTGATGATAACTCTGTAGTGGTAGCTAATTGGTCGTGGTCTATTGAGGGTTATTCCTCCTTCACCACTCCTGATATGACTCTGTCGTTCAACACCTCAAGTGTGAACCTCAAGGGTGATTCCTCCTAGTTCACCTTGACGGTTACATCAAGTGGAACCCATCAAGGCTGATTCCTTGGATTCCCCTTTGGTGTATGGACACACGGTTACTTGACTGTACCACGGGACCATGATGAGACCGGGTCGGCCCCGAGGGGTACCCGTGAGTGATGTGAAGTCGGGTTGACTGATGTCTACTATGCAACCTTCTTCTTGTAGACGTTGTTGGGCCTCCAAGTGCAGAGGTTTGTAGGACAGTAGCAAATTCCCTCAAGTGGATGACCTAAGGTTTATCAATCCGTGGGAGGCGTAGGATGAAGATGGTCTCTCTCGAGCAACCCTGCAACCAAATAACAAAGAGTTTCTTGTGTCCCCAACACACCCAATACAATGGTAAATTGTATAGGTGCACTAGTTCGGCGAAGAGATGGTGATACAAGTGCAATATGGATGATAGATATAGGTTTTTGTATTCTGAAAATATAAAAACAGTAAGGTAACTAATGATAAAAGTGAGCGTAAACGGTATTGCAATGCGTGGAAACAAGGCCTAGGGTTCATAATTTCACTAGTGCAAGTTCTCTCAAGAATAATAACATAATTGGATCATATAACTATCCCTCAACATGCAACAAAGAGTCACTCCAAAGTCACTAATAGCGGAGAACAAACGAAGAGATTATGGTAGGGTACGAAACCACCTCAAAGTTATTCTTTCAGATCGATCTATTCAAGAGTTCGTAGTAAAATAACACGAAGCTATTCTTTCCGTTCAATCTATCATAGAGTTCGTACTAGAATAACACCTTAAGCCACAAATCAACCAAAACCATAATGTCACCTAGATACTCCAATGTCACCTCAAGTATCCATGGGTATGATTATACGATAAGCATCACACAATCTCAGATTCATCTATTCAAACCAACACAAAGTACTTCAAAGAGTGCCCCAAAGTTTCTACTGGAGAGTCAAGACGAAAACGTGTGCCAACCCCTATGCATAGGTTCATGGGCGGAACCCGCAAGTGGATCACCAAAACATACATCAAGTGGATGACGTGATATCCTGATACGTCTCCAATGTATCTTTAATTTTTTATTGTTCCATGCTATATTGTATTTTGTTTCGGACATTAATGGGTTTTATTATACACTTTTATATTATTTTCGGGACTAACCTATTAACCGGAGGCCCAGCCCAGAATTGTTGTTATTTGCCTATTTCAGAGTTACGCAGAAAAAGAATATCAAACTGGGTCCAAACGGAATGAAACCTTTGGGAACGTGATTTTCGGAACGAACGTGATCCAGAGGACTTGGACCCTACGTCAAGACATCAACCAGGAGGGCACGAGGTAGGGGGGCGCGCCTACCCCCCAGGCGCGCCCCTCACCCTCATGGGCCCCATGTTGCTCCACCGACGTACTTCTTCCTCCTATATATACCTACGTACCCCAAACTACCAGATACGGAGCCAAAAACCTAATTCCACCGCCGCAACCTTCTGTACCCGTGAGATCCCATCTTGGGGCCTTTTCCGGAGCTCCGCCGGAGGGGGCATCGATCACGGAGGGCTTCTACATCAACACCATAGCCTCTCCGATGATGTGTGAGTAGTTTACCTCAGACCTTCGGGTCCATAGTTATTAGCTAGATGGCTTCTTCTCTCTTTTTGGATCTCAATACAATGTTCTCCCCCTCTCTTGTGGAGATCTATTCGATGTAATCTTCTTTTGCGGTGTGTTTGTTGAGATCGATGAATTGTGGCTTTCTGATCAAGTTTATCTATGAACAATATTTGAATCTCCTCTGAATTCTTTTATGTATGATTGGTTATCTTTGCAAGTCTCTTTGAATTATCATTTTGGTTTGGCCTACTAGATTGACCTTTCTTGCAATGGGAGAAGTGCTTAGCTTTGTGTTCAATCTTTTGGTGTCCTTTCCCAGTGACAGTAGGGGCAGCAAGGCACGTATTGTATTGTTGCCATTGAGGATAACAAGATGGGGTTTATATCATATTGCATGAGTTTATCCCTCTACATCATGTCATCTTACTTAAGGCGTTACTCTGTTCTTATGAACTTAATACTCTAGATGCATGCTGGATAGCAGTCGATGTGGGGAGTAATAGTAGTAGATGCAGGCAGGAGTCGGTCTACTTGTCTCGGACGTGATGCCTATATACATGATCATACCTAGATATTCTCATAACTATGCTCAATTCTATCAATTTCTCAACATTAATTTGTTCACCCGCCGTAATATTTATGCTCTCGAGAGAAGCCACTAGTGAAACCTATGGCCCCCGGGTCTATTTTCCATCATATTAATCTTCCAACACTTAGTCATTTCTATTGCCATCTTTATTTTGCTTTCTTTACTTTGCATCTTTATCATAAAAATACCAAAAATATTATCTTATCATATCTATCAGATCACACTCTCGTAAGTGACCGTGTAGGGATTGACAACCCCTTATCCCGTTGCTTCCGAGGATTTATTTGTTTGTGTAGGTCCGAGGGACTCGTGCGTGGTATCCTACTGGATTGATACCTTGGTTCTCAAAAACTAAGGGAAATACTTACGCTGCTTTACTGCATCACCCTTTCCTCTTCAAGGGAAAACCAACACAGTGCTCAAGAGGTAGAAAGAAGGATTTCTAGCGCCGTTGCCGGGGAGTCTACGAAAAAGTCAACATACCAAGTACCCATCACAAACCCTTATCTCCCACATTAAATTATTTTCCATTTGCCTCTTGTTTTCCTCTCCCCCACATCACCTTTGCCGTTTTATTCGCCCTCTCTTTTCCGTTCGCCTTTTTCTTGCTCGCTTCTTGTTTGCTCGTGTATTGGATTGCTTGCTCGTCACGATGGCTTAGGATAATACTAAATTGTGTGACTTTACCAATACCAACAACAATGATTTCCTTAGCACTCCGATTGCTCCTCTTACCGATACTGAATCTTGTGAAATTAATACTGTTTTATTGAATCTTGTCATGAAAGATCAATTCGCCGGCCTTCCTAGTGAAGATGCCGCTACCCATCTAAATAGCTTCGTTGATTTGTGTGATATGCAAAAGAAGAAAGATGTGGACAATGATATTGTTAAATTGAAGCTATTTCCTTTTTCTCTTAGAGATCATGCTAAAGCTTGGTTTTCATCTTTGCCTAAAAATAGTATTGATTCTTGGAATAAGTGCAAAGATGCTTTTATCTCTAAGTATTTTCCTCCTGCTAAGATCATCTCTCTTAGAAATGATATTATGAATTTTAAGCAACTTGATCATGAACATGTTGCACAAGCTTGGGAGAGGATGAAATTAATGATACGTAATTGCCCTACTCATGGTTCGAATTTGTGGATGATTATACAAAAAATTTATGCCGGGTTGAACTTTGCTTCTAGAAATCTTTTAGATTCAGCCGCGGGAGGAACTTTTATGGAAATCACTTTAGGAGAAGCTACTAATCTCCTAGATAATATTATGGTTAATTATTCTCAATGGCACACCGAAAGATCCACTAATAAAAAGTGCATGCGATAGAAGAAATTAATGTTTTAAGTGGAAAGATGGATGAACTTATGAAATTATTTACTAATAAGAGTGTTTCTTCTGATCCTAATGATATGCCTTTTTCTACTTTGATTTATAATAATAATTAATCTATGGATGTGAATTTTGTTGGTAGGAATAAGTTTGGTAACAACGCATATAGAGGAAACTTTAGTCCTAGGCTGTATCCTAATAATTCCTCTAATAATTATGGTAATTCCTACAACAATTCTTATGGAAATTTTAATAAGATACCTTTTGAATTTGAGACTAGTGTTAAAGAATTTATGAATTCGCAAAATAATTTCAATGCTTTGCTTGAAGAAAAGTTGCCTAAGATTGATGAATTGGCTAGGAACATCGATATAATTTCTCTTGATGTTGATTCTTTGAAACTTAGATCTATTCCACCTAAGCATGATATCAATGAGTCTCTCAAAGCCATGAGAATTTCCGTTGATGAGTGCAAATAAAGAACCGCTAGGATGCGTGCTAAGAAAGATTGCTTAGTGAAAGCGTGTTCTTCTAATTTCTATGAAAATAAAGATGAAGATCTAAAAGTTATTGATGTGTCTCCTATTAAATCTTTGTTTTGCAATATGAATCTTGATAATGATGAGACTGAATATGATCCACCTTTACCTAGAAGGTGTTCAAAAAATTCGAAGTTTTTAGATCTTGATGCTAAAATTGATAAAAGTGGGAATGAAGAGATCAAAACTCTAGATATTAATGAACCCACTATTTTGGATTTCAAGGAATTTAATTATGATGATTGCTCTTTGAAAGATTGTATTTCCTTGTTGCAATCCGTGCTAAATTCTCCACATGCTTATAGTCAAAATAAAGCCTTTACCAAACATATCGTTGATGCTTTGATGCAATCTTATGAAGAAAAACTTGAGTTGGAAGTTTATATTCCTAGAAAATATTATCATGAGTGGGAACCTACAATTAAAATTAAAATTAAAGATCATGAATGCTATGCTTTGTGTGATTTGGGTGCTAGTGTTTCCACGATTCCAAAAACTTTATGCGATTTGCCAGGTTTCCGTGAATTTGATGGTTGCTCTTTAAACTTGCACCTTGCGAATTCCACCATTAAGAAACCTATGAGAAGAATTAATGATGTTCTTATTGTTGCAAATAGTAACTATGTGCCCGTAGATTTTATTGTTCTTGACATAGATTGCAATCCTTCATGTCCTATTATTCATGGTAGACCTTTCCTTAGAACGATTGGTGCAATTATTGATATGAAGGAAGGGAATATTAGATTCCAATTTCCGTTAAATAAAGGTATGGAACACTTCCCTAGAAAGAAAATAAAATTACCTTATGAATCTATTAGAGAGCCACTTATGGATTGCCTACCAAAGATGGAAATACCTAGGTCTATCCATGCTATTATGCCTAGCTAGGGGCGTTAAACGATAGCGCTTGTTGGGAGGCAACCCAATTTTATTTTTAGTTTTTTTGCTTTTTGCTTCTGTTTAGGAATAAATATTTGATCTAGTTAGATGTCTTTTTATGTTTTAATTAGTGTTTGCGCCAAGTTTAACCTATAGGATCTTCTTGGATGATAGTTGTTTGATCTTGCCGAAAATTCCAGAAACTATCTGTTCACAAAAATAATTGTTAAAAATCACCAGAACGTGATAAAATATTGATTCCAATTGCTAATGACTAATAAACAATTTGTCTAGGTCTTCCTATTTTGGTAGATCTTTTGGAGTTCCAGAAGTTTGAGTTAGTTACAGATTACTACAGACTATTCTGTTTTTGACATATTCTGTTTTTCGTGTGGTGTTTGCTTATTTTGATGAATCTATGGCTAGTAAAATAGTTTATAAACCATAGAGAAGTTGGAATACAGTAGGTTTAACACCAATATAAATAAAGAATGATTTCATTACAGTACCTGGAATTGGCCTTTTGTTTTCTTTCGCTAACGGAGCTGACGAGATTTTCTGTTGAGTTTTGTGTTGTGAAGTTTTCAAGTTTTTGGTGAAAGATTTGATGGATTATGGAACGAGTGGCAAGAGCCTAATCTTGGGGATGCCCATGGCACCCAAAGATAATCTAAGGACACCTAAAAGCCAAAGCTTGGGGATGCCCCGGAAGGCATCCCCTCTTTCATCTACTTCCATCGGTAACTTTACTTGGAGCTATATTTTTATTCACCACATGATATGTGTTTTGCTTGGAGAGTCTTGTATTATTTGATTATTTATTTGTTAGTTTACCACAATCATCCTTGCTGTACACACATTTTGAGAGAGTCAGACTTGATTCGAATTTATTAGAATACTCTATGTGCTTCACTTATATATTTTGAGCTATATAGTTTTGCTCTAGTGCTTCACATATATCTTTTAGAGCACAGTGGTGGATTTGTTTTATAGAAACTATTGATCTCTCATGCTTCACTTATATTATTTTGAGGATCTTAAAATAGCATGGCAATTTTATTTAATTAATATCATGAGAAATTTGATGCTTGATAATTGTTTTGAGATATAAAGGTGGTGGTATCATAGTTGTGCTAGTTGAGTAATTGTGGAATTGAAAAATACATGTGTTGGAGTTTGTGATTCCCATAGCATGCACATATGGTGAACTGTTATGTAACGAAGTCGGAGCATGAGGTATTTCTTGATTGTCTTCCTTTGTGTCGCGGTCGGGATCGCGCGATGGTTAACTCCTACCAACCCTTCCCCTAGGAGCATGCGTAGTAGTACTTTGCTTCGAGGGCTAATAAATTTTTGCAATAAGTATTGAGTTCTTTATGACTAATGTGAGTCCATGGATTATACGCACATTTACCTTTCCGCAATTTTCTAGCCTCTTCGGTACTGTGCATTGCCCTTTCTCACCTTGAGAGTTGGTGCAAACTTCGCCGGTGCATCCAAACCCCGTGATATGATACGCTCTATCACACATAAACCTCCTTATATCTTCCTCAAAACAGCCACCATACCTACATATCATGCCATTTCCAGAGCCATTCCGAGATATATTGCCATGCAACTTTCCACCATTTCGTTTATCATGACATGCTCCATTATTGTCATATTGCTTTGCATGATCATGTAGTTGAAATTGTATTTGTGGCAAAGCCACCGTTCGTAATTCTTTCATACATGTCACTCTTGATTCATTGCATATCCCGGTACACCGCCGGAGGCATTCATATAGAGTCATATTTTGTTCTAAGTATTGAGTTGTAAGTAAATAAAAGTGTGATGATCATCCTTATTAGAGCATTGTCCCAAGTGAGGAAAGGATGATGGATACTATGATTCCCCCACAATTCGGGATGAGACTCCGGACTAAAAAAAAGAGGCCAAAAAAGAAAGAAAGAGAAAAGGCCCAAATAAAAAAATGAATGAGAAAAAAAGAGAGAACGGACAATGTTACTATCCTTTTACCACACTTGTGCTTCAAAGTAGCACCGTGATCTGCATAATAGAGTCTCTCATTTTGTCACTTTCATATACTAGTGGGAAATTTCATTATAGAATTGGGCTTGTATATTCCAATGATGGGCTTCCTCAAATGCCCGAGGTCTTCGTGAGCAAGCAAGTTGGATGCACACCCACTTAGTTTCTTTTCGAGCTTTCATACACTTATAGCTCTAGTGCATCCGTTGCATGGCAATCCCTACTCCTCGCATTAACATCGACTGATGGGCATCTCCATAGCCCGTTGATTAGCCTAGTTGATGTGAGACTTTCTCCTTTTTTGTCTTCCCACATAACCCCTACCATTATACCTTATTCCACCATAGTGCTATATCCATGGCTTGCGCTCATGTATTGCGTAAGAGTTGAAAAGGCTGAAGCACGTTAAAAGTATGAACCAATTGCTTGGCTAAAACCGGGGTCGTACATGATATGAATATTTTGTGTGGGGAAGATGGAGCATAGCCAGACTATATGATTTTGTAGGGATAACCTGCTTTGGCTATGTTATTTTGATAAGACACAATTGCTTAGTTAGTATGCTTGAAGTATTATTGTTTTTATGTCAACATTAAACTTTTACCTTGAATCATATCAAATCTGAACATTCATGCCACAATAAGAAGAATTATATTGAAATTATGCTAAGTAGCATTCCACATCAAAAATTCTGTTTTTTTTTCATTTACCTACTCGAGGACAAGCAAGAATTAAGCTTGGGGATGCTTGATACGTCTCCAACGTATCTATAATTTTTTATTGTTCCATGCTATATTATATTCTGTTTTGGACATTAATGGGCTTTATTATACACTTTTATATTTTTTGGGACTAACCTATTAACCGGAGGCCCAGCCCAGAATTGTTGTTTTTTGCCTATTTCAGAGTTTCGTAGAAAAAGAATATCAAACAGAGTCCAAACGGAATGAAACCTTCGGGAACGTGATTTTCAGAACGAACGTGATCCAGAGGACTTGGACCCTACGTCAAGACATCAACCAGGAGGGCACGAGGTAGGGGGGCACGCCCTCCACCCTCATGGGCCCCATGTTGCTCCACCGACGTACTTCTTCCTCCTATATATACCTACGTACCCCCAAACTACCAGATACGGAGCCAAAAACCTAATTCCACCGCCGCAACCTTCTGTACCCGTGAGATCCCATCTTGGGGCCTTTTCCGGAGCTCCGCCGGAGGGGGCATCGATCACAGAGGGCTTCTACATCAACACCATAGCCTCTCCGATGATGTGTGAGTATTTTACCTCAGTCCTTCGGGTCTATAATTATTATCTAGATGGCTTCTTCTCTCCTTTTGGATCTCAATACAATGTTCTCCCCCTCTCTTGTGGAGATCTATTCGATGTAATCTTCTTTTGCGGTGTGTTTGTTGAGACCGATGAATTGTGGGTTTATGATCAAGTTAATCTATGAACAATATTTGAATCTCCTCTGAATTCTTTTATGTATGATTGGTTATCTTTGCAAGTCTCTTCGAATTATCAGTTTGGTTTGGCCTACTAGATTGATCTTTCTTGCAACGGGAGAAGTGCTTAGCTTTGGGTTCAATCTTGTGGTGTCCTTTCCCAGTGACAGTAGGGGCAGCAAGGCACGTATTGTATTATTGCCATCGAGGATAACAAGATGGGGTTTATACCATATTGCATGAGTTTATCCCTCTACATCATGTCATCTTACTTAAGGCGTTACTCTATTCTTATGAACTTAATACTCGAGATGCATGCTGGATAGCAGTCGATGTGTGGAGTAATAGTAGTAGATGCAGGGAGGAGTCGGTCTACTTGTCTCGGACGTGATGCCTATATACATGATCATACCTAGATATTCTCATAACTATGCTCAATTCTATCAATTGCTCAACAGTAATTTTCTCACCCACCATAATATTTATGCTCTCGAGAGAAGCCACTAGTGAAACCTATGGCCCCCGGGTCTATTTTCCATCATATTAATCTTCCAACACTTAGTTATTTCTATTGCCATCTTTATTTTGCTTTCTTTACTTTGCATCTTTGTCATAAAAATACTAAAAATATTATCTTATCATATCTATCAGATCTCACTCTCGTAAGTGACCGTGTAGGGATTGACAACCCCTTATCGCGTTGGTTGCGAGGATTTATTTGTTTGTGTAGGTGCGAGGGACTCGTGCGTGGTCTCCTACTGGATTGATACCTTGGTTCTCAAAAACTGAGGGAAATACTTACGCTACTTTACTGCATCACCCTTTCCTCTTCAAGGGAAAACCAACGCAGTGCTCAATAGGTAGCATATCCCATTGTCACCACAGATAAGCACGACAAGACATACATCAAGTGTTCTCAAATTCTTAAAGACTAAATCCGATAAGATAACTTCAAAGGGAAAACTCAATCCATTATAAGAGAGTAGAGGGGGAGAAACATCATAAGATCCAACTATAATGGCAAAGCTCGCGATACATCAAGATCGTATAACCTCAAGAACACAAGAGAGAGAGAGAGGTCAAACACATAGCTACTGGTACATACCCTCAGCACCAAGGGTGAACTACTCCCTCCTCGTCATGGAGAGCGCCGGGATGATAACGATGGCCACTGGTGAGGGATACCCCCTTCGGCAGAGTGCCGGAGTAGGGTCATAGAGCGGCGGCGGAACTCCCGATCTATTCTGTTCCCTGATTGTTTTAGGGTATATTGATATATATAGGCGAAAGAAGTCGGTCAGGGGAGCCACGAGGGTGGAGGGCGCGCCTGGGGGGGGGGGGGTAGGCGCGCCCCCTGCCTTGTGCTCTCCTCATTGATTCCCTGACGTGTAGTCCAAGTCCCCTGGATTGCTTCTGTTCCAAAATAACTCTCCCGAAGGTTTCATTCCGTTTGTACTCCGTTTGATATTCCTTTTCTGCGAAACATTCAAACAAGAAAAAAACAGAAACTGGCACTGGGCTCTGGGTTAATAGGTTAGTCCCAAAAATAATATAAAAGTGTAAAATAAAGCCCATAAACACCCAAAACAGATAATATAATAGCATGGAACAATAAAAATTATAGATACGTTGGAGACGTATCAGCATCCCCAAGCTTAATTCCTGTTCGTCCTCGAGTAGGTAAATGATAAAAACAAAATTTTTGATGTGGAATGCTACCTAACATAGTTGTCAATGTAATCTTCTTTATCATGACAAGAATATTCAAATCCATAAGATTCAAAACAAAAGTTTAATATTGACATGAAAACAATAATGCTTCAAGCATACTAACAAAGCAATCATGTCTTCTCAAAATAACATGGCCAAAGCAAGCTATCCCTACAAAATCATAAAGTTTGGCTATGCTCTATCTTCACCACACAAAATATTTAAATCATGCACAACCCCGATGACAAGCCAAGCAATTGTTTCGTACTTTTGATGTTCTCATACTTTTTCAATCTTCACGCAATACATGAGCGTGAGCCATGGACATAGCACTATAGGTGGAATAGAATGGTGGTTATGGAGAAGACAAAAAGGAGAAGATAGTCCCACATCAACTAGGCGTATCAACGGGCTATAGAGATGCCCATCAATAGATATCAATGTGAGTGAGTAGGGATTGCCATGCAACAGATGCACTAGAGCTATAAGTGTATGAAAGCCCAACAAAAGAAACTAAGTGGGTGTGCATCCAACTCGCTTGCTCACGAAGACCTAGGGCATTTTGAGGAAGCCCATCATTGGAATATACAAGCCAAGTTCTATAATGAAATATTCCCACTAGTATATGAAAGTGACAACATAGGAGACTCTCTATCATGAAGATTATGGTGCTACTTTGAAGAACAAGTGTGGTAAAAGGATAGTAGCATTGTCCCTTCTCTCTTTTTCTCTCATTTTTTTGGCCTTTTCTCTTTTTTGGGCCTTCCTTTCTTTTTTTTAGTCCGGAGTCTCATCCCGACTTGCGGGGAAATCATAGTATACATCATCCTTTCCTTACTGGGACAATGCTCTAATAATGATGATCATCACAGTTTTATTTACTTATAACTCAAGAATTACAACTCGATACTTAGAACAAAATATGACTCTATATGAATGCATCCGGCGGTGTACCGGGATGTGCAATGATGCATGAGTGACATGTATGAAAGAATTATGAACGGTGGCTTGGCCACAAATACGATGTCAACTGCATGATCATGCAAAGCAATATGACAATGATGGAGTGTGTCATAATAAATGGAACGGTGGAAAGTTGCATGGCAATATATTTCGGAATGGCTATGGAAATGCCATAATAGGTAGGTATGGTGGCTGTTTTGAGGAAGGTATATGGTGGGTGTATGATACCAGCGAAAAGTGCGCGATATAAGAGAGGCTAGCAATGGTGGAAGGATGAGAGTGCGTATAATCCATGGACTGAACATTAGTCATAAAGAACTCACATACTTATTGCAAAAATCTATTAGTTATTAAAACGAAGTACTACGCGCATGCTCCTAGGGGGATAGATTGGTAGGAAAAGACCATCGCTCGTCCCCGACCGCCACTCATAAGGAAGACAATCAATAAATAAATCATGCTCCAACTTCATCACATAACGGTTCACCATACGTGCATGCTACGGGAATCACAAACTTTAACACAACTATTTCTGAAATTCACAACTACTCAACTAGCATGACTCTAATATCACCATCTTCATATCTCAAAACAATCATAAAGAATCAAACTTCTCATAGTATTCAATGCACTTTATATCAAAGTTTTTATTATATCCCTTTTGGATACCAATCATATTAGGACTAAATTCATAACCAAAGCAAATTACCATGCTGTTTAGGAATCTCAAAATAATATAAATGAAGCATGAGAGTTCATATATTTCTTCAAAATAAATCCACCGCCGTGCTCTAAAAGATATAAGTGAAGCACTAGAGCAAACAACAAACTACTCCGAAAGATATAAGTGAAGATCAATGAGTAGTCGAATAATTATGCAACTGTGTGAAGACTCTCTAACATTTAAGAATTTAAGATCTTGGTATTTTATTCAAACATCAAGCAAAGCTAAAGAAAATAAAATGACGCTCCAAGCAAAACACATATCATGTGGTGAATAAAAATATAGCTCCAAGTAAAGTTACCGATGAACGAAGACGAAAGAGGGGATGCCATCTGGGGCATCCCCAAGCTTAGGATCTTGGTTATCCTTGAATATTACCTTGGGGTGCCTTGGGCATCCCAAATCTTAGGATCTTGCCACTCCTTATTCCATAGTCCATCGAATCTTTACCAAAAACTTGAGAACTTCACAACACAAAACTCAACAGAAAACTCGTAAGCTCCGTTAGTATAAGAAAATAAAACCACCACTTAGGTACTGTTGTGAACTCACACTAAATTCATATTGGTGTAATATCTACTATATTCCAACTTATTTATGGTTCATACCCTCCGATACTACTCATAGATTCATCAAAATAAGCAAACAACACATAGAAAACAGAATCTGTCAAAAACAGAACAGTCTGTAGTAATCTGTATCAAACGTATACTTATGTAACTCCAAAAATTCTAAACTAAATTGGTGGACCTGAGAAATTTGTCTAGTAATCATCTTCAAAAATAATCAACTAAATATCACTCTCCAGTAAAAAGTTTTAGCTAATCTCGTGAGCGCTAAAGTTTCTGTTTTTTACAGCAAGATCATAAAGACTTCACCCAAGTCTTCCCAAAGGTTCTACTTGACACAAACACTAATTAAAACATGAAAACCACATCTAAACAGAAGCTAGATGAATTATTTATTACTAAACAGAACCAAAATCAAGAAACTAAAATAAAGTTGGGTTTCCTGCCAACAAGCGCTAAGGTTTAACGCCCCTAGATAGGCATGATGATTTCAATGATGCTCACATAAGACATAAGAATTGAAACATAAAGAGAGCATCATGAAGAATATGGCTAGCACATTTAATCTAACACACTTCCTATGCATAGGGATTTTGTGAGCAAATAACTTATGGGAACAATAATCAACTAGCATAGGAGAGCAAAACAAGCATAACTTCAAGATTTTCAACACATAGAATGGAAACTTGATATTATTGCAATTCCTACAAGCATATGTTCCTCCCTCATAATAATTTTCAGTAGCATCATGAATGAATTCAACAATATAACCAGCACCTAAAGCATTCTTTTCATGATCTAGAAGCATAGAAAATTTACTATTCTCCACATAAGAATTTTTTTTCTCTTGAATAGTAGTGGGAGCAAACTCAACAAAATAACTATCATATGATTGAAAATTAAGATCAAGATGACACGTTTCATGGTTATCATTATTCTTCAAAGCATGCGTGTCATCACAATAATCATCATAGATAGGAGGCATGCTTTCATCATAGTAAATTTGCTCATCAAAGCTTGGGGGACAAAAAATATCATCTTCATGAAACATAGCTTCCCCAAGCTTGTGGCTTTGCATATCATTAGCATCATGGATTTTCAAGGAATTCATACTAACAACATTGCAATCATGCTCATCATTCAAAGATTTAGTGCCAAACATTTTAATGCATTCTTCTTCTAACACTTTGGCACAATTTTCCTTCCCATCATACTCACGAAAGATAGTAAAAAGATGAAGCATATGAGGTAAACTCAATTCCATTTTTTTGTAGTTTTCTTTTATAAACTAAACTAGTGCTAAAACAAGAAACAAAAAGATTTGATTTTAAGATCTAAAGATATACCTTCAAGCACTCACCTCCCCGGCAACGGTGCCAGAAAAGAGCTTAGTTGACGGGGTGTGAGTGTCGCTTACCCATGCGCCAGAAAAGGGCTTGATGTCTACTACGCAACCTTCTTCTTGTAGACATTGTTGGGCCTCCAAGTTTAGAGGTTTGTACGACAGTAGAAAATTTCCCTCAAGTGGATGACCTAAGGTTTATCAATCCGTGGGAGGCGTAGGATGAAGATGGTCTCTCTCAAGCAACCCTGCAACCAAATAACAAAGAGTCTCTTGTGTTCCCCACACCCAATACAATGGTAAATTATATAGGTGCACTAGTTCGGCGAAGAGATGGTGATACAAGTGCAATATGGATGATAGATATAGGTTTTGTATTCTGAAAATATAAAAAAAACAAGGTAACTAATGATAAAAGTGAGCGTAAACGGTATTGCAATGCGTTGAAACAAGGCATAGGCTTCATACTTTCACTAGTGCAAGTTATCTCAACAATAATAACATAATTGGATCATATAACTATCCCTCACCATGCAACAAAGAGTCACTCCAAAGTCACTAATAGCGGAGAACAAACGAGGAGATTATGGTAGGGTACGAAGCCACCTCAAAGTTATTCTTTCGGATCGATCTATTCAAGAGTTCGTAGTAAAATAACACGAAGCTATTCTTTCTGTTCAATCTATCATAGAGTTCGTACTAGAATAACACCTTAAGACACAAATCAACCAAAACTCTAATGTCACCTAGATACTCCAATGTCACCTCAAGTATCCGTGGGTATGATTATACGATAAGCATCACACAATCTCAGATTCATCTATTCAAAACCAACCCAAAGTACTTCAAAGAGTGCCCCAAAGTTTCTACTGGAGAGTCAAGACAAAAACGTGTGCCAACCCCTATGCATAGTTTCATGGTCAGAACCCGCAATTTGATCACCAAAACATACATCAAGTGGATCAAGGGATATCCCATTGTCACCACAGATAAGCACGGCAAGACATACATCAAGTGTTCTCAAATCCTTAAAGACTCAATCCGATAAGATAACTTCATAGGGAAAACTCAATCCATTACAAGAGAGTAGAGGGGGAGAAACATCATAAGATCCAACTATAGTAGCAAAGCTCGCGATACATCAAGATTGTATCACCTCAAGAACACGAGAGAGAGAGAGAGAGATCAAACACATAGCTACTGGTACATACCCTTAGCACCGAGGGTGAACTATGGAGAGCGCCGGGATGATGAAGATGGCCACCGGTGAGGGATCCCCCCTCCGGCAGGGTGCCGGAACAGGGTCCCGATTGACTTTTGGTGGCTACAGAGGCTTGCGGCGGCGGAACTCCCGATCTATTATGTTCCCCGATGGTTTTAGGGTATATTGATATATATATAGGCGAAATAAGTCGGCCAGGGGAGCCACGAGGGGCCCACGAGGGTGGAGGGCGCGCCTGGGAGGGGGGGGGGTAGGCGTGCCCCTTGCCTCGTGCTCTCCTCGTCGTTTTGCTGACGTGTACTCCAAGTCCCCTGGATTGCTTCCGTTCCAAAAATAACTCTCCCGAAGGTTTCATATCGTTTGCACTCTGTTTGATATTCCTTTTCTACGAAACACTGTAACAAGGAAAAAAAACAAAAACTGTCACTGGGCTCTGGGTTAATAGGTTAGTCCCAAAAATAGTATAAAAGTGTAAAATAAAGCCCATAAACATCCAAAACAGATAATATAATAGCATGGAACAATAAAAAATTATAGATACGTTGGAGACGTATCATTGACCTTGAAGGTACCCGCGAGATAATTACGAGGCACGGTCAGGTAGGCAGACCACCTTGGAGTGGGCTGGGCCTGGCGATTGCCATAAGTCCTCGAGACGGGGCAATAGGAGCAGTGATCGTCACCGCGTGCTCCCAAGGCACTAACGAGATTGGGTATTTGATCTGAGTTGGTCGTTGACCTATACGCACTAACCACCACCCAGGAACAGTTATGGGCACTCGACGTCGTATGTATTAGCCGAAGCTCTCCAAACGTCAGTGACTGAGCGACGTGCGACCGGGTGGTCCGCATAAGCAACTGCATTGTATAAGGAGGTCGCCATGACTAATCCCGGCCGCCCACGCAACGTGCAGGAGTGCAAAGGGCGATGGGCCCAAGACCCCTGCGCACTTAGGATGTAGACCGGCCTGCTGGCCTCTCTGTTGAGCCTAGGTAGGGCTACGACATGTTGATATTCCGAGGCCAGGCATGACCCAGGAAAGTCTGTCCGGCTAGTGTGATTGAGCGCATTGGGTAATGTGGTGCACCCCTGCAGGGAAGTTTATATATTCCAATAGCCGTGTCCACGGTAAGATGACTTGGAGTTGTATCCTGATCTATACAACTAGAACTGGATACTGAGATGTGAAATGGATATGATGGCTCCAGGATTGCTTTCTCGAGGGAGTCGAGAAAGGATCTCTGGGCATTATGCTACAACATGCCTGTTAACAATAATATGCTACTCTGTACTCTTCTAAATGTTGCAAGAAGCTTGAAGATGCTAGTCTTCGATAGGCTAGTCTTTCCCCTCAATTCTGGCATTCTGCAGTTCAGTCCAAAGATATAGCCCCATTCCTTTGAAACTGATTCATAATTAGTATAGTGATAACCCACAAGTATAGGGGATCGCAACAGTTTTCGAGGGCAGTCTTCAACCCAAATTTATCGATTTGACACAAGGGGGGGGGGGCAAATAATATTTGTAAGTATTAGCAGCTGAGTTGTCAATTCAACCACACCTGGAGATCAAATATCTGCAGCACAGTGATCAGTAGCACCGTAATATGATAATTTTGATAGCAGTGGTAACAGTAGCAATAGTAATGTTAACAGCTGTAACAGTTTTGTAGCAGTTGTAACAGTAGCAATAGTAGTAATGGTAATAGTGATAGCAATGGTTTTTAGCAAGTGTAACAGTGATAGTAGCAATAGTAACTTAGCAAGAAGTGGCTCTAGTTACTTAGCAAGAAGCAGCAATAGTAACTTAGCAATATGTGGAAAACTCGTAGGCATTGAATCGGTGATTTGTTGGATGATATTCATCATATAACAATCATAACCTAGGGCGACACAGAACTAGCTTCAGTTCATAAATATAATGTAGGCATGTATTTCGTAAATAGTCATACGTGCTTATGGAAAAGAACTTGCAAGACATCTTTTGTCCTACCCTCCCGTGGCAGGGGGATCCATAAGGAAACTAAGGGATATTAGGCCTCCTTTTAATAGAGAACCGGAACAAAGCATTAACACATAGTGAATAAATGAACTCCTAAAGCTATGGTCATCACCAGAAAGTATCCCAATTACTATCACCCAGGGGTTTACGGATCACAACACATAATAGGTGCATATGACTTGCAAGATCAGATCTAGAACATAGATATAATGGTGAAAACATAAATGGCTCGGATATGAAATCATGGAACTTGGGCCCTAGTGACAAGCATTAAGCATAGAAAGTCATAGCAACATCAATCTCAGAACATAATGGACACTAGGGATCAAGACCTAACAAAACTAACTCGATTACATGATGAATCTCATCCAACTCCTCACCGACCAGCAAGCCTATGAAGGAATTACTCACTCCCGGCAGGGAGCATCATGAAGTTGGTGATGAGGGGTTGGTGATGACGAAGACCGAAGATTCCCCTCTCCGGAGCCCCGAACGGGCTCCAGATCTGGCCCGATGAAGAACATGAGATGGTAGCGGCTCCGTATCATAAAACACGATAAAACTTCCTCTTTGTTTTTTTCTCTCCAAAAATAGGATTTTATAGCGTCGGGATTAGGGTCAGCAAAGCCCCGAGGGCCTCACCACCCACCAGGGCGCGCCATAGGGTGGGGGGCGCCCTGGTGTCTTGTGGGCAACCAAGGCACCCCCTCAAGTGGGTCTTAGTTCCAGAAATTATTATACATTCCAAAATAATTCTCCAAAAGGTTTTGTCCAAATCTGAGAACTTTTATTTCTGCACAAAAACAACACCATGGTAGTTCCGGTGAAAACAACGCCAGTCCAGGTTAGTTTCATTCAAATCATGCAAATTAGAGTCCAAAACAAGAGCAAAACCATTAGGAAAAGTAGATACGATGGAGACGTATGAACTCCCCCAAGCTTAACCCATTGCTTGTCCTCAAGCAATTCAGTTGACAAACTAAAAGGGATAAAGAAAAACTTTTACGAACTCTTTTGTTCTTGTTTACATATATATGCTTAAGTAGCACCCAGGTTTCAGCAAAGATCATGACTAACCATGTCAACAATAACTCTTAAAAATTATATTAACTCATATCAATGGCATAATCAACTAGCGAGCAATAATAAGATATTTCAAATGCCAACACTTTGTCAAAACAATCATGATATAATATGACAATAGTGGTATCTCGCTAGCCCTTTCTGAGACCGCAAAACAGAAATGCAGAGAACCTCCAAAGTTCAAGCAACGACTAAACATTGTAATTCATGGTAGAAGAGATCCAGTCATGATGCATTCAACATTAACTAAACACAATGCATGAGGATGACAATAGCGCTCTCAGGTCTGGCGGTTGTTTGAGAAGGTGATGACTCAACATAAAAGTAAATAGATAGACCATTTCCAGAGGGAAGCAGAGATTTGCAGAGGTGCCCGAGCTCAAAGCTTAAATCAGAGATAAATATAATTTTGGTAGGTGCACCCTTCCTGTCAATGTTACGACCAAGAGTTATCAATATCTTCCATGCTAAACACATTAGTGGCAGTTCCCAAGCGGTAAAAGTAAAGGTTTACTCCCCCTCCACCAACGAACACAATCTACGGCTAGCCGAATCCACAGGTACCGTCCATACCAACAACAGTCCTAGGGGAGTTTTGTTTAACTATTTGCAATTTTTGATTTCGGGACTGGGTATCCCTATTACTAGCCCCTCTCGTGCAAGGACGAGTGAATAAACACTCGTCATGAGAATACGCCGCTTAGCATGGAAGATACTGACGACCCCCTGTTGCTCCATGAGCGGTCCAGACACACAAAACAGATGTTCATTTGAAATTTTAGAGGTGGCGCAAGCAAATTTACTTGGAACAGCAGGGTAATACCGCATATAGGTAGATAGGGTGGACTCATCTGGAATAACTCTGCTTTAAGGATTTTGATGCACAAACAGCATTCCGCTTAGTACAGGCGAAGGCTAGCAAATAGATTGAGAAGCGGCCAGCTAGAGGGCGAAAACGGTCATGGACATGCATTATGAATAATCGAAATTGAATACTAGCATGAGTAGGATATAAACACCATGGACATAAATATCATGGAGGCTATGTTGGTTTTGATTCAATACATGCGTTAACATGTGCCAAGTCAAGCCACTTGAAACATTCAGAGGAGGATACCATATCATCATACTACATCACAATCATTCTAATGCATGTTGACACCTAAGATAAACCATTATCCACTCCTAGCTACTTAAGCATGGCATGAGAAAATATCTTATATTTACTAATTGGAGGCACCATTCAAGATCTCTCATTAATCCACATCATCAAAATTAATTGCACCGTTGGATTATAGAATTTACGTTCAGGATAAAACGAAAACTTGCGTAACGTAGATGGCCCCATACCAAAAAAAAGTGGCATCTAACACGTCCAATGTTAATTGTATACAAAACAAATAAAGCCTCCAAATAATAAAAGGATTGCATCATGTCAAAAAAAGGAAAGCTTCTCCATAAAAACTCCAACGTAAGAAAGGGAAAGAAATCCAAACATCTTGATTATGCGTACCTTTAAAGTTCTCTTATGATGATCCTCAAAAAAAAAACGTTCTCTTATGATCATCAAAATAAAAAAGGACAAGCTCACGTCCAAAAAAAAGGAAACCATCCATGTGCCCCTACCTTTGAAGTTTGCTCCGTGTAGAAAAATTATATTATAAAAAAGAGAAACAAATCCACACGCCCAGCGGATTCAAAAAAGGAACGTCTCAGGTAAAAAAAGAAAAGCCTCTTCATTAAAAATCCAACGTAAAAAAGGAAATAAATCTAAACGAGCCCCGCTGATTACGGGCGGCCTCAGGTAAAAAAAGAAACTTCTCCATAAAGGTCAAACGTAAAAAAAAGATAGAAATCTAAATTACCCGGCTGATTACGCGTAGCATTTAAATTTCTCATATGTCCAGTGAAATAAAAAAAAGGATTGCATCACGTAAAAAAAGCCTCTTCATAAATGTCCAACGTAAAAAAAAGAAAAGAAATAAACCTGAACGACCCCGCTGATTATGCGCGGCCTCACGTAAAAAAAAGGAAAGCCTTTCCATAAAAAGTCCAACGTAAAAAAGGAAAGAAGTCTAAATTACCCCACTGATTACGCGTAGGATTTAAATTTCTCATATGTCCCGCGAAATAAATAAGGGCAGCTTCACGTGAAAAATCAAAAGGAAAGCCTCACGTCAAAAAAGAGAGGAAATAAAGCCTCATTGTAAATGAAAAGGGAAAGCCTCCATCAATAAAATAATTTTCCTATTAAAAAATATATTATGCTGATCAGAATCACTATGGACTCCTCTACATAGTCGTCGCCTCCTGCTGGCTCATATCATGAAGTGACGGCGTGTACAGACTGGCTTTAAGGGCTGCTCATGTACGCCGCTGGATGCTAAATCAGCTCTAGCATTGATTATTATTATGCATGCAGACATATTACTTGAAATAGCACGCATGCAATTCAAGAATTAGACCCATTCACATGATATCCTTCGCATGGCGTGGATTTTTACTACCTATTACTTGCGTATATATAGTACATCTATGCATGTCTTTATTGTGGCCTTTATCAGTGATTGCTAATTATACATGTTAAAACATCTTTAAAACTCCGTAGTTACTACAGTAAAAAAATCTTGATATATCATTCGCCAAGAAGATCTCATATAGACACATGATTACGTATATGATATATGTGTGTATAGTAGGAATTGAAAGTATTAAAAAAAGAATAATCATATAATATTTTTTTAAAGATTTTTTGGGTATGCACCACTTTAATCCGAATAATCTATCACACAATTTCACTACTCTATTATTCATAAAAGAAATTTTGTAAGAATTTATTGTTTAAGACAACAACTTAAATCTGAATAATGTATGGCTCATAAAAGTATGCGAGAATAGAATCTCTTATGTATATTTTTTGCTACAGTTTCACATGTTGATAGAAAACCGTGTATGTCCATTGTTTCATTGTTGTCTATAGAAATAAATTCTTTTATAATCAAACAAAACTAGGTGCAATCCAATGGTCCCAAGGGAGGGAAAAATGAAGATGTATGTTTTTCAGGGTTGTCTACTAATTAATATAATAATAACAATCAATTATAACATTTTAATATTATTGTCCAACCAATGTAATAGGTACCCATTTTTTTGTATTTAATATTAAAAGTGCTAGCCCGTGCAGATGCATGGGTTGATGACTAGTAATCTCTAATTGTCATTGCAAACATGTTTGATCGTAGTATGATGAATCATGGATACCGAGTTAAATGTATTTAACAAAACAAAAGCAGTTGAGTTCATACCCGCTTTTCTCTGAAAGAGTCACTTCATCAAATATCGTCATTATTGCCTTTCACTTGCACGACCGAACGATATGAAAATAATAATAGTGCAAGAGTGTCATGGACTAAACTGGAATCTGCAACATTTTATTCGTACGGAAAGACAAAACAACATGGGCTATTTGCTAGATCAACAATAATGCATGTGAGAGCCGCTCAACATTTTCATCTTGGTCTTCCCCTTGGTACAACTCAACAAAAGAAAAAGGAAAAAATCCAGAGAAACACACTGAAACGTTCTTGGGTTTTTTAATTTTTCTTGAAGAAAGCACACTAAAGAAGGAAAAACAAAAACGAGAAAAACTACTTACACGGGAAAGCACCCAACAAGCAAAAGAAGAATCGAGAAATATTTTTGGGTTTTTCTGTTAATACTACAACTAAATTAAACTAGTAAGAAAAACCGAAAAAAGTAAGAAATATTTTCGGATTTTCTCAAAGTTTTTCAAACACACAAGAAGAAAGTGAGAAAATAAATCTAGCATGGATAATACAATGAAAAAGTATGAACACCGACAACTGGAATGGAATGTGTCAACATGAATATAATGTCGGTGGAAATACGTACTCCCCCAAGCTTAGGCTTTTGGCCTAGCTTGGTAATCACCACTCGTATCCTGGGTAATAGTCAGAGTGATAGCTCACGTAGGCCCTTGGTGCGGTCTCCTCAGCCTGTCGGGCGGCCTGAACCGCCGCGCTGTATTCGCGGGCCTCGCACTCAAGAACATAATATCTTCCCTTACTATGATAATCAAAGAGAGTTGGTGCATGCAAAACAAACAGGTACAATGGGATCTTTATTAAACCTCAAGTTGTAAGTATAGTTAGTGGCTGTGCCATTAAGGAACTTATGGCGCTTCATTGCCTCAAAGTCTAAGTACTGAGTAGGTAGAATGGAATTGTTAGGCCAAGGTGACACACCCAACTCGTTAGCTACATGGGAGGCATAAATCCCACTAGAAAAGTGACCACTAACAGCGTTGTGTTGCAATCTCCGTGCAGTGATTGCTCCAAGATTATAACATTTAATTCCGATCAGAGCAGTGTGTATGAGGCTCAAATCTGGGGCACATAATGAATTGCAATCTTGCTTGCCCATGATACATTTCCCATTAAAGAGTGCAAAATAATGAATGTATGGAAAATGAATGCTTTTTATTCTAACTCGTGTCACTCCTCTATCCTCACCATAACAAAGGCTAGTAAAAAATGAATCACACTCACATTTCGGTGGTTCGTCTAATGAGCCCCAAAATGGAATTTTGCATGCAACATAGAAGGCTTCTAGAGGCATAGTATAAGCATTATTATAAAGGCTAAATGAAACTCTAGACTCACGAGGATGATATTTAAATTTCTTAGTGAAAGTCTCCGTAAGGTTGAGATGTTGAATGCACTTATCTTCGATAAAAGGAGCAAGCTCGGTGTTGTGAACATACTCCTCAAATTCTTCCTTGATGCCTGCACTAACCATGATTTGGTTACACGGCCATAGGCACTATTTGGTATCGGCATCCCGCGCGAGCTTGAAGTCAGCTCAACATAAGACTGTCGTTCGAGCTGTTGCTTGATGATGCCTCCGAGGAACTCCTCCTCGAAGAACTCCTTCCAAAAAGGTACATTTTATTCGCGTATATAATTCTAAAAATTTTGGGTCACAAAAATTTTGTCAAGAAAACTTCACAAGATTGATAGCAACTACTAGATGCATAGATGCTATATTAACCATTCAAACTACTTAGAAATCTAAGAATTCAACATGCAAGCCCATCTATAGCAGCACCAAGAGAAGCTAATTATTCAAAATATAAACCACTAGAATAAAAACTAATTGGAGCAATGGAGGAGTCACATACTGATGACCCACAAGTATGTGGGATCTATTGTAGTCCTTTCGATAAGTAAGAGTGTCGAACCCAATGAGGAGCAGAAGGAAATGACATGCGGTTTTCAGTAAGGTATTCTCTGCAAGCACTAAAATTATTGGTAACAGATAGTTTTGTGATAAGGTAATATTTAACGAGTAACAAGTAAAAAAGTAAACAAGGTGCAGCAAGGCGGCCCAATTCTTTTTGTAGCAAAGGACAAGCCTGGACAAACTCTTATATAAAGGAAAGCGCTCCCAAGGACACATGGGAATTATCGTCAAGATAGTTTCATCACGCTCATATGATTCACGTTCATTACTTTGATAATTTGATATGTGGGTGGACCGGTGCTTGGGTACTGCCCTTCCTTGGACAAGCATCCCACTTACGATTAACCCCTATTGCAAGCATCTGCAACTACAAAAGAAGTATTAACGTAAACCTAACCATAGCGTGAAACATATGGATCCAAATCAGCCCCTTACGAAGAAACCCATAAACTAGGGTTTAAGCTTCTGTCACTCTAGCAACCCATCATCTACTTATTACTTCCCAATGCCTTCCTCTAGCCCCAAACAATGGTGAAGTGTCATGTAGTCGATGTTCACATAACACCACTAGAGGAAAGACAACATACATCTCATTAAAATATCAAACGAATACCAAATTCACATGACTACTTATAGCAAGACTTCTCCCATGTTCTCGGGAACAAATGTAACTACTCACAAATCATATTCATGTTCATAATCAGAGGGGTATTAATATGCATAAAGGACCTGAACATATGATCTTCCACCAAATAAACCAACTAGCATCAACTACAAGGAGTAATCAACACTACTAGCAACCCACAGGTACCAATCTGAGGTTTTGAGACAAAGATTGGATACAAGAGATGAACTAGGGTTTGAGATGAGATGGTGCTAGTGAAGATGTTGATGGAGATTGACCCCCTCCCGATGAGAGGATCAATGGTGATGACGATGGTGATGATTTTCCCCTCCCGGAGGGATGTTTCCCCGGCAAAATAGTTCCGCCAGAGACATAGATTGGTTTCACCAGGTTCTGCCTCGAGACGGCGGCGCTTTGTCCCGAAAGCTTCCTTATGATTTTTTCCAGGGTGAAAGACTTCATATAGCCAAAGATGGGCACCGGAGGCCTGCCAAGGGGCCCACGAGGCGGGGGGCGCGCCCAGGGGGTAGGGCGCGCCCCCACCCTCGTGGATGGTGGGTGGCCCCCCTCTGGTACTTTGTTCGCCCAATATTTTTTATATATTCCAAAGCTGACTTTCGTGGAGTTTCAGGACTTTTGGAGTTGTGGAGAATAGTTCTCTAATATTTGCTCCTTTTCCAGCCCAGAATTCCAGCTGTCGGCATTCTCCCTCTTCGTGTAAACCTTGTAAAATAAGACAGAATATGCATAAGTATTGTGACATAATGTGTAATAACATCCCATAATGCAATAAATATCAATATAAAAGCATGATGCAAAATGGACACATCAACTCCCCCAAGATTAGACCTCGCTTTTCCTCAAGCGGAAGCCGATAACGAAAAATATGTCCACATTTTTAGAGATAGAGGTGTCGATAAAATAAAAATACGGACATGAGGGCATCATGATCATTCTTATAACAGCAATATATATATATATATATATATATATATATATATATATATATATATATATATATATATATATATATTCATATGATTTCTTACGCTAAAGTAACAATCTATTCACAATGTCTAGTATGAATCAGAAACTTCATTGAAAACTAACAAACTATGATCTCGATCATTGAAGCAATTGCAATTTATCATAACCTCGGAAAGAGTCAATATAAGAGCTTTTCAGCAAGTCCACATACTCAACTATCATTTAGTCTTTGCTAACACTCACGCAATACTTATGGGTATGGAGTTTTAATTGGACATAGAGAAAGATAGGGGCTTATAGTGTTGCCTCCCAACCTTTTACCTCAAGAGTAATGCCAACAATAATAGTTTATGATAACTTACATCCAATTGGATATATATATATATATATATATATATATATATATATATATATATATATATATATATATATATATATATATATATATATATATGTATGTATGTATATCGGGATCTTTCCAACAATGCGCTTGCCAAAGGATGAAATGTAAAAAGGAAAGGTGAAGATCACCATGACTCTTGTATAATGTATAAGACAAGAATAAAAGATAGGCCCTTCGCAGAGGGAAGAAGAGGTTGTCATGTGCTTTTATGGTTGGATGCATGAAATCTTAATGCGAAAGAACGTCACTTTATATTGCCACTTGTGATAGGGACCTTTATTATGCAGTCCGTCGGTTTTATGGCTTCCATATCACAAGATCGTATAAAGCTTGGTTTAAGAAAACTGGGTTTAAGGATATTTAGAAGCACAAGTAGTATCTCTACTTGGTGCAAAGAATTTGGCTAGCATAAGGGGGAAAAGGCAAGCTCAACATGTTGGATGATCCATGGCAATATACTTTATTTCGGATATAAGAAAACATAACCCATTACGTTGTTTTCCTTGTCCAACATCAACTTTTTAGCATGTCATATTTTAATGAGTTCTCATAATCATAAAAGATGTCCAAGATAGTATATTTATATGTGAGAACCTGTATTTCTTTATTACTTCCTATTAATTGCAACGATGACCAAAACTATGTTTGTCAACTCTCAACAACTTTTATTCATCATATTCTTTTGCATGTGAAGTCATTACTCTCCATAAGATCAATATGATCTCTTTAATTATTTTTATTCTTTCTTTTATTCCCTCAAGATCATAGCAAGATAACCAAGCCCTCGACTCAAAACTAATCTTTATTATATATAGCTCACAGACTTGATTAAATAGAAGGATCATAAAGCAAAAATCAAAACTAAATCATAATAGAACTTTATTCTACTAGATCAAGATATTACCAAAGGATTGAACTAAGAAAAACGGTAAAGATAGGAGTGTGATGGTGATACGATACCGGGGCACCTCCCCCAAGCTTGGCAGTTGCCAAGGGGAGTGCCCATACCCATGTATTTATGTCTCTTTCTTCTGAGGTGGTGATGATGGAGTTGTTGAGAATGTAGGCTTGTCGTCCATCTTCCAAGGCATAGGCTCACCATCATAGAAGGATGATCGAGTCTCCGTGATCCTTAAATTTGCAGCCAAACTCATCCTCTTGAATCTATATTCATACTCACAGTTTTGGTTTTGCAGGTCATAGATCTGGGCTTGGAGATGCTCTATTTTCTCGTGAAGCTTGAAGATGTTCTCCTCAATGTTCTTGGCATCGAGCTTCTGGTTGTTGGTGAATTCCGCGATCATCATGTGGTTGGCGTTGAGTCCGCGTTCCACCATCCCCTGGCACTTGAAAACTTGTTCCTCCATTGCTTCGAGTCTTGTCTCCATGCTTCCGGTCCTCCTCGGTCCATTGACATCACGGATGTGCAGCAACCCATCACGCATCTCAATCGTTTGAGGGTGTTGCAGCACCTCAGTGAGGTAGGGATTGATAACCTTCTTGAAGAACTTGTCCTTGGGGGCGTTCGAAGTCGTCATGATGATCTAGATCTGTTAGAAAAACAGCTCGAAACATAAACAGAGGATATTTGCATGGTACGATGGTCAAAACCTTCGGGAGATTATATAATGAATTTTTACCAACCAAAAGAAGTACCGTGCAAGAAAACGGAGTCCGGAGAGCACACGAGGTGCCCACGAGGCAGGGGCGCGCCCGGGGGGGTAGGGCGCTCCCTCCACCCTCATGGATGCCTCATGTCTTTCCCGGACTACTTCTTATTTTTCTATTTTCTTAAATATTCCAAAACGGAGAAAAATTGCGATTAGAACTGTTTTGGAGTCGGTTTACTTACCGTACCACATACCTATTCCTTTTCGGAGTCTGAAACATTCTAGAAAGTGTCCCTTATGTATTCCTCCGGTGTCGGTGTACTAAAATAGGGGTACCTTAGTACCCCGAACTTCTGCACGGGCAGTCGTAGCACCCCGCGGCAAGGCTTGCCAGGCGATCGCCAAAACTCTCCATGGTCCCTTTTTGGGCCATCCAAGAACAAAGTATTCGAGCCAAGGCCCCGGCAGGAGGAGCTTGCCGGGAAGGCCACCCGAAGAGAGCAAGGCCCCGGCAAGAGGAGCTTGTCGGGACGGCCACTCGAAGCACAAGGCCCCGGCAAGAGGAGCTTGCCGGGAAGGCCGACCAAGGCACGACAAGAGACTTGCTGCGACGCGCCACACGTCCCGGCAAGGACCGGTGAGCAACAAGCTCCTGGGCGCGACAAGGCATCAACCGCGGCAAGGCGCTTGCCGCGGCAAGTCACCACCCCGCGCCTGCGTTCCAGCTCATCCACCCACGCGTCGCTCTGGGGCCATTCCAGGCGTACGTGGTGAGAGGCTGCGCAGCCAGGGGCATGCGGTGGCGAAGCGACGCTGACAGGGTAGCCGTCGTGGCAAACGGTGGCGCCCCTGACGGCCCCTTTCCTGCACTGTTTGGGCAACCTAGAAGGGCATTTAATTCCCTTGTCCCCTGCCGTCAGAGTTAGGTATGATAGCACTGTGCAAGCAGCTGTACCCAACACAGCGTTTTCCAGTTTTGCCCCCGCCTACGTTGCCACCTGTGGGTAACCCCTCGCGCATATAAAAGGAGGCCCCATGCGCAACGTGGGAGAGGAAGGGAAGGAGGGAGGCCACTCACGCTCGGTCTGATTAGTTGCCTGAGTGTACTGTAGCACTCAGCGCTCCCAAACAAGAACACAATACAAACCACAAAGCAGCAGTAGGGTTTTACGCATCCGTGCGGCCCGAAGCTGGGTAAACCCCTTGTGTGCATCGCCTCGATCCGCTCTTCGCGCGACCTCCGCCCCCCGCCGAACCAGAAAGGGGCTCGGTCCCCATAGGTGTTCGTGGAGGCAGATTTCCCCCGACATCTTTGGCGCGCCAGGTAGGGGGCGTCGAGGTTGTGTGAACCTGATCCGGCATCTGCACAGGCTAGATCTCCATCGTCTTCATCGACATGCCGCCGAAGAAGAAGGCTCCGGAGGTGGCTGGTCCGTCCGCGTCGAACCCACCGCCCTAGAGCGAACGGGTGGTGGGGACGGCACCGGCGGCGGAACGGGCGTCGCCGAGCCAGTTCATGGTGCCATGGCGTCTTAACATGCACCGCGCCCCTCTCAGGAGGCACGGGACCAGCAGCGTCTTGGCACCCACGGTACCATACGCTCGCTGGACCCAGATCGAGCTGGCGGATCACAGGGTGCTCAAGGCCAGCATACACACCAACATGCTGGCGCGAGCGTGGCGCGACTGCCTGGTCCAGGTGATGCTCCTTCTAACATAGTTAGAAGTTCGAGCACATCCCGCTCCACGCGCCGCTCGCCACCGCTGCCCGCCACTCTAGCAGAAGCTCTAGCACGAGCTCAACTGCTCCTAGACTACCCTCCAACGGCGGACAAGCTCGACGACTGGAGGGCCACGATACAGAGTCTCATCGGCTTCGCTAACGGCGACACTCCGCGGCAGCACAGTGCGTCGCAGCCGCGGCAGGTCGGCCAGCCGAGAACCGATGGCGCCAAGACCGGTGGGGGTGCGACCACCGCGCATTCCCCGCCCCGAAGGCCAAGATCGCCGACTCGCCGGAGCCATCACGACAATGACTCCACCGCGTCGTCAAATCCGCGAACTCGTCGCGATCAACGCCAAGTTCTTCACGAACGAGAGCAAGAGGACGCTCGTACTCGCATCGAGCGTCGGAGAGAAGCGCGGCGTCAATCAGACCAGCGCGCTGGGCCCTCTGTCGACATGCACGCGCCGGGGGGACCAGGCGACCTGCCGTACGCGGTAGGCTGCCCTGCGTTCACCCGTGAGCTGCGGCAAGTCCAGTGGCCCAGCACGAAGAATTTCAAGCCAGACGTACCAAAGAAGTACGACGGCAAGTCGCATCCGTCGGAGTTCCTCAGCATCTACACCATTGCGGTGCAGGCCGCTGGAGGGCGAGACGACAAGATCCTTGCCAACTACTTCCCGCTGGTACTCAAATCCAACGTCAGATCCTGGCTCATGCACTTGCCGGATAACTCCATAACCTCCTGGACAGACTTGTGCCATCAGTTTGTTGGCGCCTTTACAGGCGGCCACAAACCCCATGGCCAAGCGAGCGACCTTCATCTGCTCGTCCAGAAGGAAGGTGAATCCTTGCGCAAGTTCATCCAGAGATTCAGCCGCGTACACTACAACATCCCAGACGTCCACCCTGCTGCGGTCATCAGCGTGTTCCATCAGAACGTGCGTAACCGCAGGATGCGGGAGGAGATGGCGATGTGCAAGATCAAAGACGTCAGCGAACTATATGCCCTGGCCGACAAGTGTGCACGTGCTGAGGAAGGAAGGAAACTGCCCGGAGAGAACACTGGAGCAGGAGAATCTGACAGTGAGGATACCGCCCCGGCAAGGAAGAACCGGCGGCGGAGCAACAGGAAGAAGAAGAGCCAAGAAGTACTGGTTGTTGAGCAGTCCGGCGATGAAGGCGCCGCCAAGAAGGCCCAGGCTGGTAGCTCCGGCAAGGAGGTTGCCGGATGCGCCAACTGCCAGGCTGTGGCGGTCGCCGACAAGCGGGACGGCACCAACAAACAGTACTGCAAGATCCACCGCACCAAGGGCCATGACCTCCAGAGCTGCAAGCAGGTCGAGCGGCTCGTCGAGCTGCAAAAGGCCGAGTACGAGCGACGCGACAAGGAGAGAGCCTGGGGAGGTGGCGGAGGATCCGACACGAAGCGCCCCGGCCAGGGAGGACGCCGTGACAAGGAGAAGTAGCGGCAAACAGACAGACCTCCCCGCGGCCGCGACAAGAGCGAAGACAACGACGAAGACGAGGACATGGATGATGTCGAGACCAGTGAGCAGGAGTTTCAGAAAGCCACAGAGGTCTTGTGCGTAGACGGCGGTGCATCTCTGCATACTTCTCACCGCCAGCTCAAGCAGTGGGCGCGGGAAGTCAATGTGGCCGAACCACCCGTCGAGTCGCGCAAGCCTCTGAAATGGTCCAGCACGCCTATCATCTTCGATATTGAGGACCACCCTGACCGCACAACTGCGATCGGGTGCTTGCCGATGTTGGTCTCACCAACAGTCCGCAACCTCAAGGTCACTAAGATGCTAGTCGACGGCGGGGCCGGCTTGAACCTGATCTCCTCCGCTATGCTCCAGAAACTCCAAGTCCCCGAAAGCGAGCTCGAAGAGACCGACACGTTCCAAGGAATCAACCCGGGAAGGAGCAAGCCGAAGGGGAAGATAACGTTGCCAGTGACATTTGGCAGCGAGCTGAACTTCAGGACAGAGAGGATCACTTTTGACGTTGCCGATTTTCCATTGCCCTACAATGGAATTCTCGGCCGTCCAGCGCTCGCCAAGTTCATGGCGGCCTCTCACTACGCATACAACATGCTCAAGATGCCAGGCCCGATAAGCGTCATCTCTGTCCTCGGCGATAAGAAGGATGCCCTTATCTGTGCCGACAAGATCTACCGGGAAGCAGCAGCCGCAACGGATCACAAGCCACTTGCCGCTGAAGCTCCCGGAGGGAAGAGGAAGACCATGCCCGGCAAGTGCTCTGGTGCCCACTCCGGCAAGCGCACCTCTTCGGAGTGCTGCGCTACCGTCGAGGACGCGCCATCGAGCTCCACCGGCAAGAGTAAGAAGCCAATGGCAGCCTCGCCAACGACCAAGAAGGTGTCCGCCAAGGAGGACGGCACTGGTGGTACCTTCACCATCAGTGCCGCTCTCGTTGCTTTCCTGCGGGCGAATGTCGATGTGTTTGCCTGGCAACCATCTGACATCCCCGGCGTTCCCAGGAAAGTGATTGAGCACCACCTCACCGTCTGTCCTCATGCGCGGCCCGTCAAGCAGAGAGTCAGGAAGCAAGCGGTGGAGCGCCAAGAGTTCATCGCAGAAGAGATCAAGAAGTTGGAAGCGGCAGGCCTTGTCAGAGGTGTGCTCCATCCGACGTGGTTGGCCAATCCTGTTGTCGTACGCAAAGCAAATGGGAAATGGAGGCTTTGCATCGACTTTACTGATGTTAATAAAGCTTGTCCCAAAGATCCCTTTCCCTTGCTACGCATTGACCAGATTGTTGACTCCACGGCCGGATGTGACCTGCTTTCATTTCTTGACGCATACTCAGGGTACCATCAGGTCTTCATGGCTGAAGAAGATGAGGAAAAGACCGCATTCATCACTCCATGTGGCACGTACTGTTTCGTACGGATGCCTTTCGGTTTGAAGAATGCCGGTTCGACGTTTGCGAGGGTTGTCCATACCTCTTTTGAGGCGCAAATCCACAAAAATGTGGAAGCCTACATGGATGACAGAGTGGTCAAAAGCAGGAACAGGGCAACCCTGATTCAAGATTTAGAAGAGACCTTTGCGAACCTGCGCAGGATCAGCCTCAAGCTCAACCCCGAGAAGTGCATGTTTGGAGTCCCTTCCGGCAAGCTTCTCGGGTTCTTCGTGTCTTAGCGAGGAATCGAAGCCAATCTAGACAAAATCAAGGCCATCGAGCAGATTGAAGCACCAACACGCGTCAAGGATGTACGAAGGCTTGCCGGCTGCGTCGCGGATCTCAGCAGGTTTATTTCCAAGTCTGCAGAACGCGCCCTGCCATTTTTCAAAGTTTTGAAAAAGGCGGGTCCAGTAAAATGGACTCCGGAAGCGGAGGCTGCGCTGCAGGACTTGAAGAAATACCTGTCCTCCGCTCCAATACTTGTCGCGCCTAAACCACAAGAGAAGTTGATGCTGTACCTGGCGGCAACCAATCAAGTGGTTAGTGCTGCGTTAGTAGCGGAGAGGGAGGCATATGATGAGCTATCAACCGCGGCAAGCGCGTCCAGCGACAAGCAAGAGGCTTCCCGGACAAGCTCTGGCCCCGACAAGGATGAATCTGCGCAGAAGCGAGTGGAGGTGCAGAAGAAGAGAATGGTGCAGCGCCCAGTTTACTTTGTCAGCTCCCTTCTGCAGGGGGCTAGGTCAAGGTACTCTGGTGTGCAGAAATTGCTTTTCGGCCTTCTCATGGCCTCGAGAAAGCTGCGCCATTACTTCCAAGCACATGAGATTACGGTTGTCACCCGCTTTCCGCTGAAGAGGATACTAAAGAATCCAGAAGCAACATGCAGGATTGTCGAGTGGGCACTGGAACTGTCAAGCTTCGGTCTCAAATTCGAGAGCACTTCAACTATCCAAAGCAGAGCATTGGCGGAGTTCATAGCAGAGTGGACACCGACACCAGACGAAGAGATCCCAGAGACGAGCATCCCCGTCAAAGAAGCAAGCAAAGTGTGGCTGATGTATTTTGATGGTGCCTTCTCGCTGCAAGGCGCCGGTGCTGGCGCGTTGCTTATCGCGCCCACCGGAAAGCATCTCAAGTACATAGTCCAGATGCACTTCCCCAAGGAGCAAGCAACCAAAAATACTGCAGAGTATGAAGGTTTGCTCGCCGGTCTCAGGATCGCGGCAGAACTTGGGATCAAGAAGCTCATTGTCAAGGGTGACTCGCAGCTTGTCGTCCGCCAAGTGAACAAAGATTACCATAGTCCGTTGATGGAAGCGTACGTTGATGCAGTGAGGAAGCTAGAAGAGCACTTTGACGGCCTGCAAATGGAACACGTTCCAAGAGCTGAGAACGACATTGCTGATGGCCTGTCAAAGTGCGCAACACTTAAGTTACCTGTGGAACCAGGAACCTTTGTGCTCAAGTTGACTCAGCCATCCGTGACACCATCAACCGGACAGAGCAAGAAGAGGAAGTTGGTCTCCGGCGACTATCTTCCGACAGAGCTCCCTGGAGCCGCCGCCAAGAAGGTCCCCAAGATCGACGCCAAGAGCGCTGAGGAGCCGTCTGCTCCGGCAAACCCCAGGGTTTGTTCCGTAGAAGCAGGCGCTCCCGACAAGTTTTGCCCCGGCAAGCTTGCCGGGGAACGTCAAGCTCCGGCTGAGCCCCAAATCCTCGCCGTAGAAGCGGACGTTCCCGTAGCAGTAGATGTGCCTTCAGTCCTTGTTGTCGATCCACAGGCTCCAGCATGGGCGCAGCAGACTGTCCATTTCCTCCAGAACGGAGAACTTCCCGAAGAACAAGAAGAAGCGGAAAGAGTAGCCCGGCGCTCGAGTATGTACCAGTTCGTCGACAACACGCTGTACAGAAGAGGGCGCAACGGTGTGAAATTGAAGTGTATTTCCCGGGAAGACGGACAAAAGCTGTTGGCAGAGATACATGGAGGCATATGTGGTCACCACATTGGCACCAGAGCACTTGCCGGCAAAGCGTTCCGGCAAGGTTTCTTCTGGCCGATAGCCCTCCAGGATGCAACTGCACAAGTAACCAAGTGTGAAGCGTGCCAGTTCCATTCCAAGCAGATACACCAGCCAGCTCAAGCTCTCCAGACGATCCCTTTATCCTGGCCATTTTCGGTATGGGGGCTCGACATCCTCGGCCCCTTCCCCCGAGCTGTCGGGGGCTTTGAGTACTTGTACGTCGCAATCGACAAGTTCACAAAGTGGCCAGAAGTGGAACCAGTGAGGAAGGTGACAGCACAGTCAGCAATCAAGTTCTTCAGGTCGATCGTTTGCCGCTTCGGGATCCCCAACAGGATCATCACCGACAATGGTACGCAATTCACGAGCCGCGCCTTCATGCAATACGTCCAAGATCTCGGCGCCAAGGTCTGCTTCGCTTCTGTTGTTCATCCCAGGAGCAACGGTCAAGCGGAGAGGGCCAATGCCGAAGTGCTGCGCGGGCTCAAGACCAGAACTTTCGACAGGCTGCACAAGTGCGGAAGAAACTGGATCGAGGAGCTGCCGGTGGCTCTTTGGTCGATCAGAATGACGCCAAATCGAGCCACTGGCCAGACACCATTTGCTCTAGTCTATGGAGCAGAAGTAGTTACCCCCACGGAACTCGTATACGGGTCACCTCGAGTGCTCGCTTATGATGAGCTTGAGCAAGAGCGGCTGCGTGAAGATGACGCGCTGCTCCTTGAGGAAGATCGTCTTCAGGCTGCTTTGCAAGCCTCTCGCTACCAGCAAGCTTTGCGTCGCTACCATAGCCGCAAAGTTAAAGCCAGAAGCTTCGAGGAAGGCGACCTTGTTCTTCGGCGTGCTCCGTCCGCCAAGAATCATAACAAGTTGACGCTGAAGTGGGAAGGCCCTTACCGGGTGAGACGAGTCACAAGGCCCGTCGCTGTCCGCCTTGAGACCGAAGATGGCTCTCCGGTGAGCAACTCCTGGAATATTGAGCATCTTCGTAAGTTTTACCCATAAGGCGCGGTTGTCGGACCCCGTCCGACAACCACCCTTTTGTACAAGTCTTGCCGCTGTTGCATGTAATCCTTTGTACAAAGCCAGGCGCAGACCCTGAGCAGCAGTAAATGAAGCGCTGGCGCCCTAAGTTTTAGCATGCATGCTGAGTCGAGTCCTGTCCTTGGTTAGGGTTGATAGTGCCTAACAGCTGCTAACCCCTAGCTTAGAGGTCGGGTCTGCGTCCTTTTTTCCTGTTCTTTCGTTTCCTTTGGTTCGCAGGGTTTTGCATATCCTGGCCAGACCGCTTAAGGACGAAGAAGAAAAGAAGGGCGGACCAGCATCTGGTCCCCGACAAACCAGTGTTGCCGGGGGCTGCAAGTACAAAGATTCGCCCGCGGCAAGCCAAAGTTGCCGGGGGCTGCAATCCCAGATAAGTTTTTCATCCCTTGTCATGCATTCTCTTATGGACTGAGGAATGCAAAAACCTTGTTTCTTCCTAAAAAGCTGCCGTGCTCCCTTAACTCTGGGCCCCGGAGCGCGTTCCTGGGGCCAGTTTTGGTAGTAGCCGCGGCGGCAAAGGAACGGAATAAGGAGCCCGAACCCGCCTCATCCCTACCTTCGCCAAAGGCGTGGGGAAGGTCGAGTGGCGCGGGAAGACGGCAGGGTCTGTTGCTGGGAAAAGAAGTGTCTATCTTAACGATATAAAGGATTCGCTCCTTGGCGTGGGTTTTACCCGCGAGACAAATGGCCCGGCAAACATCCCCTTTTCATTAAAAACATTCCGCTCAGGTACAGTTCAGAGAGAATGAAAAACATGAGAGATGGGATTACAAGCTTTAAATGCAACTAAAGCCCGAAGGCTTACAAGTTAAAAAGAGATAAGGTGCCCGTAATCTCTTTCTTGTCTCTCTCCTCAGGAGGTAGGACAAGGAGGCGAAAGGGGCAAAAGGGGCGCCTAGACAAGCTACGGGTGGCAGAAGACACCAACAGAATGCCCCGGGGACCGTCTGAAGGCTAGGTGGTGGTGGCGGCTCTGGAAGCAGGGCTCGACGGGGCTGCAGGACGTCAGCACGCTGTCGAGGGCACCTCGCCCTCGTACTCTGACTTGACGGCCTTGCCGCCAGCCCTCTTCCTCTTCCGCAGCCTCGCCACGCCAGCCGCCAAGGAGACGACCCCGGGAAGCTCAAGGAGCCGGCAGCACGGATGATGGGGTCGCCGGTGCCACGCGGAGCCGCGACCGACGCCTAGTCGGACCCGTCATCCCGACGACCGCTACCCTCGTCGTCGCTGTCGCTCCCCTCCTCTTCACTCTCGCTCGAGGAGGAGCCTTCGCTGTCGGAGGAGCTATCCACGCAGCACCGGGCCCGGATCCCGAAGCACCCGAAGACCTTGACGGAGAGGAGATCGCCCTCCATCAACTTAAAATGGAGGGTCAACCCCTCCATCAAGCTGTGGATACGGGCGAACGTCTTCCACCCTCGACCAAGATACATCACGCCGGGGGCTGGGGACTCAACATGGACCCGCGTGCCGCTGATCCCGCAGCCCCTCATGCGCAGTCTTAGCGTCTCGGGTTGTTCCACCTCCATCACGCTTGCGAAGGGGGCCGGGAGGCGGAGGCGACGACGAGGCGCCCGGCACGGCGTGACGAAGAACTCGCAGGGGTCGTCCTCGATGTGGACTGCCGTGAGAAGAGGGGCCGCTGGCGGAGGCGAGGCCGGCGCGTCGCCCCGTCCGCCTCGTCCCCGAGCGCCTCGGCCTCGTCCACGACCTCGTGCACGACCTCGCCCCCTCCCCCTTCCCCTTACGGTTGGCTCTGCCACTGCGGGTGCAAGGGGAGGAGGGGCGCGTTGCCTAGCGACGACCCTCGCCGCCACCGATGAAGGACCGGGGTTCCCTTTCTCCATAGCGAATGGAGAGAGGGGATCAGGAGCTGAAGAGAAGCGAAGATGAAGGAGTGTGGGTTTTCGTCGCCCCCTCTTGCTCTTTATAAAGGAGCGGGGTGGGGGCTCGGCTGCCCTGCTCAGCCAACCAAGACGCAGGAAGAGCAGGCGACTAGGACCGGCCTGCTGCCTCGACCCGCGACGGCCCGGTTTCCTGCCTCCACCGTCCGCGACCCCAGGTGCATGGAAGCCGCGTGGCTGGCGTGCATGACCGAGGCGACGGATGAGGCGACCTCCCCTCGCCCCGTGATCGTGGGGAGCGGACGCCTCGGAAACCGTGCCTCGGCCCCATCCAGCAAATGAGCCGCGCCTCCAAGCCTCCCTCCACTTATGGATATGGCGTGAACCGGCCCCCTTTATTGCGACGTGACGCATGCCTGCGGGGCTCAGCCCCGCGCACGCCGCCCACGTCACGCATGCCTCTCCCCACGATGCCGCGTTCGACGCGTGCCATTCGGGGAGGACGTGGTGGATGCAGAAGAAGATGCAGCGTTACCCAGGCCGCGCGTGCCCGTGCATTGTTTTGGGCCTGGCCCAACAGCGCTCGGCACCGTGTATGGCCCAGGCCCGGGGGCTCCTGTCGGTGTACTAAAATAGGGGTACCTTAGTACCCCGAACTTGTGCACGGGCAGTCGTAGAACCCCGCGGCAAGGCTTGCCAGGCGATCGCCAAAACTCTCCATGGTCCCTTTTTGGGCCATCCAAGAACAAAGTATTCGAGCCAAGGCCCCGCTAGGAGGAGCTTGCCGGGAAGGCCACCCGAAGAGAGCAAGGCCCTGGCAAGAGGAGCTTGTCGGGACGGCCGCTCGAATCCCAAGGCCCCGTTAAGAGGAGCTTGCCGGGAAGGCCGACCAAGGCACGACAAGAGACTTGCTGCGACGTGCCACGCGTCCCGGCAAGGACCGGTGATCAACAAGCTCCCGGGCGCGACAAGGCATCAACCGCGGCAAGGCGCTTGCCGCGGCAAGTCACCACCCCACGCCTGCGTTCCAGCTCATCCACCCACGCGTCGCTCTGGGGCCATTCCAGGCGTACGTGGCGAGAGGCTGCGCAGCCAGGGGCATGCGGTGGCGAAGCGACGCTGACAGGGTAGCCGTCATGGCAAACGGTGGCGCCCCTGACCGCCCCTTTCCTGCACTGTTTGGGCGACCTAGACGGGCATTTAATGCCCTTGTCCCCTGCCGTCAGAGTTAGGTATGATAGCACTGTGCAAGTAGCTGTACCCAACACAACGTTTTCCAGTTTTGCCCCCGCCTACGTTGCCACCTGTGGGTAACCCCTTGCGCATATAAAAGGAGGCCCCATGCGCAATGTGGGAGAGGAAGGGAAGGAGAGAGGCCACTCACACTCGGTCTGATTAGTTGCCTGAGTGTACTGTAGCACTCAGCGCTCCCGAACAAGAACACAATACAAACCACAAAGCAGCAGTAGGGTTTTACGCATCCGTGCGGCCCGAAGTTGGGTAAACCCCTTGTGTGCATCGCCTCGATCCGCTCTTCGCGCGACCTCCGCCCCCCGCCGAACCAGAAAGGGGCTCGGTCCCCATAGGTGTTCGTGGAGGCAGATTTCCCCCGACATCCGGGGTTACGGTTTCAATAACATTAGTTTCAACATTTATGGGATACGTGAGATATAATGTTTGATTCTTTGACCGTTCACCACCTTCGGATTTGTGCCTTCCAAGTTGTTGATTTTTATGGCCCCAGAATGATAGACCTCCTCGATAACGTAAGGACCTTCCCATTTAGAGAGGAGTTTTCCTGCAAAAAGTCTTAAACGAGAGTTGTATAGAAAAATATAATCACCTACATTAAACTCACGCTTTTGTATCCTTTTGTCATGCCATCTTTTAACTTTTCTTTAAAAATTTTGGCATTCTCATAGGCCTAGGTTCTCCATTCATCAAGTGAGCTAATGTTAAATAGTCTCTTCTCACCGGCAAGTTTGAAATCATAATTGAGCTCTTTAATGGCCCAATATGCCTTATGTTCTAGTTCGAGAGGTAAGTGACATGCTTTTCCATAAACTATTTTATATGGAGACATACCCATAGGATTTTTATATGCATTTCTACAGGCCCATAATGCATCATCGAGTTTCTTGGACCAATTCTTCCTAGATCTATTAACAGTCTTTTGCAAGATTAATTTAATCTCCCTATTACTTAGTTCTACTTGACCACTAGACTGTGGGTGGTATGGAGATGCAATTCTATGATTAACGTCATACTTTGCAAGTATTTTATGAAAAGCAAAATGAATAAAATGTGAACCACCATCAGTCATTAAGTATCTAGGGACTGCAAACCTCAGGAAAATAACTTCTTTAAGCATCTTAATAGAGGTGTTATGACCAACACTACTAGTTGGAATAGCTTCTACCCACTTAGTAACGTAATCAATAGCAACTAAAATATGTGTATACCCATTAGAGGAAGGAAACGATCCCATATATCAAAGCCCCAAACATCAAATGTTTAAATAACAAGTGAATAGTTTATAGGAATTTCTTGACGTCTACTAATATTACCAATTCTTTGACATTCATCACAAGACAAGACAAACTTATGGGCATCTTTGAAGAGAGTAGGCCAATAAAAACCGGATTGCAATACCTTATGTGCAGTCCTATCTCCAGCGTGGTGTCCTCCATAAGCCTCGGAGTGACATTTGCGTAGGATCTGTTCCTGTTCATGCTCAGGTACACAACGTCTAATAACACCATCTACTCCTTCTTTATAAAGGTGTGGGTCATCCCAGAAGTAATGTCTTAAATCATAGAAAAACTTTTTCTTTTGCTGGTATGTGAAACTAGGTGGTATAAATTTAGCAACAATGTAATTAGCATAATCAACATACCATGGAGCAGTACGAGAAGCATTTATGATAGCTAATTGTTCATCAGGAAAGCTATCATCAATAGGTAGTGGGTCATCAAGAACATTCTCTAACCTAGATAAGTTGTCTGCAACGGGGTTCTCAGCTCCCTTTCTATCAATAATATGCAAATCAAATTCTTATAGTAGGAGAACCCATCTAATAAGTCTAGGTTTAGCATCTTTCTTTTCCATAAGATATTTAATAGCAGCATGATCTGTGTGAACAGTTACTTTAGAATCAACAATGTAAGGTCTGAACTTACCACAAGCAAATACAACTGCTAAAAATTCTTTTTCAATAGTAGCATAATTTTTCTGGGCACTGTCTAGTGATTTACTAGCATATTGGATAACATTTAATTTCTTATCAACTCTTTGTCCTAGAACAACACCTACAACATAATCACTAGAATCACACATAATTTCAAAGGGTAAATTCAAATCAGGTGGCTGAACAATAGGTGCAGAAATCAAGGCTTTCTTAAGTATTTCAAATGCTTCCACACAATCATCAACAAAGACAAAAGTAACATCTTTTTGTAAAAGATTAGTCAGAGGCCTAGAAATTTTTTAGAAGTCTTTAATGAACCTCCTATAAAAACTAGCATGACCAAGGAAACTTCTTAAACCTTTAATGTCCTTAGGACACGACATCTTTTCAATAGCATCAACTTTAGCTTTATCAACTTCAATACCTCTTTCAGAAATTTTATGCCCCAAGACAATACCTTCATTAACCATAAAGTGGAACTTCTCCAAATTCAAGACAAGATTAGTTTCTTCACATCTCTGCAAAACTCGATCAAGGTTGCTTAAGAAATCATCAAAAGAAGTTCCATATACGGAAAAGTCATCCATGAAAACCTCAACAATCTTTTCACAAAAGTCAGAGAATATAGCAGTCATACATCTTTGAAAGGTAGCAGGTGCATTGTACAAACCAAAAGGCATACGTCTATAAGAAAAGGTACCAAAAGGGCAAGTAAAAGTGGTCTTTTCTTGATCCTCTTTTGACACAGGTATTTGAGAGAATCCAGAATAACCGTCTAGAAAGCAAAAATGTGTATGTATGGATAATCTTTCTAGCATTTGATCAATAAAAGGTAAAGGGTAATGATCCTTTTTAGTAGCTTTATTTAGTTTGCGGAAATCAATTACCATTCTATAACATGTAACAATTCTTTGTGGGATCAATTCATCTTTATCATTAGGGACTACAGTAATACCTCCTTTCTTAGGAATACAATGGACGGGGCTTACCCACTGACTATCAGCAACGGGATAAATTATACCTGCCTCCAGAAGCTTTAGTATTTCTTTTATTACCACTTCTTTCATATTAGGATTTAACCGTCGTTGGTGATCAACAATCGGTTTAGCGTCTTTCTCCAATTTTATTTTGTGCTGGCATAGAGTGGGACTAATGCCCTTAAGATCATCAAGAGTATATCCAATAGCAGCACAGTGCTTCTTTAGAGTTTTCAATAATTTCTCTTCTTCCTGCTCTGAAAGGTTAGCACTAATAATAACAGGATATATCTTCTTTTCATCAAGATAAGTATATTTAAGAGTATCAGGTAATGGTTTAAGCTCAAACACGGGATCACCCTTGGGTGGAGGAGGATCCCCTAGAATTTCAACAAGCAAGTTGTGTTTCAAAATAGGTCCTTGTTTAAAGAATACTTCATCTATTTCCCTTCTTTCATTCATAAACATATCATTTTCATGGTCTAGCAAATATTGTTCTAAAGGATCATTAGGAGGCACGACAACAGAAGGAAGACCAATCATTTCATCTTTACTAGGCAATTATTTATCATGGGGTTGTCTACGAAATTTAGCAAAATTAAAATCATGAGACATATCCCCTAAGCCAATAGTAACAACAACCTTTTTGCAATCTATCTTAGCATTAATGGTATTCAAGAAGGGCCTGCCAAATATAATGGGACAAAAGTCATCTTGTGGGGAACCAAGCACAAGAAAATTAGTAGGATATTTTACTTTCCCGCACAAGACTTCAACATCTCTAACAATCCCAACTGGTGAAATAGTATCTCTATTGGCAAGCTTAATTGTAACATCAATACCTTCTAACTCAGCAGGTGCAATATCATGCATAATTTCTTCGTATAAAGAATGAGGTATTGCACTCGCACTAGAACCCATATCACATAAGCCATGATGGAAATGATCTCCTATTTTAACAGAAATAACAGGCATGCCTACAACAGGTCTATGTTTATTTTTAGTATCAGGTCTAGCAATTATAACAGCTTCATCACAGAAGTAAATAACATGCCCATCAATATTATTGGCCAAGAGATCTTTAACCATAGCAATACTAGGTTCAACTTTAATTTTCTCAGAGGGTGTAGGTGCTCTAGCATTACTCTTACGAACCACAGTTGAAGCTTTAGCATGATCCTTTATTCTAACAGGGAAAGGTGGTTTCTCAATATAAGCGGTAGGAACAATAGGATCAACATTATAAGTGATAGTATTTTCTTCAACTTTAATAGGTTCAACTAATTTTACTTCAACGGGAGGATCATATTTAAAGCACTTCTCCTTAGGGAGATCAACATGATTAGCAAATGATTCACATAAAGAAACTACTATCTTAGGGTCAAGCCCATATTTAGTGCTAAATTCACGAAAAACAACGGTATCCATAAAAGATTTAACACAATCAAACTTGGGTGTTATACCTGATTCCTTACCTTCATCGAGTTCCCAATATTCAGAGGTCCATTTAATTCTTTCCAATAAATCCCATCTGAATTCAATAGTCTTCATCATAAAAGAACCAGTACAAGAAGTATCGAGCATGGAGCGATTATTGAGAGAAAGCCGAGCATAAAATTTTTGAATAATAATTTCTCTTGAGAGCTCATGATTGGGGGATGAATATAACATTGACTTAAGCCTCCCCCAAGCTTAAGCGATGCTTTCTCCTTCGCAAGGCCAAAAATTATATATATAATTACGATCACGATCAACCAGATGCATAGGATAAAACTTCTGATGAAATTCCAATTTCAATCGGTTGTAGTTCCATGATCCAATATCATCACATAGCCTAAACCATGTCAATGCATTTCCCTTCAAAGATAAAGGGAAAACCTTCTTATTGATAACATCCTCGGGCATACCTTCAAGCTTAAATAATCAACAAACTTTATCCACATAGATTAGGTGCAAATCGTGATGCAATGTTCCGTCTCCTGTAGAAGGATTAGCTAGCAGTTTCTCTATCATACCCTAAGGAATTTCAAAGTAAATATTTTCTGTAGGTTCAGTAGGTTGAGGAGCAACTCTTTGCTCTACTGGTCTGGATGAAGATACCCCGAACAAGCCCCTCAAAGGATTATGTTCCATAGTAACAAGTGACAGTAAATTTCAGCACACTATATAAATTTTTCCTTACCAAATTCCACTTACCAAAGGCGCTTCACTCCCTGGCAACGGCGCCAGAAAAGAGTCTTGACGACCCACAAGTATAGGGGATCTATCGTAGTCCTTTCGATAAGTAAGAGTGTCGAACCCAAGGAGGAGCAGAAAGAAATGACAAGCGGTTTTCAGTAAAGTATTCTCTGCAAGCACTGAAATTATCGGTAACAGATAGTTTTGTGATAAGGTAATTTGTAACGAGTAACAAGTAACAAAAGTAAACAAGGTGCAGCAAGATGGCCCAATCCTTTCTGTAGCAAAGAAAAAGCCTAGAAAACTCTTATATAAAGGAAAACAATCCCGAGGACACATGGGAATTATCGTCAAGCTAGTTTTTATCACGCTCATATGATTCGCGTTCGTTACTTTGATAATTTGATATGTGGGTGGACCGGTGCTTGGGTACTGCCCTTTCTTGGACAAGCATCCCACTTATGATTAACCCCTATTGCAAGCATCCACAACTACAAAATAAGTATTAAGGTAAACCTAACCATAGCATGAAACATATGGATCCAAATCAGCCTCTTACGAAGCAACGCATAAACTAGGGTTTAAGCTTCTGTCACTCTAGCAACCAATCATCTACTTATTACTTTGCAATGCCTTCCTCTAGGCCCAAACAATGGTGAAGTTTCATGTAGTCGATGTTCACATAACACCACTAGAGGAAAGACAACATACATCTCATCAAAATATCGAACGAATACCAAATTCACATGACTACCTATAGCAAGACTTCTCCCATATCCTCAGGAACAAACATAACTACTCACAAATCATATTCATGTTCATAATCAGAGGGGTATTAATATGCATAAAGGATCTGAACAATGATCTTCCACCAAATAAACCAACTAGCATAGGAGTAATCAACACTACTAAATATCCTCAGGAACAAGGAGTAATCAACACTACTAACAACCCATAGGTAGCAATCTGAGGTTTTGAGACAAAGATTGGATACAAGAGCTGAACTAGGGTTTGAGATGAGATGGTGCTGGTGAAGATGTTGATGGAGATTGACCCCCTCCCGATGAGAGGATCGATAGTGATGACGATGGTGATGATTTCCCCCTCCCGGAGGGATGTTTTCTCGGTAGAATAGCTCCGCCGGAGCCCTAGATTGGTTTCGCCAGGTTCCGCCTCGAGACGGCGGCGCTTCCTCCCGAAAGCTTCCTTCTGATTTTTTCCAGGGCGAAAGACTTCATATAGCCAAAGATGGGTACCGGAGGCCTGCCAGGGGGCCCACGAGGTAGGGGGCGCGCCCAGGGGGTAGGGCACGACCCCACCCTCGTGGATGGTGGGTGGCCCCCCTCTGGTACTTTCTTAGCCCAATATTTTTTATATATTCCAAAACTGACTTTCGTGGAGCTTCAGGACTTTTGGAGTTGTGCATAATAGGTCTCTAATATTTGCTCCTTTTCCAGCACAGAATTCCAGCTGCCGGCATTCTCCCTCTTCGTGTAAACCTTGTAAAATAAGAGAGAATAGGCATAAGTATTGTGTCATAATGTGTAATAACAGCCCATAATGCAATAAATATCGATATAAAAGCATGATGCAAAATGGACGTATCACATACCAAGTAGCAATCCCCCAAAACAGCTTCTAAAATAGAGCTTCGAGTAAAGATATTGTAATCCGCAGGTTTGAGAGCAAGAACACGATAGTGAGAGAGAGAGAGAGAGCTATGGTGATTTTTTTCTGGAGGTAGGAGATGACATGGGCTAAAGGGATAAGTGAGAGGGGCCACATGGAGCCCACCACCCACAAGGGCGCCTTTCTCTGGGGTCACTGATGGCTCCACCAGCCCTCTAGGGCAGATCCGCCTCCCCGTCACCTTTGGCACACGCAACAACTACCGCATCGAGCTCATCGACTTCAACATCACCCGCTGATATCCAGGCCTGGCCAAGTTCATGGCTGCGATAGACCACGACTACAATGTCATCAAGATGCTAGGAAGCGGCGGCATCATCACGATCGCCTGCGATGAAAAGAATGCAGTGTGCTCCCTCGAGCACGCCTATCAGATCGCGCGGTCGAGAACCCAGATGATGAAGGCACCATCTACCCCCTGAGGCCATCCCCAAGAAGAAGAAGCTGCTGCTCTGCCGAGGATCTCATGAGGGTGGGGCGTCTGACGATTGTGCCTCAGGCCTCACGCCCGCTGATGGGGCACCTTCCCCTCTCTCATAGGAAGGCGCGCCCGGCGCCCCTCTTAGGTTGGGCTTGGGGGCTCTCCTATGGAGGGCCTCCGACCTGGACAACGTCATGAGGGAGGTGTTCGGGCACCATGTGGAGGCGTGCTTCAATGCGTGCTTCCGCGAGAAGAGCGCAAGGCGCGAGACGCCAAGTGCTCATGAGTTCATCACCAAGGCAATTGAGGAGCTTCAAGAGGCGAGAGCCAAGCGAGGTGAGCGTTGCCCCGCACCACCCAGCGCAGCTCCCTCCCCTGACATGGGCAGCGAGCTGCGCATCTGCGTTAACATCCTATGGCTCAATAGAGCCACGTCCCAGGAGCTCTTCTGGCCGCCCCACGTCAGCTGGTGTGAGGGCCCCCCTCACACCTACGTTCGCATGCCTTTCAGTCTGCCAAATGCACCTGCTGCGCACCAACGCCACATGCGGGCCATCCTCGAGGCTCACGAGGCCATACGTAGGATGGTCCAGACGGAGGAGAGGACGGACCCTCGCGAGCCCCTCGGGCCTCCGGAGCATCACGAGGCTCAGGAGTCAGATGAGTCGTGAGGGGCGACTTATGCAGCACGCATCTTCAGCTACTCCGACACTTCTTCAGCGACGGTGCCAAGTGACCTTTTTGGTTCGTTCAATTGAGGGCGCCCTCGGGCTGCATTCTCCTCAAGCTGCGAGGGCTAGTCCTGCAGCCGCACCATTTTGATTCGTGTACTCCGAACCAGCTTTCACGCCTAACGTCATTGTGGCTGTTTAGCATTACCCCTGCTGTTTCATTATTTGTAGAGCCGCCCCTCGTGGCCCCTACGCGTTGGTAACTTGCCTTCTTCTTGTCCTGCAACAGGGGCTACTGGCACGACGCTTGTGCTCGGGTCCGTCCCTAAAATGCTGACAAATCTGAGACACCGAGCTCTGGATCGCGGCCGGCCCCATGCACGTCACCTCATCGGGTCCTCAGTGCCATCATTTCCTTGCAGCAAGATCGCCGGCAGGACAACAAGTGCGGCTTCACTTTATTTATTCTGCTAAACCGCAAGGACATTAGGGGCCAGGATCGTGAGCAGCCCCGCCAGCACCTTGAGTCGCAGCCCCACACAAGGCCAGCCACCCCTTTTTCCCACGCAAATCGCTTGCATGTTAAAGGGGAGGGGGGCTGAGCATCACGCCTTAGGGGCTCTTATTGGCTCACGAGTCCTCACCCCCTGTCCTTGACTACGGCATCACGACCTGGCATACTAGCTGTCGGTGGGAACGACACCTATGGGATCACAAGAATCCCTACTACGGTTGCGGGGCACGGGATCGTGAGAAGAGCGGATCAAACAGATAGCACACGGTTCCTTTACCCAGGTTCGGGCCGCGAGGATGCGTAAAACCCTACTCCTGCTTTGGTAGATTGTATATCTGTGTTCTTGAGCTAGCTATGGGGCGTGAGGAGCTCCAAAAAGCCGAATCCTCTTCCTCGTCACCATGGGCCTCCTTTTATAGGGAAAGGGGTTGCCACAGTGGCACACAGGAGGTGGAAAGGGTACAATGATGCGAGGTTATCCCTCGCATTACATGACAAGGCGCATTTAATGCGCCTTGCTTAGGTGTCCTTGCTCTATCGGGGACGGGGGAGAGCCCTGTCTCGTCCGTCGCCGCTCCCTCTCGTGTCGACACGCGCCCTGGCCAGCGGTGCCCGCGGTGCCATGTAGGCAGGCAGGCAGCTGAGGTGGCGCAGTGGTGGGTCTCCATGAAGATCTGCATGCCGCCACGTAGGTGCCTGCCCAGCTGGTTGGGTCGGCAGCTGCATGCAAATGGTGGTGGAGGCATGACTGGCGCGGGCCGGATGGTGCCCCACGGGTGTTCTTGGCAAGGACCTTGCCGGGGCCCCGGCAAGGGTCTTGCCGGGGCACCAGCTGTCATCCCCGGCAAGGCTCTTGCCGGGGGCCTTGTGGTCCTCCTTGGCTGGGATCCCGCCAAGGGTCGCCATCTTCTGATCTTGAATGTCTTCACAAATATCTGCATGCCACCACGGGGATGTCTCCTGAATCCTTGCCCCATGGGGGCAGTGGACTCAAGGGTGACTCGCTCCGTAGGTGTGGGGCGAGCTGCCACGGCAAGGGTCTTGTCGGGTTTGCTAAAACCGCCTCCCGGCAAGGATCTTGCTGGGGGAGTCCGCTTCGTCCCCTTTGCTCTTTATGGTCTTGGTCTTGGCGTCGTTCTGCTTCTCTCGAGCTTCGGCCTTACCTTGGCTCACCTCCCTTGCCTTGCTCAGTGTGGTGGTGCCAGTGGCTTAGACTGCCCGTGCACAGTTATAGGGGTACAAAAAGTGTACCCCTCTTTTTTTACACCGACACTAGCGGCGGTTGAGCCTCGCTCGAGGGCCAGGACCCGAGGACATAGAGCACCCGGACGAGCGGGGAGGAGGACGCGGTCGGCGTGAGCCCTGCTTGGAAGCACCACCACCAGGACACAGTCAAGTGTCTCACAACAACTATCTTTGCAGCGAAGGAATCACCGCGGGCTCACCAAGATAAGTAACCCCACACACGCCGGCGTAAACCTGACGGTTCAACGTTTTGACTCTCGCCATCTCGCTCGGGCAGGAACGTTTCCCTTTCGGCCTTCAAGGAGCTGCTTACACGCTAAAGGGGACCCCCTGAGCATCGCGCGTCAGGGGCTCTTACTGGACCTCGGGCCGCTCACCTCTTGGTGTTGACCACGGCATCGTGACCTGGCATACCAGCGACGGCTGAAGCCTGCCTGGGGACTGGGTCCTGTCGGCGTAGAGCACTAAGCTACCGCGAGAACGAAAGGGAGCACCGTGCCAAGGCGGGATACGTGATCATGATAGCGAACCAGGAATAATAGCATTAAGGCAAAAGCATCACAATTTTTACATACCCACATGGGGCTTGTCATGGTTTTGTGCAGGGAAAGCAAAATAAAAAACCCTGGAGAACCAAGGCCTCAGCGACATCACCGACGGCGATGGGATGAAGCCGCTGCTGCGCTCCAGGCACGGCGGCTCGGCGGCTCGTAGCTGTCGTCGTCGCTGGATTCTGGTGAGTCGTTGCTGCCGTCGAAAGAGTCGCGGGCAAGGCCAAGGGAAAGTTCAACGCCCGTGGCCGCGCCGCCTTGCCCGCCTCTCCCAGGGCAGCATTCCAGGCGCCTACCATCCGCACCAAAAACCTTGAAGAAGAGCGTTGAAGCTCCATCGTATTCGAAGTGGATGGCAAGAGCTCCCTCCGAGTAGCAGACGCGGGCGATCTCACCCCATCCTCGAGTCATGAAGACGTCGCCAGAGTGGACGGCCTTGAATTCCGCTTCAGAAGCTTGGTCGCAGCACCCGGCGTGTTGCAGGCATAAATCGACGGATCCCTCGGCAGCATCTCCTCTGCAAAAGACCGCAGAAGCCGGATCAATGTGCGTGGCGGCATTGCCGCCCACACCACAAACTCACGGGCCGTGCCTTCGGCGTGGGTCCACTAGCCGGGTGGACATGCATCAACCGCCTGTTCTCCTCTAGAACCCTGTTCCTCGCGGCGCCGGGCGCTCCGCCCGTGCGCAGGGCTCTGCACGCAAGCATCCATAGGGATCAGGAAGCCCGGTGGAGGCCGTTCATACCAGGGCCACGTCACCTCGGGCTCCTCAACGGCGTCGCGGGAGCAGTCAAGCTTCTTGCTCGGTGGGAGAAGCCCGAGTTCCACCTGAGGGGTTTTCCCCTACGCTGCAGCGGAAAACCTCCTCACCGGCGCCATGGGTGTTTCGACAAGACGGCGGGACAAGAAGGAAGAAGTAGGAGCAAGCAGCGAGAAGACAAAGATGTGCAGGGGCTCCACCCCCTCCCATTTATAGCCAGAGGGAGGCCAACCACCGGTCTCCTATGATCCCCAGTAATGATGATTTTTTTGCATGCAGCAGGCTGTTGTCAAGTCGAACGGTTGTCGAGGCTGCATTGGGAAGTGGAGACACCCACATCCCGTCTAGCGCCACATGTCGGTGTGGCCCGCAGGCGATTGGGGCCCATGGTGCTTCGTCCTTGCCCTCTGGCTTCGCCTTGAAGCCATGCCCAAGCGCGTCTTGGGCCCGGGGGCTACTGTCGGCATTCTGGGAACCAGGGTACCCAGACTTGCCTGCCTGCGGCCCGCGGTGTGGCCCCATCGGCGGCCCGGTACCGCCCATTTTCAACAACTTCAAGACTTGACCCACACGAGGAGCCAAGCCTTGCGAGGCAGACAACGCTAAGACCTCTAGAGGGAGCGGCCTCTTCAAGCTGGCTCCTGAGGAGTGGAGATTCCTATCCAAGTGCCATTCTCATGAGGTTCGGGTAATGCAAGCCATGACGACGAAGGCCAGGCAGGCGCCAGCGCGCGTAGAGCAGCAGGTTTCTTCTTTGGTTCTAAGGAGGCAAGCGCAGGTGCGGGGTCCCGAGGAATCACCCAAAGGTTTCCATTCCCATGCTACAAGACCAAGACCGCCAGGGCGAAAGGACGAATGTCATCACCGAGCCCACCGTGGCGTCACAAGCAGAAGCTTTGCAGGCGAATACCAACTTTCGTCAGGATAGGATGTACTTCTTGTCCCCTTTCAATCTGGCCGTTGTGGAATCCCTTCCCGCCTAAATTTTGGGGGAAGAGGACCGACGCCTCTATATAGATAGGTTAGCCACCACCATAGGAGAGAGACCCAGGGAGACCCGAGGTGATCCGATCCAATCCGGATCCTCAACACCACACACCAAAGCCTCAGGAGCTTGTTCTTCCTCTGTACTAGTTCATCCTCAGCCCCTCGCGAGGCTAATCCACACCAAAGCAGGAGTAGGGTCTTACACCACAAGGTGGCCCGAACCTGGGTAAACGGTTGTATCTCTTTCCTTTCCCATTCATTGAGATAGGCTGTGAGGGCGGCGAGTTGGTAGACTAGGGAGGTTGAGTTCTTCGCACGCGAATAAGAGCTCAAACCTTTCTTGGGTCTGCGGAGCCCTGAATCCGATGACTGGAAGTTTGTTGATAAGTGATGTCTACTTCACAACCTTCTTCTTGTAGACGTTGTTGTTCCTCCAAGTACACAGGTTTGTAGGACAGTAGCAGATTTCCCTCAAGTGGATGACCTAAGGTTTATCAATCCGTGGGAGGCATATGATGAAGATGGTCTCTCTCAAACAACCTTGCAACCAAATAAAAAAGAGTCTCTTGTGTCCCCAACACACCCAATACAATGTTAAATTGTATAGGTGCACTAGTTCTGCGAAGAGATGGTGATACAAGTGCAATATGGATGGTAGACATAGGTTTTTGTAATCTGAAAATATAAAAACAGCAAGGTAACTAATGATAAAAGTAAGCGAAAACAGAATTGCAATGCGTTTAAACAAGGCCTAGGGTTCATACTTTCACTAGTACAAGTTCTCTCAACAATAATAACATAACTGGATCATATAACTATCCCTCAACATGCAACAAAGAGTCACCCCAAAGACACTAATAGTGGAGAACAAACGAAGAGATTATTGTAGGGTATGAAACCACCTCCAAGTTATTCTTTCTGATCGATCTATTCAAGAGTCCATAGTAAAATAACACAAAGCTATTGTTTCCGTTCAATCTATCCTAGAGTTCATACTAGAATAACACCTTAAGACACAAATCAACCAAAACCCTAATGTCACCTAGATACTCCATTGTCACCTGAAGTATCCGTGGGTATGATTACACGATATGCATCACACAATCTCAGATTCATCTATTCAACCAACACAAAGAACTTCAAAGAGTGCCCCAAAGTTTCTACCGGAGAGTCAAGACGAAGACGTGTGCCAACCCCGATGCATAAGTTCACAAGGTCACTGAACCCGCAAGCTGATCACCAAAGCATACATCAAGTAGATCACGTGAATATCCCATTGTCACCATAGATAAGCACATGCAAGACATACATCAAGTGTTCTCAAATCCTTAAAGACTCAAACCGATAAGATAACTTCAAAGGGAAAACTCAATCCATTATAAGAGAGTAGAGGGGGAGAACCATCATAAGATCCAACTATAATAGCAAAGATCGCGATACATCAAGATCGTGCCGAATCAAGAACACGAGAGAGAGAGAGAGAGAGAGAGAGAGAGAGAGAGAGATCAAACACATAGCTACTAGTACATACCCTCAGCCCCGAGGGTGAACTACTCCCTCCTTGTCATGGAGAGCGCCGGGATGATGAAGATGGCTACCGGTGAGGAATCCCCCCTCTGGCAGGGTGCTGGAACAGGGTCCCGATTGGTTTTTGGTGGCTACAGAGGCTTGAAGTGGCAAAAATCCCTATCTAGGTTATGTTCTGGAAGTTTGGGCATATATAATTAGTGTTGGCATCGGGAACAAGTCAGGGGGGGCTCCGAGGCGGCCATGAGGTAGGGGGGCGCGCCCAGGGGGGTAGGGCGTGCCTCCACCCTCGTGGATACCTCGGGACTCTTCTGACCCATCTCCGATGCTCCGTGGGCTTCTTCTGGTCCAAAAATAATCTCCCTGAAATTTCAGGTCAACTGGACTCCGTTTGGTTTTCCTTTTCTGCAATACTCAAAAACAACGAAAAAAACGGAAACTGGCACTGGCTCTAGGTTAATAGTTTAGTCCCAAAAATCATATAAAATAGCATATAAATGCATATAAAACATCCTAGATGGATAATATAATAGCATGGTACAATAAACAATTATAGATACGTTGGAGACGTATCAAGCATCCCCAAGCTTAACTCCTGCTCGTCCTCGAGTAGGTAAATGATTATCAATGCTACCTAGCATATTTATCAATGTAATTTCCTTTATTGTGGCAATAATATTCAGATCCATAAGATTCAAGACAAAAGTTTCATATTGACATAAAAATAATAATACTTCAAGCATACTAACCAAGCAATTATGACTTCTCAAAATAACATAGCCAAAGAAAGATCACCCCTACAAAATCATATAGTTTGGCCATGCTTCATTTTCGTCACACAAAATGCTCTCATTATGCACAACCCAGATGACAAGCCAAGCAATTGTTTCATACTTTAGTATTTTCAAACCTTTTCAACTTTCACGCAATACATGAGTATGAGCCATGGACATAGCACTATGGGTGGAATAGAATATAATGATGGGGGTTGTGTGGAGAAGACAAAAAGGAGAAAGTCTCACATTGACGCGGCTAATCACGGGCTATGGAGATGCCCATCAATTGATGTCAATGCGAGGAGTAGGGATTGCCATGCAACGGATGCACTAGAGCTATAAATGTATGAAAGCCCAATAAAAGAAACTAAGTGGGTGTGCATCCAACTTGCTCTCACGAAGACCTAGGGCATTTGAGGAAGCCCATTGTTGGAATATACAATCCAAGTTCTATAATGAATATTCTCACTAGTATATGAAAGTGACAAAATAAGAGACTCTCTATCATGAAGATCATGGTGCTACTTTGAAGCACAAGTGTGGAAACAGGATAGTAGCATTGTCCCTTCTATCTTTTTTTATTGGTCCTTTCTTTTTATTTGGCCTTTGTCTTTTTTTCTTTTTTATTTGGCCTTTTTTTGGCCTTTTTTTCATCGTACAATGCTCTATTAATGATGATCATCACACTTCTATTTATTTACAACTCAATGATTACAGCTCGATACTAGAACGAAATATGACTCTATATGAGTGCCTTCGGCGGTGTACCGGGATGGGCAATGAAACAAGAGTGACATGAATGAAAAATTGTGCATGGTGGCCTTGCCACAAATACGGTGTCAACTACATGATCATGCAAGGCAATATGACAATGATGAAGCGTGTCATAATAAACGGAACGATGGAAAGTTGCATGGAAATATATCTCGGAATGGCTATGGAAATGCCATAATAGGTAGGTATGGTGGCTGTTTTGAGGAAGATATAAGGAGGTTTATGTGTGATAGAGCATATCATATCACGGTGTTTGGATGCACCGGTGAAGTTTGCACCCACTCTGAAGGTGAGAAAAGGCAATGCACGACACCGAAGAGGCTAGCAATGATGGAAGGTGAGAGTGCGTATAATCTATGGACTCAACATTAATTATAAAGAACTCACATACTTATTGCAAAAATCTACAAGTTATCAAAAATCAAGCACTACGCGCATGCTCCTAGGGGGATAGATTGGTTGGAAAAGAGCATCGCTCATCCCCGACCGCCACACATAAGGAGGACAATCAAAGAAACATCTCATGCTTCAAATTTGTCACACAATGGTTACCATACGTGCATGCTACGGGACTGGAAAACTTCAACACAAGTATTTATCAAATTCACAATTACTCAACTAGCACGACTCTAATATTACCATCTTCATACCTCAAAACAATCATCAAGTATCAAATTTCTCATAGTATTCAATGCACTCTATATGGAAGTATTTATTATATCCCTCTTGGATGCCTATCATATTAGGACTAAATTCATAACCAAAGAAAATTACCATGCTGTTCTAAAGACTCTCAAAATAATATAAGTGAAGCATTAGAGTTCATCTATTTCTTCAAAATAAAACCACCGCCGTGCTCTAAAAAGATATAAGTGAAGCACTAGAGCAAATGACAAACTACTCCAAAAGATATAAGTGAAGATAAATATGTTGTTGAATAATTATGTAACTATGTGAAGAGACTCTAACATTTAAGAATTTAATATATTGGTATTTTATTCAAACATCTAGCAAAACAAAATAAAATAAAATGAAGCTCCAAGCAAAACACATATCATGTGATGAATAAAAATATAGCTCCAAGTAAAGTTACCAATGAATAAAGACGAAAGAGGGGATGCCATCCGGGGCATCCCCAAACTTAGGCTCTTTGTTGTCCTTGAATATTACCTTGGGCTGCGTTGGGCATCGCCAAGCTTAGGATCTTGCCACTCCTTATTCCATTGTCCATCGAATCTTTACCCAAAACTTGAAAACTTCACAACACAAAACTCAACAGAAAACTCGTAAGCTCCGTTAGTATAAGAAAATAAAACCACCACTTAGGTACTGTTGTGAACTCATTCTAAATTCATATTGGTGTATTATCTACTGTATTCCAACTTCTCTATGGTTCATACCCTCCGATACTACTCATACATTCATCAAAATAAGCAAACAACATAATGAAAACAGAATCTGTCAAAAACAGGACAGTCTGTAGTAATCTTTATCAAACGTATACTTATGGAACTCCAAGAATTATGAAATAAATTGGTGGACCTGAGGAATTTGTCTATTAATCATCTGCAAAAATAATCAACCTAAAAGCACTCTCCAGTAAAACATGGCAGCTAATCTCATGAGCGCTAAAGTTTCTGCTTTTTACAGCAAGATCATAAAGACTTCACCCAAGTCTTCCCAAAGGTTCTACTTGGCACAAACACTAATTAAAACATAAAACCACATCTAAACAGTGGCTAGATGAATTATTTATTCCTAAACAGGAGCAAAAGCAAAGAACAAAAATAAAATTGGTTGCCTCCCAACAAGCGTTAACGTTTAATGCCCCTAGCTAGGCATGACGATTTAAATGATGCTCATATAAAAGATAAGAATTGAAACATAAAGAGAGCATCATGAAGAATATGGCTAGCACATTTAAGTCTAACTCACTTCCTATGCATAGGGATTTTATGAGCAAACAACTTATGGGAACAATAATCAACTAGCATAGGAAGGCAGAACAAGCATAACTTTAAAACTTTAAGCACACAGAGAGGAAACTTGATATTATTGAAATTCCTACAAGCATATATTCCTCCCTCATAATAATTTTCAGTAGTATCATGAATGAATTCAACAATATAACCATCACATAAAGCATTCTTTTCATGATCCATAAGCATATAATTTTTACTACTCTCCACATAAGAAAATTTCTTCTCATGAATAGTAGTGGGAGCAAACTCCACAAAATAACTATCATGTGAGGCATAATCCAATTGAAAATTAATATCATGATAACAAGTTTCATGGTTATCATTATTCTTTATAGCATACATGTCATCACAATAATCATCATAGATAGCAACTTTGTTCTCATAATCAATTGGAACCTCTTCCGAAATAGTGGAATCATCACTAAATAAAGTCATGACCTCTCCAAATCCACTTTCATAATTATCACAATAAGATTCAACATCCTCCAAAATAGTGGGATCATTACTTCCTAAAGTTGACACTCTTCCAACCCCACTTTCATCAATATAATCATCATAAATAGGAGGCATGCTGTCATCATAATAAATTTGCTCATAAAAACTTGGGGGACAAAACATATCATCTTCATCAAACATAGCATCCCCAAGTTTGTGGCTTTGCATATCATTAGCATCATGGGTATTCAAAGAATTCATACTAACAACATTGCAATCATGCTCATCATTCACGTATTTTATGCCAAGCATTCTGTGTAATTCTTCTTCTAGTACTTGAGCACAATTTTGCTTCCCATCATTTTCACGAAAGACATTAAAAAGATGAAGCATATGAGGCAACCTTAATTCCATTTTTTGTAGTTTTCTTTTATAAACTAAACTATGATAAAACAAGAAACTTAAAGATTTGTTGCAAGATCTAAAGATATACCTTGAAGCACTCACCTCCCTGGCAACGACGCCAGAAACTGCTTGATGTCTACTACACAACCTTCTTCTTGTAGAAGTTGTTGGGCCTCCAAGTGCAGAGGTTTGTACGACAGTAGCGAATTTCCCTCAAGTGGACGACCTAAGGTTTATCAATCCGTGGGAGGCATAGGATGAAGATGGTCTCTCTCAAACAACCTTGCAACCAAATAACAAAGAGTCTCTTGTGTCCCCAACACACCCAATACAATGGTAAATTGTATAGGTGCACTAGTTCGGCGAACAGATGGTGATACAAGTGCAATATGGATGGTAGATATAGGTTTTTGTAATCTCAAAATATTAAAACAGCAAGGTAACTAAAGATAAAAGTGAGCGAAAACGGTATTGCAATGCGTTGAAACAAGGCCTAGGGTTCATACTTTCACTAGTGCAAGTTCTCTCAACAATAATAACATAACTGGATCATATAACTATCCCTCAACATGCAACAAAGAGTCACTCCAAAGTCACTAATAGCGGAAAACAAATGAAGAGATTATTGTAGGGTACGAAACCACCTCCAAGTTATTCTTTCTGATCGATCTATTCAAGAGTCCGTAGTAAAATAACACAAAGCTATTCTTTCGGTTCGATCTATCCTAGAGTTCATACTAGAATAACACCTTAAGACACAAATCAACCAAAACCCTAATGTCACCTAGATACTCCATTGTCACCTGAAGTATCCGTGGGTATGATTATACAATATGCATCACACAATCTCAGATTTGTCTATTCAACCAACACAAAGAACTTCAAAGAGTGTCGCAAAGTTTCTACCGGAGAGTCAAGAAGAAAATGTGTGCCAACCCCTATGCATAAGTTCACAAGATCACTGAACCCGCAAGCTGATCACCAAAACATACATCAAGTAGATCACGTGAATATCCCATTGTCACCACAGATAAGCACATGCAAGACATACATCAAGTGTTCTCAAATCCTTAAAGAATGAATCCGATAAGATAACTTAAAAGGGAAAACTCAATCCACTACATGAGAGTAGAAGGGGAGAACCATCATAAGATCCAACTATAATAGCAAAGCTCACGATACATCAAGATCATGCCGAATCAAGGACACGAGAGAGAGAGAGAGAGAGAGAGAGAGAGAGAGATCAAACACATAGCTACTAGTACATACCCTCAGCCCTGAGGGTGAACTACTCCCTCCTCGTCATGGAGAGCGCCGGGATGATGAAGATGGCCACCAGTGAGGGATCTCCTCTCCGGCAGGGTGCTGGAATAGGGTCCCGATTGGTTTTTGGTGGCTACAGAGGCTTGTAGCAGCGGAACTCCCGATCTAGGTTATGTTTTGGAAGTTTGGGTATATATAAGAGGTGTTGGCGTCGGGAACAAGTCAAGGGGGTATCCGAGGTGGACACGAGGTAGGGGGCGCGCCCAGGGGGGTAGGGCGCCCCCCACCATCATGGGTGCCTCGGGACTCTTCTGGCCCATCTTCGATGCTCCGTGGCCTTCTTCTGGTCCAAAAATAATCTCCGTGAAATTTCAGGTCTATTGGACTCCGTTTGGTTTTCCTTTTCTGCGATACTCAAAAACAAGGAAAAAATAGAAACTGGCACTGGCTCTAGGTTAATAGGTTAGTCCCAAAAATTATATAAAATAGCATATAGATGCATATAAAACATCCTAGATGGATAATATAATAGCATAGAACAATAAAAAATTATTGATATGTTGGAGACGCATCAATAAGCTCCCAATTGCAGACTAAGGCATAGCCTAGTGGTGGGAAGGGGCTGATCCTTCCCACCCACCCAGGTTTAAGGCATGGTACTTGCAATTTGGGTTTGTTGCACCAATTATACTGTAGGGGGTTCCCTTACAGTCTTTCTGTCAAAAAAAGCTCCCAATTGAGCCGCCACTTCCGCCTCTCGATGAGCTCGAGCTTGATCCACAATCGTTTGAGCATTAGTTAGTAGATTATCATCACGGGGTGGGTCATCATTGCTGCTGGAAACCGCTGGTGACTCAATACGCCGGCTGTAACTTTGACTTGGGCGAGGAATTGAATGGACTCGTTCATGATTGTATGAATAAGCCGCATGTTGTGCTACAGCCGTCTGAAGAAGCTCCACAGAGTTCCGGGTCTCTACTGTAGCCAGAGACTCGCCCTCGATCGGAATAGCCGCCAGCCGTGTTGCTGCTGCTATCATATTATCCAGTGGGTTAGCATAATGGCCAGAGGGTGTTGGAACCCATTGAGGCGGGGTATGATCCCTACGAGGTGGGTCTGGCAAATGAGGATGAGCTGCCGCCCACTCCCTGGCGCCTCTGCAGCCCGAGTTACACCGTTACTTGTTCCTACCCTAGGTGTGTTAAAAAGGTTCCGTCCCTCATACTGCAAAGGCATGCGACTCTGATGTCTCCTTCACAAAACAGCATTGGACGCATTCTGATCCAGACTCAAGCGAAAAGCTTCTGCCCTTATACGCTATGACTCGACATCTATCAGGGCTTGTTCCGTCGCCATCCTAGCATTGTCTGCATTGAGATCTTCCCGAGCTTTGGCCACCTCATCTCACACCTTTGCAACTTCTGCATTATGCTGCACCTGATTCGTCGCAGTGACCTTTGTTGCCAATAGAGTCGTTAACGTTCCCAAGATCTCAGATAGAACCTGAGTCGGTGGCCGAGCCGAGCCGCTCTCACCCCAGCTGTTGCAGAAGTAGTTGAGCCGAATGCCATGGCAGTTGTTGTTGACGAATTGAGAGCCAGCCAAATGCCAGCCATGAAAATCACAACCCTGGAGGGCGGCTCATAGGGGTCCAGAATATTGTTGCCATTGGAGTAGCCCCCAAGCCTGCTGTCTTGAAGCTGGTAGATGGATTCCATCTCTCCGGTTGAGGATGCATCACCTGAGTATATGGCCGTATCTCCTCCAGATTCGAAACCTTCCGCAAGCTCCATGCCTTGCGTGAACCCAATGAAAATGTGCTTCTGGCCGGATTGAACCCTGGTCGCGCATGCCGAGCCGGCTCGACAATGTTGGTGCAGATGTTCGGCTCAGGCTCTGACTCGCCGATCTTGCCACTGAAGACGTGAATTCCACCAAAGGGGACCCGGTACCCGTACTCGATCGAGTCAGCCTCGGGGCCCCAGCCAGCGTCGTCGATGTAGAGCTTGCCATGGTTAATCATAGTCATCCACCCCATGTCGTATCCCTTGATCCCTGGGAAAGATCCATTCAAGAACCTGAAACCACCGTGCGCTGGCCCCACGGTTGGCGCCAACTGTCGTAGTTTTGTCCCGGTAGATGCCCTTGTGAAAGGGCTTAGGTGTGGAGCCATCGCAACCTAGGTTAGCTTGAAGAGGTTGAACGAGACAAAGGGCTCAAGGTTTACCCAGGTTTGGCCCCTCTTAACGAGGTAAAAGCCTACTTATACTTTTGTTGACTATTACTTGGGTATCGATTACAAGGGAGCAAAATCATTTGACCTACCTCTCGATCAATTGTTCCTTAAGTTAATCCGCCGCAGGGCCTCGCCTTTATATACACACATCGAGGCCCTGGGCTTACAAGAGTTCAAGTCAGATCACAGAAAGTGACCAACTCTGTTTCTAAGTCGCCCTACCTTGTTAGGCAAGTCGCCATCATGGCGGCTCACACCTTTCGGGTCATAGGAACCACCGTACTGTTAAGTGGGGTCCAAGTGAACAAAGTCAGGATGACTGAAGTGATGCTCAACCCAAATCCTATGTATTCGAGCGAAGACAATGAGAGCAAATCTTATCCAGAGCTGGATAAGTCAGCTTTGCTTGCAGCCCAAGTAAAGTTGCCATGTGTGTTTGAAATCTGACCGTTCGAACATGTGTCAGTTCCTTAGTGACCCAGGGTCATTTCGGACATATCAGGTCGGGTTGCCCAGTGGCTATAAATAGCCCACCCCCTACACCATAAATTGGTGGCTGCTCAGAGTTAGTGCACGGCTTTTGTCGTTTGAGAGCAACCCACCTCAAAGCCTTTGAGAGAGAGAAATCCTTGCGAGAACAAAGCCCAAACACCCAGAGCCAAAGAGTGTTAGGCATCACTGAAGTCTTTCTGTCTGCGTGACCTGAAGACTTATTACACTTGAGGACTGTGAATCCTCCAGCCGGTTAGGCGTCGCGTTCTGAGCATCCAAGAGTCATTGTGGATCGCCGGTGAACGAAGTCTGTGAAGATTCGGAAGTCTACTTTGAAGACTTACCAGAGTGATTGGGCGAGGATTGTGTGTCCTTATCTCAAGGGTAATAAGGTGAAGACGAGGCCTTCTGAGTTGAATCTCAGACTCCCTAACCAGACGTATAGTTGTCACAGCAACTGGAACTGGTCCAACAAATCATGTGTCTTCAACAAGTGACTGGTTCTATCCTCTCCCTCCTTTTACATAGAGTTTGTCTTCGTGAAGTCATTGCCTGTTTGTTGTACCTGTTTGACTTTATTGCTTGACTACTATTGTTGTTTGGCTTCATACCATCTTCCATCCTGATCCTTACTACCTAGCTGCTATTAGTCTTCGTACTCTCACGTTATTGCACACTTGACTATGGCTTGCTTAGTGTAGTTTATCTTCCGCTGCATCTCAATAGGTTTATTTCTATAGTTTCTCTTCTAAACTTCCATGTTTTGAAGACTTTCATAAAAATCGCCTATTCACCCCCCTCTAGTTGATAACTAGCACTTTCAATTGGTACCAGAGCAAGGTACTCCCTTGTTTTGTGTGATTCGGTTTAACCACCCTGAGTTTTAGCTATGTCGACTGCAGGGATAATCAAAGTCTCCGCTGCTTGCCCCGTGCTTGATGGAACTGAATATCCCTACTGGAAGAATAAGATGCGCATGCATCTTGAAGCCATTGATGTCGACCTTTGGTATGTCGTCAAGAACGGCGTTCCCAAGACTGGTGAAGGTGTCACCCCTGCTGATGTCAAGAAGTTCATTCAACTGGACTGTACTGCCAAGAACATCATCTGTGGTCATCTGACCAAAGGACAGTATGGTCGTATGAGTGTCGGGGCGGACGGCGTCCCCCGCGAGCACCTATGGGGCTGGAGCCCCTTTCGTTGTCCGGTGAGGGGGGCGGAGGGAGCACGGAGAGCAGATCGAGGCGAGCACACGGGCGGTTTACCCAGGTTCGGGCCGCGATGGACGCGTAAAACCCTACTCCTGCTTGGTTGTATTAAACTGGGGAGCTCGGGAGCTTGGAGAGCTAGCTGCACCGAGCATATGGCTGTCTGGATCCCGAACCTCCGAACCTCCCCCCCCAACCCCCTCTACGTTGCACACGGGCCTCCTTTTATAGCGCAAAGGGGTCACCGACAGGTGTCAACGTAAGAGAAAGGGGTAAAAGTGTAAAAGGGGTGGAAGTTGTAACAGTGCGGGAACAGTGGCGCTACAGTGCGGCACAGTGTTATCATACCTACTTCTGACGGTAGGGGACAAGGGCATTAAATGCCCGTCACGGTCACCTGGACAGCACCGAGGCGGACCGTTAGGTGCGCCACCGCTCGCCACGGTAGTGGCTGCATGCCACCGCATACCCCAGGCTGCGCGGTGCCCCGCCACGTGCCCTTGGGGGAAACCCCGGAGCGACGCGTGGGCGGGTGAGCTGGGGCGCAGTCCTGAGGTGGCGATTTGCCGCGGCAAGTGGCTTGCCGCGGGGGTCGTCTTCCTGTGCCTGATAGCTTGCCGGCTATCAGGCCTTGCCGGGGCGCATGGCGCGCCTTGGCGGGCTTCTCTTGCGGTGCCTGGGTTCGGCCTTCCCGACAAGCTCCTCTTGTCGGGGTCTCGATCTTCTGTCTCTTATACTTTGTTCTTGAATGGTATTACATGGGCTCAGTCGTCCCGGCAAGCTCCTCTTGCCGGGGTCTTGTCTTCTTGGCCCGGCAAGCTCCTCTTGCCGGGGGCCTTGTCTTGAATGCTCGGTCTTCTCTTGGCGCTTCCTGGGCGGGCCTCGCCGCGGGGTGCTACAACTGCCCGTGCACAAGTCTGGGGTACTAAGGTACCCCTACTTTAGTACACCGACAGGAGCCCCCGGGCCTGGGCCACACACGGTGCCGAGCGTCGTTGGGCCAGGCCCTAGCAGTGCACGGGCACGCGTGGCCTTGGTCGCGTTGCTCCTTAACTCCGCACCCGTCGCACCTTCCCCAGGCGGCGCGCTCTTATCGCGGCGTCGCGGGGGCGAAACGCCCGTTCCCTCTTTAAGTGGAGGGAGGTGCGGAGGCGCGGCTCGATAAATGAACGGGGGTGAGGCGCGGCTTTCGAGGCGTCCGTTCCCCATAATCACGGGATGGGGAGAGGTCGTCCCACCCGTCGCCTCGGTTCTGTGCGCCCACCGCGTGGTCCTCATGCACTCGGAGTCGCGGCGGCGGAGGCAGGGAGTCGGGCCGGCGCGGGTCGATGCAGTGGGTCGGCCCCAGTCGTCTGCCCTTCCTCCGCTTCTATTGGAGGAGCGAGGCGGCCGCGTCCCCACTCCGCCCCTTTATAAGGAGCGAAAGGGGGCAACGGAAATCCGCACTCCATTTCCTTCCTCCTTCTGCTTCTGGTTTCCTTCCCCATCTGCGATGGAGGGGGGGAACCCTGGTTCTTCTTCGGTTGCCGCGAGGGTGTCTGCTAGGCAACGCGCCCCTCCTCCCCTTGCGCCCGCGGCGGCGGAGCTGGTCGTCAGGGGAAGAGGGAGAGGGCGAGGTCGCGGACGAGGTCGTGGACGGGGCCGGGGCGCTCGGGGCGGACGGATCGGTGCGCCGTCCTCGCCCCCGCCAGCGGCTCCGTTCCTTCCCGCGGTCCATCTCGGGGACGACCCCCGTGAGTTCATTATCAGGCTGCGCCGGGCGCCTCGTCGCTGCCTCCGTCTTCCCGCTCCATTCGCGAACGTGTTGGAGGTGGAGCAGCCTGAGACGCTAAACCTGCGCATGAGGGGCTGCGGGATCAGTGGGACGCGAGTCCACGTCGAGTCCCGAGCCCCCGGCGTGGTGTGTCTGGGCCGCGGGTGGAAGATGTTCGCCCGGATCCATAGCTTGACGGAGGGGTTCACCCTCCACTTTAAGCTAGTGGGGGAGGACCTCCTCTCCGTCAAGGCCTTCTGGGGCTTCGGCATCCGGGCCCGGTGCTGCGAAGATAGCTCCTCCGACAGCGAAGGCTCCTCCTCGAGCGAGAGTGACGAGGAGGGGAGCGACAGCGACGACGAGGGGAGCAACCGCCGGGATGACGGGTCCGACTAGGCGTCGGTCGCAGCTCCGTGTGGCACCGGCGGCCCCATCGTCCGCGCCGGGCTCCGTGAACTCCCCGGGGTCGTCTCCTTGGGCGGCTGGCGTAGGGGGGGGCTGCTGAGGAGGACAGAGGGCGGACGTCGAAGGCCGCAAAGTCGGAGTACGGGCCGACTTCGACAGCTGGCTGACGTTCCGGTGCCTCGTGTTCCAGATGCGCCCCAGACGCCGTCATCACCCTTGCTCTCGGTGACGACCACCGGGGTCTTCTCTTCGGCCCGGCAAGCTCCTCTTGCCGGGGGCTTGATCTCCTCGGGCGGCCGGAGTGGCGAGGCTGGGGAAGAGGAAGAGGCTGGTGGCAAGGCCGCTGCCTCATCTTCCAGCTCTGCCTCCGGCGCCTCCGTCTTCTTCAGCCTCCGGAGACCCCCGGGCGGAGCCCCCGGATCTTCTCTTGGTGCCTTCTGCCACCCGTAGCTCGCCTAGGTGCCCCTTTCGCCCTCTTCGCCTACTTGCCCTACCTCCTGAGGAGAGAGACAAGAAAGGGATTACGGGCACCTTATCTCTTTTCAGCTTGTAAGCCTTCGGGCCTTAGTTGCGTTTAAGCCTTGTAATCCCCCCTTTCATGTTTTTCATTCTCTCTGAACTATACCTGAGTGGAATGTTTTTAATGAAAAGGGGATGTTTGCCGGATCATTTGTCTCGCGGGTGGAAACCGCGGTAAGGAACGAATCCTTTACATCGTTAAGATAGACAGTTTCTCGCCCGGCAACAGGCCCAGCCGCTCCCCCGCACTGCTCGACCTTTCTCACGCCCTTGGCGGAGGCGGGGAGCAGGCGGGTTCCGGCCCCTCGCTTCCCTCCCTCTTGCTGCCGCGGCTGCTATCGAAACGGGCCCCAGGAACGCGCTCTGGGGCTTGCCGCTAAGAGAGCACGGTAGCTTTTCAGGAGGAAAGGGGGCTTTCAAATTCCACAGTCCATAAGAGAATGCATGATGAGGGATGCAAAAACTTATCTGAGGTTGCAGCCCCCGGCGACTCTGGCTCGCCGGGGCGTAGGTGTTGGCTCGTCCTTCTCCTCTTCCTTGTCCTTGAGCGGCCCGACAAGGACATTCAATTCCTGCGAGCCAAAAGGGAAAGGACGGGAAAAAGACGCGGACTCGACCTCTAAGTTAGGGGTTAGCGACAGTTAGGAACTGACAACCCTAACCAAGGACGAGACTCTGACTCAGCATGCATGCTAAAATCTAGGGCGCCAGCGCTTCTTTATCTTCGGCCAGGGGCTTCACCTGGCTTTGTACGAGGGCTTACATGCAACATCGGCAAGGCCTGCACAAACCGGTGGTTGCCGGAGCGGATCACGGCAACCGCGCCTTATGGGCGAAACTTGCGAAGATGCTCTATGTTCCCAGGAGTTGCTCACTGGTAGGCCCTCTTCGGTCTTGAGGCGGACAGCGCCGGGCCTCGCGACTCGTCTCACCCGATAAGGGCCTTCCTGCTTCGGCGTCGACTTGTTATAATTCTTGGCCGACTGAACGTGCCTAAGAACAAGGTCGCCTAACAGGGCAACTTTATCTGATGCCAGGGGCTTCGCCTGGCTTTGTACAAGGGGTTACATGCAGCAGCGGCAAGGCCTGTACAAACCGATGGTTGCCGGAGCGGATCACGGCAACCGTGCCTTATGGGCGAAACTTGCGAAGATGCTCTATGTTCCCAGGAGTTGCTCACTGGTAGGCCCTCTTCGGTCTTGAGGCGGACAGCGCCGGGCCTCGCGACTCGTCTCACCCGATAAGGGCCTTCCCGCTTCGGCGTCGACTTGTTATAATTCTTGGCCGACTGAACGTGCCTAAGAACAAGGTCGCCTAACAGGGCAGCTTTATCTGGTGCCAGGGGCTTCGCCTGGCTTTATACAAGGGGTTACATGCAACAGCGGCAAGGCCTGTACAAACCGATGGTTGCCGGAGCGGGTCACGGCAACCGCGCCTTATGGGTGAAACTTGCGAAGATGCTCTATGTTCCAGGAGTTGCTCACTGGTACGCCTTCTTCGGTCTCGAGGCGGACAGCGCCAGGCCTCGTGACTTGTCTCACCCGATAAGGTCCTTCCCACTTTGGCGTCAACTTGTTGGAATTCTTGGCCGACTGCGTGCGCCGAAGAACAAGGTCGCCCTCTTCGAGACTCCTGGCCTTGACCTTGCGGCTATGGTAGCGACGCAAGGCTTGCTGGTATCGAGCAGCTCGTACCGCAGCCTGGAGACGTCCTTCCTCAATGAGCAGCGCGTCATCTCGGCGCAGCCGCCCTTGCTCGAGCTCGTCATAAGCGAGCACCCGAGGAGATCCGTATACGAGTTCCGTGGGGATAACTGCTTCCGCTCCATAGACTAGAGCAAAGGGTGTCTGTCCGGTGGCTCGACTCGGTGTCGTTCTGATTGACCAAAGAGCCGCCGGCAGCTCCTCAATCCAATTTCTTCCGCACTTGTGCAGCCTGTCGAAGGTCCTGGTCTTGAGTCCGCGCAGCACTTCAGCGTTGGCCCTTTCTGCTTGACCGTTGCTCCTGGGGTGAGCAACCGAAGCGAAACAGACCTTGGCGCCGAGATCCTGGGCGTATTGCATGAAGGCGCGACTTGTGAATTGTGTCCCGTTGTCGGTGATGATTCTGTTGGGGATTCCGAAACGGCAGACGATCGACCAGAAGAACTTGACTGCTGACTGCGCGGTCACCTTCCTCACCGGCTCCACTTCTGGCAACTTCGTGAACTTGTCGATTGCAACGTACAAGTACTCGAAGCCCCCGACGGCTCGGGGAAAAGGGCCGAGGATATCGAGCCCCCAGACCGAGAAGGGCCAGGATAAAGGGATTGTTTGGAGAGCTTGAGCTGGTTGATGAATCTGTTTTGCATGGAACTGGCACGCTTCACACTTGGTTACTAGTGCAGTTGCATCTTGGAGGGCTTCTTGCCAGAAGAACCCTTGCCGGAAGGCTTTCCCGACAAGTGCTCTTGCGCCAATGTGATGGCCGCATATGCCTCCGTGTATCTCTGCCAACAGCTTCTGTCCGTCTTCCCTGGAGATGCACTTCAATCTGACACCGTTGAGTCTCCTTCTGTACAGCTCGTTTCCACGAACTGGTACATACTTGACTGCCTGGTGATCTTCTCCATCTCTTCTGGGTCGTCGGGAAGTTCTCCAGTTTGCAGAAAACGGACGATCTGCTGCGCCCATGCCGGAGCCCGGGGCTCGACGGCAAGGACTAAAGGCATGAAGGCCGTTGCGGGGACCCCGGCTTCTACGGCAAGAACCTCTGGTTCCGCCGGAGCCGGTGATCCCCCGGCAAGCTTGCCGGGGCAAAGCTTGTCGGGAACCCCCGCTTCAACTGGACAGATCCTCGGATCCGCAGGAGCGGACTGTTCCTCAGTGTTTAGACTGCTGATCTGCTTGCCGGAGCAAGGCTTATCGGGGACACCTGCTTCGACTGGACGGATCCTGGGATCCGCAGGAGCGGGCTGTCCCCCGGCGTTCTGGTTGTTGATCTTGGGGACCTTGGCGGCGGTCTCAGGGAGATTCGCCTGCAAGTAGTCGCCGGAGACCAACTTCCTTTTCTTGGACTGCCCAACTGATGGTGTAACGGATGGTTGAGTCAGCTTGAGCAAGAAGGTCCCTGGTTCCACAGGTAACTTCAACGAAGCACACTTTGAAAGGCCATCTGCTATCTCGTTCTGAGCTCTCGCGACGTGCTCCATTTGCAGCCCTTCAAAGTGTTCTTCCAGCTTCCTCACTTCATCTACATAAGCTTCCATCAGAGGGCTCTGGTAGCTCTTGTTGACTTGCCGGACCACCAGTTGAGAATCTCCCCGCACAATCAGCTTTCTGATCCCAAGTTCGGCCGCAATCCTGAGGCCGGCGAGCAAGCCTTCATACTCAGCAGTATTGTTGGTTGCTTGCTCTCTTGGGAAGTGCATCTGGATAACATACTTGAGGTGCTCTCCGGTGGGCGCGATGAGTACCACGCCAGCACCGGCGCCTTGCAGCGAGAAGGCACCATCGAAGTACATTACCCACTCGCTTGTTGCTTCTTGTACGGGCGCGCTTGTTTCTTGGGCTTCTCCATCTGGCGTCGGGGTCCACTCAGCTATGAATTCTGCCAAAGCTCGGCTCTGTATGGTTGAAGTACTTTCAAACTTGAGTCCAAAGCTCGACAGCTCCAGTGCCCACTCGACGATCCTGCCTGTTGCCTCGGGATTGTGCAATATCCTCTTCAGCGGGAAGCGAGTGACTACTGTTATCTCATGTGCTTGGAAGTAATGGCGCAGCTTTCTCGAGGCCATGAGGAGGCCGAAAAGCAACTTCTGCACCCCAGAGTATCTTGATCTAGCCCCCTGCAAGAGGGAACTCACAAAATACACCGGGCGCTGCACCATCTTCTTCCGCGCTCCATCCTGTTCCTGCGCAGGGTGGTCCTTGTCGGGGCCAGAGCTTGCCGGAGCAGCCCCCCGCTTGTCGCTGGATTCGCTTGCAGGTGGTATAGACTCCTCGTCGGCCTCCCTCTCCGCCACTAACGCAGCACTAACCACCTGGTTGGTTGCCGCTAGGTATAGCAACAACTTCTCCTGTGGTCTAGGTGCGACAAGTATTGGAGTGGAGGATAGGTACCTTTTCAAATCTTGCAGCGCTGCCTCCGCTTCTGGAGTCCACTGCATGGGGCCTGCCTTCTTCAAGATTTTAAAGAAGGGCAGGGCGCGTTCTGCAGACCTTGAAATGAACCGACTGAGGGCGGCCACACAACCTGCAAGCTTTCTGACGTCCTTGACGCGCTCTGGGGCTTCGATCTGCTCGATGGCTTTGATCTTGTCGGGATTAGCTTCAATCCCCCTCTGTGACACAAAGAACCCGAGAAGCTTGCCGGAGGGGACTCCGAAAACGCACTTCTCGGGGTTCAGCTTGAGCTGTATCTTGCGCAGGTTCTGAAATGTCTCTTCCAGATCTTGGACCAGGGTTTCCTTGCTCCTGCTCTTCACCACGATGTCATCCATGTAGGCCTCCACGTTCCTATGGATCTGTGGCTCGAAAGCAGTGTGCACTACCCTTGCAAACGTTGATCCCGCATTCTTCAGTCCAAACGGCACGCGTATGAAGCAATAGGTGCCGCACGGAGTGATGAATGTGGTCTTCTCTTCATCTTCTTTGGCCATAAAGACTTGGTGGTAGCCTGAATATGCATCAAGAAAAGAGAGTAGCTCACATCAGGCAGTGGAGTCAACAATCTGGTCAATGCGCGGCAAGGGAAATGGATCCTTGGGACATGCTTTATTCACATCGGTGAAGTCTATGCACAGTCTCCACTTCCCATTGGCTTTGCGCACGACGACCGGATTGGCCAGCCACGTTGGATGGATCACACCTCTCACTAGGCCTGCTGCCTCTAGCTTCTTGATCTCTTCGCTGATGAATTCTTGGCGCTCCACGGCTTGCTTTCTCACTTTCTGCTTGACGGGTCGCGCGTGAGGACAGACAGCGAGCTTGTGCTCAATCACCCTCCTGGGAACACCGGGGATGTCGGACGGTTGCCATGCAAACACGTCGTCATTCGCCCGCAGGAAGGCAACGAGCGCGCTTTCCTATTTGCTGTCAAGCGTGGCACTGATGGTGAAGGTACCGCCAGTGCCGTCCTCCTTGGCGGACACCTTCTTGGTTGCCGGAGGAGCGGTCATTCCCTTCTTGTACTTGCCGGTGGAGCTCGATGGAACGTCCTCGACGGCGGCGCAGCACTCCGAAGAGGTGCGGTTGCCGGAGTGGGCCCCAGAGCACTTACCGGACTTGGTCCTTGTCTTCTTCCCCCCGGGGGCTTCAGCGGCAAGTGTGTCCTTTTCTGCCGCGGCTGCTACATCCCGGTAGATCTTGTCGGCGCAGATAAGCGCGTCCTTTTTGTAGCCATGGACAGTGATGACGCTTATCGGCCCCGGCATCTTGAGTACGTTGTAGGCGTGGTGGGAAGCTGCCATGAACTTGGCGAGAGCGGGACGGCCGAGGATCCCATTGTATGGTAACGGGATATCAGCGACGTCGAACGTGATGCGCTCAGTCCTGAAGTTGAGCTCGCTGCCGAAGGTCACAGGCAGAGTAATCTTCCCCTTGGGCTTGCTCCTCCCCGGGTTGATTCCTTGGAAAGATCCGGTCTCTTCGAGCTCGCCGTCTGGGATCTGGAGTTTCTTGATCACAGCGGAGGAGATCAAGTTCAGCCCGGCCCCGCCGTCTACCAACATTTTGGTGACCTTGAGGTTGCGGATGGTGGGTGAGACCAGCATCGGCAAGCACGCGACCGCGGTTGTGCGGTCGGGGTGATCCTCAAGATCGAAAATGATGGGCGTGCTGGACCATTTGAGGAGCCTGCGCGACTCCACGGGCGGCTCTGCTGCGTTCACCTCTCGCGCCCACCGCTTAAGCTGGCGGTGGGAGGTGTGCAGAGAGGCGCCGCCGTCAACGCATAGGACCTCCGTGGCCTTCTGGAACTCCTGCTCGCTGTTATCTTCGTCTTCCACGTCTTCGTCGTCGTCTTCTTCATCATCGTCGCGGCCCCGGGGAGGCCGATCGCCTTGCCGCTGCTTGGCCTTGCCGCGGCGTCCTCCCCGGCCGATGGGCGGCCGCTTCTTGCTTGGTTCGCCACCTCCACCCGGGGCCTTCCCCTTGTCGCGCCTCTCGTACTCAGCCTTCTGCTGCACGACGAGGTACTCGACGCTTTTGCAGTTGGAGAGATCGTGGCCCTTGGTGCGGTGGATCTTGCAGTATTGCTTGTCGGAGCTGTCCTGCTTGTCGGCTGCCGCCACGGGGGCAGGCTCCTTGCCGGAGCCGCCAGCCTGCGTTTGCTTGGCGGGAGCCTCCTTGCCGGACTCCTCGACGGCAAGCACCTCTTTCCTGTTCTTCCTCCTATTATTCCGCCGCTGGCTTCTCTTCGCCGGGGCGGTGCCATCACTGTCGCTTTCTCCTGCGCCAGCATCCTCCCCGGGGAGTTTCCTCCCCTCCTCCGCGCGCGCGCACTTGTCAGCCAGGGCATATAGCTCGCTGACGTCCCGGATCTTGGTCATGGCCATCTCTTCACGCATGCGGCGGTTACGCACGTTCTGGTGGAACGCGCTGATAACCGCGGCAGGGTGAACGTCGGGGATGTTGCGATGCACGCGGCTGAAGCGCTGGATGTACTTGCGCAGGGGTTCTCCTTCCTCCTGGGCTAGGATGTGGAGGTCGCTATCCTGGCCATGAGGTTTGTGGCCGCCTGTGAAGGCGCCAACAAACTGATGGCAAAGATCCGCCCAGGAAGAAATGGAGCCTTCCGGCAAGTGCATAAGCCACGAACGAACGTTCGGCTTAAGCACGAGCGGGAAGTAGTTCGCCAATATCCTCTCGTCGCGCCCCCCGGCAGTTTGTACAGCGATCGTGTAGATGCTGAGAAACTCCGAGGGGTGCGTCCTGCCGTCGTACTTCTCCGGTACGTCGGGCTTGAAGTTCTTCGTGCTGGGCCACCGGACGCGCCGCAGCTCACGGGTGAACGCAGGGCAACCTGCCGCGTACGGTAAGTCACCTGGTTCACCGGGCGCGTGCGCGTCGACAGCGTTCCCAGCCCGCTGGTCTGATTGCCGCCGAGTTTCTCGGCGGCGCTCAATCCTTGTTCGAGCGTCTTCTTGCTGTCGCTCGTCGAGGACTCGGCGCTGGTCCCGGCGGGTCCGCGGGTCTGACGACGCTGTAGAGCCATCGTCGGCGTTGCTCCAGCGGGGCGGCGTCTTCTGCTTCCGCGCCGGGGAGTGCATGGTGGTTGCACCCTCGGCGGTCTTGTCGCCGTCGGCCTTCGTCTTCTCGACCTGTCGTGGCCGTGAGGTCGCCGGCTGCTGCGGCGTGTCGTTGTTGGCGAAGGCGATCAGGCTCTGAATGGTGGCCCTCCAGCATTCGGCCTTGTCAGCCGCTGGAGGGTAGTCGAGGAGCAGTTGCGCTCTCGCGAGCGCTTCTGCCGGAGTGGAGGGGAGCAGGGGCGAGTGGCGCGAGGAGCGGGATACGCTCGGACTCCTAACAATGTTAGAAAGAGCGGGGTCCCTCCCCGGCGCCTTCGCCTTGCCGGTGTCCGGACGGGGGCCCGGGGCGTCCCGTGAACCTCCAGTTTGCCCTTGGTCCAGCAAGCGGATGCCACCCCCTGTGGCATGGCGCTGCTGGGTCGTCGTTTGTCGGGTCGGATGCGTCGCGCCCTCGGAGGCCGAGGCTCGGTCATCCGCCCTGTTCTTGGATTTGGTGGCGCCGCGAGTGTTCTCGCCGGTGGCCACCCCTCCGACGGCGTCTCCCCCGCCCACCGTTGGCTCCGGTAGCGGTGGAAGAGACGCGGACGGGCCCGCGACCTCCGAAGCCTTCTTCTTCGGGGCCATGGTGTTGATGAAGCTAGCGAATTCGGAGAAGCTGACGAAGAGCGCGCTCGCGCGAACGCCGGATCTGATCCGCACAACCTCGACGCACCCCCTACCTGGCGCGCCAAAGATGTCGGGGCGGACGGCGTCCCCCGCGAGCACCTATGGGGCCGGAGCCCCTTTCGTTGTCCGGTGAGGGGGGCGGAGGGAGCACGGAGAGCAGATCGAGGCGAGCACACGGGCGGTTTACCCAGGTTCGGGCCGCGATGGACGCGTAAAACCCTACTCCTGCTTGGTTGTATTGAACTGGGGAGCTCGGGAGCTTGGAGAGCTAGCTGCACCGAGCGTATGGCTGTCTGGATCCCGAACCTCCGAACCTCCCCCCCAACCCCCTCTACGTTGCACACGGGCCTCCTTTTATAGCGCAAAGGGGTCACCGACAGGTGTCAACGTAAGAGAAAGGGGTAAAAGTGTAAAAGGGGTGGAAGTTGTAACAGTGCGGGAACAGTGGCGCTACAGTGCGGCACAGTGTTATCATACCTACTTCTGACGGTAGGGGACAAGGGCATTAAATGCCCGTCACGGTCACCTGGACAGCACCGAGGCGGACCGTTAGGTGCGCCACCGCTCGCCACGGTAGTGGCTGCATGCCACCGCATACCCCAGGCTGCGCGGTGCCCCGCCACGTGCCCTTGGGGGAAACCCCGGAGCGACGCGTGGGCGGGTGAGCTGGGGCGCAGTCCTGAGGTGGCGATTTGCCGCGGCAAGTGGCTTGCCGCGGGGGTCGTCTTCCTGTGCCTGATAGCTTGCCGGCTATCAGGCCTTGCCGGGGCGCATGGCGCGCCTTGGCGGGCTTCTCTTGCGGTGCCTGGGTTCGGCCTTCCCGACAAGCTCCTCTTGTCGGGGTCTCGATCTTCTGTCTCTTATACTTTGTTCTTGAATGGTATTACATGGGCTCAGTCGTCCCGGCAAGCTCCTCTTGCCGGGGTCTTGTCTTCTTGGCCCGGCAAGCTCCTCTTGCCGGGGGCCTTGTCTTCTTGGCCCGGCAAGCTCCTCTTGCCGGGGGCCTTGTCTTGAATGCTCGGTCTTCTCTTGGCGCTTCCTGGGCGGGCCTCGCCGCGGGGTGCTACAACTGCCCGTGCACAAGTCTGGGGTACTAAGGTACCCCTACTTTAGTACACCGACAATGAGTGCTCTGGAAACGTCGAAGCTAGTCTGGGACTGGCTGTCCAAGGTCAACGAAGGCGTCTCAACCCAGAGAGATCAAAGGATCAGTGTTCTTCGCAACCTCTTCAACCGCTTCAAGAGAAACGACAATGAAAATGTCCAGCTCACGTTTGATCGCCTCACCGACATCACAAATGAGCTTCGTGCTCTCGGAGCCAATGAGATTACCAAGCATGAAATCGTCAAGACGCTACTGAGATTACTTGACAGCTCCTTTCACACCCTTGCCCTCATGATACAAGAACATCCTGACTTCAAGACACTCGATCCGTCTGATATACTGGAGAGGCTCAACACACGTGAGTTCCATCTTTCTGAGAAAAGAGATATCTATGGTCCCAACTATGGCCGAACTCGCGCTTTGAAGGCAAAAGTTGTGTCCTCATCTGAAGAAGATTCTGACTGCAGTTCTGATGATCCTGAAGACATTGGAAAGGAACTTGCTATGCTTGTGAAGAAGTTCTAGAAGTTCACTAAGAAGAAGGGCTTCAAAAGGTCTTCACGATCCAGCTCAAGAAATGATGAAACTTCCACTCATGACTACAAGAAGAGAACATGTCACAAGTGCAAGAAACCTGGACACTATATCTCTGAGTGTCCACTGTGGGACAATGAGAAGAAGAAGAAGAGCAAGGAATATGATTCTGATGACAAGAAGAAGAAGAAATCTTCAAAGTCTTCTTCCAAGTCCTCATCAAAGTCTTCATCTCATAATAAGAGCTCATCTAGCAAGGCTCGTGCTTTTGTTGGCAAGGAAATGGATTCAGAGGAGGAGTCTGCTTCTGAGGAGGCGGAGGTGGAGTCGGAGGAGGAGTCTGATCCTGGCGTTGCAAGTCTGGCTCTAGCTACGACCTATGTTGCCAAGTCCATCTTCAACACTAAAGACAATGACTTCCACACCAACGCTGAAGCTAATGATTAGGATGACCCTGCTCCCACCTACTGCTTCATGGCACGTGGTGCCAAGGTAAAATCACGCGATGCTTACATTCAAACATCTAGTGAAGATGACTCTGATTGTGAATCCAAACCCAGCTACAAAACACTTGCTAAAATTGCAACTGAACAACAAAAGGCCATGGAACATACTCAAAAACTGTTAGACAAAAGCGATGACCTGTTGGATGCTGAAATGACCCGTTCACAGTCCTTAGTTGAAGACATCAAAAATCTTCATGCTAATTACCAAGAACTTGAAAGTCGTCATCAAACACTCTCAACCACTCATGAAAAGCTCTCCTATGATTATCTTCAAAGGAAGCAAGAGCTTGAGAAATTGAGAGCGGCTCATGAAGATATTCAAAAAGAGAATGAGTCACTTCGCGCTCGACAGATCAATCCCGCTCAGGATGGATTTGAACCATCATGTCTAAAATGCCTTGAGTGTGACAACTCTACCTCTGTTGCTGAATGCTCTACTGCTGCTGCTGTTGCATTGTCTTCAACTACTGATTTGGTAACTAACCCCTCTGCGGAGGATACCACTACTATTGTTGATGAAAATGCTAGGTTGAAGACATTGCTTGAAACAGGGATGTATAAAAGTCTGAAAGGACATCAGACACTTTGCGATGTCCTCAAAAAGCAGATTCTGAACCGAAACCCTAGGAAAGAAGGTGTTGGGTTCGAGAGGAAAATGAATGTTGATGGTTCCTACTGGAAGCCTAAGCAGTATCCCAAAACCACATGGGTTGCTGCAAAGGGACCTTCAGTGGATCCATCCACCTTATCTTGCTTTACCTGTGCTAACCCTACTATCATTGATGAATCCTTTGATGCAAACTATAAGCTGTTGAAGAATCAGAATAGTGAAGTGTTTGCCAGGTATATTGGTACTAACTGCAGGAATGGACCACCTATGAAGAAGATCTGGGTTCCCAAAAGCTATCTTGAAAATCTTCCAGTGAATGTCATCATGACACCACCTGGGAAGAAGACAAACCCCAGACCTAAGGCGTCATATGGTCCAAAGGCGTCATACAGACAAAGGACTCACCTGAGTCACCCTAACGCAAATGTTTTGCGGGGAAACCGTACTCAAACTTATGAATATGAGCGTGTGTCTTCAAACCGCTATGTTCATAGAACTAAGAACTTTTCTGCTTATTCATATGAGTATCATTCATCTCCTGCAAGGCTATTTGCTAGGGCTCCAAAGCCAAAATTCTCAGATGCTGCACTTAGACTCATTGCTTCTAAGCCACCCCTGAAAATGTGGGCGGTTAAGAAGAATTAACTTTCTCTTGCAGGGAAAGGTCTCCAGCCTGAAATCAAAGGCGTCTGATGCTATTGCTGGGGACCTAAAACATCTTGTAGGGCGCAAGATCAAATGCCCAAATGGTCTTACTATGTATTTTGTTCCTGAATCGTTTGCCATTCATCCTATCAATCCTAATCTTGATCTGAGCTTCAATAATCCTCTTGCTTGTCAAATGTTTATGCTTCACAATGCTCTTGGTGAAGCCTATCCCCCTAACTGTACTGTAGGGTATGACACCTCGTGCTTCAGAATGGATTATGGACAGCGGATGCACTAATCACATGACTAGTGATCGAAGTCTTCTCATGGACTCAACTTTACGTCCATCTGATAAGAGTCACATCACATTTGCTGACACTGGTAAAAGCAAGGTATTGGGTCTAGGTAGAGTTGCAATCTCAAGGGATCAACACATGGATAAAGTGATGCTTGTTGAATCCCTTGGTTTCAACTTAATGTCTGTCTCAATGCTTTGTGACTTGAACATGATTGTGATATTTGGAAAATATCGTTGCCTTGTACTAATGGAATCTGACAAGTCTCTAGTCTTTGAAGGGTACCGGAAAGATGATCTGTACATGGTAGATTTCTCAGCAAGACCACAACTTGTCGTATGTCTTCTCACAAAAGCCTCAGAGTGCTGGCTATGGCATCGGTGGCTGGGGCATGCCGGCATGAGGAACTTACATACTCTCGCCAATAAGAAGCATGTCATAGGCATCGAGGACGTCAAGTTCAAGAAGGATCATTTGTGCGGTGCCTGTGAAGCCGGAAAGATGACTAGGGCTAAGCATCCCTCGAAGACAATCATGACGACATCTCAACCCTTCGAGCTGCTACACATGGACTTATTTGGCCCTACTCACTAATCTACCCTCACAACAACTGCTTGTCTCTATGGCTTCGTCATTTTTGATGACTATTCAAGATATACGTGGGCGCACATAATTCTCTTCAAGACTGAAGTGCAAGATGTCTTCAGACGCTTCGCCAACCGAGCCATGAACAATTATGGCATCAAGATCAAGCATATCAGAAGTGACAACGACACTGAATTCAAGAACACCGGACTTGATATTTATCTGGATACAATGGGAATCACTCATGAGTTCTCCGCTCCCTACACACCTCAGCAAAATGGCATCTTAGAGCACAAGAACAGAACCCTCATTGAGATGGCTCGAACGATGCTGGACGAATACAAGACACCAAGAAAGTTCCGGCCTGAAGCTATTGATACAGCATGTCACGTCATCGACCGTGTTTACATCCATAAGCTTCTGAACAAAACATCCTATGAGCTCCTTACTAGCAAGAAGCCAAATGTCAGCTACTTCGGAGTATTTGGAGCTAGGTGCTGGATCAAGGATCCCCATCACAAGTCAAAATTCGCACCTAAAGCTCACGAAGACTTCATGCTCGGTTAGAGAAAGGACTCGCACTCTTATAGAGTCTTCAACCTCTATCTCTACAAAATCGTCGAAACTGTGGACGTGCGGTTTGATGAAACCAATGGTTCACAAAGAGAGCTCCTACCAAGTACAATAGACGAAGCTCCACCCAGCGAATCTATCAAGCTAATGGGAACTGGTGAAATCATGCCTTCTGAAGCACAACCAGAAGAGGAACTTATCATTTCTGCACCTAACCAACCTGAAGACAATGCTCAGCCTGAAGACGATCCTTCCAATGTTGATAATCATCAGCAAGAGCAAAATCTTCGTCCAGTTCATCCTCGTGTTGCAAACGAAGTACAGATTGAGAAGATAATTGATAGCATCAATGCACCAGGTCCACTTACTCGCTCAAGAGCAACGCAGTTAGCAAATTTCTGTGGGCACTTTTCTTTTGTGTCAATATCAGAACCCAAGAAAGTTGCTGAAGCCTTTATGGAACCTGAATGGATACAAGCTATGCAAGAAGAACTTCAACAATTCAAGCTGAACAATGGTTGGGAACTTGTCAAGCGTCCTGACCCTTGCAAGCATAACATTATTGGCACAAAATGGATATATCAAAACAAGCAAGATGAGCATGGTCAAGTCATTAGAAACAAAGCACGTCTTGTGGCTCAAGGATATACTCAAGTTGAAGGAATTGACTTCGATGAAACATTTGCTCCTGTGGCTAGGCTTGAAGCTATTCGCATACTGCTAGCCTATGCTAACCATCTTGCTATATCAAATGGATGTGAAGAGTGCATTTCTCAACGGCAAGATTGAAGAAGAAGTATACGTCGCACAACCTCCTGGCTTTGAAGATCCAAAACATCCTGATATGGTGTACAAGCTAAACAAAGCACTATATGGCCTCAAACAAGCTCCTCGCACTTGGTATGATACGATCAAAGACTTCTTGAAGAGCAAAGGCTTCAAACCCGGATCCCTCGACCCCACACTCTTCACGAAGACATATGATGGTGAACTGTTTGTGTGTCAAATCTTTGTGGATGATATTATCTTCGGCTGCACCAATTAAAAACACAGTGATGAGTTTGGATACATGATGCAAGAGCAATATCAAATGTCCATGATGGGTGAGCTGAAGTTCTTCCTTGCTCTTCAAATTCGTCAGCAAAGGAATGGCATCTTCATATCTCAAGAAAAATACCTCAAAGATTGTCTGAAGAAGTTTGGAATGCAAGATTGCAAAGGTTACACGACGCCAATGCCAGCCAAACACCATCTGGGTCCCGACGACAATGTTAAAGAGTTCGATCAAAAGGTATACCGCTCCATGATTTGTTCTTACTTTACCTATGTGCATCTAGGCCAGATATTATGCTTAGTGTTTGCATGTGTGCTCGATTCCAAGCGGCACCAAAGGAATCGCATCACTTAGCTGTGAAGCGAATTCTTCGATATTTGGCTCACACCCCAACACTCGGGTTATGGTATCCAAAGGGCTCAGAATTTGATTTGGTTGGATTCTCGGATGCTGATTATGCTGGTGACAAGGTGGCTCGCAAGTCTACATCAGGCACATGTCACTTTCGGGGACGATCACTTGTATGTTGGTCTTCAAAGAAGCAGAACTGTGTATCACTCTCAACTGCTGAATCTGAATACATTGCTGCTGGATCTTGCTGCGCTCAGCTTCTATGGATGAAGCAATCTCTCAAGGACTATGGCATCAATCTGAAACAAGTACCTCTCTTCTGCAACAATGAAAGCGCCATCAAGATTGCCAACAACCCAGTCCAGCACTCGAAGACAAAGCACATTGAAATTCGTCATCACTTCCTCAGAGATCATGTCATGAAGAAAGATATTGATATCATTCACGTCAACACTGAAGAGCAATTGGCAGATATCTTCACAAACTCCTTGGATGAGAAAAGGTTTTGCATGTTACGGTGTGAGCTAAATATCTTGGAATCCTCAAATGTCCTGTGATCAGGCACACATCCTAACACTTATGCATGTTGATGACTTAGATGTGCAACACACGAAGTAAAGTATATCTTCAATCAATGAAGACTTACATTCTGGGTGTGAATACATTAACGTGGAATTTGACTTCGGAGCGCCACGATAATTGTGTGCCGTGTCTGGGTCTAATACTTCCTATATGGTGGGTAACGCCACCACCAAAGTTCTCTATTTGAAGTGTTTCACTCATGGCGTTACATTTGATATATCTTCGCATTTAGTTTGTCTTCAATTTCAATTTATCTTCATGATTATCTTCACTATGTTGATTTGATTGCTTTCTGATATATATACTAGTGTTCTGTCCTTTATAGCATTCACTTATAGCTTTGTCTTCCTAGTTGAATCTTTTGAACTAAGTGAATGTGATCGGACCCTAATCTCTCTATGCTTTCTATCTCAAACTCTATCTGTCCAAATCATATGCATTCTATTGAAACTGTCGAATATCTTCTCTGCGTCCTTGTCAGCAGAAGACACAGAGACAAGCATTAAGTCAATTTTAAATGCTCTATCCTTATTGCCTGAAATCTGGAGAAGCCAGAACGACCATCTGACAAACCTGGCGGGCGTGGGAACGTGGGACAACTCTGAGTATGTTGCATGCTTGCCACGTGCCCCTCAGATGTGAACCGCCAGGGGCACCTGTGTAATTGCGCTGTGCCGCACACTTTCTTATAAATACATCTCCCCTGCGGTAAAGAAAACCTTCTTCCACCTCTCCACCTCGTCAAAACCCTAGCACCACCGCTAGCTCTCGACAACACCGGCGACGAAGCGCTTAGCTGTCGCGACTTCTCCGACGCCGTCCTCACGCCGGCCGCGGACATCATCCTCTCCGCCGCCGCTGTAGGTGTCCTCCGTCGCCAAGTTAGGGCATGGTGGACTGAACTGCTCGGTCTCCTACTCCTCCCATCTAGCAGTTCTTTGTGTGGTAAATAAAACTCTCTTTTTACCATCTTTTTGATCCTCAAAGATTCATCCTGTTTACCAGGCACTGCCACCTCTATAGGATCCTTCAATACAAATGGCTTCGAAGTCCACAACACCTTCTTTGACAGAGCCAAGAACCCCTACTCAAGGGCAAGAATATCATCTGATCATTTCTGGAGCTATCAGCAGCGAAGCTATTACTCCTGCGTTCTGTATGACCAAGGGCGCATTTTCCTTCATATGCGCCTCGACACTGAAGCCATTGCTGGAATGCCATGCTTAGAAGTAGCACTTGACTGCTTTCGTGATGCAGGTCTGCTCAGCTTTGTGACAGACAAAGAACATTGGAATGAGGAACTTTTGCCTCAATTCTATGCTACCCTCCACATTCGCGGCTACTACAGGGATACAAAGACATGGGTTCTTGAGTGGATGACAGGAAATGTTCATCATGAAGACAAAGCTCTTGACGTCATTGAGCTTACAGGCCTACCCACTCCTGGAGAGCTTTTCGAACCCGACTGTCAACTCCACCGCAATGCACTGGAGAGCATCTTCCATAAGCCAGAGCCCAACATGAGCCAGATGTTGAGCATGATGAAGCCTCAGCCACCTGACGCTGAATACCCAAAGGAGTTCTTTGATGATGACCTTGAGTATCTGCCTCGCACAATATATCACATCATCAGGCGAACTCTATGGCCTATCAAAGGACATTCATCAGCTGCAAAACTTGAAGGAGCCATGAAGACATTGGTCTTTTACATCCTCAATGGCATCAGCTTCAATACACAAGAATTATTTATTCGGCAACTGACTGCATCTGAATCTGATCTTTTTGGCTTGAAATTCTATGCTCCATGGGTCATGCGCCTCATCAAGCTACACTCTGCTATCAACTATCAGCCCTCTGCTCGCAATCATCTGATCTTTCTACTAGAGGTTGATATGTCAGTTGAAGCCATATACCCTGAGCCTGCCAAGAAGCCTCTTTGTCTTCAAAATGCTGATCACCAAAGCTTCACTCAACCCATGGAAGGCGTCCAAGCAGTAACTCGTATCTATCCAATGGCTGGGAACACTCGTCTGCCTCACCGTGCGCAAACTGAAGCTACTGAGAGCACAATTTCCCAAAGGCCTAAGAAGCGCTCTCGCGTCCTGAATGACCGAGAACTTCTTGTGGCACTGCATCAGAAACAAGACAAGCATCACTTCTGGCTCAAGCGACAGATGCAAAGCCTCTTGGTGGACGTCAATCGCATTCGCAATCTTGCCACCAAGAATGCTTTTGTCACTCACGAGACCTGTCGTTGATCACGGAAGAGTTTGACCCTGCTCAGTGCTGAAGCAGATCTTCAAGACGATGGCTTCACTGAAAAATTCAAGTTTGACTCCACTCCTCCACGGAATGCTTTCCTACGTCGAACTCCATCCCTCGAAGACTCTGACTATTCTTCTTCCGCGGCAACTGGGAATGCCAAAGTGATCAATGATGAAGACGATGCTACTTCACCGCCCCCTACTTCTGCACACATCGACACTGCACCAAGTTCGTCTACACCGCCAAACAACACCGACGACCCTGCTGCTTCACGTACTCCTCATGGGAACGAGTAGATGCTCTATGTCTTCAAATCTTTTTGGTCCTTACTGACAAAAGGGGGAGAAGCATATGAGTTTGATAGTCTTCAAGCGGGTCCAAATGGGCGGTTGCTTTATATTTTGCCAGTGTTTACAACTCTCGTTTTTGATAAATTTGGTTCTTTGAGTTGTAACACTTAAACTCGATGGTCCTCTGCTACTTATTTGCTATTTTGTGATGCGATGATAAATTCCGCATGTGCGATGATAACTTCCGCACTTAGGTCATTCTGCAGACGTCCATTTTTCATTATGCATGTCATTATCTTCATTATATCTTATCATGCATGATGAATTGTCGTCATAAGTTGAAGAGGATCTCCACAAGTACAACCTGCCATGTGCATTTGCATTCCAAAAGCAAACTTCTTATATGCACATCTTCAGGGGGAGCCTTTACCACTTATGAAGACCATTCCTAAATGCTTTACATTTCACATACTATATCCCCGTTGAAAACTTCAACCAGTTTGTCATCAATCACCAAAAAGGGGGAGATTGTAAGTGCATCTAGTGCCACCCCTAGTTGGTTTTGGAGTATTGACGACAAATTTGGTTGAGGGACTAATGTGTTTGTGAGAATTGCAGGATAACACAGGTAGTAGTCCCTCATTGATTCGGTTTACCTACCGGAGATGACCCCCAAAATGTGTGAAGACATTGACGACAATGGTGTATATGAAGATATTCATATTGAAGACTATGACATGAGAAGACATTGATTGAAGACTATGGAGCGCGAAGACTTAGTCATTTCATTGTTTCCTTTTCTTCTTTGTTGAGTCATAGGAACCACCGTACTGTTAAGTGGGGTCCAAGTGAACAAAGTCAGGATGACTGAAGTGATGCTCAACCCAAATCCTATGTCTTAGAGCGAAGACAATGAGAGCTAATCTTATCCAGAGCTGGATAAGTCAGCTTTGCTTGCAGCCCAAGTAAAGTTGTCGTGTGTGTTTGAAATCTGACCGTTGGAACACGTGTCAGTTCCTTAGTGACCCAGGGTCATTTCGGACATATCAGGTCGGGTTGCCTAGTGGCTATAAATAGCCCGCCCCCTACACCATAAATTGGTGGCTGCTCAGAGTTAGTGCACGGCTTTTGTCGTTTGAGAGAAACCCACCTCGAAGCCTTTGAGAGAGAGAAATCCTTGCGAGGACAAAGCCCAAACACCCAGAGCCAAAGAGTGTTAGGCATCACTGAAGTCCTTCTATCTGCGTGACCTGAAGACTTATTACACTTGAGGACTGTGAATCCTCTAGCCGGTTAGGTGTCACGTTCTGAGCATCCAAGAGTCATTGTGGATCACCGGTGAATGAAGTCTGTGAAGGTTGGGAAGTCTACCTTGAAGACTTACCAGAGTGATTGGGCGAGGATTGTGTGTCCTTAGCTCAAGGGGAATAAGGTGAAGACAAGGTCTTCTGAGTTGAATCTCAGCCTCCCTAACCAGACGTACAGTTGTCATAGCAACTGGAACTGGTCCAACAAATCATGTGTCTTCAACAAGTGACTGGTTCTATCCTCTCCCTCCTTTACTTAGAGTTTGTCTTCGTGAAGTCATTGCCTGTTTGTTGTACCTGTTTGACTTCATTGCTTGACTACTATTGTTGTTTGGCTTCATACCATCTTCCATCCTAATTCTTACTACCTAGCTGCTACTAGTCTTCGTACTCTCACGTTATTGCACACTTGACTATGGCTTGCTTAGTGTAGATTATCTTCCGCTGCATCTCAATAGGTTTATTTCTGTAGTTTGTCTTCTAAACTTCCATGTTTTGAAGACTTTCATAAAAATCGCTTATTCACCCCCCTTCTAGTCGATAACTAGCACTTTCACCAAGCATAAAAATTCTGAATAATAATTTCTCTTGAGATCTCATGATTGGGGGCATGAATATAACATTGAATTAATCCTCCCCCAAGCTTGAGCGAATTCCAATTTCAATCGGTTGTAATTCCAAGCTCCAATATAATCACATAGCCTATACCATGTCAATGCCTTTCCCTGAAAAGATAAAGGGAAGGCCTTCTTCCTGACTTCATATCCTGGTAAACATGCAAGCTTAAATAATCCACAAACTTCATCGACATAGATTAGATGCATATCGGGATGTAGTGTTCCATCTCCTGCAAAAGGATTAGCTAGCAGTTACTCTATCATACTCGAAGGAATTCCATAAAAATATTTTTAGTAAGTGTAGTAGGTTGAGGAGCAACTCTTTGTTCTTCCGGTCGAGGTGAAGATACCCCAAACAAACGCCTCAAAGTATGCTTTTCCATAGTGACAAGTAACAGTAAATTTCAGCACGTAATATAATTTTTTTTCCTTATCAAATTCCACTCACCAAAGGTGCTTCACTCCCCGGCAATGGCGCCAGAAAAGAGTCTTGATGGCCCAAAAGTATAGGGGATCAATCGTAGTCCTTTCGATAAGTAAGAGTGTCGAACCCAACAAGGAGCAGAAGAAAATGACAAGCGGTTTTCAGCAAGGTATTTTCTGCAAGCACTGAAATTATCGGTAACAGATAGTTTGGTAGTAGGATGATTCTAATGGGTAACAAGTAACAAGTGTAACAAAGGTGCAGAAAGGTGCCCCAATACTTTTATAGAAAAGGATAAGCTTGGATGAACTCTTATATAAAGCAAAGCGCTCCCGAGGACACATGAGAATTATGGTCAAGCTAGTTTTCATCATGCTCATATGATTCACGTTCGTTACATTGATAATTTTATATGTGGGTGGACCGGTGCTTGGGTGTTGTCCTTAGTTGGATAAGCCTCACACTTATGATTAACCCCTCTCGCAGGCATCCGCAACTATGAAAGAAAAAGTAAGTTAAATCTAACCATAGCATGAAACAGGTGGATCCAAATCAGCCCCTTATGAAGCAACGCATAAACTAGGGTTTAAGCTTCTGTCACTCTAGCAACCCATCATCTACTTATAACTTCCCAATGCCTTCCCCTAGGCCCAAATCATGGTGAAGTTTCATGTAGTCGACATTCACATAACACCACTAGAGAAAAGACAACATACATCTCATCAAAATATCGAACAAATACCAAGTTCTCATGATTACTTATAACAAGATTTCTCTCGTGTCCTCAGGAAATAACGTAACTACTCACAAAGCATGTTCATGTTCAAAATCATAGGGTTATTGAATATCACTAAGGATATGAACATATGATCTTCCACAAGTAAACCAACTAGCATCAACTACAAAGAGTAATCAACACTACAAGCAACACACAGGTACCAATCTGAGGTTTTCAAGTAAAGATTGAACACAAGAGATGAACTAGGGTTTTAGAGAAGATGGTGCTGGTGAATATGTTGATGAAGATTGACCCTCGCTCAATGAGAGGATCTTTGGTGATAACGGTGGCTTCGATTTCCCCCTCCCGAAGGGAATTTTCCTAGCAGAATAGCTCTGCCGGAGCCCCAGATTGCTTCTGCCCAGGTTCCGCCTCGAGACGGCGGTGCGTCATCCCGATAGCTTCCTTATGTTTTTTTCTAGGTCAAAACCCTCCATATAGAAGAAGTTGGACACCGGGGGCTGGCCAGGGGGCCGACAAGCTCGGGAGGCGTGCCCAGGGGGTAGGGCGCGCCCCCAGGCTTGTGGCCACCTGGTGGGTCCCCTTCTGTTGTTACTTCACCCAATATTTTGTATATATTCCAAAACAATTCTCCATAAAGTTTCAAGACATTTGGAGTTGTGCAGAATAGGTATCTCAGATTTGCTCCTTTCCGGTCTAGAATTCCAGCTACCGGCATTCTCCCTCTTCATGTAAACCTTGTAAAATAAGAGAGAAAAGGCATAAGAGTTATATCTTAAAGTGTCATAATAGCCCATAATGCAATAAATATTAACATAAAAACATGATGCGAAATGGACGTATCAGTTACCATATGACTAGATCAATGTGATCGATGTCTAGGGCCCAACACATCACCTCACCCCCTTTAGTTGCATGACTCTACAGAGCTACTATCGAGTGCCGAGGGTGATACCTCATAACGCACTCCTGATGATAAGTTTGTAGTGTAGCTAGTCGATCGTGGTCTATCGAGGTTGATTCCACCTTCACCACTCCTAATACGACTCTGTCGTGCAACACCTCAAGTGTGAACCTCGAGGGTGATTAATTCCTCCTAGTTCATCTTAAAGGTTACATTAAGTGGAACCCATCAAGGGTGATTCCTCGGATTCCCCTTTGGTGTATGGACACACGGTTACTTGACTTTACCACTGGACCATGATGAGACCGGGTTAGCCCCGAGGGGTACTCGCGAGTGATGTGAAGTCGGGTTGACCTGGAGGTACCCGCGAGATAATTACGAGGCATGGCTGGCCAGGCAGACCGCCCTGGAGTGGGCTAGGCCCGGCCCCTGCTATAAGTCCTCAAGAACGGGCGACAGGAGCACTGATTGTCACCACACGCTCCCAAGACACTAACGAGATTGGGTATTTGATCTGAGTTGGTCGTTAACCTATACGCACTAACCTCCACACGAGAAACAGTTATGGGCACTCGGTGTCATATGTATCAGCGAAGCTCTCCAAACGTCAGTGACTGAGCGGCGCATGCCCGGGTTGTCAGCGTAAGCACCCGCCTTGTATAAGGAGGTCACCCGGACTAATCCCGGCCGCCCACGCAACATGCAGGGTGTCGGATGTGGGGTTCCGGCAAACCCTTAAGGTTCGAACACTGGGGTGCACGCGAAGTCTTTCCCTCCTACCGATCTACGCCCTAGCTCGCTAAGATCTCGCGGACGAACTCGATGAACTTGCAACACAGAGAGACACGAGGTTTATACTGGTTCGGGCCACCGTTGTGGTGTAATACCCTACTCCAGTGTGGTGGTGGTGGATTGCCTCTTGGGCTGATGATGAACAGTACAAGGGAAGAACAACCTCCTGAGGTTGAGGTGTTCTTGTGAGTAGGCTCTCGATCAGGTTCGATCAAGCAAAGGTAAGATTCCCTACTATGGTGGCTAGCTCTACTTATATAGGCCCTGGTCCTCTTCCCAAACATCGAGCGGGAAGGGAGCCAACAACGGCGGGCAAATTTGAAGGGGGACAGCTAGTACAAGCTATCCTGACAAAAGCGATCTTTGCCTGCGAAAAGATCTGTGGTGACGCCGTCTTGGGATCCACGATGACCTCCATCTCGCCGTCCTCTTGGTATTGGTCTAGTTGCACCAATATAGCAACCTTTGCCTGATGCCTCGGTACTCTTCGCATGCGCTGGCCTCCTTAGCACCAAAGAGGAAATAAGGACGCTGCGCGCGCTGGCGCCCGCCTGGTGTCGTTCGTCATGGCTCACGTCACAAGAGCCTCGTGAGGTTTGCCCTACCTTGATATCTCCGCTCCTCGTGAGCCTGCCTGGCTAGGCCGCTCCAGAGGAGGTCTTGCGTCGTCCACCTCACGAGGCTTGGACCCTCGCGAGGGTCTTGGATGCCTTTTTGATGAAGATGGGTCGTACGGCCTGCTGGCTTAGCCACGCTGTGGGCCGCAGGCAGGCAAGTCTAGGGACCCCCGTTCCCAGAACGCCGACAGTAGCCCCCGGGCCCAAGGTGCGCTCGGGCTTGGCTTCGCGGCGAAGCCAAGGGTCAAGTTCGGAGCACCGTGGGCCCCAAAAGCCCGCGGCCTCGGTTGACACGTGGCGGTTGATTGGACGTGGGCGTCTCCACTTCCCCACGCTGCCTTTGAATCCGCCTAGCTATGCGGCCCCCAGCGGCCTACATAGTTATCCCCCTTCGCTTGCGCCTTGCTCCCCCAATCCCCCTGCTTCCTCCAGACTCTGTTTCTCTTCTCCAATCTGACTTGCGCTCTGCCTGCTTCATCATCATGGCGCCGAAACTAGCTGAAAAGGGGAAGAGACCCCTGTGTCTGCCGGCCGTGCCCCCGCCCCATGCGCCGGCGCTCGGCCGGTCTCGGGTGCTCAACGACGAGGCCATGGACAAGGTGCACCCGATGCTTGCTTCCAGCTTCAATGAGTGGGGGGAGACGGTGGCTTGGCATGCGTCTCGCACTCGCACGGATCAGGCGGCCACCGAGGTCCCAATCTTCATAGATGCCCTCTGGGCTGGCCTGATTCCTCCCTTCTTCGCCTTCTTCAATGCGGTGCTTGAGCATTATCAGATCCACATGCTGCATCTCGACCCTCAGTCTGTGACTCTTCTTGCTGTCTTTACCTTCGTGTGCGAAACCATGGCTGGCATAGCCCCTTCTGTTGCCCTCCTTCGCCATTTCTTATCATTGCATCTGACCGACCCTCAACAAAGCTCAGGATGCGTGAGCTTACATGCCGTGGCTGCGACGGCGGGCGAGGGGATCGACTTCGAGCTCCCTCCATCCACGAGCGAATTTTGGACGTGATGGGTGTTCGTCGATGCCAGCGTGCTCAGTCCTCTGCTCCAGGCTCCGTCGGGGCCCGCTGTTCCTAACTCCGGCTGGAGCCATCAACGGCTCGCGAGCCCCCGCCTTGCCAATGTCTAGTTCAGGTTGAGGTTGCTGAAAGATCGCGGCGTAAATGCGCCGATGGTGGTGAAGGAATTCGTCAAGCGCCGGGTCGCTTCGCTTCAGTGCCATTCTCGCCCAATGTGGACCTTGCTGAGCAACAAGAACCACATGAGGTTTCAGGAGTCTGAGCTCCTCCTTGGGACGCGGCAAACAGTGCTCAAGGTCCTGACGGGTGTTCTCTTGCCGGCCGAACTGCTTGGGAAGAACTGTTTGCTGTACCGCTGCAAGAACAAGGATGAGTTTGTAAAGAACATGCCTCTTTTTGATGAATGGGAGCCACTGCCGATCGGCCTGGAGGGGCCTCGTGAGAACCCTGATACGTCTCCATCGTATCTACTTTTCCAAACACTTTTGCCCTTGTTTTGGACTCTAACTTGCATGATTTGAATGGAACTAACCCGGACTGACATTGTTTTCAGCAGAATTGCCATGATGTTGTTTTATGTGCAGAAAAAAAGTTCTCGGAATGACTTGAAACTCCACGGAACGTCAAGTTAAAAATAATAAAAAATCCTTGCGAAAGATGAAGACCAGGGGGCTCACACCCTGTCCACGAGGGTAGGGCCTCGTGGGTCCCCTGGAGCTCCTCCGATGCCAACTCCAACTCTATATATTTGCTTTCGGGGAGAAAAAAATAAGAGAGAAGAAATCATCACGTCTTACGATATGGAGCCGCCGCCAAGCCCTAAAACCTCTCGGGAGGGCTGATGTGGAGTCCGTTCGGGGCTCCAAAGAGGGGGATTCGTCGCCGTCGTCATCATCAACCATCCTCCATCACCAATCATGATGCTCACCACCGTGCGTGAGTAATTCCGTCGTAGGCTTGCTGGACGGTGATGGGTTGGATGAGATCTAACATGTAATCGAGTTAGTTTTGTTAGGGTTTGATCCCTAGTATCCACTATGTACTAAGATTGATGTTGCTATGACTTTGCTATGCTTAATGCTTGTCACTAGGGCCCGAGTGCCATGATTTCAGATCTGAACCTATTATGTTCTCATGAATATATGTGTGTTCTTGATCCTATCTTGCAAGTCTATAGTCACCTACTATGTGTTATGATCCGGCAACCCCGAAGTGACAATAATCGAGATCACTCCCGGTGATGACCATAGTTTGAGGAGTTCATGTATTCACTATGTGCTAATGCTTTGTTCCAGTTCTTTATTAAAAGGAGGACTTAATATCCCTTAGTTTCCATTAGGACCCCGCTGCCATGGGAGGGTAGGACAAAACATGTCATGGAAGTTCTTTTCCATAAGCACGTATGACTATATTCGGAATACATGCCTACATTACATTGATGAATTGGAGCTAGTTCTGTGTCACCCTATGTTATGACTATTACATGATGAACCGCATCCGGCATAATTCTCCATCACCGGTCCAATGCCTATGAGCTTTCCATATACTGGTTTACACTTATTTACTTTCCCGTTGCTACTGTTACAATCACTACAAAATACCAAAAAAATATATTACTTTTGCTTCTGTTACTTTTGTTACCGTTACCAGCACTATCATATTACTTTGCTACTAAACACTTTGATCAAGAGACTAAGTTTCCAGGTGTGGTTGAATTGACAACTCAGCTGCTAATACTTGAGAATATTCTTTGGCTCCCCTTGTGTCGAATCAATAAATTTGGGTTGAATACTCTACCCTCGAAAGTTATTGCGATCCCCTATACTTGTGGGTAATCAAGACTAATTTATGGCGCCGTTGCTGGGGAGCATAGCTCTACTCTTTGAGTCACTTGGGATTTATATCTGCTGGTCACTATGAAGAACTTGAAAGACACTAAGACAACAATTTATCCCTCAATTACGAGGGGGACGTAAGGAAGTGCTATGTAGCTCTGCACTTGATTCACCTTCTGTTATGAGTAAGCTTGCGACACCTAAACCTGCTTCTACTATTCGTTCTGATATGTCGCATGTTATTGATGATGCCACTTCTGCTATGCATGATACTTATGATGAAACTACTTCTATGCCTGATACTACTGTGCCCCTTAGTGAATTTCTTGATGAACAAATTGCTAGGGCTAGAGAGAAATAAATTATTGAATCTGATTATATTGATGAAAGTGATAATGAAGATAGGCATGTTATTCCTGATGGTTATGTTTTTGATATGGAATCTTCTGCCGCTATTTTAGCTTGCAGAGATAGTCGTGAACTTAAGAGGCTATTAATTAAATGGAAGAAGAAATCACTTAGAGATAAACTGAGGCCTGACCCTGCTTTTGCTACGTCACCTATTTGTGTTCCCGATAAGGATTATGAATTCTCTGTTGATCCTGATATAATTACCTTGGTTAAATCTGATCCTTTCCATGCTTATGAATCTGAAATTGTTGTGGCACATCTTACTAAATTAAATGATATAGCCACCCTGTTCACTAATGATGAGAGATCTCACTACTTTTATATCCTTAAAATATTTCCGTTCTCATTAGAGGGTGATGCTAAGATATGGTTTAATTCTCTTGATCCTGGTTGTGTGCGTAGTCCCCAGGATATGATTTATTACTTCTCTGCTAAATATTTCCCTGCTCATAAGAAACAAGCTGCTTTAAAGGAAATATACAACTTTGTGCAAATTGAAGAAGAGAGTCTCCCACAAGCTTGGGGGAGGCTTCTCTAGTTACTAAATGCTTTGCCTGATCATCCTCTTAAGAAAAATGAAATACTTGATATCTTTTATAATGGACTAACCGATGCTTCCTGAGATTACCTGGATAGTTGTGCTGGTTCTCTTTTCAGGTAATGAACACCGGATGAAGCTGAAATTTTGTTAAATAATATGTTGACAAATGAAAATAATTGGGCACCTCCTGAGCCAGCTCCTGCTCCAATTAATGATCCTATTTCGAAACCAACTCCGAAGAAGAGAGGTGTTCTATTTCTCAGTCCTGAAGATATGCAAGAGGCAAAGAAATCTATGAAAGAAAAAGGTATTAAAGCTAAAGATGTTAAGAATTTACCTCCTATTGAAGAAATACATGGTCTTAATTTACCGTCTGTCGAAGAAACATATGATCTTGATCCATTACCTATTGAAGAACCTCCTGATCTTGATAACCCGACATAGGTAGTAAAGGTAAATTCTCTCTATAGATAAGATAAAGCTGAAATCCCTCCTACTAAAATTGCTAGTCAGTGCTTGCTGGATGAGTTCGATAACTTTATGTTTAAGCAAGAAGCCTTCAATGCTTATTTTGGTAGACAATTAAAGCAGAATACTTATATGATTAAGCACTTGGGTGGTTATATGGCTAATATTAGAGGTGAACTTAAACTTGTTAGCAAACATGCTTCGATGGTTACCACTCAAGTAGAACAAGTACTTCAAGCTCAAAAAGAATTGCTCGATGAAATGAATAGTAAGAAAAATGATTATGCTGTTAGAGTGGCTACTAGAACTGGTAGAATGACTCAGGAACCTTTGTATCCTGAAGGTCACCCTAAGAGAATTGAGCAAGATTCTCAGAGAAATAATATTGATGCACCTAGTTCCCCTAAAAGGAAGAAAAAGAAAAATGATAGGACTTTGCAAACTTCTAGTGAACCTATTGCTGAACCACCTGATAATCCAAACGATATATCTATGTCTGATGCTGAAACACAATTTGGTAATGAACATGAATCTAGTGAAAATGTTAATGATGATGTTCATAATGATGCTCAACCTAGTAATGATAATGATGTAGACGTTGAACCTGCTGTTGATCTTGATAACTCACAATCAAAGAATCAACGTTATGATAAGAGAGAATTTGTTGCTAGGAAACATGGTAAAGAAAGAGAACCATGGGTTCAGAAACCCATGCCTTTTCCTCCCAAACCATCCAAGAAAAAGGATGATGAGGATTTTGAGCGCTTTGCTGAAATGATTAGACCTATCTTTTCGCGTATGCGATTGACTGATATGCTCAAAATGAATCCTTATGCTAAGTATATGAAAGATATTGTCACTAATAAAAGAAAGATACCGGAAGCTGAAATTTCCACCATGCTTGCTAATTATACTTTTAAGGGTGGAATACCAAAGAAACTTGGAGATCCGGGAGTACCTACTATACCATGCTCTATTAAAAGAAATTATGTTAAAACTGCTTTATGTGATCTTGGAGCCGGTGTTAGTCTTATGCCTCTCTCTTTATATCATAGACTTGACTTGAATAAGTTGACACCTACTGAAATATCTTTGCAAATGGTTGATAAATCAACTGCTATACCTGTCGGTATTTGTGAGGATGTGCCTGTTGTGGTTGCAAACGTTACTATTTTAACGGACTTTGTTATTCTTGATATTCCCGAGGATGATAGTATGTCTATTATTTTTGGAAGACCTCTTTTGAATACTGCAGGTGCTGTTATTGATTACAACAAAGGCAATGTCACTTTTCATGTTAATCGTAATTAGCATACGGTACACTTTCTGAGGAAACAACCTCAAGTTCATAGTATCAACTCTATTGGAAAAATTCCATCGATTAAATTTGGAGGTTTTGAATTTCCTCTTCCTACTGTCAAGAAGAAATATGATATTCTTATTATTGGGGATGTGCATATCCCCATTTAGGTAACATAGTGTTATTCGAAATTTCTCCGATTTCATGTTAATCGGAATGAGTTTGTTAAGAAGACTTGATCAACCTTGTTAGTGGATTCCTTTTGGTGAGCATGAGATGGATGAAACTAGAAGGCACAACCTTCTGTACCCTCTTTATACTTTCTGTTATTTAGTTGAAATAAAGTAAAATTAGTATTTTTTTGTCTGTTTCCTGATTTATCCGTGCAATATAAAAATATCCTGAAAATAAAACTCCTCCAAATGACATGCCAATTTAATATGATTTTTTGGGAATATTTGAGATTTATGGTACTGAAATCACCGCGGGGCGAGCTGCCACCTGGCCACGAGGGTGGAGGGCGCGCCCTACCCCCCAGGGCGCACCCCCTACCTCGTGGGCCCACGGTGGACCTCCTCCACTTATTCCTGCACCCATCCTCTTCTTCTTCCTCCCACAAACACGAATATCTGGTTCAAGCACGAGTTCTAGCTCACTTTGCTGTCATTTTCGATCTCCTTGCTCAAAGCACCTCTCACAAAACTGCTTGGGGAGATTGTTCCTTGGTATGTGACTCCTCCATTGGTCCAATTAGTTTTTGTTCTAGTGCTTATTCTTTGCAAATTTGTGCTGCATAGGTGACCATGTTCTTGAGCTTGCATGTCAAATTTATATGGTTCCAAGTAGTTCTAATGCTTGATATAGGCCCTAGGCACTTGTAGGAGTAGTTGCTATCAATTTTGTTGAGCTTTGTTCACTTTTGTTTGAAGTCACTAAAAATTTCAGATTATTTCAAAAAATAATGAAGAGACTTTTGAGAGGCTCATCTAGCCAAAGCTCGAAGGAAAAACAAAATGAAGAAGCACAGAGGCCCAAATATAATTTTCCTCGTACCGCGGAGGTCCGGCCGTGTGAATGGCCTTCTGATGACTTCTTGAGACGAGCCGAGATTTATGAGGATTTCTATTCATTGATTGAGAATGCCGGACTCACCGGCTTCCTCCGCGACCAACGTCATCAGTATCTCTTACTCACAAATACTTTTGTGCAAAACTTCTACTTTTTCCCTAAAGAATCACCTCCTTTAGTAGAGTTTCATTTATATGACGTTGTTAAAAAGATGCCATTAGCTGAATTTTGCAAGGTTTGCAACATACCCCATGAGGGCACCTTAGAGGAACCACACTATAAAGATGTGGAAACATTTATTAACACTATCACTATGGGAGAAACCAGGAAGGATTCTGATGCAAGAATCACTAGCATACATTTTCCTGTTTTACGCTATTTTGCCATATTTGCTAGACGTTGCTTGATTGGTCGTGGAAACTGTGGAAACCTTAGTGTTCCTGATATTATTATTTTGTTCCATGGTTTATACCGCGATAACACTGTTAGTATGGGCGGAATTATTTCTAGACGGTTAAGTATGAACCGTACTAAGGGTCCCATCTTTGGAGGCATTTATGCTTCACGACTCGCTGCACATTTTAACATACCTATTGGGCTTCATGAGAAAGAAGAAAAATTGCTGCCCAACGCTTATTTAGATTACAAGAGTATGCTAGCGCATGATTTTATTGTTAAGGGCAGGGAAGGAGAGCTCAGATATAAATTATTCTTTCATAAACATCATCATGAAACTATTACCTTGCCCACTCCTTCCTTGTTTAATTTTCAAGGACCTTATCTTGTTATGTGGGCTGTCGTCCAAGCCTACCGGAATCCTGCACCAGCCCCGGAACCGGAACCACAAGATGAGCCTCCACGACAGTCTGTTTATTCTTGAGATCCGGAGATGGCTGTCAGCCAATGGCAATCAGAGTCTTCTTGATCACAGTATGACCCCAGCTATTCTTCGTCGCAGTACGACCCCAGCTACACCTATGGGTATCAGCCAGGCTATCCCTGGCAATAAACCAACTTAGGCCAAAAGCCTAAGTTTTGGTGTCAAAATCGGCGGATCTCGGGTAGGGGGTCCCGATCTGTGCATCAAGGTCGGATGGTAACAGGAGACAAGGGACACTTTATTTTACCCAGGTTCGGGCCCTCTCGATGGAGGTAAAACCCTACTCCTGCTAGATTAATATTGATGATATGGGTAGTACAAGAGTAGATCTACCACGAGATCAAGGAGGCTAAACCCTAGAAGCTAGCCTATGGGTATGATGATGGTTATGATGTGTTCGTCCTACGGACTACAACCCTCCGGTTTATATAGGCACCGGATAGGGTTAGGGTTACACAGAGTCGTTTACATTGGTAGGAGATCTTGAATATCCGCACGCCTAGCTTGCCTTCTACGCCAAGGAAAGAACCTTTCGGACACGGGACGAAGTCTTCAATCCTGTATCTTCATAGTCCTGGAGTCCGGCTGAAGATATAGTTCGGCTATCCGAACACCCCCTAATCCAGGACTCCCTCAGTAGCCCCTGAACCAGGCTTCAATGACGACGAGTCCGGCGCGCAAATTGTCTTCGGCATTGCAAAGCGGGTTCCTCCTCCAAATTCTTCAAGAAGATAATAGACACCAAAAAATAGTATCCGGCTCTGCAAAACAAGTTTCCACGTATTGCCATATAGAGAATAATACAAACACAAATCAAATCTGCTGACGTATTCCGCAGTGTGTCATAACAATGCGACCAAGTCCTCTGTATGGTTTATTTTTTGTTGTTCCACCGCAGCATGTTCAACGAGGCGGTTTCCTTGGCACGTCTTGTCGAAGCAGAGATCGTGTGCCCCCTTTAACGGGATTCTCATTAATACGGACGTGGGTAACCCAACCGTGCCCGTTAAGCACGTCCTGCCTTGATTAAAGGCTAGTCCAAGACGGTTACGGGGAGGGCTCTTGATATTCTGCCTCTTATAAAGAGACCGAGACCTTGCTCCCCTCTTGTGTTCTCAAAACAAGCTCGCCCATAGCCTCAAGTTCCAACACCCAAGGCTTTTAGATTCTAGGCGCACCGGACCATCGACAATGTCCGGCTCCGGCCTTCAAGGCCAATGGATGCCCTCCTCCGTTACGGAGGAGGACGTATCAAGGTTGAGGGAGGCTAGGTTCCTGACCAGCGAGATCCCGCACAGGTTGCCTGCTCAAGGACAAGCGATCCCAAGCCCTCAGCCTGGTGAGAGCGTAGTATTCATCTCCCACTTCCTTCGGGGATTAGGCTTCCCAACAGATCCTTTTGTAAGGGGGCTGATGTTTTATTATGGGCTGGAATTCCATGACCTAGCTCCGGAGTCCATCCTCCATATCTCCTCCTTCATTGTTGTGCGTGAAGCGTTTCTCCATATCACTCCTCACTTAGGATTATGGCTCAAGACCTTCAAGGTAGAACCGAAGATAATCGAGGGGCGTCACGTAGAGTGCGGAGGTGCTGTTATAAAAAGGAATACCGATGCTCCATGGCACGAGGGCACTTTTCAAGAGGAGATCGGCTTATGGCAGCAGGAGTGGTTCTACATCACCTCTCCTCGGGGCACCACTTGGGTAGCGCCTCCCGCCTTTCGCTCGGGCCCCCCACCATGTTTAACATCGTGGATCAACACAGGGTTAGATCGGGGCTTGCCCAAAGACGTTCCTCTGTTGCAGGGCCGCATAAGGGATCTCCTAAAAGGAGACCTCAACCTGGTCAAGGTGACACAAGTTATGCTGATTCGCCGGACACCGCCCGGCCAACGTCGTCCCCTCCGCTTGTGGGAGTTCAACCCAGAGGGGCCGCGAGTTCTCCGAAATTTCATGGGCGTGACGCCTACGGAGATGCATAGACTGTTCTTCGGATCACAAGGAGTGAGTCCGGATTTGACCGAGGATGCTGGTTTAAGCCGCAACCGCCCGGATACAGAAGTAGGTGACCTTGCGCCCGGACCTTCTATCCGTACAATTGACTTATTTTTTAACAGTACTTCTCCTTTTTACGCAAGATTGGATAGCGAAGGCGAAGCTGGTCCGGTGTCCGGCTCCCCTTCCCGAGACCAGGCTAGATCCTGTGCTAGTCAGGATGTTGGAGGTGGCGCCTCGGGAGGAAAATGAAGGGGCGGACAAGGAAACCGTGGCCTCTTCGAAAGGGGCCATCCCAAAGGGGGGAATCGACAATTCCTCTCCAAAGGGGAAGAAAAGGGCCGCCTCTGACGACCCGGGAGCCATATCTCCAAAGCGGGGGAAAGAATCCGCGTCAGAGGACCCGACGCCGGGGATCCCCTCGGCCAAACTAAATCCTCAAAAGGAGCAGCCCTCCAACGAGCCGTAAGTAGAAAGAGAGTCATTCTTTTAAGAGAAATCCTTAATTTATATCTGAGAAGTTTTAACCGAAACCTTACCTTGTAGTTCGGACCTCGACCCTTCTCGGCAGAGCTCGTCATCGGGGGATCTTCTTCCGGAGATTATGGAGAGCGGAACGCCTCCTCCTTCATCGCCTAGCAAGGCGGGCGACGCCGAAGTGTCGTCGCAGAGGATTTCTCCGAATCTGCCAGAGGCAGAAGGTGATCATGCGGCCCCCCGGGGTTCTCCGTGTCCGGCCTCCGAAGAAGGCCATGGGACGAGTCCGGCACCATCTGGTGTTCGGTCGGAGGAGCTGAAGGTTCTGCTGGGCCGAGCCTCTGTTTCAGAGGAGCATCGTGCGTTGATGCACACTGTGATTGAAAAGATTTCATCCGCGGAAAGCGGACTGAACGAGGCCGTCAAGATTTTACTGGCGGGCCTAGAGGTACGTTTTGAATAACGAACATTAGTGTTAATTGCGCAGAATAACATGCGCCCTGTATAGATAGTAGCCCCGGAGACTCTGTGTGCCGCAAAGATTAGCGGCGCGCAGAGGATCTTAATCCCAGGTCCTTTAAGTGGCACCTTTGTATGTAGGTGGCAGGTTGTCCGGAGTCGAGCCGGACTCGAGATTTTGCCGAAATGAAACGACAACTCGATGAGGCAGAAGCCGACATCGTGCTTGTTAACAAGCGGCTTGATGGTGCTTAAGGTATTGAGTTTATTTGGCGATTGTTAGTAAGAGGAGCTTTATGTCAATATCTTACCTTGTGTATGCTTGATGCAGATGGTGCGGCGGCCGTAGAAGGACTTAGGGCCGAGCTCGCCAAAGCAAAGGAACAAGCCAGAAAAAGCGATGCGGTTGCCGGAAGAGCCCGTGAAGAGCTAAAAGCCGAACAGGCTTCCCATTGCCGAAGCAAGGAGGAAATGGCTGATATAGCCGTGAAGTTGAAAAGTGCTACTGACCGTTGCAAACTTCTTGAAGAGGAAGGTCGAGCCCGGCAGACGGATTTGGAGAAGGCCGTCGCCGACGCCAAGGACGCCCGCTCTGGTATGAGAGCGTTAAGGGAAGAGCTGCGTCAAGCCGGACTAATTGCGGATGGAAAGCCCTTCCTGCTGCGGAGAAAATTCTGTGATCCGAAGTTCGCCCCGTTGGACCGAGCGTGGAGCCTGGAGGACACCTATCTGGATTTGTCGGCTAGTGCCGCTGATACGACCAGGTACTTTCAAGATAAGAAAGATCATGAAGTGGAAAAGCTCTTCTGGTCGCAGTTCACTAATCCAGAGCGTCCACTATCAGTGGATGATCGCCTGGCCCAATGGGCCGAGCTGAATAGGTTGTCCGGACTCGCCATGAAGTATGCCATGGACCGCCTGTGTCCGGGGAGATCGAAGCCGAGAAGCTATTTCAGTTTGGTGCAGCCATTTCTTGACGTGGTGCCTCGGATTGAAGCTCTAAAGAGGTCCGCTTGCACAGAGGGCGCACGGCTGGCTCTTGCCCGTGTCAAGACATACTGGGCAGATATGGAGCCCACCGTTGTTGCGTCCCGTGATTCGGATAAAAGCCGAATTCCTTCCGAGCACTATTTTGAGGAAGTCCTCGCGGGCGCTCGTATAATAGAGACGCAGTGTTCGAAAGATGCTGTTTTATGACAGCATATATAATCGTAGATCAATATTTTTATAAATTGTAATGGCGTAATTTAGACTTGTGCCTTCAAGTATTAATAACACCTCCTGTGCGGCCGTTTTAATATATAAATTCTGAAAGATTGCAGTCGTTGGCTTCAGCCCCCACGCACATAGTGCGGGGGTGCGCGCGGAGAACGCATTTTCACACTTAACCCAACGTCTTGGTCCTACAAAGGAGGTGATAGCGCCGCGGGCTAGGCAACCGGACTATAATGCTTTAACACTTTCACTTAGCCATAGGAGCTTGACAGTGGGACTCTTTAGGTAGCCCTTTAATGGCGACTGCGTTTACCCGAATTCGGGACGTGTATGAGCCTGACCGGGAAGCGGCCCTTCGTCAAAATGGAGGAATTCGATAAATTCCTATAAGTCATCGAGTGGCGACCAGTCTCGCGCTACATCATGACAGTCGGTTTTCGGCTTTCTCTACTGAGGTGCTCACCCGGCCGAACCGGGGCACAATCGCAGTAGTTCTCCTGGTGCAACCTTAGCCGACAGAACGGAACGTAAGGTGGCTGAACTCAGGAGCCGGGCAACCCAACATGTGACCAAAATCATGACTCGGAGCTGATGCATATAGTGCCAAAACTCGCGACGCCGAACACTCCCTAAGGTGTTCGGTCTTTGTGGGTGCGTGTAAAACAACACCCTTGAAAAAGAAAAAATCCCCTTGTGTCCAGGTACGAGCAAGAATTCTGGCGTGGCCACATGCCAAAACGCCAGTCTCCTCCATGGTTATAGTGAGGTAAACCAGGGGATGTATAGCAGCAAGAGACAGTAAAAAAGGTTTATGCAGGGTCTTAATCTAAGAAGAATCCTTTGGGGCGGGTCCCTACTGCACGTCTGCGCCTGTGTCTCCGATGTGCCGTGTCTTGGACGGGCGCCGTACGACGTTCATCTGTAAAAGGGAAGAACTAAATTTGAAAAATGGGTCGTGCGGATCAAAAAGAATAATAAATAAAATGTGAAGTGAGAAATATATACGGTCGAGTTTTATTGTCTCTGCGTACAGCCCCTGGTGAGGCGTACCAAGCCTATAACGAAAATGGGCTTCTGCCAAACTCATTGAGTCCGGGTCCACGGCCTTTTGTGACTTACATCGAAAAAGTCTTTTGGCTAGCGAGGCCATTTTGGTGGGCGGCCGTTTAAGCGGCCGCACAATCCTCCGTTTGGAGGAGATGTAGTTTAGTATGCTCCCTTTAAAGAGATGATGCCTCGAGGACCGGGCATCTTTAGCATGAGGGATGCATAATGCGGTATTGCGTTAAAGCGAGCAAAAGCTCTGCGTCCCATTAGTGCTTGATAGCGACTTGAAAACGGGACTATGTGGAAGATAAGCTTTTCACGACGAAAGTTATTGGCAGAGCCAAATATGACCACCAGCCGAAGAAAACCCATACAGTGGGTGTCCGGGCCTGGTGCTACTCCTTGAAAGGAGGTTTTACTGTGACAGATTCGTGCTGGGTTTATGCCCATGCGGTGAATTGTATCCTGATATATCAGATTTAGTCCACTGCCACCGTCCATAAGGACGTTGGAAAACTGGAATCCGTCTATTATTGGATTAAGTATCAGGGCAGTCCGGCCTGTGTGTTTGATATTGCGAGAATAATCTAGCTGATAAAAAATGATTGGCTTTAGTGACCAGTGGCCAGACTCCTGAGGGATAGGCTTGAATGTGCGGACCTTTATGGGTGCCTCATGCCTTGTTATGTGAAGTGAGTTCACTGTTTTGACTTCTTGCGGGAAGTTCTTTTGCTTCCTGGTGTTCTGCTTTTGGGGTTCGTCCTCTTCCTCACTTGGTGTGTCGAGCCCCTTGTGTTCGGCGTTAAGCCTTCCGGATTGTTTGAAAACCCAACAGTCTCTGTGGGTATTATTAGCAGGCTTTCCAGGAGTACTGTGTATCTGACATATCCTGTCCATGATTCTCTTTAGACTGGACGGATCTTCCCTATTATCCTGATGGGGTGATTTTGTCTGACTTTGCCGTGAGCCTTTGAATCCGGCATTGAATGTCGTGCTCTTCGGACTTTTTCTTTTGATTCGGCGAAGGTCCTTCTTTCGCCGTGGTTTCCCGTTTCCATCCCTGATTTCTGATGTACTTGGGTCGCTGGGGCTGCATCGTGCCAACCAGCTGTCCTCTCCTGCGCAAAAGCGGGTCATGAGGCTTGTGAGTGCGGCCATCATTCTTGGCTTTTCCTGGCCGAGGTATCTGGCGAGCCATTCGTCTCGGACATTGTGCCTGAAAGCCGCTAGGGCTTCGGCGTCAGGACAATCCACTATTTTATTCTTTTTAGTGAGGAATCTGTTCCAGAACTGCCGAGCTGATTCTCCGGATTGCTGAGTTATGTGACTGAGGTCGTCTGCGTCCGGGGGACGGATGTAGGTCCCTTGAAACTTTGCTCGAAAAGCGTCCTTGAGCTCTTCCCAACTTCCAATTGTGTTTTCGGGAAGGCTTTTAAGCCAGTGCCGGGCTGGCCCTTTAAGCTTAAGGGGTAAATATTTTATGGCGTGGAGATCATCTCCTCTAGCCATATGTATGTGGAGGATATAATCCTCGATCCAAACTCCCGGGTCTGTTGTTCCATCGTACGCCTCTATGTTAACGGGTTTAAATCCCTCTGGGAATTCATATTCCAGGACCTCATCGGTGAAGCATAGAGGTGTGCGGCACCCCTATATTTGGGTGTGCCGGATTCTGATGGTGGATTTTTTGCATTGCTTGCGAGAGCTTGCTTTCTTGGCCCGTAAATGGACCTGGCTGGGCCATGATGCGAGTCTTTGATTGTGTCGCATGCCGCATTGAGTGCGGCGTCGTTTGCCGTATTGTAGTGGCCGAGAGGTCGTTTATTCGACCGTGTAGCCTTTTTGTTTTTCGAGTTTGGGGGCTCTAGGGCCTCCTGGTCGAATTCGGGCAGTAGCTTTCTCTTCGGATAGCTTTTGGTGCGGCGGCTGCCGCCGTATTTGTCTACGGTCTTGACTACTTTGCTCCATCTTGTTTTGAGTGCATCTTCCGCCGTCTTTAGCTTTTGCTTCTGCTTCTTCAGGCTTCGTGCTCTGGCGACGAGCCTTTCTTGGAGATTCTTCTGCTCCATGATTTTATCCGGCGTGGTATCGTCCGGAGTTCTGTTATGACCGGGGGAGGACTGTTCGTCCTCTCTGCCCGTGTTACCCTGTTTGGACGGCTGTTCTGAGATGCGTTCGTCATCTGCCGGCTCGTCCTGCTCTATGGCTGGGTCTTGATCGAGGCGGGGCTTCGCTCGGCATTTACGTCGCCGCTTTGAGTGCTTTTCGGAGGGTTTACCCTTCTTTTCGCCCCCTTCTTCCTCATTGTGAGTTTTTTCAGGTGTATCCACCATGAATACGTCATTAAGTGGGGTGGAGGTCCAGTGCCCTATGGGCGCTGGTTCCCGTTCGTCTCCGTCTTCGTCGTCCATACCGTCGAAGTCTTCGGAGCCGAAGTCGAGCATGTCGGTTAAATCGTCGACAGTGGCTATTAAGTGGGTGGTGGGTGGGCATTGAATTTCTTCGTCGTCCGAACCCCAACCTCGCAGGCCACAGTTCGGCCTGGGCTCTCCTGAAAAAGAGCGAGACTTGAGAGATTTCAGAATATCACCGAAAGGCGAATACTGAAAGATGTCCGCGGCCGTGAACTCCATTACCGGCGCCCAATCTGATTTATTGGCAGGGGCGCGGGAGGTTCAGAGTTCGGAGAAGAGTCCGGCTCCTGGGAGTCATGTGCCATGCGGAGTGCGGGGCTTGCGTTTGGCTTAATGGCTTTTAAGATCGCAGCCCCCGAGGCGACGTCCAACTGTTCATCCTCAAAGAACGCAGCGGGCTCCGGATCGAGGATCGGGGCCGGAGCGTATGCGGCCTCCAGGACACTGTTCGGAGGCAGAGCTATATCATGCCCCTCGAGATAGTGCGGCGCGCTTGGCTGTGGCTTGAATCCGTCGAAGATCAGGTCTCCGAGGGCATCTGCCGTGTAGTTTAAGCTTCCCCACCTGGCTTGATGGCCAGGGGCGTGGCTTTCGATCTGCTCCAGATGGCCAAGCGAGTTGGCCCGCAGAGCGAAGCCGCCGAAGATGAAGATCTGTCCGGGGAGAAAAGTCTCACCCTGGACCTCATCGTTGTTGATGATCAAAGGAGCCATCGGGCCTAAAGGCGACGACACAGAGGAACTCTCAATGAAAGCACCAATGTCGGTGTCAAAACCGGCGGATCTCGGGTAGGGGGTCCCGATCTGTGCGTCAAGGTCGGATGGTAACAGGAGACAAGGGACACCTTATTTTACCCAGGTTCGGGCCCTCTCGATGGAGGTAAAACCCTACTCCTGCTAGATTAATATTGATGATATGGGTAGTACAAGAGTAGATCTACCACGAGATCAAGGAGTCTAAACCCTAGAAGCTAGCCTATGGGTATGATGATGGTTATGATGTGTTCGTCCTACGGACTACAACCCTCCGGTTTATATAGGCACCGGATAGGGTTAGGGTTACATAGAGTCGGTTACATTGGTAGGAGATCTTGAATATCCGCACGCCTAGCTTGCCTTCTACGCCAAGGAAAGAACCTTCCGGACACGGGACGAAGTCTTCAATCTTGTATCTTCATAGTCCTGGAGTCCAGCTGAAGATATAGTTCGGCTATCCGAACACCCCCTAATCCAGGACTCCCTCACTAAGCTTGAGGGAGTACGTATTTCTCACCGACATTACATTTATGTTTACACACACTCATTGCTAGATGCCGGTGCTCATACTCTTTCACTGTAATATCCAAGCTAGTTTATTTTCCTTTTCTTGCTTTCTTCTTGTGTGTTTGTTAAACCTTAAGAAAAACCAAAAAATTAGTAATAGCTTCTAGCTAGTTTACTTTCCTGCTGTAGTAGTAACAATTAAAAAGAAAAAACCCAAAAATATTTCCCGTTCTTCTTTTGCTTGTTGGGAGCTTTCTCGTGTAAATAGTTTTATTTCTTTTCTTTTCTTTGGGGGTCGATAGGAGAAGACCATGATTAAATTGTTGAAGTGGCTCTTATATGCATCATTGTTGATTTAACCAAGAGCCCATATCGCCTTGTCTTCTCCTGTTTATTGAATGCTCGCAGATTCCAGCTTAGTCCAATGCACGTGCACTCTTATTATTATTCACTTCGTTCGGTCGTGCAAGTGAAAGGCAATTATGATGATATATGATGGACTGACTGAGATGAGAAAAGCTGGTATGAACTCGACCTCTCTTGTTTTTGTAAATATGATGAGTTCATCGTTCTTGATTCATCTTATTATGAATAAACATGTTTGCAATGACAATTAGAGATCATAGTTGCTTGTGACATGATTGATTAGCTATGAGTTATAATGGTTTACCTTGCGTGCCAACATGCTATTAAAATGGTTATGATGTGGTATGATGGGGTGGTATCCTCCTTTAAATGATTTAAGTGACTTGACTTGGCACATGTTCACGCATGTAGTTGAAACAAAATCAACATAGTCTTCACGATATTTATGTTCATGGTGGATTATATCCTACTCATGCTTGCATCCAATGTTTATTAATTTTAATGCATGTTCAAGGCTATTGTCGCTCTCTGGTTGGTCGCTTCCCAGTCTTTTGCTAGCCTTCACTTGTACTAAGCGGGAATACTGCTTGTGCATCCAATCCCTTAAACGCCAAAGTTATTCCATATGAGTCCACTATACCTTCCTATATGAGGTATCTACCTACCGTTCCAAGTAAATTTGTATGTGCCAAACTCTAAACCTTCAAATAAACATTCTGTTTTGTATGCTCAAATAGCTCATGTATTAACTAGGGCTGCCCTTATCTTCCATCTTAGGCGGGATATTCTCAAGAGGAGTGGACTCCGCTCCTCACTCACGAGAAAATGGCTGGTCACCGGGATGCCCAGTCCCATGCTTTATGCAAACTAAATCAAAATTAATTGCAAACAAAACTCTCCCTGGGACCTGATGTTAGTTGGAGGCACTCGTTGTTTCGAGCAAGCCATAGATTTATGCTTGTTGGTGGAGGGGGAGTATAAACTTTACCATTCTGTTTGGGAACCGCCTATAATGTGTGTGGCATGGAAGACATCGCCATCTCTTACTTGTTATGTTGACAATGAAAGTATGCCACTCAAAATATTATTTATCTTTATTTCAAAACCGAGCTCTGGCACCTCTACAAATCCCTGCTTCCCTCTGCGAAGGGCCTATCTATTTACTTTTATGTTGAGTCATCACCCTCTTATTAAAAAGCACTAGCTGGAGGGCACAGCTGTCATTTGCATTCATTACTGTTAATTTATATTGTGTATGACTATGATTGGATCTCTTTTACCATCAATTACAATGTCTAGTCAGTCCTTGATCTTTAAAGGTGCTCTGCATTTATGCTTTGCGGTCTCAGAAAGGGCTAGTGAGATACCATCCTGTTATATCATATTATGATTGTTTTGAGAAAGTGTTGTCATCCGAGATTTATTATTATGGCTCGCTAGTTGATTATGCTATTGATATGAGTAATTATGAGACCTGAGAATTATTGCAAATGTGGTTAGTTATAATCTTTGCTGAAAACTTGAATGCTGGCTTGATATATTTACAACAAGAAGAGCAAACAGAGTTTGTAAAAGTTTTTCTTTCTCTTTCAGTTTGTCAACTGAATTGCTTGAGGACAAGCAATGGTTTAAGCTTGGGAGAGTTGATACGTCTCCGTCATATCTACTTTTCCAAACACTTTTGCCCCTGTTTTGGACTCTAACTTGCATGATTTGAATGGAACTAACCCGTACTGACGCTGTTTTCAGTAGAATTACCATGATGTTGTTTTATGTGCAGAAAACAAAAGTTCTCGGAATGACCTGAAACTCCACGGAACATCAAGTTAAAAATAATAAAAAATCCTTGCCAAAGATGAAGACCGGGGGGCCCACACCCTGTCCACGAGGGTGGGGGCGCGCCCCCCTAGGGCACGCCCCTACCTCGTGGCCCCCCTGGAGCTCCTCCGACGCCAACTCCAACTCTATATATTTGCTTTCGGGGAGAAAAAAATAAGAGAGAAGAAATCATCGCGTCTTAGGATACAGAGCCGCCGCCAAGCCCTAAAACCTCTCGGGAGGGCTGATCTGGAGTTCGTTTGGGGCTCCGGTGAGGGGGATTCGTCGCCTTCGTCATCATCAACCATCCTCCATCACCAACTTCATGATGCTCACCACCATGCGTGAGTAATTCCATCGTAGGCTTGCTGGACGGTGATGGGTTGGATGAGATCTAACATGTAATCGAGTTAGTTTTGTTAGGGTTTGATCCCTAGTATCCACTATGTTCTGAGATTGATGTTGCTATGACTTTGCTATGCTTAATGCTTGTCACTAGGGCCCGAGTGCCATGATTTCAGATCTGAACCTATTATGTTTTCATGAATATATGTGTGTTCTTGATCCTATCTTACAACTCTATAGTCACCTACTATGTGTTATGATCCGGCAACCCCGAAGTGACAATAATCGGGACCACTCCCGGTGATGACCATAGTTTGAGGAGTTCATGTATTCACTATGTGCTAATTCTTTGTTCCGGTTCTCTATTAAAAGGAGGCCTTAATATCCCTTAGTTTCCATTAGGACCCCGCTGCCACGGGAGGGTAGGACAAAAGATGTCATGCAAGTTCTTTTCCATAAGCATGTATGACTATATTCGGAATACATGCCTACATTACATTGATGAATTGGAGCTAGTTCTATGTCACCCTATGTTATGACTCTTACATGATGAACCGCATCCGGCATAATTCTCCATCACCTGTCCAATGCCTACGAGCTTTCCATATACTGGTTTGCGCTTATTTACTTTCCCATTGCTATTGTTACAATCACTACAAAATACCAAAAATATTACTTTTGCTTCTGTTACTTTTGTTACCGTTACCACCACTATCATATTACTTTGCTACTAAACACTTTGCTACAGATACTAAGTTTCCAGGTGTGGTTGAATTGACAACTCAGCTGCTAATACTTGAGAATATTCTTTGGCTCCCCTTGTGTCAAATCAATAAATTTGGGTTGAATACTCTACCCTTGAAAGCTGTTGCGATCCCCTATACTTGTGGGTCATCAAACCCCGTCGTCGTGGTTCCCTTCCTTGCCGCTGGTACCGAGTTCGCCCCAAACGACGGTGCAGGTGGGCGAGCCACGGCGGAGGCCTGCGGCTCGAGTGCTGAGGAGCATATGTCGAGTGGTGATCCCGGGGCATCATCTTCAGGAGGCTGCCCCCCTCCTCCTGAGGTGTCGGTTGCTGAGGAGCCGCAGCATGCAACTCCCGAGGCCAAGGCTTCAAGGGCCTCGGGAGGTTGTGGTGCAACGGTGCCTGGGTGTTCACCGCAACCGGGCACCCTTGAAGACATCCTTCCACGCTCTTCTTCGTCCCCGCCGCGCACCGGACGTCACGTCCAGCACTTTGGTCGGTTTTGTGTGGACTTCAAAGAGCTCCGCAAGAGGAAAGGGTCCCCTGGCGCCAGCAATATCTTCGGGCTGTTGAAACAAAGGAAGTACCTCGCCGTCGACGTGTAAGTACCGTGCCGCCATGGTTTACTATGCACTGCTTTCTTCTTCTGATGCCAGTCTTTCAAGGCTCCATCCAACGAGGCTGCCGAGTCTCCAGGGAAACGGCCTCCTTCTTCCTCAACTCTTCCTCCGGCCTCGAGCCCCCTGAGTCCGCTTGTCGCTCCCAGGGCAGGGTTGGTTGAAGGGCACTCCTGCCTTCTTGGCGCGCCGGACCTGCGGCCTTGTCGCTACTTCCCCCCGGTTTGGTGTGGAGCTTTGCAGGCATGCACAAGACTCCGCCGCTGGTCATGGACATCAATTTACTGGCTTCGATCTTCAGCTCCTCTTCAAGTAGTGGGCCCCGGTCTGCTTGGGCTCCTCGCGAGGACTGGTTGGCGTTAGGACCGGCGTCAGCCCCCAGCCCCCTGCCCGGAGGGGGCGCACCACTTGGCGCCACGCCCTCAGCCCCTAAGGCGGAGGACAAGGTGGGGCGAGCGTTCGAGCTCGAGTGCGGGCGGAGCGTGGTTCCTCACGAGCTCTTTCAGCAAGCGATGGGCGCGATGCGTCGACTTGGTGAAGAGCTCGCGAGTGTCGATTCGCGTCTTGAGGCTGAAGGTCTCCGGTTGGCGGAGGAGTGGCGCAAGCTGAAGGTGGCCATCAACCTCGGCCGCTATCAACGCGACCTTGAGAACGCGAAGGCTGAGGCGTCTCTCAAGGTTGCCCATGAATCCCGCTCGCGAGCTTTGGACGAGGCTCGCGAGGCTGATCGCCGTCGTGAGGCTGCGGAGAAGCGCGCGTGGGAGCTCCAGGCCTGGAGCACGTCTCTTGAGCAGCAGGTGGAGGCGCGCAGGGCCGCTCTCGTGTCGCTGAGGGGGACGCCCTCGGATGAAGAGGCGTTCCGAAATCGGGAGGATGCACTGGCCCTGGAGGCCATGGAGCATAGCCTCGAGCATGAGCAACTGGAGACGAGAGAGCATCAAGTTGCCCAAGCAAAAGACGTTGTCGGGGCTCGCGAGGCCGGAGTTGAGGAGGAGGTGAATCGCCGGGTAGCCGAGATTCGCGCGGACCTGGAGGGTAGGTACAACCTGAAGCTGAAGCTCGCGGGTACGGAGGACGCGGGCAGGGCCGCTGCTCTCAGGCCCAGGCTGGATGAAGCTGAGAGGCGCGCAGAGGCCACGGCCGCCACCCTGGTCACGGCGCAGGCAGACCTGGCCTCCGCCCGCGCCGAGCTGAGCTCCCTTCGTGGGCGGGTTGATGATGCCGAGGCCGCTGCACGGCAGAACACGAAGGAAGTGCTCCAGCGACGAACGCTGGAGCGTGAGCATACTCCCATGCTTTAGGATCTTCGGAAGAGGGCCAACGCCGCCCTGGGCTATATTTGCGATGTGGAGGCGCCAACCCCTCACTCGAATGATTATGCCAGCCACCTGACCTTCTTCACCGAGGTGGTGACGCGCCTCGAGGCTCGATCTGCCAGAGCTCGCCAGCTTGTGGAGGAAAGGGGGCGTGGCCTGCTCGAGCGCACTTTCTCCCGTTTATTCAGCCACTTCCCGAATGCCGACCCCAACTTTGATTTTGACGCCACCATCGCCCCCGTACCCACGAGTGTCCGGGTCGACCTAGCGCGTTGGGTTGAGGACAATGTGGACGCGTTGGTCAGGGCCTTCACTTCAGAGGATGACGGGGTGGTGGTCACCGCAGATGAAGGCGACGTGGTTGACGACGGCGATGGGGACATCGCCGATGGCGGTGACGATGCCGATGAAGACGACGACGACGCGAGTGACGTATCCGCGGGTGACACGGCGAGTGACATTTCTGGCTGATCCCTTGTTCTCCTGTCATTTCATCCTGTGCACAAACTCGGGCGTGGCCCCTGGAAAACTTGTAAGAACATTTTTAGAGGGGGAGCCCCTCATGTAAGTAAATTGCAGTTTTTACTTTCCTATGTGATGTGAGTTTGTGTCCTCGTGAGCTCGTGAATCTGGATGTGAGTTCTCTGTCTTGGTTTACCTTAGTCAGTGCCAGCTTTCGGCTGGGTTGCGTTGCGTATGGTTCCTGAGAAACCTGCAGAGCTCGCCGCCCCATCAGAAGGGGCCCCACTAGAGCTGAGCACCAGTTGTAGTGCTTGCGCGCACTGGGCATACGCGCTTCGTGCTGTCCCGCTCGCGAGGAGCTCATGAGGGGAAGGCGATGGACATGATTCCCCGTCAAAACGAGATCCAGAAGGCAAGAAATTGCTCAAACGAGAAAAGGTTCACCCACTCGCATCAATAAAAACTCAGCTTCAACTCAAATCCAGATCTAGAAAGCAAAGCTACAGAGAGTGAGATTCAAAGCAAAAGGCCGCGTCCGACACCTAGTCTAGTCTTCTAGTCTTCAAGTCTTCTCACCAGCGCGGAGCTAAGTGCTGCCACTAGGCATGGGAGGGAGCCCCAGGGCCTGAGGCCAGCACGCCTGGGACTCCGGGGCGTGTACAGTCCCAACTCATTATTATGTGAGAGTGTCACGGGCAGCGAGCTTCACAGGCACTGGGCCTTCTTCACTGGTACCGGCCTTGCTTCATATCACCAGACGAGGGCCCCGCCTTGTGCCGCTCTTGACCTCCTCTGAGCCGGCCGGTCACCAGGACGACACAAAGGAGGGAAAGAGCACGCCAGCGGTTCCCTTGGCGACCACAGGTCCTGTCCCAGGGGAAGGGTTGTCGAGGCCTCCTCGGCAGAGGGCCTACCTCCGGGTGCTGCCAGGCGTCGCGTGCCGCAGGGAGGGGCCTTGCTCCTGGCTCCCTCCTGGCGGCCCCCAGCATGCCTCCCTTGTTGGAACGGGTGCCGCCGTGCCAGGGTCGTCGATCGACGCTGCAACCTGAGTCATCTGTAGCCCATGGTTGGCATAAGTCTGTTCCTGAGAGATTAGCGGTACCCTGTAGTTGTCGCTGCCGGCGCGACTGTCGTGGTTCTCTGTTGGTTCTTGGAAGGCTTCAGCCCCTAGCGCGCCCTCTCCCCAATCTTCTCCAATAAACGCGCCAGGGTCGTCCTCTGGTGCGTACCCTTGGTCCATCATGCGGGGCATGTAGGCTTCCGGGGCCGTCACCCCGAAGACCTCATCGTGGTGCCCCACGCTCCAAGTTGCTCGGCCCACGGTGGCGTCCTGGAGGTGACAATACGGCATCCGGCTGGGGCCATGGAGGGTGGCGCTTGCGCCCGTGCCCGTTGCGGGCGTCATGGGGGAGTCGGAGCCCCCTATACCACTGGCCGTACTGATGCTGATGAAGCCCCCTGGCGTAGTTGATGGCGCGCGGATGTGGTGAGGTTCGCCCCGCGGCCCTGCAGTGGCCTGGGGAGGAAGTCGGTAGTAGAATGGTGGTGCTCCCGACACCGCCGCATCCAGCAGCTCGGCAACACGCTCCAGCAGTGTGTCCCGACCGCTTTCCATCAGCCTGCACCACAACAGCTCCCATGCCACGGCGAGCGCTTCTCGCATGTTTGCTTGCTCCCGCCGTGAGTGCGGCGCTGTTGCTGCGGCATGGCTCGCTGCCCTTGCGGCGGCCCGTACCTGCCGTGGGGTGAGGGTGGACGACCCCTGGCCGCGCTGCCTGTGCCCGGTGGAGTTTGGCGGCGCCCATGCCGCCTGGAGTGCGGGGTCGAGACCTTCATGGGCAAGCGGCGCTGCCCGGGCTGGCCAGGCTGCCCAGCGGTCGGAGCCGGCCCTTGAGTCGCCGGGCATCGTGGCTGAGGAGCGTCGATGGGCTGGTTGGTGAAGAAGAAGCTCCGACGCACCCGTGCCTAGCGCGCCAAATGTCGGATGTGGGGTTCCGGCAAACCCTTAAGGTTCGAACACTGGGGTGCGTGCGAAGTCTTTCCCTCCTACCGATCTACGCCCTAGCTCGCTAAGATCTCGCGGACGAACTCGACGAACTCGCAACACAGAGAGACACGAGGTTTATACTGGTTCGGGCCACCATTGCGGTGTAATACCCTACTCCAGTGTGGTGGTGGTGGATTGCCTCTTGGGCTGATGATGAACAGTACAAGGGAAGAACAGCCTCCTGAGGTTGAGGTGTTCTTGTGAGTAGGTTCTCGATCAGGTTCGATCAAGCTAAGGTCAGATTCCCTACTATGGTGGCTAGCTCTACTTATAGAGGCCCTGGTCCTCTTCCCAAATATCGAGCGGGAAGGGAGCCAACAACGGCTGGCAAATTTGAAGGGGGGCAGCTAGTACAAGCTATCCTGATAAAAGCAGTCTTCGCCTGCGAAAAGCTCTATGGTGACGCCGTCTTGGGCTCCATGATGACCTCTGTCTTGCCGTCCTCTTGGTCTTGGTCTCGTTGCACCAATATAGCAACCTTTGCCTGATGCCTCAGTACTCTTCGCCTGCGCTGGCCTCCTTAGCACCAAAGAGGAAATAAGGACACTGCGCGCTGGCGCACACCTGGCTCCTGCCTGGTGTCGTTCGTCATGGCTCACGTCACGAGAGCCTCATGAGGTTTGCCCTGCCTTGATATCTCCGCTCCTCGCGAGCCTGCCTAGCTAGGCTGCTCCAGAGGAGGTCTTGCGTCGTCCGCCTCGCGAGGCTTGGACCCTCGCGAGGGTCTTGGATGCCTTGTTGATGAAGATGGGCCGTACGGCCCGCTGGCTTAGCCACGCTGTCGGTCGCAGGCAGGCAAGTCTGGGGACCCCCGTTCCCAGAACACCGACACAAGGGTTCAAAGGGCGATGGGCCCAAGATCCCTACGCGCTTAGGATGTATACCGGTGTGCTGGCCTCTCTGTTGAGCCTAGAGGTAGGTCTATGACATGTTGATCTTCCGAGGCCGGGCATGACCCAGGAAAGTGTGTCCGGCCAGAGTGATCGAGCATGTTGGGTAATGTGGTGCACCCCTGCATGGAAGTTTGTCTATTCGAATAGTTGTGTCCATGGTAACAGGACGACTTGGAGTTGTATCCCGATCTATACAACTAGAACCGGATACTGAGATGTGAAATGGATATGATGGATCCAGATTGCTTTCTCGCATGGAGTCGAGAAACGGATCTCTGGGCGTTATGCTACAACATGCTTGCTAACAATAATATCCTACTCTATACTCTTCTAAATGTTGCAAGATGCTTGAAGATGCTAGTCTTCGATAGGCTAGGCTTTGCCCTCAATTCTGGCATTCAGCAGTTCAGGCCAAAGATATAGCCCCATTCCTTTGAAACTGATGCATACTTAGTATAGTTCTGATGAAAGTCTTGCGAGTACTTTGGATGAGTACTCACGGTTGCTTTTCTACCTCTTTTCCCCTATATCTGAATGTTGCGATTAGATGACGGATCGCAGGAGCCAGATGCCACCCCCGACAACTATTACTACTACCCCGAGGATGCCTACTACCGCGTGGAGACCGCCGACGACCAAGAGTATAGTTAGGAGGCTCACGGGCAGGAGGCCTTGCCTTTTCGGTCGTTGTTGCTTTTGTGCTAGACTTCTTAAGGCAAACTTCTTTATATTATGTCTGTACTCAGATATTGTTGCTTGTGTTGACTTTTGTATTCGAGCTTATGTATTCGAACCCTCGAGGCCACTGGATTTTAATATAAAGCTTGTATGACATTAATTTGTGTCTAGAGTTGTGTTGTCACTACTAGGGAAATGCTTATACACAGTAGCTTAGTAGTAGCACTGGAAAATAGTCCCCGCTGCTGCTAGTTAGCAGTAGAGCTATTCCAGGGCGGCGCTACTAGTAGCCCTATAGCAGTAGCGCTGGAAAGCAAAGACATGCTACTACTATGTGGGACCAGAGGAGGCCACTGACATGAGCTGTAGTAGTAGCGCTGTACAGAATTCAGCGCTACTACTAACAATTTAGTAGTAGCGCTTTATTTTATTGAGTCGCTACTCCTAATGGGCCCCACTTAGTAGTAGCACTTTTCTTGGAAAGCACTACTTCTAAGTCCCGTAGCATCAGCGCGTTTTGCTAAGCAGCGCTACTACTAGTTGCGGCCGGTGCCACCTTTTCACCCCCTCCCCTCCTCTCCCCCACTTTGCCCTCTCTCCCCCTCCTTTCCCCTCTCCACTCTCCACCAGTGTTGCTCTTCTTCTCTCTTCCTCCTACCTCTCTTCTCTCCTCATTAATGTCCCCCTCCACCATAACTCTCCTCCATAAATGGCCTCTCCTCTCTCTCTCTTCCTCTCCTACCTCTCTTCTCTCCCCATTAATGCCCCCTCCACCATAACCCCCTCTCCATTAGTTAGCTAGAGTCATCTCTCCTCCCCAACAACTAGATCTAGCTAGCTACTTATGTTTACTATTGGTTTCTTGTATTTTGCTAATTATGCCTCTTTGTTTTCTTAAGTACATTATGTTGCATATTATCGTTCAATTCATCAACTAACGATGTAGGTACATAGATCAGAGATGGCGAAGGACTGCTACACCGTGTTCATTGGGAGGGTTCCAGGAGTCTACGACCACTGGCCAGACACTCAGGTCAGGTGGAAAAGTACCCGGGTGCTAGCCACAGAGGGTTCGACAGCAGAGCCGAAGTGGAAAGTAGTTACTTGAGGTGGATGCTCCGGCATCAGCGGGGCGTTGGTGCCTCAAGTACTACATAGTCGCACTCTTGCTGATGTTGATCGCTCTTATCTTCTACATCATGGTTTAGATAGAGATGATGAAACTTATGTGTGTGCCATGACAATGCAGTTGCACTTATTCGAGACATGACATGACTTGTGTATCGCTATTTTCGAGATGTGATGATATTTGTGTTGAATGATGATGATGATGGTATGACGAGACTACTGTATGTCTATGATATGATGAGAATAGTGCATGTTTAGTATGATCTAATGAAACTATTGTATATAGCATGTATAAATACATCACAGGGGTGTAAACCTCTGAAAGCAGGAATACTAGCAGCAGCGCTGGAAAGCATCTACTAGCACCGCTGGATTAGCAGCAGTGCTTCATTTTCTCAAGCGCTACAGATAGTTAGCAGTAGCCCTGGTCAGGGAAGCGCTACTGCTAACCATACTTACCAGTAGCGCTGCCCTTACCAGCGCTACTGCTACAACTTAGCTGTAGCGCGGTAGCAGTAGTGCTGGACCCAGTGCTATTGCTATGTATATTTCAAGGGCTACTAGTAGGGTTTTTCCTAATAGTGTGTGATATCTTCCCGTGAGTCCCTGATTTTGATTGTACACATTTGCGTGTATGGTTAGTGTACGATTGAATCGGAGGCGTCACAAGCTACCCCTAGCTCTCGCCTTATAAACGTGACAAGAGCTAGGGTTTAAAGAGACCCTAACCGACCTCATCACAGAGGGCTTCTTGGCTTGCACACCAAGATGATGCTTCTCCTCTAAGTTGGCCCCCTAGAATGCTCACTAGAGCTGAGCTGGCACTAGCTAGCCCCCCGCGGCCTAGATGCCGGATCAATGTCCAACTACCCAGCCGATGGGCAACCGTCGGTGTATTGTATCATCACACACCTAGCCGATCTAGGACGTGCACACCCTCCAAAAGTAACAAGATAGGTTGCTTGACAATGAATCATTTGTTGTTGTGCTTCCAAATATAATATTCTCAACACTCAAACTGTCTCAAGATTTGACGATGGATTTGGGGAGGGTTGGAGTGGAAATCAAGAGGGCATTAGATCTCAAAGGGAATGATTGGATGGTTGGAGTGGATTGCCCATTGAAATCGACACAAGGAGGTTGTGTTCTATCTCAAAACAAATGATGGGAGTGAAGTTTGCTTCGGGTTGACTGGTGGGGTCGGCGGGTCTATATATAGACAGGACCAAAAATCTGTTTGTTACACACCTTTTCTCATAGCTCGCCGAGAACCCACAAGTATAGGGGGTCGTTTGTAGCCTTTTTCGATAAGTAAGAGTGTCGAATCCAATGAGGAGCTAAAGGTGAGATTTATATTCTCTTCAAGTTCTATCGACCACTGATACAACTCTACGCACACCAACGTTTGCTTTTATGGAGAGCGCTGAACAAGCCAAACGTATATGACCGGTTTGAGGGGTTTGGTTACATGACATTTTGGTGACTGGACAGTGCCAGCCCATCCACCTCGATGTATAGGGAGGGTTTGAGGGGTCCGGTTGTAGGTGTTGTTAGCGGCTACGTATGTGTTATGCTATGTTTACTAACATTTTATTTTAGGGAAAAGGCATTATGCCCGACTTTATAAATAAAGCCACCGGGCAGAGTTCACACGTATGACAACAACATATTTGCTTTATAAATAAAGCAAATAGGAAGGAGCACTAGCCTGAGAAGTTCATGGGCCAACTACTAAGGAACAAGACAAAAAGGCGCGCGGGCCAACAACCTACAACAACCGCAATGGAGACGCAATGATGATTAAGCCCGGGCAACAGGAAATTGCTAAGTCAACGCAAAAGCAGAAGCCCGGGCCTTGGAATAAGCACCTCCATTGCGTCCCGATCAACAAACAATCAGCCGGTCTGTTAGGGAAGATCTGCTCGATAGTAAATTTGTTTCTAGTGGTCCAGAAAGACTAGCACAACCCAAAGAACCCAAACCAAATCAACCTCTTGGTCTGGCCCCGCAAACTAGACGACACAAAATGGAGCTCAACAAATGAGTGAGGGGCCTAGGAGACACCCAACGATGATCGAATACAACACCATGCCAACTTGGCAAGAACGCACCTAAAGAAAATATGATCAGAATTCTCAAGATATGCACAAAGGGCGCGCCGATCAGAACTGGACCCATTCCGCTTACGGATTTGATCGGCCGCAGGCACCCGTCCCCTAATATCTTGCCACATAAAGATCTTTATCTTCGAGGGGATCTTAGCCTGCCAGATCGACTTGAATTTGGAAGCAGTAGAGACCAAAATCAACCTAGAATACAACGATTTCACTAAGGAGCGGCCAGATGGTGAATGTGGCCAGGAGACAGAGTCCACCTCCTCCGAGAGTACATGAAACAAGGCAACAAGGCAATGCCAGTTAGCCAACTCTTCAAGAGAAAGAGAACGTCTGAAACCTAAATCACACTTATTAAGGGAGAGATTTGAGAAAGAGATCTCCGGGAAGAATGGTAGGGAAATAAAACCGGAGAAGAAGCCAAAAGGGACTCCCCACACCACCAGTCAACCCAAAACCTCATGAAAATAAAACCACAAATTTCACATGAGCCCTGAAATCGTTATGGATCTTAACAAGGTCACGCCAGAACTGCGAACCGCTAGAGGAAGAGGCGAACATAGGACTGGAATTAGGAAAATATTTCGCCTTGAGCAAGTCATACCAGAGCGATCCGTGCCCTGCAGTAAGAAAGGTGCCACCAGCTAAACCGGATCTACTACAACGGTCATTACAAAGCCTGGACCCATGATCTCTCGACTGGCAAAAAAGACAGCCAGTATAACTCCACTAGTGGAGGAGTGCCGGCCGGCCGGGGCCTGGATGCGTGACGGAACATCGCCTGCGGCTGTAGACAGGAGTCATATGAACAGTGTCGACCGATCGGGGGCCGATAACCCGAGACGACCCAATCAACTTTCGCCAGCGCGTACGTTCAAAACCTGGATTCTACACTTTAGTGGGTCGATCCGACATCGTCTTGTGACATTGCCGTTCTGATCTGATCAGGTATCGCCGCTAGCAGCTGCATGCCATGCCATGCCCTGGCCGGCTGGGAGCATCGTCTTGTAGATTGTAGAGGCACAGAGGACGTACTGTGAACGGTGACAGGACTAAACCAGCGGCACGCACGTACGTACGACGTTAGTCCGGCAGCGCTAGCTGTAGCTGCGGCCATGTGAGACCCCCCAGGGGGTCGATACAAGGATACACGCCGAAAACGCATACAGAAACGCAGCGAAATCAAACAGGACGTACGTGCAGCTGCTACATTAATTCATGCATGGGTCATCACTGGCCTCATGGGTGGGGATATCCAACTATTTCCTTTCCTTTACTTGTGTATGCATGTGACCACGTGGTTGGCTAGAGGTCGATCATGTGGTCGTTCACTAAGCTCTCCTGTGTGGGATGATCATCTCTTGGTAGCCATACGTGTGCAGCTTTTCAAAGAAAAAGGTAAACAGGCTGAGAGTGACTTTTGTATCTCTTGTTCTCTCTCGGTTTCAAAATACTTTCATGGTTTTAGCTTATTTTAGCTTGTCGTGTCGTCTTTTAGTTTGAACTGAAACACGGCGAGTATTTTGAAACAGAGAGAGAGAGAGAGAGAGTAGCTTTTTAGAAAAGGCGAACGAAAACTTACTACATACAGTATGAGACACGTTTCGTGCACACCTATGTTGTGCCCATGTGCGATGTGACAGTACTACTGTATAGCGGTCTGTACGTGCAAACAGATTTGTATACTTTTGAGAATACGGAATTTTGTGATCTGACGGAGGCAAGCATGCATGCATTCGGACACAGTAGACGTAGTACTACGTATAGCCCCTAGAAAAAAGGCTCCCTCCGTCTAGCTGCCTATGCATGCTGCATTCGTCTGACTCCACGAGATCGACCAGCCCATGTTCGTCTCCATAATTAGCCCGTCCATGGATTCCCAGCGGGTGATGCGTCCCTGTTCACCGCAACAGTCGCCGGACTGATCTCGTCCGTCCGTCCGGGCAACTGGCTGGGCCTATAGCCTCCCGTGCAACCTTAACTTCCTCATCGTACACACCCTCTCCACTGTTCCACAACGTTGTACCGCGCCAGGGCTCTGGACTTGTCCTTTCCGGTTTCCGCCTTCCCATTGCTCTGTCTCCGCGCGCATGCGCGCAGTCGCTCTGTGTCGCCGTTAGCTAGCTACGGACATTCCAGTACATATCCGCCAACGCATAGGATTCGTGCGGTTAATGTATAGGGGTATTTCTGAACTTCGACCACACGGGTAGTACTCCACAGAGAAGGCTAGGATAAGGAGTTTCAAGAGGATATGTTTGGTCCATGGCCTATCCATCTATTGGATTGCACAAACGTCTAGGAGCACTAGTTTTAGTAGTGGTCTATTCAGCTGTATTTGTATTTGTTGTTCTTACAATTGTTTGTTCAGTTGTTCCTTAGGCGACTGGGAAATAACTGTTTCCAAGTCACCAAAAAATTCAAAAAGGTGACCACAAGAGCTGATGTGGACAGGTTTGTCAAAAATATAGCGGATTTGGGCGCTCTAGCCCAAACGAATCCTATTTCGGCTGAAGATTTTGTGTGAAGCCTTGGAGACGACGTGTACAAGCTACGTTGGTGCAAGGAGTACTTCTTTCTCCCCTGAGACTCATGATCGAAGTCCGAGCTGTCTTGTCCTCGACTCGTTTGGCCAGCTGTTTGGCTTTGGCCGGAACCGTTCTCGCATGCCATTCGTTTGGAGGGGTTTTGATCGTTTGCCCATGGTGAAGCAAGAGTCGTTTGCTCGAGGAGACGTGATGATGACGCCATTGCAGGCAACCTCGACAATTTCCTCTCCTTGACGGTGTATATTTATTGTGGGTTGCTCGGCCGGCAGCTGTCCTTTCTTGTGGGAGTGTTGTTACAGTTCCCGCCCGGGTTTCCGCAAATTAACCAAAAAAATCTATTTCACCTTTTTAATGATCCGGGCCCTAAGGGGGCGTCATTCAAGAAAAAGGTTGATCAGGGGATAGTTATCGTGGATGATTGGCAGAATATAAGGAATGCCATTCTAATGGGAACAGGGAACCATGAAAAGAATGGTGCCAAGTATAGGGTTCAAAGAAGAGACATACAAAAGGAAATAATGGAAGAAGAAAGAGAATACCACGGATGAAAGTAAAATCAATTAGCTGGGCAGTCAAAATATCCAACAAGAATGGAGATCAAGATCAAGGACTTTTCGATCATACTACATGATTTTTACGAGCGCGAGACGAATGAGAAATCTTGACCTGCAACATAAGCACTTGAATGGGAAATAACTACTTCTAGAATGCAACAGGGGCAGCGACCCGAGCCTCGCCGACAACAGCCTCCAACCTACTCATCCCTATCGCCGCCATCGGTGGTCACCATTGGGGAAAGCCGACGCAGTGGTGGCCGCTATGAGACCCCCCCCTGCATGGACGCTCAGCGCTGTGGCGACTAGCGGCGGCCTCACATGGCATGGGATGAGTGTGAAATTTGCACTCCCATCTGGTGGGTGGTCGAGGCAGGCGGCGGCAAGGGGCTTGGCGACGCAAGCATCGGTTTCGTAGCCGTCTTGTGGTAGGTGCTGGCAGCAGATTCGGCACCCCGATGCAGATATGGGTGGCTCTGAGGCCTGAGGAACGGGAGGAGGGTGCATGATGGTGCACATGGAGAATCAGCCATCTACGGAGCAGAGAGGTGCAAGTGCGACAGATCTGGTATCTCCTGTCCCATCATGCACGCGGTGGTGTGCTTCGGCGCATCTCGTCCAGGGCTGTAGCCGGGAAACATAGTGGTTCTCGGCCTCGGGTACCGCTCCTTTCATCGCTTGCCAACATGGTGCTCGGCAGCTTGTTTGCGCCGGGGGGCACTGGTCCCCGGTCTCCGTGAGGTGCGACCGATCATAGTGGATGCTATGTGATACGTCCATTTTTTATCATGTTTTCCTACTGTTAATTATAATGTTTTTGGGCAATATAAGACTTTGTAGTACCATTCTAATGCCTTTCCTCTCTTAATTTGCATGATTTACATGAAGAGGGAGATTGCCGGCAGCTGGAATTCTGGGCCTGAAAAAGCTATGTCAGAGATACGTACTCTGCACATTTCCAAATTGAGTTGAAATTTCACGCATAATTGTTTTGGAATAAATAAATAAATACTAGAAGAAAGAAGTAGCAGATGGGGCCACCCAGGTGCCCACGGGGCACCAGGGCGCACCCTGGTGGCTTGTGGGGCCCCTGGCCAGCCTCCGGTGCCCATCTTCTGGTATATAAGCCCATTTGCCCTACAAAAAAGGGAGGACTTTCGGGATGGAGCGCCACTGTCTCGAGGCGGAACTTGGGCAGGAGCACTTTTGCTCTCCGGCGAAGCGATTCCGCCGGGGATAATTCCCTCCGGGAGGGGGAAATCGAAGCCATCCTCATCACCAACAACCCTCTCATCGTGGGAGGACCAATCTTCATCAACATCTTCACCAGCACCATCTCATCTCAAACCCTAGTTCATCTCTTGTATTCAATATTTGAATGAAAACCTCAGATTGGTACCTGTGTGTTGCTAGTAGTGTTGATTACATCTTGTAGTTGATACTAGTTGGTTTATTTGGTGGAAGATTAAATGTTCAGATCCATTATTCTATTCAACACCTCTCTGATCTTGAACATGAATACGATTTGTGAGTAGTCACTTTTGTTCATGAGTACATGGGAGAAGTCTAGGCATAAGTAATCATGTGAATTTTGTATTCGTTTGATATTTTGATGATATGTATGTTTGCGGATTCTCTTAGTGGTGTCATCTGAACACGACTACATGACACTTTGCCATTTTTGAGCCTACGGGAATGCATTGTGGAGTGGTTATTAGATGAAGGTTGCTAGAGTGACTGAAGCTTAAACCCTAGTTTATGCGCTATTCCGTAAGGGGCTGATTTGGATCCATATGTTTCATGCTATGGTTAGATTTATCTTAATTTTTCTTTCATAGTAGCAGATGCTTGCGAGAGGGGGGTAATCATAAGTGGGAGGCTTGTTCAAGTAAGAACAACACCCAAGCATCGGTCCACCCACATATCAAATTATCAAAGTAGCGAACACGAATAAAACAAACATGATTAAAGTGACTAGATGAAATTCCTTTGTGTCCTTAAGAACGCTTTACTTATTATAAAAGACTGTTCCGGCCTGTCCTTTGCTACAAAAAGGATTGGGCTACCTTGCTGCACTTCTGTTACCATTACTATTATTTGCTCGTTACAAATTATCTTGCTACCAAACTCTCTGTTACTGACAATTTCAGTGCCTGCAGAAAATACCTTGCTAAAAACCGCTTGTCATTTCCTTCTTGTGGGTCATCACTCTACGCTTCTTCTTTGATGGGCTTGTTCGTATGAGACTATGGTTGGTGGTCTTATCGGTGCCGGTGTGGTTGATGCGCGGCTGCGAATGTTTGGAAGCTTGGATGAAGACCCTATCTCAGTCGTGGGCATGTGACCTGTGACGAGGACAAATGTGGGTGTCATCGAACTTCTTGGAGTCATCTCTACATTGCTGCCACAACCTCCCGCATGGGTCCTGCTGGTGCAGAAGCTCTAAGGGAAACCCTAGATCTTGTGTGATCGCACGATGGTGGTACTGTTGCCTCGTATTCCCTCTCGATGGCTTAAACTTTGGAGCTCGGCACCGACAAGAGGGACTGGTGATAGGTGATGGTACTGGCATACAGGATTTTGTGGCAACAATGACGGGGGTGAGCGTGCTCAGAGACATGAGAATGGTTTAGTTGGTTGGCTTATATCCGACGTGTCCGTGGAATTTCCTCGGTTGGTTTGTTGATGTGAAGTCGGAGCTGCGGTGGCAGGGTCCTTGTGCCGATAATGCAAAATTGCAGGTTGTCTGTTCGGTGTTCTTCCGTGGTGTCAACCTTGCATTGTTCTTCTTCATAGATGTCCGGCAGAGTCTGGGTTGTGTTGTCCTCGCATAGGTGGCTGAGTTGTGCCATAGATCTTCACATGTCTCCACAACCTTTATGGTGTGGGTTAGGTCGAGGGTCATCTACGGCGAAATCGGAGTCGCTTGCTCAGAGATTAGGGATGGCAATGGGGCCACTTGGGGAGAAGTGATGGCGACGGGCCCTCTTTGGAGAGGTGTTGGGGAGATATCCTGTATGTGCCGCTCAGTGGATTGTGACATCTCGCTGATTTTTTCGTTGAATAACCTGACAATTCTTTTCTTCTTAATAAATGCATGAAGCAAATCTTTTATTTCCAGTTAAAATGACCCATTTGTACAACCGAGCCAGAGTCACTTCACATCTTTACGTTCTATATAACCGGGTGCTAGTTATCTAGGGATATTCATAAACATCGGTCTGCATCGCAGGTCACTCCAGAAATTTTTCTCTTTCACCAACCATCTAACCCCTGGTGCATGTGTCCCACCTTTGCATCACGATATGTTTGTCGGAAATTCGCATAGGCACGTAGGTGCGGGAGCACGGATCCACCTAGACGTGCCGACCGACAGATTGCCTTGCGATCCGCAAAGTTTTTGCATCTCGCAAGGGGCACAACAGTTTTAAGTTTTGGTTTTTGAAACTTACGTTTTTGTAGGTTCTAAAACTTAAGATATTGTCGGTCGCTCATTCTAAGTTCCAGTAGTTCAAGTATTTTTGTCGGTCACAGGATTTGAAACTCACAATTTTGTCGATCACTCATACCAAGTCCTAGAAGTTGAAACATAATGAAATTTTAAAACTTGTCAAAACATATTTAAAATGGGTCTCATTTGAAAGCCGTCATCACCAGAAACACAAATATGCAAACAAAATTTAATTTGAAATTTTGGTTCAAAAGATATCAAAGAATGAAAATCAGAAGACAAAAGAAAAAGGATGCGTGCCCCCGCATCTGTGTACTATAAATCCTCTGTATATGTATGCTAGCTCACTATCTCCACTTGATACTTTTTCTTTTCAAAATATAGTATAGACATAGACGCTCATAAACACGTACATACACTCACCTAATGAACGGACGAACAAATATCACTAGTAGAAAAAGGGGCATTTGTCTCGGTTCATAAGGCCCATCTGTCCCGGTTGGGGAACAGGGACTAAAGGATCGTTACTAATGCCCTAGGCCTTTAGTCCCGGTTCTTATACCACCCGGGACAGATAGGCCTCCACGTGGCCGCTCCGGCGAGCCCAGGCAGGATGGCCTTTGGTCCCGGTTGGTAGCACCAACCGGGACCAATAAGCTTCCACGTGTCAGCATTTCAGGGGATGTTTTTTTGAAAGGAGGTGTTTTAGGGGTTTTGGGGGTTAATTTAGGTTGTTATAGGTAGCTAATAGAGAGATGTGTCCTCTCTTATCTCCGTGCTACTGCTACTGCTATGCCTAAACATGACTTAGATTAAAGTGAGGCAACATGTGGTGCATGTCGAAAGTAATACTAATCCTAACTTGATCAAGTTTGGATTGTACTACTTTTGACATGCACCACATGCATGTTGCCTTCACTTCAATCCAATCCATGTTCATTTCAGCCACAGATATATAATAACTCTTCATGCTCGCATCATGCATCATCATAATAACAAGTCCTACTAATCATCATCATACAACTTCTACTCGTTATTAATAACAAGTCATGCGATCATCATCCTGATAGTCATCGAACCAACCCTACTTAATTGTTCTTAGCACACGATCATCAGTATTATGCAGGACCTAAATACCCTATTTAAGGTAAAATATCATAAAACAATATAGACCCTGACTCTCCATTATGGAGAATGGAGATAATCCTATCTCCAATTCTTGCGTGGCGCTTCCTTTTGCTTCCAAGAACCTCCTTACTACTGCCCATATATTTTTTCCATTCTCTGATTAGCATGTCTCCACTTCTTATAGAAATCCGGTATGGACAGTTGAGATTCGTAGGATGACCTGGATATATGTTCAAAACACGAAGGCTGCCATTCTGATACATCAAATGAGGCACACAATCCTCTGGGATTCTCTGTTGAAAAACATAGTAATAATTTCATAGTTAGCAATGATGTACTAGTTTCAGAAGTATGCAAAAGATGCACGGATGTCGTAATAGTAAACAATCTTACCAGGGTATCTCCATGGTAGTTACCATAGTTCAACATGTGCACTAGTGGCACATATTGACCATAATGTTGAGGAGTTTGATTGTAGATATTGTAATTCTCAATATCAGTACAAAATCCGACCAGATGATTTTCTCCTAATAAGTTAATTCGGAGCCATCCATGTAGTGGGTTTTGTCTACCATGTTCCGCATATTGTTTGAACAATCAAAATAAGCTGTCAATGGAAATTCGTTGTCAACTATTTTGAAATAAACAATATAAATTACCTAATAACTATGTTTGAGAAACTCACATGGCGGTATAATTGGAGGCGTATCAACAAGGACCCAAATGTCCATATTGTCTTGCTTGATTTTAGGATCACCAAGATCCATGGTGACAAGCATACCCTCATCAAAACCATACATCTTGCAAAGTGCTTCCCATTTTTTGCAACCAAAATGGGTTACGCTCTCAGAATTGTAGAGCTTTACTTCAAAATCCACACCATGATGGGTCCTTAGGTGAATTTTCTTTGTTTCGAAACTTTCATGGTCTTCAAAACCCATCCTCTCCAAGACATAGTGTCTTGCATGGCATGGGATAAGCTAGTCGAATTGTAAAAGATGAAAAGTACACGTTGAAATATTTGAAGTCGTGCTTAATTACGAAAAAATAACACTTGTCATCGTTGCGCACCATTTCAACATCGAAGGTCTCCTCCAGCTTAATGCTGAAGCGCCGATCTTCGTCTAGGTAAGGCCTGTCGCACTGACCTCGGTCGTCGTGGCACCAGTCGCACTCCCCCGGGAGACTCTCGTCGTCCGAGTACGACATTTCCTACGTTCATAATTCAAATATTAAACATCTACCATTAAATATATGTACTAAAAAACCTAAGTTAGATCATTATTATTCATCACGGGTTGACTATCGGTCTGTCGATTCTTTTGTTGAAAACTCTCAGCTCACGTGGTGTATACATTCGACCGTTGGTGATGGTCGCTCCTCCTTTCATCCCCGAGTGCATTACACCAAAATGTCTAGCACACGGGAATGCAGGAGAAGCGACCCCCACGACAACAGTCGGGATTCTTCGTCCTCTCATATATATATGGTGGAACTCTCCCTCACTGATTCCTCTCTGACATTTGCGACCGTCGGTGATGGTAGCTCCTCCTTTCATTCCCGAGTGCATTACACCAAATTTTCTAGCACACGGGAACGAAGGAGAAGCTACCCCCACGACAACAGTCGGGATTCTTCGTCCTCTCATATATGGTGGAGACTCGATAGACTTAAAGTCAACTTGAAATATCGTTTAATTATCTTTCTAAAAGAGAATTTGGCTGGTCTCACCTCGAGGTTGGAGGGGGTCGGTGACGGGGATGACGGAGGGGATGATGGAGGGGCCGGGGGCTCCTAGATTTCTGCGAAAACAAAAACCCTATAAGCTATCAACTAATCATATGCATACGCCTTGCATAGTGCTCTCCAATTTTAGCATTCAAAGTAGGAGTAGTTTTCCAATTTGAGCATTCAATAAGAAAAATCAAATGGCAAAATAAAGTAGTATTCAAATTAGGATGCATTCAATTATAAGAAAAACTACGTCATCTCCATGCGTCCGTACATCGTCGAATATTATCACTAATACACCTCGAATACTATCAAACATATAGCATCGTCAGTAGCATTGTTGAGGAAATCGTTAACTGGTAGCTGCTCGGTTGGCTGGCGAGTAGGGGATTAATAGGCTAATCGGCAAGTTAATCGGCCATTTAATCAATTAATCGGACGATTTATCGGTTTATCGGCTACTCGGTGACCCTACGAGTAGGGATTAATCGGCAAGTTAATTGGTTAATCAAACGATTTCTTGAACATGGGTCAGTACAGCTAGAAGCGTAGCGCCCGACGGGTATCGGCGCGGGCGGTGGACACCCAAAGAGAAGGAACCATCACAGGATCGCTCCAGTGAGATCCCTGAAGAACCTTCCAGGTATTGTCGAACCTTCCCTCCAACGCAACCATGTAGCGACGGACGTGCTCGTCCTCCCCGCTGACACGGTGACGTACCACCTCTGCGGTGTCCGGAAGCCTCGGCACCGTCACTGGCCCACGCGACCACCACCAAACAAGGATCGGGTCAACGACGGGCTGGCTCCTCACCAACCTACGCCCCTGGACGGTAGCACCTCCCAAAACCAGCCCGGCGGAGCCCAGTCCTGGACATGTCCCCTCTGATCAAGCCGGCCTCCTCCGCCGAGTCGACGATGAGGATGCAGGATAGGCATCGTGAACGTCGATGCGGGAATAATTGCTTTAACTAAAAAATAAACTAGTTCTATTATTTTCCTTGCTAAAAATAAACTACTTCTATAGTAAAATAAACTAGTTTTGTTAAATCACTTAGTTCAACTACTAAGCACTTACTATAAATAGAATAAAGTAGTACTAACTAATTAAAAATAAACTAGTTTAACTAGTTCTATTATTTTTCTAACTAATTATATTAAACACTTTCTCTTCTTATTCTATGAACAAATTACAACAGAAAAAAATCATAAAAATTCTATGAACAAAATAAAAATTCTATGAACAAAATTACAACAGAAAAAAATCATAAAAATCCTATGAAAAAATTGACATATTCTTTGAATATATATGAACACACAAACATTTGCATATTCAACAATAATATCACCAAAAAAAATCGATGAACAGAAAAAATTCTAACTTTTGCATATTATTCATTTATGAACAAATTGCAGCAACTCAGTTAACTACACATCTAAACTACACATCTAAATTAACTACACATCTAAATTAGGAAATTCATATATGGAGATCACTGCGCAACGGGGCGGCGATCGACGAGGAGGCAGGGCACGGGGGCGAGAGTAAGGGGCGCGGCGACGGCGACGGTGAGGGGCGCGGCGACGGGCGATGAGGAGGCAGGGGGTGGCGACGGCGACGGTGAGGGCGCGGCGATGGGCGGCGAGGAGGCAGGGGGCGCGGGGCGGCGACGGCGTCTGGGCGGCGCGGGATGGCGTTGGAGGCAGGGCAACGACGGCGACAGCGAGGCGCAGAGGGGCAGCCTGGCAGCGTCATAGGGCGGGGAAGACGAACTGAATGAAAATTTTCACAAGTGCTAGTTATATAGACGAAGCATTGGTTCCGATTCGTGACAGCAACCGGGAAGAATGTGACCTTTAGTCCCGGTTGGTGCCACCAACCGGGACCAAAGGCCTCTTTTTAGGAGCCTAAAGGGCGGGAAGCGGGGGCCTTTGGTCCCGGTTGGTGGCACCAACCGGTACTAAAGGGGTGGCATTGGTACCAGTTAGTGCCACGAACCGGTACCAATGCACCCCTTTAGTACCGGTGGGTGCCACCAATTGGGACCAAAGACCTTGTGCTGCTGTGCCCGCGTCGAAAGTTTAGTCCCACCTCGCTAGTTGAGAGGGACACGCAGTGGTTTATAAGCCCCACTACCGCACCCCTCTTGAGCTCCTCTCCATTGCAGGCTTACGGGCCTAATTGACACTGCTATTCCTGATGGGCCTACTGGGCCTTCTGCTGTCCTGAATCCTGGCCCATGGGTTTCTAATCGTATTCACGCAGTGGTGGCCCAGTAGGTGGCATATTTTTTATTTTTTTCCCTATTTTTGTTTTCTTTTTTGCTTTATTTATTTTGTTTTGTTTTGTTTCTACTTACAACAAAAAACTTATTTTATTTTGTTCTAATTACTTATTTATTTCACTTTATGATAATTCTTTTTGCTTTATGTTATTAAAGTTTATTTTATTTTTATTTGGTTTCTACTTATATATTTTATTAAAGTTTATCTATTTTAAACATCTGTTTTAAATATCTATTTTAATCAAAACTAGATTTTGTTAATTTTTTTTGCTATTAAATTATTTTTTGCTATTAATGTTTTGAATAAAAAAAATACTTTGTTAATATAAGTTGCATAAATTTTATATAATTTTAGTTTCAAACATACTAGAGGTTTATATAAGCTTTTTTAGTTGATTTCTTTTGCATTTTATGCATTTTATTATTTTTCATGCATTTACTGTTTTTTTTAGCTATAAGACCCAGAAATTGAAAAGCATTTCAAATGAACTCCGAAAAGGTTGAAAATTGGCATGGTATCATCATTTCACCCACATAGCATGTGCAAGACAGTTGAGAGGGTTACGGCAAAAACTAGATGCACTTCGTGTACAAAACGGACAATCTCTTTCGAAGTATCAGGGTTTCGGACGAAAGCTCATCTGTTACAAAGGGATTTCATTTTTTGAACTTATTTGAACTCCATAGTTTTTCTGTGTTCAAAATTCACCATTCAAAGCAAAATCATCAATTTTCAACCCTTTGTGACTTCATTTGTTATTTTCCATGCATTTACTGATTAGTTTGAGCTATAAGACCATGAAATTGAAAAGCACTACGAATGAACTCTGAAAAGGTTGGAAGTTGGCATGGTATCATCATTTCACCCACATAGCATGTGCAAGAAAGTAGAGAGGGTTACAGCAAAAACTTGATGCACTTTGTGCACAAAACGGACAATCTGTTTTGAAGTATCAGGATTTCATATGGAAACTCGTCTGTTACAACAGGCATTTCAAATGAACTACGAAAAGGTTGAATGTTGGCATGGTATCATCATAATAGTTATGGAGAGAAAGTCTTCACTTTTTTTTCGCTTGTGTGCTTTGCTTATTGCGCCGTAACCATGGGTAATCTTCATCGTTTATCAGGATGCTTGGGTCAGCCTTGACTTTGAAGGGAGGAATTTCATGAAACTTTTTATAATATTCAGACATGTCTGTCTTGCCCTCCACTCCCACGATGTCCCTTTTTCATGAAATAACTATGTGGCGCTTTGGCTCATCATATGATGTATTCGCTTCCTTATATTTTCTTTTTCTCGGTTTGGTAGACATGTCCTTCACATAGATAACCCGTGCCACATCATTGGCTAGGACAAACGGTTCGTCAGCGTACCCAAGATTGTTTATATCCACTGTTGTCATTCCGTACTGTGGGTCTACCTGTACCCCGCCTCCTGACAGATTGACCCATTTGCACTTAAACAAAGGGACCTTAAAATCACGTCTGTAGTCAAGTTCCCATATGTCCATTATGTGACCATAATATGTGTCCTTTCCCCTCTCGGTTGCTGCATCAAAGCGAACACCGCTTTTTTGGTTGGTGCTCTTTTGATCTTGGGCAATCGTGTAAAATGTATTCCCATTTATCTCGTATCTTTTGTAAGTCAATACAGTCGAAGATGGTCCCCTGGACAACGAGTACAGCTCATCACAAACAGGGTTGTCACCTATGAGACGTGTTTCCAACCAACTGCTGAAAGTCCTGATGTGTTCACATGTAATCCAGTCGTCACACTGCTCCGGGTGTTTGGAGCGCAGGCTGTTCTTGTGCTCATCGACATACGGGGTCACCAAGGTAGAGTTCTATAGAACCGTGTAGTGTGCTTGAGACCAAGAATGCCCGTCCCTGCATATTGTTGAATCCGCTCCTAGCGTGCCTTTTCCAGTCAGTCTCCCATCATACCGCGATTTAGGGAGACCTATCTTCTTAAGGCCAGGAATGAAGTCAACACAAAACCCAATGGCATCCTCTGTTTGATGGCCCATGGAGATGCTTCCTTCTGGCCTAGCACGGTTATGGACATATTTCTTTAGGACTCCCATGAACCTCTCAAAGGGGAACATATTGTGTAGAAATACGGGGCCCAGAATAACAATATCGTCGACTAGATGAACTAGGACGTGCGTCATGATATTGAAGAAGGATGGTGGGAACACCAGCTCGAAACTGACAAGACATTGCTCCACATCACTCCTTAGCCTTGGTATGATTTCTGGACCGATCACCTTCTGATAGATTGCGTTGAGGAATGCACATAGCTTCACAATGGCTAATCGGACGTTTCCTGGTAGAAGCCCCTCAATGCAACCGGAAGCAGTTGCGTCATAATAACGTGGCAGTCATGAGACTTTAGGTTCTGAAACTTTTTCTCTGGAATATTTATTATTCCCTTTATATTCGACAAGAAGCCAGTCGGGACCTTCATACTTAGCAGGCATTCAAAAAAGATTTCCTTCTCTTCTTTGGTAAGAGCGTATCTGGCAGGACCTTCATACTGCTTTGGAGGCATGCCGTCTTTTTCGTGCAAATGTTGTAGGTCCTCCCGTGCCTGTGGTGTATCTTTTGTCTTCCCATACACGCCCAAGAATCCTAACAGGTTCATGCAAATGTTCCTCGTCACATGCATCACGTCGATTGAAGAGCGTACCTCTAGCTCTTTCCAGTAGGGTAGGTCCCAAAATATAGATTTCTTCTTCCACATGGGTGCGCGTCCCTCAGCATCATTCGGAACAGCTAGTCCATCGGGACCCTTTCCAAATATTATGTGTAAATTATAGACCATAACAAGTACGTGATCATCGGTACACATGGCGGGCTTCTTCCGGTGATCTGCCTCGCCTTTGAAATGCTTGCCTTTATTTCGACATTGATGGTTGGTCGGGAGAAATCGATGATGGCCCAGGTACACATTCTTCTTGCATCTATCCAGGTATATACTTTCGGTGTCAGCTAAATAGTGCATGCATGCGTGGTATCCCTTGTTTGTCTGTCCTGAAAGGTTACTGAGAGTGGGCCAACCATTGATGGTCACGAACAGCAACGCCTTTAGGTAAAATTCTTCCCCCATGTGCTCATCCCACGCACGTACACCTGTTCCATTCCACAACTGTAAGAGTTCTTCAACTATGGCCTTAGGTACACATCAATGTTGTTGTCGGGTTGCTTAGGGCCTTGGACGAGAATTGGCATCATAATGAACTTCCGCTTCATGCACATCCAAGGAGGAAGGTTATACATACATAGAGTCATGGGCCAGGTGTTGTGATTGCTGCTCTGCTCCCCGAAAGGATTAATGCCATCTGCGCTTAAAGCAAACCATACGTTCCTAGGTCACTTGCAAACTCAGCCCAGAACTTTCTCTCGATTTTTCTCCACTGCGACCCGTCAGCGGGTGCTCTCAACTTCCCATCTTTCTTACGGTCCTCACTGTGCCATCGCATCAACTAGGCATGCTCTTTGTTTCTGAACAGTCGTTTCAACCGTGGTATTATAGGAGCATACCACATCACCTTCGCAGGAACCCTCTTCCTGCGGGGATCGCCCTCAACATCACCAAGGTCATCTCGTCTGATCTTATACCGCAATGCATCGCATACCGGGCATGCGTTCAAATCCTTGTACGCACCGCGGTACAGGATGCAGTCATTAGGGCATGCATGTATCTTCTCCACCTCCAATTCTAGAGGGCATACGACCTTCTTTGTTGTGTACGTAATGTCGGGAAATTTGTTATCCTTTGGAAGCTTCTTCTTCAATATTTTCAGTAGCTTCTCAAATCCTTTGTCAGGCACAACATTCTCTGCCTTGCACTACAGCAATTCCAGTATGGTATCGAGCTTTGAGTTGCCATCTTCGCAATTGGGGTACCACCCTTTTTTGTGATCCTTTAACATGCGATTGAACTTGAGCTTCTCCTTTTCACTTTCGCACTTTTCCCTTGCATCAACAATGATCCGACGGAGATCATCATCGGGCACATCGTCTGGTTCCTCTGGATCTTCAGCTTCCTCTTGATCTTCAGCTTCCCCCGTTGTAGCATCACCATATTCAGGGGGCACATAGTTGTCATCGTCCTCTTCTTCTTCGCTGTCTTCCATCATAACCCCTATTTCTCCGTGCTTCGTCCAAACATTATAGTGTGGCATGAAACCCTTATAAAGCAGGTGGGTGTGAAGGATTTTCTTGTCAGAGTAAGACCTCGTATTCCCATAATCAGGGCATGGACAACACATAAAACCATTCTGCTTGTTTGCCTCAGCCACTCAAGAAAATTATGCACGCCCTTAATGTACTCAGAGGTGTGTCTGTCACCGTACATCCATTGCCGGTTCACCTGCGTGCATTATATATAATTATGTGTGTCAAAAGTAAGAAAATTAGACAAGTATATGTCTAAAGTAAGATTTTTTTTCTTTCAGAAAGAAGATAAGAACAAGAGGCTCACCACGGTGGTGCCAGCGACGAGATCGGCGTGGGCGGTCGACGACGGTGAAGATGAGGACGGGGCGTGACGGACCGCTAAACCTAGACAAATCTCGGGAAAAAAGGAGCTCGGAGGTCAAGCTTCGAGAGGAGAAAGCTTAACTAGTGTGGCTCGTGCATTTCATCGAACACCTCACACGCATAAGAGGTGAGCTAGAGCACCCAAATGCCCTTCCACGCCGGCCAGCAAAAAATAGAGCACTGTGGAGTGTTGTGCTCGCCGGCGATGGGGTATATGTAGGCAACTCATTTCTCCCGGTTCGTGACTGGAACCGGGACTAAAGGCCATCCTTCTGTCCCGGTTCCTGCCACGAACCGGGACCAATGGTTGTGGGCCAGGAGCGAGGCCCATTGGTCCCGGTTCATGCCAAGAACCGGGACAAATGGGCCTAGACGAACCGGGACCAATGCCCACGAGGCCCCGACCGGCCCACTGGGCTCATGAACCGGGACAAATGCCTTCATTGGTCCCGGTTTGTGGCAGAACCGGGACTAATGGGCTGGCCAGGCCCGAACGAAAGCCCCTTTTTCTACTAGTGTATTCTATTCGTATGAGGACATCCGAGAGGCTAAGCTAGCAAGTCATGAGATTTACAAAGTCATCACAGACGCCTTACTGTTGATGGACATGTTGCTTACTGATGAAGCCATGCGCCTAGGGTAGGGTCATGGACCTGTCCTAACTACCCTACCCAAGGGCATCCCTAGAAGAAATCACCTTTCAATCGACTTGGAGGTGTTCCACTCGACGGACTCGAAGACACTCGACCATGAAGCAATCACTCGACCAAGATCAAGCCACTCGACTGCCAGGAGACCTAAAGCCACTCTGCACACTAACGGTCGGTCATTTAGTAGCTTTTATGGTCATCATAGCACTTTATTAGAGGCGTTACCAGTAACGCCCAGCCTTAATGTACTTAAAACCCTGCATAACTAAAGGCCTGAGGGGTCTGGCGAACTCTATATAAGCCACACCCCTCCTCAGTGTAAAGGGTTCGCACCCCTATAATTCATACACACATAATCCAGTCGACCGCCTTCGGGCTCCGAGACGTAGGGCTATTACTTCTTCTGAGAAGGGCCTGAACTCGTAAACTTCGTGTGCTTACAACTACTCCATAGCTAAGATCTTGCCTCTCCATACCTACCCCCCTACATTACTGTCAGAGTTAGAACCACGATAGTTGGCGCCCACCGTGGGGCTGGTGTCTTAGCGACTTGTTGGAGAAGTTGCGATTTTTTCCAATCCAAATCATCATGGTTTCTGGCAGAGTTTTGGTGGAGGGTCGCGAGATCCGTCTCCGCGCGCTCACATTCATCGCAGACGACTCCGCTTGGCTTCAGGAGGCTCCGCTCGACGTCGACGCGCTTCCTGTCCACGGGGCAACACACTTTCGCGCGTGTGTCCGCGGCGTCCTCTTGCGGCAACCGTCGACCCATTATCGGTCGGCCCCTGCATTGTCCTCGCTCCATGTTTCCCGCCGGCGCAAGCGCTCCGGTCGGTCGAGACTTCAGCGGTGGGTGAGACACGCGGTGGCACGCCAGTCGACCACCCCTCAAGTCGCGGCGATCGAGCCCGACGAATCCCTCTACGGCCTGTTCGACTGGCTCCGTAGAGACCGCATCCTAGTGCGACAGTAGTGATCCGGCGGCGGTTTTCTGATGGTCGATGGACCGCGCAGTCCTCCCGGTTTTCCCCGCACCAATGGTGGTGCAGGTGGAGGCGACCCGTCACATCCCCATGAGGAATATCTCCCCGAGCCTCTCACGTCGCTGCAGAGAGAAGAACTTCGTCGCCGGAACATGGATGCATTGCACACTCCTATTGTTGGAGAAACCCCCGAGGCTCGTGCCTTGGAGGACGTGCGCCTGGCCAACATGGCTGAGCACACTCAACTGGAGAACCTCCAGCGAGCACTCAACGAGCGTGCATGACAACAGGTTCCAGAATCCAGTCACCGTCAGCTCTTTCCGCCCCCGCAGGTATATCAAACTCCGATTCAGAATTTAGCAGCTGCAACTCGTATAGCAGAGTCGATTCAGCCTTCCCAATCAGAGGCTGGCAGAGGCTTGCTGCAGATAAGAGCATTGCTCCGGGCCACAGGAGACTAGAATTCCACTGTTTCTCAGTCGCGGAACAGAATCGACAACAGATCCATTGTTGCAGACACAATCCAGCCGGCTCACAGCCCAAGATCGCCTCCGAGGCGTGAGGGACGTGGAGACCAACGATATCAGTACAGGAACCGTGAGCAGTATGGTCACCGATTCGATCATGACGATCGACGTCGAGTGCCCACCCCTCCCCCGAGGAGCGGATCGTACGTGCCTCGGCAGCAGGATGACATGCGCCCTCATAGTGTTGGGCGGAGGATTCCAATCGACCCCAGGGAACCAGGCTTTGATGCGAGATTCATTCTCGTTCAAGGTTTGGTCGACAAAAACAGAGCTCACCGAGAAGGTCACGACAAAGATGCACCTACCACCAGCAGAGTGCATGTTTCAGGGCTAGAGTGCTTTAGTAGAGCCACCAGGGCCGCGGCAATTCCTCCCAACTTCAGGTTGGTGACTGGAGTCAGTAAGTTCACTGGTGAGTCCAAGCCTGATACTTGGCTTGAAGACTACCGAGTGGCTGTCCAAATTGGCGGTGGCAATGATGAAGTGGCCATGAAGCACCTGCCTCTCATGTTGGGGGGCTCGGCCAGAGCATGGCTGAATCAGTTGGCACCTAGCAGCATTTGCACTTGGGAAGATCTCGCCCGAGTGTTTGTCACGACATTTGAAGGAACATGCAAGCAACCGGCAGGGCTGACCGAACTGCGGTCTTGTGTGTAGAAGTCGAATGAAACTTTGAGGGATTACATCCAGAGGTGGATCACGTTGCACCACACTGTAGAAAATGTGCCTGACCACCAAGCAGTCTGTGCCTTCAAGGAAGGCATCAAGAATAGAGAACTGAATCTGAAATTCGGTCGAACCGGAGACGTGTCTCCGAATCGGATGATGGAGATTGCCACCAAGTACGCTAATGGTGAAGATGAGGATCGACTCTGGAGTGGCAAGCTCAAGTCAGTCGCCCAAGAAACCGGAGGAGGAAATTCCAATCGGAAGCAGAAGCGGAAAGCCAAGCTAGCTGCTCCTGGGGAAACCTTGGCTGTAACTCAAGGAAAGTTTAAGGGGAAACCCCAAGGGCCTTGGAACCCCAAGAAAGTTAAAGACCAAGACAGAAATGATGTGTTGGATTTGCCATGTCACATCCACACAAAGAAAGATGAAGAGGGTAAACTCATTTATCCGAAACATACCACTCGACAGTGTTGGCTCTTGATCCAGCAGTTCCAGGGCAAACAGCCCAAAGATAAGAAAAAGGAGTCGGACAAAGTTGAGGACAAGGAAGACAGTGATGATGGATAACCCCAGGTCAATTCCACCCTGATAATTTTTGCTGATGTTGAAAGCAAAAGTCGACTGAAAGTTATCAACCGTGAGGTGAATATGGTTGCTCCGGCGACACCCAGTTATCTGAAGTGGTCTCAGACTGCCATCACATTTGACCAGTCCGATCACCCAACGCACATTGCCACCCCTGGGAGGCAAGCTTTGGTGGTCGACCCAGTTGTCGAAGGCACTCGACTGACCAAAGTCTTGATGGATGGTGGCAGTGGGTTGAACATAGTATATGCAGAGACGTTAAAAGGGATGGGCATTCCGATATCCAGGCTTAGTACCAGCAACATGAGTTTCCATGGAGTCATTCCTGGGAAGAAGGCTGAGTCACTCGGCCAAATTGCTCTCGATGTGGTTTTTGGTGATTCCAAGAATTACCGCAAACAAAAGTTGGCGTTCGAGGTTGTGGACTTCCAGAGTGCTTATCACGCTATTTTGGGCAGGCCAGCTTATGCACGCTTCATGGCTCGACCATGTTATGTGTATCTCAAATTGAAGATGCCTGGTCCTAAAGGCGTGATCACTGTTACAGGCAATCGGAAGAAGGTAGAAGAATGTTTTTAGAAAGGCTCAAAGATCATTGATTCCCAAATGGCAGTGGTAGAGCTGCAGGAGTACCAGAAGACTGCTGACCCGAGTGATTTGCTGCGAGCCAAGAAGCCCGCTACGGAATCAGCTTTCTAGTTGTCTGGCGAAACGAAGCCGGTTCACATTCACCCGACCGATCCCAATGCTGCTCCGACTCATATCTCAACAACACTCGACTCCAAATAGGAAGAAGCGCTCATCCAGTTCCTCCGTGAGAACTGGGACATCTTCACATGGAAGCCTTCTGACATGCGGGGTGTTCCCATGGGGCTGGCTGAGCACCGCCTATGAGTCGACCCAAAAGTGAAACCTGTCAAAGAACATCTCCGACGGTCCGCCGTCCAGAAGAGAAAGGCTATTGGTGAAGAGGTGGCTCGGCTCTTAGCAGCAGAGTTCATCCGAGAGATTTACCACTCCGAGTGGCTCGCCAACATTGTCCTGGTCCCCAAGAAGGACAAGTCACTTCGCATGTGCTTTGACTTTAAACATATCAATTGGGCCTGCCCGAAAGATCATTTTCCTCTCCCCCGCATCGATCAGATAGTCGACTCGACTACGGGATGTGAGCGACTGTCTTTTCTAGACGCCTATTCCGGGTACCATCAGATCCGTCTGTATGGACCCGACAAGATCAAAACAGCTTTCATCACTCCATTCGGGTGCTTCTGTTATGTTACCATGCCATTCGGCCTCAAGAATGCCGGAGCCACGTTCATGAGGATGATTCAGAAGTGTTTGCTCACTCAAATCAGTCGGAATGTGGAAGCTTACATGGATGATATTGTGGTCAAGTCACGGAAGGGTTCCGACCTACTAACTGACCTTGCTGAAACCTTTGCCAACCTCAGAAGGTATGACATCAATCTTAATCCATCAAAGTGCGCATTCGGAGTCCCTGGCGGAAAGTTACTCGGTTTTCTCGTTTCCGAACAGGGAATCAACGCCAATCCAGAAAAAGTTGGCACCATACTCCGGATGAAACGTCCTGTGCGTGTGCACGACGTCCAGAAGCTTACTGATTGCTTGGCCTCTTTAAGTCGATTCATCTCTCGTCTCAGTGAAAAGGCATTGCCTCTTTACCGACTGATGAAGAAGTCAGACAAGTTCGAGTGGACTCCGGAATCTGATGTAGCGTTTGTAGAGCTCAAAACTCTGCTCTCCACCCAGCCAGTGCTTGCTGCCCCAATTAGCAAGGAGCCTTTATTGCTTTACATTGCAGCTACGGGACAAGTCGTCAGTACAGTACTTACGGTCGAGCGGGAAGAAGAAGGAAAAGCCTTTAAAGTTCAACGCCCAGTATATTATGTTTCTGAAGTTTTGACTCCATCAAAGCAAAGATATCCTCATTACCAGAAGCTTGTATATGGGATTTATATGACCACAAAGAAAGTTGCTCATTACTTCTCTGATCATTCCATTACAGTCGTCAGCGACGCTCCATTGTCAGAGATTCTGCACAACAGAGATGCAACTGGTCGAGTGGCCAAATGGGCGATTGAACTCCTTCCCCTAGATATCAAGTTTGAGGCAAAGAAGGCTATCAAGTCCCAAGCAATAGCAGATTTCGTCGCCGAGTGGACTGAACAGCAATTACCGACTCAAGTTCACTCAGAGCACCGGACCATGTTCTTCGATGGGTCTAAGATGTTGAATGGTTCCAGCGCTGGGGTTGTATTGGTTTCCCCGCGAAGAGATAAGCTCAGATATGTTCTCCAGATTCACTTTGATTCCTCCAATAACGAAGCAGAATATGAAGCACTTTTGTATGGGTTGCGCATGGCCATTTCACTCGGCGTCCGTCGCCTCATGGTCTATGGAGACTCAGATTTGGTGGTTAATCAGGTGATGAAGGAGTGGGACGTCAGAAGTCCAGCCATGACTGGGTATTGCAATGCTGTGAGAAAGTTAGAGAAGAAATTCAAGGGGTTAGAGCTTCATCACATACCCCGACTGAAAAATCAAGCAGCTGATGATTTGGCGAAAATAGATTCCAAAAGAGAAGCCATTCCCAGCAATGTGTTTTTGGAACACATCCACACGCCATCAATTCAAGAAGATCCTTTCACTGAAGAAGCCCCGCAGCCAAAAGGTGCCACGGATCCCACTGAAGTTGAAGTTCCAGCAGTGGTCGACCTGATCATGGAAGTCTTGGTCATCACTCCCGACTGGACGGTGCCATACATCGCGTACATCCTGAGGAAAGAACTCCCAGAGGACGAACAAGAGGCTTGACAGATCGTCCGTCGATCCAAAGCCTTTACAGTCATAAAGGGGCAGTTGTATAGAGAAAGCGCGACTAGAGTCAGCCAGAAGTGTATAACACTAGAAGAAGGTCAAATAATCCTTGATGATATCCACTCAGGGACCTGTGGTCACCATGCGTCCTCTCGGACCATTGTGGCTAAAGCATACCGAGCTGGATTTTACTGGCCAAGAGCAAAAGAAATGGCGAAAGAGATAGTCGACAAATGCGAAGGATGTCAATTCTACTCCAACATGTCCCACAAACCTGCATCAGCCCTGAAGACCATTCCACTCGTCTGGCCCTTCGCTGTTTGGAGATTGGATATGGTTGGACCACTGAGAATAGGCAGGAGCGGATTCACTCATGTGCTAGTGGCAGTCGACAAGTTTACCAAATGGATTGAAGCTAAGCCTATCAAGAATCTCGATGCCTGCACTGCTATCAGTTTCATCAGAGAATTGATATTCAGATATGGAGTTCCACATAGCATCATTACTGACAATGGGTCAAACTTTGATTCGGACAAGTTCAGAGCTTTTTGCGCCTCTCAAGGCACACGAGTCGACTACGCTTCAGTCGCTCACCCCCGGTCAAATGGACAAGCAGAAAGAGCAAATGGTCTGATTCTCAAAGGACTGAAACCCCGACTGATGCCAATCTCAAGCACGCAGCAGGCGCATGGGTCGACGAGCTTCCATCAGTTCTTTGGGGATTGAGGACTACCCCGAATCAGTCGACTGGAAGAACCCCATTCTTTCTGGTCTACGGAGCTGAGGCAGTTTTGCTGAGTGACCTGTTTCACAATGCACCCCGAGTCGAGCTCTACTCTGAAGATGAAGCAGAACAAGCCCGATAGGACGCAGTCGACCTCCTAGAAGAAGAAGGAGAAAGGGCCATGATCCGATCGACCATCTACCAGCAAGACTTGCGTCGATTCCATGCCAAAAATGTGAAGAGTCGAGCCTTCCAAGAAGGAGACTTAGTCCTCCGAGTGGATCAACAGAAACCACACAAGCTCGCTCCTACTTGGGAAGGTCCCTTCATCGTCACCAGAGTCCTCCACAATGGAGCATACCACCTTTACAACGTCGATCGCCCGATTGATGAGCCATGATCTTGGAATGCGGAACTGCTCCGCCCCTTTTACACTTGAATTCTCACTCGGATGAGATGTAATAAGAAAAACTTATGTAGTTTATTTATCAAAGACAAGAGTGTTATAATTTCTCCAGTGATTGTCGTTGCTTCTGTGTGCGTGAGAAATCCCCCAGTGGGTGGCTTAGCTGTGAATCCGTTTCGCCTAAGTTTCTAAAAAAATCCTACCGAGTGGTGAGCCAGCCTCTCACTCCGGGGCTTAGCTGCGAACCCGTTTCGCCTAAGTGTTCGAAAATCCTACCAAGTGGTGAGCCAGCCTCCCACTCGGGGGCTTAGCTACGAACCCGTTTTGCCTAAGTGTTCGAAAATCCTAGCGAGTGGTGAGCCAGCCTCCCACTCGGGGGCTTAGTTGCAGTCCAGTACTCGCCTAAGTTTGTAAAAATCCTACCGAGTGGAGGGCAATCCTCCCACTCGGGGGCTTATCTGCAGTCCAGTACTTGCCTAAGTGTTCGAAAATCCTACCGAGTGGCGAGCCAGTCTCCCACTCGGGGGCTTAGCTGCAGTCCAGTACTCGCCTAAGTTTGTAAAAATCCTACCGAGTGGAGAGCAATCCTCCCACTCGGGGCTTAGCTGCAGTCCAGTACTCGCCTAAGTTTGAAAAAATCCTACAGAGTGGAGAGCAATCCTTCCACTCAGGGGCTTAGCTGCAGTCCAGTACTCGCCTAAGTTTGAAAAAAATCCTACCGAGTGGAGAGCAATCCTCCCACTCGGGGGCTTAGCTGCAGTCCAAGTACTCGCCTAAGTATTTAAAATCCTATCGAGTGGCGAGCCAGCCTCCCACTCGGGGGCTTAGCTGCAGTCCAGTACTCGCATACGTTTGAAAAATCCTACTGAGTGGAGAGCGATCCTCCCACTCGGGGGCCTGCAGTCCAGTACTCGCCTAAGTTTGAAAAATCCTACCGAGTGGTGATCCAGTCTCTCACTCGGGGGCTTAGCTGCAGTCCAGTACTCCCCTAAGTTTGAAAAATCCTACCGAGTGGAGAGCGATCCTCCCACTCGGGGGCTTAGCTGCAGTCCAATACTCGCCTAAGTTTGAAAAATCCTACCGAGTGGAGAGCGATCCTCCCACTCGGGGGCTTAGCTGTAGTCCAGTACTCGCCTAAGTTTGAAAAATCCTACCGAGTGGAGAGCGATCCTCCCACTCGGGGGCTTAGCTGCAGTCCAGTACTCGCCTAAGTTTGAAAAATCCTACCGAGTGGAGAGCGATCCTCCCACTCGGGGGCTTAGCTGCAGTCCAGTACTCGCCTAAGTATGTGAAAATCCTACCGAGTGGAGAGCAAACCTCCCACTCGGAGGCTTAGCTGCAGTCCAGTACTCGCCTAAGTATGTGAAAATCCTAACGAGTGGAGAGCAAACCTCCCACTCGGAGGCTTAGCTGCAGTCCAGTACTCGCCTAAGTATGTGAAAATCCTACCGAGTGGAGAGCAAACCTCCTACTTGGAGGCTTAGCTGCAGTCTAGTACTCGCCTAAGTATGTGAAAATCCTACCGACTGGAGAGCAAACCTCACACTCGGGGACTTAGCTGCAGTCCAGTACTCGCCTAAGTTTGAAATCCATCCCGATCCGCAAGGATGACGAGGTGCAGGTCGGCTGCTACCTTCTCCTTCGGAGCTACGCCACAAATACAAAAGTTGCATCGAGTGAAGAACAAGTTCCACTCGACGGAGAATTCACGAAAAACAAAGTTTGCTCGAAGGCAAAGGCAAGCATATTCAACGTTAAACCTAGTTCGAGTAAATCCTAAAGGTCCCGGACCGCAGATCAAAGTACTCGACCATTCAGCCCGAAAGAGTTTAACGGTTACAAAATCCACTCGGCATTTCGAGGCAAATTTAAGGTTTAGCATAGAAGTTTTTTACTCGTCAGGCAGAGGACTCGAGGGTGCGATGAATTGATCCAAGTCAATCCCATCAGCGATCCGGGTGGCAGCAGCGATGAAGGTATCCATGAAAGACTGAAAGTTGTGCTTCCTGGTGTTGGCAACTTGGATAGCAGCCAGCTTCTCCTCTCGCGCCTCCTTGCAGTGAACACGGACCAAGGACAGAGCGACGTCAGCGCTGCACCTGGCAGAAGATCTCTTCTATTCCTGCACTCGACCTGGAACTTCATTCAGTCGAGTCATTAGAGACTCGAGGTCATTTGAAGCGTCTTTCCAGGCCAGAGCGCCGTGTCGATCCGCGACTCCGCAACCTTCAGTCGAGCAAGGTATTCCACCACTCCAGCAACACGAGACTCCAGTCGGAGCACGTTCATAGCAGCCTCATCCTTCACCAGAGAATTGATGGGGTCCAAATCCTTCTCCACTAGACTGGTTTCCTCCTCGAAGTTCCGGCAGAATTCCGAAAACACAGTTCAAAGATAAATCAGTGGCTCTGCATTGGGTTGATGACAACAAGTCAGTCGGGTAGGAGTGATTACCCTCAAGCATGATGAACAACTTCTCGGCGAGCCCTCCAAGATAAGCCTCCAGATCGTTCCTCCTCCCTACCAGTTCACTTGCCTTGTCACCCAGAGCTATCTTATCATTCTTCAGACGTCTGACCTCCTGGTTGGCCGCGTTGAGAGCGGCTTTTAGTGTGGAGTTCTCCTCTTCAAGGTTACCGACTGAAGCCAGTTTTTCTTCCGCAAGCTTCGTTTTGTCCGAAGCCGCCTTCTGCGCTTCAGCAAGATCATGGTCCTTCTTGTTTGGAGCCTCCTCCATTTTATCTGCGAAATGACAGTGAGATCAACATCAAGAATGGGCGGAAAAGAAAGGGCAGTCGTCAGATTCTCACCAGCCATACCTTTTGCTTCGTCTCTCGCCTTCTGCAAGTTCTCTTGGGCAAGCTTCAAGTCAAGGTTGAGCTGGATCTGTTTGTTTTCCAATTCAGTATAGCGAGCAACAAGCTCGCAGGATTTCTGCGAAGAATCAGTCGACAGATGTCAAAGGTAGGTTGCTTCCGAGCAACTAAGAGGAAAATCATGACGTTTCTAAGACTACAGCCGAATCAAAAATATTCGACAGTAGTCTCGGGGACTACACCCAGTGGGTGCACTCAGCGTGCCCCCACTGGTTTGACCAAAAAAAAAGTCGACTACCCATAGTCGACCATTGCTCTCAGCGTCCCACCACTAGTTACAAGATTCCATTCGACATGGCCTGACCAGACCGAGTGAAGAAGTTCAAGTAAAGCAACACAATATAAAGACTACAGTCGACTGCCAGCAGTCCACCGTAGTCTCAGGGACTACACCCAGTGGGTGCACTCAGCGTGCCCCCACTAGTACCAGAAATCCAATCGACACACCCAGTGGGTGTACAGATACAAAGATCTTCGGAAAAGAGAGTCTTTAGATAGCATATCCTAACAGAACAAGCGGTGATCGACTGACCTGGACATTGCTTTGAAGGGCTGAACTAGCATCATAGGCTGCTTGGCTGGCTTCCCGAGCCACCTTCACCTGCTCCATCATGATCCCCGCCTGGCGTATAGCCTCCTTAGCAGCACCCACTTGATCCTCAGGGACGTGGTGTGTGGCAAAAAGGGAGGGTGGATCAGCAGTCGACGATGAAGGCTGAACACTCGTCAGAGGCACAGCGAAGGACACAAAAGTCTCAGTGGTATTACCACCCTCCTGAACTACTGCCTCAGGCGCTGATGCGGTTCGTGAGGCCTTGCCAGTCGACGCCTTCCTATTCCTCCGCGCCCTCAGCGGCACTTCGTCGTCATCATCAGGGAGATCAATGACAGAAGGAGGAGCTATAAGAAAAATCCAAAATTAAGGATCACAATCCAATCGACCGGAAGAGACCGTCACTCGACTAAGAGAGGAACATCAGAAATCATACCAGGGTTGGAGGTAACAACATCTTCCATTTCCTGGTCATCGTTCTTGGCAGAGACCTCAGAGGTGGCAGCACTGCAAATTTCAAAAACCAGTCAGTTTATTCAATGAGTCGACCAAGAGTCCGTCCATGTTCAACAGAAGAAAGCAAGTTCTATTGTTACCCGGAAATGGTGGGAATGGTCATCTTCATCTTGGGCAGGGCCTTTGGTGGCTTTGACGGCGTCGCTCGTGGATGCTTTGGAGCTTTTTCTATCGGCGCTGGGGAAGACGTCCGAGGGCGTTTTGACGACTGCCCAATAGGCACAGTCGCCTTACCACATTCGCGCGCAGGATCATGTGTGAGCTTGGATCGCCTCTCTGAGCGGGGAGGTTCGACTTCTTCCTCCTCCTCTTCACTGGAGTCGTCGTCATCATCCCCCCCCCCTTCACCGTCAGACTGCCACTCCTCTCCACTTTCGCCTCCGCTCGCCTCCCCCTCCTCGGCCTGCTCTTGCGCTCCGTTGGGCATCGAATACATATCGGTAATGGCCTGGAGGACAGCAACAAGACAAAAGTCAATCGACTGATTCTACGAAAACAAAATGAAGAAAGCAAGATTACAGTCGGAGATGCAGAATCGGACCTGGTCTACTTCGTATGACTAGTCGAGTGGAGGAATCCTCCTGGCTCCTCTGGGGTTGTCCTTGTTCCCTGTGATACTCGATAACCACCCTTCCAACATCTCGTCGTCGACCTCCCCCGGATGAATCCGAGTGGTGTCATCGAGGCCCGAATACATCCACATTGGATGGTCACGAGCCTGGAGCGGCTGGATGCGCCTCCGGAGGAAGACCTCTAATAAATCCATGCCAGTCACCCCGTCGCGAACAAGCTGAACCACTCGACCGACCAGCACTTTGACTCGCGCCTTTTCTTCCGGCGTTACTTTCAGAGAGGAAGGTTTTTCTGCTCGGTTCAAGGAGAAAAGGGGAAGCCCAGTCGACTGTCCGAGAGTCGCCTGGTCTTTGCAATAGAACCAGGTCGACTGCCACCCGCGGACCGACTCGGGAAAGGTCATAGCTGGAAAAGAACTTTTTCCTCTCATTTGGATCCCTAGACCGCCGCACATCTGAATCACTTGCGTCTTTTCGTCACTCGACTTGGCTTTCTTAACCGACTGAGAACGACAAGTGAAAATGTGCTTGAAGAGGCCCCAATGGGGGCGACAACCCAAGAAATTCTCACACAAAGATACAAAGGCAGCGAGGTACACTATGGAATTTGGAGTAAAGTGATGGAGCTGCGCTCCGAAAAAGTTCAAGAAACTCCGGAAGAAAGGATAAGGAGGCAGAGAAAATCTACGATCGATGTGGGTGGTGAGGAGGACACACTCACCCTCGCGAGGCTGGGGCTCGATCTTGTTCCCCGAGAGACGCGCAGATCCGTAGGGAATAAATCCCCCTTCCAGCAGATCATCAAGGTCATCCTGCCGAATCGCCGAGGACATCCAGTCACCCTGGATCCAGTCCTTGGGCAGAGCGGACCTTGAAGAAGATCCGCCCCGACAGGACTTCCTCGCTTTCTCCTGCGCCGTCGCCTTCTTCGCGCGCTCTAGGACCGCCGTCTTCTCCTTCCCCATTGTTGCGGACGAAGCTCGAACAGGCCCATGGCGCCGAGACGAGAGCAGAGGTGGCAGAAGGTTTCGTGGAGAAAGGGGAAAAATGAAGGCGCACTGTTCAAAATCCCTGGGCCGGCAGCTAATATGAGGTCGCTTCCGAGTGACTGACCTGTAGGCCCAGGAGATCCTGTCAAATCCCGCAACAGTCGCGCGCGCGATACGTGGCGAAAAAGGTGGCGCGGAGATCGAGGAGGCTCCGGTCTATCCCATCTGATTACTGTGGCCTCCCCCGTCCCGCGCGCTTCCCGAAATTCGAATCCCGCGAAATCCGCGGACAGCGGAACAACTCATCAGACGGAGGATCTCCTCCATGCAACCACTCGGGAGTCTACAAGGAATTCACTCGACTAAAAGAAAACTAAGAATGGATCAAGGCGACTGAAAAAGAAGTTGGTGACATCACTCATGTTCATTGATCCGAAACTAGATATACTCATGACACGAAAAATGGGTCGGAGAAGTTCTCAACTACTTCCCCACTCAAACCTCGATCCATTCGGGGGCTAATGATGAAGCCATGCGCCTAGGGTAGGGTCATGGACCTATCGTAACTACCCTACCCAAGGGCATCCCTAGAAGAAATCACCTTTCAATCGACTTGAAGGTGTTCCACTCGACGGACTCGAAGACACTCGACATGAAGCAATCACTCGACCAAGATCAAGCCACTCGACGGCCAGGAGACCTAAAGCCACTCTGCACACTAACGGTCCGTCATTTAGTAGCTTTTATGGTCATCATAGCACTTTATTAGAGGCGTTACCAGTAACGCCCAACCTTAATGTACTTAAAACCCTGCATAACTGAGGGCCGGAGGGGTCTGGCGAACTCTATATAAGCCACCCCCCTCCTCAGTGTAAAGGGTTCGCACCCCTGTAATTCATACACACATAATCCAGTCGACCGCCTCCGGGCTCCGAGACGTAGGGCTATTACTTCTTCTGAGAAGGGCCTGAACTCGTAAACTTCGTGTGCTTACAACTACTCCATAGCTAAGATCTTGCCTCTCCATATCTATCCCCCTACATTACTGTCAGAGTTGGAACCACGACACTTACCACTGAAAAAATAAAGCAGGTAAATCCTAAAGCAAAATTTAAAAAGGACGAGCACTCATGTCAAGTCTAGGACTTGAACTCAGATGGGCCGGCAGGCTCCAATACAAAGAATCAGACCAGTTGTAGTCTGGTCTCCATTTTGTTTTGGGAGAAACAAAATGTAACCGTTTATCCCCACTTCATAGAAAATTCACATTTTTTTTAAAAATAATGTATAAACTTAGAACTTTGCAGGTCAATGAAACTCTAGATCTACAATGTGCAATCTTTTTATGCAATAATATGAGCTTTTTCCAAATATGCCATATCATTTTAAGTATTTATGTTAAACAAAAAAGTTTATTTTTAAAATATTATATTTCCAGCATATTGACTTGCAACGTTTGAATAACACTTCTGTTGTTCGGACAAAAAAAAAATTGAAGTTGGATGTGGGTCTACGGGTAAAGTCCAAAATTCCCACAAAGAATATGTGGCTGAACCGGGTAATGGGGGATGTCGGATCTATGCACTGGGTATCCCATATGCATGGTAGAAAAACCACTCCCATGGTGGTTGGTGACCTCATTTAACTCTCATGTGTTCTTGGAATGTGTTATTCTAGAGAGATGCCATGTAGAATAATATGTGAGGTGGAAAAGAGATAAACAAGACCATTGACTTGTCATAGCTAAGAGATAGTCTCTTAAGAAAAAAGATAAGGCATTTCATTCAGTTGTATGAGATCTTTTTTAGAAAAGGAGGTTTGAACCCCCGACCTCTTCATCCAAGGTTGCACACATTCATCTTTATTATATTATTCAACAGAAACTAACAAAACAAAATAGATGAAATTATGAACCAACCCAAAGCTACCTTTCTGGCGACCTCTGTTGCTATACCTACAAGCTTGATGACGTGCCTTGACCTCGCATCAATTGTACAAGATGTCTTCTCTTATTCACATGCTTTTGAGTTTTAGCTTCAGTTGCCCAATAACAGTCAATGTTAAAGGTAACACTAAGAGACAATCCACTGTGTATAATATTAATATATTTTATTCCCTTTCTATGACATGGAATACATATAAAGCTGTCTTGTAAACTGGATGTATCTCATTATGTGGTGAGAGATACCATTTCTAAGAGATGATCTCTTAATTAAGAGACTTTACAAAACAAAAATCTCTTAATTAAGAGAAGTCAATTTTTTTTCTAGTTTCTCTCCTTCACCTTAGCATTTATCCTACGCGGCACACTATTACATGCCTGACGCCGAGACCCGAAAAAACACTATGTATTCCATTAAAACATGCATAGTGATCTCTTCAAAATCATGTCCGAGGAGACAGGGACCATACATACGCATGCAATGATGCATATCTCTACATGGTTCGATCTGGGGCTTGGCTTTTGCTGGGCTGTGTACCCAGTACATACCAACGTTAGCTAGGTAGGTTGATCTAGTGCATTCCTAATAGGACATCGGCCATGTCTGTGGCTATGAAAGCCTACCCGTGTTGGCCCTTGGACCCTTGCTGCACCGCAACTGCATAGGAGCGCAGCCAGCACAGTGCCATGCACATACACATCGAACAGTTCCGAGGTGAAAGCTAGCTATAAGGCGGAAACGGCACGGGGACATGTAGATCAGTAGTAGATGTGTAGGGTGGTCATTGATCGCGAGAGCACTGACCAGGCAACAGGCCAGGAAAGAGAGGCGCGGATTAACCATCCTCGGCAAGCATGCATGCAGCAGGAGTGCAGGACGCAGCGTCTCAGGCAGTCAGGCTCAGGCGCCGGCCGTTGCGTTGAGTGCCGTCAGTTTCATAGTTGGTTTTTACTGCAAGTATGTGTCTATGGAGTCTCCACTGTTTGGCTTGCTCTCCGACAGGGCAGCCCCACATCCACCCCCGGCCGCGCCATAATATCATGGCACCTCTCCGGGGGAGGGAGCTGCCTGATTGATTGCCACATTGTGTATATCCACTTCCAGTCTCATTTGTGGGTTCTCTCTTGTACCTGAGGTAGCTAGCCTGTCGACCGGCGCCGGTCGCGACATGGACATGGGGAGGGGGATGGGGATGGGGATGGGGATGGGGAGGGGGATGGACAGGGAGGAGGGGCTCAACCTCAGCTTGTCACTGCAGCGGTCGCCTTCGTCGCCGCCGAGGTTCCAGGCGGTGTTCGCCTGCTGCTACTGCCCCAGGAAGTTCAGGAGCTCGCAGGCGCTCGGCGGCCACCAGAACGCGCACAAGGTCCAGCGCAACCTGGCCAGGCGAGGCCGGGACGCCACCACCGCGCTGTCGTTGGCGGCAGCGGGAGAGCAAGGTAAGGCCGCCGTCGATGACGACAGCGCTCCGCTGCGCCTAGCGGACCCCGACGCCGCCGACGCGTGGGGAGGAGGGAGGGTCTACCCTCCTCATCGCCAACAGGGCTCGGGAGCAGCCTCGTCCGGTGCGGCACGAGGCAACGAAGAGCTTGCGGATGAGATGATTGACCTGTCCCTGAAGCTATGATCGCTCGATGCAGGAGCATGGGCTAGCTAGCTTGGCCCGAGCGGCTTGAAGTTCCCCTCTTCCATTTGTTTCATTTCTGCGCGTCATTTCTTGTGTGTGTTTCTGCTATCGCTTATCAGGTTAATTATTGTTGTTGGCTGGGGCTTGAAACTGTACTCGATCTTTAGGTATCTCCATGCATGGATTATTACCTACACTGATCAGAAGCCTTTTATTGAACTGTTTGCAGTAATCTACTAGTTCTTGCCTGTAAATGACTAAATGTGCGGCCCTTGAATAACTTGTCTCTTTGATAAATCTAGAGTAATTTTGAACTCTTTACATTCCCAGTTCAGGTTAACTAATTAAACTACCTAGCTGCCTCCTTGTTGCTTCAAGGGTTTATCATGATCAGTTCAAATCTTCCGGATTTACATGATCAATCGCCGTTGGTAGCGCCTTGTCCTAGGGAACTCCTGTTTACACAGAGTGAACAGATTACTAGCACTGCGCACTATCTAGTATACTCATGACAGACATTGTCTAAAATCAGACGCCTTAATTTTTGCGATTTACATCCTTGCGTGATATAATAATATATATGCTTAATTATAGGGGAAGCGTGCTCATTCTTATGTTTTTTAATTGAGAGGCAATGCGTTTGGCCGGTGCTTTCAGTATATTGATTTACATCCTTGCGTGATATAATAATATAATATGCCTAATGTTAGCGGAAATATACATATTTTCTTTTGTTTTTATAATTGAGAGACAATTCATTTGGCCTGTGTTTTCAGTATATTGATTTTTTTGTGCTTAGATATAAGCTAGTACTGCCAGCGTTGATGGCCATTCTTTTTTGCTTTTGCTGTTTCCCATGATCCCATCGATCTTGGTATAGGTTAAACTGGAACGCACTAGAATGACAGAAAGTCAAAAACACAGAACGGGAACTAACGCTCGGATTATAGTGCATAAGCCGACCGGATCGTCGCCGAGTATACTAAACTACTAAACTGAGTGTAACACTCCTACTGGACGCCGAGGTTATTTTGGCCTTTGCCGGGCATTTTGGATACTCAGCTTCTTGTCTTTTTCCTGTAGTGTTGCAGGCATCTCTTTTCTTCCTTTTCTGATTTAACCTAGTGCAGCAAATACTACTGAATGCTGACTTGCTGGGAGGGAGTGGAAATAAGACTAAGCAGGCAAATCCGCCATGAAAGAAAAACATCACCTCATAGACCGTGACCAAAGAGCTGCGTGCTCATACATGCGTTCAACACCGATAAGGGAGAAAAAGGCCATATAACACCTGCAAGGTAGGAAAATGCCACATGGGGATTATGTGCAAACCAAAAAGTCTGGGTGGGCTGGGGATTATCAATACTTCTGTCATGAACACCTGCCTTATTGTCAAATGGCGGTGGAGGATCTTTAACACTCCGGATGGCACGTTGTGGCATGACATTCGCTAAATACTTTCTCTCTGGCAACCCTATGTTTGCTTATGCGACTCGTGGATCCCAGCTTTGGCGCGATTTGGTTAGGGTGAGGGATATCTTTCGTTCTCAGGTTAAATTTGTGGTTGGTAATAGCGAATCTATCCGATTTTGGACCGACTGGTGGTGTGGGGATAACCCTCTGGGTCTTTCTTTTCCCATTTTTTTTCTTATGTTTCTTTTCCTGAGATTTCCATCTCGGATTTCTCTTGTTCTGGATGGGACTTACAACTTCGTTGTGCGCTTTTTCCTGAAGAGATGAATCAGTGGCAGCAACTTGCTGAGTTGTTCCCCCTTCTCTTGGAAATCGCGGACCAAGTCATTAGTTCGTCAACCTATTTGTCACATGTCTTCTGGCACTTTGTCTCCTGGCACTCTGTCTTCTGTGTATACTCACAAACTCATTAGTTCCTCAACCTATTTGTCGTCAATACTCCAAAACCACTAAGGGGGCACTTGATGTACTTACAATCTCCCCCTTTTTGGTAATTGATGACAAATTGGTTTCGTTTCGACGGGAGTAAAAATAATTAAAGCGTAAGTACAGAGTTTGAGGAAATTGGTTACAATATATTGAGGAACTCCCCCCAAGATGTGCATATGAGGAACTTGCTTTGGATTGCAAATGCACATGGTAGGTTGAATTTGTGGAGATCTCCCCCTATATCTTGGAATCCAATCATGCATGATCATAAGATATTTGAAGAATATGAATTCATGATGAAAATGGGTGTCTGACAAAATTATGCATGCATGAGCAGATATATTGAGGAATAAATGTGCGTCAAATGAAGCACAAGAGTCAGACAACCAACATTTATTAAGTTACAACTCATCAGGAGCACATTCAGAAAAGTTCAAGAGTTGCAACTTAAGCGAAGACAACCCATATAACGACCCGCTTGAAGACTAACTTTAAATTGTCCCCCTTTGTCATCAAATGACCAAAAGGTGAGGGATTTGAGAACTAGCGCCCCTGAAGAAAAACATCATGGAGAGGTCGAGGGAGCACCAGCATTGTCGGGGTCGCGCGGTGTAGAAGGACCAGCAACAGTGTCTTCAACAGCTTCATTTTCATCAGTGGAGCGTGATGAAGACTCGAAGCTCGGCATCAGAGGAGGAACTTGTGTTTTCTTGAACTTCTTCCTTGGCGGTTTGGCCAAGTCAAAGTTTATTTGAAAATCTTCAGCAACAAGTTCTTTAGCTGATTTGAGATGTGATAGTGTGGCCCAACTGCGGTCAAATATCTCATGAAGATAGTATCCGTTCTTGCGGATGGCGCTTCTGGTGAAGAAGATGGCCTTGAGGCTTTTGCTGCAGTGTCTTGGCTGGCAGATTCATCAGCTATGGAGCTAGAGATAGGTTGACAAAATTGTCCATCAAGGGGACACATTCCTTCATCGATAATGCTCTTGCCTTTGCCAAGAACTGTGGACAGTGTGCTTTGAAGAATTTCAACATTAGGCACATAGCTGAGGTGATTCTCACCATCAGCCTGGTAATTGGCTGAAGACCGGGATCTGATGAATCTCATGATCCATGGTGCATACGGCTTCAAATAAAATGGGGACTGAGCGACAGTGACCAATGTCCTCAGGAAGAAATCATGAATTTCAATGGGGGTTCCATGAATGATGTGGAACAATAGGTTCTTCATAACCCCCACAACTTCTTAAGTATTAGAATTGTGGCCTTTGATTATACTAAGGGTCTTTGACAGAATGCGATACACAGTCTTCGGCAGTCCTTCACTAGGAAGTTCTTCCTTGGAGCATTTCCTTCAGACATAGGCTTCATCGGCACTTGCATCAGGTGATTGGGCAGTGACGATGAAATGCACCTAGGGTAGGGCCATAGGCCTAACCAAGACGCCCTACCCAAGGACACAGCCCTAGAGTCAAGGACATTCAAAGTACAACAGAAGAAAATGACTGAAATTACCTTGGAGTGCAATCCACTCGACCAACTATCCCACTCGGATACCCCAATTCCACTCGACCAAGATAGAGTCACTTGACCATAAGAAAAATCACACGGAGTATAGAAGGTCTAAAGCCACCCCAGGATGGCAATGGTTAGGCATTCACTCCGTAGTCTTAAAGATCATTTGTAATCATTTATAGCTAGTGTTACTAGTAATGCCCCTGTCTTAACGTACATTGAACCCTGTGTAACTGAGGGCTGGAGGGGTCTGACGTACTCTATATAATCCATCCTCCTCCTCTGGCAGAAGGGTTCGCACCCCCTGTAACTCCCACGCATAATATAGTTGACAAGCCTCCGGGCACTGAGACGTAGGGATATTACTTCCTCTGAGAAGGGCCTGAACTCGTAAACCTTGCATGCACAACCTCGCCGTAGCTAGGGCCTTGCCTCCTCCTACGTACCCCCTATTCTTACTTTCAAAATTGCTCCCAAGACAGTTGGCGCCCACCGTGGGGCCGGCGTCTTAGCAACTTCTGGTGAGGTTGTAGTTTTCCGGTCTTCATCAACATTGTTTCCGGCGGTGGTTTGGCTTTGGGCCGTGAGATCCCTCTTGGCGCGCTCGTTTTCATCGCTAACGACTCCGCCTGGCTCCAAGAGGCCCCCTCGATGTCGAGGCCCTTCCCGTCCGTGGGGCAACACACTTCCGCGCGAGTGCCTGCGGTGTCCTCCTGCGGCAGTCATCGACCCAGTATCGGTCGGCTCCCGCGTCATCCACTCTCCTCACTGTATGCCGCCGCAAGCGATCCGATCGGTCGCAGCTTTAGCGGTGGGTGAGGTATGCGGTGGCTCGACAGTTGGCCACCCCTCAAATCGTGGCAATCGAGCCCGACGAATCTCTCTACGGACCATTCGACAGGTTCCGCATGCACTATGCTCGAGTGCGGAAGCGGCAATCCCGCGGGGGAGGTCCTCATGGTCGACTCCCTTCGTAGCATGCCTGGGTTCCATCGCAACGGCGTCGACGACGACAGTGATGGCTCGTCGTACATTCATGATGAGTATGAACCTCAAGCCCTCACTTCAGAGTACATAGAAGAGTTGCATCGCCGCAACGTGGAGGCACTCCAGACCCCCATCATGGGTGAAACCTCCGAGGCTCGGGCCTTGGAGGCTGCGCGCCTGGCCACCTTGGCTGAGCGCACGCGTCTGGAGAATCTTCAACATTCACTCGACGAACACGCCCGCTGGCAGATCCCCCGAATCCAGTCAACGACATTGACAATTGTTTCCACCTGAACCTCAGGTATACCGTACTCCAGTCCAGAATCTCGCACATGCAGCACGTATAGCAGAGTCAATTCAGCCGTCTCGTTCGGAGGCTGGTAGAGGTTTGCTGCAGATTCGGGCACTGCTTCTAGCGGCGGGTGAACAAAAGTCGGCTGTTTCTCAGTCGCGCAACAGGATCCATAGCAGATCTGTGGTTGCAGACACAGTTCAGTCGGCACACAGTCCAAGATCGCCTCCGCGGCGTGACGATCGTGGGCACCACCAGGATCAGTACTTGGATCGAGGCCACAAATAGTATGACCATCGGTACACCCGTGATGACCACCGTCGAGTGCCTACGCCCCCTCCGAGGGGCGGATCATACGCGCCCCATCGGTATGATGACAGGCGCCCGTATGTTGATGAGCGGAGAGCTCCAGTCAACCCAAGAGAGCCTTGATTTGATGCGAGATCACTTCTCGTACAAGGTTTGGTCGACAGGGGCCGGGCGCACACAGAAGGACAAGACAGGAACCGTCCGAGCGTAAGCAGAGTACACGTTTCTGGGCCTGAATGTTTTCGTAGAGCCATCCGAGCTGCTGAGATCCCTCCCAACTTCAGGTTGGCTACGGGCGTGAGTAAGTTCGCCGGTGAGTCGAAGCCCGACACTTGGCTAGAAGATTAACCAGTGGCAGTGCAGATTGGTGGAGGCATAGATGTTGTGGCCATGAAGCACCTCCCCTGATGCTTGAGGGTTCAGCAAGAGCTTGGTTGAATCAGTTGCTGCTACCTCTTGAGCTTGCGTTGGTTTTCCCCGAAGAGGAGAGGATGATGCAGCAGAGTAGCGTAAGTATTTCCCCCAGTTTTTGAGAACCAAGGTATCAATCCAGGAGGAGGCCAGGCTCAAGTCCCTCGTACCTGCACAAATCGATAGCAACTCGCAACCAACGCGATTAGGGGTTGTCAATCCCTTCACGGTCACTTATGAGAGTGAGATCTGATAGAGATAATATTTTTGGTATTTTTGGTATAAAGATGCATAGTGAAAAGTAAAAGGCAAAGTAAAAACAAAGCAAGATTAAAATGATGGAGATTGATATGATGAGAATAGACCCGGGGGCCATAGGTTTCACTAGTGGCTTCTCTCAAGAGCATAAGTTTTCTACGGTGGGTGAACAAATAACTAGTGAGCAATTGACCGAATTGAGCATAGTTATGAGAATATCTAGGCATGATCATGTATATAGGCATCACGTCTGTGACAAGTAGATCGAAACGATTCTGCATCTACTACTATTACTCCACTCATCGACCGCTATCCAGCATGCATCTAGAGAATTAAGTTAAAAACAGAGTAACGCTTTAAGCAAGATGGCATGATGTAGAGAGATAAATTCATGCAATATGAAATAAACCCCATCTTGTTATCCTCGATGGCAACGATACAATACGTATCTTGCTGCCCCTTCTGTCACTGGGAAAGGACACCGCAAGATCGAACCCAAAGCTAAGCACTTCTCCCATGGCAAGAACTACTAATCTAGTCGGCCAAACCAAACGGATAATTCGAAGAGACTTGCAAAGATAACCAATCATACATAAAAGAATTCAGAGAAGATTCAAATATTGTTCATAGATCGACTTGATCACAAAGCCACAATTCATCGGTCTCAACAAACACACCGCAAAAGAAGAAGATTACATCAAATAGATCTCCACAAGAGAGGGGGAGAACATTGTATTGAGATCCAAAAAGAGAGAAGAAGCCATCTAGCTAATAACTATGGACCCGAAGGTCTGAGGTAAACTACTCACACTTCATCGGAGAGGCTATGATGATGTACAAGCCCTCCGTGATGATGGCCCTCTCCGGCGGAGCTCCGGAACAGGCCCCAAGATGGGATCTCATGGATACAGAAGGTTGCGGCATTGGAATTAGGTTTTTGGCTCCTTTTTTGATCGTTTGGGGGTACGTGGGTATATATAGGAGGAAGAAGTACGTCTGTGGAGCTTCGATGGGCCCACGAGGGTGGGGGCACGCCTGGGGGTGTAGGGCGTGCCCCCTACCTCGTGCCCTCCTCGGAGCTTTCTTGGCGTAGGGTCCAAGTCTCCTGGATCTTATTCGGGAAGAAAATCACGTTCCAGAAAGGATTTTTCTGTTTGGACTCCATTTGATATTCCGTTTCTTTGAAACACTAAAATAGGCAAAAAACAACAATTCTGGGCTGGGCCTCCGGTTAATAGGTTAGTCCCAAAAATAATATAAAAGTGGAAAATAAAGCCCAATATAGTCCAAAACAGTAGATAATATAGCATTGAGCAATCAAAAATTATAGATACGTTGGAGACGTATCAGTTGCCCCCTGGAAGTATTTTCAGTTGGGAAGAGTTGGCCAAAGTGTTTATCAAAACATTTGAGGGCACATGCAAGCGACCTGCTGGACTGTCTGAATTACATCATTGCGTTCAAAAATGGAACGAGACTTTGAGAGACTTCATCCAGAGATGGACTACTCTTCATTATATTGTAGAAAATATGTCAGAGCACCAGGCAGTTTGCGCCTTCAAAAGGGTGTTCGGTACAGAGAGCTCAAGCTGAAGTTCGGTCCGCCAGGAGACATGCCCCTGGCTCGACTGATGGAAATAGCCAATTGGTACGCTAGCGGCAAAGAGGAAGACCGACTCCGCAGTGGCAAGAATAAACCAGTCGCCCAAGACACCGCAGGAGGAAACTCCAGTCGGAAGCAGAAGTGCAAGGCTGAACCTGCAGGTCCTGCTGAGGCCGCAGTTTTGAATCAAGGGAAGTTCAAGGGAAAGCCTAAAGGGCCATGGATCCCCAAAAAAGTGAAAGATCAAGCGGGAATCATGTTGTTGATTTGCCATGTCACATACACACAAAAAAGATGAAGAGGGTAACTTGATTCTGCCCAAGTATACCACTCGATAGTGTCGACTCCTGATTCAGATTTTTCGAGAGGGTCAGCCCAGTGAGAAGGAGAAGGAATCTGATAAGGAAGAAGATAAAGAGGAGGACAATGGTTACCCTAATGTCAATGCTACTTTGGTGATTTTTGCTGACATTGAGAGCAAAAGTCGACTGAAAGTTATCAATAGAGAAGTGAACATGGTTGCTCCGGCAACTACGACGTATCTGAAGTGGTCAAAAACTCCCATTACATTCGACCAGTTCGATCACCCAACACACGTTGCTACTCCCGGGCGGCAAGCGTTGGTGGTCGACCCAGTCGTTGGGGGCACCCGACTGACCAAGGTTCTAATGGATGGTGGTAGTGGTTTGAACATTATGTATGATGAGACCCTCCGAGGGATGGGCATCCCGATGTCCAAGCTCAGTGAGAGCAACATGTGATTCCACGGAGTCATCCCAGGAAAGAAAGCAGATTCACTCGGCCAGGTCATTCTTGATGTGGTTTTTGGTGATTCAAAGAATTACCGCAAGGAAAAATTGACGTTTGAGGTGGTGGATTTTCATTGTGCCTACCATGCTATTGTGGGCAGGCCCACATATGCTCGTTTCATGGCTAGACCATGTTACGTATACCTCAAGTTGAAGATGCCTGGTCCCAGAGGCATGATCATAGTCAAAGGGAATCGGCAAAGAGCGAAAGAGTGCCTCCAGAAGGGCTCAAAGATTGCCGATGAACAGATGGCAGCAGTAGAGATGGAAGAATACAACAAGAATGCGGATCTGAGTGGTTTTTTGTGAGCTCAGAAGCCTGCTTCAGAGTCCACATTTCAGTCGGATGGTGAGACAAAGCATGTTCATATCCACCCGACTGATCCCAATGCTGCTCCGACCCACATCTCAACAACACTCGACAACAAATAGGGAGAAGCGCTCATCTAGTTCCTCTGTGAGAAATGGGACATCTTCGCATGGAAACCATCTGACATGCCGGGTGTACCTAGGGGACTGGCGGAGCACCATTTGTGCGTCGACCCAAAAGCAAAACTTGTCAAGGAACATCTCCATCAGTCCGCCATGGAGAAGATGAAGGCAATTGGTGAAGAGGTAGCTCAGCTTCTGGCAGCTGAGTTCATCACGAGATATACCACTCTGAGTGGCTCGCCAATGTTGTCATGGTCCCCAAGAAAAATGATTCACTTCGTATGTGTATCGATCTCAAGCACATCAATCGGGCCTGCCCAAAAGATCACTTCCCTCTACCCCGCATCGACCATATTGTCGACTCAACTACAGGATGTGAGCGTTTGTCCTTTTTGGATGCATATTCCGGTACCATCAGATCCGACTGTATGGCCCGATGAGATAAAAACAGCCTTCATTACCCCATTCGGGTGTTTTTGCTATGTTACCATGCACTTTGGTCTTAAGAATGCTGGAACCACGTTCATGCACATGATTCAGAAGTGCCTGCTCACTCAAATCAGTCGGAACATGGAAGCGTACATGGATGATATCGTGGTCAAGTCACGCAAAGGTTCCAAGGTATTGACTGATCTCGCTGAAACTTTTGCCAACTTAAGAAGATATGATATCAAGCTTAATTCGTCAAAGTGCACATTCGGAGTCCCAGGCGGAAAGTTACTCAGTTTCCTCGTAAGGGATTGATGCAAACCCAGAAAAGGTTGGAGTAATTCTCTGAATGAAACGCCCTGCGTGTGTGCATGATGTTCAGAAGCTTACTGGTTGTTTGGCTGCATTGAGCCGATCCATTTCTCGTCTCGGTGAAAAGGCATTGCCTCTTTACCGACTGATGAAGAAGTCTGATAAGATCGACTGGACTTCTGAAGCCGAAGCAACGTTTGTAGAGCTCAAAGCCTTGCTTTCCACCCAGCCGGTGCTTGCTGCCCAATCAGCAAAGAGCCTCTACTGCTATATATCGCAGCCACTTGACAAGTTGTCAGCACAGTGCTCACAGTCGAGCGTGAGGAAGAAGGCAAAGCCTATAAAGTTCAGCGCCTAGTGTACTATATCTCTGGAGTCTTGACTCCGTCCAAGCAAAGGTATCCGCATTACCAGAAGCTTGTCTACAGGATTTATCTGACCACGAAGAAAGTTGCACATTACTTCGCAGACCACTCGGTTCCAGTCGTCAGCGATGCTCCATTATAAAAAATCATGAACAATCGAGATGCAACCGGTCGAGTGGCCAAGTGGGAGATACGTCTCCAACGTATCTATAATTTTTTATTGCTTCATGCTATATTATATTCTCTTTTGGATGATTAATGGGCTTTGTTATACACTTTTATATTATTTTTGGGACTAACCTATTAACCAAAGGCCCAGCCCAAATTCCTATTTTTTTGCCTATTTCAGAGTTTCGCAGAAAAATAATATCAAACGGAGTCCAAATGGAATGAAGCCTTCGGGAACGTGATTTTCGGAACAAACGTGATCCAGAGGACTTGGAGTCTACGTCAAGAAATCAACCAGGAGAGCACGAGGCAGGGGGGAGCGCCTACCCCCTGGGCGCGCCCTCCACCCTTGTGTGGCCCGCATTGCTCCACAAACGTACTTCTTCGTCCTATATATACCTACGTACCCCCAAACCAACAGAGGCATCCACGAAAACCTAATTCCACCGCCGCAACCTTCTGTACCCGTGAGATCCCATCTTGGGGCCTTTTCCGGCGTCCTACCGGAGGGGGCATTGATCATGGAGGGCTTCTACATCAACACCATAGCCTCTCCGATGATGTGTGAGTAGTTTACCTCAGACCTTCGGGTCCATAGTTATTAGCTAGATGGCTTCTTCTCTCTATTTGGATCTCAATACAAAGTTCTCCACGATTCTCGTGGAGATCTATTCGATGTAATCTTCTTTTGCGGTGTGTTTATTGAGACCGATGAATTGTGGGTTTATGATCAAGTTTATCTATGAACAATATTTGAATCTTCTCTGAATTCTTTTATGTATGATTGGTTATCTGTGCAAGTCTCTTCGAATTATCAGTTTGGTTTGGCCTACTAGATTAATCTTTCTTGCAATGGGAGAAGTGCTTAGCTTTGGGTTCAATCTTGTGGTGTCCTTTCACAGTGACAGCAGGGGTAGCAAGGCACGTATTGTACTATTGCCATCGAGGATAACAAGATGGGTTTATATCATATTGCATGAGTTTATCCCTCTACATCATGTCATCTTACTTAAAGCATTACTCTATTCTTTTGAACTTAATACTCTAGATGCATGCTGGATAGCGTTCGACGTGTGGAGTAATAGTAGTAGATGCAGGCAGGAGTCGGTCTACTTGTCACGGACGTGATGCCTATATACACGATCATACCTAGATATTCTCATAACTATGCTCAATTCTATCAATTGCTCAACAGTAATTTGTTCACCCACCGTAATACTTATGCTCTTGAGAGAAGCCACTAGTGAAACCTATGGTCCCTGGGTCTATTTTCCATCATATTAATCTTCCAACACTTAGCTATTTTTATTGCCTTTTATTTTACTTTGCATCTTTGTTATAAAAATACCAAAAAAATTATCTTACCATATCTATCAGATCTCATTTTCGTAAGTGACCGTGAAGGGATTGACAACCCCTTTATTGCATTGGTTGCGAGGTTTTTATTTGTTTGTGTAGGTGTGAGGGACTTGAGCGTGGCCTCCTACTGGATTGATACCTTGGTTCTCAAAAACTGAGGGAAATACTTACACTACTTTACTGCATCACCCTTTCCGCTTCAAGGGAAAACCAACGCAGTGCTCAAGAGGTAGCAAGAAGAATTTCTGGCGCCGTTGCCGGGGAGTCTACGCACAAGTCAAGACATACCAAGTACCCATCACAAACCCTTGTCCCTTGCATTACATTATTTGCCATTTGCTTCTCGTTTTCCTCTCCCCCACTTCACCTTTCCCGTTTTATTCGCCTTTTCTTCGCGTTCTTCCCGTATGTCCTTTTGTTTCTGTTTCCATGTGCCTTCTATTTGCTTGCTAAAAATCTATTGATATGGATCCACTTAAAGTGTTCTACTTGGATCATCTTCGATCCTTATGCGCTCGTGCTGAAACCCCAACTAGCCTAGTTGATGGGAAATATTTAGATGAGCATGCTCATTTTGTGCGTCACCGTTTGTCTGAAAAGGGGATACTCTTATGGAATCAAATAAACAAATTGCTGTGCTTGGAATCTTTGTGAAATTTGTGATTGTCGGTGTACTAGATTAGGGGTACCCTAGTATCCCGAACTTGTGCACGGGCAGTCGCAGCGCCCCGGGGCAAGGCTTGCCGGGTGACCGCCAAGGACCCCCATGGTTCCTTTGGAGCCATTCAAGAACAAAGTATTTTAAGCCAAGGAGACAAGGCCCTGTCAAGAGGAGCTTGCCGGTAAGGCCACTCAAGGCACCAAGCCCCGGCAAGAGGACCTTGCTGGGAAGGCCAACCAAGGCATCTCAAGGAACTTGCTGCGACGCGCCACGCGTCCCGGCAGGACCCGGCGAGCGACAAGCTTCCGGACGCGACAAGACAACGGCCGCGGCAAGGCGTTTGCCACGGCAAGCAACCACTCTGTACCTGCGCTCTAGCTCACCTACCGACGTGTCGCTCTGGGACCCTTCCAGGTGTACGTGGCGGGAGGCTGTGCAGCCAGGGGTACACTGTGGCAAGCGGGGCTGACAAGATCGCCATCGTGGCGAGCGGTGGCGTTCCTGGCGGTCCCTTTTCTGCACTGTTTGGGCGACGTAGATAGGCATTTAATGCCGTTGTCCCCTGCCGTCTGGGTTATGTATGATGCACTGTGTAGGTAGCTGTACCTACCGCAGCACCCTTTCCATTTTTGCTCTCGCCTACGTTGCCACCTGTTGGAGACCCCTTGAGCATATAAAAGGAGGCCCATGCACAATGTAGAGGGGAAAAGGACGAACAGTAGAACACTCACGCTCGGTATCGTTAGCTGCTTGAGTGTACTGTAGCACTCAGCGCTCCCGAGCAAGAACTCAATACAAAACCACAAAGCAGCAGTAGGAGTATTATCTCTCCGGAGAGCTCCGAAGCTGGGTAAAAACCTCTCGTGTGCTCCGCCTTGATCTGCTCTTCGTGCGACCTCCGCCCCCCACCGAACCGAAAGGGGCTCCGTCCCCATAGGTGCTCGTGGAGGCAGTTTTCCCCGGCAGTGATATTACTCATTGCTCTAAGAAAACCATCTTCCCTACCTATGTGAGTTTAATGAAAATAAAATCTTGTCTTCTTATGCAAAGGGTGTTTACAGTTACTATGATATCAAACAAATTGAAGAATTTGTTGCTTTTATGGGTGCTTATGAAGTTGCTTCTTTGATTGAAAATTATGATATTACTCTTTACGAATCTGAAAATTTTGAAATACTTGAATATTGCTATGAAAACTATGCTCATAATGTCTATGTCAAAGAATTTATTGAAAGAATGACCATTGCTTCTAAAGAAAATAATGATATGCATGAATCTATAGATAATTATGATTCCTATGATTTGATTGAAATATCCCTTGATGAACATGATGCTTCTTGTGGCCATGATGCCAATATTTATGAAGATGAATTTTCTATGGTTCCTTATGTTAAACATGAGATCGTTGCTATTGTGCCCATACTTGATAGTTTCGTTGATGAAAAGCATGATTGCAAAGATTTTGATATAAATTCTCTTTATGTCAATTGTGCTAATAATATACAAAACCCTAAGCTTGGGGATGCTAGTTTTCTATGTCCTCTACTTGTTGCAATGATCATGACTGGGGTGATTCTTCTTACGATCTTGAAAATTTACTTACTCCCCATGATGAATATGAGATTGATAATAATGTTTGCAATAATATTGAAAGTGGGTTTGGGAGAGTGTCATCTTTAGATCCCACATATTTGGAAAATGTTCAATCTTATGAAATTTTTGATAAAAGTGGGTTTGGAGAGGTCATGACTTTAGCTAATGTTAATCCCACTATTTTGGAAGAGTGTCAACTTTACATGCATGTGGATCGTGTTGAAAATATTTTATGTGATAGCTATATTGTTGAATTTGCTTATGATCCTACATGTAATTATTATGAGAGAGGAAAATATGGTTGTAGAAATTTTCATGTTACTAAATTACCTCTCGTTATGTTGAGATTGCTATTGTTTCTTTCCTCTTCCCTGCAAATGCTAGTTCTTACTTGCCTTGATAATTTGTTTGCCTATAAGATGCCTATGCATAGGAAGTATGTTAGACTTAGATGTGTTTGTCACGTGTTTTATGATGCTCTCTTTGCACTTCAATTCTTGTCTTTCATGTGAGCATCATTAAAATTATATATGCCTAGCTAGGGGCGTTAAACGATAGCGCTTGTTGGGAGGCAACCCAATTTTATTTTAGTTTTTTTTATTTTTTCTTCTGTTTAGGAATAAATATTTGATCTAGCCTCTGGTTAGATTTTTTTATGTTTTAATTACTATTTGTGCCAAGTTAAACCTATAGAATCTTCTTGGATGATAGTTATTTGATCTTGCTGAAAATTCCAGAAACTTTCTGTTCACGAAAACAATTATTAAAAATCACCAGAACGTGATAAAATATTGATTCAAATTGCAGAAGATCAATAAAAAAATTCTCTAGGTCTTCCTATTTTGGTGTATTTTTTGGAGTTATATAAGTTTGCGTTTGTTACCGATTACTACAGACTGTTCTATTTTTGACAGATTCTGTTTTTCGTGTGTTGTTTGCTTATTTTGATGAATCTATGGCTAGTAAAATAGTTTATAAACCATAGAGAAGTTGGAATACAGTAGGTTTAACACCAATATAAATAAAGAATGAGTTAATTACAGTACCTTAAAGTGGTGTTCTGTTTTGTTTCGCTAACGGAGCTCACGAGATTTTCTGTTAAGTTTTGTGTTGTGAAGTTTTCAAGTTTTGGGTAAAAGATTTGATGGATTATGGAACAAGGAGTGGCAAGAGCCTAAGCTTGGGGATTCCCACGGCACCCCAAGATAATCTAAGGACACCAAAAAGCCAAATCTTGGGGATGCCCCGGAAGGCATCCCCTCTTTCGTCTACTTCCATCGGTAACTTTACTTGGAGCTATATTTTTATTCACCACATGATATGTGTTTTGCTTGGAGCGTCTTGTATGATTTCAGTCTTTGATTTTTAGTTTACCACAATCATATTTTCTGTACACACCATTTGAGAGAGACACACATGATTCGGAATTTATTAGAATACTCGATGCGCTTCGCTTATATCTTTTGAGCTATATAGTTTTTGCTCTAGTGCTTTGCTTATATCTTTTAGAGCACGACGGTGGTTTTGTTTTATAGAAACTGTTATTATCTCATGCTTCACTTATATTATTTTGAGAGTCTTAAACAGCATGGTAATTTGCTTAAATTGGGAAATTAATCCTAATATGCTAAGTATTCAAGACTAGTAAAAACTTTCTTATGAGTGTGTTGAATACTAAGAGAAGTTTGATGCTTGATGATTCTTTTGAGATATGGAGGTAGTGATATTGAAGTTGTGCTAGTTGAGTAGTTGTGAAATTGAGAAATACTTGTGTTGAAGTTTGCAAGTCCCGTAGCATGCATGTATGGTAAACGTTATGTAAAGAAATTTGAAACATGAGGTGTTCTTTGATTGTCTTCCTTATGAGTGGCGGTCGGGGACGAGCGATGGTCTTTTCCTACCAATCTATCCCCCTAGGAGCATGCGTGTAGTGCTTGGTTTTCGATGACTCGTAGACTTTTGCAATAAGTATGTGAGTTCTTTATGACTAATGTTGAGTCCATGGATTATACGCACTCTTACCCTTCCATCATTGCTAGCCTCTTCGGTACTGTGCATTGCCCTTTCTCACATTGAGAGTTGGTACAACTTTGCCGGTGCATCCAAACCCCGTGATATGATACGCTCTGTCACACATAAACCTCCTTATATCTTCCTCAAAACAGCCACCATACCTACCTATTATGGCATTTCCATAGCCATTCCGAGATATATTGCCATGCAACTTTCCACCATTCCGTTTATCATGACACGTTCATCATTGTCATATTGCTTTGCATGATCATGTAGTTGACATCCGTATTTGTGGCAAAGCCACCGTTCATAATTTTTCATACATGTCACTCTTGATTCATTGCCTATCCCGGTATACCGCTGGAGGCATTCATATAGAGTCATACTATGTTCTAGTATCGAGTTGTAATCATTGAGTTGTAAATAAATAGAAGTGTGATGATCATCATTCATAGAGCATTGTCCCAATAAAAAAAGAGAAAGGCCGAATAAAAGAAAGGGAGGCCCAAAAAGAAGAGAAAATAAAAAGGGACAATGCTACTATCTTTTTTTTCCACACTTGTGCTTCAAAGTAGCACCATGATTTTCATGATAGGGAGTCTCTTGTTTTGCCACTTTCATATACTAGTGGGAATTTTTCATTATAGAACTTGGCTTGTATATTCCAACAATGGGCTTCCTCAAATTCCCTAGGTCTTCGTGAGCAAGCAAGTTGGATGCACACCCTCTTAGTTTCTTTTGTTGACCTTTCATGCATTCATAGCTCTAGTGCATCAGTTGCATGGCAATCCCTACTCCTTGCATTAACATCAATCGATGGGCATCTCCATAGCCCGTTGATTAGCCGCGTTGATGTGAGACTTTCTCCTTTTTTGTCTTCTCCACATAACCCCCATCATTATATTCTATTCCCCCCATAGTGATATATCCATGGCTCACGCTCATGTATTGCGTGAAGGTTGAAAAAGTTTGAGATTACTAAAGTATGAAACAATTGCCTGGCTTGTCATCGGGGTTGTGCATGATAAGAGCATTCTTGTGTGACGAAAATGGATCATGACTAAACTATATGATTTTGTAGGGATGGACTTTCTTTGGCCATGTTATTTTGAGAAGACATAATTGCTTAGTTAGTATGCTTGAAGTATTATTACTTTTATGTCAATATTACACTTTTAATCTGAATCTTTCGGATCTGAATATTCATACCACAATTAAGAGGGTTACATTAAAAAATTATGCCAAGTAGCATTCCGCATAAAAATTCTGTTTTTATCATTTACCTACTCAAGGACGAGCAGGAATTAAGCTTGGGAATGCTTGATACGTCTCCAACGTATCTATAATTTTTTATTTCTTCATGCTATATTATATTCTATTTTGGATGATTAATGGGCTTTGTTATACACTTTTATATTATTTTTGGGACTAACCTATTAACCGGAGGCCCAACCCAAATTGCTGTTTTTTTCCTATTTCAGAGTTTCGCAGAAAAAGAATATCAAAACGGAGTCCAAACGGAATGAGACCTTCGGGAACGTGATTTTCGGAACAAACGTGATCCACAGGAGTTGGAGACTACGTCAAGAAATCAACCAGGAGAGCACGAGGCAGGGGGGCGTGCCCTCCACCCTTGTGGGGCCCACGTTGCTCCACCGACGTATTTCTTCCTCCTATATATACCTACGTACCCCCAAACCAACAGAGGCATACGTGAACCTAATTCCACCGCCGCAACCTTCTATACCCGTGAGATCCCATCTTGGGGCCTTTTCCGGCATCCTGCCGGAGGGGGCATTGATCACGGAGGGACATCAACACCATAGCCTCTCCAATGATGTATGAGTAGTTTACCTCAGACCTTCGGGTCCATAGTTATTAGCTAGGTGGCTTCTTCTCTCTCTTTGGATCTCAATACAAAGTTCTCCATGATTCTTATGGAGATCTATTCGATGTAATCTTCTTTTGCGGTGTGTTTGTTGAGACCAATGAATTGTGGGTTTATGATCAAGTTTATCTATGAACAATATTTGTATCTTATCTGAATTCTTTTATGTATGATTGGTTATCTTTGCAAGTCTCTTCGAATTACCAATTTGGTTTGGCCTACTAGATTGATCTTTCTTGCAATGGGAGAAGTGCTTAGCTTTGGGTTCAATGTTGCGGTGTCCTTTCCCAGTGATAGCAGGGGCAACAAGGCACGTATTGTATTGTTGCCATCGAGGATAACAAGATGGGGTTTATATCATATTGCATGAGTTTATCCCTCTACATCATGTCATCTTACTTAAAGCATTACTCTGTTCTTGTGAACTTAATACTCTAGATGCATGCTGGATAGCTGTCGATGTATGGAGTAATAGTAGTAGATGCAAGCAGGAGTCGGTCTACTTGTCACGGACATGATGCCTATATACATGATCATACCTAGATATTCTCATAACTATGCTCAATTCTATCAATTGCTCAACAGTAATTTGTTCACCCACCGTAATACTTATGCTCTTGAGAGAAGCCACTAGTGAAACATATGGCCCCCGGGTCTATTTTCCATCATATTAATATTCCAACACTTAGCTATTTTTATTGCCTTTTATTTTACTTTGCATCTTTATTATAAAAATACTAAAAATATTATCTTACCATATCTATCAGATCTCACTTTCGTAAGTGACCGTGAAGGGATTGACAACCCCTTTATCGCGTTGGTTGCGAGGTTTTTATGTGTTTGTGTAGGTGCGAGGGACTTGAGCGTGGCCTCCTACTGGATTGATACATTGGTTCTCAAAAACTGAGGGAAATACTTACACTACTTTACTGCATCACCCTTTCCTCTTCAAGGGAAAACCAACGCAGTGCTCAAGAGGTAGCAGTGGGCGATTGAACTCCTCCCGTTGGATATCAAGTTCGAAGGAAAAAGGCGATCAATTCTCAGGCAATAGCAGATTTCCTGGTCGAGTGGATCGAACAGCAGCAACCGACTCAGATTCGCTCGGAACATTGCACTATGTTCTTTGATGGGTCCAAGATGTTGACTGGTTCTGGTGCTGGGGTGGTCCTGGTATCCCCAATTGGTGACAAGCTCAGTTATGTCCTCTAGATTCACTTCGACTCTTCAACAATGAAGCTGAGTATGAGGCACTCCTATATGGGTTGCGTATGGCCATCTCACTCGGTGCCTGTCGCATGATGGTCTACGGCGACTCAGACTTGGTTGTCAATGAGGTAATGAAGGAATGGGATATCAGGAGCCCAACTATGACTGGGTTACTGCAATGCAGTGAGAAAACTAGAGAATAAGTTTGAGGGGTTAGAGCTCCACCACATACCCCGAATCAAGAATCAAGCAACCAATGATCTGGCAAAGATAGGTTCCACTTGGAAACCTATTCCCAGTAATGTGTTCTTGGAGCATGTGCACACCCCGTCAGTTCAAGAAGATCCTTACAGAGGAGCCCCCACAACCGATAAGTTCAACTAGTCCGACTGAGATTGAAGTCCCACCTGTAGTCGACTTGATCATGGAGGTTTTAGTGATCACTCCCGACTGAACGGTGCCATATATTGCATATCTGCTCTAGCATGAGCTTCCAGAGGATGAAGATGAAGCCCGCCAGATCGTCCGCAGATCCAAAGCCTTCACATTGATAAGTGGACAACTTTATAGAGAAAGTGTTACCGGAGTGGCTCAGCGTTGCATCTCTCCAGAAGAAAGTCGGTTGATTTTAAATGAGATTCACTCGGGGACCTGTGGTCACCACGCGTCCTCTCGAACCATCTTGGCCAAAGCATACCGAGCGGGATTATATTGGCCGCGTGCGAATGAGATGGCTAAAGATATAGTCTTTAAGTGTGAAGGCTGCCAGTATTACTCGAACATGTCTCACAAGCCTGCATCTGCCTTGAAGACTATTCCACTCGTCTGGCCATTTGCAGTTTGGGGGTTGGACATGGTTGGACCTTTCAAGACTGGCAGAAGTAGTTTCACCCATTTACTCATGGCATTCGACAAGTTCACCAAATGGATCTAGGCCAAGCCTATCAAGAATCTTGACTCAAGAACTGCCATTAGTTTCATCAGGGAGCTGATATTCCGATATGGAGTCCCTCACAGCATCATCACAGATAACGGCTCCAACTTTGATTCTGATGAGTTTAGAGCATTCTGCGCTTCCCAAGGCACTCGGGTTGATTACACATCCATTGCGCACCCGCAGTCGAATGGGCAGGCGGAAAGAGCGAATGGCCTGATCCTACAAGGGCTGAAACCCCGATTGATGGGCGACCTCAAGCACGCAGCTGGAGCTTGGGTGACTGAGATGCCATCTGTACTGTGGGGATTGAGAACGACTCCCAATCGGTCGACTGATCGAACCCCTTTCTTCATGGTATATGGCGCTGAAGTTGTACTTCCGGGTGATTTGCTGCACAATGCCCCTCGAGTGGAACTCTTCTCAGAAGCTGAAACAGAACATGCACGCCAGGACGCAGTCGACCTCCTATAAGAGGAACGAGAAATGGCTCTGATCCGGTCGACCATCTATCAACAAGACCTGCATCGATTCCATGCCCGAAATGTGAGAGTCGAGCATTTCAGGAAGGAGACCTTGTGCTCCGAGTCCACCAGAAATGGCCTCACAAGCTTGCTCCGCCCTGGGAAGGGCCCTTCATCATCACCAAGGGGCTCCACAATGGGGCATATCACCTCTACAACGTAGCCAAGAAATAAGACGAGCCGCGCTCGTGGAATGCGGATCTGCTCTGCCATTTTTATACCTAAACACTCGGATCGATGATTTGTAATAAGAATCCATCAGTTTGCTTATCAAAGACATGATTTTCGTAGTATCTTAACTATTGTTTTCAGGTAAGCATGAGTGTACAAATCCCCCAGTGGGTGGCTTAGCCGTGAACCCAATTTGCCTAAGTTTCAAAAACACTCCGAGTAGAGAGCAACCGTCTCACTCGGGGGCTTAGCTGTGACCCCGTACTCGCCTAAGTTACAAAAACACTCTGAGTGAAGAGCAACCTTCTCACTCGGGGGCATAGCTGCGACCCCTTACTCGCCTAAGTTACAAAAACACTCCGAGTGAAGAGCGACCCTCTCACTCGGGGGCTTAGTTGCGACCCTGTACTCGCCTAAGTTACAAAAACACTCTGAGTGAAGAGCAACCCTGTCACTCGGGGACTTAGCTACGACCCCGTACTCGCCTAAGTTACAAAAACACTCCCAGTGAAGAGCAACCCTCTCACTTGGGGGCTTAGCTGCAACCCCGTACTCGCCTAAGTTACAAAAACACTCCGAGTGAAGAGCAACCCTCTCATCAGGGACTTAGCTGTGACCCCGTACTCACTTAAGTTTCAAAAGCACTCCTAGTGAAGAGCAACCCTCTCACTCGGGGGCTTAGCTGCGACCCGTACTCGCCTAAGTTTCAAAAATACTTCGACTGAATAGAAGCCCTCTCACTCGGAGGCTTGGCCACACACTCTGAGTTGGGCCACAAGTACAACGTATGGTTGCACTCTGAGCTGCGTCACAAGTATAGCGTCTGGTTGCACTCTGAGCTGCGCCACAAGTACAATGTATGGTTGCACTCTGATCTGCATCGCAAGTACAATGTCTGATTCCACTATGAGCTGCGCCACAAGTACAAAGTATGGTTGCACTCTGAGCTACACCACAAGTACAACGTCTGGTTGCACTCTGATCTGCACCACAAGTACAACATATGGTTGCACTTGGAGCTACGCCAGAAGTAGAACGTGTATTCCGAGTGAAGAGCGATCCTCTCACTCGAAGATTCAGCTGTGATTCCCAATTCACCCGAGTCAAGAAATCTGAAGATGATAAAGACAAAGCAACTGCATTCAAAAGAAATAACCAAGATTCAAATAACTATGGCAAGGTTCATAATCACCAGTAGGAGTACTCGAGCACCGAGCCCGAAATAATTTTAATGATTAGAGGATCACTCGGCATTCCGAGGCAAATAAAATCAAGTTATCAAGTTTTCACTCAACAGGAGGAGGACTTGCTGGCTCAACAAAACTGCCAAGGTTGATGTCGTCTGCAATGCGAGTTGCAGCGTCAATGAAGGTCTCCATGAAGGTTTGGAATTGAAGCTTCTTTGTGTTGGCAACCTCGAGAGCCGTCAACTTCTCTTCTTTGACTTCCTTACAATGAACACGGACCAGCGACAGAGCCATGTCAGCACCGCAGCGAGTAGGTGACTTCTTCCACGCCTGCACTCGGTTAGGGATGCCACTGAGTCAAGTCATCAGTGACTGGAGATCATTCTGGAACGTCGCACCTGGCCAGAGCTCCGTGTCGATCCGCGACCCTACCACTTTTAGTCGGGCAAGGTAGTAAAAAACACTAGTGAGGCGGGATTCCAGTCACAACACTTTCATGGCAGCTTCGTCCTTGACGGGAGAATTGATAGGGTCCAAACTTAGCTCGATCCGCCCGGTTTCTTCCTCAAAGTTCTGACAGAATTCTGTACACACAAAAAGTGTTGAAGTGACAGTAACAAAATGGAAAAGTTATCTGCAGCCAAACGGATAAAGAAAAGTACCTTCAACCATGAGGAACATCTTCTTGGCAAGACCTCCCAGATAAGTTTCCAGTTCATCTCTCTTCCGAGTGAGAACGTCAACTCTGTCTGCCAAGGCCACCTTCTCCTCCTTCAGCTGCACCACTTCTTTCTTCACTTCATCAACAACGGTTTTCAACTTCTTTCCAGATCCTACCTCATTTTGTCTACAGAAATAACATTCTTCAGATGAGCTTGGAGTTGACGGTTTTCACTATGCAAATATGTTCGAGTGGAATCACTCGGTTCAAAGGTTGAAAGGAAAAGATGGCAATGCGAGCAGTCGACAAATTGTTACGTCCCATGACGGCTACTTCATCTTGGGCCTTCTTGAAGTTCTCCTCGGCCAACTCCAGATCGAGGTTGAGTTGAATCTGTTTCCTCTCCAAGTCATCAAACTTAGATCCAAGCTCACAGGATTTCTATAATCAACAAACAAGACATGTCAGTCGACAGAAACAAGGATCAGTCACTTCCGAGTGATAAGATACAAGGTCAGATTATTATGACAAAAAGAGTTCTAAAACTAATGTCGAATCAAACATTCAATAGCAGTCTCGGGGACTACACCCAGTGGGTGCACTTGGCGTGCCCCCACTGGTTCGATTCCCCACTCGCCATGGTCCGTGCAGCGCGAGTGGAAGGAGTAAAACAACAACAACAACAACAACAACAACAACAACAACAACAACAACAACAACAACAACAACACCAACACCACCAACAACAACAACAGTTCTCAGACCACCGCCGACTGCCCGCAGTCGACCGTGGTCTCGGGGACTACCCAGTGGGTGCACTTAGCGTGCCCCCACTGGTTCAGTTCCCACTCGGCACGACCTGTCTAGACCGAGTGTAAGTACTACAAACAAACACTTCGCAAAGACCCCCGCCGAATCAAACATTCGACGGCGGTCTCAGGGACTACACCCAGTGGGTGCACTCAACGTGCCCGCACTGGTTCAGGAGTTCACCCACTGGGTGTAAAGATACAAGGTGCAAACTCATGATAGATGCACATAAGGTTCCAAAACACTCATCCACGGATATCTTACGAATAATAAAGCAGTAGTTTTCAAGTAACGTATCCTAATAGAGCAAAGATCAAGCTGAAAGCCAATCGCAAACCAACTTATAATCCCACTTACTTGGTCGTTGGTTTGAAGGGCAGAGCTGGCTTCATAGGCGGCCTTGCTAGTTTCGTATACCACCTTCATTCGGTCCATCATTAGGCCTGCTTGGATCATGGCTTCCTTGGCAGCGCCTACCTGGTCCTCCGGGACATGATGAGCAACAAAAAGTGGAGTTGGTGAAACAGACGAGGTAGCCGGAGGAGCTGAAGCCTAAATTTGCATAGATGGAGCAGGAGCTTGAGCAGTCGATGCCGAAGGCTGGTCAGTCGACAAAGGATCAACAAAAGAAACAGAAGTCCGAACTGGATCACCAAGTTGCTGAACGACTGGTTCTGATGCTGATGTCGAGTGAGACACTTTGCTGGCAGGCACCTTCTTGCTCAGAGTCATGCCCTTCTCCCTGTGTTCCTTTGTGGCACTTCTTCATGGTCATCATCGTCTGAAAGTTCAATAACATTTGGTGGTTCTACAAAACACTCGACAATAAGAATTCAGTCGACCTTCGGAATAGTTGGCAAAGTAAGAGCATGGTTATAAAGGTATACCTGCCCGAGAAGCACTACTAGGAAAAGGCCTACTAGTGGCGCACCAGTACTAGTTTTGCCTACTAATGGCGCACTACTGGTGCGCCACTAGTACCACGCCACTAGTATTTTTTACTAATGGCGCACCACTGGTGTGCCATTAGTATACCAGATACTAATGGCGCATCACAGGTGCGCCATTAGTATAGCCCACGGTGCGCCATTAGTATCTGGTATACTAATGGCGCATCACATAGAAGTGCGCCATCAGTAACAATTTTTTTTAAAAAAAATCAAAACTTTTTTTTCTTAATCTCAGGTCACTATGGCTTAATCTCAAGTCAAATCGCACTCTGCGGTCAAACTTCCCGGAAGGTCACTCATCCTCACACTACTCCAGCTCGAGCACGCTTAACTTTGCAGTTCTATCCAACCCCAGCACCACCTCACTTCACAAGCACTTGTTGATATATCTATCATATCAATCCTATTAAACCTTGTTGAAGTCTAGGACTTTGTTCATGTTCATGAGTATGATGAAATTTTGAAAAAATATTTCAAACTTCCCGGTCATATTACGTATCATATTTTGAAAAAAATTCGATTTTTTTTCGAAACCAATTTTTTTCTGTTACTAGTGGCGCACCTAGCAAACGGTGCGCCACTAGTAAGTTTGAATTTTTTTTGCCTCTAGATCTTAAAAGCCCTGTAACTTTTTTTCTGTTAGGTTTTTGGGGATTTTGAAAATGTTTAACAGGGTTCCCCCAGTTAAATTCGGATGTAACTTTTCAAGTAGATAAATTTTCATATAAAAAACGTTTTAATCTGAGTTCGTATGCAAAAGTTATGCCCATTTTACAAATTCCAGAGAGATTTTGCAAATAAAGTCAAAATTCATATTTGTAAATTTTCCCAACAAGTAGACCACATATCACATGGGAAACTTATTTTTTTTTTTTTGACATTTCCATCATTTTCTTTTATTTTTTTAAACTGAAAAGGCGGTCCACTCGGGGTGCATTCGGTGGAATTTTTGGGCCAAGTTAGTAATGGCGCACCGTGGGAGTGGTGCGCCATTACTAGTTGAACTAGTAATGGCGCACCACACACACGGTGCGCCATTACTAGTTTTGAAAAAAAATAAAAAAAATTGAAAAAAATTACTAGTGGCGCACCGTGGATGTGGTGCGCCATTACTAGTTTAACTAGTAATGGCGCACTATCCATTGGTTCGCCATTACTAGTTTTGAAAAAAAATAAAAAAAACTGAAAAAAATTGATTTTTTTTTGAAAAAAATGACTAGTGGCGCATCGTGGATGTGGTGCGCCGTTACTAGTTTAACTACTAATGGCGCACTATCCACTGGTGCTCCATTACTAGTTTTGAAAAAAAAATGATTTTTTTGTTACTAATGGCGCACCATGGATGTGGTGCGCCATTAGTATTTGGACACTAATGGTGCACCAACACATGGTGCGCCATTAGTATATAGTATTGGCGCACCACATGTCTGGTGCGCCATTAGTAGCCATATCATCTATAACCCTTTTCCTAGTAGTGAAGTGGCCGCGTCTACGGTTTCCACATCATCCTGCTCCTTGTCAATGTCCATGGATGTCCCAGAAGTAGTAGCACTAAAATTTCCCAGTTTCACTCGGTCAAACAAGAAAAGAAGTTCCCGATCAAAACGAAAACAGAGAGGAGAAACACTTACGCAGAAGCAACATGAACATCCACCTTGATCTTGGGCAGGGCCTTCCAAGGCTTCGGTGGCACAACCTTGGGCTGCTTCGCGGCCTTCTCTGACGGCTCAGGAGTGGTGCGAGTGCGCTTTGGAACTTGCGTACTTGGCAGAGCTGCTTTACCACGCCCGCCCGCGAGATGCTGCGACTGCTTGGAACGCTGCTCAGAGGGAGGCGGCGAGTCAACTTCTTCACTGCTACCAGAATCCTCGCTGCCTCCCTCACTATCGTCTCCAGATTGCCAGTCAGCGCTTGATAACCCACAAGTATAGTGGATCGCAATAGTTTTCGAGGGTAGAGTATTCAACCCAAATTTATAGATTCGACACAAGGGGAGCCAAATAATATTTGAAGGTATTAGCAGCTGAGTTGTCAATTCAACCACACCTGGAGATTAATTATCTACAGCAAAGTGATCAGTAGCACAATAATATGATAGTTTTGATAATAGTGAGAATAGCAATAGTAACAATAATAGTGATAGCAATAATTCTGTAGCAAGTGTAATAGTGATGATAGTAGTAGTAACTTAGCAAGAACAATATAAGATAAATTCGTAGGCATTGGATCGGCAACTTGTTGGATGATATTCATCATGTGACATTTATAACCTAGGGCGATACGGCACTAGCTCCAGTTCATCCATATAATGTAGGCATTTATTTCGTAAATAGTCATACGTGCTTTATTAAAATAACTTGAATGACATCTTTTGTCCTACCCTCCCATGGCAGTGGGGTCCATACTGGAAACTAAGGGATATTAAGGCCTCCTTTTAATAGAGAACCCGAACAAAGCATTAACACATAGTGAATACATGAACTTCTCAAACTACGGTCATCACCGGGAGTGGGCCCGGTTGTTGTCACTCCGGGGTTGCCGGATCATAACACGTAGTAGGTGACTACAACTTGCAAGGTCGGATCTAAAACATGCATATAATGATGATAACATAAACGGGTCAGATATGATTTTTCATGGCACACGGGCCCAAAGTGACAAGCATTAAGCATAGGAAAGTCATAGCAACATCAATCTAGGAGCATAGTGGATAGTAGGGATTAAGCCCTAACAAAACTAACTCGATTACATGATGGATCTCATCCAACTCCTCACCGACCAGCGAGCCTACGAAGGAATTACTCAATCCCGGTGGGGAGCATCATGGAATTGGCGATGGAGAAGGATTGGTGATGACGAAGAACGAAGATCCCCCTCTCCGGAGCCCCAAATGGACTCCAGATCTGCCCTCCCAAGGAAGAGCAGTGCTTGGCGGCGGCTCCGTCTTGTGGATTGCGATAATTCTTTCTCCCTGGTTTTTCTTTGAAAATAGGATTTTATAGCGTTGGAATCAGGGTCTGCGGGGCCACCAGGTGGGACAACCCACCTGGGCACGCCAGGAGAGGGGACCGCACCCTGGTGGGTTGTGCCCACCCAGGTGCCCCTCTCCAGCAGGTCTTAGCTCCAGAAATTCTTATTATTGATATAAAAAATCCTCGCAAAGTTTCGTTCCATCCCGAGAAATTTTGTTTCTGCACAAAAACAACACCATGGTAGTTCTGCTGAAAACAGCGTCAGTCCGGGGTTAGTTTCATTCAAATCATGCAAAATAGAGTCCAGAATAAGAGGAAAAGCGTTAGGAAAAGTAGATACATTGGAGACGTATCAACTCCCCCAAGCTAAAACCTTTGCTTGTTCTCAAGCAATTCAGTTGATAAACTGAAAGTGAAAAAGAAAAACTTTTACGAACTCTCTTGCTCTTGTTTGCATAAATAGGCTTAAACAACACCCAGGTTTTCAGCCAACATTATAACTAACCATGCCGACAATAACTCTTAAAGATTATAATGACTCATATCAATGACATAATCAGCTAGCGAGCAATGATAAGATATCTCAAACGGCAACACGTTGTCAAAACAACCATGATATAATATGACAATAGTGGTATCTCGCTAGCCCTTTCTAGACCGCAAAACATAAATGCAGAGCACCTCCAAAGTTCAAGCAGTGACTAAACATTGTAATTCATGGTAGAAAAGTTCCAGTCATGATGCACCCAACATTAGCTACACACAATGCATAAGTCATGAAAGTTGTGCTCTCAGGTTCTAGCGCTTGTTTTAGAAGGTGATGACACAACATAAAAGTAAATAGATAGCCCCTTCGCAGAGGGAAGCATTGATTTGCAGAGGTGCCAGAGATCAATTTTAAAAACAGAGGTAAATGAAATTCTGAGACATGCAACCTTCTCATTTACCTCACGACCATCACTTATCAATATCTTCCATGCTAAGCACGTGAGTGGCGGTCCCAAGCGATAAAAGTAAAGGTTTTGACTCCATTGGGAGTTTTTGTTTGATTATTTGAGAGATTAACTCTTTTTCAGTTTGCGGTTTGGGACTAGGCATCCCTATTATCGCCCTTTGTTCGTGCGATGGTGAGTGAATAAACACTCGACCTGAGAATAACCCTCTTAGCATGGAAGATACCGACCACCTCCTGTCGTTGCATGAACGATCTAGGGACACAAAATAGATATTTTTTAGAAATTTTTAGAGGTGGCACATGCAAATTTACATAGGACGGCAAGGTAATACCGTGTATAGGTACGTATGGTGGACTCATCTGGAATAACTTTGGGTTCAAGGTTTTTGATGTAGAAGTAGAGTTCCCACTTAGTACATGCGAAGGCTAGCAATTAGATTGAGAAGCGGCCAACTAGAGAGCAACAACGGTCATAACCATGCATTATCCATAAGTAACATTGGACACTAGCATGAGTAGGATATGAACATGTGGCAAGTCAAGACACTCGAACATTTAGAGGAGGATACCATATCATCATACTACATCACAATCATTTTAACACTATGTTGATATCCAAGATAAATCATTATCAACTCCCAGCTACTTATGCATGGCATGAGAAACTATAATCTCTAATTGTCATTGCAAGCATGTTTAATCATAATGGGCTGAATCATGGATACTAGGTTAAACATATTTATACAAAAGAACAAGTCGAGTTTATACCAGTTTGTCTCTGCCACAGCCAGTTCATCGAATATCGTCATTATTGCCTTTCACTTGCACGACCGAATGATATGAAAATAATAATAGTGCAAGAGTGCCGTGGACTAAGCTGGAATCTGCAAACATTTTATTCAATAGGAGAAGACAAGGTAAAATGTGCTCTTTATTAGTTTAACAATTATTCATATGAGAGCCACTCAACATTTTCATCATGGTCTTCTCCTCGGTGCAACTTGAATAAAAAGAAAAGAAGTTTAGAGAAACACACTGAAATATTTTTGGAGTGTTTGGTTTTGTTGAACAAGCAAATAAAAAGGGGAAAGCAAAAAATGAGAAAAACTATTTACACGGGACAACTCCTAACAACCAAAATAAGAACAAGGAATTTTTTTTGGGGTTTTCTTTTTAATATTACTAATAAGCATGCATAGAAAGTAAATTAACTACAACTAATTATTTTTGGTTTTTCTAAAGTTTTTCAAACACACAAGAAGAAAGCAAGAAAATAAATTTAAGCATGGATGGTACAATGAAAAAGTTTGAACACCGACAAATGAAATTAGTGAACATGAATGTAAAGTCGATGGAAACACATACTCCCCCAAGCTTAGGCTTTTGGCCTAACTTGGTAGTCAATCAGTAGCCTGGAGGTTAGTAGGGATGCTGAGGAGCGGGCATCCACTCGTCCCACTGCCGAGGCTCCTCCTGTGCCGCTTCGGCAGCAGCTTGAGCGTTTCGGTAGGCGATGATATCCGTAGGCATGATCTTATATCCGCCCCTGGCAACAGAATCAAACAAAGCAGGGGGAGGCAGTGGAATAATATCACGAGTTTTAACGCTAAAAACCAGGTTATAAGGAATTGGGGTATTAGGATAATCTCGTGCAAGAAAATGATGGTGTTCCATGGCTGCCCGGTCTAGGTAAACCTTGGTTAGAGGGTAATCATGAGGGCATATCTCAACCTCGAAGCAAGCCGCCAAACGAGTAGCAAAAATCCCACCATGTATTTCATCCTGTGATTTATTAAGATGGAGGGGACGAGCCACAGTAGCTCCCAAGCTATGAGTGTTGTCGCCCTGTAGTGCTCGGCGTAAAATAGCAAAGTATGGTGCACTGAGCGCACCTACTTTCTTTCTAGCAAGCAAGCACTTAGCAACAAATAAAGAAAAATAATGTACGGCAGGAAAGTGTATGCTAGCAGTCATAGTGGCTGACACCCCTCTCTCATGATCTCCCACTGTCAAAGTGTGATAAAAGTCCTCAAACCCAGCCGGCCTAGGCTTAGCTAAACTCCCATCAGAAGGGATCATGCATATGTCACAAAATTCAGTAAGTGCTATCTGGTGGTTTTCAGCATATAAATCAAAGCGCACTTCAGGAGGATTATTTCTAGGCGGGAAAGTAAAACTCTGAACAAAGATGTTTGTGAGGATTTGGTGCTGGTCACACTCATCTGCGATGAAGTCGGTGAGGCCAGCATTAGCAGCATATTGTGTGAACTTCTGAAGAATTCCAGGCTCTTCAAGGAACGGGGTGTGCGGCCATTCGCATGGCCATACCTCCGCCAACCTCCGAGGGTGGAGATCACTGTTAGAAGACTCCCCAATAACACCCTTGGAGTTCTTCTTAGAGCCAAACTTCCTAAAGATATTCATGTCCACGTATAATTTTCTAAAAATAAAAATTTGGGGGTGACAAAAATTTATCAGCAAAACTTTATAAAATTGATAACAACTACTCATAGGGATACATGGAGGCCATAGCAAGCATTCAAACTACTTAGAACACTAAGAATTCAACATGGAAGCTCATCTACAACAACACCAAGGGTAGCTAATTATTCAAAATATAAACCACTAAAACAAAAACTAATTGGACAAACGATGGAGTCACATACCAAGCAACAATCCCCCGAAACAGTTTCCGAAACGGAGCTTCAAGCAAAGAGATCAAAATCCGCGGGTTTGAGAGCAAGAACACGGGAGAGAGAGCAATGGAGATTTTTTTTCTAGAGGTAAGTGATGATGTGGGGTGAAGAGGTAAGTGAGGGGGCCCACGTGTGGACCACAACCCACCATGGGACGCCTCGGGGTCCTGGCACGCCCAGGTGGGTTGTGCCCACCTGGTGCACCTCCCGCTGATATTATTTGCACCAGAAATTCTTAAATATTCAGAAAAAATCGTATTAAATTTTTAGAGCATTCTGAGAACTTTTATTTTTGGGTCATTTTTTTGTTGCACGGGAAATTCAGAAAACTGACAAAACATGGCATTTTATTTTATTTAACTGATAAAAACAGAAAAAAATAGGGACAAAAGGTAGTGCTGACTAAATTCATCAACTTCATACCGTTCAAAAATGATCCATTAATAAGATTGATCTAGTCTTATTAACAACCACTTTCGATTAGCATGCAACCAAAAAACTTTCGTAAATCACTAAGTTACCTCAATGGGGATATGCATTTCCCCAACAATAAGCATTTCATATTTATTTTTAACAGTAGGTAGAGGTATTTGAAAACTTTCAATAGTGACTGTCAGAGATTTTTCAATAACATTTTTACCTTTCACTTGGAATTGTTTCTTCAGAAAGTGCACCGTATGCTCATTACCATTAATATGAAAAGTGATCTTGATTTTATTACAATCAATAACAGCCCCTGTAGTGTTCAAGAAGGGTCTACAAAGGATAATTGACATCTTGTCGTCCTTGGGCATCTCAAGTATAACAAAGTTAGTCAAAAATTAACATTAGCAACAACAACGGCCACATCCTCACAAATACCGATAGGTATGGCAGTTGATTTGTCAGCCATTTGCAAAGATATTTCATTAGGTGTGAGTTTATTAAGGTCAAGTCTTTTATATAAAGAGAAAGGCATAACACTAACACCAGCTCCTAAAACAGACATATCAGTTTTCACATAATTCTTTTTGATAGAGCAAGGTATAGTTGGTATTCCTGGATCTCCAAGTTTTTTAGGCACTCCATCTTTGAAAGTATAATTAGCAAGCATGGTGGATATTTCAGCTGCCGGTATTTTTCTCTTATTAGTGATGATGTCTTTCATATACTTTGCGTAAGGAGGCATCTTCAAGATATCAGTCAAGCGAGTACGCAAAAAGACTGGCCTTAGAATTTTAGCAAAGCATTCAAATTCTTCATCATCTTTCTTTTTAGTTGACTTGGGTGGCAAAGGCATAGGTTTTTGAACCCACGGTTCTCTTTCTTTACCGTGTTTTCTAGCAACAAAGTCTCTTTTATCATACCTTTTATTCTTAGGTTGTGGGTTATCAAGATCAACAGGTGGTTCTATCTCAACATCATTGTCTGCTTCTTTTTCATAATCTTTTGAGTGTCTTCATGAACCTCATCATTATATTTTTCATTATCACTAGGTGGATGTTCATTACCAGATTGAGTTTCAGCATCTGAGGTAGAAGTTTCATTATCATTGCCAGGAGGTTTTTCTATTTCAGGTTCACTAGAAGTATGCAAAGTACTATCATTTTTATTGTTCTTTTTCTTTTTAGAAGGACTAGGTGCACTAGTGTTATATTTTTGTAAATCTTGTTCAATTCTTTTTGGGTGTCCCACAGGATAAAGTGGTTCTTGAGTCATTTTACCTCCTCTAGTTGCAACTCTAACAGCAAAGTCATGCATATTATGATTCATTTCATCAAAGCAATTCTCTTTGTGATTTAGCAACTTGTTCTAATTGAGTTTGAACCATAGAAGCATGTTTTCCAACACCTCTCACATCACTTGAAATTCTAAATAAAAAGTCACTCAAGTGAGCAATCATAACAGAATTATATTTCAATTGTTTTGTAACATTTGCATTGAAGTAATCTTGTTTTCTAATATAGTTTTCAAACTCATAAAGGCATTGACTAGGATGCATATTTTGAGGATTATCATTGTCATTGAACTTCATAAGAGAATTTACCTCTACCACCTTAGGTAGCGGTGGTGTATTAAGCCCATGTATTTCTTCAATAGGAGGTAAAATTTTAACATCTTCAGCTTTAATGCCTTTTTCCTTCATAGATTTCTTTGCCTCTTGCATATCTTCAGGACTGAGATATAATATACCCCTCTTCTTCGGAGTGGGTTTAGCCAGTGGTTCAGAAGTAGTCCAATCATCATAAATTTTCAATATATTATTCAATAATTCTTCAACTTGTCCAACAGATCATTCCCTGAAAACACAACCAGCACAACTATCTACGAAGTCCCTAGAAGCATCGGTTAGTCCATTATAGAAGATATCAAGTATTTGATTTTTATTAAGAGGATGATCAGGCAAAGCATTAAGTAACTGGCGAAGCCTCCCCCAAGCTTGTGGGAGACTCTCTTCTTTAGTTTGCACAAAGTTAAATATTTCCTGTAAGGCAGCTTGTTTCTTGTGAGCAGGAAAATATTTTTCACAGAAGTAATACATCATATCCTTGGGACTACGCACACAACCAGGAGCAAGAGTATTGTACCAAGATTTAGCATCACCCTTTAATGAGAAAGGAAACAATTTAAGAATAAAGTAATAGTGATTTTTCTCATCATGAGTAAAAAGGGTGGCTATATCATTCAACTTAGTAAGATGTGCCACAACAGTTTCAGTTTCATAACCATGGAAAGGATCAAATTCAACCAATGTAATTAACTCTGGATCGACAAAGAACTCATAGTCCTTATCATCAATAAATATAGGTGAAGTAGCAAACTTAGGATCACATTTCATTCTAGCATCCAGAGATTTCTCTTTATACTTGCATAATAATTTCTCTAGATCATCTCTATCCTTACAAGCAAGTATATCTCTAGTTGTCTTCTGATTCATACCACAACCTTCCGGTACCTTAGGCAATTCATATCTAGGAAGGCTATTTCTAGTAGGTGTTTCAGGAGTTTGAGTTTCAAGCTCATCATCAGATTCAACAACATCATGTTGTATTACTCTAGCAATTTGTGCATCAAGAAAATCACCAAGTAGCACATCATCATTATCAAGCAAGGTACTAGAATCATCATAAGCATTATCCATAGCAGAAGTAGCATCATCAATAACTTGCAACATATTAGAATAAATAACATGTGGTGGTGTTGCAAGCTTACTTATAACAGAAGGTGAATCTAAAGCAGAACTGGATGGCTTTTCCTTACCTCCCCTCGTCTTTGAGGGAAATATCTTAGTCTTAGCGTCGTTCAGATTCTTCATAGTGATAGATTGATAATAATCCCAAGTGACTCAACCAATATAGCTATGCTCCCGGCAACGGAGGCATAAAAAGGTCTTGATAACCCACAAGTATAGGGGATCGCAACAATTTTCGAGGGTAGAGTATTCAACCAAAATTTATAGATTCGACACAAGGCGAGCCAAAGAATATTTGAAGGTATTAGCAGCTGAGTTGTCAATCCAACCACACCTAGAGATTAATTATCTGCAGCAAAGTGATCGGTAGCACAGTAATATGATAGTTTTGATAATAGTGACAGCAGCAATAGTAACAGTAACAGTGATAGCAGTAATTTTGTAGCAAGTGTAACAATGATGATAGCAGTAGTAACTTAGCAAGAACAATATAAGATAAAGTCATAGGCATCTTACTAGGCAATTCTTTTTCCTAAAGCTTTCTACTAAACTTGGAAAAATTAAAGTCACGAGACTCATCACCAAAGCTAACACCGACAGTTTTTGTCTCACAATCTAGTTTAACATTAAAGGTGTTCAAGAAAGGTATACCAAAGATAATGGGGCAAAAGTCATCTTGTGGGAACCAAGAACAAGAAAATTAGTAGGGTATTTTATTTTCTCACACAAGACTTCAACATCTCTAACAATCCCAATTGGTAAAATAATGTCTCTATTAGCATGTTTAATAGTGACATCTATGTCTTCTATCTCTGTGGGTGCTATGTCATTCATAATTTCTTGATATAAGGTGTAAGGAATAGCACTTACGCTAGCACCTATGTCACATAAACCATGATAAAAGTGATCTCGTATTTTAACTGAGACAACAGGCATGCAAACAACAGGTATATGAATATCCTTTTTGTCACGTTTGGCAATTCTAGCAGCTTCTTCACAGAAGTAAATAACATGCCCATCTACGTTTTCTTCCAGGATATCCTAAATCATAGCAAGACTAGGTTCTACTTTGATTCGTTCATCAGGTTTAGGTGTTCTAATATAGCTTTTGTTAACTACAGTTGAGACTTTAGCATGTTCCTTTATAGTAACAGGGAAAGGTGGTTTCTCAATATAAGCAGTAGGAACAACTGGATCAACATTATAAATTATGGTTTCTTCTTTAATTGGTACTGGTTTGTTAATTTTTCTTTAATAGGTGGGTGATATTTAAACCACTTCTCTTTGGGGAGATCAACATGAGTAGCAAATGATTCACAAAAGGAGGCTACTATCTCAGAGTCAAGTCCATATTTAGTGCTAAACTTTTTAAAAGCATCGGTATTCATAAAAGATTTAACACAATCATATTTAAGTTTATTAATACCTGACTCTTTACCTTCCTCGAGTTCCCAATCTTCAGAGTTGCATTTAATTCTTTCCAATAGATCCCACCGGAATTCAATTGTCTTCTTCATAAAAGAACCAGTACAAGAAATATCAAGTATGGATTGATCATCACGAGAAAATCGAGCATAAAATTTCTGGATAATAATTTCTCTCGAGATCTCATGGTTGGGGCATGAATATAACATTCAATTAAGCCTTACCCACGCTAGAGCGATACTCTCTCCTTCACGAGGCCAAAAATTATATATGTAATTCCGATCACGATGAACTAGATCCATAGGATAAATTTTTGGTAGAACTCCAATTTCAATCGATTCCAATTCCAAGATCCAATATCATCGCATAGCCTATACCATGCCAATGCTTTTCCCTTAAAAGATAAAGGGAAAGAATTTTTCATGACTTCATCTCCGGGTAAACCTGCAAGCTTAAACAATCCACAAATTTGTTCCTCATATATCAAGTGCATATCAGGATGTTTGTTTCCATCTCCTGCATAAGGATTAGCTAGCAGTTGTTCTATCATACCCAAAGGAATTTCATATACAATATTTTCAGTAGGTGCAGTAGGTTGAGGGGTAACTAATTATGGTTCCGTTCAAGGTGAAGATACCTCAAACAAACCCCTGAAACGATTGTTTTCCATAGTAACAAATGACAATAAATTTCAACACACTATATAAATGTTTCCTTACCAAATTCCACTTACCAAAGGCGCTTCACTCCTCGACTACGGAGCCAGAAAATAGCCTTGATGACCCACAAGTATAGGGGATCAATTGTAGCTCTTTTCAATAAGTAAGAGTGTTGAACCCAACGAGGAGCAGAAGGAAATGACAAGTGGTTTTCAACAAGGTAATGTTTGCAAGTGCTGAAATTGTAAGTAGCAGAGTAGTTTGATAGCAAGATAATTTGTAACGAGCAAGTAACGATACTAGTAAAAAAAGTGCAGCAAGGTAGCCCAATCCTTTTGAGTCAAAGGACAGGACAAAATGATCTCTTATAATAAGCAAAGCGTTCTTTTAGGTACACTGGAATTTCATGTGGTCGCTTTCAGCATATTGGTTTGATTTGTGTTTGCTACTTTGATAATTTGATATGTGGGTGGACCGGTGCTTAGGTGATGTTCTTACTTGAACAAACATACTTCTTGTGATGAACCCTGCTGCAAGCATCCGCAACTATGAGAAAAGTATTAAGAATAAATTCTAACCATAGCATTAAACTTTTGGATCCAATCGGTCCCTTACGGAATAACGCATAAACTGGGGTTTAAGCTTCTGTTACTCTCGCAACCCATCATCTAAATGCTACTCCACAATGCATTCTCTTAGGCCCAAATATGGTGAAGTGTCATGTATTCGATGTTCACATGACACCACTAAGGGAATCATCACATACATACTATCAAAATATCGAACACATATCAAGTTCACATGATTACTTGCAACATAATTTCTCCCATGACCTCAAGAACAAAAGTAACTACTCACAAATGATAATCATGCTCAAGATCAGAGGGGTATTAAATAGCATATTGGATCTGAACATATCATCTTCCACCAAATAAACCATATAGTAATCAACTACAGATGTAATCAACACTACTAGTCACCCACAAGCACCAATCTATAGTTCTGGTAACAAGATTGAACACAAGAGATGAACTAGGGTTTGAGATGAGATGGTGTTGTTGAAGATGTTGATGGAGATTGCCCTCCCCAAGATGGGAGAGTTGTTGGTGATGACGATGACGATGATTTCCCCCTCCGGGAGGGAAGTTCCCCTAGCGGAATCGCTCCGCCAGAGGGAAAAAGTGTTCCTGCCCAAGTTCCGCCTCGAGACAGTGGTGCTCCATCCCGAAAATCCTCTCCTTATTTTTTCTAGGTCAAAATGACCTATATACCAGAACATGGGCACCGGAGGTGGGCCTGGGTGAGCAGAACCCACTAGGGCACGCCTGGGCTGGCTGGCGCGCCCATGTGGGTTGTGCCCACCTGGTGGGCCCCCTTTGGTAGTTATTTGCTCCAATATTCATCATATATTTGATAATATTTATCTGTGAAGTTTCAGCTTGTTTGGAGTTGTGCAAAATAGGTAGCCTGACGTAGCTTTTTCAGGTCCAGATTTTTAGCTGCTAGAATTCTCCCTCTTTGTGTGTACCTTGCATATTATCAGAGAAAAGGCATTAGAATTACTCCAAAAGGCATTATTATGGATAAAAACATCATAAATAATAGTAGGAAAACATGATGCAAAATGGACGTATCAGTAGGCAAGCACTCGAGGTGACCCATAAATGAGTTCTGTAGGGATAAATGCTTCTTCCCCGTAGACCAGGGAGAAGGGAGTCTGCCCGTTTGGTTGGTTTGGTGTCGTTCCGAGGGACCTGAGAACTACCGGCAGCTGCTCGATCCATCGCCTGCATGCTTCTGCAGCGTATCAAAGGTTCTCATCTTGAGTCCACGCAGCACTTCAGTGTTCGCCCTCTTAGCTTGTCCATTGCTCCAGGGGTGTGCCATAGAGGCAAATGAGATCTTGCATCCGAGGGCATGAACATATTGCACGAACGCGCGGCTCGTGAACCGGGTGGCGTTGTTAGTAATGATCCTTGCTGGACCTCCAAAACGACACACCAATTCTTTCAAGAACTTGATAGCTGACTAAGCAGTCACCTTTCTCACAGCAGTCACTTCCGACCACTTTGTAAACTTGTCGATAACAACGAACAAGAATTCAAAGCCCCTGATTGTTCGGGGGAAGGGGACGAGGATATCGAGCCCCCAGACCGAAAATGGCCATGATAGAGGGATTGTTTGAAGAGCTTGGGTAGGAAGGTGGGTTTTCTTGGAATGGAACTGGCAGGCTTCACATTTGGTGACTAGCTCTACCACATCTGGGAGGGCTGTGGCCAATAGAATCCTTGCCGGAATGCTTTCCCAACTAATGCCCTCGATCCATTGTGGGAGCTGCACATTCCTTTGTGTATCTCAGCCAGCAGTTCCTTTCCTTCTTCCCGGCAGACACACTTCAATTTCACACCGTTGGGCCTCCTTCTATACAGAGTGTCATCGATAAACTGATATATGCTGGCCCTCCGGGCTACCTTTTCAGCTTCATCTTGGTTGTTGGTAAGCTCTCCAGTTTGGAGGAAGTGGACAATGTGCCTTTCCCAAGTTGGAGCCTGGGGCTCGGCAACAAGGACTAGCGGCACCTCCCCTGCTGCCGGAGCACATGCCTCATTCGCGGGGTCCATGGGCCCAGCTGGAGGGTGCGGTCCGACAGGCTGCGAGGAGATATTTCCGACAGGGTCTCTGCCAGGAGCGGACGGCTCTACCGGGAAAGGCTTGCCGAAGTCCAACTCTCTCCTTTTCTGGGCCATTGTTGCTGGGGATACAGAGGGCTGACTAAGATGGAGAACAAAAGTCCCTGGTTCCACAGGAAGCTTCTGGGCAGCACACTTTGATAGATGATCAGCTATGTTGTTTTTCGCACGAGGTATGTGCTCTGTTTGCAATCCATCAAAGCGCTCCTCCAGTCTCCTCACTTCGTCGACGTATGCCACCATCAATGGACTTTGGTAATCCTTGTTGACTTGTCTCACCACAAGCTGTGAAGCTCCTCGAATGTTCAGCTTCTTAATTCCCAATTTAGCCGCAATCCTGATCTCGGCAAGGAGCCCTTCATATTCAATTATATTGTTGGTTGCTTCTTCTCGAGCAAAATGCATTTGGACGAAGTACTTCAAGTGCTCCCCGGAGGGGGCGACAAGAAGCATGCCAGCTCCTGCACCTTGTAGGGAAAAAGCACCATCAAAATACATAATCCATCTTGGGGCGATTCCTTGCCGGGGATAACTATCTCTGTTAGTTCCTCATTAGGGGTTGGCGTTCATTCTGCAATAAACTCTGCCAATGCCCTGCTCTGAATAGTTGATGTGCTCTCAAACTTCCAACCAAAACTGGATAACTCCAAAGCCCACTCCACTATTCTGCCAGTAGCCTCAGGGTTTCGAAGTATCCTCTGCAACGGGAAGCGAGTGACAACCGTGATCTCATGGGCTTGGAAGTAGTGGCACAGTTTCCTTGAGGCCGTGATGAGACCAAAGATCAACTTTTGCATGCCACAGTACCTCGATCTATCCCCCTGTAACAAGGAGCTGACGAAGTACACTCAGCACTACACCACTTTCTTCCTTGCTGCGTCCTTGGGGTTGCCCTCATTATCATGCACATTGCTGTCCTGATCCTTCTCTGACTCTACCGGTCCCTGCTCATTCTCCGCCTCATCCACTTCTCGCTGCGCTACCAAGGCTGCACTGACCACTTGGTTGGTTGCCGCTAAGTACAACAACAACATCTCCTGGGGTTTGGGTGCTACCAAGGTAGGCACACAGGACAAGTAGGCCTTCAACTCTTGCAAAGATGCATCTGCTTCCGGGGTCCACTTCATAGGCCCTGCCTTCTTCAAAAATTTGAAGAACGACAGGGCGCGCTCGACAGACTTGGAGATGAATCCACTTAGCACGACAACGCATCCTATCAGACGTCTCACATCCTTAACTGTCCTTGGCACTTGGATCTGCTCGAGCTTTGATCTTGTCAGGGTTGGCTTCGAACCCGCAATGGGATACGAAGAACCCAAGCAACTTGCCGAAGGAAACACCAAATACACACTTCTCCGTGTTCAGCTTCAAATTGATCTTGTGCAAATTAGCAAACGTCTCCTCCAATTCATGAATAAGGGTGGCTCTATCCTTGGTCCTGACCATAATGTCATCCATATAAGCCTCTATCTTTCTGTGCAGCTGTGGCTCAAAACCAATCTGGACTGCCCTTGCAAAAGTGGACCCGAAACTCTTTAATCCAAATGGCATGCGGACAAAACAATATGTACCACATGGAGTAATGAACGACGTCTTCTCTTCATCTTCCTTGGACATGAAGATTTGGTGATACCCAGAATATGCATCTACAAAGGAGAGCAAATCACAACTTGAAGTGGAATCCATAATCCGATCGATACGTGGCAAGGGAAATGGGTCCTTCAGGCAAGCCTTGTTGAGATCTGTTAAATCTATGTAAAGCATCCACTTCCCGTTAGCCTTGCGGACTACTACTGGATTCGCCAACCACGTGGGATGCAGCACTCCTCTGACCAAACCAACTGCCTCAAGTTTGTTGATCTCTTCCGCAATGAACTGTTGCCTCTCCAAGGCCTGCTTCCGGACTTTCTGCTTGACATGTCGGGCATGTGGGCAGACAACAAGACGGTGCTCGATTACCTCCCTAGGAACACCAGGGATATCAGATGGTTGCTAGGCAAACACATCGATATTCATCCGCGGGAAGGCAACGATCGTGCTTTCCTATTTGTCATCGAGCGTGGCACTAATAGTCAAAGTACCGTAAACGCCAGCCAGCCCTGTCAGGACCTTCTTTAGTTGGGGTGCGGTGACATTGGATCTCTTGCTGTTGAAACACTCCGACATATTGTCAATGGGTGATGTGCACTCAATGGGGTCACGCTTCCCAGACTCTTTGCCGGAGTCCCTACAATCTCTCTTTTTTCCTTTTCTTTCCTTAGCGAGAGCTGCTGCTGCCGCGACCGCGTCCCGGTATATCTTGTCCACACAAATGATTGCATCCTTCTCATCTGATGGGATGGTGATGCTCCAAGTGGCCCACGCATCTTCAAGGTGTTGTAGGCATAGTGGGATGCCACCATTGTCGGATTTCGGGTTCCGGTAGACCCTTAAGGTTCGAACTCTCGGGTGCGCGCGGAGATTACGCCCTCTACCCCTCCGTCTCGCAAGGATCTAATTTGGGCCACCGTTGTGGTGTAATACCCTACTCTAGTTTGTGGTGGATGGATTGCCTCTTGGGCTGGTGATGATGAACAAAACAGGGAATAACAGCCTCGCGAGGGTCTGCTCCTGGCTAGGGGTGCGAACTGCTAGGGGGAGTTCACCCGCCCTTCTCTTCTCTCTGCTTGCTCCGATCTTGGGTTCTGCTGGCCTGATTGCTCGATGCTAGATGCCTCTACCCTGGGGGTGACTAGCCCTATTTATAGGAAAAGGCCCTAGGCCTCTTCCCAAATATTGAGCGGGAAGGGCGCCAACAATTGGCCAATTCGAAGGGGAACATCCGGTACACTTATCCTGACGAAAGTTGGTCCTCGCCTGCCAAAGGCCCTGTGGTGACGCCGTTCTGGGCTCCACCATGACCTCCTTCCCGCCGTTGGACTGGTCTTGGTCTCGTTGCACCGAAATGGATGCCTTTGCTTGGTCCTCTTGCCTGCGCTTGCCCCCTTTGCACCAAAGAGGAAAGGGAGGACACTGCGCTGGCTGGCGTCCAGCTGGCGCCCTTGGTCGTCATGGCTTGCGTCATGGGCACCTCACGAGGTACCCTGCCTTGATCTCTCCGCCTCCTCGTGAGCCAGCCTGATGAGGCCGTGCCTGAGGAAGTGCTATGTCGTCCGCCCCACGAGGCTTGGCCCCTCGCGAGGGTCTTGGGTCTTGTGTTGATGAAGTTGGGCCGCGCTGGGCCTCCTTTGAGCCACGCCGCAGGCCACAGGCAGGCAAGTCTGGGGACCCCCATTCCCAGAACGCCGACAGTAGCCCCCGGGCACAAGGCGCGCCCGGACTTGGCCGTGCCGAGAGGCGAAAGGGCAAGGGCGAAGCGCCACGGGCCCTAACAGCCTGCGGCCTCGGGCGCCGTGTGGCGGTTGATTGGGTGTGGGCGGCACTGTTCCCCCACGCTTCCTTATTTTGCGCCTTGCTATGTGGACTCATAGTTGTACACAGCCGCTCCCCTTCCTATAGCTCGACCTTCCCCTATCCTTCCTCCCTTCGACCTCTGACTCTTGTCTCCAATCCCATCTCTCATCTTCCCCCTCCTTTCCATCGCCATGGCTCCGACGAAGAAGGAGAAAGGGAAGAAACCCATGACTCCGTCCCGCTCGCCGCCGTCGGTGAACCCCGCCGCCGGCAAATCGATCATACTCAATCAAGAGTGCCTGGGTAAGCTCAGCCCGGCTCTGGCCACCACCTTCAACGAGTGCGGGAGGACGACGGCCTGGTCTACGTCTCACTTCCCCACTGACAGGATAATCACTGAGGTCCATTATTTCGCCGATGCCTTGTGGGCGGGTCTGGTTCCCCCTTTTCTGATTTCTTCAAGGCCGTCCTCTCCCATTACCAGATCCATATGATGCATTTGGGTCCCGAATCCATCACCCTTATTTCGGTCTTTGCTTTTGTTTGCGAGGCGATAATGAGCATCCCTCCTTCCGTTGCCTTGCTGCGCCACTTCTTCTCTTTATGCCTTACTGACCCCACTCAATGCTCAGCGTGTGTGAGCTTCGTTGCCGCGCCCGAGACTGCGGCCTCGGGGATTGACTTCAAGCTTCCTCCACCTTCAGCTGGGTTCCGTGAGCGGTGGTTGTACGTTGATGTCGGGGTGCCCATCCCCCTGCTGGCGAAGCCGACTTCCCCTGCAGCACCCAATTCGGGCTGGGGCCAGGAGACGCTCGTGAGCCCCCGGCTCGCCTTCGTCTGGCGCCGCTTCGCGTCCTTGAGGTTGCTCGGCGTGACGACACCCAAAGTGGTGAAGGATTTCTTGTTACGCCGCATCGCCCCTCTCCAACGCCACTCTCGCCGAATGTGGGCTTTCAGCGGGCATGGAGACCGCATGAGGCTCCAGGAAGAAGACCTGACGCCCGCGGCGCTAAGGACCGTGCTCTTGGTCCTGGCTAGCGACCCCAACCCGGGCAGCATCCAGAGAGGAGGGGCCCTGCTGTACCTCTGCCAAAACAGGGACGAGTTCGTGAAGTAGATGCCCTCCTTCGATGAATGGGGGCTGCGCCCCGCCGGCCTCCAAGGGCCTCGCGAGAACCCTGTGGTGGTGACCGACTTTCCGGTCGGTCAAGGCGAGTCCTCCTCGAGCGGCGGGGCAGGGAGGCGTGAGATTACGGAGACCGATGAGGCTCCTGAGGTGGAGACTGCGCCTGGCGATGCCCTCGAGGAAGCAGCTCCTGAGGCTCGTGCTGCAGAGGCTGTGGGGGGCGAGCAGTTGCTCCCAGCGCCTGGGGCCGAGGCTCCCGAGGCCCCGGCCGCGTCTTCTGCTGAGGTGACTGGCAGCACGCGCCAGGCAGGCGCCCCTGACGCGGATAGAGCTGCTGCTTCGCCTTCATCGCGGGTTGATCCTTGCGCTCTTCTCCTGGGCCGCTTTCGTGTGGACTTTGAGGATCTTCGGAGGAAAAGGGAGGCCCTGGGCGATGACTTCCCTTGTCGCTTGCTGAAGCGCCGGAAGTACTTCACCACCGACGAGTAAGCCTTCTCCTTTCCTGGCTCCTGATCCCCTTGTTGCGTCTGCTGACCCTTGCTTTGCAGGCCTCTCCTTGCCGAGGTCGTGGAAGCCGCTGAGGTGCCGCCTCCTTTGGCTTCACCTCCCCCGTCGCCCCAAAACGTCCCGAGCAGCACAGCTCTTGTGGTGAGGACGAATGAAGGGGTGGATCATCCTGAGGTGCCCCGCATCCCTTCTCTTCATGCGATCTTCCTTCGTGGGCCCTCTCTTGGCATGACCAGCCTGCCGTGGGCTTCTCATCTGGTCGCGGGCTGCGACTGGCTGAGGCGCCCCCCGCGCCCTTCTTCTGGAGACGTGGCGGCCCCAGGCCGAGCTTCTGGCGTGGCGCGCCCGGCCGTCGTCGGGGCGCCAGCCCCCATCCCCCTGCCCGGAGGGGGAGCGATGATTCGTGCTTCCAGGCGCTGGCCTGGGGCAGACGATGGTGTGGGAGACGTGCTCGAGCGTGCTCGGGAGCGCCGCGCTCGCCGCCACGAATTCCTTCAAAGGGCGAGCGGCGCGGTAGACCTGCTTGGGGAGGAGCTCGCTGAAGAAGACGCGCGCCTGGAGGCCGAGGGCCTGTGCCTGGCCGCGGAGAGGCGCGAGCTGGAGGCCGCCGTCGCCCTCGCGCGCCACCAGCGTGACCTTGAAGACGAAGAAGCGAAGGCGTCGCTGGAGGCCTCCCGGGTGGCCCAATCCCAGGCCGCTGAAGAGGCCCTGGGAGCCGACCGACGGCGAGAGGCAGTGGAGGAGCGGGCTCGGGGGCTCCTGGCCCGATGTCACTTGCTAGAGGAGCAAGTGGAACTGCGTGAGGCGGCCCTTGCGTCGATGAGGGTGGCATCTGGCGACCCAGCTGGGCTCTAGAGACGCGAAGAGGCACTGACGCTGGAGGCCGCCGAACGCACCCGCGAGTACGAGCGGCTGGAGACGAGGAAGCGCCTTGTGACACAGGCGGAAGATGAAGTCGTTGCGCGGGAGGCACGCGTCCTGGAGGAGGTTGGTCGTCGGGTGGCGACAACGCGCCAAGGCCTCGAGCGCGAGTTCGAGAGTAAGCTGGAGTTGATCCGGGTCGAGGCTGAGGGAGGAACCGCAGCCCTGAGGGCCCAACGGGATGAGGCGACGCGACGGGCCGACGCTTCCCGGGCCACCCGTGAGGCAGCACAAAAGGAGTCGGCTGCCCTTCAGGCCGAGGTACTCCGTCTTCGTCAGCGGGTGGAAGAGGCTGAGGCCGTCAAGCGCCAGAACGCTGATGAGATACGCCAGCGGCAGGTCCTGGAGCACGTGCACGGCCCCATGTTGGCCACGCTCAGGGAGAGGGCTAACGCAGCCTTGGGCAACATCTGCGAGGCGACTGTCGGCGAGCCGCACACGATCAACTATGCCGGCAACCTGCAGTTCTTCACCGCCGTGGTGACGCAGCTGGAGGCGCGGTCGGTCAGGGCCGACAGGTTGCTGGAGGAGAGGAGCCGCACCCTGCTCGGGCGCACCTTTTCCCGTGTCTTCAGCCATCTTCAGGACATGGATCCCCACTTTGACTTCGACGCCGCCATCGCCCCAGTCCCCCAGCCGTCCGAGGCAACCTGGCGAACTGGGTGGAAAACAACATGGACGCTCTTGCGAAGGCCTTCACTTCGGATGACGACAATGTGATCGTGGCTGCCGTCGAAGGCGGTGTGGTGGATGGCCTTGGCGCCGCTGGTGACGATGCAGGTAGCGATGGTGAATCCAGCGATGCCAGCGGCGGCTCGGAAGGTGCTCCCGAGGATGCCTTGGGGGATTTGTCAGACTGACTGTGTGTTGCTCCTGTCTTTTGCCCTGCATGGATAGAACTCAGGTGTTTGGAAATTGGTCGTGAGAGCATTTTGGGAGGGGAAGCCCCTCATGTAAAGCTTGTGTAGATTGTATTAGCAGCTATTGTGTTGCGCGAGCATCCGCGCCTGGCGGCTGGCTGGTTTACCTTTGTTTCAAGCAAGCCCCGAGGCAGCTTGTGGGAGGACGTAGTGTCCTGAGTGCTCTCAATTTGATATCATAGGGCGCGCAAGTGCTGTTAGCGAGGGGCTTCACAGGCGCTGGCCCTCTTCTCAGGCTCCGGGCCTTTTCATAAATGCAGCAGCTTCACAGGCATTCGCCTTCTTCACAGGCTCCGGGCCTTTTTATGAACGCGATAGCTTCACAGGCGTTCGCCTTCTTCACAGGCTCCGGGCCTTTCTATGAACGCGATAGCTTCACAGGCATTCGCCTTGTTCATAGGCTACGGGCCTTTTTTATGAACGTGATAGCTTCACAGGCATTCGCCTTCTTCACAGGCTCCGGGCCTTTTTATGAACGCGATAGCTTCACAGGCATTCGCCTTATTTATAGGCTCCGGGCCTTTTTGTGAACGCGATAGCTTCACAGGCATTCGCCTTATTTATATCCTCGGCAGGTACCGGAAAGTCCTCCCGAGAAGGAGCAATAACGGCAGTCTGGGCTACGCACGAGCCTGGCCCGGCCTGACTCGCGAGGGGCTCGCGAGGGGAGGCAGCTGTGATGAAGCGGTAACCAGAACGCGAGAAATAGCTCGAACGAGACCAAGCACCCCTTCCCCGAATGCACGCAAATCTCAAATTAGAATCCAACTTAAATCCAGCAGGGGAAAAATTACAACCAAAAAGAAGGAAATGAAAACAGGCCAATGGCCGCGTCCGGCACCTAATCTAGTCTTGGACGTCTTCTCACCAGCGCGGAGCTAAGTGTTGTCCACTGGGCGTGGGTGGGAGCCCCGGGGCCTGAGGCCGGCACCCCTGAGACTCCGGGGCATGTACAGCCCCACTCATTATTACATGAGAGTGTCACGGGGCGGCGAGCTTCCCAGGCACTGGGCCTTCTTCACAGGTACCAGCCTTGCTTCATATCGCCACACGAGGGCCCCGCCTTGCACCACACTCTAGTGCCACCAACGACGACCGGAAACCAGGATGCCGCCGGTGGGGTAGAGCAGTCGCCAGCGGTTCCCCTGACGGGTCCTCCGCCAGGGGCAGGCCCTCAGGCGCCTCCCCAGCGGAGGGCCTACCTCCTGAGAACACCTTGCTTCAAACGCCGCGGTGGTGATGTAGGGTCCCTGCCCCTCTCCTGCAGCCCCCTGCACCCTCCTCCTGAGGGGTAGGAGACTGTGGGAGCGGGGCAGATGCTCGCTGCGGTGACCTGCACCTCCTACAATCCATGATTAGCGTATGCCTGCTCCTGGGATTTGTGGTACCCGATAATTGTCGCCTCCAGCGTGGCTGACGGAGCCGTCCCGGGGCTCCTGGAAGAGCTCAGCTTCTGGTGTCTCGTCTCCCTAGCTTGGGCTGAGAAGCGAGCCTTGTTCGTCCTCGTGAGCGTGCACTTGGTCCATCATGCGGGGCACGTATTCTTCTGGCGCCGCCACCCCGAAGGTTGTGCCGTAGTGCTCCGTGCGCCATGCGATGCTGCTTGACGTGCCCACCGTGGTGTGGTAGCGCGGCTGCCCGCCGGCGCCATGGACTGCACCGAGCCCCTCTCCCTCATGCGCCGGGGGCGGGGGTAGCGCTACTGCCAGCTCAGCGCCGACGGACTCGCTGGTGTTGGGGTAGCCCAGAGGCCCACGGGAGCGCGCGGGGCCCCCGCGTGTGCCACCCTGAGCTTGAGACGGAAGCTGGATGCAGAAGGGGTGAGCCCTCGAAGCGGCGAAGCCCAGGAGTTCGGCGACCCGCTCCAGCAGCACGTCGCGGCCGCCTTCCAGCAGCCTACACTGCAGCAATTCTCGGGCCACCGTGAGCGCGGCCCTCGAGTTCGCTTGCTCCCGGCGGTTGTACGGTGTCGTGGCCGCGGCATGATTGGAGGCCCTTGCTGCCGACCGAGCTTGCCGCGGCGTAAGGGTTGCTGAAGCCTGTCCGCACCGCCCGCGGCCCGCAGCGCCCTGCGGACCGCGAGCTGCCTGGGGCACGGGGTCACCCAAGGTGGGCGGCTCCGCGCGGGTGGGCCACACCGCCCATGGATCTTGGTTGCCCGCCTGGTCGCCGGACATGGTGATGGCGGTGCGACGGGACGCGGAGCGGTAGAGAGGTGGACTCCGGCGCACCCCTACCTGGTGCGCCAAATGTCGGATTTCGGGTTCCGGCAGACCCTTAAGGTTCGAACTCTGGGGTGCGCGCGGAGATTACGCCCTCTACCCCTCCGTCTCACAAGGATCTAACTACCGAAAGAACAGCACAAGGAACACAGAGTTTATACTAGTTCGGGCCACCATTGTGGTGTAATACCCTACTCTAGTTTGTGGTGGATGGATTGCCTCTTGGGCTGGTGATGATGAACAATACAGGGAAGAACAGCCTCGCGAGGGTCTGCTCCTGGCTAGGGGTGCGAACTGCTAGGGGGAGTTCACCCGCCCTTCTCTTCTTTCTCTCTTCACTCTCTGCTTGCTCCGATCCTGGGTTCTGCTGGCCTGATTGCTCGATGCTAGATGCCTCTACCCTGGGGGTGACTAGCCCTATTTATAGGAAAAGGCCCTGGGCCTCTTCCCAAATATTGAGCGGGAAGGGCGCCAACAATTGGCCAATTCGAAGGGGAACATCCGGTACACTTATCCTGACGAAAGTTGGTCCTCGCCTGCCAAAGGCCCTGTGGTGACGCCGTTCTGGGCTCCACCATGACCTCCTTCCCGCCGTTGGACTGGTCTTGGTCTCGTTGCACCGAAATGGATGCCTTTGCTTGGTCCTCTTGCCTGCGCTTGCCCCCTTTGCACCAAAGAGGAAAGGGAGGACACTGCGTCGGCTGGCGTCCGCGTGGCGCCCTTGGTCGTCATGGCTTGCGTCATGGGCACCTCGCGAGGTACCCTGCCTTGATCTCTCCGCCTCCTCGTGAGGCAGCCTGACGAGGCCGTGCCTGAGGAAGTGCTGTGTCATCCGCCCCGCGAGGCTTGGCCCCTCGCGAGGGTCTTGGGTCTTGTGTTGATGAAGTTGGGCCGCACTAGGCCTCCTTTGAGCCATGCCGCGGGCCGCAGGCAGGCAAGTCTGGGGACCCCCGTTCTCAGAACGCCGACAACCATGAATTTAGCCAGGGTCTTGCGTCCAAGAATCCCATTGTATGGCAGGGGGAGATCGACCACATCAAACACAATCCACTCAGTCTTTAGTTCTCCCCAAACATTACCAACAAAGTGATCTTTCCCTTATGATGTCTCCTGCCGGGATTAACTCCTTGAAACGTGTCGGTAACCTCTAGCTCTTCCTTTGCTATCTTATAACTGCTGGGGAGATCAGATTCAACCCAGCCCCGCCGTCCACCAACATATTTGTGACTTTGAGGTTGTGAATTGTCGGGGAGACCAACAATGGCAAACACCCTACTGCAGTGGTACAACTAGGATGGACCTCCTCGTCAAAGCTGATGGGCGTATGAGACCATTTGAGCAGCTTTCGGGCCTCTGGCGCTGGTTCCACGACATTGACTTCTCTCGCCCACCACATGCGTTTGAAGTGAGAGGTGTACAGAGATGCACCCCCGTCAATGCACAGGGCATCAATTGCCTTCTGAAACTCCTGCTCACTGGTTTCCTCTTCATCACCTCCATCACTCTCATCATCACAGGCTTCCTTCTCTCGACGTCTGGAGGGCTTTCCTTGGTTCCGAAAGGGTTTGCCGGGGTGATTTACTTCACCACCTCTGCCCTTACCGCCAGCAACATTTTGATCCTTTTCCTTGTCACGCTTCTCATACTCTGCTCTCTGTCTCTTGACAAGCTGCTCAACACCTATTAACACTCTTGAAGGTCGTGGCCCTTGGTCCGATGAATCTTGCAATACGGCCCATCACCTTTCCCGTCTTTCTCGGCAGCAGCAGCTTCCCGGCAGTCAGTGCACATGGAAGCTTCCTTGCCGGGGGCCTCAGCTTTGGCCTGCTTGCTGGTACTAGGCGTACCCGATCCTTCAACAGTCATTACTTCCTTATCCCTCTTTTCTTATTGCATTTCTTACTCTTCTTCTGACTGGTTGATTCATCATCATCCTCTGAATCAACATTGGTGCAATCTTCCTCTCCGGGTAACTTTCTTCCCTTCTCCATTCGAGCACACTTATCCACCAGTGTGTAGAGCTCCTTCACAATCTTGGGCAACCGTACGTTCATCTTGGAACGAATCCGGCGGTTGCGCACATTTGACTGGAAGGAAGCTATTACGGCTGCCAGATGTATATTTGGGATGTTTCTATGAAATTTTCTGAATCTCTGTAAATACTTACGGAGGGTTTCTCCTTCCTTCTATTGGAGAAGCTGAAAGTCGCTGGGCCTGCCGGGCTCTTGATGACTGCCAGTAAAGGCGCCAAGGAATTCATGTCACAGGTTAGCCCATGACGAAATAGAGTTCTCCAGTAGATGCATCAGCCAAGACCTCACATTGGACTTGAGGGCCAAAGGGAAGTAGTTGGCAAACACCTTCTCATCTCTTCCCCCCGGCAGCCTGAACAGCGATGGTGTAGATTGGTACGTCTCCAACGTATCTATAATTTTTGATTGTTCCTTGATATTATATTATCACTCTTGGATGTTTTATATGCATTTATATGCTATTTTATATGACTTTTGGGACTAACCTATTAATCTAGAGCCCAGTGCCAGTTTCTGTTTTTTTCCTTATTTTGAGTATCGCAGAAAAGGAAAACCGAACGGACTCCAATTGACCTAAAAATTGACGGAGATTATTTTTGGACAAAAAGAAGCCCACCGAGCACCAGAGATGGGCCAGAGGAGTCCCGAGGCACCCACGAGGGTGGGGGTTGTGCCCTACCCCTGGGCGCGCCCCCCTACCTCATGGCCACATCGGTGACCCCCCTGACTTGTTCCCGACGCCAAAACCTCTTATATATATACAGAAACCCCCAGAACATAACCTAGATCGGGAGTTCCACCGTCGCAAGCCTCTGTAGCCACCAAAAACCAATCGGGACCCTGTTCTGGCACCCTGCCGAAGGGGGGATCCCTCAACGGCGGCCATCTTCATCATTCTGACGCTCTCCATGATGATGAGGGAGTAGTTCACCCTCGGGGGTGAGGGTATGTACCAACAACTATGTGTTTGATCTCTCTCTCTCTCTCTCTCGTGTTCTTGATTTGGCACGATCTTGATGTATCGCGATCTTTCTATGATAGTTGGATCTTATGATGCTTCTCCTCCTCTACTCTCTTGTAATGGATTGAGTTTTCCCTTTGAAGTTATCTTATCGGATTGAGTCTTTAAGGATTTGAAAACACTTGATGTATGTCTTGCATGTGCTTATCTGTGGTGACAATGGGATATTCACATGATCTACTTGATGTATGTTTTGGTGATCAACTTGCGGGTTCAATGACCTTGTGAACTTATGCATAGGGTTTGGCACACGTTTTCGTGTTGACTCTCCGGTAGAAACTTTGGGGCAATCTTTGAAGTTCTTTGTGTTGGTTGAATAGATGAATCTGAGATTGTGTGATGCATATCATATAATCATACCCACGGATACCTGAGGTGACATTGGAATATCTAGGTGACATTAGGGTTTTGGTTGATTTGTGTCTTAAGGTGTTATTCTAGTACGAACTCTAGGATAGATCGAATGGAAAGAATAGCTTCGTGTTATTTTACTACAGACTCTTGAATAGATCGATCAGAAAGGATAACTTTGTGGTTGTTTCCCTACAATAATCTCTTGGTTTGTTCTCTGCTATTAGTGACTTTGGAGTGACTCTTTGTTGCATGTTGAGGGATAGTTATATGATCCAATTATGTTATTATTGTTGAGAGAACTTGCGCTAGTGAAAGTATGAACCCTCGGCCTTGTTTCCTAGCATTGCAATACCGTTTACGGTCACTTTTATCACTTGCTACCTTGCTGTTTTTATATTTTCAGATTACAAAAACCTATATCTACCAGCCATATTGCACTTGTATCACCATCTCTTCGCCGAACTAGTGCACCTATACAATTTACCATTGTATTGGGTGTGTTGGGGACACAAGAGACTCTTTCTTATTTGGTTGTAGGGTTGTTTGAGAGAGACCATCCTCATCCTACGCCTCCCACGGATTGATAAACCTTAGGTCATCCACTTGAGGGAAATTTGCTACTTTCCTACAAACCTCTGCACTTGGAGGCCCAACAATGTATACAAGAAGAAGGTTGTGTAGTAGACATCATAGATGCTCAGGAACTCTTCCGGGTTTAGCCTCCCATCGTACTTCTAAGGTTTATCTGGCTTCAACATGCGAATGGATGGCTGACGGACTTGCCATAGCTCACGAGTAAAGGTAGGGCAGCCAAGCTCGAAAGGTAGGCACCCGCCAATACCGAGCGCAGGCTCGTCGACGTAGGGGCCATCACACCCATCGGTGCGGAGGTCGTCGCGGTGTTGCTCGGCAATGATGCACGTGTCCCCTCTCCGCCTATCCTCTGGGGCTTGTCGTTGGCCTGGACGTGCTCGAGGATCAGAAGAGGCCATCGAGACATCGTCGGGGTCTTGATTATGTTGCGCTCACGCTGGCTGCCATGGCGGGGACTGCACCGTGGGGAGGGCCCCTTCCACACGGTTAGCAGCATGAGCCATTGCTGTCGCTTGGGGAGACCGTAGCGGGCCAGCTCGCCGTGAGCCCCCATGTTCAGCGAAACCGAGCAGACTTTGGATGGTGGCATGCCATTCGTCCATCTGTTCGGCCGCTGGCGGAAACCTCAGCAGCAGTTGAGACCGCGCCATGGCCTCTGAGGCTGTACTTGGCATGGGTAATGATGAAGTCAATCTCACCATCGCCCGGATCCTGACAGTGCCAGCGGCGACAGCATTGCGCCCCCGCTGCTGCTGCGGGGCGACCACCTAGATGGCAGGGGTGTGCGGTGAAGGTGCTTGAGGGCCAGTGGCTCCGTTGGGCACATCGTCTTGGTTGACCCATCCCGGGGAAGGTGCACGCGCTGCGGCCGCACCCATGGTGGGAGCGGCCGGAGGGTGGCGATTCGCCCCGGTCCGTGCGCCGTTGCTGCGGCTGTGCCCGTTGGTGGGAGAGAGGGGCGCATATGGAGTAACCCCTTCACCCGGACCTTGTGGAGCATGGCTGTTGGTGTGTTGCTGATGCTGCTCTCCTCTGATGTCTCCTGCTCCTGCGTCGGCCATGTGGGAAGTGGTGATGTCGCCGCCTGCTCCGACCACATCCCCAGCAGCGTCTGCGTCCTCGCGTGTCTCCGTGCCCCCCGCAGCATTATAGGCCGCGGGTGGCGGAGCCTTCGAGGTGGATGGTTGAGCCGAAGAACCAGGTTTCATCATGGCATCGTCGAAGATGAAGATCCTGATGAAGATGATGCGCTGCACACGCCTTCAGGTTCACGCAAGCGAGTCCCCTACCTGGTGCGCTAAAGATGTCGCAGGAAACCACGACCACCTATGGGACCAGAAGGCCCCTTGCTGGTTCGGCAGGGGGCATCGTGTTGCACGAAGAGCAGACGAGCTTGGGGCAGCACGACAGAGATCATGCATGCATTTTTACCTAGGTTCGGGCCTCCGTGAGCCATAAAACCCTACTCCAGCTTTGGTGGATTGATGGTGGAAAGGTGGTGGTGGAGCATAGTACACTTGCTCGGCAGGGGTTGCCTAAGGGCGGTAGTGGTTACGCGCGTATGGGGGTGTGAGTTATCCAACGTTCTAACCCTTTCTATGGTTGCCATGGGCCTCCTTTTAGAGATCAAGGGGTTACCACAATGGGAAAGTATTCATTATGCACTTATAAGATAGAAACAGTGCTATCATACCTAACTCTGCGGGCTGACAGGGTGCATTAAATGCACCGCTCAATGTCACATTGTTGGTTGCCCGGCAAGGCTTGTCGGGCTATCTCGCCAGCTCCACGCCTGCCCGCTTGACACGTCGCAGGACGGGTGTCATCTATGGGTATTTCCTGTAGGGAGAGGCTGCCATGTGGCGAATGGCTTCCACTTAGTCACTTTGCAGCTTGACGCCACACTGATCGATGACGTGGGTCTTGGCGGAGTAGCTGGTGAGGTGGTTTCGCCTCCGTGAGTCCCGGTAGGCCCTGCTGGGACCCCTTGGTTGTCTGCTTCTGGGTGTGGTTCGCCCTTTGCTGGGCTCGCCTGCCAGGCAAGGGAGGCCTTTATCTTGATGGTATCTTGCTTCTCTGGCTTGATCTTGGTCCCTCTGATCTGCATGTTGGTCCTTTGAATCTCTTGGTTTCTTGTACTCTGGCTTGGGTTGGTGCCTCAATCTCGTTCCCGTGTCTGTGCATAGTCTGGGCAACAGACCCAGGGTTTTTTGCACCGAAACCACATGATGATCGCGGAATTCACCAACAAGCACAAGCCGGACCCCAAGAGCATTGAGAAGGCCATCTTCAGGCTTCATGAGAAAATCGAGCACCTTCAAGCCTAGATCTATGACCTGCAAGACAAAAACTGTGAGTATGGATATAGATTCAAGAGGATAAGTTTGGCTGCAGATTCGAGGATCCCGAAGACCCGCTTATCTTTCTATGAAGGTGAGCCTATGCCTTGGAAGATGGACGACAAACCTACTTCATCAACAACTCCATCATCACCACCTCCGAAGAAAGAGACATAAATACATGGGTATGGGCACTCCCCTTGGCAACTGCCAAGCTTGGGGGAGGGGAGTGCCCCGGTATCGTATCACCATCACACCTTTATCTTTATCATTTTTCTTAGTTCCATCATTTAAGCTATATGTTGATCTAGTAGAATAAAGTTTTTAGTATGATCCAGCTTTGAGTTTTGCTTCGATCTCTATCTATGTAATCGAGTCCATGAGATATATAATAAAGAGTAGTTTTGAGTTGAGGGCTTTGCTTTCTTGCTATGATCTTGAGGAAATCAAATAAAATAAAGTATAGAAAGAAATAAAAAGTTCATATATTGATCTTATAAAGAGTAATGACTTCACATATATAGAATATGATGAATAAAAGTTGTCGAGAGTTGACAAACATAGTTTTGGTCATTGTTGCAATTAATAGGAAGTAATAAAGAAAGAGAGGCTTCACATATAAATACACTATCTTGGACATCTATTGTAGTTGTGAGCACTCATTAAAATATGACATGCTAAAAAGTTTGTCACAGGATATCTGCGGCCACCTATGGGACCAGGAGGCCCCTTGCTGGTTCGGCAGGGGGCGTCGCATTGCATAAAGAGCAGACCAGCATACGGAAGCATGACAGAGGGCACACAAGCAATTTACCCAGGTTCGGGTCGCCGCGAGGCGTAAAACCCAACTCCTGCTTTTGTTGATTGATGGTGGAATGGAGGTGGTGAAGCATAGTACACTTGCCCGGCAGGGGTTGCCTTAGGGCAGTAGCGACTACGCACGTATGGGGGCGTGGGTTGATCAACTTTCCAACCCTTTCTATGGGTGCCACGGGCCTCCTTTTATAGATCAAGGGGTCACCACAATGGGAAATTAGTCATTATGCACTGATATGATAACAAACAGTGCTATCATACCTAACTCTGCGGGCTGACAGGGCGCATTAAATGCACCACTTAGTGTCACATCACTGGTTGCCCGGCAAGGCTTGCCAGGCTATCTGGCCAGCTCCGTGCCTGTTCTCTTGACACATCGCAGGACGGGTGTCATCTGTGGGTTTCTCCTGTAGGAAACGGCTGCCATGTGGTGAATGGATGCCACTTAATCATCTTGCGGCTTGACATCGCATTGATCGATGACGTGGGTCGTGCTTGAGTGGTTGGTGAGGTGGTTTTGCCTCCGCGAGCCCCGACAAGCCCTGTCGGGGTGCTTTGGTTGCTTTCTTCTGGTGGTGGCCTCGCCCCTTGCCGGGCTCGCCTTCCCGGCAAGGGAGGCCCTTCTCTTGTCGATATTCTACTTCTCCAACTTGATGTTGGTTTCTCCGGGATGCATGTTGGTTCTTCGAATCTCCTGGTTTCTTATACTCTGACGTGGGCTGGTGCTTCAATCTTGTTCTTGTGCCTGCGCACAGTCTGGGCAATATACCCAAGGTTTGTTGCACCGACAGAAGCCCTCTGGCCTGCCCCGAACGCGCTGCTGAGCGTCATCGGAGTAGGGCCTAAGAAGTGCACATGCAAGGTTGCTGAAGGGGTCGGCCCTTCGAGGTCTTTATTGCTACTTCATCAGCCTTGATTTCGGGGGAGGTTCCAGTTTCCCCGCGCATAGTGTAAAGCCAATAGTGGTGGGGCCACTCCAGTGATGGCCCGTGAATGACTTCAACGCACAGGGTAGAAACTGCGAATTTACTATTCCCACAACGCACCCTTATCCTTGGCCACATATGCTGCATGCATCATGCGGGGTAGGTAACGGAGGCGCGTGGCACGGGAGAGCATAATGGCGAGGGCCCGACCGTCTTGAATTGGCGAAGGACGACGGTGGCTGCCCGTTGATGGAGCATCCCTCCTCCTCGCCCTGCCTATAAAAAGGGAGGGGCGGAGGACGGCGGAGTCATCCATCTTTGCATTCCTCCTCTTCTTATCTTTCGCTTCTACTCGCTATGCTAGAGAAAAGAGCTTGGGGCCAGCCCCCAGGCTCCTGGTCGGGGCCGATGTCACCACGCGCTGGTGCTGACGCTCGGGGAGTGAGCCTGGTCCTTGCTGTGGCGAACTTCTTGGTTTGTTCGGAGCTTGGCCGGGAGGTGGGGCTGGAGATCATTGGTAATCCCATCACTTCCCCTCCCAGAAGTCTTGGGGCTAATGTCGACGAGAGGCGCGCCTTCCCGCTCGTCGAGGTGGGGAGCGGCACGTCTCCAGCTCCCTAGCCGTCTTGGCCGTTCACCGTCTTCCCGAGGGGGGTACCGGACCGGAGTCTCGGCCTTCCTCTAGAATGGCATTGATGAAGACGAAGCCAGGGGAAGGAGAAGACGGGAGGCAGGTCGTCCAGTAGGAGTACGACTGCATCAACACATTAGTCTCGTACTGGCAACCTGCTACCCATCCGCCTGGCTCTCCTCCTCTTTCCCCGGCACCGTCATCACCATTTTCTCGGTTGCCGGGGAAAGGCTCGTTTCCTTGGTACTTCCTCCTCCCCCTAGGGGTCTTCTGGCTGGGAGCCGGAGTCTTCCTCTGGCGGTGCCTGTGTTGGAGCCCCCTGCCCAGCCCTGGAGGTGGTGACCAGGGGGCCGCCGAGGTGCTCCGCACGTCTTCCTCCTTCGCAGCCTCGTCACTGCTGACCTTGTCAGACTATGCTTGCCGGCTCCTGACAAGGATTGGGGTGGCGTTGTGCCGGCACGTCGTCTGTCCCCTTCTCTTCCCACCGCACTACCTGGGACAAGAGGGATAGGGAGAGGAGTTTACAGGGCACTTATCTTATTTTAATCTGAAATCTGTAGGCAATCACAAAATTTTAATTTAAATAATGTAATCTCTCTTGTCCATGTTTGTGTTCTGTAATGCTTGTACTTGTATTAGCATACGAATGAAAAATATGAACCTTGCCGGAAACTCATGCATGTGTATGTCCATGCAAAGGTGAAATGCCCCTTTAATGTTAATAAACGAGTTTTCCCCGGTAGGCTATCGTGCGGGCACCCTCTTTGTCTGCCGGAGAGCTACGTCTATCGGGGAACAGACAGAGGGGCCAGCTCCCCACCAACTCCTTTTTACCAAAGGCCACTGCGACCATCCTGACCGGAGCAGCGTTCAAGTCATGGATGGGAGCACCTAAGTCTCAAAAGAGAAGCGAGGTTTTCTCATGCAAAGTTATAGCTTTACAGAACACTAATGGACATGAGGTAGAACTTATCCGTCTGGCTTGCCGAGGATCGCGGTGCTGAGCAATCTTCCCAATCCTTGTCGAAGCCAAGTCCACAGTAGGAACCTGCAACTTCATGTAGATGAGAATGAATGCAGGATGCGATCCTATCTATATGCACATATGCAAATGCTCGTGAAATGCTTATGCAGTGATCTTGGTGTGCTCATGCATGCATGTAATCTTAGTTGGGGCCCCCTACAACGCTTCTTTATTTTCTCTTGCACGGGGTCATCGCCCCGCCTTCGTGCAGTTGAGGCAAGGCCTGTACAAAAGGGTGGCTGCTGGGCAGGGCCTGACAGCCACGCCTTACGGGAAGTACTTGCAGTAATGCTCAATATTCCATGAGTTTTGCAACTTAGTGCCATCTCCGGTCTCCAGACGGACTGCGCCAGTTCTGGTGACTCGTACAACCCGGTAAGGGCCTTCCCACTTTGGTGACAGCTTGTTTGTACCCTAAGCGGACTTAACGCGCCTAAGGAAAAGGTCACCTTCCTCAAAACACCGGGCATGAACCGTGTGATAACCCACAAGTATAGGGGATCACAACAGTTTTCGAGGGTAGAGTATTCAACCCAAATTTATTGATTCAACACAACGGGATCCAAAGAATATTCTCAAGTATTAGCAGTTGAGTTGGCAGTTCTAACACACCTGGATAACTTAATATCTACAGCAAAGTATTTAGTAGCAAAGTAGTATGGAAGTAACGGTAACGGTGGCAAAAGTAACAGTAGCAGCTTTGTAGTAATTGTAATAGTGGCAACAGAAAAGTAAATAAGCGAAGAACTAGCTCCAATTCATCAATGTGAAAAGCTCGTAGGCATTGGATCAGTGATGGAGAATTATGTCGGATCCAATTCCTCATGCAATAGTTATAACATAGGGTGACACAAAACTAGCTCCAATTCATCAATGTAATGTAGGCATGTATTCCGAACATAGTCATACGTGCTTATGGAAAAGAACTTGCATGAAATCTTTTGTCCTACCCTCCCGTGGTAGTGGGGTCCTATTGGAAACTAAGGGATATTAAGGCCTCCTTTTAATAGAGTACCGGACCAAAGCATTAACACTTAGTGAATACATGAACTCCTCAAACTACGGTCATCACCGGTAGTGGTCCCGATTATTGTCACTTTGGGGTTAACGGATCATAACACATAATAGGTGACTATAGACTTGCAAGATAGGATCTATAACTCACATATATTCATGAAAACATAATAGGTTCAGATCTAAAATCATGGAACTCAGGCCCTAGTGACAAGCATTAAGCATAGCAAAGTCATAGCAACATCAATCTCAGAACATAGTGGATACTAGGGATCAAACCCTAACAAAACTAACTCGATTACATGGTAAATCTCATCCAACCCATCACCGTCCAGCAAGCCTATGATGGAATTACTCATGCACGGCGGTGATCATCATGAAATTGGTGATGGAGGAAGGTTGATGATGACGATGGCGATGGATTCCCCTCTCCGGAGGCCCGAACAAACTCCATATCAGCCCTCCCGAGAGAGATTAGGGCTTGGCGGCAGCTCTGTGTCGTAAAACGCGATGAATCATTCTCCCTGATTTTTTCTCCCCGAACATGAATATATTGAGCTGGAGTTGAGGTCGGTGGAGCGCCAGGGGGCCCACGAGGCAGGGGGGCGCGCCCAGGGGGGTAGGCGCACCCCCACCCTCGTGGACAAGGTGTGGGCTCCCTGGCCTTGATTGTTTTGCCAGTATTTTTTATTAATTGCAAAGATAATCTCCGTTGTTTTTCAGGTCATTCCGAGAACTTTTATTTCTGCAAAAAATAACACCATGGCAATTCTGCTGAAAACAGTGCCGGTCTGGGTTAGTTCCATTCAAATCATACAAATTAGAGTCCAAAACAAGGGCAAAAGTGTTTGGAAAAGTAGATACATTGGAGACGTATCAACTCCCCCAAGCTTAAACCTTTGCTTGTCCTCAAGCAATTCAGTTGACAAACTGAAAGTGATAAAGAAAAACTTTTACAAACTCTGTCTGCTCTTGTTGTTGTAAATATGTAAAGCCAGCATTCAAGTTTTCAACAAAAATTATGAACTAATCATATTCACAATAACATTTAGGTCTCATGTTTACTCATATAGATGGCATAATCAACTAGCAAGCAATAACAACAAATCGCGGATGACAACACTTTCTCAAAACAATCGTAATATGATATAACAAGATGGTATCTCGCTAGCCCTTTCTGAGACTGCAAAACATAAACGCAGAGCACCTCTGAATATCAAGGACTGACTAAACATTGTAATTCATGGTAAAAGAGATCCAGTCATACTCAATATGAATTAATAGTAATGGATGCAAATGACAGTGGTGCTCTCCAGCTGGTGCTTTTTAATAAGAGGATGATGACACAATCATAAAAGTAAATAGATAGGCCCTTCGCAGAAGGAAGCAGGGATTTGTAGAGGTGCCAGAGCTCGATTTTGAAATGGAGATAAATAATATTTTGAGCGGCATACTTTCATTGTCAACATAACTACCGAGAGATCTTGATATCTTCCATGCTACACACATTATAGGCGGTTCCCAAACAGAATGGTAAAGTTTATACTCCCCCTACACCAACATGCATTAATCTATGGCTTGCTCGAAACAACGAGTGCCTCCAACTAACAAGAGTCACTGGGGAGTTTTGTTTGCAATTATTTCTATTTGATTTGCTTAGAGCATGGGACTGGGCATCCCGGTGACCAGCCATTTTCTCGTGAGTGAGGAGCGGAGTCCACTCCTCTTGAGAATAACCCGCCTAGCATGGAATATACAGACAGCCCTAGTTGATACATGTGATATTCGAGCATGCAAAACAGAATTTCATTTGAAGGTTTAGAGTTTGGCACAAACAAATTTACTTGGAATGGTAGGTAGATACCACATATAGGAAGGTATGGTGGACTCATATGGAATAACTTTGGGGTTTATGGAAGTGGATGCACAAGCAGTATTCCCTATTAGTACAAGTGAAGGCTAGAAAAATACTGGGAAGCGACCAACTAGAGAGCGACAACAGTCATGAACATGCATTAAAATTAATAAACATTGAGTTCAAGCATGAGTAGGATATAATCCACCATGAACATAAATATCGTCGAGGCTATGTTGATTTTGTTTCAACTACATGCGTGAACATCTGCCAAGTCAAGTCACTCGAATCATTCAAAGGAGGATACCACCCTATCATACCACATCACAACCATTTTAATAGCATGTTGGCACGCAAGGTAAACCATTATAAACTCCTAGCTAATTAAGCATGGCATCATCAACTATAATCTCTAATTGTCATTGCAAACATGTTCATTCATAATAGGCTGAATCAGAAATGATGAACTAATCATATTTCCAAAAACAAGAGAGGTCGAGTTCATACAAGCTTCTATCATCCCAATCAGTCCATCATATATCGTTATTACTGCCTTTCACTTGCACGAGAGAACGAGGTGGATAATTATAGTAGTGTACGTGCATTGGACTAAGCTAGAATCTGCAGGCATCTGACACATAGGAGAAGACAAGATAATATGGGCTCTTTGTTAAATCAACAATAATGCATATAAGAGCCACTTCAACATTTTCATTTTGGTCTTCTCCTCTCGACCCCAAAGAAAAGAAAAGAAATAAAACTATTTACACGGGAAAGCTCCCAACAAGCAGAAGAAGAACGAAATATCTTTTTGGGTTTTCTTTTGATTATTACTACTACATGCATGGAAAGTAAACTAGCCAAAAGCTACAACTGATTTTTTTTGTTTTTCTTAAGGTTATTCAAACACACAAGAAGAAAGCGAGGAAAAGAAAATAAACCAGCATGGATAGTATAATGAAAAAGTATGAGCACCGACAACTAGCATGAGTGTGTGAGAATAAATGTAATATCGGTTAGAAATACATACTCCCCCAACCTTAGGCTTTTGGCCTAAGTTGGTCTATGGCCACGGCTGGCCTGGCGGATATCCAAAGTTGTAGTTGGGGTCGTACTGTGATGCAGCAGCTATTGCCTCATGAGCTACCGCTTGGAGGTGAGCTCTCTCCGTCCTACTCTTGTACTCGTTCGCCTCCTCCCTGGTTATAATAAATCTCCCTTTTGTCTGAAAGTCAAAGAAAGTAGGAGCAGGGAGAGCAACATGGAAAATGCGGCGCCTGTCAAACATTAGTCGGTACAGGAGAGGTTGTTCGTTCCTCTCAATAAACTAATGGCAAACCATAGCCTCATATCCTAGATAAGTGGGAGGCAATTCCATATCATTTTCATGTATGGGTATCTCAAGAAAATTAGCCACACGAGTTGCATAAATTCCACCAAACAAGTCTCCACTTAATCCATTATTGTGCAACCTCCATGCCAAGGAGAGTCCCATCCGGACACGGGACAAAGTCTTCAATCTTGTATCTTCATAGTCCAACAGTCCGGCCAAAAGTTATAGTCCGGCTGATACCCCCTAATCCAGGACTCCCTCAGTAGCCCCCGAACCAGGCTTCAATGATGATGAGTCCGGCGCGCAGATTGTCTTCGGCATTGCAAGGCGGGTTCTTCTTAAAACCCCGAGCTCCTGTTAAATAGTGTCTGGCTTCTCGTAAATGTTGCATTTCTTGGCTTCTGCACCCAATAATGGCCATCTTCCACGTGTCAAGCGAATGTGAGAAGCCAGGGCGTTTTTACATTTACCACCCTAGCTGTGTGAATGAACTATATACTTAAAGAGACGAGGATTCCTAGATCCAAACTACACCATATTCCCTCATCGAGCATTCATCGGAGCGTGCCTGAAAAAATCCATCCCAGCATGGCCGGTCAGCGCAGCTCCTCCTCTCGCTCCCACAGCCCCAAGCCTGGAGATTGGGAGAGGTGTGCCTATTGGAGATGTGCCCTAGAGGCAATCATGTATGATGATATTTCCTATGTGTTTATGAATAAAGATAGTCCTTGGACATTATCAATGATGTGTATCAGCAAGTACATGACTTGTTTGTGGGACTATGCATTGCATGATGACTGTCCTAAAAAGTCCCTAGTCGAAAGGGCTGTGTGGACGTGCAGCCAACTAGACTAGGATATGACACGGTTAATGGCTTGGTCTCACTAGCCATGAAGCATTGGATGCTAATCGGATAATATGGTCTTGGAAAGGTCTTGACGGGTTCGACATAGTCGGATCCGAGTTGAGATAAGGTCCGAGTCGGACAGATCCAACTATGAGACGCAGCGATATGTCATCTGTGAGTCTCTAGTACAACATACGTTCTATGTCCTAAGACCTGAGCTGGCGCATGTACTCGGGATGGTGACAGACTTGCTTTGGGCTAACCAAACGCTACTCCGTGACTGGGTAGTTACAAAGGTAGGTTTCAGGCTTGTCCAGAACCATGCTGCGAGACATGGTCGTGCAAGATGGGATTTCCCCTCCGACCAGGAGACATATACTCTGGGCCCCTCGTGTGATCCGACCAGGATAAGCATGGCCACGCGACAAGGATTATGAGATAATCCAGATAGTGGTCGGCATCACTGGGACGAGCAAGAGGTCGGGCTAGCACAAGGATGACAGACTCGCCTTGAGCTCGACAACATAAATCGTGTGGCAAAAGGAATGGAAGTGTGATGTACAGGTTCGCTAACCAGCTTCATAGTCTACTTGGTGTTTGGCATGCCTTGCTAGAGGCCGCTACCAACCGCGCAATTCGGAGGTGATCCGAACTACGACCAAGCCGACTTGAACCTAAGGGGTCGCGCGCTTAAGGGAAGGAACCTACGAGGTCGAATCCGAGGACACTGGTCGGATGTGATCCGAGCTGTATTCGGATTGTGGCCAAGTAGACTTGTGGGCTTTAGGGTCCGTGCGAGGCCCAAGTGTTGAGCCCGTGACGGACGCCTATATAAAGTGGAGGTGCGGCACACTCAGGCGGTTGATCGCTTCGTCGTTGTCACTAGTGTTTGCATGTGCTGCGAATAGACACCTCCACTCGCCGCTGGTTGTGTGATTGGACCTAGCAGTCAGTCGCACGATGTTCCTCCTGCACGCGCGGATACCATTAGAGGCGGTGTACCTGCGCCGCTCCGGCGAACCTGTACGTTGGGAACCGACGACCAGCTGCTCGAGGGAGATCGGACGAGGAGGAGACGATCCACGCAGACGCGCTGCCCCAACTCTTCTTCCGCTGCACGGCACTGCGCGTCTAGTGGTAACGAACTGTGATCCATCTCCCGTAGCATGTTCTTGGTTGTTCTACGCGTAGGAAAATTTTAATTTGTAGTCTACGCACCCTACCGTAGAACCCAACAGTGGTATCAGAGCCTCTGCTATAGGATTTGGATTCAGATCGTATGCATATTAGATATGTGGAGGCGATAGATGAGATATGTTGTTATTGTTGAGATCGGCTGTGTGCACGGTTCATGAGATCAACTGCACATGGGGATCGACGTGGCTATGTTTTCTGTCAATCGGGACCGCCGTGTGCGTAGCGCCGTGTATTTCGTACCCGACACACAAACCGGTAGAATGCGATTCTGTGCATAACTTTATTTTGCAGGGTTTGATGTGAATAGTATGGCTCATGTGTATGTGATGCATGTGTGTAAATTATACATGGCCTGCGCGTCATGCTTGTCAGCCGGCAGGAGCCAAAGTGCTGTCATTATATTGTATAATGACATGCGTGTCGACTTGTGACTCTATGTAAAATTCATTACTAGTTGTAGTAGTTGGATAATAGAGATCTGGTTGGTGGATTGGCGTCCGGGCGTGACAAACAAGATGGAGTTCCAAGATGGTCATCGGAGTTGGAGCCTACCTGGAGGAACACCCATGAAGGAGCCATATTATTTCACAATATATGTTTATTTGTGATTGTTATGCTTCTTACTTTCTATGCATGTTTGAATGGTAGAAAGATCCCTCATGAATATCAAGTAAATTGCCATTCCCGATGTTGCACCTTCGCACATCAAGTACGTCTAGTAGTGGGCTCATAAAATTGGGGTGCTGGTAGGTGTCCTTGAACTGAAGGGTTCGTGTCGGACACGGACATGCACTGCATCAGATTAACATGACAAGGCTATCAAAACGGTTTTGGGCCTTGTGGCCAAGAAGGTTGGGAGCCGGGGTATAAGATACCTTCCCAACTGACAGGAGTCGTATAGAGATGCGATTAGTAATGAGTTGCTTACCGGATAGGTATGTTGGCTAGTAGTGATGCTAAAGCTCACTAGTCGCATGCGCTAGTCGGATCCTCAGTCACTGAGAGTTTGCGGAGGGATGCCAACTTCAGTGGGAGTATTATCTGTTTAAGGCTAGAATTACTCTACATAAACACATTGCTTAGTGATTGCATATTTTTTCTGTTTTAGATCAATGGCACCACCTGCTCAACCCAACTTTGCATTGAAATCAATTCTGGAAAAGGATAAACTGAATGGAACAAACTTTACCACCTGGTATAGAAATCTGAGAATTGTTCTAAAGCATGATAAAAAGGAACATGTTCTAGAGGATCCACTTCCAGATGAACCTGCTGATAATGCTAGTGCCACAGCTAAGAATGCCTACCAAAAACTCGTTGATGAATCAACGGAGATCAGCTGTCTGATGCTGGCTTGTATGGATCCCGATTTGCAATAGCATTTCAAAAATGTTGAGGCTTATGATATGATGGAGAGTCTAAAGAGCATGTTTCAGACACAGGCTAGGACCGAAAGGTTCAACGTCTGGCGATCCATGATGGATTGTAAGCTGAAGGAAGGTGATCCACTGAGCCCACATGTGATCAAGATGATCGGATATGTGCAAGCTTTGGATCGGTTGGGCTTCCCGCTCTTGGATGAGCTGGCTACTAATGCAGTTATGGGTTCTCTTCTACCCAGCTATGGGACGTTCATCTCAAACTACCATATGCATGGCATGGATAAGAAGCTCACTGAATTGCATGGGATGCTCAAGGTGGCAGAGCAGGATATTAAGAAAGGCACGCATCGAGTGTTGATGGTGCAGAAATTGGCCAAGTTCAATAAGAGTTGGTCTAAGAAGAGGCTAAAGCAAAGGGCACGGAGATGGTAACCTCCGCCACTGCACCGAAGTCTGGACCGGACTCGAAGACCATTTGCTATCATTGCAAGGAAACTGGTCACTGGAAGAGGAACTGTAGCAAGTGGCTTGCAGAGCATGGCAAGAAGGTCGGGAATGCTACTTCAGGCAAAGGTACACTTGTTGCATATGTTATAGACATTTACCTTGCTGACATACCTAGTAGCTCTTGGGTATTTGATACCGGATCGGTTGTTCATATTTGCAACTCGATGCAGGGGCTGGTAAGAACTAGGCGTGTGGCACAAGGGGAGATTGACATCAGGGTCGGCAACAAAGCAAGAGTTGCTGCGTTGGAGGTCGGCATGATGCAGCTCGAGCTTCCTTCTGGATTTATTTTGGAATTGAATGATTGTTATTACATTCCTACACTTAGTCGGAACATTATTTCTGCCTCATGTTTGATGAGTCAGGGTTATGAATTCAATTTAAAGGACAATGGTTGTTTGTTTTATTTGAATGGTATGTTCCACGGCTATGCACCCATTGTTGATGGGCTATTTATATTGAATCTGGAACAAGAACCGGTCCATAACGTGAATGTCAAGAGGCATAAGCCTAATGAGATAAATCCGACATACTTCTGGCATTGCCGGCTTGGACACATTAGTCTGAAACGCATGAAGAAGCTCCATGATGATGGACGCCTAACTTCGTCCGACTTCACGTCGTTCAAGACATGTGAATCATGCTTGCTTGGAAAGATGACTAAGTCTCCTTTCGCAAAGAGTTGCGAGAGGGCGTCCGAGCTGTTGGAGCTTATACATAGTGATGTGTATGGTCCAATGAGCACAATTGCCAGAGGTGGCTATCAGTACTTCGTGACTTTTATCGACGACTTGAGTAGATATGGATATATCTATTTGATGAGGCGCAAGTCGGAAACTTTTGAAAAGTTCAAAGAGTTTCAGAATGAGGTTCAGAATCAGCTTGGCAAGACTGTAAAGCTTCTACAATCTGATTGTGGAGGTGAGTACATGAGTCAGGAGTTTGATGATCATCTGAAAAGCCAAGGTATAGTACCTCAGCTCACACCTCCGGGTACGCCACAAAGAAACGGCGTGTCGGAAAGGAGGAATAGGACCTTGTTGGACATGGTCCAGTCTATGATGAGCAAATCGGATTTACCCTTGTCATTCTGGGGATATGCTCTAGAAACTGCAGCTTTCACACTTAACAGGGTACCATCCAAATCCGTAGACAAGACACCACATGAGATATGGACCGGGAAGAGTCCCAGTTTGTCTTTTCTAAAGATTTGGGGCTGTGAAGCATTTGTCAAGCGACTTATGTCAGACAAGCTTACACCTAAGTCGGATAAATGCATATTCGTGGGATATCCGAGGGAAACCTTGGGATATAACTTCTACAACCGTGAAGAGAACAAAGTGTTTGTTGCTCGGAACGGGGTTTTCCTTGAGAAAGATGTTCTCAGTCGGGAGGCCAGTGGGAGGACGGTCCGACTCGAAGAAATTCAAGGACCACTCGGGGACGGCTCGGCTGGTGATGAGATCATATCAGAGTCAGTCAGGGAACCCATAGTGGAAGCGGCACCGGAACCAAGGAGGTCGGAAAGATTGGGCAGAGTGCATGATGTATTGTTGCTAGAAAGCGACGAGCCGGCCACATATGCAGAAACGATGGTGAGCCCAGATTCCGAGGCATGGCTGGAGGCCATGAGGTCCAAGTTAAAGTCCATGGATAAGAATCAAGTCTGGGACTTGGTTGATGCGCCGCCTGGCGTAACAGCCATTGGTTGCAAATGGGTCTTTAAGAAGAAAACCGATGTGGATGGAAATGTTCAGATCCACAAAGCTCGGCTTGTTGCTAAGGGCTATGGACAAGTTCAAGGAATTGACTACGACGAGACCTACTCGCCGGTAGTGATGCTGAAGTCGGTGAGGATCGTACTAGCTATAGCTGCATATTTTGATTACGAGATATGGTAGATGGATGTCAAAACGGCTTTCCTTCACGGAAATTTAACCGAGGACGTGTATATGATACAGCCCGAGGGTTTTGACGATCCGACTAGCACTGGTAAGGTATGCAAGCTCAAGAGATCCATTTATGCGTTGAGGCAAGCGTCTCGGAGCTGGAACATTCGTTTTGGTGAGGTTGTCACTGGTTTCGGCTTCATCAAAAGCGAAGAGGACTCTTGTTTATACAAGAAGTTAAGTGGGAGATCGATAGTGTTTTTGATCTTGTATGTGGATCACATACTGCTAATCGGAAATGATGTTTCGATGCTGAACTCGATCAAGGAGTCATTGAATGACAAGTTTTCAATGAAGGACCTTGGTGAGGCAATGTACATTTTAGGCATTAAGATCTATAGAGGTAGATCGAGGAGGCTGCTCGGCTTAAGGCAGAGCACATACATAGATAAAGTGTTGAAGCGGTTCAACATGAGTGAGGCGAAGAAATGGTTCTTGCCACTCTCACATGGTATAAGGCTAAGCGAGACTCAGAGTCCTTCAACATCTGATGAGCGAAGCAGGATGAGTAGGATTCCGTATGCCTCGTCAATCGGATCCATCATGTATTCCTTGATATGTACAAGGCCTGATGTTGCTTTTGCAATAAGCCTAACAAGCAGATACCAGGCCAACCTAGGTGATAGTCACTGGGCAGCGGTGAAGACTATTTCGATGTACCTGAAAAGGACTAAATAGATGTTCCTAGTTTATGGAGGTGAGGAAGAGCTCGTCGTAAGGGGTTACGTCGATGCTAGTTTCCAAACCAACAAAGATGATTGTCGATCACAGTCCGGATTCGTGTACGTCATGAACGGAGGAGCAGTGAGCTGGATGAGTTCCAAGCAAGATACGGTGGCCGATTCTACCACAGAAGCCGAATACATTGCGGCTTGTGAAGCTGCGAAGGAAGGTGTTTGGATCCGGAACTTTCTGGATGATCTTTGTATTTTCCTAGCCTCGGTAAAACCGTTGGACCTTTATTGTGATAATTTTGGTGCCATCGCACAAGCCAAGGAGCCGAGGAATCACCACAAGGTCAGACAAATAGATCGGAAATATCACCTAATACGAAAGATCGTGAAGAGTGGTGATGTAGAGTTATGCAAAATTCACACGAATGCAAATGTTGCGGATCCGTTGACTAAGCCGCTTCCACAACCCAAGCATGAGGGGCACATTAGAGCTATGGGCATTAGATGTCTATTTGATTGACTCTAGTGCAAGTGGGAGACTGTTGGAGATGTGCCCTAGAGGCAATCATGTATGATGATATTTCCTATGTGTTTATGAACAAAGATAGTCCTTGGACATTATCAATGATGTGTATAAGCAAGTACGTGACTTGTTTGTGGGACTATGCATTGTATGATGACTTTCCTAAAAAGTCCCTAGTCGAAAGGGTTGTGTGGATGCGCAGCCAACTAGACTAGCATATGACACGGTTGATGGCTTGGTCTCACTAGCCATGAAGCATTGGATGCTAACCGGATTATATGGGCTTGGAAAGGTCTGGTCGGATTCGACATAATCGGATCCGAGTTGAGATAAGGTTCGAGTCGGATAGACCCACCTATGAGATGCAGCGATATGTCATCTATGAGTCTCTAGTACAACATACGTTCTATGTCCTAAGACCTGAGCTAGCGCATGTACTCGGGATGTAGACAGACTTGCTTTGGGCTGACCAAATGCTACTCTGTGACTGGGTAGTTACAAAGGTAGGTTTCAGGCTTGTCCAAACCCATGCTGCGAGACATGGTCGAGCAAGATGGGATTTGCCCCTCCGACCAGGAGAGATATACTCTGGGCCCCTCGTGTGATCCGACCAGGATAAGCATGGCCATGCGACAAGGATTATGAGATAATCTAGATAGTGGTCGGCATCACTGGAACGAGAACGGGGGTCCCTAGACTTGCCTGCCTGCAGCCTGCGGCGTGGCTTGAGTGGGGGCCCAACTGTGACACTCCAAAAAAAAATTTATTTGGTTTTAGCAAAAACCTTGCTGGTTTTTCTTTTGTGGATGAGGCCTTTCAATTTTTTTTAGAAAAAACAATCCTCTTAAAAATCTTCTTTCTTTGGCTAGGATTGTTATTTCTGGTTTCTTCTTCAAACTTCGGGTTTGACCTTTTTTTTAAAAAAATCTCCTCTGTTGGTCCTCTTCTCAAATTATTTTTGGTTGTTCAATCTTCATTCTTTTGATAACCACCCATGACCTTGTATTTTTGCCCATGAGGTAAAACCACCCCAAAACCTTCTCTCCTCCTTGTTAGCAACTCAAATTCCCTGTCTCAAATCATCCAAACAAGTTTTGGATTTTATTTTGATTATTTCACCTCTCAAATCTTTTCTGATCTTTAATTTGAGCCTGACCCATTTACAAAGCTAGTACCTTGTAGAATTTGTATTTGGATGTCAAACCAACTCTACTGGCTAGTCCTTTGTACCCACAACCCAGAACCATCTTGATCCACTCATCTACTTTTCAAATTTTTCAACTTACACTCCCTGCAAGTTTGGACCAGCTTTGCCAAATTTGGTGAAATTCATATCTACCCTTCTCCAAAAATTCCACCAAAAATCAGACAACCTACTGGAGCAATGAGAAGCTACTCTACCAAAAATCAGCCCAAGGAAAAATTCCTACAAGCCAAAAACATTCTGTCGAAAACCTTGCATGCACTGTTTCAGACACTTTCAGTTAAATTCAGTTTCAGTGTCGATCTCCGTCAGAGAAGTGCAGTCACATGATCACAGTGCCTTTGGCACGTTGCTCACCGCCTGGCTTGCTTGTCTGAAGCCCCGCACGCGCGCTTGGCAGCTTCCCGGCGTCGGTGGCGCCCTGGCCCACCTGCGCCGGCGTGTCTTGCCGCGACCGAGCCGCCGTAGCGGCCAACAGGAAGCAGAACGGCGGCGCAACGCCGTTCAGCGCCGCCCAATCTCCCTGGTGGCTCCGCGTGGCCCTCTCCGCGCCAGCGCACGCATGCAGCACAGCCGCCGTGGCGCGGTGTGCACAGCGCACGCTCTCTGCCGCCGACGGGTCCGCGCCGCCCCGTTCCGTCGAACCCCACCTCAGCAAGCAAGTCCCTACGCCGTTAGCGCATAAACCGCACCAGGTGGCAACCACGACGACGCTCCACATCTAAATCCTCCCGTGCAACCTCCACGCCGCCGTAATCCTTCGCCCGAAAACTCCGTTCACGGCCACCGCCTCGGATCACCTATAAAAGGAGACCCCGAGCTCCCCCTCGGGCTCACACCACCTCTGCACTACACCAACGCCCCGCCAGGCCACTATGAGGGCCTCGAGGAGGTCTCCTCCCCCAACTCCGGCCACTCCGTTCCGCCTCGGCCTCCAGCTCGATTCACTGCGGTGAGGTCATCTCCGGCGCCCAAACTCCGTCAAGCACCTCCTCTAGCTACCAGATACTTGACCCCCACCTCAATTTGATCATTGCAGCCCTCTCCGGCGAGCTTCACCCTCGTCCGAACCACCATCCGCCGGAGCTAGGGCCACCGTCGACACAGTGCACGCCGGCGACCACCACGACCACCACCCGACGCGGAATGGCGCCCTGAACACGGAGGTAACCTCCGATCCCCCTGCCTCGCCGTGGATCGCCCCGGCGATCGCCGCGGCTCTCTGGCGCCAAAAGCGCCGTCCCGTTTTCAAACCCGACGGGTGGGACCGCCCCGTCAGGTTTCTCTCTTTTTCGAATCGTTTTCTGAAAGCGCATTCGGGAAAAATACGTCTTCTCTTCTGAGCCGGCGTATTTGAGACTGAAACGTTTTCTGTTTTTATAAATAGAACCCTGGGAAGTTTCTGTTTCATTACAGATGGGTCCCTGGGCAAAAACCTTTATAACTTTTTAACAGAAGCATATTTTTGAATGATTCTTTTTCTGTTTTCTTAAAAATTTTGTCTAGTTCTTTATCAGAGTTATTTGAAAATTTCTTGGATTAATTTCTGTGCACCTATTGGTATTTACGATAGTGCATGTATCCTCTTTATACCGTAGATACCGACGGAGGTGACGGGACCGCAAACTTCACCGAGCTAGACTCCGACTACTCTGAACCAGGCAAGCATGTTTGAACTTTTGATATGATGAGTGTCTTGGCATATTTTGCATTTAGTTAGTTTCATGTTATGTTATGGAGCATACCGATGAACTGTTTATTATGCATTGTTGGGACAAGTAAGTTCGATGATCCATACATTGTTGGATGTGAATATGCAAGGCCATGTGTTGGTAAGAAAGGTGGGTAAGATGGCAGTGTTGTAGCATGCCAGTCTTATGCCATGCAAGTTAACTTCAGTACCAACCCGTATCGGTTGGGTTCCTATCCATTTCATATCCCTGTACTACCACATGTTTCCTGAAAGGGATATGGTTTAGTAAGTCGCAAACCGCTTTCTTGGTACACACCAAAAAGGAGAGGCCGGGATGATGGTTCCATGGCCCTGGACTAAAGCCAGTCATCCGTTCAGGGGGCATGGGTGTTTCCGGTTGGGACCGAGTGGGGGGCACCCCTTAGAGCGCGCGTATATAAATTTGATCCCATGCTATTCGAGATTGTGATCTCCCCGTCTCAAAAGTTTTTCTTGGATGATGTCTAGGGTGATTCCTGGCATCGAGAGGTTGGATGGGTGTGTACCGGTTAGCTGTGTTTTCTTCTGAAATACCGTAAACAGAACTAGTCCATGTGGCTATGGAAATCCGTTAACTGTAGGAAATTTATGTACAAACTCTGCAGAGTCAAACTTCTTCAAATCATCTTATTCATATCCAAGATTCGTACTAACTGACAAGTGCCAGTTTTGGTGACAGATTACCCGGTGGGACACAAGAGCACTAAGAACGGTTAAATGTTTATTCTTGTGGATGGACTAACCCGTTTATTTTCAAGAGTTGAATATTGATTATGAATATCATTTCCTTGTCAGTTAAAGCCCTTTAGGTGGTGTCGCTTAGACGCCCGACTGTGGCATTTCTTTTAAAGCCCTTTTGGTGGTGTCGTTCAGACGCCCGACTGTAGCATTTCTTTTAAAGCCCTTTAGGTGGTGTCGTTCAGACGCCCGACTGTGGCATTTCTTTTAAATCCCTTTAGGTGGTGTCGCTAAGACGCCCGACTGTGGCATTTCTTTTAAAGCCCTTTAGGTGGTGTCGTTCACACGCTCGACTGTGGCATTTCTTTTAAAGCCCTTTAGGTGGTGTCGTTCAGACGCCCGACTGTGGCATTTCTTTTAAAGCCCTTTAGGTGGTGTCGCTAAGACGCCCGACTGTGGCATTTGTTTTAAAGTGTAACGCCCTCGATGCGGCTATATCTCCCACGTGTCGAAGCACGACTTAGAGGCATAACCGCATTGAAAGCAATGTCGCAAGTGAGGTAATCTTCACACCACCCATGTAATACATAAGGGAAAGAGATACATAGTTGGCTTACAATCTCCACTTCACGCAATACATGAGTAAGCATTACATCAAACAGATACAATCAAGGTCCGACTACGGAACCAAAATAAAAGAAGACTACCCCAAATGCTACACAGATCCCCGATCGTCCCGACTAGGCTCCACTACTGATCAACTGAAATGAAACAACACAAAGAACAAGATCTTCATCGAGCTCCTCCTTGAGCTCGGGTGCGTCACCTGCACGGTTTCATCAGCACCTGCAAACTGGTTTTGGAAGTATCTGTGAGTCACGGGAACTCAGCAATCTCACACCCTCGAGATCAAGACTATTTAAGCTTATAGGTAGGGTAAAAGGTATGAGGTGGAGCTGCAGCAAGCGACTAGCATATATGGTGGCTAACATTCGCAAAAGAGAGCGAGAAGAGAAGGCAAAAGCACGGTCGATGAACTATGATCAAGAAGTGATCCTAGAACAACCTACATCAAACATAACTCCAACACCGTGTTCACTTCCCGGACTCCGCCGAGAAGAGACCATCACGGTTACACACGCGGTTGATGTATTTTAATTAAGATCAACTTCGGGTTTTCTACAACCGGACATTAACAAATTCCCATCTGCCACATAACCACGGGCACGGCTTTCGAAAGTTCAAACCCTGCAGGGGTGTCCCAACTTAGCCCATGCTAAGCTCTCGCGATCAATGAAGGATGTTCCTTCTCCCCGGGAAGACCCGATCAGTATCGGAATCCCGGCTACAAGACATTTCGACAGTAATAAAACAAGTCCAGCAAAGCTGCCCGGATGTGCCGACAAATCCTGATAGGAGCTGCACATATCTCGGTCTCAGGGCACACCAGATGAGCTGTCCGTACAACTAAAACCAGACCCCAAGTTTCCTTGAGGTGGCGCTGCAAAGCGCTCTAGTTTGGACCAGCACTCAGAGGAGAACTGGCCCGAGGGGGTAAAATAAGATGACCCTCGAGAGCGCGACTCCCAAGGGAAAAAGGGCTAGGTGAGGCGAATGGTAAAACCAAGGTTGGGCCTTGCTGGAAGAGTGTTATTCAAAGCGAACTGTCAAGGGGGTCCCATAAATCACCCAACCACGTTAGGGACGCAAAATCCGGGAACATGATACCAATATGACGGAAACTAGGGCATCAAGAGTGGAACAAAACACCAGGCATAAGGCCGAGCCTTCCAACCTTTACCAAGTATATAGATGCATTAATAATATAAAAGGTATTGTGATATCCCAACAAGTAAACATGTTCCAATCAAGGAACAACATCTCCATGTTCCAACAAGGAACAAACTTCATCTTCACCTGCAACTAACAATGCTATAAGAGGGGCTGAGCAAAGCGGTAACATAGCCAAACAATGGTTTGCTAGGACAAGGTGGGTTAGAGGCTTGACAAGGCAACATGGGAGGCATGATAAGCAAGTGGTAGGCATCGCAGCATAGGCATAGCAAAAGAGCGAGAATCTAGCAAGCAAAGATAGAAGTGATTTCGAGGGTATGGTCATCTTGCCTGAGATCCCGCAAGGAAGAAGAGCGAGTCCATGGAGAAGACAAACGGATGTAGTCGAACGAATTCTCACAACTCCGGAACGAAACCGAAGCTAACGAGAAGCAACCCGGAAAGAAGCAAACAACATAGTAAACAATCACCACATACACATGGCATGATACCCAACCAAGTATGATGCATGTCCGGTTTAAACAGGCATGACAAGCAAGTGCAACAAACAATACTACAAATTAAGTGGAGCTCAATATGCAACGAGTTGCATATTGACGAAACACCACAACAAATATTTAGTTCGATCTTGTTTATGTACCCAACAATATTAAATGTTGATTAACATGACAAGAGGTGAAGCATATGAAAACTACCTATCTAGACAAGTTTAAATGAGGCCGGAACAACAAACAACAAGTCCAGAAAATCCTCATGAGCATATTTTAGATTTGGTACTGTTCTGCCCTATACACAATTTTGAATATTGTTAAACAGAAAAATAAAGTGCACCATGTTAAACTAGGCATTTTTTCACCCCATTTACATATAAAGTTTATTAAATTCCGAGTTACGGTTAATTAGTTATGAAATAAAACATTATAACATGGCATTTATGCAAATTAATGCAAACAACAATTTAAACATTTTAAACATAGATGAAAGTTGGATATTATGAAACTAGACAAAATTCTAAGCATTTTTCATATATGAAGTTTTTACATATATGATGCACTGTTAATGAGTTATTATATGCATGATCTAGAGGGGCTATATTGCAAAACTGGCAGTCTCAGGATTAATAGGCAAATTCGTCCAGAGCAGGAAAAAAACAACACTGGGCCGAAACTGACTGGCCCGACATGCAGAGGAGAGGAGCTGGGCGCTGCACACCATGGGCTTTGACCCAGGTCGGTGGAGGCGCGGCTGGGCTGAGGAAGAAGTGGCGCTGGGCTCGGCCCTGGCTGCTGGCGAATGGGACCCACACAGACGGAGTCAACGCGGGCTCGCGTGTGGCTTCCAGCGGGGCTTGGCGAGCGATGCAGAAGAGTCGTTGCTCGTCTCCAGGCGCACGGGACGAGCAGAGCTCCTGCTCGATGGAGGGGAAGCAGGGGCCGTGGTAGGGGATGGCGAGGCAGGGGACGGCGGCTGGCGACGGACTCGGTCGCGACGACGGCGAACTTGGCGCGTACTCCGGCGAGGGCGGCGCTGCTCCTTAGTGCCAACGGGCGGCAGAGAGGCGACCTGGAGGCAGGGACGAGGCCGGGGCGCATGGCCTTGGCGGGGCGACGACTCCCTGGTGGTCGTACAGCTGCAGCACTTGGCGCGGACGCAGGCGGCAGTGGATCTTGCGGGCACGCAGAGGAAGGTCGAAGACGGTGGGGCAGCGCCGGATCTGGAGGCGCACGGCAAGACACCTCACGGTCCACGAGATGGAGCAGGGGCGGTCGATGCGGTCAACGCAGCTGGAGCGCTGCGCTCTGCTCCTCTCGAACAGCAACGCAGGGGAAGAAGAGGATGCAGCAGCGGACTTGGCGCGATGTAGGGCTCCGGCGACGAGGCGTTACCAGGGGAGGCAGACAAGGCACTGGCGTTGCACCTCCTTCGTGCAGAGAACGAGCGGGCCAGGCAGGGGGCCAGGCGCCCGATGGCTTGAAGGTGGCACGGCAGCGGACTTGGTACAAGGGCCTTGGGGCTCCGGTAGCACCGGGAACGGCGAAAACGGACGAATCCGGTCGTCGGCGCTCGATCCGGAACACGGCGGCACGGACGGAGCTCGGGGACGATGCTGCATCTTCGGTTGGCGGTGAGCTCCTGGTGAGGATAAGAGAGAGAGAGAGAGAGATGAGAGACCGGAGGGAGAAAGAGACAGAAAGAGAAGATGGGGGGGAGGCGCGGTGGTGCTCATCTTGCTAGCTGCTGGTGGCCGGCGTGAGGGAGACGAGGCGAGGACGAAGCGCTCAGTTGGAGGGTTCGAGCGACGGGAGGAGCGGCCGGTGGTGCGGTTGGATGGATGGATCGATGGAATTGGCTGGTGTGTGAAAACGAGGAGGGGATGGATCCCGAGAGGGAGTAGGCAGGTGGCGGCGGCACGAGGATGGATGGGACAGCTCCCTAGAAATCAGGGTTCGGTCTGATTATATAGGTAGGGGAATGTGTAGGGGCTAATCCGGCCCGTCCGACTATAATCGGGCGGTCGTAAATAAATAGGTTAGGTAACCCAAATAATAAAACGGGGATGTTATATAGATGTTTGGGGATGATCCGAATCTAACGGTGACGACTGCCCGGGTCTGGTTCGGGACAGCTTTCGGACGCGCGCGAGAGGTTTGAGCACCGTACAGAGAGACTCCGGTTTAGGCAAGAGGGAAAACGAAGAACAAGGTTGGACTCGGATCGGTCAACGAAGGCAAGGGGTAAACGCGGAAAACTATGAACGGATGCATGCTTTATGAAAACATGCAGATGCAGTGTGCATGATGCTATGATGAATGCAACAAACAAATAAATGCACGCGACGATAACGAAAAACATGGGAGGCGTCTGGAGCGTCGGTCTTGGGGCGTCACAACACTCCTCCACTTACAAGAGATCTCGTCCCGAGATCTAGGATGGCACCGGAGAAAAGCGGAAGAGGAAGAGGTAAAACAAAGTTGCTTCTTTGACAAACGAGTAAAACCACGAACCTTGGGAGGTTAAACATGTGAAAGAAAGAATACAATCGAGAAGACGAGATTGCAAACACTCCGTTATCAAGGAGGAACAAGGGACATTGCGAGAACCTTGTAGGTTGAAGGACATGAAACAAGAGCTTAACAGATCAAAATTAATATGAAATTACGCCGGTAGAAAAGAGAAACAAGGAACAAGAATGACATAATTTGGACAGCACTCCGGTAGAAAAAAGAACAAAACTTGATAAGATGAGACGATATTGAAGAGATGATACAACACTCCGGTTGGAAATGGAGGAATAGAATTTGAACTTGGCAAAATGAAAGCACTTGGATGAGACTCCGGTTAAAAGAGGAATGATAGACACAACACTCCGGTTAAATGGATAAGCAAAGAAAAGAACACGATCCTCACAATTCGAGATGATGAGTGAAGAGAGCAACATCACAATGCCTCCGGAAGAAAGAATAGAAAATAGATCATTGGAATAACAGAGTGGAGAAGGAAAATGACAACTTCTACCACAATTGAGCTTGGAAAGCACCCTTTCAAGAAGGTTATAACGGAGTTGTTGGAAAATCAACAATGAGACGAATAAGCTTGTAGTGGGCTTATGGAAACATCTCAAAATTATGAGGTGAGCTTCTGCCACTAACCGGAAGCAAAAGATTGCATTGATATAAACAAGGAGACGAGAAACTATTTCACCGGGAGAACAAACGAAGAACTTGGGTCATTTATAAGCACCATAAAAAGCAACAATCCTTAGGGAAAGCTTTAAGTGAAATATAACCCAAGATAACTCCAATGAAGAGATTGATGGATTTAAATACCTCATTCTTGACAACATGTGAATCATGAAGCACGAGGAGAAATTGCCAAGGATGACATAACACCATCTCAAAAGACAAGGTAGAACGAATTGCACTTTGGAATGCAGGTAGAAGAATATTTGAGCTCTTCAAAACAAAACATGTGTTGAACACCATGTTTATTTTAGAGTATAGCTTGACGGATCTTAGCTCTGAGAGAAATCTTGAAGAACAAAACGAGAATGAAAGGAATCCTTGATGAACCACCATGTAGAGCCTCCATGAAGAACTCTGGTAATGAAAGGATGATAGAAAGAAAGAGAAGTTGAAAATACAATGTGAAGCCTTCCAATTATTTAGATGAAGCTTCGCGACGAGATAATGCGGAAAACTTGGAACTCCGGAAAAGAAAAGGATGAAGCATCTCGAACCGAGAAATGTGACATGATGAAAAACTCTGGAAAGAAGAAACTAGATCACTTGGATGAAACCATAATAAGAATTACATTATGCGTATCCTTCACCAATTTAAATTGATGACAAGCAACGGATTTGGCATACTACTTATTCTCATAAAAAGGATTAAGAGAGATATAGCGTAAAACTTGGGAAGGTCTTCAACGAACCACCGGTAGGATTGGAAAGAACGAATGAATCTATATGATAACGAAGGAAGAGAACTTTTGAATGAACCACCGTAAGAATTGAAAATGAAAGTGGCAAAAGCAAAATACATCAGGAAAAATTGGAAAACGACTGAAGATACTTGAGGGGATTTAGATACATGTGAACGAATAGATCACGAGCTGATTAGAGAATACTTGAATGATGCACCGTTAAGATTTGGAGAACGAGAGCTGAAAGCCTGAATGAATAATTCTGAGATGATGGGCTCCGGAGAATCAAACTGAAAAGACTCCTGAAATGCTCCGGATGGGTGAAAAGAATTCTCACAATCAAAAAAAATTATGAGAGGATGGCATCAAGCTAGAACAATGAATCTTGAAGAGAATGGAGCAAGATTTAAGAGAAACTCTTCTTCGGTCTTCATATGTTGAAAATGATGATGAGAAGCACCACCATGAATTGTTGAAGCGCTCCAGAATGAAAATTGGAAAGGTTGAACCAACGATGAAAAGAATTTGAAAGCGATCTTGGAGAAGGAATATGACTGATGATAACCCATTCTTACGTCAAACTTCGAAAAGAATTTGGGAATAGCTCCGGGAAAATAGAAGAGTCAGGTAAGATCCTGGGAAAAGACCTGTGGGTTAGGGCCCACTCAAAAGAAACACTGTTGAATGATTTAAAAGAGAGACGCGCCAGTTGAATTAAATGGCTTGAATGAGATAGCATCCTCAAAAGAACTTGAGTGAATTGAGAATGGAAACTTGAATCTCCTGAGAAATCTTCAGTACTCCAGAACAAATGAATAGCGAGAAGTGAATGATTAAGAGATGCTCCGGCATGAGAAAGCATTTGAAACGAGGAAAAGAATACGATCAACACTGAAAGCTTGACTTGAGTCCACCGGAGAAGAAAAGAACAAAGAATAATAGACTTGAAGCTTCCTTAGCATCTTCATGAGAATCACCAGGTAAGAACATGGAGGAAAAAAATGAAGAGACTTCACATCAACAAAAAAGGATACTTGATTAAGAAATCTGAGTCCTTGAAGAAAAAGGGTGGGAGGGCGGGAAAACAAAGGCAACTTGGGGACGGGTGAAACGGATACCGTTAAGAAAAACTTAGAATTTATCTTGCGGATGTTGAAATGATCGGATCCACTTAAAGAGAAGCACACCGGTTGGAAAAGAATTAACATGACAACCTCGATGATCAAGAAGTATTAGCACTCCCATAGAAATATGAGAACACCGTTTAGAATAAGATATGGAATCAACACTTGACATCGAAGCAACTCGAATACCACAAATAAAACAAAACAAAGGATTTGGCTTGCAGAATAAGCCGGAAACAAACATATGATAGATCCCATATCGTATCATGTGTCTGTTGGAAAGATATCCTACGAGGTACTTGAATTCCCACTTATAAACTCCCGAAACTTTCTGGTTATGCAATCAGGTGTTGGGGATACAGGGGACACAAAATATATCACCCAAACTAACAATACCTAGATCCAGCTGTATCCATCCTTCAACACATAACCAAGAAACCTTCGGAAATCGTTTACCTCAACCTTCGAAAAGCATACGTTATACAAGTTATGGCAATACTCCCGCACTCGCCTCAGTACTGGGCTATCAGGGTTATCTCACCAACAACTGTACAAAAGAGATTTTCGATGTCGGCGTACTAAACTCAGGTATTCCAGAACTGGAACGATAAAATTATGGCGACAACACCTCAGAGCTCAACTCCCCGGGACACTTCCACTAAACCCCTGCTGACAGGAGGCACCAAGACAATGTTGTCATCACAAAACCATCGGAACGATTCTAAGATACCCGCGTGATCCTAAATTTTTTTAGTGAAATTTGAGAAGAGAAGAGTCAAAACTCTATGTTAGGATGCCTTACCAGAGCGATGAGGAGACTGGGAAGTAAACAGAATTCCTAAACTCTCCGATACATAATTCCTAAATGACTCAAAACATTTTTCTAGACACAACTCGGCCGCTAAAAACGATCAATCAGTGGGGGCTCCTAAGGTCGGGGAAGGCTCTGATACCAACTTGTAACGCCCTCGATGCGGCTATATCTCCCACGTGTCGAAGCACGACTTAGAGGCATAACTGCATTGAAAGCAATGTCGCAAGTGAGGTAATCTTCACACAACCCATGTAATACATAAGGGAAAGAGATACATAGTTGGCTAACAATCGCTACTTCACGCAATACATGAGTAAAGCATTACATCAAACAGATACAATCAAGGTCCGACTACGGAACCAAAATAAAAGAAGACTACCCCAAATGCTACACAGATCCCCGATCATCCCGACTGGGCTCCACTACTGATCAACTGAAATGAAACAACACAAAGAACAAGATCTTCATCGAGCTCCTCCTTGAGCTCGGGTGCGTCACCTGCACGGTTTCATCGGCACCTGCAAACTGGTTTTGGAAGTATCTGTGAGTCACGGGGACTCAGCAATCTCACACCCGCGATATCAAGACTATTTAAGCTTATAGGTAGGGTAAAAGGTATGAGGTGGAGCTGCAGCAAGCGACTAGCATATATGGTGGCTAACATACGCAAAAGAGAGCGAGAAGAGAAGGAAAAAGCATGGTCGATGAACTATGATCAAGAAGTGATCCTAGAACAACCTACGTCAAACATAACTCCAACACCGTGTTCACTTCCCGGACTCCGCCGAGAAGAGACCATCACGGTTACACACGCGGTTGATGTATTTTAATTAAGATCAACTTCGGGTTTTCTACAACCGGACATTAACAAATTCCCATTTGCCACATAACCGCCGGCACGGCTTTCAAAAGTTCAAACCCTGCAGGGGTGTCCCAACTTAGCCCATGATAAGCTCTCGCGATCAACGAAGGATGTTCCTTCTCCCCGGGAAGACCTGATCAGTCTCGGAATCCCGGCTACAAGACATTTCGATAGTAATAAAACAAGTCCAGCAAAGCCGCCCGGATGTGCCGACAAATCCTGATAGGAGCTGCACATATCTCGGTCTCAGGGCACACCGGATGAGCTGTCCGCACAACTAAAACCAGACCCCAAGTTTCCTTGAGGTGGTGCTGCAAAGCGCTCTAGTTTGGACCAGCACTCAGAGGAGAACTGGCCCGGGGGGGGGGGGTAAAATAAGATGACCCTCGAGAGCGCGACTCCCAAGGGAAAAAGGGCTAGGTGAGGCAAATGGTAAAACCAAGGTTGGGCCTTGCTGGAAGAGTCTTATTCAAAGCGAACTGTCAAGGGGGTCCCATAAATCACCCAACCGCGTTAGGGACGCAAAATCCGGGAACATAATACCGATATGACGGAAACTAGGGTGGCAAGAGTGGAACAAAACACCAGGCATAAGGCCGAGCCTTCCACCCTTTACCAAGTATATAGATGCATTAATAATATAAAAGGTATTGTGATATCCCAACAAGTAAACATGTTCCAATCAAGGAACAACATCTCCATGTTCCAACAAGGAACAAACTTCATCTTCACCTGCAACTAACAACGCTATAAGAGGGGCTGAGCAAAGCGGTAACATAGCCAAACAACGGTTTGCTAGGACAAGGTGGGTTAGAGGCTTGACAAGGCAACATGGGAGGCATGATAAGCAAGTGGTAGGCATCGCAGCATAGGCATAGCAAAAGAGCGAGCATCTAGCAAGCAAAGATAGAAGTGATTTCGAGGGTATGGTCATCTTGCCTGAGATCCCGCAAGGAAGAAGAACGAGTCCATGGAGAAGACAAACGGATGTAGTCGAACGAATTCTCACAACTCCGGAACGAAACCGAAGCTAACGAGAAGCAACCTGGAAAGAAGCAAACAACATAGTAAACAATCACCACATACACATGGCATGATACCCAACCAAGTATGATGCATGTCCGGTTTAAAGAGGCATGACAAGCAAGTGCAACAAACAATACTACAAATTAAGTGGAGCTCAATATGCAACGAGTTGCATATTGACGAAACACCACAACAAATATTTAGTTCGATCTTGTTTATGTACCCAACAATATTAAATGTTGATTAACATGACAAGAGGTGAAGCATATGAAAACTACCTATCTAGACAAGTTTAAATGAGGCCGGAACAACAAACAACAAGTCCGGAAAATTCTCATGAGCATATTTTAGATTTGGTACTGTTCTGCCCTATACACAATTTTAATGTTGTTAAACAGCAAAATAAAGTGCACCATGTTAAACTAGGCATTTTTGCACCCCATTTACATATAAAGTTTATTAAATTCCGAGTTACGGTTAATTAGTTATGAAATAAATCATTATAACATGGCATTTATGCAAATTAATGCAAACAGCAATTTAAACATTTTAAACATAGATGAAAGTTGGATATTATGAAACTAGACAAAATTCTAAGCATTTTTCATATATGAAGTTTTTACATATGATGCACTGTTAATGAGTTATTATATGCATGATCTAGAGGGGCTATATTGCAAAACTGGCAGTCTCAGGATTAATAGGCAAATTCGTCCAGAGCAGGAAAAAAACAACACTGGGCCGAAACTGACTGGCCCGACATGCACAGGAGAGGGGTTGGGCGCTGCTCACCATGGGCTTTGACCCAGGTCGGTGGAGGCGCGGCTGGGCTGAGAAAGAAGTGGCGCTGGGTTCGGCCCTGGCTGCTGGCGAATGGGACCCACACAGACGGAGTCAACGCGGGCTCGCGCGTGGCTTCCAGCGGGGCTTGGCGAGCGATGCAGAAGAGTCGTCGCTCGTCTACAGGCGCACGGGACGAGCAGAGCTCCTACTCGATTGAGGGGAAGCAGGGGCCGCGGTAGGGGATGGCGAGGCAGGGGACGGCGGCTGGCGACGGACTCGGTCGCGACGACGGCGAACTTGGCGCGTACTCCGGCAAGGGCGGCGCTGCTCCTTAATGCCAACGGGCAGCAGAGAGGCGGCCTGGAGGCAGGGACGAGGCCGGGGCGCATGGCCTTGGCGGGGCGACGACTCCCTGGTGGTCGTACAGCTGCAGCACTTGGCGCGAACGCAGGCGGCAGTGGATCTTGCGGGCACGCAGAGGAAGGTCGAAGACGGTGGGGCAGCGCCGGATCTTGAGGCGCACGGCAAGACGCCTCACGGTCCACGAGATGGAGCAGGGGCGGTCGATGCGGTCAACGCAGCTGGAGCGCTGCGCTCTGCTCCTCTCGAACAGCAACGCAGGGGAAGAAGAGGATGCAGCGGCGGACTTGGCGCGATGCAGGGCTCCGGCGACGAGGCGTTAGCAGGGGAGGTAGACAAGGCGCTGGCGTTGCACCTCCTTCGTGCAGAGAATGAGCGGGCCAGGCAGGGGGCCAGGCGCCCGATGGTTTGAAGGTGGCGCGGCAGCGGACTTGGTACAAGGGCCTTGGGGCTCCGGTAGCACCGGGAACGGCGAAAACGGACGAATCCGGTCGTCGGCGCCGGATCCGGACCACGGCGGCACGGACGGAGCTCGGGGACGATGCTGCATCTTCGGTTGGCGGCGAGCTCCTGGTGAGGATAAGAGAGAGAGAGATGAGAGACCGGAGGGAGAGAGAGACAGAAAGAGAAGATGGGGGGAGGCGTGGTGGTGCTCATCTTGCTAGCTGCTGGTGGCCGGCGTGAGGGAGACGAGGCGAGGACGAAGCGCTCAGTTGGAGGGTTCGAGCGACGGGAGGAGCGGGCGGTGGTGCGGTTGGATGGATGGATCGATGGAATTGGCTGGTGTGTGAAAACGAGGAGGGGATGGATCCCGAGAGGGAGTAGGCAGGTGGCGGCGGCACGAGGATGGATGGGACAGCTCCCTAGAAATGAGGGTTTGCTCTGATTATATAGGTAGGGGAATGGGTAGGGGCTAATCCGGCCCGTCCGACTATAATCGGGCGGTCGTAAATAAATAGGTTAGGTAACCCAAATAATAAAATGGGGATGTTATATAGATGTTTGGGGATGATCCGAATCTAACGGTGACGACTGCCCGGGTCTGGTTCGGGACAGCTTTCGGACGCGCGCGAGAGGTTTGAGCACCGTACAGAGAGACTCTGGTTTAGGCAAGAGGAAAAACGAAGAACAAGGTTGGACTCGGATCGGTCAACGAAGGCAAGGGGGAAACACGGAAAACTATGAACAGATGCATGCTTTATGAAAACATGCAGATGCAGTGTGCATGATGCTATGATGAATGCAACAAACAAATAAATGCACGCGACGATAACGAAAAACATGGGAGGCGTCCGGAGCATCGGTCTTGGGGCGTCACATAAAGCCCTTTAGGTGGTGTCGTTCAGACGCCCGACTGTGGCATTTCCTTTAAAGCCCTTTATGTGGTGCCGCTAAGACACCCGACTGTGGCATTATTTTCCTTCATTTATTAATTTCCCTTTCGTGGCGTCGCTCTAGACACTCGATTGGTTTCCTTTACTTCACTGTTGGGATTTCAGGCGGACTACCGCCGATTCCCTTTTTATTTACCTTGCCTGCAAACATTTCAATTATGCATTGGTGAACTAATCATGACGCATCCATGCATGCATTTGTTATATCTTACGTCCGAACTGTCTTGTGAGTACTTTCAAAGTACTCACTGGCTTGTTGATTTGGCCAGATGCTGACGAAGGTGATCTCATGGATGAAGAGTTCGATAGCGAGTCCGACGCCTAGAGGAATCCCAGTCAGTCTCGTGCGACCCTGGACTTGGTCACTATATTATACCCGCTTTCGCAACCCAAATAAATTCATCGAGCCTCACCCCGACGCTCGATGGGATGTTAGTTTGAGAGCCACTTTATCCACTCCCCACTGTGTTACTCCACCACTACCCTATTTGCGAGTCAGTAGTATGCCACCACTCCCTTGTGTCATATACGCCTTATGTATAATTATTGGCACGTTTGTAATAAATTGTTGAGCATCCTCAGCTCAACCCTGTAATATATTTGATGCTACTGGCTTATTGTATCAAGTGTTTTTCAACCAGTGAGGATGTTTATCTCAAACTGGATTTTTAAAGATTGGTTTCTCAATAAATATCTTTATTGAAAAACCGGTTGTGACAAGCTTGGTATCAGAGCCAGGCTGACTGTAGGAAGCCACTAGGTGCGATCGCTAATTGGTTATTAGCATGTTCGAGCTAAATTGTATTTTTTGCAACTGTAGTCATTTTTCTGACAGTCAGCATATATTTATGATCTGACCAATCAGAATTTTTGTCTACTTTTGTAGATGGCCGACAACAGCTGCGAGTCTCAGTCCTTCGCCAACGTACCCGATGGGTTCGTCAAGCTTCTATCCTTCATCGTTCAGGTCGCGATGGGGCCATCTATACGCCCAGTCGTCTCTCTCTGCCAGCATAAAGTCAACGACAGTCTGACCATGCACCAGGCCTCAGTGCAATTCAGGGGAGGGCGTGGTGAGTTACGCCGCTTCCGGTTCATGGGAAGAGCCATGCCCACGGAGAAGCATGCTATCCAGATGGCAGCCCGCGAGTCAATAGCTCGCCTCAGGGATGTCCTTCCCGTGATGAAGGCTCGTCGCTACCGCTATCTTCCATGCCACGTGCCTTACACCTGTCACTACGCATACTCCTACCCCAGAGGAGAACGAGACGAGGCCTTTGAGATGCTTATTGAGTATCTTCGGGCTCTGGAGGCCGCCTTCGACAACTTGGTGGACGACTTTGTGACCGCCCGCATGGACTCAGTCCATGGCTGTGCTGCCAACAGGAGGGAGCTCCTGCCCATAGCACCGCCACTGACTTATGCCTCATCATCAGCATCCTATGCACCAGCTCGTCGCCTGCCTTCTACTGAGGAGTTCAACCAGGTCATTGCGCCCACTCCAGCGCACACTGCACCGCCACTCGCGCCGACTCCTATCCGTGTTATTCCGCCACTAGCACCCGCTCCTTCTGCTCGGCGCAGCACTACTCGTATGGAACCTATTAACGAGGAGGAAGTTGAGTCTCCAGCCTCGCTACGCCTCACCCTTGGCAGGGCCAAGGACATCATCAACATCTCCGACTAAGTACGCTTAGCCGTCACGCGATGTACCGCCATGTAAGATATGGGAAGTAGCCTGTTTGCGCATCATGTAGGATCTGGAGAAGTGCACTAGCCTAAATAACATGTCAGGAATATGTACGCATATCCTGAGTGACGTATTGTATAATTATCGCCTGCGTGTAAGATACGTAATGAGCAATCTTTCTTCGTGCGCAAATTAAATGGTTTTCCCTAGTAATCTTGGCTATTTGGTTTCTTTGCCAACCTTGTGCTTTTATGGATTTATTTTTTCGTTTTCTTATGGGTTTCGCAAAATATATCCCCAGAGTGAAAAATGTCTCGTCCTTGGACTCGCTCCATGCCAGCTCCGCCAGAGGAAAATTATGGCACTCAAGCAGACAACAATTTTGCACAAGGGCAGTCGAACCAATATTATGACAATCAACCAGGCAACAATTTCACTCAAGGTCAATCAAGTCAACAGGGTAGTGAGACGGCACTATCTCAAATGTGCCGCCTATATGAACAAAGTCAGCAACAGCAACAGGAAATGATGAACCAAGTCATCAACATGAGAAATCACCATGGACAGTATCCGCAACATTCCAAGTTATCTGAGCTACAGAAGACGCGTCCCCCAACATTTTCTCATACTGATAAGCCTCTCGAGGCCGAAGACTGGCTTCGAGACGTGGAGAGGAAATTAAATATTGCACAATGTTCAGACCCCGAAAAGGTACTATATGCTCCGCATTATCTCACGGGAACAGCCGCATCTTGGTGGGAGAATTTCTTGCACATGCATTCCAACGAAAACGATATAACCTGGGATGATTTCAAAGAAGGCTTCCGTGGCACGCATATTCCTAAGAGTATCATGAAAATCAAGAAGAGAGAATTCGATGACCTCAAACAACGGAACATGACAGTGTCAGATTACAACGGTCAGTTTACTCTGTTATCTCAATACGCCAATGAAGATCGTATGTCTGAGAGCAAGAAAATGGAGAAATTCCTTGACGGCCTAGCGCCCGCGCTAAAATGCCAACTGGCCATACACACTTTCCCAGACTTTAAGACACTGGTGGATAAGGCCATTACTCTGGAAAATGAAAGGCGCAGTTTGGAAGATTTCCGCAAGAGAAAAAGGGACCAGACCAACCATACTCGCAATCATCGAAGCAAGGCAGATTTTCAAAAAGGTGGAACACACAAGTCTGCATCCAACGCCTCACGCCCAATCAAGAATTTCCATGCAAGGGACAAGGAGTTCACCTATCGCCCCGGCGTTACTTGTTACGCCTGTGGAGAAGAAGGACACTATGCCAAGCAGTGTCCCCAGCCTAGAAACTCAGCACCAAAGCTGAACTACGGCAGCAATAATTCAGCACCCAAGCAAAACAATTTCAATCCCAACAACAACCACAGGAAGGGTCATCTGAACCACGTAACCAAAGAGGAGGCACAAAATGCTGCGGATATCGTACTCGGTACGTTTCCTGTCAACACAATACCTGCAATGGTTTTGTTTGATTCTGGAGCTTCTCATTCTTTTGTTTAGAAAAGTTTTGCGTTGCAAAATAATTTTTCGATGCTTCCTTTGGAGAAATCCATGATCATCACGTCCCCTGGGATTCAGCAAGTTACTCAGAGTTACTGTCAGGATGTGATTATTGAGTTCGAAGGGCTGAAGTTTCACACAAATCTTATTGTGTTGGAAAATAAAGGACTGGATGTCATCCCTGGGATGGACTGGCTAACCACAAATAAGGGTTTCATTGACTGTTTCAACCGGACCGTAATCCTCACGCATCACCTCGGGAAGACAATAAGGGTATCCGCCAAGGAAAGAAAAATACCCCGGCAACCGAGATTGAATAAGGTGGACGTTTCTGAGCTAAACAAAGTTCCAGTAGTATGTGAATTTCCAGACGTATTCCCCGAAGAGCTACCAGGCATGCCACCAGACCGAGAGATAGAATTCAGCATTGAGTTAGCACCAGGAACCACCCCCATATACAAGAAACCATACAGAATGGCACCATCCGAGTTGGTTGAACTGAAGAAACAAATAAAGGAATTGCTTGACAAAGGATACATTCGAGCCAGTTCCTCACCATGGGGATCACCAATTTTATTTGCCAAACAGAAAGATGGAATGCTGAGATTGTGTATTGACTACCGAGCACTTAACATGGTCACAGTCAAGAACAAATACCCGATGCCCAGGATAAATGATTTATTCGATCAACTCGCTCAGGCCAAGGTATTCTCAAAAATTGACTTAAGGTCAGGATACCATCAACTGAAGGTGCGAACAGAAGACATCCCCAAGACAGCCTTTCAACTCCAGATATGGACTGTATGAGTTCACAGTAATGCTATTTGGGTTGACGAATGCCCCCGCATATTTTGTTCACCTCATGAACAAAGTATTTATGAAATTTATGGACAAGTTCGTTGTGGTATTCATCGATGACATTCTGGTGTACTCCAAGACACCGGAAGAGCACACTGAACATCTCAGAATTGTGCTAGGAGAACTCAGGAAATATCAATTATACGCCAAATTTAGCAAGTGCGAATTTTGGCTAAGGCAAGTAGGCTTTCTAGGCCACGTGCTGACCCAAGACGGTATCGCCGTGGACCCGGAGAAAGTAAAGGCCGTACTTGGCTGGAAGTCACCAGCCAGTGTGACGGACATACGAAGTTTCTTGGGAATGGCAGGATATTACCGCAGATTTATTGAAGGATTCTCCACCATAGCCAAACCTAAGACACAGTTACTCAAGAAGGAAAAGAAGTTTGAATGGATAGAAGCCTGCGAGAAAAGTTTCCAAGAGCTGAAGCGGAAATTAGCAACAGCACCGGTATTAGTTGTGCCAGACATACACAAGAATTTTGAAGTATATTGTGACACGTCCAGGAAGGGTCTCGGATGCGTGTTCATGCAAGAAGGCAAGGTTGTCGCATACGCTTCAAGGCAACTTCGCAAGCATGAGGAAAATCATCCCACTCATGACATAGAAATGGCAGCCGTTATTCATGCACTTAAGGAATGGAGGCATTTCCTACTTGGAAATCGATGTGAAATATATACGAACCATAAAAGTCTCAAATATATTTTCACGCAGCCAGAACTAAATTTACGGCAACGACGCTGGTTGGAATTGGTAAAGGATTATGATGTTGGTATCCACTACCATCCAGGTAAAGCAAATGTAGTGGCCGATGCTCTCAGTCAGAACCCCAGCCCCGACAAAAGCAGTCTGCAGGGCCTGAGACCCGAGTTCCAACAAGAATTTGCCAAACTCAACTTATTGTTGGTAGCGGAAGGCACCATAACAAAGTTAGAAATACAACCCGACCTTGTGGAGAAAATTAAAGGAGCTCAGCCTGGACACCCCAGCATCGAAGGCATCAAAAGAAAGGTGAGTATAGGCAAGACCTCGGAATTCATCATAGACTATGAAGGTATATTATGGTACGGAGAAAGACTCTGCGTACCAAACATAGAAGATCTTAAACAGCAAATTTTGGTTGAATCCCACACCGCCCCATATTCAATCCACCCTGGAGGGACCAAAATGTATAAAGATATTCAAGAAAGATTTTGGTGGCACGGTATGAAGAGGGACATCGCTACCTTCATTGCATGTTGCGACTCATGTCAACGCATAAAAGCTGAACATCAGAGACCAGTCGGACTACTGCAACAAAACAAAATATCCGAGTGGAAATGGGATGAAATAGGGATCGACTTCATTGTCGGACTACCTCGGTCACGACACGGGAATGATGCTATATGGGTCATCACCGACAGGTTAACCAAGGTGGCACATTTTATTCCAGTAAGAACAACCCACACCACTCAGAAGCTTGCTAAGATTTACCTCTCCCGCATAGTCTGTCTGCACGGTGTCCCAAGGACTATAATATCCGACAGGGGCACTCAGTTCGTCTCGAGATTTTGGGATCACTTACAACAGGCACTGGGAACTCAACTAGCCTTCAGTACAGCTTACCACCCCCAGACAGATGGGCAAACAGAACGCGTAAACCTGATTTTAGAAGATATGCTAAGAGCATGTGTCCTCACATATGGAACCAGTTGGGAATAAAGTCTGCCATACGCCGAGTTCGCATACAACAATAGTTACCAGGCCAGCCTGCAAATGGCACCATTTGAGGCTCTATACGGACGGAGATGTCGCACCCCGTTAAATTGGTCCGAGACCGGAGACAGCCGCATCTTCGGACCAGACATGATCAGAGAGGCCGAGGAAAAGGTCAAGTTAATCAGGGATCGACTCAAGACCTCACAAAGCCGATAGAATAGTTATTACGATCAGAAGCATCGTGGGGTCAGCTTTAAACCCGGAGAGTTTGTGTACCTATGAGTATCCCCTATGAGAGGACTACAACGATTCAAGATTAAAGGGAAGCTAGCACCAAGATTTATCGGACCATTCTGTATATTGGCACAAAGGGGCACGGTAGCCTACCAGCTAGACTTACCTAAGGAACTATCAGATATCCACAAAGTATTCCACGTTTCATAGTTAAGGAAGTGCGTGAGCAATCCAGAGAAACAAGTGTCCCATGAGAACATCGATGTGCAACCAGACCTCACCTATTGGGAACGCCCCGTAAAATTCTTAGAGGAGTCTGAAAGGAGGACCCGACAAAAGACAATTAAATTTTTCAGAGTTCAGTGGAGCAATCATACTGACAACGAAGCAACTTGGGAAAGAGAGGAAGAGATTTAAGGATCAGCTGAAATCGGGGACGAGATTTTTCCTAAGGGGGTAGGTGTTGTGACACTCCAAAAAAAAATTTATTTAGTTTTAGCAAAAACCTTGCTGGTTTTTCTTTTGTGGATGAGGCCTTTCAATTTTTTTTTAGAAAAAACAATCCTCTTAAAAATCTTCTTTCTTTGGCTAGGATTGTTATTTCTGGTTTCTTCTTCAAACTTTGGGTTTGACCCTTTTTTTTAAAAAAATTCTCCTCTGTTGGTCCTCTTCTCAAATTATTTTTGGGAGTTCAATCTTTTCTTTTTGAAAAGAAAACTCTATGAAAAAAATTTGGGATCTTCGTTCTTTTGATAACCATCCATGACCTTGTATTTTTGCCCATGAGGTAAAACCACCCCAAAACCTTCTCTCCTCCTTGTTAGCAACTCAAATTCCCTGTCTCAACTCATCCAAACAAGTTTTGGATTTTATTTTGATTATTTCACCTCTCAAATCTTTTCTGATCTTTAATTTGAGCCTGACCCATTTACAAAGCTAGTACCTTGTAGAATTTGTATTTGGATGTCAAACCAACTCTACTGGCTAGTCCTTTGTACCCACAACCCAGAACCATCTTGATCCACTCATCTACTTTTCAAAATTTTCAACTTCCACTCCCTGCAAGTTTGGACCAGATTTGCCAAATTTGGTGAAATTCATATCTACCCTTCTCCAAAAATTCCACCAAAAATCAGACAACCTACTGGAGCAATGAGAAGCTACTCTACCAAAAATCAGCCCAAGTAAAAATTCCTACAAGCCAAAAACATTCTGTCGAACACCTTGCATGCACTGTTTCAGACACTTTCAGTTAAATTCAGTTTTAGTGTCGATCTCCGTCAGAGAAGTGCAGTCACATGATCACAGTGCCTTTAGCACGTTGCTCGCCGCCTGGCTTGCTTGTTCGAAGCCCCGCACGCGCGCTTGGCAGCTTCCCGGCGTCGGTGGTGCCCTGGCCCGCCTGCGCCGGCGTGTCTTGCAGCGGCCGAGCCGCCGTAGCGGCCGACAGGAAGCAGAACGGCGGCGCAACGCCGTTCAGCGCCGCCAAATCTCCCTGGTGGCTCCGCGTGGCCCTCTTCGCGCCAGCGCACGCATGCAGCACAGCCGCCGTGGCGCGGCGTGCACAGCGCACGCTCTCTGCCGCCGACGGGTCCACGCCGCCCCGTTCCGTCGAACCCCACCTCAGCAAGCAAGTCCCTACGCCGTTAGCACATAAACCACACCAGGTGGCAACCACGACGACGCTCCACCTCTAAAACCTCCCGTGCAACCTCCACACCGCCGTAATCCTTCGCCGGAAAACTCCGTTCACGACCACCGCCTCGGATCACCTATATAAAGAGACCCCGAGCTCCCCCTCGGGCTCACACCACCTCTGCACTACACCAACGCCCCGCCAGGCCACTAGGAGGGCCTCGAGGAGGTCTCCTCCCCCAACTCCGGCCACTCCGTTCCGCCTCGGCCTCCAGCTCGATTCACTGCGGTGAGGTCATCTCCGGCGCCCAAACTCCGTCAAGCACCTCCTCTAGCTACCAGATACTTGACCCCCACCTCAATTTGATCATTGCAGCCCTCTCCGGCGAGCTTCACCCTCGTCCGAACCACCATCCGCCGGAGCTAGGGCCACCGTCGACACAGTGCACGCCGGCGACCACCACGACCACCACCCGACGCGGAATGGCGCCCTGAACACGGAGGTAACCTCCGATCCCCCTGCCTCGCCGTGGATCGCCCCGGCGATCGCCGCGGCTCTCTGGCGCCAAAAGCGCCGTCCCGTTTTCAAACCCGACGGGTGGGACCGCCCCGTCAGGTTTCTCTCTTTTTCGAATCATTTTCTGAAAGCGCATTCGGGCAAAATATGTCTTCTCTTCTGAGCCGGCGTATTTGAGACTGAAACGTTTTCTGTTTTTATAAATAGAACCCTGGGAAGTTTCTGTTTCATTAAAGATGGGTCCCTGGGCAAAACCTTTATAACTTTTTAACAGTAGCATATTTTTGAATGATTCTTTTTTTGTTTTCTTCAAAATTTTGTCTAGTTTTTTATAAGATTTATTTGAAAATTTCTTGGATTAATTTCTGTGCACCTCTTGGTATTTACGATAGTGCGTGTATCCTCTTTATACCGTAGATACCGACGCAGGTGACGGGACCGCAAACTTCACCGAGCTAGACTCCGACTACTCTGAACCAGGCAAGCATGTTTGAACTTTTGATATGATGAGTGTCCTGGCATGTTTTGCATTTAGTTAGTTTCATGGTATGTTATGGAGCATACCGATGAACTATTTATTATGCATTGTTGGGACAAGTAAGTTCGATGATCCATACATTGTTGGATGTGAATATGCAAGGCCATGTGTTGGTAAGAAAGGTGGGTAAGATGGCAGTGTTGTAGCATGCCAGTCTTATGCCATGCAAGTTAACTTCAGTACCATCCCGTATCGGTTGGGTTCCTATCCATTTCCTATCCCTGTACTACCACATGTTTCCCGAAAGGGATATGGTTTAGTAAGTCGCAAACCGCTTTCTTGGTACACACCAAAAAGGAGAGGCCGGGACGATGGTTCCATGGCCCTGGATTAAAGCCAGTCATCCGGTCAGGAGGCATGGGTGTTTCCGGTTGGGACCGAGAGGGGGGCACCCCTTAGAGCGCGCGTATATAAATTTGATCCCATGCTATTCAAGATTGTGATCTCCCCGTCTCAAAAGTTTTTCTTGGATGATGTCTAGGGTGATTCCTGGCATCGAGAGGTTGGATGGGTGTGTACTGGTTAGCTGTGTTTTCTTCTGAAATACCGTAAACGGAACTAGTCCATGTGACTATGGAAATCCGTTAACTGTAGGAAATTTATGTACAAACTCTGCAGAGTCAAACTTCTTCAAATCATCTTATTCATATCCAAGATTCGTACTAACTGACAAGTGCCAGTTTTGGTGACAGATTACCCGATGGGACACATGAGCACTAAGAACGGTTAAATGTTTATTCTTGTGGATGGACTAACCCGTTTTTTTTCAACAGTTGAATATTGATTATGAATATCATTTCCTTGTCAGTTAAAGCCCTTTAGGTGGTGTCGCTCAGACGCCCGACTGTGGCATTTCTTTTAAAGCCCTTTTGGTGGTGTCGTTCAGACGCCCGACTGTGGCATTTCTTTTAAAGCCCTTTAGGTGGTGTCGTTCAGACGCCCGACTGTGGCGTTTCTTTTAAATCCCTTTAGGTGGTGTCGCTAAGACGCCCGACTGTGGCATTTCTTTTAAAGCCCTTTAGGTGGTGTCGTTCAGACGCCCGACTGTGGCATTTCTTTTAAAGCCCTTTAGGTGGTGTCATTCAGAGCCCGACTGTGGCATTTCTTTTAAAGCCCTTTAGGTGGTGTCGCTAAGACGCCCGACTGTGGCATTTCTTTTAAAGCCCTTTAGGTGGTGTCGTTCAGACGCCCGACTGTGGCATTTCTTTTAAAGCCCTTTATGTGGTGCCGCTAGGACGCCCGACTGTGGCATTATTTTCCTTCATTTATTAATTTACCTTTCGTGGCGTCGCTCTAGACACTCGATTGGTTTCCTTTACTTCACTATTGGGATTTCAGGCGGACTACCGCCGATTCCCTTTTTACTTACCTTGCTTGCAAACATTTCAATTATGCATTGGTGAACTAATCATGATGCATCCATGCATGCATTTGTTATATCTTACGTCCGAACTGTCTTGCGAGTACTTTCAAAGTACTCACTGGCTTGTTGATTTGGCCAGATGCTGACGAAGGTGATCTCATGGATGAAGAGTTCGATAGCGAGTTCGACGCCTAGAGGAATCCCAGCCAGTCTCGTGCGACCCTCGACTTGGTCACTATATTATACCCGCTTCCGCAACCCACATAAATTCATCGAGCCTCACCCCGACGCTCGATGGGATGTTAGTTTGAGAGCCACTTTATCCACTCCCCATTGTGTTACTCCACCACTACCCTATTTGCGAGTCAGTAGTATGCCACCACTCCCTTGTGTCATATACGCCTTATGTATAATTATTGGCTCGTTTGTAATAAATTGTTGAGCATCCTCAGCTCAACCCTGTAATATATTTGATGCTACTGGCTTATTGTATCAAGTGTTTGTCAACCAGTGAGGATGTTTATCTCAAACTGGATTTTTAAAGATTGGTTTCTCAATAAATATTTTTATTGAAAAACCGGTTGTGACACCAATGTGGCCCATCTTCATCAACACAAGGCTCAAGACCCTCGCGAGGGGCCAAGCCTCGCGAGGCGGATGACATGGCGCTTCCTCAAGCACGGTCTCCTTAGGCTGGCTCGCGAGGAGGCGGAGAGATCAAGGCGGGTACCTCACGAGGTGCCCATGATGCAAGCCATGACGACCAAGGGTGCCAGGCGGGCGCCAGCCCGCGCAGCGTTTCCCTTTCCCCTTTGGTGCAAAGGGGGCAAGCGCAGGAGAGATGATCAAGCAAAGGTATCCATTTCGGTGCAACGAGACCAAGACCAGTCCAACGGTGGGAAGGAGGTCACCATGGAGCCCAGGACGACGTTACCACAGGGCCTTTGGCAGGCGAAGACCAACTTTAGTCAGGATAAGTGTACCAGATGTTCCCCTTCAAATTGGCCAATTGTTGGCGCCCTTCCCGCTCAATATTTGGGAAGAGGCCCAGGGCCTTTGCCTATAAATAGGACTAGCCACCCCCAGGGTAGAGGGAGAGGGGAAGGAGCTAGGATCGAATCCAGCATCTAGAGAGAGAGAAGCGCGATCGAACTCCCCCTAGCAGTTCATCCCCTAGCCAAGAACAGGCCCTCGCGAGGCCGTTCCCCCTTGTACTGTTCTTCCTCATCAGCCCAAGAGGCAATCCACCCACCACAAACTAGAGTAGGGTATTACACCACAATGGTGGCCCGAACTAGTTTAAACCTTGTGTCTCTTGTTTTGTTCTTGCAGTAGCTAGATCCTTACGAGATGGAGAGGTAGAGGGCATGATCTCCGCGCGCACCCCAGAGTTCGAACCTTAAGGGTCTGCCGGAACCCTGAATCCAACATTTGGCGCGCCAGGTAGGGGTGCGCCGGAATTTTCCTTCCCATCGCTCTGTCTCCCGTTCCGTCGTCGTCACCATGTCCAGCGACCAGGCAGACAACCAAGGCCAGTGGGCGGCATGGCCCATCTGCGCGGAGCCTCCCGCTCCGGGCGACCCCGCGCCGCAGGCAGCTCGCGGTCCGCAGGGCGCTGCGGGCCGCGGGCGACGCGGGCAAGCTTCTGCGACCCTCACACCACGACAGGCGTGGTCGGCCGCGAGGGCATCCAATCACGCCGCAACTACGACACCGTACACCCGCCGGGAACAGGCGAACTCGAGGGCCGCGCTTCCGCCTCAAGCTCAGGGCGGCGCACGAGGGGGCCCCGCGCACCCACGCGGGCCCCAAGACTACCCCAACACCGGCGAATCCGCCGGCACCAGACTGGCGGTGGCGCTACCCCCGCCCCCGGCGCGCGAAGGAGAGGGGCTCGGTGCGGCCCACGGCGCCAGCGGCCAACCGTGCTACCACCCCGCAGTGGGCACGACAAGCAACGGCGTATGGCGCATGGAGCACTACAGCACAGCATTCGGGGTGGCGGCGCCAGAGGAATACGTGCCCCACATGATGGCCAAGGGCACGCTCACGGGGGCGAGCAGGGCTCACTCTTCAGCCCCAGCTGGGAGGACGAGACGCCAGAGGCCGAGTCCTTCCAGGAACCCCATGACGGCTCCGTCGGTCACACTGGAGGCAACGACTATCGGGTACCGTTAATTCCTCAAGAGCAGGCATACACTAATCATGGATCACAGGAGATGCAGGTCGCCGCAACAAGCAGCTGCCCCGCTCCTGCGGCCTCCTACCCCTCGGGAGGAGGACGCAGGGGGCTGCAGGAAAGGGGCAGAGATCCTACATCACCACCGCGACGTTCGGAGCAAGGCGTTCTTAGAAGATAGGCCCTCCGCTGGGGAGGCGCCTGAGGGCCTGCCCCTGGCGGAGGACCCGTGGTCGTTGGGGGAATCGCTGGCAACCGCTCTACCCCACCGGCGGCGTCCTGGTTTCCGGTCGTCGTTGGTGGCACTAGATTGTGGCGCAAGGCGGGGCCCTCGTCTGGCGATATGAAGCAAGGCCGGTTCCTGTGAAGAAGGCCCAGTGCTTGTGAAGCTCGCCGCCCCGTGACACTCTCACGTAATAATGAGTGGGGCTGTACACGCCCCGGAGTCTCAGGGGTGCCGGCCTCAGGCCCTGGGGCTCCCTCCCACGCCCAGTGGACAGCACTTAGCTCCGCGCTGGTGAGAAGACGTCGAAGACTAGATTAGGTGCCGGACGCGGCCTTTTTGTTTGCTTTCATTGCCTTCTTCCTTTGGTTGTAACCTTTCTCCCCCGCTGAATTTAAGTTGAATTCGAATTTGAGCTTTGCGTGCGTTCGGGGAAGGGGTGCTTGGTCTTGTTTGAATCGTTTCCCGTGTTCTGGTCACCATCTCACCACAGCTGCCTCCCCTCACGAGCCCCTCGCGAGCCGGGCCAGGCCTAGCTTAAGCACGGCCCAGACTGCCGCTGCCGCTCCCTCGCGAGATGACCATTGGTGCTTGCGGAGATCGTTTTCTCATGAAGGCCCAGAGCCTGTGAAGAAGGCAAATGCCTGTGAAGACATCCCGCTCGGGAGAAGGCCCAGAGCCTGTGAAGAAGGCGAATGCCTGTGAAGACATCCCGCTCGGGAGAAGGCCCGCAGCCTGTGAAGAAGGCGAACGCCTGTGAAGATCGTCTCTTTTTGGAGAAGGCCTGGAGCCTTTGAAGAAGGCGAATGCCTGTGAAGCCGTCCCGCTCGGGAGAAGGCCCTGAGCCTGTGAAGAAGGCAAATGCCTGTGACGACGTCTCGCTCGAGGAAAAGGCCCTGAGCCTGTGAAGAAGGCAAATGCCTGTGAGGACGTCTCGCTCGAGGAAAAGGCCCGGAGCCTGTGAAGAGGGCGAACGCCTATGAAGACGTCTCGGTCGAGAAAGGGCCCGGAGCCTGCGAAGACGGCCCACGCATGTGGGGTTTCCTGTCAGCAACGACCCCGCCTCCTGAGGTTTCAACCACCCAGCACCCGGGACGTGACGCCCTCCAAAAGGCAGCTCCGGAGCCAGCAAGGAACAAGGGCGAACCATCCTACCATTGGACACGCGTACGATTTAATCACTGCAGATACATTAGATACGAGTTCATACATGAGGGGCTTCCCCTCCCAAAATTCTCTCACAACCGTCGGGCCAAACGCCTGAGTTCTATCTATGCAGGGTAAAAAGACGAGGATAGTACATGGTCAATCTGACAAGTCCCCCAATGCATCTTCGGGGGCGCCTCCCGAGCTGTCGCTGGCGTCGCTGAACTCACCTTCGTTGTCCGCGCCCCCATCAGCGGCTTTGGGGTCCTCCACCACGCCACCTTCGTCGGCGCCCACCACCACATCGTCATCATCAGAGGTGAAGGCCCGGACGAGAGCATCTACGTTGCTCTCCACCCATTCAGCCAGGTCACCTCGAACAGCTTGGGGAACTGGGGCGATGGCGGCGTCGAAGTCGAAGTGGGGATCCATGTTTCGAAGATGGCTGAAGACGCGGGAAAAGGCGCGCCCGAGCAGGGCGCGGCTCCTCTCCTCCACCAACCTATCGGCTTTGGCCGACCGTGCCTCCAGCTGTGTCACCACGGTGGTGAAGAACTGCAGGTTGCCGGCGTAGTTAATCGTGTGCGGCTCGCTCACGGCAGCCTCACAGATGTTGCCCAGGGCAATGTTGGCCCTCTCCCGGAGCTTGGTGAGCATGGGGCCTTGCTCGTGCTCCAGGCCTTGCCGCTGGCGTATCTCGTCGGCATTCCGACGCTCGACGGCCACGACCTCTTCCACACGCTGGCGAAGGCGGAGCACCTCGGCCTGGGAGGAGGCCAGCTCTTTCTGCGCTGCCTCAAGGGCGACCCAGGAGGCGTCCGCTCGTCATGTCGCCTCATCCCGTTGGGCCCTCAAGGCGGCGGTTCTACCCTCAGCTTCGACTTGGATCATCCCCAGCTTCCCCTCGAACTCACGCTCGAGGCCTTGGCGTGCTGTCGCCACCCGACGGCAAACCTCCTCCAGGACACGCGTTTCTCGCGCGGCGACATCGTTTTCCGCCTGCGTCACCAGGCGCTCCCTCATCTCCAGCTGCTCGAGCTCGCGAGCGCGTTCGGCGGCCTCCAGCACCAACGCTTCCTCGCGCTTCCGAAGCTCAGCCGGGTCGCTAGAAGCCACCTCCATCGATGCAAGGGCTGCCTCGCGCAGCTCCGCTTGCTCCTCCAATGAGCGACACCAGGCCAAGAGCTCCTGAGCCTGTTCTTCTACTGCTCCTCGCTGTCGGTCTGCTCCTCGAGCCTCCTCAACGGCCTGAGATCAAGCTGCCAGAGAAGCCTCCAACGACGCCTTCGCCTCTTCGTCGTCAAGGACGCGTTGACGACGTGCGAGGGCAGCGGCTGCCTCCAGCTCGTGCCGCTCGGCGGCCAGGCGCAAGCCCTCAGCTTCCAGGCGCGCGTCTTCCTCAGCGAGCTCCTGCCCAAGCAGGCCTACGGCGCCACTCGCCCTCCGAAGGGATTCGTGGCGACGGGCACGGCGCTCCCGAGCACGCTCAAGCACGTCTGCCGCGCCATCATCCGCCCCAAGCGGGCGTCGAGGACCTCGGATCATTGCTCCAGCCCCGGGCAGGGGGCTGGTGGCTGGCGCCTTCTCGACGGCCGGCCGTGCCGCATCAGAAGCCCGACCTGAGTCCAACCTGACCTCAGGAGAAGGGCCCCGGAGGTGCCTCAGCCGGTCGCAGCCTGCGACCAGACGGGAAGCCCATGGCGGGCTGCCTATGTCGAGGGAAGGCCCGTGGAAGGAGATCGCGGGGGCGGGAGAGTCGCCGCGCGCTACGCGGCGGCCCGTGCCGTCACCTGCCCAAACCACAAGGGCAGTGCTGCCCGAGACACCCAGGGGTGGAGGAGGAGACGGAGTCAAGGAGGGCGTCGGCCCGACGACTTCATCGAGCTCAGTAGGCAGAGGCCTGCAGAGCAAGGATCAGCGGATGCGGCAAGCAGGATAAGGAACTGAAAAGGAGAAGACTTACTCGTCGACAGCAAAGTACTTCCGGCGCTTCAGCAAGCGGTAGGGGAAGTCGTCGCCCAAGGCCTCCCTTTTTCTCCGGAGGGCCTCAAAGTCCACACGGAAACGGCCCAGGAGAGATGCATAGGAATCATCCTGCGAAGAGGACGGAGCGCCAAGGCCACTTGCGTCGAGGGCGCATGCCTGGTACGCACGGGCAGTTGCCTCGTCAGAGATCCCGGCTGGGGGCTCAGGAGCCTCGGCCTCAAGCACTGGAGGCGGCAGCGCCTCACCCGTGGCCTCGGGAGCGCGGACCTCGTGAGCTGCCTCATCAAGAGCATCGCCAGGTGTGGTCACATCGTCCGCGGCTCCCTCGACCCCCGATGTCTTCTGCCTCCCTGCGCCACCACTCGAGGAGGATTCACCCAGGCCGACTGGAAGGGAAATCACCACCACAGGGTTCTCGCGAGGCCCCTGGAGGCTGACAGGGCGTAGCCCCCAATCGTCGAAAGGGGGCATCTGCCTCATGAAGTCATCCCTATTGTGGCAGAGGTACAACAAGGCTCCCTCCTGCCGGACACTCCCGAGGTTGGGATCGCCTGTCAGGACCAAGAGCACCTTCCTCAGCACCTCGGGCGTCAGGTCTTCTCCTTGAAGCCTCATACGGTCACCATGCCCGCTGAAGGCCCACATTCGACGAGGATGGCATTGGAGAGGGCAATGCGGCGCAATAGGAACTCCTTCACCACTTTGGGCGCCGTTACGCCAAGCTTCTTCAGGGACATGAAGCGGTGCCAGACGAAGGCAAGCCGGGGACTTAAGAGCGTCTCCTGGCCCCAGCCCGAATTAGGCACAGCAGGCGATGTCGGCTTCACGAGCCGGGGGATGGGCACCCCGACATCAATGTACAACCACTGCTCACGGAACCCGGCTGAAGGCAGAGGGAGGTTGAAGTCGATACCAGAGGCTGCGGTCTCGGGCGAAGCTACAAAGCTCACGCATGCCGAGCATTGCGTGGGGTCGGAAAGATGCAAGGAGAAGAAGTGGCGCAGAAGGGCAACAGAAGGAGGGATGCCCACCATTGCCTCACAAACAAAAGCGAAGACTGAAAGAAGAGCAATGGACTCAGGACCCATATGCATCATGTGGATCTGATAATGATCAAGGACGGCGTTGAAGATATCAAAGAAGGGAGGCACCAAACCCACCCACAAGGCATCGGCAAAGTAATGGACCTCGGTGATTATCCTATCAGTGGGGAGGTGACACGTAGGCCACGCCGTCGTCCTCCCACACTCGTTGAAGGCGGTGGCCAGAGCCGAACTGAGCTTGCCCAGGCACTCCAGGTTGAGTATGATTGAGCGGCCGACAGTAGGCGCCACCGGCGACAGCGGGCGAGATGGAGCCGCAGGCTTCTTCCCATTCCCTTTCTTTGGAGCCATGGCGGCGGGCGGAAGAGAGGAGATGCGCGATGGGATTGGAAGCAAGGGTCAGAGTTCGGAGGGAGGAAGAGCAGGAGACGGTCAAGCAACAGGGAAAAGGGCGGTTGTGTACAACTCTGGGGCAACCTAGCGCGGCGCAGAATAAGGGGGCATGGGTAAACTGTGCCGCCCACGTCCAATCAACCGCCACGCGCCGCCCGAGGCCGCAGGCTGTTAGGGCCCGCGGCGCTTCGCCCTTGCCCTTTCGCCTCTCGGCACGGCCAAGTCCGCGCGCGCCTTGCGCCCGGGGGCTACTGTCGGCGTTCTGGGAACGGGGGTCCCCAGACTTGCCTGCCTGCGGCCTGCGGCGTGGCTCGAGTGGGGGCCCAACGTGGCCCATCTTCATCAACACAAGGCTCAAGACCCTCGCGAGGGGCCAAGCCTCGCGAGGCGGATGACATGGCGCCTCCTCAAGCATGGCCTCCTTAGGCTGGCTCGCGAGGAGGCGGAGAGATCAAGGCGGGTACCTCACGAGGTGCCCATGAAGCAAGCCATGACGACCAAGGGTGCCAGGCGGGCGCCAGCCCGCGCAGCGTTTCCCTTTCCCCTTTGGTGCAAAGGGGGCAAGCGCAGGCGAGAGGATCAAGCAAAGGTATCCATTTCGGTGCAACGAGACCAAGACCAGTCCAACGGTGGGAAGGAGGTCACCAGGACGGCGTCACCACAGGGCCTTTGGCAGGCGAAGACCAACTTTAGTTAGGATAAGTGTACCAGATGTTCCCCTTCAAATTGGCCAATTGTTGGCTCCCTTCCCGCTCAATATTTGGGAAGGGGCCCAGGGCCTTTGCCTATAAATAGTACTAGCCGCCCCCAGGGTAGAGGGAGAGGGGAAGGAGCTAGGATCGAATCCAGCATGTAGAGAGAGAGAAGGGCGATCGAACTCCCCCTAGCAGTTCATCCCCTAGCCAAGAACAGGCCCTCGCGAGGCCGTTCCCCCTTGTACTGTTCTTCCTCATCAGCCCAAGAGGCAATCCACACACCACAAACTAGAGTAGGGTATTACACCACAATGGTGGCCCGAACTAGTATAAACCTTGTGTCTCTTGTGTTGTTCTTGCAGTAGCTAGATCCTTACGAGACGGAGAGGTAGAGGGCACGATCTCCGCGCGCACCCCAGAGTTTGAACCTTAAGGGTCTGCCGGAACCCTGAATCTGACAGACTCGCCTTGAGCTCGACAACATATATCGTGTGGCAAAAGGTATGGAAGTGTAATGTACAGGTTCGCTAACCAACTTCATAGTCTACTTGGTATTTGGCATGCCTTGCTAAAAGGACGCTACCAACCGTGCAGTTCAGAGGTGATCCGAACTACGACCAAGCCGACTTGAACCTAAGGGGTCACGCGTTTATGGGAAGGAACCTACGAGGTCGAATCTGAGGACACTGGTCGGATGTGATCCGAGCTGTATTCGGATTGTGGGCGAGTAGACTTGTGGGCTTTAGGGTCCATGCGAGGCCCAAGTGTTGAGCCCGCGACGGACGCCTATATAAAGTGGAGGTGCGGCACACTCAGGCGGTTGATCGCTTCGGCGTTGTCACTAGGGTTTGCATGTGTTGCGAATAGACACCTCCACTCGCCGTCGGTTGTGTGATCGGACCTAGCAGTCCGCCGCACGACGTTCCTCCTGCACGCGCGTATACCATTAGAGGCGGTGCACCCGCGCCGCTCTGGCGAAACTGTATGTGGGAACCGACGACCAACTGCTCAAGGGAGATCGGACGAGGAGGAGACGATCCATGCAGACGCGCTGCCCCAACTCTTCTTCCGCTGCACGACACTGCGCGTCTAGTGGTACGAACTGTGATCCATCTCCCGTAGCATGTTCTTGGTTATTCTGCGTGTAGGAAAATTTTAATTTGCAGTCGACGCACCCTACCGTAGAACCCAATAGTGTCGTCCCGCACAGCCAATTAGTGAAGCTTCAGATCCAGGGATTTCTCCCCCCAGCGTATATGGTCCCGGTTTGAGCCGGGCTCGCCACCTATAATGGCGGGGAGCAGGCGGAAAGCTTTCCCAACCCCTCTAAGGGAGAGCGGGTATGCCTTGTCCCGTATTTGTTAAGGGGACTCAGATTTCCAATCCATCCGTTTCTCTGTGGGCTCCTGGAGTTCTACGGCCTCCAGCTGCATAATCTCACCCCTGGCACCATACTGCATATCGTGGGTTACGTAGCCCTTTGTGAGCTGCTCTTGGGCTGCGAAGCTCATTTTGCACTGTGGATAAGTTGTTCTGCCTTGTGCCCCATTCACAGAGGGGGTGAATATACCAAGTGGGCGGCGCCGAAGTATGGCGCATCGCCGGGGCCGAATACCTATCCGGAACCCCGAAGAAGGCGTCTGAAGACTAGCCTTCAGAGTGGTTTTATATAGAGGACGTCCCTCTTCCGGATCCTATTCGGATCGGCCTTCCCGAGTTTGACAATGCTCCTTTGAAGAAGCGCCTGAGCTGCCGACCAAGGAGCCCTCGGGAGGAAGATGAGAGAGATGTTCTTTACCTGATGGGCCGGATAAAGGCATTGGCTCAATCAGGACTGACCATAATCGAGGTTATGGCAATATGCATTATGCGGGGGGTGCAGCCGCTTCAATATCGAGGCCACCCTATGTGGGATTTTAACGGGGAAGATGACGCCACCCGCTGCTGTCGCAAGGGGCCGGATTCGACCGCTGCCCTAGCGAAAATCTTGTCCGGCTTGTACAAGGGGGAGGAAGAAGAATTCCTCCGCATCAAGCCACAGGATGGATTTTCCATGTACAATCCTCCGAGCTGGGTAGGTCGCCAGTTGCTACGCCCATCTGTTCCATATTCCCACAATTAAATGCTTTACCTTGAAAATTCATCACTGGAGCTGCGCAAGGCTGTAAGGGAGATCAACAGACCACCTCCACAACCAGAGGATCCTGAGAGGTCCCTCGACCTGGTCTTCAAAGAGGACCCGAACATATCCGTGGAGCTTATTGACAAGGTATTCTACCAATTAAGCAGCGATGATGCCTTGGTGGCCATTACGGTCGACTACCCTAGGCGGTGAATGAGACCAAAGTCCCAACCTTTTGAAAAGGATTTGCCTTTACACACTTCACTTACCGTATACAAAGGGTGTTTTACAGGGAAGGCCCTTGGGACGCCATGCCAAGCCCACGACGACTAGCCAACAGGGGGCTCCGAGGCCGGGCAGGCTAAAAAGGAAAGCGGTCCGGACGGAGACGCCGACGCAGATGTATGATGCAACACCTTACTCCATGGTTCTCGTCTTTAAAGACATAATAACACCCGTGCTTCCTAGAAAGAAGAACACCCGCCGAACTATATCCGGAGAGGTCGCCAATCACGCCTCAACCAGTCGGGCTCCAGGGCCGGACACGGAAGCGGAAGCGAACACGAGGCGCATGCTGGAGGCTCCTCCGACAGAAGATGCAGATAAAATATCCGCCACAAATTCCGAAGTGGAGAGCGCCATGAACCACAGGCGTCGCTGAGCTGTACTCCGTGACGCTTGTTTCTCCCAAGAGGCGTTTGATGCCTTCAACTCAGGAGACGCGTACATCCGTGTTGCTCAAAATGGTCTAGCCAGAGCCACGGACCAGTATGTAAAGGATATACGGGTAAGAAAATTTGATGATTACATATAGCAGTAGCCCCTAAGACTTGAAACAGTTAGGATAACTGATTGAAGGATCATCTATTATGCAGGTCCTTACAGAGAAGAATAACCAATTGTCTCATGAGCTTGAAGAGTGCAAGGCCCAGCTACGGGCCGCAGCTACCACAACGAAGGAGTCCGGGGAGGCCTCCTCTGGTAACACTTTTTTTAGAATGATAGGTACCATATAGAGTGCGGTGTAGCTGCAAATCTGACAATAAATATTGCAGATGACGTCAGAGTGAATCCGGATAAGGAACATCTCCTACACTGGCTAAAGGTTGGCGAGCGCGTGCTTACAAAAGTTAGGCAGGAGAAAATCAATCTCCAGGATGCCAAGACCCAGCTGAGCGTGGAACTAAAGGATGTTCGCGCCCAGCTGTCGGACTCCGTGAAGGAGAATAAGCGGCTTCGACGCGGCATATTTAGTAAGTGCTTGAGCGGACTTTTAAAAAGAGTTTGGCGAAGAAGCCAGCTAACAGAGTTATGTCTGTAGGTATGCTGACGGGTCGTCCCGTGGATGAGATGCCCGGGTCAGCGGGTGATCTTCTACCAGAGCTCTCACAACTGCACGAACAAGTGCGGCAGGTTATGCGAGGCATTGCCCAGGCCTTGTGGACCTCCGTCTCCCTGCCCGAAGGCTTTGGAGAGCTTGCGGAGAAGCTCAAGGGTGCGCGGCGGCGCTTCCGATTATGGAAGATATCAGCCTGCTGTCAAGGTGCCACGGAAGCCTGGGCCATGGTGAAGACGAGGTATACCAAGGCTGACCCAAACCCCATGGCCGAAGTCGGCCCTGTGGGGCTCGATGGGAAGGAAATCCCCGTTAGCTTAGTGTATGGGCAAGTAGAATTAGCCGCAAAGTATTCCCAATAGGATTGTAGACTAGACAGCCTGTTGGCTGGTATGGAAGAGGAATTTAGCCAGTATAAGTGACTATGTATTCGAAATGACATGTAAAATGCCTTCTAGCCAGATTGTAAATCATTTGTCATGGCGGACCTTTTCGCTTCAACCTCTTGACCCAATAGTCCGGAGTGTTTCCGAATACCCTCTCAGTTATATAAGAACCGGGGCATGTGTGGAAACCAGGCATAGGGGTCATTGGTGCTTGAACAAACAAGTGCCCAACTAGTTATGTTATATTACATGGGTAGTAAGAAACATCTTCCAGGGAGAATAGTTCTGTTAAGGGTTCCTTTCCCTGGGTACGCATGCCCTAAAGTGCATGTCCAGACTGCAAAAAAGGACGCAGGAAAAAACATCTGGGGGCGCATATAAAATGTCGTGGTATTCTCATGGGGGGGGGGTGCAAGACGACATATGCCACAAGGTGGCTTCGTGTGAGGGCAAGACATCTGCCGGAATATCTAGGGACGGGTATGCGAGTAGCACGCGCTAGTTTACCCAGGTTCGGGGCTCTCCGGAGAGATGACACCCCTACTCCTGCATGTCTGAGTATATATCTGGGGTGTACAACTGGCAGTACAAGGTGCTCCTGGAGCTTTATCTGAGGTCAGTGCCACAGGCATCTGGCCTCGTATATATGCGGGTGGCCGGATGAGCATGCCAGCTCTAGTGGCCGAGTGGCATGGGGCTGCCAAAATGGGTGTATGCCCGTGGGCATGTACGCATGCATATGTGTGTGGGTGGCTGTCTAGCTAGACCTCTTGCTAGCTAGCTTGCTTGTGTGTGTGTGTGAGTCCATCCCCTGATGGATGGATGTGTGCCTATATATATAGGAGTTGGGATGGGTGGTAGTGGCTTCGGTTGTAAGCTACCTTGGGTAGCTTACAAGGCAAGCTATATAGGCATGGTAGCTAGCTAGCTAGTGGCACGGTGCATGTCATGTTTGTCCCCTGGGAAGTTTATAGAATAGTGCCAAGGGGACAGGTACACTGTAGATGATGGTGTTATGGTACAGCTTTCTCGTCCGCGGTATGGCCGTCCCGTCGGGGTCTTGCCGGTGTCGGGTCTGGCTGCAGTCGGCAGCCGGCTGGTTGGCGTAGTCTGCAGCCGGCCAGGCAGAGCAGTCGGACGAGGAGCCGGCAGGAGCGGCCGGGCAGTCGGACTGAGGGGCTTTGCTAGCCCCGATGTCTTGATTTATTGTCTCGCCGTCCTCGGGGTATCCGTGTCCAATTACTCCAACATTAGCCCCCAAGCCTCCGGGCAACTTGGCAAAGTTGGGCGGAGGTTTTTTGGCAAGTGTTCATGAAAATGATCATGAAAAAAACCAAAGTTAGTCCACGCAGATATATCAAATGTTTGCTTTTAGCATTGCAAGTTTTATGCGGAGGGTGCCGACTCGGTTTCGTCCAAGCCCCCTTAATCTTTTTCGTGTTCCCTTCGCTTTTTGGCTTGTGCTCTTGCTTGCCGGACAGCCGCTCTGCGGTCTGTGGCTGAGAGTGGGCCGCAAAGTGGAGTGTACAGTACTCAGAGTTTGGGAGCAGATTCGACCGAGTAGATACTTGCAAAGGAAACGGTCGGGTCGCCCGAACCGTTTTTCTTCCCGGACGTTTTTCGCATGGGTGGCCTCCAGCGTTCACTCTTGCTAGCCGGACAGCCTGTAACGCCCTCGATGCGGCTATATATCCCACGTGTCGAAGCACGACTTAGAGGCATAACCGCATTGAAAGCAATGTCGCAAGTGAGGTAATCTTCACACAACCCATGTAATACACAAGGGAAAGAGATACATAGTTGGCTTACAATCGCCACTTCACACAATACATGAATAAAGCATTACATCATACAGATACAATCAAGGCCCGACTATGGAACCAAAATAAAAGAAGACTACCCCAAATTCTACATAGATCCCCGATCGTCCCAACTGGGCTCCACTACTGATCAACTGAAACGAAACAACACAATGAACAAGATCTTCATCGAGTTCATCCTTGAGCTTGGATGCGTCACCTGCACGGTTTCATCGGCACCTGCAAACTGGTTTTGGAAGTATCTGTGAGTGACGGGGACTCAGCAATCTCACACCCGCGAGATCAAGACTATTTAAGCTTAGAGGTAGGACAGGGTGGTGAGGTGGAGCCGCAGCAAGCGACTAGCATATATGGTGGCTACCATACGCAAAAGAGAGCGAGAAGAGGAGGCAAAAGCACGGTCGAACAACTATGATCAAGAAGTGATCCTAGAGCAACCTACGTCAAACATAACTGCAACACCGTGTTGACTTCCCGGACTCCGCCGAGAAGAGACCATCACGGTTACACACGCGGTTGATGTATTTTAATTAAGATCAACTTCGGGTTTTCTACAACCGGACATTAACAAATTCCCATCTGCCTCATAACCGCGGGCGCGGCTTTCGAAAGATAATACCCTGCTGGGGTGTCCCAACTTAGCCCATTATAAGCTCTCACGGTCAACGAAGGATATTCCTTATACCGGGAAGACCCGATCAGTCTCGGAATCCCGGACTACAAGACATTTCGACAATGGTAAAACAAGACCAGCAAAGCCGCCCGAATGTGCCGACAAATCCCGATAGGAGCTGCACATATCTCGTTCTTAGGGCACACCGGATGAGCAGTCCGTACAACTAAAAGCAGACCCCAAGTTTCCTTGAGGGGGCGCTGCAAAGCGCTCTAGTTTGGGCCAACACTCAGAGGAGCATTGGCCCGGGGGTTTAAAATAAAGATGACCCTTGAGTCTGCAGAACCCAAGGGAAAAAGGCTTAGGTGGCAAATGGTAAAACCAAGGTTGGGCCTTGCTGGAGGAGTCTTATTCAAAGAGAACTGTCAAGGGGGTCCCATAAATCACCCAACCGTGTAAGGAACGCAAAATCCGGGAACATAACACCGGTATGACGAAAACTAGGGCGGCAAGAGTGGAACAAAACACCAGGCATAAGGCCGAGCCTTCCACCCTTTACCAAGTATATAGATGCATTAATTAAATAAGATATATTGTGATATCCCAACAAGTAAACATGTTCCAACAAGGAACAACATCTCCATGTTCCAGCAAGGAACAAACTTCATCTTCACCGGCAACTAACAACTCTATAAGAGGGGCTGAGCAAAGCGGTAACATAGCCAAACAACGGATTGCTAGGACAAGGTGGGTTGGAGGCTTGGTTTGACAATATGGGAGGCATGATAAGCAAGGTGGGTTAGAGGCTTGGTTAGAGGCTTGGTTTGACATAGCAAAAGAGCGAGCAACTAGCAAGCAAAGATAGAAGTGATTTCGAGGGTATTTTTATCTTGCCTGAGATCCCGCAAGGAGGAAGAATGAGGCCATGAAGAAGACAAACGGACGTAGTCGAACGAATCCTCACAACTCCGTAACGAAACCGAAGCTAACGAGAGGAGCAACCCGGAAACAAACAAACAACATAGTAAACAACCACCACATACACATGGCATGATGCACAGACAAGCATGATGCATGTCCGGTTTAAATATGCATGGCATGGCAAAGTGCACAAACAATACCACAAATTAAGTGGAGCTCAATATGCAACGAGTTGCATATTGACGAAACACCACATTCACATATTTAGTTCGCTCTCGGTTATGTACCCAACAATATTAAATGTAATTAAACATGGCAAGGGGTCAAGCATAAGTAAACTAACTATTTAGGCAAGTTTAAACGAGGCCAGAACAACAAGTAACAATTCCGAAAAATCCTCATATGCATATTTTGAATTTGGTGCTGTTCTGCCTAAAACATATTTTAATGTTATTAAACAGGAAAATAAAGTGCAACATGTTAATCTAGGCATTTTTCTACCTCATTTACATATAAAGTTTATTAAATTCCGAGTCACGGTTATTTAGTTATGAAATAAATCATTTTAACATGGCATTTATGCAAATTTAATCAAACAACAAGTTTAAACATTTTAAACATAGATGAAAGTGTCATATTATGAAACTAGACAAAATTCTAAGCAAGTTACATATATAATTTATTTAGATCCGATGCACGGTTGGTGAGTTATGATATGAATGAACACTAGGGACTTTTCTACAAAACTGGAAAACACTAGATAATTGATTAAACGGCCAGAACTGAAAAAAAACGATGCGGGCTGAAACTGGATGCTGGGGGAGCTGCTCACATTGGGCCAAGCCCAGTCGGTGGAAGAGGCGCTGGGCCTTGGCGTGCTGGACGCAGGCTGCTGGGCTGGAGGCGATCGAGGCCTGGTCCACGCGGGCGCGGGATGACGGGTCAACGGGCACGGGTGCTGCTCGTGCGCTCGTTCAGTTGCTCGAAGCAGAGGATGGAGCGATGGCTTCGCGCGGCTTGGGACTACGGCGATGGCGCGATGGAGGCCGGGGCGGCAAGGATCCAGGCGGGGAACTCGAGGAGGAAGGAGGTAGCTCGCGGAGGCGTCTGTAGGCCGAAGCAGGGGAGGCCGCGACGCAGAGGTCGTCCAGGGCGCAGGGATCCGGCATGGGACGAGGCCAGGGCCCTGGGGGTCGGGGACGACCCGATCTGTGCGGTGTCGGCGGCGGGAGTCCATGGGCGGCGGCGGCTGTTCGGTTCCTGCAGGGAGGCGAGGTGAGAGATGAGACGGGAGGGAGAAGGGCAGAAGAAAGGAGAGACAGGGAAGGAGAGGGCGGCCCTGCTGGTGCTCGTCTTGGCAGGTTCGGGTGGCGGACGAAGCAGCTCCGGCGGCTTGCGTGCTCGGGGAGGGGAGGACACAGGAGGCGGGGAAGCTGCGGGCGAGGAGCTCGGGACCCTCCTGGTCGAGATCGAGCAGGGGCATGGCCTCAGGCTCCAAGAGGGAGGAGGCTGCGGCACGGGCCTGCCAGAGATGGTCGCCGGCGGAGGCCAGCTGCCGGTGGAGGAGGGCGGCTGTGGAGCTGCTGGTGATTGGATCGATGGAGGCTGGTGGTTGCTGCTGCAGTAGGTCGGGGGTGGATCCCGAGCTGGGACAAGGTGGTGGCGGGATGGATCTGAGGTGGAGAGGCTGATGATTGGTGCGATGGGGAAAACAAGGAGAAGGCAGGTGGGTGGCGGCGGCGGAGGGGAGGATGGGACAGGTCCCCTAGAAATTAGGGTTGGGGCAGATTTGGATAGGGAGCCCTCTGCTATAAATAGCATATGGATTAAAGGGGGGTTTGGAGCAAGTTTGATCATCGGATCGCGATCGGATGATCGAAAATAAAAGGTTAGGGGAGTCCAATTGAGAAACACATATATTTTACTGATGTTTGAAGAAGATACGGATCCAACGGTAATGACAATCCGGATCAGGTTCGGGTAAGTTTCGAACATGCGCGAGGGGGTGTGAGCACTGTGCAGAGAGGGTCAAACGGTTAGGCAAGAGGGAACGCGGCAACTACGAGCAAGTACAAGTTTTATGGAAAACATGCGGATGCAATGCGAATGATGCGATGATGAAATGCAACATACAAATAAAACACACGGCAACAACGAAAAACATGGAAGCCTTCTGGAGCGTCGGTCTCGGGGCGCTACAACACTCCACCACTACGAGAGGATCTCGTCCCGAGATCTAAGAATGGCACCGGAGAGAAACGGAAGAGGAAGATAAGTGGTAAAACTAAGTTGCTTCTTCGACAAACGAGTGAAACCATGAACCTTGGGAGGTTAAACAATTTTGAGAAAAGAACACAACAGAGATGATCGAAGTTGAAAACACTCCGTTAGAAAAGAGGAACAAGGAACGTCACGAGAACCTTGTAGGTTGAAAGACATGGAAATGCGAGCTTCACAAACGAAAAGAATATGACCACCTCGGTATAATGAGATAGTCAAGGAACAAGAATGACATAATTTGGACAACACTCCGGTAGAAAAGAGAAGGAAAACTTGATAAGATGAAAAGAAATTGAAGAGATGACACAACACTCCGGTTAAATGGATAAGCAAGGAAAGAAGATGGTCTTGGCAAAACGAGATGATGAGTCGAAGAGAGTAACATCACAATGCCTCCGGAACGAAAGAATGGAAGATAGATCATTGGGATAATGGAATGGAGAAGAAAATGCCAACTTCTGCCAGAAATGAGCTTGGAAAACACCCTTGCAAGGAGGTTAGAGCAGAGTTGTTGGAAAACCAACAATGAAAAGAATAAGCTTGTGGTGGGCTTATGGAAACAACTCAAAACTTAGAGGTGAATACATGCCACTACGGAAAACAATTGATTGCTTGAGAGCAACACGGAGGTGAAAACTTGATTCGCCGAGAGAATAGGAGAAAAACTTGGATCATTGATAAGCACCACGAATAGCAACAATCCTTAGGGAAAGCTTTAGGTGAAATATAACCCAAGATAACTCCAACGAAGAGATTGATGGATTTAAAATATCTCATTCTTGACAACATGAGAATCATGGAACATGAAGGAAATTGTCAAGAATGACATAACACCACCTCAAAATAAGGTAGAAAGAATTGCACTTCGGGATGCAAAATGAATAAATGCTTGAACTCCTCCAAAGAAAACATGTGTTGAACACCATGTTTATCTTAGAGTATAGCTTGGCGGATCTTAACTTCGAGGGAGATCATGAAGAACAATTGAAGAATGAAAAGGGGCCTTGATAAACCACCATATAGAGACTCCATGAAAAACTCTGGTAAGAAAAGGATGATAAAACAAAGAGAAGTTCAAAACACAAGGTGAAGCCTTGCAATGATTTAGATGGATCTTCGTGGTGATGAGAGCTTGGAACTCCGGGAAAAGAAAAGATGAAACAATTGAAACCGAGAATTTATTCATCATGAACAAACTCCGAAAGAAGGAATTAATCACTTGGAAGAAACAAGAACAAGAATTATGTTATGCGTATCCTTCACCAACTAAATTGATGACCCACAATGGATTTGACATGCCACTTATTCTCATTGAAAACAAATGATTAAATAGAGCTAGAACAAACTTGGGAAGGTCTTGAACGAACCACCGGTAGGATTAGAACGAACGAATGAAACTATATGATAACAAAGGAAGAGAACTCTTGAACGAACCACCGTAAGAATTGAAATTGAACATAGCAAAGGCACAACTCACCGGGAAGAATTGCAAAACAAATGAAGATACTTGAGGGTATTTAGATATAAGATAACGAAGAGACCACGAGCTGATTAGAGAATACTTGAATGATGCATCGATAAGATTTGGAGAATGAGATCTGAAAGTTGAGAATGAATAAACCCGAAATGATGGCCTCCGGAGAATCAAACTGAAAAGACTCTTGAAATGCTCCGATGGGTGAAAAGAATTCTCACAATCGAAAACAATTATGAGAGGATGGCATCAAGCTAGAACCATGAATCTTGAAGAGAATGGAGCAAGATTTAACAGAAACTCTTCTTCGGTCTTCACATGTTGAAAATGATGATGAGAAACACCACCATGAATTGTTGAAGTGCTCCGGGATGTAAATTAGAAAGGTTGAACCAACGATGAAAAGAATTTGAAAGCGATCTTGGAGAAGGAATATGACTGATGATACTTCATTCTTACATCACACTTGGAGAAGAATTTGGTAATAGCTCCGGGAAAATTAGAAGAGTCAGGTAAGATCCTGGGAAAAGACCTGTGGGTTAGGGCCCACTCAAAATAACCACCGTTGAACGATTGCTTGAAAAGAAAGATTGCTCCGGTTGAATTAAATGGCTTGAATGAGATAGCATCCTCAAAAGAACTTGAGTGAATTGAGAATGGAAACTTGAATCTTCTGAGATATCTTTATCACTCCGGAACAATTGAATAGCGAGAGGTGAACGATTAAGAGATACACCGACATAAGAAAGCACTTGAAATGAGAAAAGGAATATGATCAACACCGAAATCTTGAATTAAATCCACCGGATAAGAAAGAGAATGATGAATGATGAACTTGAAACTCCGTTAGTATCTTCATGGGAAATCACCAGATAAAAACATTGAAAGAAAATAACGGAGAGACTTCCCATCAATAAAAAGGATACTTGATTAAGAAATCCGAGTCCTTGAAGAAAAGGGTGGGAGGGCGGGAAAAACAAAGACAACTTGGGACGGATGAAGCAAACACCGTTGGGAAAAACGGAGAGGTGATCTTGTGAATGTTGAAATGATCGGATCCACTTGAAGAGAAGCACACCGGTTGGAAAGAATTGAAAAGACAACCTCAGTGATCAAGAAGGATTAGTATTCACATAGAAATATGAGAACACATTTGACTTCGAAGCAACTCGAATACCACAAATAAAACAAAACAAAGGATTGGCTTAGGAAATAAGCCGGAAACAAACATATGATAGATCCAATATCGTATCATGTGTTTGTTGGAAAGATAATCTAGGAGCTACTTGAATTCCCACTTATAAACTCCCGAAACTTTCTGGTTATGCAATCTGGTGTTGGGGATACAGGGGACACAAAATATATCACCCAAACTAACAATACCTAGATCCAGCTGTATCCATCCGTCAACACATAACCAAGAAACCTTCGGAAATCGTGTACCTCGACCTTTGAAAAGCATCCGTTATACAAGTCATGGCAATACTCTCGAGCTCGCCCCAGTACTGGGTTATCGAGGTTATCTCACCAACAACTGTATAAAATAGATTTTTGATGTCGGCAAAACTCAGGTAATCCAGAACTGCAACGATAAAATTGTGACGACAACACCTCGGAGCTCAACTCCCCGGGACACTGCCACAACCCCTAAATGTCAGGAGGCACCAAGAACAATGTTCTCGTCACAAAACCATCGGAACAATTCCAAGATACCCGCGTGATCCTAAATTTTTTTTTTTGTGAAATTTGAGGAGAGGCAAGTCAAAACATCTACGTCAGGAGACCTCACCAGAGCGACGAAGGGGCTGAGGAGTAAAAAGAATCCTACTCTCCGATATATATAATCCTAAGACTCAAAACATTTTGTTCTAGACTCAACAAAGTCAGCGATTCAATGAAGCAGGGGGCTCCTAAGTCGGGGATGGCTCTGATTACCAACTTCTAACGCCCTCGATGCGGATATATCTCCCACGTGTCGAAGCACGACTTAGAGGCATAACCGCATTGAAAGCAATGTCGCAAGTGAGGTAATCTTCACACAACCCATGTAATACACAAGGGAAAGAGATACATAGTTGGCTTACAATTGCAATTTCACACAATACATGAATAAAGCATTACATCATACAGATACAATCAAGGCTCGACTACGGAACCAAAATAAAAGAAGACTACCCCAAATTCTACATAGATCCCTGATCGTCCCAACTGGGCTCCACTACTGATTGTCAGGACCCCGATCCTAAGCCACATCGATCCAGCGTGTAACACATCATATCACTTTGCGGCCTCACGCACGGTACTCCCACGGGTGCCACCTTACCTGGCCCGGGACCGTTTGCGCCTTTTGGCTCACGTATATGATAGTGTCGCTAGCATCCATATGACAGAGAACCCGGGCCGACATGGCTAGTCGTGAACCCAAAGCGGCGCTAGCCTATGAGGACAGGCATACATGAGTCACATCGAACATGTCGGTCATCAACGTATCTATTCGGGCTGTAGCACTGGGCTAACAGGACTCCGGTAACCCGGGCTGTAGCAGGCTAGGCAGGACTCCGAATATCAGCGCGTGACATTTCCCCGAAGGGACAGACATAGGAACGACGTGAAACACATGCCGGCCAGTCAAGTGTCCAAGCAGTAGTGCTGGGCTAGCAGGACTCCGGTGAACCGGGCTGTAGCGGACTACTATCGCTCAGAAGCACAAGACTTGCATTTCCCCATATGAAAGGCTGCCAAGGATAAACAACTAGATAGTCGGATCCCACTCATACCAAGCATTTCAATCATACACACAATATGCCCGATATGAGTAAATACAACATGGCATCACAACAGTACTCTACGACTCAAGTACTTTATTTAGAAGGCTCCGAGGAGCCATACATATCATCCATACAGATAGGGGTCACATGACCCAACACTCAAGTCATACAAACATACAAGCACATGCGGAAGCAAAGTAGTCTGAGTACAGACACTAGAAAGAAAGAAGGCTTGACGAAGCCTGTCTATCTACAACGACCCTTCACAAGTCTTGGATCACCACCTGGGTGATAAGTCACTCGTCAACGTCGAGGTCTACATAGAACCCATCAAAGGGGTTGGTGTAGTCGTCTGAAAAACATGATTAAAGCAACATGAGTACGGAGGTACTCAGCAAGTCTTACAACAGAAACCTATCATACATGCACATTCTCAAGAAGGTAGTGGGGTTATTGCAGCAAGCCAGCTTTGACTCTTGGCTAAACTATCCTACGATACACACCATTTGTAAATCATTTGTCGCACACGAGTCCACTAACACCAACACAATACTCCACCGTGGATCCTCTCTCGCCATCCCACGAGAGGGCCATCCGCGGTACTCACACTTATCTTGAGATTTTTAGTAGTATCCATTTAACTTGTCTATGAACTGATATAAGCGAACCAGAAGTCCATTACCGCGGACACGGCTATTCGAATAGATTATTTATAACCCTGCAGGGGTGTACTTCTTCACACATGTTTCCACCACTTAGCGTCTGCACACGACATGTGCTCGGCAGACTTCAAGCGAAAGCCGACGTGGATGTAGACCACGACCTACCTAAACACTCAAGTCTCTAGTCCAGGTTTATCGCCTATTCGGGTTCCATCCGCAGGGAGTCCGGCCGAGGTTTCCACTAACGGCCCCGAACGATGTGAACAGGGTTCCGAGACACCAAACGGGCGCCCGGTTGACCCGGCCACGTGCTTACCGCAACACAGCCCACCCCGATGGTCAGCACCGCGTGCGGCCCCCGGCATACTACAAACACCAGAAACTACTTGCAACTCCTGGACAGAGAACAGGGGTGATTAAGAAGTCGAGCGGGGTCATATTTCAGGGCCCAATGTGTGGTAGTAGCTGAATCATGGATCACAAACACAGATCTCAGTTCTTAGGGACGGCCTCAATGAAACAACCCACCATGTACTCCTACATGGCCTTTCATCAATTCCTTTACCAAATTGTGTTCAACACTTCCACACTTTCGACAACTACCCAACCTTTCACTCCGGATCATCATCCCGATGAACCAGACCTGACACAACTCTAAGCATAGCAAGCATAGCATGGTAGGAACACACATACACATGTATTGGCTCAATCAACTCCTACACATGCTAGTGGGTTTCATCTAGTTACTGTGGCAATGACAGGTCATGCCAAGGAAGTGGGTTCAACTACCGCGACACACAGCAGTTTGGAACGCGTTGTCTTAATGCAGTAAACGAGAGCAGAAGCGAGAACATGGGTTTGTATCGGAATGATCAATGGTTTGCTTGCCTGATGGAGTGGTGGTGGGATACTGCCCTTCAACTGGATACTCGGAGATATCCTCGGAGGCAGAACCTACCACGAATGACACATTGCAACATAATCAATACATGACGATATGCAACAATATGATGCATGCAATGACATGGCAATATGAATGTGTCCTGGTCTTGTGCAAGTTAAACCAGAAGGAAATGACCCCATTTGAACCAAAGATTCAAATGGTAGTGCATTTATAAAATCATATTAGTGCAATATCTTATAATGCCTAAACAGTGGGTTTAACTTGTTTTAACATGCATGAAACCAGTTCCATTGGATAGATTGGATTTTTCTGATAATTTTTCATATATAGAACTTTGCATTTGGAGCTACAGATAATTTTTTATGAATTTTTGAAGTTTGAACTATTTTCTGGATTTTCCTGTATAAAAATAAATCCAGCAAAAATTAACTAATTGCGTCAGCATGAGGTCATGCTGACCTCAGCAGGTCAACAGACCGGTCCAGGTCAAACCTGACACGTGGGTCCCGCGTGTCAGGGTCATTAACTTAACAGATTAGATTATTTTTTAATCCTGGATTAATTAGCAGTCGGGGCCCACATGTCATAGACTCAGAGGAGTCAAACTGGGTCCACAAGTCAACGGTTAGGGTCAACTCGCCGGCGTCTAGCCGCCGGCGAGGTCAGACGCGGCGGAGCAAGTGATTTTGCTCGTTTTGGCCACCAAACAAGGCGCGGAGGCCATCTACAGGTAGCTGAGATCCTCCCGCGGCGTTCGGTGGCAACAGCTGGGCTCGGGGTGGACGGAAACATCGCCGGCGACGGGTTTGGCGGCGCCGGGGCTCGGGTGGAGGTGGCTTTGGCGCTACGGTGCGTTAGGGGGCCGCCTGGTGGCTGTTTTGGCCTCCTGGAGGCTCCAGGAGCACGTTGACGCGCTCTGGCCCGGGTGGCAGGGGCTATGGCCGCGGTGGCGCCATGGCCGGCGGAGCCAAGCTCTCGGGCTCGTCGGGGACGGGCGCTACGGCGAGCTAGCAGGCATGGAAGGAGGGGGAGAAGGTGCGGGAGCTCACAGGGAGGTCGACGAGCAGCTCAGCGGGCTCGGGGGCGAACGGAGCGGCGCGAATCGAAGAACGGCGGCCGGCGGGCACCGGGGTCGGAGACGAGCTGATGGCGGCGATGCAGGGCCTTCGGCGAGGCGTGGCTCGGTGGGGAGGGCGAGGGCGAAGTGGCGGAGCCTCTGGGCAGGTCAGAGGGGCGAGGGGGCGACGGTGGGCGCGGCTATGGCGGCGGAGCGGCGACGGGTGCGGCGGCCATGGCGCTGGAGAGCGAGAGAGAGAGCCAGGGGGAGAAGTGAGGTGTCCACGGGGTCGAGGGCGCGACGTGGAGGACGTCCAGCGCGTCGGGCGGCGAAGCGGCGAGCAGGTGACGCCGTGGCGAGCTCGCGCTCGCCGGCGTCAGCTCCCTGCCTGCCTGGCGGGGACGAAGCAGCTGGCTGGCGCGGGCCAGCACAGTGCTGGGCCGCCAGGTGGGCCGGCAGGTGGGTAGCGTCCAGGTTAGTTTTTCTCTGGTTAACTGTTTTCTTTTTCTATTATTTCTGCAACTTTGTGGACTTATTTAAAATACTTAAACAACTCCAAAAATCCCCAAACTGCTCATGCATACTATTTAAAATATAGACAACATGAAACATTTCTGTTTGAGAATATTTGAACATTTAAAATATTTTTATAAATTTTAAATGCCCAAATTCAAATACTTATGTGTTAATTCAAAAACCTTCTGTTGACCTAGAAAATTGTGCACCACTTTTGTCAAAGGTTTAAACCCAAAACAAAGGGGGTGAACATTTCAGAAGGGCATTTCAGGTTCATTCAAAAAGATTTTAGTAAACCCTAGTTATTTCCAGGGGGGGGGGAAGTGTGTGTTGGGGGTTCTGGCATTTCCCATTTCAGAATTAATAAAATGTAAACATGATGCACACTCTAATGCATGGCCTAGCTAGGGATGTGACAACTCACCCCCACTCAAAAGAATCTCGTCCCGAGATTTAGGTTCCTCCGGAAAGAAGGCGGGGTACTCAAGTCGAAGACGATCCTCCCTTTCCCAGGTAGCCTCTTGCTCGGAATGGTGTGACAATTGAACCTTGAGAAACTTGATATTGTGGCGTCGAGTGGTACGCTCGGCTTGATCAAGGATACGAACGGGGTATTCCCGATAAGTGAGGTTATCTTGGAGATCAAGCGTTTCGTGGTCCACTCCACGGATAGGATCCGCGAAGCAACGCCCGAGTTGAGAAACATGGAAGACATCATGAACTCTGGAGAGATGCGGAGGTAGTTCCAGTTGGTAGGCAACTTCCCCTCGTTTGGCAAGAATGCGAAAGGGTCCAATGTAGCGAGGAGCCAATTTGCCTTTGATACCGAATCGATGGGTCCCCTTTAAAGGTGTAACCCGAAGGTAAGCCATCTCGCCGACTTCATAAGCCATGGGTTTATGCTTGCGGTCGTACTGACTCTTTTGCCGGGATTGGGCGGTTTTCAACTTCTCACGAATAATGCGAACCTGCTCTTCTGCATCCTGGATCATGTCCGGGCCAAAGAGTTGTCTCTCACCGGTTTCTGACCAGTTAAGAGGCGTCCGACATTTTCGTCCATAAAGAACTTCGAAAGGAGCTTTACCCAAGCTAGCTTGATAACTGTTGTTATAAGCGAACTCGGCGAATGGTAGACACTTCTCCCAATTCATACCGAAAGAGATGACAGAAGCTCGGAGCATATCCTCCAGAATTTGATTGACTCGTTCTACTTGACCACTTGACTGAGGATGGAAGGCGGTGCTAAAAGAGAGACGAGTCCCCATAGCATTTTGGAAACTTTCCCAAAATCGAGAGGTGAAAAGACTTCCACGGTCTGAATTAATTTCCAATGGAATACCATGGAGAGATACTATTCGAGAGATGTACAAATCCGCTAGCTGGCTAGCGGTTATACTCTCGCGAACAGGTAAGAAGTGGGCTACTTTGGAAAGACGATCGACAACAACGAAGATAGCATTATTCCCTCTTTTGGTTCTGGGAAACCCGGTAATGAAATCCATACCGATTTTATCCCATTTCCATTCAGGAATCTCCAATGGTTGAAGGGTGCCAGCAGGCCGTTGATGCTCTGCCTTAACACGACGACAGACGTCGCAAGTTGCAATGTATTGAGCGATTTCTCTCTTCATCCTAGTCCACCAAAACCTCTGGCGTAGGTCTTGATACATTTTAGTACTACCGGGATGAATGGTGAGAGGGGATTCATGAGCTTCCTTAAGGATCAATTGACGTATATGTTGCTTCTTGGGAACCACCAAGCGGTTCTCGAAGAAGACAACACCTCGTTCATCCATGGAAAAACATTTAGCAAATCCGCTAGCGATGTTTTCCTTAATCTGAGATATGCCCTTATCGCGCTTCTGGGCAGCTATGATTTGATCCGTAAGGTTAGGTTTCGCCACCAGAGTGGAAAGAAATCCTCGAGGAACAATGTGAAGGTTAAGCTTATGGAATTCCTCGTGGAGAAGTGGTTGACCTTGTTGTAACCTCAGGTTGTTACAATAAGATTTACGACTTAGTGCATCAGCCATGACATTGGCTTTGCCTGGGGTGTAAGTTATTCCTAAGTCGTAATCCGAGATCAACTCGACCCAACGTCTTTGCCTGAGATTCAAATCCGGTTGGGTGAAGATATATTTCAAACTTTGGTGATCAGTGTAAATTTCGCAACGGTTACCCAAGAGGTAATGTCGCCAGGTTTTGAGTGCATGGACTACTGCTGCAAGCTCTAGATCATGAGTAGGATAATTATCCTCATGTGGACGCAACTGTCGAGATGCGTAGGCAATCACATGACGATCTTGCATGAGTATGCAACCTAGTCCTTGTCGCGAGGCGTCGCAATAGATAACAAAGTCCTTAGAGAAATCTGGTGGTACCAGTACGGGAGCAGATGTCAGGCGTCTTTTTAATTCCTGAAAGCTGAACTCGCACTGTGGGGTCCACTCGAACTTTTTATCTTTCTTGAGGAGTTCAGTTAGAGGCTTAGCAACCTTGGAGAAATTCTCGACGAAGCGGCGGCAATAGCTCGCTAAACCAAGAAAACTCCGAACTTGCTTGACCGTTTCAGGTGGAGTCCAGTCAAGGACAGCTTGAACTCGTTCGGGATTGACAGCAATGCCCTTGCCAGAGATTACATGGCCCAGATAGGTCACTTCTGGCAACCAGAATTCGCACTTGGAGAATTTGGCATAAAGGCGATGCTCTCGGAGTTTCATCAATACTAGCCTTAGATGTTCGGCATGTTCTTCCTCATTCTTGGAGTAGATGAGTATATCATCGAGGTATACTACGACGAATTTATCCAAGTACTCCATGAAGATCGAGTTCATTAACCGAGAGAAAGTGGCTGGAGCATTGGTTAAACCGAAGGACATGACGGTGTACTCGTATTGGCCGTAACGAGTGACAAAGGCCGTTTTGGGAATGTCCCCATTCTTGATTTTGATTTGATGGTAGCCCAACCTCAAATCCATCTTGGAAAAGACTGAGGATCCAGCGAGCTGGTCATACAGGTCGTTGATCCTGGGGAGCGGATACTTGTTCTTGATAGTGACCAAATTGACAGGTCGGTAATCTACAACCATCCGATCCGTTCCATCCTTCTTCTTGACGAAGAGGACGGGGCAAGCCCATGGAGATGAACTAGGACGGATGAAACCCTTTTGCAAGGACTCATCGAGTTGTTTCTTAAGCTCAGCTAGTTCTAGGGGTGCCATCTTATAGGGTCTCCTAGAGATTGGGACGGTTCCTGGAACAAGATCAATCACGAACTCGACATCTCTGTCAGGTGGAACACCTGGCAGTTCCTCTGGAAAGACATCCGGGAAGTCACGGACTACTGGAATATCTTCGAGGTCTGGAAGGGGGTTGGCATTTAGAGAGTAGAGCTGACGCTGCGATACTCGGGTGAAAACATTAACTGTCTTGCCCGATGGATGGGTAAGTTGAACAGTTCTAGTTGAGCAGTCAATCTTGGCGTAATGGGCTGACATCCAGTCCATACCCAAGATGATGTTTATGTCCGAGGACTTGAGAGCTATTAGTGACGCGAGAAAAACCAATCTGTCGACAAGAATTTCATTTCCATGGCTGATCCTAGAGGTTTGCCATCTAGAACCGGGAGTTTGAATTTCCATGGAGGTGGGCATGTCACAAAAAGTGGTGTTGTGCAAACGAGCATAGCTCTCAGAAATAAATGAATGAGATGCTCCAGTATCAAAGAGAACAGTTGCCGGATGGCAATTAACAAGGAGCGTACCGAGAACGACGTTGGGGTCCTCTTGAGTTTCTTCAGCTGAAACGTAGTTGACATGGCCACGAGCAGTGGTGGCTGGCTTGGCGACAAGCACTTTTGCTGTTGACTTACCACGGCCAACAGACTTTCCGAACTGGCTGGGGTTGTTCTGGGGACACTCACGGATGTAGTGGCCCGGCTCACCACACTTGAAGCAAGTTGTTATATTGGGGCGTGGAGCAGTATTGGCAGTGGGGCCTCCAAAAGTCTTCGGCGGCACATACTGTTGATTTGGACGAGGCGCCTCAAAGGATGGCCTCGGGGTATACCTGGGTGGCATAGCAGAATTTGGAATCCAGACCCGGCGCTTCTGAGATCCAGAGCCGGATGAAGATCCATAGTCACGGGAGTGTTTGCGTGAAGCTTCAAAATCATTCTGCCCCGTCTCGGCACTGATGGCCTTATTGACTAGCTTCGGAAAAGAAATGCATTCATGCAGACGAAGGTCACGTCGGAGCTCAGGGCTAAGTCCCTTGCGGAACCTTGCCTGCTTCTTGGCATCGGTGGATACCTCTTCGGGAGCATAGCGTGCAAGCTTCCCAAACTCGCGACTGTATGCATCCACAGTCAGCTTCCCCTGGGTGAAGTTACAGAACTCCTCCCTCTTGCGATCCATGAGACCTTCCGGAATATGATGCTCACGAAAAGCGGCACTGAAATCAGCCCAAGTAGTGAGTTGGCCGACCGGACGCATAGCTTCATAATTCTCCCACCAAAGGCTGGCAGGGCCTTCGAGGTGATAGGCAGCAAAGGTGACCTTATCATCTTCAGCCACGTTGGCAGAACGTAGCTTATGGGCGATGCTGCGGAGCCAGTCATCCGCATCGAGAGGTTCGATGGAATGATTGAACTTTGGCGGGTATAGCTTGACAAAGTCATTGATGGACACTGGATTGACCCTTTGCTGACGTGCAGTGTTCTGTTCAATCCGCTCCAGCAAGCGGTTGGTGTCGCGCCTGTTGCGCTCTGCCTCCAGCATCACTTCGGCCAGAGAAGGTGGTTGAGGCAGACTTTCCTCTCTAGGTGCACTAGCTTCTCCCTGCTCCGAAGCAGCAGGGTTGCTGCGGGTGTTGACCATCCTGGGAAAACAAAACAGCGATTTAAACCAGGATGGCAAAAACTGGTCAAGGAAGTGCGGAATGTAATGGATAACAAGGAATGCAGAGATGATCATCCGTATGACATGGTAATATAGAAACTGCCATATATACACCAACAGTCATACACCCATACATAGTTTAGTACAAGCCCGGCTGAAGTACTACTATGATGAAAGACGTTACATCTCATCGGAGGCATTCCAAGCTCCTATACATTATTTATCTACACCTCCGGAATTGATACACACTAAGTTATATTCCACAATCACGCAGGACGGTGGACATACAACTATTACAATACTAGCGAGACTACTACTAGCTCAGACGGCTCCGTAGAAGTCCTCATAGAAGTCACCACCCAGACCTGGAAGCGGAACATGGTCATCTGGGAACAGACGGTGCTGCGGTGCTTGTGGACCATAGGGACTTGGATGCGGCCTCGGTCCAACAAATGGCAGTAGAAGAGGCCCACGAGGAGGGGTGATGCCTCCCACCTCACGCCATTCCATGAAGTCTGGCAGACTAGCCCGCACAGGGTACAAGTCTCTCGTGTCCATGTATCCGGCTTGCACAGCAGGTGCAAACCTCGTCAAGTTGGCCCAATGATCAGCACGAGCATTAAAGAGCTCCATACGCAAGGCCCGGTTTTCACGGTCCTTATCTTCCAACATCTCAGTAGTGGTGCAAAGGAGTGAGTCCTCATGGGATGCATCACTGTACATGCCCTGAAGGTAACCATGCGCCCCAGGGAGGGATGCTGGCATGTAGCGAAATTCAGTGTTGCTCAACAAAGCAGTTCTAGCTCGCATAATGGTCATCATCGAGTAGGCTGCATCTTGAACGGACATCCCAATAGTGATCCCGAGTCCAAAAGAACAGTGGAGTGGTTCCGTGGCTCCGGGATAAGATGGATATATTCTGACCGTGCACAGATATTGGCTCTGGTTAAAATCTCTAAACTTCTCTTCGACGGTGTATTCAGGGTACCATCGGTATCCTGCCTCCACCATCACTCGAACCAACATGGCGGTATGACCACATACACCGATGCAACGGGTCAGACGAACCACTTGGTTTTGGGGACAGGTAGCCATCTGAAAGCACAAAATAGTGCAAAGGCATTAGAATTTCTGGATGAAATTGGACAGCATAACGGCTGTAAATGCTCAGAAAAAGACTTGAGACATCCACAACAGTTTGCGAAACCACTCAACAACAACATATCAAGGTTCTGGTTCAATTGGCAACATACTAAACTTTAGTAGAACTGAACTGGGTTGAATCCAACAATCCTATAAGTTACTACGGATTTAGTAACACGTGAACCTGATAGAGAGAAGAGAGCCTAGTCCTTAACCCACGTAGAATGAGAAGAGAATGACTCAGAATAGAGGACATAAGGTAAAGGAGTAAAAGAGCCTTACGTTCCCTCCCACAATCAATTCCCCAACATATAACTAAAGCATTTCTAGACTCGACATCGACCAGTTTGGCTTAGCGAACCTACAGGCAGTCCGGCTCTGATGCCAACGCTGTCAGGACCCCGATCCTAAGCCACATCGATCCAGCGTGTAACACATCATATCACTTTGCGGCCTCACGCACGGTACTCCCACGGGTGCCACCTTACCTGGCCCGGGACCGTTTGCGCCTTTTGGCTCACGTATATGATAGTGTCGCTAGCATCCATATGACAGAGAACCCGGGCCGACATGGCTAGTCGTGAACCCAAAGCGGCGCTAGCCTATGAGGACAGGCATACATGAGTCACATCGAACATGTCGGTCATCAACGTATCTATTCGGGCTGTAGCACTGGGCTAACAGGACTCCGGTAACCCGGGCTGTAGCAGGCTAGGCAGGACTCCGAATATCAGCGCGTGACATTTCCCCGAAGGGACAGACATAGGAACGACGTGAAACACATGCCGGCCAGTCAAGTGTCCAAGCAGTAGTGCTGGGCTAGCAGGACTCCGGTGAACCGGGCTGTAGCGGACTACTATCGCTCAGAAGCACAAGACTTGCATTTCCCCATATGAAAGGCTGCCAAGGATAAACAACTAGATAGTCGGATCCCACTCATACCAAGCATTTCAATCATACACACAATATGCCCAATATGAGTAAATACAACATGGCATCACAACAGTACTCTACGACTCAAGTACTTTATTTAGAAGGCTCCGAGGAGCCATACATATCATCCATACAGATAGGGGTCACATGACCCAACACTCAAGTCATACAAACATACAAGCACATGCGGAAGCAAAGTAGTCTGAGTACAGACACTAGAAAGAAAGAAGGCTTGACGAAGCCTGTCTATCTACAACGACCCTTCACAAGTCTTGGATCACCACCTGGGTGATAAGTCACTCGTCAACGTCGAGGTCTACATAGAACCCATCAAAGGGGTTGGTGTAGTCGTCTGAAAAACATGATTAAAGCAACATGAGTACGGAGGTACTCAGCAAGTCTTACAACAGAAACCTATCATACATGCACATTCTCAAGAAGGTAGTGGGGTTATTGCAGCAAGCCAGCTTTGACTCTTGGCTAAACTATCCTACGATACACACCATTTGTAAATCATTTGTCGCACACGAGTCCACTAACACCAACACAATACTCCACCGTGGATCCTCTCTCGCCATCCCACGAGAGGGCCATCCGCGGTACTCACACTTATCTTGAGATTTTTAGTAGTATCCATTTAACTTGTCTATGAACTGATATAAGCGAACCAGAAGTCCATTACCGCGGACACGGCTATTCGAATAGATTATTTATAACCCTGCAGGGGTGTACTTCTTCACACATGTTTCCACCACTTAGCGTCTGCACACGACATGTGCTCGGCAGACTTCAAGCGAAAGCCGACGTGGATGTAGACCACGACCTACCTAAACACTCAAGTCTCTAGTCCAGGTTTATCGCCTATTCGGGTTCCATCCGCAGGGAGTCCGGCCGAGGTTTCCACTAACGGCCCCGAACGATGTGAACAGGGTTCCGAGACACCAAACGGGCGCCCGGTTGACCCGGCCACGTGCCTACCGCAACACAGCCCACCCCGATGGTCAGCACCGCGTGCGGCCCCCGGCATACTACAAACACCAGAAACTACTTGCAACTCCTGGACAGAGAACAGGGGTGATTAAGAAGTCGAGCGGGGTCATATTTCAGGGCCCAATGTGTGGTAGTAGCTGAATCATGGATCACAAACACAGATCTCAGTTCTTAGGGACGGCCTCAATGAAACAACCCACCATGTACTCCTACATGGCCTTTCATCAATTCCTTTACCAAATCGTGTTCAACACTTCCACACTTTCGACAACTACCCAACCTTTCACTCCGGATCATCATCCCGATGAACCAGACCTGACACAACTCTAAGCATAGCAAGCATAGCATGGTAGGAACACACATACACATGTATTGGCTCAATCAACTCCTACACATGCTAGTGGGTTTCATCTAGTTACTGTGGCAATGACAGGTCATGCAAAGGAAGTGGGTTCAACTACCGCGACACACAGCAGTTTGGAACGCGTTGTCTTAATGCAGTAAACGAGAGCAGAAGCGAGAACATGGGTTTGTATCGGAATGATCAATGGTTTGCTTGCCTGATGGAGTGGTGGTGGGATACTGCCCTTCAACTGGATACTCGGAGATATCCTCGGAGGCAGAACCTACCACGAATGACACATTGCAACATAATCAATACATGACGATATGCAACAATATGATGCATGCAATGACATGGCAATATGAATGTGTCCTGGTCTTGTGCAAGTTAAACCAGAAGGAAATGACCCCATTTGAACCAAAGATTCAAATGGTAGTGCATTTATAAAATCATATTAGTGCAATATCTTATAATGCCTAAACAGTGGGTTTAACTTGTTTTAACATGCATGAAACCAGTTCCATTGGATAGATTGGATTTTTCTGATAATTTTTCATATATAGAACTTTGCATTTGGAGCTACAGATAATTTTTTATGAATTTTTGAAGTTTGAACTATTTTCTGGATTTTCCTGTATAAAAATAAATCCAGCAAAAATTAACTAATTGCGTCAGCATGAGGTCATGCTGACCTCAGCAGGTCAACAGACCGGTCCAGGTCAAACCTGACACGTGGGTCCCGCGTGTCAGGGTCATTAACTTAACAGATTAGATTATTTTTTAATCCTGGATTAATTAGCAGTCGGGGCCCACATGTCATAGACTCAGAGGAGTCAAACCGGGTCCACAAGTCAACGGTTAGGGTCAACTCGCCGGCGTCTAGCCGCCGGCGAGGTCAGACGCGGCGGAGCAAGTGATTTTGCTCGTTTTGGCCACCAAACAAGGCGCGGAGGCCATCTACAGGTAGCTGAGATCCTCCCGCGGCGTTCGGTGGCAACAGCTGGGCTCGGGGTGGCCGGAAACATCGCCGGCGACGGGTTTGGCGGCGCCGGGGCTCGGGTGGAGGTGGCTTTGGCGCTACGGTGCGTTAGGGGGCCGGCTGGTGGCTGTTTTGGCCTCCTGGAGGCTCCAGGAGCACGTTGACGCGCTCTGGCCCGGGTGGCAGGGGCTATGGCCGCGGTGGCGCCATGGCCGGCGGAGCCAAGCTCTCGGGCTCGTCGGGGACGGGCGCTATGGCGAGCTAGCAGGCATGGAAGGAGGGGGAGAAGGTGCGGGAGCTCACAGGGAGGTCGACGAGCAGCTCAGCGGGCTCGGGGGCGAACGGAGCGGCGCGAATCGAAGAACGGCGGCCGGCGGGCACCGGGGTCGGAGACGAGCTGATGGCGGCGATGCAGGGCCTTCGGCGATGCGTGGCTCGGTGGGGAGGGCGAGGGCGAAGTGGCGGAGCCTCTGGGCAGGTCAGAGGGGCGAGGGGGCGACGGTGGGCGCGGCTATGGCGGCGGAGCGGCGACGGGTGCGGCGGCCATGGCGCTGGAGAGCGAGAGAGAGAGCCAGGGGGAGAAGTGAGGTGTCCACGGGGTCGAGGGCGCGACGTGGAGGACGTCCAGCGCGTCGGGCGGCGAAGCGGCGAGCAGGTGACGCCGTGGCGAGCTCGCGCTCGCCGGCGTCAGCTCCCTGCCTGCCTGGCGGGGACGAAGCAGCTGGCTGGCGCGGGCCAGCACAGTGCTGGGCCGCCAGGTGGGCCGGCAGGTGGGTAGCGTCCAGGTTAGTTTTTCTCTGGTTAACTGTTTTCTTTTTCTATTATTTCTGCAACTTTGTGGACTTATTTAAAATACTTAAACAACTCCAAAAATCCCCAAGCTGCTCATGCATACTATTTAAAATATAGACAACATGAAACATTTCTGTTTGAGAATATTTGAACATTTAAAATATTTTTATAAATTTTAAATGCCCAAATTCAAATACTTATGTGTTAATTCAAAAACCTTCTGTTGACCTAGAAAATTGTGCACCACTTTTGTCAAAGGTTTAAACCCAAAACAAAGGGGGTGAACATTTCAGAAGGGCATTTCAGGTTCATTCAAAAAGATTTTAGTAAACCCTAGTTATTTCCAGGGGGGGGGGAGTGTGTGTTGGGGGTTCTGGCATTTCCCATTTCAGAATTAATAGAATGTAAACATGATGCACACTCTAATGCATGGCCTAGCTAGGGATGTGACACTGATCAACTAAAACGAAACAACACAATGAACAAGATCTTCATCGAGTTCCTCCTTGAGCTCGGATGCGTCACCTGCACGGATTCATCGGCACCTGCAAACTGGTTTCTGAAGTATCTGTGAGTCAAGGGGACTCAGCAATCTCACACCCGCGAGATCAAGACTATTTAAGCTTAGAGGTAGGACAGGGTGGTGAGGTGGAGCTGCAGCAAGCGACTAGCATATATGGTGGCTACAATACGCAAAAGAGAGCGAGAAGAGGAGGCAAAAGCACGGTCGAACAACTATGATCAACAAGTGATCCTAGAGCAACCTACGTCAAACATAACTCCAACACCGTGTTCACTTCCCTGACTCCGCCGAGAAGAGACCATCACGGTTACACACGCGGTTGATGTATTTTAATTAAGATCAACTTCGGGTTTTCTACAACCGGACATTAACAAATTCCCATCTGCCTCATAACCGCGGGCACGGCTTTCGAAAGATAATACCCTGCAGGGGTGTCCCAACTTAGCCCATTATAAGCTCTCACGGTCAACGAAGGATATTCCTTCTACCGGGAAGACCCGATCAGTCTCGGAATCCCGGACTACATGACATTTCGACAATGGTAAAACAAGACCAGCAAAGCCGCCCGAATGTGCCGACAAATCCCGATAGGAGCTGCACATATCTCGTTCTCAGGGCACACCGGATGATCAGTCCGTACAACTAAAACCAGACCCCAAGTTTCCTTGAGGGGGCGCTGCAAAGCGCTCTAGTTTGGGCCAACACTCAGAGGAGCATTGGCCCGGGGGTTTAAAATAAAGATGACCCTTGAGTCTGCAGAACCCAAGGGAAAAAGGCTTAGGTGGCAAATGGTAAAACCAAGGTTGGGCCTTGCTGGAGGAGTCTTATTCAAAGTGAACTGTCAAGGGGGTACCATAAATCACCCAACCGTGTAAGGAACGCAAAATACGGGAACATAACACCGGTATGATGAAAACTAGGGCGGCAAGAGTGGAACAAAACACCAGGCATAAGGCCGAGCCTTCCACCCTTTACCAAGTATATAGATGCATTAATTAAATAAGATATATTGTGATATCCCAACATGTAAACATGTTCCAACAAGGAACAACATCTCCATGTTCCAACAAGGAACAAACTTCATCTTCACCTGCAACTAACAACGCTATAAGAGGGGCTGAGCAAAGCGGTAACATAGCCAAACAATGGATTGCTAGGACAAGGTGGGTTAGAGGCTTGGTTTGACAATATGGGAGGCATGATAAGAAAGTGGTAGGTATCGCAGCATAGGCATAGCAAAAGAGGGAGCAACTAGCAAGCAAAGATAGAAGTGATTTCGAGGGTATGGTCATCTTGCCTGAGATCCCGCAAGGAGGAAGAACGAGTCCATGAAGAAGACAAACAGACGTAGTCGAACGAATCCTCTCAACTCCAGAACGAAACCGAAGCTAACGAGAGGAGCAACCCGGAAACAAACAAACAACATAGTAAACAACCACCACATACACATGGCATGATGCACAAACAAGTATGATGCATGTCCGGTTTAAATATGCATGGCATGGCAAAGTGCACAAACAATACTACAAATTAAGTGGAGCTCAATATGCAACGAGTTGCATATTGACGAAACACCACATTCAAATGTTTAGTTCGCTCTCGTTTATGTACCCAACAATATTAAATGTAATTAAACATGGCATGGGGTGAAGCATAAGTAAACTAACTATTTAGGCAAGTTTAAACGAGGCCGGAACAACAAGTAACAATTCCGAAAAATCCTCATATGCATATTTTGAATTTGGTGCTGTTCTGCCTAAAACATATTTTAATGTTATTAAACAGGAAAATAAAGTGCAACATGTTAATCTAGGCATTTTTCTACCTCATTTACATATAAAGTTTATTAAATTCCGAGTCACGGTTATTTAGTTATGAAATAAATCATATTAACATGGCATTTATGCAAATTTAATCAAACAACAAGTTTAAACATTTTAAACATAGATGAAAGTGTCATATTATGAAACTAGACAAAATTCTAAGCAAGTTACATGTATAATTTATTTAGATCCGATGCACGGGTGGTGAGTGATGATATGCATGAACACTAGGGACTTTTCTACAAAACTGGAAAACACTAGATAATTGATTAAACATCTAGAACTGAAAAAAAAACGATGCGGGCTGAAACTGGATGCTGGGGGAGCTGCTCACATTGGGCCAAGCCCAGTCGGTGGAAGAGGCGCTGGGCCTTGGCGTGCTGGACGCAGGCTGCTGGGCTGGAGGCGATCGAGGCCTGGTCCACGCGGGCGCGGGACGACGGGTCAACGGGCACGGGTGCTGCTCGTGTGCTCGTTCAGTTGCTCAAAGCAGAGGATGGAGCGATGGCTTCGCGCGGCTTGGGACTCCGGCGATGGCGCGATGGAGGTCGGGGCGGCAAGGATCCAGGAGGGGAACTCGAGGAGGAAGGAGGTAGCTCGCGGAGGCGTCTGTAGGCCGAAGCAGGGGAGGCCGCGACGCAGAGGTCGTCCAGGGCGCAGGGATCCGGCGCGGGACGTGGACAGGGTCGTGGGGGTCGGGGACGACCCGATCTGCGCGGTGTCGGCGGCGGGAGTCCATGGGTGGCGGCGGCTTTTCGGTTCCTGCAGGGAGACGAGGTGAGAGATGAGACGGGAGGGAGAAGGGAAGAAGAACGGAGAGACAGGGAAGGAGAGGGCGGCCCTGCTGGTGCTCGTCTTGGCAGGTTCGGGCGGCGGACGAAGCAGCTCTGGCGGCTTGCGTGCTCGGGGACGGGAGGACACAGGAGGCGGGGAAGCTGCGGGCGAGGAGCTCGGGACCCTCCTGGTCGAGATCGAGCAGGGGCATGGCCTCGGGCTCCAAGAGGGAGGAGGCTGCGGCACGGGCCTGCCAGAGATGGTCGCCGGCGGAGGCCAGCTGCCGGTGGAGGAGGGCAGCTGTGGAGCTGCTGGTGATTGGATCGATGGAGGCTGGTGGTTGCTGCTGCAGTAGGTCGGGGGTGGATCCCGAGCTGGGACAAGGTGGTGGCGGGATGGATCTGAGGTCGAGAGGCTGATGATTGGTGCGATGGGGAAAACAAGGAGAAGGCAGGTGGGTGGCGGCGGCGGAGGGGAGGATGGGACAGGTCCCCTAGAAATTAGGGTTGGGGCAGATTTGGATAGGGTGCCCTCTGCTATAAATAGCATATGGATTAAAGGGGGGGTTTGGAGCAAGTTTGATCATCGAATCGCGATCGGATGATCGAAAATAAAAGGTTAGGGGAGTCCAATTGAGAAACACAGATATTTTACTGATGTTTGGAGAAGATACGGCTCCAACGGTAATGACAATCCGGATCGGGTTCGGGTAAGTTTTGGACGAGCGCGAGGGGGTGTGAGCACTGTGCAGAGAGGGTCAAACGGTTAGGCAAGAGGGAACGCGGCAACTACTAGCAAGTACAAGTTTTATGGAAAACATGCGGATGCAATGTGAATGATGCGATGATGAAATGCAACATACAAATAAAACACACGGCAACAACGAAAAACATGGAAGCCGTCTGGAGCATCGGTCTCGGGGTGTTACACAGCCGCTCTGCGGTCTGTGACTAAGAGTGGGCCTTCGGTACCGCACACGGTACTAAGCCGTCTGCGGGAACTACTGTCTCAGGCCAAGCGGCCAGCCCCCGGGCCAACTCTGGCTGGCGCCGGGGCGAACAGTGATGCTACTGTAATAAAATGCGGAGACAGCCCCAAGCATCGCTCGGGGTTATCCGTGCTCTTGCGGTGCAAAAATATGCGGGTGAGGAGCTCACATTGATTTTCGTGTAGCCGAGGCGGAGTTTAACGAAGATAGCCGGCGCGGCTCAACGCTTGCTGAGCGCGCCGGCGCACCCTCTGGGTGTAGTCTTCAAGCCTCCGGGTGCTCGAAGGGGGTCCCGGCCGGTCAGGATCGACCAGCCAGGTGGCGAGGCGACTTACAGCGCCCTTTTTTCTTCTTTTTCTCTTCTGCCGACTGCTGGCAGCCGTACAAAACTCTTCTTGTTTTTTCTTCTTGCAATCTTCAGTGGGGGCGCGCCAGCGCACCCACTAGGTGTAGCCCCCAAGATTCGGGCCGACTGCTGAGCAGTCGGGCCGGATTTCCCGGCGACTACTTTGTCTTCTTCCTCGCGAGGCGCGTCGGCGCACCCACTGGGTGTAGCCCCCGATATCTGGGCCGACTGCTGAGCAGTCAGGCCGGATCTCCTGGCAACTACTTTGTCTTCTTCTTCGCGGGGGCGCGTTAGCGCACCCGCTGGGTGTAGCCCCCGAGATTCAAGCCGACTGCTGAACAGTTAGGCCGGATCTCCATTTTGTCTTCTTTTTCTTCTTCAGCCAGCTGGGCAGGCGGACCCCGACATAGCAGTCGGGCTCTTTGCAGCCGGCCAGGTAGCCAGCGGTCAGACGCACATCTGACAGTCGGACACAAATTTCTTTTCTCTTTTTCTTTCAGCAGTCGGCTGTGGGCAATCAGCCCACTTTTCCCAGCCGGCTGCTAGGCAGTCGGTGCTCTGCGTTGCCCCAGCCAGCTCTTTCTTTTCTCTTCTCGCTTTCCGTCCGACTCCACGCGGGGAGCCGGACCCTTCTTTCTTTTCTTTCTTTTTAGCTGAGCAGCCGGTAGGCACCCTTCAGCCGGATTGGCCAGCCGGATGCGCACACTTCTTTTTCTTGATACACGAGCAGCCGGATGTATGATTTTTTTTCTTCAGCCAGGCCCTTGACTTTCTTGCTTTCTTTCCGCTGGATGGGCTGCCGGTCCCTCTGACTTTTTTAGCCGGATCTCGGGCAGCCGACCTTTTTCTTTTTCTCCCGTCCGGCCTTGAGCAGACGGACGCAGCTCTTCATAATTCTTTTTTTCTTTTGGGCTAGCAGCCGGCTGTTGACTTTTCTTTCTCTCTGTTTCCGCGCAGCCGGGTGGCCAGGCAAGGCGGGGCGAGTGGAGGAGCTGGCCGAGCGGGCGCAGTGGCGAGCGGAGCCGGCGCGGGAGAGCGCGAGACGGCCAGGCGGCGAGTCGGCGCGGGGGGAGCCGAGCCCGGGAGGCGCGGAGTCGGCCGGGCCGGGTTGCGCGGAGGGCGGGAGGCGGGCCCGCGCACGGCCGCTGGAGGCCGGGAGCTGGATGGCGACGCGAAGTCGGCGCACGCGGGGTCGGAGTCGCATGCTGGAGCCGGCCAGACGGGACGCGGACCCGGCGCGTGGAGCAGGCGGCCGGGGCTCGCGGAGCCGGCACGGGACAGCCGCGGGAGGCGGCCGGAGTGGCGCGCGGCCGCGGGGGGCCATGCCGGCACGCGTGCAAGGAGGCGGCAGGGCGTGGAGGTTGCCACGTCCGGGTGCGGACGCCGGGCGCGGGAGGGCCCGAGGGGGCGACGAGAGATCGGACGCGGGGGTAGCCGCGGAGCAGCAGGGAGCCTGGGCAGGGCTGGAGCAGCGAGGTGGAGCTCGCGGGCGTCCGGAGCTGCAGGACAGCAGCGGGGCAACCCGCAGCGGTGCGGGCGGACGGGCAGCCGCGCTGGTCCATGAGCAGGCGTTCAGCCGCTGCTGGCGCTCGGGATGAAGGCGAGCAAAGCAGTTCGAGGACGCGGCAGGAGTAGCTACAGCGAGGCAGCAATGCCATGGATTTTTGAAGTGTTTGACTCGCATTGACTAATGCGTGGATAGTGTATGAGTGGTATATGGCCATGGTTTGACTTGCATCTAGCTAGCTTGCATAGATGTATATGAAGGAGCGGACGTGCGTTTCGGCCGGAAACTAGGCACAGCGCGGAGGGGAGCAGACGCGAACGACACATGGATGGACTCGGCCGACCGAAGCGAGGCCCCTTGCGCGGCGCGCACGCGGACAGACGGACGACCGGCGTCGCAACGGTGGTGATGACAAAGGCGCCGAGGCCAACGACGAGGACGCGCCGTCCCGCGCGGCTGCTCCGTGGGCGGGTCGAAGTCGAGCCCACGAGCGCTACCGGAGAGACGACGGCGACGTCGCGTGGAGATGACGAAGATGGTCCCGCCCGGACTGTGAAACCAGTAGCAGCGCGGTAGCATAGTACTTCCCCACGGTGGGCGCCAAATGTCGTGGTATTCTCACCGGGGGTGTAAGACGACATATGCCACAAGGTGGCTTCGTGTGAGGGCAAGACTACTGCCGGAATATCCAGGGACGGGTATGCGAGTAGCACGCGCTAGTTTACCCAGGTTCGGGGATCTCCGGAGAGATGACACCCCTACCCCTGCATGTCTGAGTATATATCTGGGGTGTAACTACAAGGAAACCCCCTATAAAGCAACAAAAATTCTACAACACTTTGACTATATGTTGTAAAATTCAGAATAGATACACATATATGGGTTGTAGCATATGCGTTGCAGATTTGCAGCTCATAACCCTATCTCGATTATTTATTATACATATATTTATAAAAAAATAGAGGAAAGGGGAGGGAGACGTGTGAGAAACAGAGCCCACGACTCCCTCATCTCTCCCGAGTCGCCACCACCACTACCTCGTCTCCCTCCTCCGACCCGCCTCGTCTCCCTTGCGCCGACCCTCCCCACCTCCCACCTCACAGCTCCGGAGGCTGCCGGATCCGCCACATCCCCACCCAACCGTCCCTCTCGTGTCCCATCCTGGTCTCTTCACACGGCTCCTCACCACGCTACCTGAGGCGGCTGCATCAGGTGATGTCCGACGAATCCCGCCACCGCGAAGCACAGCCCGAGGTCCCATCGCTCCATGGAGCCCTCCCATCCAGGTAGATCCAACGCTCGCGGGCACCAAAGCCGACACGCGACCCATCCCCCATGGCTAGGGTTTCGGGCATCGGATCCGGTGCCGGTGGCCATGTCGTTGTCGTCCTCGTATCATCCGGTGAGTGCATCCCCTCACCTGGCTTCATCCTCTCTCTCTCTCTCCCTTCTCTAACCTCTACTCTTCACTTCTGATGTAGACATGTGGAGAGGAACTTCCAGTTGACAACCTTGCTGCGGCTTGGGATGAAGCAGCCAGGAGCTTCGTCCTCCTCCGGCTTCAGGTGAGTGGGTCCAATCCCCCCTCTGCTCTGGTTCATGGCACATCAGGAGACATTGTTGTTCTGGTGGTGTTAGGATTTTCTACTGTTTGGGATCAAGTGCCTGCTAGTTGAGGTCAATTTGATTTTATTTTGCTGCTAAAGTGTCAAAGCAGAGGACGACCACATGCTGGACTGAGTGCCGATGTGTTGAGGCTGGGAAGGTCGGCATGGCCTCCAACCATGGCAATACAACTATTATGATGCTGCCTTGCAAGTAGTAGTGGCTAGAAATCAACCCCTAGCTACATATTCTTTCTATGGTAACATCATTGTATGGAGGGATTCTGAAGGCCATCTACGAAGTAACCGGTGTGTTTGAGGCAATTAGTACAAAAAGCACCTAGGTATAGTTAAAAATCAGGTTACGGTCTAATTAATACAGTATATATCACCAAGGCCCTAGTTATATTCTCTTCCAAACTTTAGTATTCTCTTGTTTCAGGTTTTGAGTTTTGACCATGGCCAACATATATTCTTTTAGGCTAATTACTAAATCAATCTAACGATGGTTCATGTGGCAGCGGAGGTGTAGAACTGCAGTTTGAAGCAGATTAGGCGCCCGCGGGCGTCTTTGGTGGCGAGGTTGTCGAGTGAAGGAAATGGCGGTGTGGCGATTTGTGTTCTATTGTCCATCCTTTAAGCTCATAAAGAAGAAAGAAGCAACAATCGACTTTATCACTATTGTTTTATTAAGAAAAAAACATGTCTTGTACACATGTGTCTTTATGAGTACTCCTCTTGACTCGATTGTGTTGTAGGGAGTGAAAGCATCCAGTTGGGGTGGTCTGCAGCAGTGCAAACCACCTTGTATACACTTGCGAAAAATGAAGATTTGGTACAGAGTCGCAGAAACTGCAATACTATTGGTATTTGGTAATGCAGAACAAATATATATTGCATGGCCTTCAACCTTTGTATGTGTCTAATATCCTGCCTTTATCACTACTTGCATTATGTCAATGCACTTTGTGTTAACAGTTCATTTTGTCATTTTCTTTGTAGATTGAAAATATATATGGATGATTATATGGGTGTGTAACAAGTACACTGCAATGATGATGATGATGAATGCTTTCAAGAAAATAATCCGCAAGTTGTGGGATGTTCCTGTTGGATGATGTTCCTCGGTTAGTTTTAGTTAAGTTGTAGGGATGTTGATGGATGATTTTAGTTTAGATTTTCCTGTCAAGAAATATTAGATTATGCATCACATTTAGATGATGTTCCTCCTGTAATATCATTATTATAATCCAACAGTTTTATACGATATATGATTTCTTCCTCTTGTGAGTATATTCTCTTATTTTTTTCCTCACTTGATACACATAATTATCATTATTATGTGGAGCATTAATTTGATTGCTAGCATTATACAATATTATTCATATTATATATGCACTAACACCGGAAGCCTTGCAAATTCTCTATTGCCTAATAATGAGATCTAGATTCCTATACAAAGCGCCAACGTATAAAAGTGTTGTAAAAACCGGTTTTATGTGTTGTACTCTTGCAACGGTCCCTTTTACCAACGGTAGTATAAGCGTTGCATTATGCGCTAGCAACGCCAGATAAGGCTACGCATCCCAATCCGTTGGTAAATAACCTAGCAACGCATATATGGACCTTTAGATACGAAAAGAAGCGTTGCTATAGGGGGTTCATGTTGGCAGTACAAGGTGCTCCTGCAGCTGTATCTGAGGTCAATGCCGCAGGAATCTGGCCTCGTATATATGTGGGTGGCCGGATGAGCATGCCAGCTCTAGTGGCCGAGTGGCATGGGGCTGCCCAAATGGGTGTATGCCCGTGGGCATGTACGCATGCGTATGTGGGTGGGTGGCTGGCTAGCTAGCCCTCTTGCTAGCTAGCTTGCTTGTGTGTGTGCGTGAGTCCATCCCCTAATGGATGGATGTGTGCCTATATCTATAGGAGTTGGCATGGGTAGTAGTGGCTTCGGTTGTAAGCTACCTTGGGTAGCTTACAAGGCAAGCTATATAGGCATGGTAGCTAGCTAGCTAGTGGCATGGTGCATGTCATGTTTGTCCCCTGGGCACTTTATAGAATAGTGCCAAGCAGACAGGTACACTGTAGATGATGGCGTCGTGGTACAACTGTCTCGTCCGCGGTATGGCCGTCCCGTCGGGGTCTTGTCGGTGTCGGATCGGGCTGCAGTCGGCAGCCGGCTGGTTGGCGCAGTCGGCAGCCGGCTGGTTGGCGTAGTCGGCAGCAGGCAGTCGGCAGCCGGCCAGGAAGAGCAGTCGGACGGGGAGCCGGCAGGAGCGGCCGGGCAGTCGGACTGAGGGGCTTTGCTAGCCCCGATGTCTTGATTTATTGTCTCGCCGTCTTCGGGGTATCCGTGTCTAGTTACTCCGACATAAAAAATAAAAAATAAAGATCATCTTTTGTTCACCGACCGAATATTCCCTTAAGAACGCTAGCTTCCGGCTTCACCCAGTCTGAGGTACACATCCGGCTGTCCCGACAGTAACAATCGCAAAGGTGCTCCCCTTATTCCCTACCTGAATTAACGGGAACATAGGGCATAAATACAAGAGCCAGACAACCCAGCTTGGCCAAAACTTAAGTCATATCGATGCATATAATGGCGAAGAAAAGGTACATATGGAAGAGTAACACATGTGCTGGGCATGAAGCCCATATAGATAATTTAAGCTTCTGTGTAGGAAGCCCCCAGGTATAGTGAGCGCGGTTAGCGCATCAACAGTGTGCAAGCAGGGCACCAGTTGGCTTTTAAGGGCCTCGAGAAAGAAGAAAGAGGGGGGAGAGAGAGAAAGAAAAGACAGATAATGTATATGTAAAAATGGACAGAGGAAGGAGACGAACTTAGAGTCCGGTACTAGGCGTAGAATCTTCGGAGCCTGGCTGCGTTCCATGGGTTCGGCTCAAGTCGGTTATCCGATGCATCCCGCAGACGGTATGCTCCACCGGTCATAACTTGGTCAATAATGAAGGGACCTTACCATTTGAGCTTGAGCTTGGTCTTTTTCTTCTCCGGCAGGCGTAGAACTAGTTCGCCAACGTTATAAGTTTTGGCCCGTACTTCTCTGCTCTGGTATCTTTGAGCCTGTTGCTGATAAAATGCGGAACGGGCTTTTGCCACGTCGCGCTCCTCCTCCAAGGTGTCCATACTGTCCTGCCGATCGAGCTCGGCTTCTCTTTCTTCGTACATGCGCACTCTAGGTGAGTCATGGATTATGTCTGTAACGCTCCGGATGTAATTTGCCATATTTGTACTCCTCTTGCCATTTTCGGCATTGTGATATGATATTTCCTCCGTTGTTGGGTTTCCCTTCGTTTTGTATTTTGTTCATGTCATGCATTTTCATATCATGTCATCATGTGCATCGCATTTGCATACGTGTTCGTCTCTTAAATCCGAGCATTTTTCCCGTTGTCCGTTTTCCAATCCGGCGCTCCTATGTTTCCCGGCGTCCCCTTTTACATTTCTTCGTGAGAGGGTATTAAACATTCTCGGATTGGACCGAGGTTTGCCAAGCGGCCCTGGTATAGCACCGGTAGACCGCCTGTCAAGTTTCGGGTCAATCGGAGTTCGTTTGGTACTCCAACGATTAACCGGGTAACCGTGAAGGCCTTGTGTGTGTTGCAGCCCAACACCCCTTCAAAACAGCCCAATAACCCATCTAAGGCACTCCCATGTCCTCCGCTGTTCGATCACGATCGCGTGGCCGAAAACCGTGCTCAATTTGGAGCTCCCTAGCTCCTTCTACCTATAAATAGGTGCCCCCTCCTCCAATTCCGGGTCCAATAACCTAACCCTAGTCCAAATCCGCCCCACCGCGCCGCCGGACGCGTCCGACCGGGACGGACGCCATCCGCCGCCGCGCCCGCACCCGTCCCGCGCCGCCACGTGGCGGATCTGAGCCCACTTCGCCGCCGCCCGCGGGGCCCGCGCCAGGCCCGCGGGGCCCGGATCCTTCGCGCCGCCGCCCAGGGACGCCCGCGCCCGCGCGCCTCTCGCCCGACCGACGCCCACCGTCGCGCCGCCCGGCCGGCGCTCGCCTCGCCGGCCATCTCCTCCGCGGTCGCCCCGCCGCCGTCCTCTTCTTCTCCGGCGCCGGTCGCCGCGCCCCGCCACCCGGTCGCCTCCCCGCCGCCCGCGACCTCGCCGGCCTCGGCCCGCCGCACCCCGCCGCGCCTCGCCGCCGTTCACCCTCGCCGGAGCCGGCCCCAGCCGCGCGCCCTCGAGCCGGTCCAGATCTGTCCTCGGATTCCGCGCCGGAAGGGTTGACTTCGCTCCCCCCCTCGATTTTTCTAAGTCCTTAGATTATTGCATATCATCACATGTTCAACGTGCCGTAACTTTGCATCCGTAGCTCCGTTTCGCACGTATAATATGTCAAATTGTTCTCCTCGAAGAGTACATCATTCCTTTCCATTGCATCTTTGTCATTTGAGGTTATCTTGATGCCCGAAATTCTGTTAGAAGAGGGCTAGTTGATGTTAGTTGCTGGATCTTATCTGAACATGCACTTTTGTCATTTTTGCCATGATTGATGTGTACCTCCTATGAAGTTGAGTCCTACATGAGTTTTGTAATTTGCCATGTTACATTTCCGGAGAATTTTTCCATGTATTTTTGTGATCTTTGTGGTGACTAGCACAAGCATGCAAACTAGGGCACTAGATGTTGCTGATCTCAGAGACTTAGTAATTTCACTAAGTCCCTGACTGCTGTTATTTTCGTGCCATGTATTCATGTTGTTTCCAAGAGCTCTTTGCATATTTTGAGCATGATCAGTAAGGGTGTTTTGAACTTGAGTATTTGATATATCCATTCATATCTTTTCTGGTATTTATGGAGTGCTGTAGTTTTAGTCAATCGAGCTCTACTTTTGCTACAAAATGTTGCTGGCAGATTGTTTACGTGTTATTCGATTTTGCCAAGCTTGGTGTAGTTGATCCTTGCATGATATGATGTTATTATTGCCATGCCTAGTTACTATGCCATGTCTTCTTGATGTATGTATGCTTAGTTTATCATGCAATTCTCTGTAGTGAATGCATCGAGCTCATGAACATGCCTTGTCGTTATTAGTTTTCTGCCATGTCCAGTTTTCTGCTAAGTCTGAAACCTGTAATGAAACTGGCTTATTTGACATGGGTGTAATCATATATTCTGATCCTTTTTGGCTTATGGTCATTAAGGGACTTTTGTCAAGTGCTTTGAGTAGATTCATGCCATGCCTTACTTTGCTATGTCCTCATCCTGTAGCATGTTGTTTCATTGCTCTGAACATGTCATCCTGATGTTAATTTCTGCTATGTGTTATTTTCACTAAGTCTGAGAACCTGTTATCTTTTGCACTTTTGCCATGCCTGTTTGAACCTGTTATGATGTGATTTAGCCATAGCTCAGTGTTCATCTTTTCTCGAGCATCTTGAGGGAATTACTGTCATATGCTTTGTTGATATATTTGGGTGCAGTAGCTTAATTTCTTGTTGCTTGCTAAGTAGCATCGTGCTGTTTATGGCAGATTTATGTCATTCTTGTATTGCTCGTCATTTGCAAACCGTGCATCCGATTCCGGTGATCTTTATATCGATTTCAACCGAAATCACCTCACCTATCCAGTGGCATACTTGGTTTGCCAAGATTATGCCTGGTTCATCCTTGTCTTCCCGGAGCATGCATATGCATTGCATATCACATCTCGCATATCATGCCATGTTTTGCATCATGTTGCTTGCGCATTGCATCGTGATTGATATTTGTCCTCTTTGCTTGTGCTATTGATTTGGGTAGAGCCGGGAGACGAGTACGTGAACGAGGAACCTGTTGAGAACGCTTTCGAAGACCAAGCTTTCGAAAACTCTGAGAACCTTGCAGGCAAGATGACCATAGCCTCGAAATCACTTCTATCTTTGCTTGCTAGATTGCTCGCTCTTTTGCTATGCCTATGCTGCGATACCTACCACTTGCTATATCATGCCTCCCATATCGCCACGTCAGCCCCTAACCATCCATGTCCTAGCAAACCGTTGATTGGCTATGTTACTGCTTTGCTCAGCCCCTCTTATAGCGTTGCTAGTTGCAGGTGAAGATGAAGTTTGTTCCTTGTTGGAACATGATCTTGTTGTTCCTTGTTGGAACATGTTATATTTGTTGGGATATCACAATACCTCTTATTTAATTAATGCATCTATATACTTGGTAAAGGGTGGAAGGCTCGGCCTTATGCCTGGTGTTTTGTTCCACTCTTGCCACCCTAGTTTCCGTCATACCGGTGTTACGTTCCCGGAGTTTGCATTCCTTACACGGTTGGGTGATTTATGGGACCCCCTTGACAGTTCGCTTTGAATAAGACTTTTCCGGCAAGGCCCAACATTGGTTTTACCATTTGCCACCTAAGCCTTTTTCCCTTGGGTTCTGCAGACTCAAGGGTCATCTTTATTTTAACCCCCGGGCCAGTTCTCCTTCGATTGCTGGTCCAAACCGAGCGATGTCCGGCGCCCCTTGGGCAACCAGGGTCTATGCCAACCCGACGTCTTGCTCATCCGGTGTGCCCTGAGAACGAGATATGTGCAGCTCCTATCGAGATTTGTCGGCACATCTGGGAGGCTTTGCTGGACTTGTTTTGTTACTGCCGAGATGTCTTGTAGTCCGGGATTCCGAGGCTGTTCGGGTCTTCCCGGTAGAAGGAATATCCTTCGTTGACCGTGAGAGCTTATCATGGGCTAAGTTGGGACACCCCTGCAGGGTATTATCTTTCGAAAGCCGTGCCCGCGGTTATGAGGCAGATGGGAATTTGTTGATGTCCGGTTGTAGAAAACCCGAAGTTGACCTTAACTAAAACACATCAACCGCGTGTGTAACCGTGATGGTCTCTTCTCGGCGGGGTCCGGGAAGTGAACACGGTGTTGGAGTTATTTTTGACGTAGGTCATTTCAGGATCACTTCTTGATCACTTCTAGCTTCACGACCATGCTTTGCCTTCTCTTCTCGCTCTCTTTTGTGTTGCAGCCACCATATGCTAGTCGCTTGCTGCAGCTCCACCTCACAACCCTTTTCCTACCTATAAGCTTAAATAGTCTTGATCTCGCGGGTGTGAGATTGCTGAGTCCCCGTGACTCACAGATATTATCACAACAGTTGCAGGTTCCAACGATGCCAGTACAGATGACGCGTCCGAGCTCACTTGGGAGTTCGACGAGGAACGTGGCCGTTACTATGTTTCTTTTCCAGATGATCAGTAGTGGAGCCCAGTTTGGGGCGATCCGGGGATCTATGTAGCATTTGGGGTAGTCTTCTTTCCTTTTGGTACCGTAGTCGGACCTTGAGTGTAATTTGAATGATGAATGTTTATCTATGTATTGTGTGAAGTGGCGACTGTAAGCCAACTATGTATCTCTTTCCCCTTATTTATTACATGGGTTGTGTGAAGATTACCTCACTTGCGACATTGCTTTCAATGCGGTTATGCCTCTAAGTCGTGCCTCGACACGTGGGAGTTATAGCCGCATCGAGGGCGTTACAAGTTGGTAATCAGAGCTAGTCCCTGACCTTAGGAGCCCCCACTGTTTGATCGTCTTTAGTGGCCGAGTTGTGTCTAGAAAAATGTTTTGAGTCATTTAGGAATTATATATCGGAGAGTTTAGGAATTCTTTTTACTCCCCAGTCCCTTCGACCTTCTGGTAAGGCATCCTGACGTAGAGTTTTGACTCTTCTCTTCTCAAATTTCACTAAATTTTTTTTAGGATCACGCGGGTATATTACAATCGTTCCGATGGCTTTATGATGACAACATTGTCTTGGTTGCCTCCTGACATTTAGGGGTTGTGGCAGTGTCCCGGGGAGTTGAGCTCCGAGGTGTTGTCGTCATAATTTTATCGTTGCGGTTTTGGAATACCTGAGTTTAGTACGCCGACATCGAAAATCTCTTTTGTACAGTTGTTGGTGAGATAACCCTGATAGCCCAGTACTGAGGCGAGTGCGGGAGTATTGCCATGACTTGTATAACGGGTGCTTTTCGAAGGTTGAGGTAGTCGATTTCCGAAGGTTTCTTGGTTATGTGTTGAAGGATGGATACAGCTGGTTGTAGGATTTGCTAGTTTGGGTGAGATATTATGATTCCCCTGTATGCCCAACACCTGATTGCATAACCAGAAAGTTTCGGGAGTTTATAAGTGGGAATTCATGTAGCTCTAGTACTTCTTCCGCAGATATTTGGTTCGTGATTGGGTAATCCTTACCAAGTATTTGTTCACATCCGTACCTTGTTGATTTTATTCCATACCTTGTTCTAAGTGGCTTCTCAGCTTATGGAAGTGTGATGCTTTACTTTGGAATTCATTCGTTCATTCTCGTTCGGATGTTTTTGTGAAGACTATATGTTGTAATTTCGTTCCTTTGATTCAGCTTGAATATATCTCTGTCAAGATGCTAATGGATGTCACCCTCTTCAGGATGGCTCCACCAACGCGTCAGAATCCGGAACACAATGAAGGGAATCAGGCTAACCCTCCGCCACCACCTCCGCCTCCGGAAGCATGGCAAGCCTTGATGACTGCCACAAATGCCAACGCTCAGATTCTGATTCAGCTCTTGCAAGATCGCAACCAAGGGCAAGCTAATCAAGAGAATCAAGGCCAAGGCAACAATCAGCCGCATTTCGCTTCACTCAACCAGTTCCTTGCTAATCAGCCAAAGACCTTCAGCTTCTGTGTCGAGGCCACAGACGCAGATGATTGGCTCGTGGACATCAACAAGCATTTCGAGTGCAGCAATGTCAGACCTGAGGACTTTGTCAAGTTTGCCTCTTTTCAACTCAAAGATCAAGCTGCTGAATGGTTCCAGCAATACAAAGATTCCATAGGAGGTCGTGTGATTTCCTGGGATGATTTCCGCCATGACTTCAAAGCTCATCACATTCCAGAAAGTGTTGTTGAGCTTAAGCGTGAGGAATTCCGCAATCTCAAGCAAGGCACCATGTCTGTCTATCAATACAACACTCAGTTCCAGAAACTCTCTCGTTTTGCAAGGCAAGACATCCCTGATGAGAATAGTATGATCTACCAATTCAGGCGTGGTCTCAGAGAAGATCTGCAACTTGCTCTCGTGCTTTTCGAGCCATTAAAGTATGATGAATTCTACAACATGGCGCTGAAACAAGAAGCTGCTCAGCTCAAGTGTGAGGCATCTAAGAAGAGAGTCAGAGACGTAGTTCAGTCTTCTTCTTCCTCACTTGTGGCAGCTAAGCAACAGAAGTTCTGGTTGCCTCCTCCTCCTCCGTTCCGTCAGCCTTATCAGCAGAAGAACTCAAGTGGTCGTGGATCTTCCCACCCACCCAACCCTGGCTATCAGAACAAGTCTCAGAACCAAGCTCCAAGGCCAAGTGCTCCTTACCATCGTCCGCTCTCAGAGGTGACTTGTAACAAATGTCAGCAGAAGGGTCACTATGCGAACAAGTGCTTCAAATAGAGGCGCCTTCCGCCTCCTCCTCCTGTGAAATCTTCCAGCAATGCAGTGGTCAAGCATAATCCTAAGTCTGCAAAGATGAACATGATGAACGCAGCTCAAGCAGAGGATTCTTCTGAAGTGATCATGGGTAACCTTCCTGTTAATGATATTCCTGCAAAAGTCTTATTTGATACTGGTGCATCGCATTCTTTCATTTCAAGACCTTTTGCTTCCATGAACAATTTACATACTATCGATCTACCCAAGCCAATGGCGGTTTCCTCTCCGGGTTTGTTCATGAATACCAAGATGATGGCTCCGGATGTTTCTATCAAGATGGGCGACTGTAGGTTTCTAGCTAAACCTATGGTTCTTGGTGATTCTGATATTGATCTTATTCTCGGGATGGACTGGCTCTATAAGCACAAGGCTCAGCTTGATTGTGCTGCCAGGGAAATTCAATTGACTCACTCTTCTGACGATGTGATCATCTATGCCTCTCGTGATGATACCATTCGGTTGTTTTCTCTCAATGAGATTGGTGAAATGGAGGCTATCTCTCAGATTCCAGTCGTTTGTGAGTACCAAGATGTCTTTCCAGAAGAGCTTCCGGGTATGCCTCCCCGCAGGCCAGTTGAATTCGTGATTGATCTCGAGCCTGGCACGGAACCCGTTTGCAAGCGTCCTTACAAGCTTGGACCAGATGAGTTGAAGGAATTGAAGATTCAACTCGATAAACAAGAACGCCTGGGTCTGATCAGACCGAGTTCTTCTCCGTGGGGTTGTGGTGTTCTTTTTGTCAAGAAGAAGGATGGCACGGACTGACTTTGTGTCGATTACCGTCCATTGAACAAGAAGACTATCAAGAACAAGTACCCACTTCCCAACATCAATGAGATTTTTGAGCAACTTAAAGGTGCTAAGGTGTTCTCCAAGCTTGACCTCCGTATGGGATATCATCAGATTCGCATTCGTGAAGAAGATATTCCCAAGACAGCATTCAGAACAAGCTTTGGTTCTTATGAATACACTGTCATGTCTTTCGGCCTCGTCAATGCTCCTCCATATTTCACTCGCTTGATGAATTTCATCTTCAACCCCTACATCAACGAATTTGTCTTGGTCTATCTCGATGATATTTTGGTCTTCTCCAAGAATAAGAAGGATCATGCCAAACACTTGCGATTGGTGCTCGACAAGCTCAGAGAGTATCAATTATATGCGAAGTTCTCCAAATGTGAATTTTGGCTTGATGAAGTTCTTTATCTTGGTCATATCATCTCTGCCAAGGGCATTGCTATTAATCCTGAGAGAGTGTCTGCAGTTTTGAATTGGGAACCCCCTCAGAATGTCAAGCAGCTTCGCAGTTTTCTTGGACTTGCAAGCTATTGCCGAAGATTCGTTGAGAATTTCTCTAAGATTGCAAAGCCTCTTTCCAACCTCCTCCAGAAGCATGTGAAGTATGTCTGGTCTCCTGAGTGTGACGTTGCTTTCAGCACTCTCAAAGAGAAACTCGTCACTGCTCCAGTTCTGACTCCTCCTGACGAATCCAAGCCTTATGAGGTATTCTGTGATGCTTCTCTTCAGGGCCTCGGTGCCGTCTTAATGCAAGAGAAGAAGGTTGTTGCCTATACCTCTCACCAGTTGAAGCCCAACGAACGGAACTACCCCACTCACGATCTTGAGTTGGCGGCAGTGGTCCACGCTCTAATAACATGGAGACATCTCTTGTTGGGAAGAAAGTGGACATATTCACCGATCACAAGAGTCTCAAGTACATCTTCACTCAGCCTCACCTCAACCTCAGGCAAACTCGATGGGTCGAAATGATTCAAGAGTATAATCCGAGTATTGAATATACTCCAGGCAAGGCTAATGTGATTGCAGACGCTTTGAGCAGGAAGGCTTACTACAACAGCTTAATCCTCAAGCCCTTTCAACCGGATCTTTGTGAGGCATTCCGCAAGTTGAATCTCCAAGTTGTCCCTCAAGGTTTTCTTGCCAACCTCATCGTCTCTCCTACTTTGGAAGATCAAATTCGTGAGGCACAATTGTTGGATACCATGGTGAAGAAGGTGAAACGTGGTATTGACAAGGGCATTTCCAAATACAAGTGCTATCGAGTTGATGACAGAGATACTCTTTTCTTCGAGGACCGGATCGTGGTTCCAAAGGGTGTCTTCGTAAAGTCATTATGAACGAAGCGCACAACTCTCTTCTGTCAATTCATCCTGGAAGTACGAAGATGTACCATGACCTCAAGCAGTCGTATTGGTGGACTCGAATGAAGCGAGAGATTGCTCAATTCGTGAATGAGTGTGACGTCTGCAGAAGGGTGAAAGCAGAACACCAACGACCATCTCGTCTTCTCCAACCTCTTGCTATTCCAGAATGGAAGTTCGATCATATCGAAATGGACTTCGTGACTGGTTTTCCTAAGTCCAAGCATGGAAATGATGCTATTTTCGTCGTCATCGACAAGCTCACCAAAGTGGCTCATTTTCTTCCTATCAAAGAGTCTATCACAGCAGCGCAGTTGGCAGAGCTCTACACCTCCAGAATTGTCTCTTTGCACGGCATTCCGCAATTGATTTCTTCAGACCGCGGCAGCATCTTTACCTCCAAGTTTTGGGATTCTTTTCAGAAGGCCATGGGCACCAACATCCGCTTCAGCACAGCTTTCCACCCTCAGACTAGTGGACAAGTCGAGCGTGTCAACCAAATTCTTGAAGATATGCTCAGAGCATGTGTTATCTCTTTCGGCATGAAGTGGGAGGATTGCCTTCCTTATGCCGAATTCTCTTACAACAACAGTTTTCAAGCTAGCTCGGGCAAAGCCCCATTCGAGATCCTCTATGGCAGAAAGTGCCGTACTCCTCTCAATTGGTCTGAAACCGGTGAACGCCAATTTCTCGGCAATGATTTGATCTCAGAGGCTGAGGCTATGTGCAAGGTCATTCGTGAGAACCTCAAAGCCGCGCAATCGCGCCAGAAGAGCTATTACGATAGCAAACACCGAGATTTGGCATTCGAGATCGGAGACCATGTCTACCTCCGCGTCTCTCCAATGAAAGGAACTCGTCGCTTCAGTATCAAGGGGAAACTTGCTCCGCGATACGTGGGTCCCTTCAAGGTCATCGGCAAACGAGGCGATCTCGCCTATCAACTTGAGCTTCCCTCCAACTTTGCAAATGTGCACGATGTCTTCCACGTGTCACAGCTTCGCAAGTGCTTCAAAACGCCTGAGCGCACCATCAACTACGAAGAGATTGATCTTCAAGAAGATTTGTCCTATCATGAGCATCCCGTTGCTATTCTTGAAACAACTGAGCGCAAGACTCGCAACAAGTCAATCAAATTCCTCAAAGTGAAATGGTCACACCACTCAGACCGAGAAGCCACCTGGGAGCGTGAGGATCACCTACGTTCCGAGTATCCGGAGTTCTTTCAGTCCTAGATCTCGGGACGAGATCCTCTCGTAGTCGTGGAGTGTTGTAACGCCCCGGATGTAATTTGCCATATTTGTACACCAACTCTTGCCATTTTCGGCATTGTGATATGATATTTCCTCCGTGGTTGGGTTTCCCTTCGTTTTGTATTTTGTTCATGTCATGCATTTTCATATCATGTCATCATGTGCATCGCATTTGCATACGTGTTCGTCTCTTAAATCCGAGCATTTTTCCCGTTGTCCGTTTTCCAATCCGGCGCTCCTATGTTTCCCGGCGTCCCCTTTTACATTTCTTCGTGAGCGGGTATTAAACATTCTCGGATTGGACCGAGGTTTCCCAAGCGGCCCTCGTATAGCACCGGTAGACCGCCTGTCAAGTTTCGGGTCAATCGGAGTTCGTTTGGTACTCCAGCGGTTAACCGGGTAACCGTGAAGGCCTTGTGTGTGTTGCAGCCCAACACCCCTTCAAAACAGCCCAATAACCCATCTAAGGCACTCCCATGTCCTCCGCCGTTCGATCACGATCGTGTGGCCGAAAACCGTGCTCAATTTGGAGCTCCCTAGCTCCTTCCACCTATAAATAGGTGCCCCCTCCAATTCCGGGTCCAATAACCTAACCCTAGTCCAAATCCGCCCCACCGCGCCGCCGGACGCGTCCGACCGGCACGGACGCCATCCGCCGCCGCGCCCACACCCGTCCCGCGCCGCCACGTGGCGGATCTGAGCCCACTTCGCCGCCGCCCGCCTCCGCCGGCCCGCGGGGCCCGCGCCAGGCCCGCGGGGCCCGGATCCTTTGCGCCGCCGCCCAGGGACACCCGCGCCCGCGCGCCTCTCGCCCGACCGGCGCCCACCGTCGCGCCGCCCGACCGGCGCTCGCCTCAGCGGCCATCTCCTCCGCGGTCGCCCCGCCGCCGTCCTCTTCTTCTCCGGCGCCGGTCGCCGCGCCCCGCCACCCGGTCGCCTCCCCGCCGCCCGCGACCTCGCCGGAGCCGGCCCCGGCCGCGCGCCCTCGAGCCGGTCCAGATCTGTCCTCGGATTCCGCGCCGGAAGGGTTGACTTCGCTCCCCCCCTCGATTTTTCTAAGTCCTTAGATTATTGCATATCATCACATGTTCAACGTGCCGTAACTTTGTATCCGTAGCTCCGTTTCGCACGTATAATATGTCAAATTGTTCTCCTCGAAGAGTACATCATTCCGTTCCATTGCATCTTTGTCATTTGAGGTCATCTTGATGCCCGAAATTCTGTTAGAAGAGGGCTAGTTGATGTTAGTTGCTGGATCTTATCTGAACATGCACTATTGTCATTTTTGCCATGATTGATGTGTACCTCCTATGAAGTTGAGTCCTACATGAGTTTTGTAATTTACCATGTTACATTTCCAGACAATTTTTCCATGTATTTTTGTGATCTTTGTGGTGACTAGCACAAGCATGCAAACTAGGGCACTAGATGTTGCTGATCTCAGAGACTTAGTAATTTCACTAAGTCCCTGACTGCTGTTATTTTCGTGCCATGTATTCATGTTGTTTCCGAGAGCTATTTGCATATTTTGAGCATGATCAGTAAGGGTGTTTTGAACTTGAGTATTTTCTCTATCCATTCATGTCTTTTCTGGTATTTATGGAGTGCTATAGGTTTAGTCAATCGAGCTCTAGTTTTGCTACAAAATGTTGCTGGCAGATTGTTTACGTGTTATTCGATTTTGCCAAGCTTGGTGTAGTTGATCCTTGCATGATATGATGTTATTATTGCCATGCCTAGTTACTATGCCATGTCTTCTTGATGTATGTATGCTTAGTTTATCATGCAATGCTCTGTAGTGAATGCATCGAGCTCACGAACATGCCTTGTCGTTATTAGTTTTCTGCCATGTCCAGTTTTCTGCTAAGTCTGAAACCTGTAATGAAACTAGCTTATTTGACATGGGTGTAATCATATTTTCTGATCCTTTTTGGCTTATGGTCATTAAGGGACTTTTGTCAAGTGCTTTGAGTAGATTCATGTCATGCCTTACTTTGCTATGTCCTCATCTTGTAGCATGTTGTTTCATTGCTCTGAACATGTCATCCTGATGTTAATTTCTGCTATGTGTTATTTTCACTAAGTCTGAGAACCTGTTATCTTTTGCACTTTTGCCATGCCTGTTTGAACCTGTTATGATGTGATTTAGCCATAGCTCAGTGTTCATCTTTTCTCGAGCATCTTGAGGGAATTACTGTCATATGCTTTGTTAATATATTTGGGTGCAGTAGCTTAATTTCTTGTTGCTTGCTAAGTAGCATCGTGCTGTTTATGGCAGATTTATGTCATTCTTGTATTGCTCGTCATTTGCAAAACGTGCATCCGATTCCGGTGATCTTTATATCGATTTCAACCGAAATCACCTCACCTATCCAGTGGCATACTTGGTTTGCCAAGATTATGCCTGGTTCATCCTTGTCTTCCCGGAGCATGCATATGCATTGCATATCACATCTCGCATATCATGCCATGTTTTGCATCATGTTGCTTGCGCATTGCATCGTGATTGATATTTGTCCTCTTTGCTTGTGCTCTTGCTTTGGGTAGAGCCGGGAGACTAGTACGTGAACGAGGAACCTGTTGAGAACGCTTTCGAAGACCAAGCTTTCGACAACTCTGAGAACCTTGCAGGCAAGATGACCATACCCTCGAAATCACTTCTATCTTTGCTTGCTAGATTGCTCGCTCTTTTGCTATGCCTATGCTGCGATACCTACCACTTGGTATATCATGCCTCCCATATCGCCACGTCAGCCCCTAACCATCCATGTCCTAGCAAACCGTTGATTGGCTATGTTACTGCTTTGCTCAGCCCCTCTTATAGCATTGCTAGTTGCAGGTGAAGATGAAGTTTGTTCCTTGTTGGAACATGATCTTGTTGTTCCTTGTTGGAACATGTTATGTTTGTTGGGATATCACAATACCTCTTATTTAATTAATGCATCTATATACTTGGTAAAGGGTGGAAGGCTCGGCCTTATGCCTGGTGTTTTGTTCCACTCTTGCCACCCTAGTTTCCGTCATACCGGTGTTATGTTCCCGGAGTTTGCGTTCCTTACACGGTTGGGTGATTTATGGGACCCCCTTGACAGTTCGCTTTGAATAAGACTTTTCCGGCAAGGCCCAACATTGGTTTTACCATTTGCCACCTAAGCCTTTTTCCCTTGGGTTCTGCAGACTCAAGGGTCATCTTTATTTTAACCCCCGGGCCAGTTCTCCTTCGATTGCTGGTCCAAACCGAGCGATGTCCGGCGCCCCTTGGGCAACCAGGGTCTATGCCAACCCGACGTCTTACTCATCCGGTGTGCCCCGAGAACGAGATATGTGCAGCTCCTATCGGGATTTGTCGGCACATTCGGGCGGCTTTGCTGGTCTTGTTTTACCATTGTCGACATGTCTTGTAGTCCGGGATTCCGAGACTGATCGGGTCTTCCCGGTAGAAGGAATATCCTTCGTTGACCGTGAGAGCTTATAATGGGCTAAGTTGGGACACCCCTGCAGGGTATTATCTTTCGAAGCCGTGCCCGCGGTTATGAGGCAGATGGGAATTTGTTGATGTCCGGTTGTAGAAAACCCGAAGTTGACCTTAACTAAAACACATCAACCGCGTGTGTAACCGTGATGGTCTCTTCTCGGCGGGGTCCGGGAAGTGAACACGGTGTTGGAGTTATGTTTGACGTAGGTCGTTTCAGGATCACTTCTTGATCACTTCTAGCTTCACAACCGTGCTTTGCCTTCTCTTCTCGCTCTCTTTTGTGTTGCAGCCACCATATGCTAGTCGCTTGCTGCAGCTCCACCTCACAACCCTTTTCCTACCTATAAGCTTAAATAGTCTTGATCTCGCGGGTGTGAGATTGCTGAGTCCCCGTGACTCACAGATATTATCACAACAGTTGCAGGTTCCAACGATGCCAGTACAGATGACGCGTCCGAGCTCACTTGGGAGTTCGACGAGGAACGTGGCCGTTACTATGTTTCTTTTCCAGATGATCAGTAGTGGAGCCCAGTTTGGGGCGATCCGGGGATCTATGTAGCATTTGGGGTAGTCTTATTTCATTTTGGTACCATAGTCGGACCTTGAGTGTAATTTGAATGATGAATGTTTATCTATGTATTGTGTGAAGTGGCGACTGTCAGCCAACTATGTATCTCTTTCCCCTTATTTATTACATGGGTTGTGTGAAGATTACCTCACTTGCGACATTGCTTTCAATGCGGTTATGCCTCTAAGTCGTGCCTCGACACGTGGGAGTTATAGCCGCATCGAGGGCGTTACAATGTCGCGGGGCAGAACCGCCTCTGTGCCGTACACCATAAAGAAGGGTGTGTATCCGATGGTGCCATTCAGCGTGGTCCGCAGCCCCTAGAGTACGGAGTCGAGCTCCTCTACCCAGTGTGTGTTAGATTCCTTTAAGGACAGCACTAATCTGGGTTTGATGCCGCTCATGATAAGACCATTTGCTTGCTCGACTTGACCGTTAGTTTGTGGGTGATAGACAGAAGCATAGTTCAGGTTGATGCCCATATTGCCGCACCAGAGTTTTACCTCATCGGCCGTGAAGTTTGTGCCGTTGTTAGTTATGATGCTGTGGGGGACGCCGTAACGGTGTACAACCCCGGATATGAAGTCTATCACCGGTCCGGATTCGGCCGTTTTAACGGGTTTGGCTTCTATCCATTTGGTGAATTTATCCACCATTACCAGCAGGTATTTTTTCTTATGTGTTCCCCCTTTAAGGGGTCCAACCATATCAAGCCCCCAGACCGCGAAGGGCCAGGTAATGGGGATTGTTTGGAGGGCAGTGGTTGGCATATGGCTTTGGTTTGCAAAAAGCTGGCCACCGGCGCAGCGTTGGACCAGGTCCTGTGCATCTGTCCTGGCCGTTGGCCAATAAAATCCTGTATGGAAAGCCTTGCTTACAAGGGCCCGGGCTGCAGCGTGATGGCCGCCGAGTCCGGCATGAATTTCTGCCAGAAGTTTCCGCCCTTCCTCTTCGGAGATGCACCTTTGAAGGACTCCGGTAGTGCTTTTCTTATAAAGCTCTCCCTCATGGACCCTGTAGGCTTTAGACCGCCGCACTATGCAGCGTGCCTCATTTTGGTCCTCGGGAAGTTCCTGTCTAGTTAGGTAGGCCAGGAATGGTTCTGTCCACGGTGCGATGATGGCCATTATTACGTGGGCTGAAGTGTTATTTCGGTGGTAGAGCCTCCGATTATGTCAGAGTGTTCGGTATCGGGCATTGTGGCCGGGTCCGGACTGTTGTTATCGGTGTCCCCTTCCCATACTACGGATGGCTTAAACAATCTCTCCAAGAAGATGTTGGGTGGGACCGCATCGCGTTTTGTGCCGATGCGGGCGAGGATGTCCGCCGCTTGATTGTTTTCCCGAGCCACATGGTGGAATTCGAGCCCCTCGAACCAAACTGACATCTTGAGGACGGCGTTGCGATAGGCCGCCATTTTCGGATCCTTGGCGTCGAAGTCTCCATTTATCTGGGATATTGCGAGGTTCGAATCCCCACGCACCTCCAGGCGTCAAATGCCCATGGAAACTGCCATCCAGAGACCATGTAACAGGGCCTCGTATTCGGCTGCATTGTTGGAGTCCGTGTACAGTATTTGGAGTACATACTAGACTGTGTCTCTGGTGGGAGACGTCAGGACGACGCCAGCCACCAGACCGGCCAACATTTTAGAGCCGTCGAAGTGCATAATCCAATTGGAGTATGCGCCGTACTCTTTAGGGAGTTTGGCTTCTGTCCATTCAGCGACAAAATCGGCTAACACCTACGACTTAATAGCTCGCCGAGGTTTATATGTTATGTCGAACGGAAGGAGCTCAACGGCCCATTTGGCAATCCAGCCTGTGGCGTCGCGGTTGTTTATTATGTCGTTGAGGGGTACTTCGAGGCCACTGTAATTGAACACTCCTGAAAGTAATGTCGTAATTTCCGGGATGCCATGAATACCGCGTATGCTATCTTTTGATAATGCGGGTACCATGATTTGCATGGAGTGAGGAGATACATAATGTACCGGCTTTTGAAGAGGGAATTTATGTCCGTCCGCTTCTCGTTCGACGACGAGCACTACACTTACGACTTGATTAGTCGCCGCTATGTATAGCAGCATTGGTTCGCCGATGTTAGGTGCGGCCAGGATTGGGTTGGTTGCCAGTATGGCTTTTATTTATTCCAATCCGGCTGTGGCAGCATCCGTCCACTCGAAGTGTTCGGTGCGCCGAAGGAGGCGATAAAGGGGTAATGCCTTTTCTCCTCAGCGGGAGATAAAGCGGCTTAGAGCCTCCACACATCCAATTAATTTCTGGATTTGTTTGAGGTCCGTTGGGATGGCTAACTATGACAGAGCTCGGATTTTGGTTGGATTTGCTTCAATTCCTCTACTGGAGACAATGAAGCCCAGGAGCTTTCCGGCCGGTACGCCGAAAACGCATTTTTCCGGATTTAACTTGATGTCGTATGCTCGGAGATTGCCAAATGTGAGCCTCAAGTCGTCTATTAGAGAGTCGACGTGTTTGGTTTTGACGACCACATCATCTACGTATGCCTCGACTGTTTTGCTGATTTGTATCTCCAGGCATGTCTGAATCATGCGTTGATATGTTGCGCCAGCATTTTTTCCCCAAAAGGAATTTTGTTGAAACAGAAAGGGTCGTATGGTGTGATGAATGCCGTTGCGGCTTGGTCGGACTCCGTCATCTTAATTTGGTGGTAGCCGGAGTTTCGAGGAAACACAATGAATCGTGTCCTGCGGTAGCGTCGATAATTTGATCGATACGGGGGAGTGGGAAGGGATCCTTTGGGCAGGCCTTGTTGAGGTCCTTGAAATCAACGCATAGGCGCCAGGATTTGTCCTTCTTTGGTACCATCACCAAGTTTGCTAGCCAGTCCGGATGTTTTATTTCTCTGATGAATCCGGCCTCCAATAACTTGGCTAGTTCCTCTCCCATAGCTTGTCTCTTGGGTTCGGAGAAACGCCGAAGCGATTGCTTGACCGGCTTGAATCCTTTTAGGATATTAAGGCTGTGTTCGGCCAGCCTACGTGGGATTCCTGGCATAACTAAAGGATGCGAGGCAAATATATCCCAATTCTCGCGTAGGAACTCTCGTAGTGCGGCGTCCATGGCGGGGTTTAACTGTGTCCCGATGGAGGCTGTTTTGGTAGCGTCCGTTGGGTGGACTTGGAATTTGACTATCTCATCCGCTGGTCTAAAAGAGGTGGACTTGGATCTTTTGTCGAGTATCACATCGTCCCTGTCCACTATGGAGCGTAGCGCGGTTAATTCCTCGGCCGCGAGGGCTTCGGATAATGCCTCGAGGGCCAACGCGGCTGTTTTGTTTTCGGCTCGAAGGGCTGTGTCCGGATCACTAGCGAGAGTGATGATTCCTTTGGGCCCAGGCATTTTAAGCTTCATGTACCCATAATGGGGTATGGCTTGGAAGATTGTGAATGCCTCCCGCCCTAAAAGGGCGTGGTATCCGCTACTGAACGGAGCCACTTGGAATGTAATTTCTTTGGACCTATAGTTCTCCGTTGTTCCGAATACCATATCTAGTGTGATTTTCCCAGCACAGCGTGCTTCCCTAATGGGGATGATTCCCCTGAAGGTTGTGCTGCTTTCCTCAATGCGGTTCCAGTCTATTTCCATTTTTTGGAGAGTTTCATCATAGATGAGGTTTAATCCACTGCCGCCGTCCATGAGTACTTTGGTGAGTCGAAAGCCGTCCACAATTGGACGGAGGACCAGTGCAGCTGGTGCCCGGGATGTTCGGAATTTAGGTTCGTCACTGGCATTGAAGGTAATAGCCGTGTCACTCCATGGATTTATTGCTGCTATGTGGCGGATTTCGGCAAGGCTGTGGAGTGTTCGCTTGTGCCGTTATTTGATGCAAAGGTCTCAAAGACTGTTAATACGTATTGTTATCCCTGGGATGGTGCTCTGTGGCTTCTGGGATGAGAAGATCCTCGCCTCTTTTGGCCACTTGCCGGAGTATCCAACATGCTCTAAGGCTATGTGTTGGTATGGCGCCTTCTGTACTATGAATTTTGCAGGGTCCGTTGAGCCATCCCTCCAATAAGGTTCCATGCCCAATAGAGGGTTTTTGCTTTTTTGTAGTTAACCCGGGTGTCTTGTGATAATGCACCCTTTTATTTCGGACTGGGTGTGTATTTGGGGCCGGATTGTCCCAAAATTTTGTTTCGGTTTTCCAGGCGCTTTCCATCGCACAGTACTTTCATACTATGGATGCCAAGTCGGCAAAGCGTGTTATTTCACGGCGACTTATGGCGTTAAGGATTCCCTTGTCCATGCAACTATTGCAGAAGAATGAGACTTCGTCTTCCTCGCGACAGTCCTTAACCTTGTTCATCACAAGAAGGAATCTGGCCCAATAATGATGTATTGTTTCCTGGGGCTCTTGCCTGATGTGGGAAAGATCGCTTATGTTTGGGTGGGTGGGTGGAATTGAATCCGAACCCTCACCCGATCTGAGACCCAGGGGACGAGGAGCTTCCAATCTTGGAAGTTCGGGTTCCGGGATGTTGCCCGATAAGTATGGACCGCTGCCTGACTCTAGGTTCAGGGTTTGGGTGATGTCCTCCCATAAACGGGTGTCCGGCTAGGAGAGCTCAGATTGTTCCTCCACTACCGTGATATGATGGGTGACAGGTGGAGAGTTAATCTCCCTTTGATCGGGTTTAAGCCCAATCTGATCATAGTCCGTAGCGACTCCCAAGGCGGCGATGCGATCCAAGAGCTCGTTCAGGGAAGATAGCTCCATTCGATCCATCTGCTCGGCAAGTTCTGAGTTGACGTGGAGGCTGTTTTCGATGACCCGAGAAGTCATCATTGGTGCAGCGGCCGAACAGGCGGTCATGATAAAACCGCCTAGCCGGAGAGTTTGACCGACAGCCAAGGCCCCTCCGGCGGTAATGTCGTCTTTAAGGACGAGACGAGACATCCTTCTTTGTGGTGACGGCACAGTGGAACTCTCAATGAAAGCACCAATGTCGGTGTCAAAACCGGCGGATCTCGGGTAGGGGGTCCCGAACTATGCGTCTAGGCGGGTGGTAACAGGAGACAAGGGACACGATGGTTTTACCCAGGTTCGGGCCCTCTCGATGGAGGTGAAACCCTACTCCTGCTTGGTTGATATTGATGATATGGGTAGGACAAGAGTTGATCTACCACGAGATCAGAGAGGCTAAACCCTAGAAGCTAGCCTATGGTATGATTGTTGTTGTTACGATGTCCTACGGACTAAACCCTCCGGTTTATATAGACACCGGAGGGGGCTAGGGTTACACAGAGTCGGTTACAAGGAATGAGATCTACATATCTATATTGCCAAGCTTGCCTTCCACGCCAAGGAGAGTCCCATCCGGACACGGGACGAAGTCTTCAATCTGGTATCTTCATAGTCCAACAGTCCGACCAAAGGTTATAGTCTGTCTGTCCGGATACCCCCTAATCCAGGACTCCCTCAGCAGGAAAATGAATGCTCCCTATGGTAGCTTGTGTTATATCTCTAGGCTCTCCCACTATAATACTAGCAAGAAAATCTCTAAGCTCAGATTTGCGAGGTTCACTAGCACTACCCCATTGTGGAAGTTTGCAGGCAGTATTAAAATACTCTAAGTTCATAGTATAAGATTGGCCATAGATATCAAATAGGACAGTGTGATAATTATGTGAAGATGAAAATTTGAACCTTCTCACAAAGGAATCAGATAGGTGATAGTATTGAGGGCACTTATCTAGCATGAAGCCCTCGAGTTCATCATTACACAGTATGCATCAAATTCCTCTTTAATTCCTGCTCGAACCATGAAATCTTCTAATGGCCATTCACAAGGCCGCACTTGAGCATCCCTCGGTGGTTCATCGTCCACATCGCGTATTGCGGGCCGAGGTCCTTGCTTCCTTTAACAACCACCTTGGTAAATTTTCCTAAACATATTCCTTCCTCTGAAAAATTTCTGAAATTTTTAGTAACTCAAAATAAAAGTGAACCAAACTCAACAAAATTGATAGCAACTACTCCCACAAGTGCCTAGAGACTATATCATGCATTAGAACTACTAGGGACCACATACATTTGACATGCAAGCTCAAGAACAGGGTCACCTAGGCAGCAAAAATTTGCAATGAATAAAGGACTAGAACAAAAACTAATTGGACCATTGGAGGAGTCACATACCGAAGAACAATCCCCCAAAGTAGTTTTGTGAGTGGAGCTTTGAGCTAGGAGATCGAAAATCGCAGCAAAATGAGCTAGAACTCGTGCTTGAGCTGGTTGGTGATTTTTTTGGGAGGAAGAAGGAGTGTGTGGTGGCTGGAATAAGTGGAGGGGAGCCACCATGGGCCCACGAGGCAGGGGCACACCCTAGACCCTCGTGGCCAGGTGCTTGCTCCCCCTGGTGTGTTCTGAGTGCCAGATATTCTCAAATATTCTAGGAAAAACCATATTTCATTTTTGGGGCATTTGGAGAACTTTTATTTTCGGGGTATTTTTATTGCACGGATAATTCAGAAAACTGACAGAAAATACTATTTTTTCTTTATTTAATCTAAATTACAGAAAGTAAAAGGAGGGTATAGAAGGTTGTGCCTTCTAACTTCATCCATCTCATGCTCATCAAAAGGAATCCACTAACAAGGTTGATCAAGTCCTGTTAACAAACTCATTCTGAATAACATGGAATTGAAGAAATTTCGAATAACACTATGTTACCTCAACGGGGATATGCACATCCCCAACAATAAGAATATCATATCTCTTTTTGATAGTAGGAAGAGGAAATTCAAAACCTCCAATAGTATTTGTCGGTGGGAACGACACCTATAGGGTCACTGGGATCCCTTCTATGGTCGGCGGGAGCGAGGTTGTGCAGAGAGCAGGTCTGACAAGAAGCACCCGGGTCATTTACCCAGGTTCGGGCCGCGAAGATGCTTAATACCCTAGTCCTGCTTTGGTGGATGTATTGAGTGTTCTTGTGTTCTTGAGCTAGCTAGGGGGTGTAACTTGCCCAAAAGAGCCGAATCCCTCTCCTGGTCGCCTCGGGCCTCCTTTTATAGGCAAAAAGGGGTTTCCACAGTGGCACACAGGAGGTGGAAAGGTCTACAGTTGATAAGCTTATCCTCTAGGACCGTTGGACAAATGCATTTAATGCGCTGCCGACGTGTCCCCCTTGCTTTATCGGGGACGGCGAGGAAGCAGGTCCCAGCTGTCGTCGCCTCGCTTGGCCTCGACATGCGTCCGAGCTGATGAGGCGTCGTTGCGCAACGTTGGCTAGCTGCTAGGCTGGCTTGGTGGTGGAGCCTTCACGAAGGGTTGCATGCCACCACGCAGGTGCTTGCTGAGTCGGTGTAGAGGCCGCCCGTCGCCACGCAGGTGCCTGCCCAGCTGGTCGAGCTAGCTGCTGCTTGGGGACGGAGGTGGAGTCCTGGCTGTTGTGGGCCTGGCAGTGGCCCTGCTGATGCCCTCGGCAAGGGTCTTGCCAGGGGCCCTGCAAGGGTGTTGCCCTGGCGTTGCAGTCATCCCCGGCAAGGCGCCTGCCGGGGGTCTTGTGGATTTCCTCGGCCAGGATCCCGCCGAGGGGCGCCGTCTTCTGGTCCTTACCTGATTTCACATGTTTATGACCTTGATGTTTACCCAGGTTCGGGCCCTCTCTATGGAGGTAATACCCTACTTCCTGCTTGATTGATCTTGATGAATATGAGTATTACAAGAGTTGATCTACCACGAGATCGTAATGGCTAAACCCTAGAAGTCTAGCCTGTATGACTACGGTAATGTGTATATGCCTATCCGGACTACGCTCTCCGGTTTATATAGACACCAGAGAGATCTAGGGTTACATGGAGTCGGTTGCATCAGAAGGAATACTCATAGTTGGTCACCTAGTTTGCCTTGCACGCCAAGGAAAGTCCAATACGGACACGGGTGCAGTCTTCGGCCTTCGCATCTTCACAACCATCAGTCCGACCCAATGAATAATAGGCCGGATGCCCGAGGACCCCTTAGTCCAGGACTCCCTCAGTAGCCCCTGAACCTGGCTTCAATGACAAGGAGTCCGGCGCGCAGATTGTCTTCGACATTGCAAGGCCGGTTCCCCTTTTCCGAACTCCACGATAGTCTTTGGATGCGATGATTGTATCCGAACCTGTAACGCATAGCACACACAACCACGGAGAGAATATGATATTTGCACGAATCTGATCTGTTGACAGCTTTTTTGCAACACGACATCACGTCCGTCCGGGCATAGTTTCGAACCATTTTTTATCTGCCATCCCACGTTCCGAGACGCGGTTGCAATTGGCACGTCATGTTGAAGCAGAGACGGTGTCCCCTTATTGCAGGATCCTCTTCAATGCGGGCGTGGGTAACCCAACTGTGTCTTTCGCACGACCCTTGGGAATAGGCGAGTTTAAGGAGAGTGGGGAGGTGCTTGATATTCGCGGCCTCTATAAAGGGGGTAAGGATTCCCCTTTCTCACCTACGCCCTTTCTTTCCCTCAGCCCTTCCATCCTTGAGCTCCAGCGCGCAAGCTTTAGCTTTTCTTCATCCAAAAAAGCACTCCAAACATGTCCGGATCCGGAGTTGGAGGCAAGTGGATGGCCTCCTCCGTTAAGAAGAAGGACATCAAGGAGCTCCGGGAGGCCGGATACCTAGCCAAGGAGATCGTTCATCGACTCCCGGCCAAGCGGCAGGTTGTCCCTACTCCAGAGCCCCATGAGAGGGTTGTTTTTTTCACACATTTTGTCCGCAGACTGGGATTCCCTCTCCATCCATTTATCCGTGGACTGATGTTTTACTATGGGCTGGATTTTCATGACCTAGCCCCCAACTTCATCCTCAACATTTCGGCGTTTATCGTTGTTTGTGTGGCTTTTCTCCGCATTCCACCTCACTTCGGCCTGTGGCTGAAGACCTTCAACATGAAGCCGAAGGTGGTGAATGGACAACAAGCAGAGTGCGGAGGCGCCATGGTTGGCAAGATGCCCAACGTCACCTAGCCCGAAGGCTTGTTCGCGGAGACGGTGAAGGGATGGCAGTCGGGGTGGTTCTACATCACCGAGCCGCGCGATGCCAACTAGGCGGTGCCCCCCGAATTCCGTTCCGGAATCCCGATGCGGCTCACCTCCAGGCAAGAGAGGGGCCTAACCTAGGGTCCCACGGACGAGCTGACTGGGCTCCAGACGTGCGTCCAGAACATAATAGACAGGAAAGTCAAGCTCGTCAACATGGTCAAGGTCATGCTTATTCGTTGGGTCCTTCTGTGCCAACGCTGGTCTTGCTACGTGTGGGAGTTCAATCCGGCCAAGCACCAGACGCTGCTAGAGCTCTTCGGCATGGTGCACGAAGAAATCTGGAAAGTGCTCTTCAAGGCCGGCGAGACGCCACCGCCTACGAATGAAGATCGCGGGCTTAGCATAAAACGCCAGACCAACCTGGTCAGTTCTTTTAATTTTTTCAAGGAGTACCCTCTACTAGCATATTTTGAGAGGAAACCTAAGCTTTCCTTCCCCTATTTTCAGGCCTGGATCAAGGTGGCGGAGGAGATTAACTGTCCGGCTCCGCTGCCCGAAGACCAAAAATTCTTGTTGCTGACGAAAATGTTGTTCCCTGCACCTTTTGAGGTGTCAGACAAGACGGCTAAGAAGGCGGCCACAGGGGCCAAGAAGGGCCTTCGCCGGAAAGGCACTCCGGACGCGACATCCGGAAGCGAGACTTTCTCTCTGTCCGCTGACGACAGCGACGACAACGAAGAATAAAATGACTCCCCACCTGAAGTGGGGAGGAAGAAGAGAGCAGCCCCCACAATTCCGGAGGTGAAAACGCCTAAGAGGGCTAGAGGCTCCCTCATGGATAATTCCGTGTGGGATGTCGATAGCAGTCCGGAGCGACCTCGTCGGACCAAGCCTCAGGCTGCCTCGTAAGTACCAGAATCCGCAAACGTCTGGCCTTCCTGGTTTGTAATATTGACATATTGTAAATTTTGTTAATGCAGTCCTGCACGCGATGGCTCCCCGTGATCCTTGACAGAGGATTCGCTGGACTCGAAGGAGATGGCTAGCATGTCTCCGCCACCTGCTCATTCCGTCTCACCCAAGGGTGATGACGAGGTGGTGTCCAAAAAGATTTTCCCAGGCCGGGGGGAGATTCCGGAGATCATCGGGGTGATGCCCCAGGATGACTCATCGTCCGCTGGACATAGGGGGAAAAATTCCCCACGGGGACTGGTGACGGGGCCCGAGTTCCCTTCGGACCTCAGCCGGATACCATTCCGTAGATCTACGCAGCTCCAGGGTCGAGCGAACGACATTCCCCACAAGGAGGGAATGTGCCTGTTCCACCGGTGACCTCTGTCCAACCAGAGGCACCGGATAATCTGCTGGAGGCGCTACAAGGCGCCTCTATCGTGGATGAACATCGTGTCCTTATGGACACGGTGATATAGAAGGTTCAGTTTGTCAAAAGCGCACAAACCGAGGCCTGCACTAGCCTTCTAATGGGCTTTGAGGTAAGTAATGTGATTGTAGGAAAAATATCACAGTATAGACAGTAGCCCCTGATGCTGTGTTTGGTGTTCGGGAAGAAAAGCCGAATAGATGATCAATAATAAATATCGCAGGAGTCTAACATGAGTTGTCTATGTGAATAAGCAGGTATCTCTTCAGGCTGCCACTGCTCATGCTGCGGAGATCTTCGGACTGAAGCAGAAACTGGAGCGGGCTGAGGAGGAGCTCGGCCTAGTGAAGAAGCAGTTCGAGTATAGCCAAGGTATGAAGTAACCTGTGGGTATATTTCAAAAAAAAATGAATAGTCCCACCGGACTAAAGTGTTATAAACTTTATTAGGGGCTACGACCGAGGTGGCAACCCTTAAGAAGGCGCTAGCCGAGTCCGAGGACAAAGCGGCCAAGTAACGCGCCTCGCGCGAGAAGCACGAGGCCCGGGTTGGCGAGGTGCAGAAATAACTCCAGGGCGCGATAGAGAGATTTGAGTCCCAGGAGCGCGACTGTAAGGCGCAAGAGTCCAAATTGGCGAAGGCCCGCTAGAGCGCGCAGGATGCACGAGCCGAAGCCCAGAGCGCCCTCCTGGAAATTCAGGCGGCCAAGAAGATTACAGTGGGTAAGTCTTTCACCATGCGTAGCAAGTATGTAGAAGAAACGTTTCCTTGTACTTATCCTGAATTTGGATTTCCCAGGGGCGTTTACGGATCTGCCGCACAGTGTGTCAGATGCTGCCGAGCATTATAGAGCCAAAGAAGGGAATACTACGGAGAAGCTATTCCGGTCCCAACATTTGGGATCCGAACATCCGGTGCCCTTCAGCGACGAGCTAAAGTAGTTGGTCGAGCTGCACAGGTAGGCAGAGCTAGCCATGAAGGACCTGATAGTCCGGCTGTGGCCTACCAATCCTATACCTAGCAGCTACTTTGGACTTGTGCAGCGGCTTGTGAGTCCCTGTCCGTGGCTCGAAGTCGTGAAGCGGTCGGTCTGTATTGAAGGTGCGCGTATGGCCTTTGCCTGCGTCAAGACGCATTGGGCAAAGCTGGATGGCAAGAAGCTGATGACCGAGGGACCGCCGGAAGGCAAGGAGCATCGTCGACCCGAGCACTATTTTGATGGCTATCTGGAGGGGTCCCGCCTTGTGGCGACACAATGTTCGAAGGATGTTATATTCCCATGAGAACATGTATATTACCTTGCCCTGTAATATGGAATAATGATGTTATGTAGTATAATGCTTATGATTTAAATTTTACCTCCTCTGCGGCCGTTTATTAAATCTGAGGGTAGACCAGTTGTCGGCTTATGCCCCCACGTAGATAGTACGGGGATGTTCGGGATGAATCTAAACACTTTTTACTCCAGATTCTGGTCCTTAAAGGAGGTGTTTAGCGCAACGAACAAGGTAATCAGACTATGCGGCCTTTACCGCCCTCACTTAGCCATAGGAGTTTGACAATTAAGAAAGTTGACGAAGCCCCTCTTGTTCGGAAGGACAAATTAGGGGCGTTATACACGCCTAATCGGAAGAACCGATTCTTTGCAAGAAGCCAAAAAAATCTCCAACAACTTGGAACCTCTTGAACAGCTAACCGGCTCTCGCCGCATCATGACAGTCAGTTTTCGCCTTTCTCTACTGAGGTGCTCGTCCGGAAGAACCAGGACACAATCGTAGTAGATCTCCCTTTACTACCCTAGCCGATGTAGCAGAACGTAAGGTAGTAAGCACAGGAGCCAGGCAACCCAACTATTGACCAAAGACATGATTCGGAGCCAATGCATATAATGCTATAAGTTCGGGGTGCTAAACTATACTGTAAAAGTGTTTGGACTTTTATTGCCGTGGTGCGGGGTGTAACGAAGCCCCTGGCATAGTAATACGTACCATGGTGTACGTGTGCAATGAGTAACAAATACTAAGGTGAGGAAACGGGGAAAAATGAAGTAATGAGCTGACGCCACCATTTATTCACCATTGTGACGTAATTAGTACGTCAGGGCCTAGTTTGTACAAGTAATGCGATAAGCAAGTAAGGTTATTTAATATGTCATAACCAAGGGCGAGCTGTGTGTGGGTATATAAAACAGGTATGGTGATCGTTTAGTAGAGATCACCTGGGGATTCCCTTGTACGCCAGAGCTCCTTGCCTCTTTGGTGTGTTCTGCAAGCGGGTTATCCGTATAGACCTTGAAAGGAGGAGAGAACCCGTAAAAAAGAAAAAGTAAAGCGTGCGAATCCCAAGGTCGGTTCAGCCATATTGTGGATCGCGAATGAGTTATGCCTCCGTCGATACCCATGTGGTTTTGAGCGCGTAGTTTATGTACGCGCGGTACTAATGCCAGTGCCTCATCAGGACCGGGGCAGAGGCCGAACTGCTAATTCGGCTCATGAGGAGCCTAGCTGTCCTGATGCAGTGTAGTCCGGACCCTTTTAATGATGTCCAGGGGCTCGGCAGCCGGATTATAATGCTGCTTGAGAAGGCCGCTCTGTACTTCTGCTGCTAGGGAGGCGGTGTGCTCCTCTGTACGGAGGGAGCGTTCCGTGTTTCCATTTACTGTAATGACACCACGTGGACCGGGCATCTTGAGCTTGAGATAAGCGTAATGTGGCACCACATTGAATCTAGCGAATGCGGTTCGCTCGAGCAGGGCATGATAGCCACTGCGAAATGGGACGATATCGAAGGTTAGTTCTTCGCTTCGGAAGTTATCCACCGGATACTATGTCCAGCGATATTGGGCCTATAGAACAGGCTTCTACGCCTGGTATGACTCCTTTAAAGGTAGTCTTCGTGGGCTTGACTCGTTAGGGGCCGATGCTCATTTTACGTACTGTATCCTGATAGACCAGGTTGAGGCTGCTACCACCGTCCATTAGGACTCATGTCAGGTGAAATCCGTCGATGATTGGGTCGAGGACCAGTGCGGCTGAACCGCCATGGCGGATGCCGGCTGGATGATCTTGGCGGTCAAAGGTGATCGAGAATGACGACCACAGATTGAGTTTCAGGCGACTGGCTCTAGCGCGTAGACGTCCCTAAGTGCGCGCTTGCGCTCCCTTTTGGGGATGTGTGTAGCATATATCATGTTCACCGTTTTGACTTGAGGGGGAAATTTCTTTTGCCCCCTAGTGTTTGGCTTCCGGGGCTCCTCGTCATCGTCCTCACTCTGTGATTCCCCTTCCTTGTTTCTGCTGTTCACCTTGCTAGCTTGCTTAAAGACTCGGCAATCTCTGTTAGTATGGTTGGCCGGTTTGTCTAGGGTGCCATGTATTTGCCAAGGAAGATCGAGTATACGGTCCAAGATGGATGGTCCTCCGCTGCTCCTTTTATAGGGCTTCTTTCACTGGCCAGACTTGGGGCCACTGAATCCGGCGTGAACTGTGGTATCATCGGTGTTATCGCCATTGCTTCGACGTTTGTGTCTGTTGCGTCGGAGCTTGACGGTGCTATTTTTTACCATGGAGGGGCGTGTTTCGTTGGTTGTGTTTGTACTGCGTGCCAGCCAACTATCCTCTCCCGCGCAGAAGCGAGTCATAAGTGCCGTGAGGGCTGCCATGGACCTCGACTTTTCTTGGCCGAGGTGGAGGGCGAGCCATTCGTCCCGGATGCTATGCTTAAAGGCCGCTAGGGCTTCGACATCCGGACAGTCGACGCTCTGATTCTTTTTGGTTAGGAATCTAGTCCACAATTTTCTGGCTAACTCCCCGGGTTGTTGAACTATCTGGCTTAAGTCATCGGCATCTGGTGGCCGGACATAAGTTCCTTGGAAGTTATGCAGGAATGCTTCTTCCAAGTCCTCCCAGCTGCCGATAGAATTTTCAGGTAGGCTGTTAAGCCAGTGCCGAGCTATCCCTTTGAGCTTTAGTGGGAGGTATTTAATGGCATGGAGGTCGTATCCTCGGGCCATATGGATATGGAGAGTAAAATCCTCGACCCATATTGCAGGATCGGTTGTGCCGTCGTATGATTCGATATTGACAGGCTTGAACCCCTCGGGGAATTCATGATCCAGTACCTGATCTGTGAAGCAGAGAGGGTGTGCGGCGCCTCTATATCGGGCCGCATCACGACGTAGCTCTGATGGAGTCTGTCTGCGGCATTCGGCCCGGGCGTGGTTAGGTTTGTCGCGTCCGGATAGGTAGCCGTCATTGTGCCTCGAGGCGCGTCCTCGTGATCCGTAGATCCATCTTGTATATCCTGGTCTACTATCCAGGGTCTGCCGGAGGTCGTACGTGTGACTCCGAACTCTTCCGTCACTATTTTTACGGGGCGGTGGGGCAGGCTGCTGTTCGGCCTGAGGTGCCGCTTTATATCGACCGCGGGTGGCCTGTCGGCCGCCCTGTCTCGACCACATGGTGGTCGCTCCGCATTACGTGAGGGAGATATGTGCTCCGGCGCCTCCTCATCGAATTGAGGCAGCAGTCTGCGTTGCGGGTAACTCTTGGCTGGGCGCTTGAGGCCATATTCTTCGGTTGTCAGGACATTAGTCCATCTATCGACGAGCAGATCTTGTTCAGCTTGAAGCTGCTGCTGTTTCTTTTTCAGGCTCCTTGAAGTGGCTATGAGCTGAAGCTTAAAGCGCTCCTGCTCCAGAGGATCCTCGGGCACAATGAAGTCTTCGTTGTCGAGGCTTGTCTCCTCCTCGGAGGGTGGACGGTAACTATCGTCCTCCAAGTAGTCTTCTATAGCCTGTTCATCAGGGTTATCTTGCTTGTTGTCGTGTTCCTCCTGTTCGGATGTAGCTCCGACAGGGTCTTTGTTGTTTTTGGCGTCGCCCGGAGTACTGTTTTCTCCGGTGCCAGTGTTGCTATCTTTTGAGCGACGAGGCTTAGAGCGGCGTTTGGGGCGCCGGCGCTTGGACTGCATCTTAGAGGGTTTATTCGCGTCTGGCTCTTCTTTGTCATTGCCAGATCCTTTAGGTGTATCAACCATGTAAACATCGTACGAAGAGGTGGCCGTCCAACGTCCAGTAAATGGCGTGTCTTGGCCTTGCTCCTTGTCGGCATCGTCGTCCATATCGTCGATGTCTTCGGAGCCATAGTCAAGCACGTCGGTTAAGTCATCGATGGTGGCTATGAAGTGGGTGGCGGGTGGGAAGCAAAATTCCTCGTCATCCGCCTCTAGCTCGAACCGAACATAGTTCGGCTGTGAGTCTTCCTCCAAGGACAAGTTCTTTAAAGAGTTTAGTACATCAGCCAAAGTTGAATGCTGGAAGATGTCTGTGGCGCTAAATTCAAAAATCGATAACCGATCCAGCTCGGTGTCCACAGGCGCACCTGAGCCGGAACACATAGCCGGAGACGAGTCCGGAGTTCCATTGATGCAAACGTTGCACGATGTCAAGTTCGTGTGCGGCTCCAACGCCGTGGACTTTGTGGCCTCGGAGGGCACGATCTGCTTTGGTTCTGAAGCCGTTGCAGCAACAGGATCCATCTCCTGGACGTAATCTGATAACAGATATAAGTCATGTTCATTGGGACGAGGGGGAGCGATCGCTGCGGTTTCAAACCCATTGAAGATCGGGTCTCCACGGGTATCCGCGGTGTAGTTCAAGCTTCCAAATATGACCTGGTAGCCAGGGGCGTAGCTATCGATCTGCTCCAAACGGCCAATCGAGTAGGCCCGCAGTATGAAGCCGCCGAACACAAAGATTTGTCCGTGGAGGAAGGTTTCTCCCTAGACGACGTCATTACTGATGATCGAAGGGGCCATCGAGTCCTTTGCCGACGGCACAGTGGAACTCTCAATGAAAGCACCAATGTCGGTGTCAAAACTGGCGGATCTCGGGTAGGGGGTCCTGAACTGTGCGTCAAGGATCGATGGTAACAGGAGACGGGGGACACGATGTTTACCCAGGTTCAGGCCCTCTCTATGAAGGTAATACCCTACTTCCTGCTTGATTGATCTTGATGAATATGAGTATTATAAGAGTTGATCTACCACGAGTTCGTAATGGCTAAACCCTAGATGTCTAGCCTGTATGACTATGGTAATGTGTATATGCCTATCCGGACTACGCTCTCCAGTTTATATAGACACTTGAGAGATCTAGGGTTACATGGAGTCGGTTGCATCAGAGGGAAAACTCATAGTTGGTTGCCTAGCTTGCCTTCCACGCTAAGGAAATTCCAATCCGGACACGGGTGCAGTGTTCGGCCGTCACATCTTCACAGCCCATCAGTCCGGCCCAATGAATAATAGGCCTGATGCCCGAGGACCCCTTAGTCTAGGACTCCCTTAGCTGCCTCGGCAAGGATCTTGCCGAGGTAGTCTACCTCGCCCTCTTGCCCTCCTGTGTTTCTGGTCTTGGCATTTCCTTGGTTGTCTTGTGCTTTGGCTTCTCTCCGGCTTCCCTCCTCTGCCTTGCTAAGTGTGGCCGTGGCACGTGGCTCTTGTCGGAGTAATGGGCCACGGGTAGCCTAACCCGAGTCCCTGAGCCTTTCAAGACGTCGGGGCCGGCTGCGCCCCTTAATACATCAAGATGAAGCGTCGCCTTCTGATGGCCGGCTGGCCGAGAGGCCGACTGCCAAAAGGCGGCCAGGCTCCAGAGGGCGGCCCCGATACGGGCCAACTCCTAGCAGGCGGCCTCCAGAGAGGCTGGCTCCTAGCAGGCACCCCGCGGCACCCTCAGAGTCTGCGCCCCCATTAAGAGGACAAGACAGGGTGAGGCTACAGTGAAGCCAATCACCCCCGTATCCAGGGCCAGGCGCGGCCACAGTGCTCCGTACAGGCGGAGATCTCTGCACGACGCGACACGGTGGCCATTCCGCCCTTGACGTCACCTCTAGCAGGCGGAGCCCTGTTCCCATGACGACCTGTCGGTACGGCCTGCAGGTGGTGGGCCCTACCAGGCGGCGAGAGCCTGGAAGGCGGCGGAAGACTGACCAGTCGGATCCGTGGGAGGCAAGCCTCTAGCAGGCGGCCCACTCCTCCCTCGGGGTCCATGCGCCATTAACCACATGAGATCCGGTGTGGCTACAGTGATCTCCCACCAGGCGGCGGGACTGTAGCCACGCTCCCCCAACCAAGTACGCATCATTAGCATCACGGCTATAGTAACCAGCAGCCGACAAGACCCGCAAGCGGCGGGAGCAGCCTGTCGGCTCCGTACCAGACCATTCGGTAGGGCCCACCAGACGGCGTGCCCCAGCAGCCGGCGGAGAAGCCAGCGACCAAAGACGCTGACAGCCGGGTCCTACACCCGGCCAGATTACTATTGTACCCCTGGGGGGTAGGCCTATATAAACCCCCCAGGGCACCCATGCAAAGGGTTCCCAACTTGATAGAACTAAACTCATACCTAGAGGAAGGAGGGAGCGTGCCTGCCTTCTTCTACCTCTAACATACAACTCGAGGAGCACCATTGTATCCACTAGTGCCTTAGTGATTATGCGGAGACCCGCAGAGCAGGACTAGGGGTGATATCTCCTAGGAGAGCCCCGAACCTGGGTAAAGTACGCCGGCGTTCGTGTCTACGCCTCATCCCGCTTCCGGGCACCAGAGACATTCTACTCGCTCCCATCATGATAAGCCATCCGTTAGCATATGTCGCACCCAACCCCCGACATTTGGCGCCCACCGTGGGGCGAGGTGCACCGTCGTCCGGAGACCTATCCTGGAAGGGAACCTTGTTCCTTCCTGGCGAGCGCAGCCAGCCCGGCACGCCAGATGGTGTCTACACCAACGCGGTTCATGGCGCGGAGGTCGTTTGCACGACGAGCTGCCTCGCCGATCTTGTTGGCGAGATCTGCCTCTCCAACAAGCCGCATCTCATGCGGGCACAGAAGGCCCCGAGAGCCACCTCGTGAGCCTCCTCGATCAGATCCATGTCGCCAGCGAGCCTGCTACGGACTTGGAGTCAGTTGGCTCCACCAACCCGATGCTTGTTGACTCCGACACGGCATCACTTGATGCGTTCCCCACCAACGTGGTGGTCTACGACGAACCGCTTCCTCGCGCGGACAGCGGCGACATCACCATCATGGAGGTGCTCGTCAGCAGCCACGCCGAGCATTCTGGCGGAGGTGGCCAGGATCCGCTGCAAGACCTGACTGCGCCCATTCCTGAAGACGCCGCTGCCGAGACGCTGGAAGCACGCCGTCCAGCTCATCGAAAGCGTCAACAGGCTGGCCAGCATGAGACGCCTTGCGGAGGCCTACCAGCATGAGATGGACCGTGCCGTCGGTGGCACGCAGGCTCCTGGTGGGCCTAGTCGCATTGGCATGATCCGGCAGCGCAGTGTGACCGTCCCACCATGTTCGGGGCAGATCGCCCCGTCTACGCCATGCCCGCGGAGAACATACGAGCTGCCTAGGCGGCAGCAGATGAGCTAGACAAGCTCGAGGGCGACGAGCGTCGCCACATGACGGAGCGCGTCCAGCAGCTCCTTGACGCGGTTGCTGAGCAGCACGAAGCCGGCTGCCGCACTGAGGCGCCCAACCAGCAAAACGACGACCCGCCTCCCCGCCGAGAGCAAGGCGCGACATCTTGGATGCCGACTAGTGGCGTCCGCGATAGAAGAGACAAGGAGCCGGCTGCCAGCCGCAGCCGGACTCGCATCACCACCGAGTGTGACCAACATGGCCGCTTAAGAGCTATGCAATGATGAGACGACTATCTGCCTCCCCCTCCCCATAGGGAGAGGTGCATTTCCCCGCCGCCTGTTGACCACCGGACGCTCGGCGACCGCCTTGGTCGCCGAGAAGGAGTCAGAGAGAACGATGACTGCCACCGGATTGACCGCCTCAACCGATCCCTGGCACTAGAAGAAGAAGACAAGCTGGGTCCGCCTTGTTTTGGCCCCCACATCTGAGATGAGCCCTTCCCAAAATGGTTCACACTCCCAAGAGATACGCCCAAGTACACCGGCTCTGTGAAACCAGAGGACTGGCTGGTCGATTAATCCATAGCTGTCAGCATCGGCAACGGCTACAAGCGCGTTGCCGTGAAGTACGTTCCGCTCATGCTCGAGGGCACAACCCGGATATGGCTGAACTGCCTGAAGCCCCGCTGTCGAATTTCGGGTTCCGGCAGACCCTTAAGGTTCAAACTCTGGGGTGTGTGCAGAGATTATGCCCCCTACCTCTCCGACTCGCAAAGATCTAACTACTGAAAGAACATCACAAGAGACACAGAGTTTATACTAGTTCGGGCCACCATTGTGGTGTAATACCCTACTCTAGTTTGTGGTGGGTGGATTGCCTCTTGGGCTGGTGATGATGAACAATACAGGGAAGAGCAGCCTCGCGAGGGTCTGCTCTTGGCTAGGGGGGATGAACTGCTAGGAGGAGTTCAACCACCCTTCTCTCTCTCTCCCTCTTGCTCAGATTCTAGGTTCTGCTTGCCTGATCGCTAGATACCGAATGCCCCTACCCTGGGGGTGGCTAGTCCTATTTATAGGCAAAGGCCATGGGCCTCTTCCCAAATATTGAGTGGGAAGGGCGCCAACAATTGGCCAATTCGAAGGGGAACACCTGGTACACTTATCCTGACTAAAGTTGGTCCTCGCCTGCCAAAGGCCCTGTGGTGACGCCGTTCTGGGCTCCACGATGACCTCCTTCCCACCGTTGGACTGTTCTTGGTCTTGTTGCACCAAAATGGGTGCCTTTGCTTGATCCTCTCGCCTGCGCTTGCCCCCTTTGCACCAAAGAGGAAAGGGAGGACACTGCGCGGGCTGGCGCCCGCCTGGCGCACTTGGTCGTCATGGCTTGCGTCACGGGCACCTCGCGAGGTACCCCGCCTTGATCTCTCCGCCTCCTCGTGAGCCAGTCTGACGAGGTCGCGCCTGAGGAAGTGTTGTGTCGTCCGCCCCGCGAGGCTTGGCCCCTCGCGAGCGTCTTGGGTCTTGTGTTGATGAAGATGGGCCATGCTGGGCCTCCTTGAGCCATGCCGCAGGCCGCAGGCAGGCAAGTCTGGGGACCCCCATTCCCAGAACGCCGACACTAGCCCCCGGGCCCAAGGCGCGCATGGACTTGGCCGTGCTGAGAGGTGAAAGGGCAAGGGCGAAGCACCGCGGGCCCTAACAGCCTGCGGCCTTGGGCGCCGCGTGGCCGTTGATTGGACGTAGGCGTCTCCGCTTCCCCACGACGCCTTGGCAACTGCGTGACTTACGGGTCATTATTACCTAAGATCGTGGTGCTCGGCGGTTGGTTTTCTCCGGCTATAAGTACGGGGCCATGGGAGCCCCGCCAGTCCGCCCCTTAGTGCTTCTCTTCTTCTTCTCCTTGGTCACTCGCCGCTCTCATGGCTCCGAAGAGGTTCTCAGCCGCAGAGAAGGGAAAAGCCTGCCGGACAGAGCCCGACTCCCCCTCGGCCAAGCGTGGCCGGGGTCGTCCCCGCAAGCATCCCGCGGTCCCCATCGCGGCTTCCCGTGGCCACAGGGGTGGTTCCCCGCGTGGTGGTGAACGCTCGGCTGCCAAGGGGAGGCAGGCCGTGACTGCGTGGCCCCCCAGGCCGCGCTTTCGCTCAGAGGAGGTGCTGCCGGACTTTGTCGTGTGGTCGGCGGACCCGACCAACACCTGGCTCCAGCTCCCCCGCTTCTTCATCGGCGAGCTGCCGGCCAGCGCCCGGTGCGGCTTCTGGCTCCAGGTTGATGGTTGTTCCAGCAGGGCCTCCTGGGTTTCGCTTGAGGTCTCCCCTTCCAGAAACGGGGCCCTGACACGTGGCTGGCAAACATTTGCCCGCGCGCGCGGCCTGAGTCAGCGGTGCACCCTGCACTTCAAGTTCGACGACGACGCCACCCTCTATGTGAGGGTGTTTGGGGAATATGGTCACCGCGCTGGATGCTGCCCCGAGGGCGACGACCGCGGCCAGGGGTCCCGCCCCGACGACGATGGAGGAGACAGTGCCCGCGCGGATGGCGGCGCTTGATGCTCCCCGAGCTTCACCAACTCTTCTTCAGGAGACTCCTCCAGCAGTGGCCGCAGCCAGCACCCACGCCGTCGCACTTGCTTGGGGGGCGGCGAGTCGTCCGCCCGTCGCCGCACCCCGGTGAAGCGCGAGAGGGAGCCCACCTGAGCCCTGGAGGCATCCCAGGTCGCCTCGGCTGGCCGGAGCGAGGCGAGCCGCGCCGGGCTCGTCCTTTCTTTTCCTTTAGTTTCCTGCGTAAAAGTGAACAGCTGCATGGAGCCCCGTGGGGGCGTGTTGGAGGTTATTGCTGTTAACAACTACCTTGATTTAGCTTTCACGCTTTTGAGCCATGTGTCTGCACGTAAATAGTTCCCGGCCCCAGCCGTGGGGGGCGACCGACCCAGGCCCTGTGCGTGTGTCGCGGTGCCCGAGGGGCACGGACTGGAGGGGTGCTCCCGTAATGGACCCGGGTCGCGAAACCTTAGAACGATTAGAACAGGAACCCCCGCGAGGGCGTTGGGCTGCCCCCCCCCCTCGCGAGACTTTTTGCAAGAGGAATCAAAACGGGGGAGTGAAAATCAACGAAATATAAACCAATGACGGAGATAATTTCAATAAAACTTCAACTGCGAACAAAGCGAGCAAACTGCGGAAAGCAAATGAAAAAGCCGCGTCCGACACCTAATCTAGGCTTCGACGCCTTCTCACCAGCGCGGAGTTAAGTGCTGCCACTGGGCGTGGGAGGGAGCCCCAGGGCCTGAGGCCGGCGCTCCTGAGACTCCGGGGCGTGTATAGCCCCACTCATTATTACGTGAGAGTGTCACGGGCGGCGAGCTTCACAGGCGTTGGCCTTCTTCATAGGCTCCGGGCCTTTCTTCATGGGGTAATGAGCTTCACAGGCACTTGCCTTCTTCACAGGCTCTGGGTCTTTTCCAAAAAGGGTTAATCTTCACAGGCGTTCGCCTTCTTCAAAGGCTCAGGGCCTTTTCCAAGAAGGGTTGATCTTCACAGGCGTTTGCCTTCTTCACAGGCTCAGGGCCTTTCCCAAAAAGGGTTGATCTTCACAGGCGTTTGCCTTCTTCACAGGATCAGGGCCTTTTCCAAAAAGGGTTGATCTTCACAGGCGTTTGCCTTCCACAGGCTCAGGGCCTTTTCCAAAAAGGGTTGATCTTCACAGGCGTTTGCTTCTTCACAGGCTCAGGGCCTTTTAGGGGTAGAACCTCCGGAGGTGTTGGATGTTCCACGCATTCTGGATCGGCTCCCCTTCCTGAGTCTCCAAGCGCACGGAGCCTGGCCTGGAAACATGAACAACCTTGAACGGGCCCTCCCACATGGGAGAGAGCTTGTGTAGCCCTTCCCTGGAGAGAACCCGTCTGAGCACGAGATCTCCTACCTCGAGGGTCCTGGGGCAGATGCTGCGGCAGTGATATCGTCACGGCGCCTGCTGGTACCTTGCCGCTCGCAGTGCGGCTTCTCGGCGGTGTTCCTCCCCCAGCACGAGGTCCATCCCGCATGGTGTCCTGTTGCGCATCATCGAACGCTAGGACCCGCGCGGAGCGATGTCTGACCTCGTGAGGGAGGACTGCTTCGGCTCCGTAGACCAGGAAGAACGGGGTCTCCCCGGTTGGCTTGGTCGCGGTCGTGCGGATGGACCACAACACGGACTGGAGCTCATCGTACCAACCTCTGCCGCAGGCCTCCAGCTTCTTCTTGAATGTCCTTGTCTTGAGACCCCTCAAGACCTCCGCGTTGGCTCGTTCGGCCTGGCCGTTGCTTCGCGGGTGCGCCACCGAAGCGTAGCATATCTGCGTTCCAAGGTTAGCGCAGTATGTTTTGAAGAGGTTACTGGTGAACTGCGAACCGTTGTCTGTGATGAAGCGGTTCGGCACCCCGAACCGGCTCACGATGCCCCTGATGAACCTGACCGCGGAACCCGTGGGGATGGTGCGGACAACCTCCACTTCCGCCCACTTGGTGAATTTGTCAACGGCGACGTAGAGGTAGCGGTAGCCCCCTGGTGCCTGAGGGAACGGGCCAGAATGTCCAGCCCCCAAACTGCAAATGTCCACGAAAGGGGTATAGTCTGCAGGCCTCCCGCCGGCTGATGGATCTTTTTGGTGTGAAATTGGAAGGCTTCACAAGCCTTTACTAGTTCGACAGTGTCGTTGAGTGCGGTGGGCCAGTAGAACCCGCTGCGAAATGCCTTGCCGACGAGGGTCCGTGATGACGAGTGATGCCCACAGTCCCCGCCGTGTATGTCCTCCAGCAGTTCCTTTCCTTGCTCCCTGGAAATGCAGCACATGGATACGTCATTCGGCCGGTTCCGGTAGAGCTCTCCATCCCTGATGCAGTATGCCATAGCGTGCCTCACCACACGCTTCGCTTCTTCCTCCTTCTCCGGCAGGGCCCCTTGCGTTAAATAACTCCGGAGTTCCATGATGTCACAACCCTAGATTTCTGCTTTGCAATTAGTTGCATCAGTGAGTGGCATCCATGCATCATGTTAAAATTCCATTTAAATGTGAATTGGGGGAAGTGGAAAGCCTCAGAGATCTTTTCTAAAAAAATGATCAACATTAAAAATTGCTTCAAACAAACCCAAGTAAATGTTCCTACTAATCCCTGAAAATATTGGCAAGAGCTAAAATTCAAACCAATATTTTTGGAGTCTTAGTAATATTTATTTTGGGCATTTGAAATTAATTGAATAACCATTTGGATTGGATTTATATTAGTTATATATTTAATATATGTCCAATAATTCTGATTTTTAGTGTGGGGCTTTGGAACAATCCAACTAGTTCCTACAATAAATTTTAGAAGAAAATAAATTGATTTGGTTCAAAAACCAAATTAAAACAAATTACAGAAATTAGAAAACAGAAACAAAAATTAAAAAAAAAAGAGCAGAAGACCTACCTGGCACTTACCGCAGCCACCTAGCGCCCCAACCGGCCCGGCACTTTGGCTGAGGCCCGGCCCAACTCCCCACCGTCCCCAACCTCCTGCCAGTGGGCAGGAGGGCATGTGGTCGCCGCACGCGCGCACGCGCCAGCCACCTCCTCCCTGCCTGGCTGCCTCCTCCTTACTCTGGACGCCTCTCGCAGCGCCACGCAGACCCCTGGACCCCCCCTCGACCGCTCCCCTCTCTCCCTGCCTCGCCTCTCTCGCCCCCTCTCCCGAAGCCGAGCGAGCCGTCGCCGCCGCTTGTTGCAGCCGCGGCCACCGCCTCCCCCTCGACCCCTCGCCATGCTCACGAGCTCCGCCTCGACGCCGTAGAGCCGCACACCAAAGCACGCGACCCCGGGAGGCCAGCAACGTCGCCATCGCCGTCGTCTTCCACCTCGAGCTCCGGCCACCATTGTCGCCGATTCGCCGCCCACTGAGCGTCCCCGGCCTCGCCCTCGCGCTCGTTGGACTCGCGGTGAGCCGCTGCCCCGTTCCCCTCTCCCTCCCATGTCGTTTGATCGCCCTAGCCGCGGTTTCCGCCAGACCAGAGAGCTCACGACCGCCGAGCTTCTCGCCGCCATGCCCACAGCCACCGCAACGCCGAACCGAGCACACCCACGTGCTCACCGCGCAGCGCAGGTGCCGTAGGTGCCTCGCACGAGCCTCCCCGGCCACCGTAGCGTCGACCCCGAGCTCACCTGAGCTCCGGCGACCGCCAAGGTCGACGCCGGTGACGAACCCGGCCACCTCAGGCCCAGCCACTGCCACTACTCGATGCGGACGAGTGCCCGCGTCACGGAGACGCCCTCCGCCGGCCATTTGGTCGCCGGAGGAGGAATCCCGACGCCCTCCGCCGTCTCTGGCGTCGCCGGCGACGAGCCGTGGACCGGGTCCGGCGGGTTTGACCCCCGCTGACCAAATTAACCCCGGGTGGGCCCAGTTGACACCTCTGGGTCGATGACAAATGGGACCCAGCCCTGCTAATTGTTAGGATTAGTACTAATTAAATTTAGTTAGTATAACTAACCACTGACACGCGGGACCCACTGTCAGGTTTGACCTGGACCCGGCCCCGTTGACCCTGACGTCACACTGACGTCAGGCTGACGCAATAATCCATTTTCTGGAATTATTTTTATTCAGAAAATTTCAGAAAATACCCAGAACTTCTAAAATTCATAGCAAATCAACCGTAACTCCAAATGAAATAAATTATATATGAAAAATTATCAGAAAAATTCAAGGAATCCATCTGTACCATTTTCATGCATGTTAGAACAACTTATAGTTGCTGCTTAGCACAAATCATATAATGGCATCTAAATATCCACATATGGAGTTTGAATTTGAATCCTGGATTCAAATCGACTTCATTTAATCTGGTTGCTAGCTGCATTAGCTCAAATCACATCATATTGCCATGTCATGATCATGCATCATATTGTCGCATTGCATTGATTGTGTTCTTTCTCAGTTGCCGGTGTTTGTCCCCTCTCGGTAGGCGTATCCCGACGATGTGATCGATGACACCGATGAAGAACTATAATATCTTCAGAAGTGCCAGGCAAGCAAAACCCCCTTGTTCATCCCGATACAATCCCACCCTCTCGCTCCTGCTCTCTTTTACTGCATTAGGACAACAACGATTCATGTGTTACTTGCTACGGTAGCTGAACCCCTTTATCCTTTGCATGACCTGTCATTCCACAGTAAATAGATGAAACCCACTAGTATGAGTAGGAGTTGTTTGAGCCCATGTTGTGCCTACTCATTCATGCTTGTCTGTCATGCCTGCTACTGCTTAGAGTTGAGTCGGGTCTGATTCATCGGGAATGAATTAGAATGGTGATGAACATGCCCTACTATGTGTGAGCTAAGTGTGTGAACACGATTTGGTAAAGGTATTGGTGAGAGGCCATGTAGGAGTACATGGTGGGTTGTCTCATTGAAGCCAGCCTCAGGAACTGAGTTCTGTGTTTGTGATCCATGAAACAGCTACTACCATACATTGGGCCCTGAAATATGACCCCGCTCGACTTACCGACCCCTCACGTTCTCTGTCCAGGAGTTGCAAGTAGTTTCTGGTGTTTGTAGTATGCTGGGGGCCGCACGCAGCGCTGACCGTAGGGGTGGGCTGTGTTGCGGTAGGCACGTGGCACGGTGTACCGGGCGCCCGTTTGGTGTTCCGGGAACCCTGCACACATCGTTTGGGGCTGTGAGCGAAACTCCGGCCGGATCTCCTCATGGATGGAACCCGAATAGGCGATAAACCTGGACTAGAGACTTGTGTGGTTGGTTAGGTCGTGGTCTACACCCACGTCGGCTTTCGCTTGAAGTTTGCCGAGCACATGTCGTGTGCAGACGCTAAGTGGTGGAAACATGTATGAAGAAGTACACCCCTGCAGGGTTAACATCATCTATTCGAATAGCCGTGTCCGCGGTTATGGACTTCTGGGTTGCCTATAACAGTTCATAGACAAGTGAAAGTGGATACTCTAAAATACGCAAGATAAGCGTGAGTGCTATGGATGGCCTTCTCGTAGGGAGACGAAAGTGGATCCATAGTGGTGTATTGGTTGGTGAATTTGTGGACTCGTGTGCGCCACCTCAAAGAGTTACTAGCAGTCGTAGTTCAGGATAGCCACCGGGTCAAAGCTGGCTTGCTGCAGTTAAACTCCACCACCCCCTTTTGATACTGATGCATATGTAGCTAGTTCTGATGTAAGTCTTGCTGAGTACAATTGTACTCACGTTTGCCTATTTTATGTTTTTGCAGAGAGACTTCAGTCTCGCTAGTAGTACCGCTTGGACTTCGACGTTTAGCTTGTTACCTCAGCTACGATCTTGTGCCCTCGGCAGGATCTGGTAGATAGTCAGGCTTCTCAGCCTTTTTCATTTGTAGATGTCTGTACTCAGACACGTTAAGCTTTCGCATGTGTTTGACTTGTATGCTCTGATTGTTGGGTCATGAGACCCATGTTTGTAATATCTCGCTCTTCGGAGCCTAATGAATAAATATTTTGAGTCGTAGAGTTATGTTGTGATGCCATGTTGTATTTACTCATATCGGGCATATTGTGTGTATGATTGAAATGCTTGGTATGAGTGGGATCCGACTATATAGTTGTTTATCCTTGGCAGCCTTTCATATGGGGAAATGTAAGTCTAGTGCTTCTGAGTGATAGTAGTCCGCTACAGCCCGGTTCACCGGAGTCCTGTTAGCCCAGCACTACTGCTCGGAACACTTGACTGGCCGGCATGTGTTTCACGTCGTTCCTGTGTCTGTCCCTTCGGGGAAATGTCACGCGGTGACATCCGGAGTCCTGCCTAGCCTGCTACAGCCCGGGTTACCGGAGTCCTATTAGCCCAGTGCTACAGCCCGGATTCACACGTTGATGACCGACATGCTTGATGTGATTCATGTATGCCTGTCCTCATAGGCTAGCGCCGCTTTGGGTTCACGACTAGCCATGTCGGCCCGGGTTCTCTGTCATATGGATGCTAGCGACACTATCATATACGTGAGCCAAAAGGCGCAAACGGTCCCGGGCTAGGTAAGGTGGCACCCGTGGGAGTACCGTGCGTGAGGCCGCAAAGTGATATGATGTGTTACATGCTGGATTGATGTGACTTAGGATCGGGGTCCTGACAGCGTTGGTATCAGAGCCTGACTGCCTGTAGGATTACCAAGCCAAACTGGTCGAAGTTGTGTCTAGAAATGCTTTAGTTATGTAAGGGAATTGATTGTGGAAGGGAACGTAAGGCTCTTTTTACTCCTTATACCTCATGGCCTTCTGATCTGAGTCAACCTCTTCTCTTCTACGGGGATTAAGAAATAGGCTTCTCATCTATCTCTTAGGATGACGTGTTACTAAACCATAGTTGCCTAGGATTGTTGAGTTCAAGCCTCAGTTCAGTTCCTACTACTTCCGTATGTTCATAGCTGGCCTCAGAACCTTGATATTGTGATGTTGAGTGGCTATGCCACCATTTTTGCAGGATGTCTCAAAAAATTGAGCATTTACAGCCGTTATGCTGTCCGAGTCATCCCAGGTTTCTAACTAGTCTGATGCATTAGCAAATCCTTTCTTTCCGTTCCTGATGTCCTCTTGGTCAGAATAAGCATACTAATCGGTGAGTTGAGGTACTCTATTGCCTCGACATCTATGTTGGAGCTACTATTATGACCCTAGGTGTCTTATGAAACCATCTAGTAATCTGTCCATGATTTGTGTTCCCAGTGTGATGAATCTGGCCAACATTCTCGAAAGCATCCCGTGATGCCATTTAGTATTTAGGTATTCTACTCCTGGGTTCTCGAACCCGGGATTCACTCTACTCACTTCTTGTTGATAGTGTTTGCTAGTTCCATTAGGATAGTAGTAACATTTGCATTAATCCTCGAGGTCCATGGTAAATCCTTCTTCCAATACCATGAACTACTTATGGCAGAAGTTCATTGTTGAACCAAAAATCACAACTAGAGTGCTCTTGAGGAGTACTCCATTCATATTGTGATTCTGCCAGTTCTACCTTTCTGCATGGGTTATCCGGAAGAATTATGTTGAGCTTTGTTTGACATACTAACCCATGAATCCACAACTCAGAAAGTTATATGTTCCTTGAATTGACCCTCCTCAGCTGTATTCCGACCCTAGTCTATCAATTGATAGTCAGGAATAGTTATGCATTCGTGTTCATCGATGCCTATTATTCTTGTGGTCCGTCAAGCCATTCTATCTCGGAATGACTAGGAGAAACAAACTCCAGTACCTCATCCATATCCAGGATTGGGTCAAAGCAGTTGTATACCACAGATCAAAATGCCAATCTAGCTTTTGTTCTGTTCTACCTTGGAGTGTCACCATCTTTATGTCAAGAGTGTCATGAGAATTGCACCACCTCTTATGAATTCTTGACGCAGTAATACTTCTTGCCATCATTGCTCATTCCTCGGTTTCCGTGTTGCCACAGCCGGAATGCCGACAAGTGAACCATGATGTGTGAAATCAATACTCCTAGCAACTTTGTTGCTTGGTAGTTAATGGACAATAATCTCATTCTTAGCGTGTTGGTTATTAAATCATCATCCTAAGATTGATCGTGCTACCTAGTCCTTATTTCTGGTGGACTCTTCGATCAATGAGTTAGGATTATTCAATCCCCTGCTTATTTGGTCATGTCATCGTGCCCTGAAAAGCAAGATTGTTCTCGAGCTTAGTAACATACCGGTGGTTCGTGATATTCTGAATATCTTTTCGGAAGTATCACCAGGTTGTCACCTGACCGCTATGTTGAGTTCGTGATCAAGTTGGTTTCCTGTAAACCACCCCTTCTCCAAGAATCCGTATTGGATATCCCTGAGATAGTTGGTTAAGCTAAACAACAACTTGGAGAGTTGGAAGATAAAAGCTTGTCCGACTTAGTTCATGTTAAGGAATATCCTTTTGTGTGTGTGTGTTGAAGAAAGATTATATCTTCATCGATTGGTCCTTGTGATCAGTTGTTGGATCTATTGACTTGTCAAAACTTTGACTTGAGTATGGGCTATCGTCAAGTCAATTCAGAACCAACGATGTTCGTAATGTTGTCTTACCCGTGGTTGATCCCTCGAGCATACACCATTATATCTTTTGGTCTGACCAATGCTATTGCCGTGTTCACATGATGGTGGAAGTCCAGTGATATGGAAATTTCGATGAGTTGCTATTGAGCCCATCAGCAGCATTTTGTCCCCCCCCCCCATGATAATGTTGAACATCAACCTAGTGTTGTAAACTTTGTAAGCAATGCCTTCATGTTCCGTTCATGAAGCTTATGCTTGGATGGAAGAAGTGACTTCCTCGAATTCATGTGCATTTGGTGTAAGTTGCCGCCATGAATTTGAGAAAGGTTTGTTTGTTTCTCTGGAATCATCCCAAATCAGTCATGCATACGTGCAAAGTATTCTGTGGATTGAAGACTTGCAACCTTCATTCTATATTATCCCTAGCACACCAAGCCACTGATTGATTGGTTCAAGGAGAAGAAGTCACTTCATAAGAGCTAATCCGGACTTATGAAAAGACTTCGATATCCTCGATGATGGTTCCCAACCAGAACTCGGTAGTGTTTTATTATAAGACTACCATGTGGTCATGCTTGTCTAAGATAGTGTGTCACATGTTTGTAGCAGAACCAGCTCATGTTTTGGAGCTTGCTATCGTAGTTCATTTCCTGAGAATCTCGCAACGTCATCTCGTCGGTTTGTGTTGCAAATTTCCTTTTTCGGACATGCTGTCTGAAATATCCTGTTACCAACCAGATCTGAATCTCAGGCAGATGTGATGGTTGGAACTTTTCCAAGATCTATTACGTAGGTCCCGACAAGGTTGATGTCTGGCCGACACACCTAGCCGGAAGAGCTATCATGGTAGTATCTTGATTGAACTAGTTGACCATCTCCTCCATGAGGATCTCGTGCGACTTATTTTAAAAGGTGTTCCTTAGGGATCCTTGTGCTATTAATATTCCTCGATTATGCTATAACCATTCCAACAATGGAATTGCTCTCGACTGTTGAGTTATCTCCCAGTTACCAGAATCATTCCCAGCATTTGCATTTTGTTCCCAGCCTGCACCTCAATAGTTGTTGTCCAGGATCTTATTCAAGAGTGGACTTGTCATGGTCCCATCCATTTCCGGTGATAAGCAAAATCATTCATTGCGTTGTCTTCAACAAGGTAGTCCACATCTTTCGTTCTAGTACAAGTATGTCACCTTTTCAAACTCCTTCAAACGATCGTTGTAATTGCCTTAGGCTGGTATAGAGAGTTTCAATGATCTGTGGATCAAAAGTAATTCTTTTTGCCACTTAAGGGAACAGCCCAATGAGTCACCTTTCCAAGGTGCCCCGTTACGGGATCACAGCAATTTTTTTTCCTCGCCACCTTGACACCATCCACCATCTTTCTAAGCGTGGAATTGTTGCCCACCAAATCAAACCCCGTCACTTGTTCTTCCATCTCTCTCGATGTGTTTCGTGTCTCAGCTCGAGAGATGTTTCAATGTCTCACTCGATGAGTGATCCTGAGTTGCTCGATCTTCGAGGAGATCGTTTCCTATAGAGTTTCTTTCTGTCGCCATCGTGTTGGATGAAGATCTTGAAGCGAGGACGTCAAGATCAATATGAGGCAATGAAGCTACTTCTTCGAGAAGGGCAGTTGCATCGAGAAGATTGTGATAGCTTGCGACCCCTCTGTCTTCTTACCTCACGTCTTGAATCTCGGGACGAGATTCTTGTTTAGTGGGGGTGAGTTGTCACAACCCTAGTTTCTGCTTTGCAATTAGTTGCATCAGTGAGTGGCATCCATGCATCATGTTAAAATTCCATTTAAATGTGAATTGGGGGAAGTGGAAAGCCTCAGAGATCTTTTCTAAAAAAATGATCAACATTAAAAATTGCTTCAAACAAACCCAAGTAAATGTTCCTACTAATCCCTGAAAATATTGGCAAGAGCTAAAATTCAAACCAATATTTTTGGAGTCTTAGTAATATTTATTTTGGGCATTTGAAATTAATTGAATAACCATTTGGATTGGATTTATATTAGTTATATATTTAATATATGTCCAATAATTCTGATTTTTAGTGTGGGGCTTTGGAACAATCCAACTAGTTCCTACAATAAATTTTAGAAGAAAATAAATTGATTTGGTTCAAAAACCAAATTAAAACAAATTACAGAAATTAGAAAACAGAAACAAAAATTAAAAAAAAAAGAGCAGAAGACCTACCTGGCACTTACCGCAGCCACCTAGCGCCCCAACCGGCCCGGCACTTTGGCTGAGGCCCGGCCCAACTCCCCACCGTCCCCAACCTCCTGCCAGTGGGCAGGAGGGCATGTGGTCGCCGCACGCGCGCACGCGCCAGCCACCTCCTCCCTGCCTGGCTGCCTCCTCCTTACTCTGGACGCCTCTCGCAGCGCCACGCAGACCCCTGGACCCCCCCTCGACCGCTCCCCTCTCTCCCTGCCTCGCCTCTCTCGCCCCCTCTCCCGAAGCCGAGCGAGCCGTCGCCGCCGCTTGTTGCAGCCGCGGCCACCGCCTCCCCCTCGACCCCTCGCCATGCTCACGAGCTCCGCCTCGACGCCGTAGAGCCGCACACCAAAGCACGCGACCCCGGGAGGCCAGCAACGTCGCCATCGCCGTCGTCTTCCACCTCGAGCTCCGGCCACCATTGTCGCCGATTCGCCGCCCACTGAGCGTCCCCGGCCTCGCCCTCGCGCTCGTTGGACTCGCGGTGAGCCGCTGCCCCGTTCCCCTCTCCCTCCCATGTCGTTTGATCGCCCTAGCCGCGGTTTCCGCCAGACCAGAGAGCTCACGACCGCCGAGCTTCTCGCCGCCATGCCCACAGCCACCGCAACGCCGAACCGAGCACACCCACGTGCTCACCGCGCAGCGCAGGTGCCGTAGGTGCCTCGCACGAGCCTCCCCGGCCACCGTAGCGTCGACCCCGAGCTCACCTGAGCTCCGGCGACCGCCAAGGTCGACGCCGGTGACGAACCCGGCCACCTCAGGCCCAGCCACTGCCACTACTCGATGCGGACGAGTGCCCGCGTCACGGAGACGCCCTCCGCCGGCCATTTGGTCGCCGGAGGAGGAATCCCGACGCCCTCCGCCGTCTCTGGCGTCGCCGGCGACGAGCCGTGGACCGGGTCCGGCGGGTTTGACCCCCGCTGACCAAATTAACCCCGGGTGGGCCCAGTTGACACCTCTGGGTCGATGACAAATGGGACCCAGCCCTGCTAATTGTTAGGATTAGTACTAATTAAATTTAGTTAGTATAACTAACCACTGACACGCGGGACCCACTGTCAGGTTTGACCTGGACCCGGCCCCGTTGACCCTGACGTCACACTGACGTCAGGCTGACGCAATAATCCATTTTCTGGAATTATTTTTATTCAGAAAATTTCAGAAAATACCCAAAACTTCTAAAATTCATAGCAAATCAACCGTAACTCCAAATGAAATAAATTATATATGAAAAATTATCAGAAAAATTCAAGGAATCCATCTGTACCATTTTCATGCATGTTAGAACAACTTATAGTTGCTGCTTAGCACAAATCATATAATGGCATCTAAATATCCACATATGGAGTTTGAATTTGAATCCTGGATTCAAATCGACTTCATTTAATCTGGTTGCTAGCTGCATTAGCTCAAATCACATCATATTGCCATGTCATGATCATGCATCATATTGTCGCATTGCATTGATTGTGTTCTTTCTCAGTTGCCGGTGTTTGTCCCCTCTCGGTAGGCGTATCCCGACGATGTGATCGATGACACCGATGAAGAACTATAATATCTTTAGAAGTGCCAGGCAAGCAAAACCCCCTTGTTCATCCCGATACAATCCCACCCTCTCGCTCCTGCTCTCTTTTACTGCATTAGGACAACAACGATTCATGTGTTACTTGCTACGGTAGCTGAACCCCTTTATCCTTTGCATGACCTGTCATTCCACAGTAAATAGATGAAACCCACTAGTATGAGTAGGAGTTGTTTGAGCCCACGTTGTGCCTACTCATTCATGCTTGTCTGTCATGCCTGCTACTGCTTAGAGTTGAGTCGGGTCTGATTCATCGGGAATGAATTAGAATGGTGATGAACATGCCCTACTGTGTGTGAGCTAAGTGTGTGAACACGATTTGGTAAAGGTATTGGTGAGAGGCCATGTAGGAGTACATGGTGGGTTGTCTCATTGAAGCCGTCCTCAGGAACTGAGTTCTGTGTTTGTGATCCATGAAACAGCTACTACCATACATTGGGCCCTGAAATATGACCCCGCTCGACTTACCGACCCCTCACGTTCTCTGTCCAGGAGTTGCAAGTAGTTTCTGGTGTTTGTAGTATGCTGGGGGCCGCACGCAGCGCTGACCGTAGGGGTGGGCTGTGTTGCGGTAGGCACGTGGCACGGTGTACCGGGCGCCCGTTTGGTGTTCCGGGAACCCTGCACACATCGTTTGGGGCTGTGAGCGAAACTCCGGCCGGATCTCCTCATGGATGGAACCCGAATAGGCGATAAACCTGGACTAGAGACTTGTGTGGTTGGTTAGGTCGTGGTCTACACCCACGTCGGCTTTCGCTTGAAGTCTGCCGAGCACATGTCGTGTGCAGACGCTAAGTGGTGGAAACATGTATGAAGAAGTACACCCCTGCAGGGTTAACATCATCTATTCGAATAGCCGTGTCCGCGGTTATGGACTTCTGGGTTGCCTATAACAGTTCATAGACAAGTGAAAGTGGATACTCTAAAATACGCAAGATAAGCGTGAGTGCTATGGATGGCCTTCTCGTAGGGAGACGAAAGTGGATCCATAGTGGTGTATTGGTTGGTGAATTTGTGGACTCGTGTGCGCCACCTCAAAGAGTTACTAGCAGTCGTAGTTCAGGATAGCCACCGGGTCAAAGCTGGCTTGCTGCAGTTAAACTCCACCACCCCCTTTTGATACTGATGCATATGTAGCTAGTTCTGATGTAAGTCTTGCTGAGTACAATTGTACTCACGTTTGCCTATTTTATATTTTTGCAGAGAGACTTCAGTCTCGCTAGTAGTACCGCTTGGACTTCGACGTTTAGCTTGTTACCTCAGCTACGATCTTGTGCCCTCGGCAGGATCTGGTAGATAGTCAGGCTTCTCAGCCTTTTTCATTTGTAGATGTCTGTACTCAGACACGTTAAGCTTTCGCATGTGTTTGACTTGTATGCTCTGATTGTTGGGTCATGAGACCCATGTTTGTAATATCTCGCTCTTCGGAGCCTAATGAATAAATATTTTGAGTCGTAGAGTTATGTTGTGATGCCATGTTGTATTTACTCATATCGGGCATATTGTGTGTATGATTGAAATGCTTGGTATGAGTGGGATCCGACTATCTAGTTGTTTATCCTTGGCAGCCTTTCATATGGGGAAATGTAAGTCTAGTGCTTCTGAGTGATAGTAGTCCGCTACAGCCCGGTTCACCGGAGTCCTGTTAGCCCAGCACTACTGCTCAGAACACTTGACTGGCCGGCATGTGTTTCACGTCGTTCCTGTGTCTGTCCCTTCGGGGAAATGTCACGCGGTGACATCCGGAGTCCTGCCTAGCCTGCTACAGCCCGGGTTACTGGAGTCCTGTTAGCCCAGTGCTACAGCCCGGATTCACACGTTGATGACCGACATGCTTGATGTGATTCATGTATGCCTGTCCTCATAGGCTAGCGCCGCTTTGGGTTCACGACTAGCCATGTCGGCCCGGGTTCTCTGTCATATGGATGCTAGTGACACTATCATATACGTGAGCCAAAAGGCGCAAACGGTCCCGGGCTAGGTAAGGTGGCACCCGTGGGAGTACCGTGCGTGAGGCCGCAAAGTGATATGATGTGTTACATGCTGGATTGATGTGACTTAGGATCGGGGTCCTGACAGCTGATCCAGCACTCCTCTTGAGGTTCCATTGTCAGGAGCAGGCGTGCCCCTGAGGCAGGGCCGCAGGCCGGAGCTCCTGAGGCAGGCGGCTGGGGGAGTTCCTCCCGAGACTGAGCAGTATTTGATAATGTCGGCTGGGCCGAGGGCTTGAAGAGCCGCTCTTCAAAGATGCCAGGCTCCTGAGGTAACCGCCTAGATGCCCGTCCAGCGATGTCATCGGCTTCCTGATTGGTGCCGCGCGGCACATGCTTCAATTCCAACTCCCAGAACTGCTTTTCCATCCTGCGGACCTCCGCTAGATAGGCCTCCATGTGCTCATCCTTCGGCTCGTACACCTTGTTGGAGAAGTTGACAAGGAGCTGCGAATCGCCCTTGACAGTGAGGCGCTTCACCCCCAGTGCTGCTGCAGCCTTCAACCCTGCTATCAGACCCTCATATTCCGCTATGTTGTTGGAGACCTTCTCACCTTGCTGAAAATAGAGCTGTACGGGTAGTAGAGTTTGTCCTGAGTGGGCGATATTAGCACTAGCCCCAGCGCCGTGCCTGGAGAATGCCCCATCAAAGTACATGACCCAGCCTTCCGGTGCCTCACTCCCCGGGGAGAGGGATCGATCTTCGTTGTCCTTGAGGCATGGCGCCTCCGTCCATTCCGCCACGAAATCCTCTAACGCCGCTCTTTTGATGACCCGGGTCGTGCTGAACTCGAGTTGAAACGCCTGCAGTTCTATGTTCCACTCGGCGACCCTTCCGGCTGAGTTGGGGCTCCTGAGCACTCTCTCCAAGGGGTATGACGAGACGACCTTGATGGGGTGACCCTGGAAGTAGTGACGCAGCTTGCGCGAGGCCACCAGTAGCGCGAGGAGGAGCTTCTGAGGCATAGGGTACCGTGCCCTCGCGTCCCGTAACACCGTGCTGACAAAGTAGACTGGATGCTCAACCAAGCTGAGAGCATCAGCGTCCGTGGCACCCTCCTGAGGCAAGGGCGCCTCGCGAGGTGACATGACCTCGGGAGGCGGCCCGTCCAGGCGTGTGGCCTCTCCTGCTTCTAGTGCGTTTTTCAGCGGCTGATCATCCTCAGCCACGGTTACATCTCCTGTGGGCCTTCCCTGTTTCTGCTTCGTCTTGTCCCGAGTTGCTGATGTGGCTCTGATTTGGCGCTCCTCCTTGACCGCCACCAGGGCTGCGCTGACAGAGTAGGGCATGGCAGCGAGGTAGAGTAGTAGGGGCTCTCGAGGGCGCGGAGCCACCATGACTGGGGGACTGGTTAGGTACCTCTTGAGATCTTGATACTCCTTATCTACCTCTTCAGTCCATTCAAAAGGCCCCTTCTTCTTCATTAGCTGGAAGAAAGGCAGTGCTCGCTCCCTCGGTTTGGAGATGAAGCGCCCTAGCGCGGTCACGCGTCCGGTGAGCTTCTGCATTTCTCTGAGGGTTTTCGGCGAGCTCATGTCCTCGACCACCTTGACCTTCTCCTGGTTAGCCTCGATGCCTCGGTGGGACACGAGAAAGCCCAAAAGCTTGCCTGAGGGGACCCCAAACACACACTTCTCTGGGTTGAGCTGCAGGTTCACTGCGTCGAGGCTCGCGAAGGTCTCCTCTAGGTCTTGTATCAGGGTTTTGGCCTCCCGAGACTTCACCACAATGTCGTCAACGTAAGCTTCGACATTCTTCCCGAGCTGCGGGCCCAAGGTGATGCGCATCAGCCGCTGAAAGGTCGCCCCTGCATTACGCAGCCCAAATGGCATGCATGTATAGCAGTACACCCCGCATGGGGTTAAGAAGGCGGTCTTCTCGACGTCTTCTACCACCATCTTGATCTGGTGATATCCAGAGAAGGCGTCCAGGAAGCAGAGCAGGTCGCACTCCGCGGTGGAATCGACGATCTGGTCGATGCGGGGGAGCGGGAACGGATCTTGCGGGCATGCCTTGTTGAGCTTGGTGAAGTCAACACACATGCGCTCCTTTCCTCCCTTCTTGGGCACAACGACAGGGTTGGCCAACCAGTCCGAGTATTGGACCTCGCGAATGACCCCTACGGCCTCTAACTTGCGGGTTTCTTGGACAATGAAGGCTTGCTTCTGCGCGGACTGCCGCCCGGCTTTCTGCTTCACGGGGCGCACGTTTGGACACACGTTGAGGTGATGCTCGATGACGCTCCGGGGGATCCCTGCCAACTGATCAGGCTCCCAAGCAAATACCTTCTTATTTGCGCGCAGGAAACTGACCAGGGCCTCCTCCTGCTCAGGCTCGAGGTTGGCGCCTATGGTGAAATTGGCACTGGAGGACCCGTCCTCATCGACAGGTATCTGCTTGGTTTCTGCCTTGTCCTGGGTGAACAACTGCTTCTTCTTGGCCGGCGCAGCCCCCTTTGGCTCGGGGGTCCCTGCGCTGGCGGGCTGTGCCGACACCGCCATCTTGAAGGCGAGCTTGAGTACCCGCAGGGCGTCCCCGGTGTCCCCATGCACGGTGAGGACACCACTGCTTCCGGTCATCTTCATGAGGTTATACGTCGGGTGCTTGGCGGCCATGAACTGGGCCAGCACTGGGTACCCAAGGATGGCGTTGTAAGGGAGGCCGATGGGGGCGATGTCAAAGTCGACCATCTTCGTGCGGAAGTTGTCGTAGGTGCCGAAGGTTACTGGGAGCCGGATCTGTCCCAAGGATCTGGATGACCCGCCCCCAACACCCGAGAAAGACCGACTGGGTTGCAGCCGTTCCAGGGGTATGCAGAGGAGATTGAAGGTCTCGATCGAGAGCACGCTGAGGCCCGCGCCGCCGTCGACGAGGGTTCTGGTGACGGCTACCTAGCAGATGGTGGGGGTGCACAACATGGGGAGTGCGCCCGAGCCGGCCAAGTTGGCGGGGTGGTCCTCCGAGCTGAAGGCCAGACCGACCTCACGCGCCATCTGGGCCGAGGGAGCCCCCTGCCGTGCGGAAACGGCGCCGACCTGACGGACAAACTGCTTGACGTGGCGACTTGTGGGCGGCGCCTGCGAGCCGCCCAGGAGGGACGCGACGACCGGTGGTGTTGATGTAGCGGTGCGGTCATCTCGCCGCACAGGCATATGCTGGGGTAGCGCTTGCTGCTTGTTCCCCGCCGGGCCGGTGGCGGCATTGACGGCGGGCGACGGGGAACGACGAGGACGCCCACCGATGGGGGCCATCTGGGCGACGCGGGAATCGATGGCGGCCCGACGCTCGGCGCGGGCCTGACGAGCGTCAGACATGGACGCGACGGTCGGCGGAGAGCGGAGCAGTGGAGGACAAATTCCGGCGCACCCCAACCTGGCGCGCCAAATGTCAGATTTCGGGTTCCGGCAGACCCTTAAGGTTCGAACTCTGGTGTGCGTGCGGAGATTATGCCCCCTACCTCTCCGACTCGCAAAGATCTAACTACTGAAAGAACAGCACAAGAGACACAGAGTTTATACTAGTTCGGGCCACCATTGTGGTGTAATACCCTACTCTAGTTTGTGGTGGGTGGATTGCCTCTTGGGCTAGTGATGATGAACAATACAGGGAAGAGCAGCCTCGCGAGGGTCTGCTCTTGGCTAGGGGGCATGAACTGCTAGGAGGAGTTCAACCACCCTTCTCTCTCTCTCCCTCTTGCTCAGATTCTAGGTTCTGCTTGCCTGATCGCTAGATACCGAATGCCCCTACCCTGGGGGTGGCTAGTCCTATTTATAGGCAAAGGCCCTGGGCCTCTTCCCAAATATTGAGCGGGAAGGGCGCCAACAATTGGCCAATTCGAAGGGGAACACCTGGTACAATTATCCTGACTAAAGTTGGTCCTCGCCTGCCAAAGGCCCTGTGGTGACGCCGTTCTGGGCTCCACGATGACCTCCTTCCCACCGTTGGACTGGTCTTGGTCTCATTGCACCGAAATGGGTGCCTTTGCTTGATCCTCTCGCCTGCGCTTGCCCCCTTTGCACCAAAGAGGAAAGGGAGGACACTGCGTAGGCTGGCGCCCGCCTGGCGCCCTTGGTCGTCATGGCTTGCGTCACGGGCACCTCGCGAGGTACCCCGCCTTGATCTCTCCGCCTCCTCGTGAGCCAGTCTGACGAGGCCGCGCCTGAGGAAGTGCTGTGTCGTCGGCCCTGCGAGGCTTGGCCCCTCGCGAGGGTCTTGGGTCTTGTGTTGATGAAGATGGGCCATGCTGGGCCTCCTTGAGCCACACCGCAGGCCGCAGGCAGGCAAGTCTGGGGACCCCCATTCCCAGAACGCCGACACCCACAACATCAATAGCTGGGTTGATTTCACCGAAGCCTTCATCCGCAACTTCACCAGCACGTACAAGCGGCCGCCCAAGCCTCGCCAGCTCTCCTTGTGCGTTCAAGGCCCCAACGAGTCGACTCGCGATTACCTCACGCGCTGGGCCGAGCTGCGCAACTCTTGCGAGGGCGTACACGAGGTGCAGGCCATCGAGTACTTCACTGTCGGGTGCCAAGAGGGCACCCTCCTCAAGCACAAGCTTCTCTACGACGAGCCGACGACCCTCGACGAACTGCTGACCATAGCAGACAAGTACGCCACGGCCAACTCCTCCATGAAGGCGGAAATCCAGGTTGACGCATCTGGCAAGGTGGCTCCCGAAGCTCCTTGGACCTCGGCTGGTGACACCAGTCGGCGACAGCAACAGAATGACCATAAGCGCAAAGCCACGCAACTAGCGTCCACGAGCCGGCAGGTGGCGACAGTTGAAGACCAGCAGCCGAAAGGGCAGCCTCCTCCCAAATGCCAGAAGGGCGGCAAGCCCAACTTGTTGCCCACCTTCTCGTATGAGCAGACTCTTGATGCACCCTGCAAGTTTCACAGCGGCGTGAAGCCGTCCAACCACACCACTCAGAAATGCCACTGGCTCACCAGGATCACCAAGGGTGATGGACTCCTGCCTCCTCCGCCTGCCGGGCCACCGCCTCCTCCTCCCCAACAGCCAGCGGTTCGGCTAGTCGGCGCCATACAAGACGAGTATCCTGAAGAGCATGGGGCTTATGTCGTGTTCACCAGCGTGGCCGACGATAAGCACAGCAGACGGCAACTGCAACAAGAAGTACACGCAGTATCATCAGAGACCCCCGAGTTCATGCATTGGTCTGAGAAGCCTATCAGTTGGAGCAGAGCTGACCACCCGGAGGTGATGCCCTCTCCTGGTTCTTATGCCCTGGTTTTGGATGCCACTTTCACCACAGAGAGGCGAGCTGCCCGCTTCTCCCGAGTTCTGATACATGGTGGCAGCACCATCAACATCCTGTACCGAGACACTATGGAGAAATTAGGAATCAAACAGAGGCAACTTCAGCCCAGTCGGACTGTATTCCATGGCATAGTTCCTGGCCTTTCCTTCTCACCAATCGGCAAGACACAGATAAACGTCCTCTTCAGAAACAAAGATCACTTCTGCCGAGAGCCAGTATGGTTTGAGGTGGTGGACCTTGAGCGCCCCTATCATGCGCTACTTGGCCGGCCTGCTCTGGCGAAGTTCATGGCGGTCCCCCACTATGCTTACCTCAAGATGAAGATGCCGAGCTCCAAGGGAATCCTGACCATAGCAGGGGACTACAAGAAGTCGTCCGCATGCACAGCAGACAACAGCCGGCTAGCTGAGTCCCTCATGAACGCGACTGAGAAGAGGCCCCTTGACCGAATTGTGGCGATGGCAGGCAAGCAGCCGGAAATGTTACCCAACCCCAAGGAGTCAGAAGCTGAGGGCTCGTTCAAGCCAGCGAAAGAAACAAAGAAGATACCCTTGGACCCGGAGCACCCGGAGAGGCATGCTGTCATAGGTGCGAACCTTGACAACAAATAGGAAAGCGAGTTCATCGATTTCCTCCATGAGAATCGGGACATCTATGCATGGTCTCCCAAGGACATGCCGGGTGTTCCGACAGATTTTGCTGAGCACAAGCTACATGTCCGACCTGATGCCAAGCCAATCAGGCAACTCTTGAGCCGTCTGTCAGAAGAGAAGAGAAGAGTTGTTGGAGAAGAGATAGCCCAGCTTCTAGCTGCCGGCTTCATCACCGAAGTGTTCTTTCCAGAATGGTTAGCCAAACGACTCCTTGTATTGAAGAAGAGTAAGCAGTGGCGCATGTGTATAGATTATACCAGCCTCAACAAAGCTTGCCCCAAAGACCCATTTGCTTTGCCAAGAATTGACCAAGTGATAGACTCCACAGCCGGATGCGAGCTGTTGAGTTTTATGGATGTGTACTCAAGGTATCATCAGATCAAGCTGAACCCGGCCGACAGGTTGAAGACCGCCTTCATCATGCCATTCAGAGCCTTCTGCTACCTGACCATGACATTTGTCTTGAGAAACGCCGGCGCCATGTTTCAGAGTTGCATGCAGAAGTGTCTCCTCAAGCAACTCGGCACAAACGCCCACGTCTATGTGGAGGATGTTATGGTGAAGACGGAGAAGCGTAACACTCCGTTAGAAGACGTCAAGGAGACCTTTGAAAATCTGCGCCACTTTCAGATCAAGCTCAACCCGGAGGAATGTGTCTTTGGAGTACCAGACGACTAGCTTCTTGGCTTCCTGGTCTCAGAACGCGGCAGTGAGTGCAACCCCGTGAAGATCAAGGCCATTGAGAGGATGGAGGTACCCACCCGACTGCTGGATGTGCAAAAATTCCCCGGCTGCTTGGCACCCATCAGCCGTTTCATCAGTCGGCTGGAAGAGAAGGCTCTTTCCCTGTACCAGCTCATGAAGAAGACCACTTTTTTCGAGTGGAACAACAAGGCGGATGAAGCTTTTCTCCAGCTAAAAAAGATGTTGACCACTCCGCCTGTCCTGGCGGCTCCGACTGCTAAGGAGCCTATGCTCCTCTACATCGCCGCCACCAGCCGGGTGGTCAGCACAGTTATAGTTGTGGAGCGCAAGGAAGACGGCAAGGCACTACCAGTCCAGTGAAGTGTTGACCGCCTCCAAGCAAAACTACCCCCACTATCAGAAGATGTGCTACAGCGTGCATTTTTCCGCCAAGAAGCTAAAGCCATACTTTCAAGAGGACCCAATCACTGTTGTCTGCACTGTTCCTCTTGCTGAGATCATTGGAAGCCAAGATGCTTCAGGCTAGTGGCCAAATGGGCCATAGATTTGGCCCCCTACACCATCTACTACTAGCCTCACACCGCCATCAAGTTATAAGCACTGGCCGACTTCCTCGTCAACTGGGCCGAGACCTAGTACCTGCCGCCAACACCGGCCTCCACCCATTGGCGGATGCACTTTGATGGTTCCAAGATGCGCACTGGTTTGGGACCCGACATCATCCTCACCTCTCCCAAAGGCGACAAGCTCAGATATGTGTTGCAAATCCACTTTGTCGCCTCCAACAATGTAGCTGAATACGAAGCACTCATACACGGGCTCCGGCTTGCCAAGGAACTCGGCATTCGCCGGATCCTGTGCTATGAATACTCCGACTTGGTGGTCTAGCAGTCGTCAGGCGACTGGGACGCCAAAGATGAAAATATGGCAAGCTAATGCTTCCTCGTCCAGCAACCTAGTGGATAATTTTAAGGGTGCGAGTTCCTCCATGTGCCACGAAACAACAACGAGCAAGTCGATGCTTTGGCATGGATTGGCTCTAGCCGGCAAGCAATACCAGGCAGCGTCGCCCTGCAATGCCTCCTCAAACCGTCTGTCAAGCCATTGCCAGAGTCAGATTCCATCTTCATGTCGGCTCCTTCTGAAGCAGTCAGATCTGACTTGAGGACCCCAGCAGCCCGCGCGGGGAATTCGGTAGGCGGCCCAATGATTGTAGCAGCCGCACCCGGCCCGGGGTCTTCAGAACCCGGCCCGGGGTCTTCAGAACCCAGCCCGGGGACTGCAACAGTCGGCCCGGGGACTTCATCGAGTCAACAAGCGGCAGCCGACTCCAACCGACCGCTTCCCGGCCCAATCGCCCTCATGCAAGTAGAAGTCCTTGCAGTCGAAGAAATAGCAGCACCTTCCTGGGCTCAGCCCTGCACAGCAGACAACAGCCGGCTAGCTGAGTCCCTCATGAATGCGACTGAGAAGAGGCCCCTTGACCGAATTGTGGCGATGGCAGGCAAGCAGCCGGAAATGTTACCAAACCCCAAGGAGTCAGAAGCTGTGGGCTCGTTCAAGCCAGCGAAAGAAACAAAGAAGATACCCTTGGACCCGGAGCACCCGGAGAGGCATGCTGTCATAGGTGCGAACCTTGACAACAAATAGGAAAGCGAGTTCATCGATTTCCTCCATGAGAATCGGGACATCTATGCATGGTCTCCCAAGGACATGCCGGGTGTTCCGACAGATTTTGCTGAGCACAAGCTACATGTCCGACCTGATGCCAAGCCAATCAGGCAACTCTTGGGCCGTCTGTCAGAAGAGAAGAGAAGAGTTGTTGGAGAAGAGATAGCCCAGCTTCTAGCTGCCGGCTTCATCATCGAAGTGTTCTTTCCAGAATGGTTAGCCAAACGACTCCTTGTATTGAAGAAGAGTAAGTAGTGGCGCATGTGTATAGATTATACCAGCCTCAACAAAGCTTGCCCCAAAGACCCATTTGCTTTGCCAAGAATTGACCAAGTGATAGACTCCACAGCCGGATGCGAGCTGTTGAGTTTTATGGATGTGTACTCAAGGTATCATTAGATCAAGCTGAACCCGGCCGACAGGTTGAAGACCGCCTTCATCATGCCATTCAGAGCCTTCTGCTACCTGACCATGACATTTGTCTTGAGAAACGCCGGCGCCATGTTTCAGAGTTGCATGCAGAAGTGTCTCCTCAAGCAACTCGGCACAAACGCCCACGTCTATGTGGAGGATGTTATGGTGAAGACGGAGAAGCGTAACACTCCGTTAGAAGACCTCAAGGAGACCTTTGAAAATCTGCGCCACTTTCAGATCAAGCTCAACCCGGAGGAATGTGTCTTTGGAGTACCAGACGACTAGCTTCTTGGCTTCCTGGTCTCAGAACGCGGCAGAGAGTGCAACCCCGTGAAGATCAAGGCCATTGAGAGGATGGAGGTACCCACCCGACTGCTGGATGTGCAAAAATTCCCCGGCTGCTTGGCACCCATCAGCCGTTTCATCAGTCGGCTGGAAGAGAAGGCTCTTTCCCTGTACCAGCTCATGAAGAAGACCACTTTTTTCGAGTGGAACAACAAGGCGGATGAATCTTTTCTCCAGCTAAAAAAGATGTTGACCACTCCGCCTGTCCTGGCGGCTCCGACTGCTAAGGAGCCTATGCTCCTCTACATCACCGCCACCAGCCGGGTGGTCAGCACAGCTATAGTTGTGGAGTGCAAGGAAGACGGCAACGCACTACTAGTCCAGTGAAGTGTTGACCGCCTCCAAGCAAAACTACCCCCACTATCAGAAGATGTGCTACAGCGTGCATTTTTCCGCCAAGAAGCTAAAGCCATACTTTCAAGAGGACCCAATCACTGTTGTCTGCACTGTTCCTCTTGCTGAGATCATTGGAAGCCAAGATGCTTCAGGCTAGTGGCCAAATGGGCCATAGATTTGGCCCCCTACACCATCTACTACTAGCCTCACACCGCCATCAAGTTATAAGCACTGGCCGACTTCCTCGTCAATTGGGCCGAGACCTAGTACCTGCCGCCAACACCGGCCTCCACCCATTGGCGGATGCACTTTGATGGTTCCAAGATGCGCACTGGTTTGGGACCCGGCATCATCCTCACCTCTCCCAAAGGCGACAAGCTCAGATATGTGTTGCAAATCCACTTTGCCGCCTCCAACAATGTAGCTGAATATGAAGCACTCATACACGGGCTCCGGCTTGCCAAGGAACTCGGCATTCGCCGGATCCTGTGCTATGAATACTCCGACTTGGTGGTCTAGCAGTCGTCAGGCGACTGGGACGCCAAAGATGAAAATATGGCAAGCTACTGCTTCCTCGTCCAGCAACCTAGTGGATAATTTTAAGGGTGCGAGTTCCTCCATGTGCCACGAAACAACAACGAGCAAGCCGATGCTTTGGCACGGATTGGCTCTAGACGGCAAGCAATACCAGCCGGCGTCGCCCTGCAATGCCTCCTCAAACCGTCTATCAAGCCATTGCCAGAGTCAGATTCCATCTTCATGTCGGCTCCTTCTGAAGCAGTCAGATCTGACTTGAGGACCCCAGCAGCCCGCGCGGGGAATTCGGCAGGCGGCCCAATGATTGTAACAGCCGCACCCGGCCCGGGGTCTTCAGAACCCAGCCCGGGGACTGCAACAGTCGGCCCGGGGACTTCATCGACTCAACAAGCGGCAGCTGACTCCAACCGACCGCCTCCCGGCCCAATCGCCCTCGTGCAAGTAGAAGTCCTTGCAGTCGAAGAAATAGCAGCACCTTCCTGGGCTCAGCCCATCCTCAACTTTCTGGTGAATAAAGAGCTACCGGCTGATGAGATCTCAGCCCGACAAGTGCAATGTCGGGCGACAGCATACACCAATGTCAACAGAGAACTTGTGAGGCGTAGTGTCACTGGTGTGTACCAGCTCTGTGTTGAGCCAGAGCAAGGCCAAGCAGTGCTCAAAGATATCCACCAAGGCGAGTGTGGTCACCACGCGGCTTCAAGAGCACTTGTTGCCAAAGCTTTTCGCCATGGGTTTTTCTAGCCGACTGCTCTGGAAGACGCCAAAGACTTGGTCCAGAAATGCAAAGTGTGCCAGAAGTTCTGCTTTGCCGTCTGGGGGCTGTACATGGTGGGACCATTCAAGACAACACACGGCGGCATGACTCATCTGCTTGTCATGGTGGACAAGTTCACCAAGTGGATAGAAGCAAAGCCAATTAAGAAGTTGAATGGTTCGACTGCTGTGACTTTCATCTTCAACATCACCATCCGGTAAGGCATGCCACACAGCATCATCACCGACAACGGCTCAAACTTTGCCAAAGGTGCCTTGGCTCGTTTTTGCGTGGCGCAGGGCATCTGACTGGACCTAGTGTCCGTTGCCCATCCGTAGTCAAACGGCCAGGTGGTGCGAGCAAACGGCCTTATTTTGTCTGGCATCAAGCCCCGACTGGTCGAGCCTCTGGAGCGTTCGGCCGGCTGTTGGCTCGATGAGTTGCCGGCCGTCCTCTGGAGCCTGCGCACAACTCCGAACAAGTCAACCAGCTTCACGCATTTCTTCCTCGTCTACGGTGCTGAAGCCGTCATCCCGACGGATATAGAATTCGACTCTCCTCGAGTCACCATGTACACCGAAGAGGAGGCAAAAGAAGCACGAGAAGACAACGTCGATCTGCTGGAAGAGGGCCGACTGTTGGCACTCAGCCGGTCCACCATCTACCATCAGAGTCTACGCCGGTACTACAACTGGAAGGTCAAGCCAAGATCCTTCCAAGAGGGAGACCTTGTGCTCCAGCTGACCCAACAAACAGCCGGCCAGCACAAGCTCTTGACACCTTGGGAAGTCCCCTTCATCATCAGCAAAGTTCTGGGCAACGACTCCTACTACCTGATCGATACTCAGAAGCCTAGAGCATGCAAAAGAGATGACTCCGGCAAGGAGACAGAGCGGCCATGGAATGCAAATCTTCTTCGAAGATTTTACAGTTGATGCAGTATGTACCACGCTACCTTTTGTATTAAGTACAAAGACTCCGGGTCCCCCGAGAAGAGCTCGGGGACTACCCTCTTCTATCTACATGATAAGTATTATGCCTATGAATGTGTTATTTCATTAGTCCGCCTGGCACCGGGTTCGACCAGTCAGCCCGGGGGCTCGCCGCCTTGCGCTATGTAATGTTTTCTGCAGCCGGACAAGTAATGTGTTGGCACTTAAGCCTTCTCCTTCCAAAGCCGCAGCTCGCAGAGCGGCTGTCCGGTAGGCAGGAGTCAAAGGTAGAAAAGGGTGCCCACATGAAAAATGGCTAAGGAACCAAAAGCATGTACATAGTTCAAGCCGGCTTCCCGCCTCACCGACCAGCTGCTGAGCAGCCGGCCGGCCGACTTCTACTTAAATTGCTAAATGCTCTAATCGGCTAATACTTACCCTCCCAAAGCATCCATGTACTGGACCCAGCCGCATTTCGTAGAGCGGCTGTTTGGCTGGCCAGACGGCAGCCCAGGGAGGGCGGTAAAGAAAAAGGCAAGGTGCAGAAAGCAAGGAAAGATAGAACTCGGCAAAAATATATACATATCAAAAGGCCCTTGGCCAGCATTCAACAGAAGTTTGAAATACACCCCATGAGTGGAATTCCGCAAAGTTAACAAAGTTTGTCGAGACTGATAAGCAGGTAAAAGAAAGGATAAATTGGCAGCCTAGGGAGCAGCAGACGGGTCCGGCGGAACGGTGGAGTTGGTGGCGCTGGTTGGTGGAGCGGCCGGCTGGTCAGTCTGCGCTTGCTCGCCCTTAGAAGCAGTCGTCACGCTCGTGCGTGGCTCGTTGTTGGAGGCGCGGTCGAGCTGAGGCTGGCCGTCCACTTCTATCTCTGGCGCTTCCTCTTCACCTTCCTCATCCTCCTCGCCTTCTCCCTCATTGCTGGAATCAATCACTTCGGCCGAGTCCTCGTCGTCCTCCGGGTCCAGCCCGAACCACTTCGGTGGTGCTTCGGCACCGTTCTCGGCCAGATCGGGAACAAAGATGCTGGTGTTGGTGTACTCGGCAATCACCGCGACACGTTTGACAAGATCCTGTTCCAGCACCACCAGCTCCTCCTGGGCCTCCTGCCGAAACATAGCCAACTGGGCTAGGTTTATCCCAGGGTACCACGCCATGACAAAGTCCAAGGCCCGGCGTGCTCCAGCTCGGGCCGAGGAACCTTCCAAGCCTCAAGACGGTCGGCCGCCACCTCCAGCCAGTCGGCAGTCCGACTGGGAGTGCGCAGAGCCGGCATGTCTGGCCACAGGGCGGAGATCGCCTGGGCGCCGACACGCTGAAGACGGCGCAACATCCGATGAGCCGACTGAAGACGGGCCTGGATGCTGAGAAGCTATTCGCTAAGGGTCTGGGGGGCGTTGGCAGCAATCTGCACACCTTCCGCCCTCCGCACTTCACGATCAGCCTCGATCGCCTGATTGGCAGCACCAGAGTGACTAGGGAAGAAGTCTGCTCAAAGAGAAAGCAAAGAGCCAAAGTTAGAAGCAAGAAGCCAGCTCGGTCAGCAGCCGACAGCTCGAAGAAAGAAAAAAAGAAGGAAGCTTACCATCAACCATGTCTTCAGTCTTGTCGAAGCCGGCAGTCAACAATGCCTTCTTATCGATCCAGGCGGACCGTTCGGGGAGTCTTGACTCTTTCTTCTCCGCCTCCTTCTGGGCCTTCTGGAGAAGCTCCACCTGCTCCGTCAGTTGCTTGACCAGCCGATCACGCTCCTGGGCCAGCTCATGGCACTCCACCTCCTTGGCGCGCAAGGCGGTGTTGGCTTCACCCAGCTGCTGCTGCAGGACAGCATTGGCCTCTGCAAGAAGGGAGAAAGAACAATACGTCAGCAACCAACAGAGAAGAAGTACAGTCACCGGGGAGATCCTGCCCGATTGGTCAGCAGTCGGCCCGAATCTCGGGGACTACAGCCCGCGGGTGCGCCAGCGCGCCCCACAGAGAAAGAAGTCATCAATATCAACAAAAAAGAAGAACAGTTGCGGCGGAGATCCGGCCCGACTGCTCAGCAGTCGGCCAGATTAATCCCGGGGACTACAGCCCACGGGGGCGCTAGCGCGCCCCCAGAGAAAGAAAACAAGGACTTACTCCGGCTCTCCGACAGGTCGGCGGTCCGTTTGTCCAGATCTCGGACATTACAGTTGAAGGTGACCGCGCGGAGGTTATATAGTCCTATAATGAAGATATCCGACAATGTTAGTACTCGGAGCTTGCCAGTTAAAGTTCCGAGCCACCTGCTCAGCAGCCGGCCCGAAACTCGGGGACTACACCTAGTGGGTGCGCTGGCGATTCCCAGTGGGTGAGAAGCATAACCGGATGGCTGCACGCGATTCCAAGAAGGCTTTATTGCACCGCTTCAGAGCGTCGACCTCGGCTTGGAGTTTGCCTTGGACGTCCAGGATCACCCGATTGTAAGGGCCCGTTCCGCTTCCCCGCACCCAGTCAGCGGGCACGACGCTGGTCGCTTCGGCATCGGGGATTGATGAGCTCGCGGGGCTGGCTTGCAGCGGTCGTGGCCCTGAGGCCGCCTTCGCAAAGCGATGACGCGTTGGTGTGAGGGCCCCAGGAGTCGGGCCCGTCACCATCTCGTCTCTGGCTGGTGGCACCGGCGGGTCAGCCGACTGCTGGTCCCGCGCTCCTTCGAACGGCGATGGCGGAGGCGTGACTACGTCCGACATGACGACGTCGCTGCCTTCCCTCTCCATGATTGGTTTCTCATCGCCGGCTCCCCCAGTCGGCGCCACAAATTCTGGTGGTGGCGGCGCGGAGTTCAGGGGGACGACAAATAGCGCCGACTAATGATGCACGGCTTCTTCAAGACGCTTTTTCATGGCGGCATCAGCCTCAGCCTCCGCCAGCTTCTTCAGCGCGGCGACCTCCGCCTTGTCTGCCTCCACCTTCTCCAGGCGTGCGGCCTCTTGCTCCTCTCGCGCTTCGCACGTGTTTCATTCTCGCGCCTCCCGGAGGTCGGCCGCAGGATCGATTCGTCGGCTAGTGGTGGAGGTCTCCGTCGACCCAATGACGGAGGCGGAGGCCGATTTCTCAAGAGAGTGCGGGGACCTAAGTAAAGAATAATAAAGCAAAGAAACTCAGATAGAATCAGCAAAGAAGAAAAACCCAAGGAAAGATGCTTACGCTGACACCATAGGAGGTGCCTTCGGAAGCTTCTGGAATTTGGCCGTATTCGCGGTGGCCTCACTACAAAGAAAAAGACACATCCATGACATTTTGGGCTGAACGAATTTTTTTTCTGTCATACATATGACACTTCTATGACGATAATTGTGACAAAACCAGGTATCATCATAGATGTAGTGGGCTCCTACTTCTATGACAAAAAATCATGACAGAAAATGGGCTTTTCTTCCTGGGCGGGCCAGAGACGCAGCTGCATGACATTCTTTGAGCCGTCCATGACGGAAAAAACCGTGGTAGAAGCGAGGGCGAGGAAAATTTTGGGGAGTTCCCGGTTACGGTGGGAGGTCGGGGGCCCAGCGATGCGCGTTTCTCTTGTACACGTACGCGCGTGTGTGCGAGGCGTTGGCTTAACTGAACCCGAGCGATTGCACTGCAGGCTACGCGTTACTGAACCCGATCGATCGACCGATGGCTGTTAACTGAACCCAATCGAGCGATTCCTTCGCTACTGCTGCTAACTGAAGCCGATCGATGCTACCTCTGGGATGAACAGTGAGCGTTGCATGGGGGTTTGGATGAACAGTGAGCGGTGTCGTTGCCTCTAGATGAACAGGACCCCGTGGTGGGGTGGAGGGCTGGATGAACAGTAGACGGTGGAGGGTTGCCCGTGGAGGGATGGTTGAACAGGACCCCATGGTGTGGAGGGCTGGATGAACAGTAGACGGTGGAGGGGTGCCCGTGGAGGGGTGGTTGAACAGGACCCCGTGGTTTGGAGGGCTGGATGAATAGTAGACGGTGGAGGGGCGGTTGAACAGTAATCGGTGGAGTAGCGCGCGGTGGAGGCTGGATGAACAGGAGCCCGTGGAGGCTGGATGAGGTCGATGGTGGAGATGAACAGTATCCCCTGGAGTCCCGTTTTGCGGTATGCCACACCCCTCCCGATGAACAGGACCCCCGTTTCGATCGTAGGAGGTCCGTTTTGCGGTACGCCACACCCCTCCCGATCAACAGGACCCCCGTTTGGACCGTAGGAGGTCCGTTTTGTCCGTTTTGCGGTACGCCACACCCCTCCCGATCAACAGGACCCCCGTTTCGACCGTAGGAGTTCCGTTTCGTCCGTTTTGCGGTACGCCAGAGCCCTCCCGATGAACAGGATCCCGTTTCGAACGTGGCCGGTCGAACACAAGGCCGTTTCCTCCGTTCTGTGGTATGCCAGGCCTCGTTTCCATCGCCTGCTCCGCCCAGGCCCTCCCGATGAACATGACCACGCATTCCGTTCCGACCCAGCCGATTGGCTCCCACGCGTTCCGTTGCCTCCCGATGAACACGACGCATTCCGTTGCCTCCCCATGAACACAACACATTCCGTTGCATCCCCATGAACACGACGACCACGCTGTTTTCTCTGTTCCGACCCAGCCATGTCAACGAGCCCTCGCCGTATGTATACGTGAGTAGGCGTTCGAGACCCCGCCCGTATGTACACATACGTGGCCGTATTTTCTTTCTTGCACCCTGGCCGTTGTACGTACATGTACATGCTACGTGCGCGCCTCTACTACGACACGTACGCGCCTCTACTACGACACGTGCGCGCCTCTACATCCACCAGTATGTATGTACATACATGTTCGCGACCAGAATGACAACGCTACGTACGCTTCGACCAGGTGGGTCCCGACTGTCAGGAACTTCCTTGCCTGTGAAGATGTTGCTGGTTGGTCCTAGCATTAAGGGGGGCAAATCGTTTTTTTTTGCCCAGTCGCACTTCCTTGCGTGCGAAGATGTAGCTGGTGGGTCCCAGCAGTCAGGGGCAAATGTTTTTTTTCGCGAAATACGGTGGCCCGTCCGGTGGGTCCCCCCTGTCAGGTGGAGGAATAATTATTTTGCGCAAAATAAGGAGGCACTTCCTTGCTGCGGCCTCTCCACGTACAGTCCACGTCCGATGGAGGCCATTCCTTGACCACGTTGACCACGCCGCGCCGAGAGCACAAGGGCGGTGGACGACGGCGAGGCCTAGGAAGGGGACGACGCGGAGCCAGGGACGACGCGGAGCCGGGGAAGACGCGGCAGTGGATGCCCACGCGTAGAGGAGTATGAGAGTTCACTCGTTCGGCTGCGGTGTGAGGCTGCCGTCGCCGCAGAATAACAAAGGGTGTGGGTCCGTAGAGGGATGGCCTGGCCTGCGGTGGGAGTAGTAGGGGCGGTGAGGCCTCCGCGGCATCACAGTCGTCCACGGGCGGCAGGAGCAAGCGGCACGACCGACGCTGCTTTGGGTGGCTGGAGCAAGAAGACCAGAGGTTGAAGAAGCACTACGGCCGTTGGATGGACATCATACGGTCACCGGAGCTAGAATCGTTCATATATTGACTAAAGTTGACAAAGGCCTTCGTCCCAGCGAACTTAGTAGGCCCACAAGTCAGCCTCCTACCAAGGTGGGTCCCAGTTAGCAGGGGGTATTTTTTGTGCGTAATAAGGAGGCACTTCCGGTGGGTCCGAGCTGACAATGGGGGAACTTTTTTTTGCAAAATACGGTGGCCCGTCCTGTGGGTCCCAGCAGTCAGGGGCAAACGTTTTTTTCACGAAATACTGGTGGCCGTTCGATGGGTCCCTGGTGTTAGGCAGAGGAATAATTATTTTCCGCGTAATAAGGAGGCACTTCCTTGCGGCTGCCGTGGACCCAGCTGTCAGCCTCTCCACGTATAGTACTCTTCCGATGGAACCCGGTCGTTGACCACATTGGCCACGCCACACCGAGAGCACCACGGCGGTGGACGACGGCGAGACCTAGGAAGGGGACGACGCGGAGCCGGGGAAGACGCGGCAGCGGAAGCCCGCGCGGAGAGGAGTACGAGGGTTCACCGGTTCGGCTGCGGTGTGAGGCTGTCGTCGCCGTAGAATAACAGGGTGTGTCGGTGAGTAGAAGGATGCCCTGGCCAGCGGTGGGAGTAGTAGGGGGCGCCGAGGCCTGCGCGGCAGCATAGTCGGCCACGGGAGGCAGGAGTAGGCGGTCCCGCCAGCGCTGCTTTGGCGGCTGGAGCAAGAAGATCAGAGATTGAAGAAATACGATGGCCGTTGGATTGACATCTAACGGTTACGTCTCCTAGAATCGTTTGTTGACATATATAATAACTAAAAAAATCTTGCATACGCGTCAACTAAACAGGCCCACAAGTCAGACCACTCCCTTTCTTTTAAATAACTTATATATAGCTCATGGCAACTTCTTATGCAATTTATTGCAGTCATTTTTTGGTTGGCCAGGGCCAATTTCGCATATTTCTGTGGGTTCCAAACTATTTTTAATACCGAAATGTCGAGCCAGATTTAAAGTACTTTGAAGATATATTTAAATTAGGTTAATGCCTAGTGAAATAGGAGTCTGAAAATGTGAAAAAATTCAGAAATTATAAAGTAATTGCCAATTTGTCATATGTTTTTATATTTACAACCCATTTCATATTACTTTCAAGATTTGCAGGCGTCTTGAAAGAGTTGTAGCCCATCAGGGCGTAGAAACATAAGTATGCCTGGATTGGGTATTCTTCAGAAAAAATAAACTGGGCTCATTTTCAAAAAGAAAAAATAGCTTGGCTGGTCACATGGTGAACATAAAATATAAGCCTGGGCTAGACGGGCCACCGCCCAGTTCAAACCCTGCTTCGTCTCATCAATACCAAAAAAATAAATACTGCTTGAGTAGCTACGTCCCAGGTGTCAGCCGATCTTGTGTTGTTCTCTTGTCTATTGACTATATACGCTCACAATGTCGTGGGTCCCAGATGTCAGGAAAACTCTAGGAGGAAGCATTTTATTTTTCCATACGCTGACGTGGTGGGCCCCTACTGTCATCCTCTCCACGTACTTCTGCCGATTCCTGTTGTTTGTTGACCATGTTGACAACGCGATAGGGCAGCGCCACGGCGAGCGCACCAAAGCGCGCGGAGGACGTTGGCGTTAACGATTTAGGAGACGGTGGGGCGGCGCTATGTGCGCTGAGGCGCAGCCAGCCGTGGGAGGCGGAAGCAGGCGGCCCCGCCGGCGCTGGTTTGGTTTTGGCGGCTGGAGGAAGACAGGACTGAAGAAACAACGCAGACTATAAAAGCAGCAGGAGTACTTAACAACCTTAACTGAAACCAGCAGGGGCACTTAGCAACCAAAGCTGAAAGCAATATGAGTACTTATACAGGTTCAACCGTACAAAGCACGCCTCAAATAGTGCTACTTTGTCTATAGTTAACCAAGGGTGAGGCCGCCAAGCCCCAGGACAAGGCCCAGGCGCCACCCCACACATCCACAACCTTCTGAAAGCAACTTCATCTCGCAACATGGTCAATAAACAGGATATTCGCTTTAGAGCCATGGAAAAGCATGAACATAATCTTCTGTCCTATTCTCCAAGATGGACGGGCCTTCATTATTTGAGACCACCCATCAATAAGTATCTTTTCACCTGCAAGGGGAATTTAGTAGGTCGACATAAACATCATGTTGTGACCAAGCGCAAGTCTGACCCGACCATGGTCAGGCATCTGTATAGGAACAACAGAACTCGGCAGTTCCTGTTTCAAGAAGATCACAGCTGTGAAACTGTGTATAAGCAATAGTTTATGAACAACATATATAATAGAAAACAGCTTGTACCATAAGTTTCTTGACACAGTTGGACCTGTTCAATGAGTGCAGCAGTGGCACACATATCCCACGTGGCCTTCCACCATTGAAACGCCCCACAAGGACCTCAAGACGATCAATAAAGTGTAGGAACTTATGGATGTCGATCCAGTCAACTTCAGTGCCATTAGTAACAGCCAAGTTATTACATAGTAACAAACGAGCAGACTACTTAACTCTGAAAAAACCTACACGTGCCAGCAAATATAAGAAAATATTAGTTAGAAGTAGCATCTTCGTGAGAGATTCGTTGCTACTTCTAAAGTTAAATTGTGATTAGTTAGACAGAATAGGTGGATTAAGAAGTAATCGAGGCAACAAGCAAGAACAAGATACAAAACTAACATGGATGAACAATTGGAACAACGTCAGGGTGGAAGATCGCAGTGAAGATGAGACCAGGTTCTGCTATTTCCATCAACATTCATGCGCCAACTTTCAGTCTGTAACACTTGAGAAATTTTATCCAAGTTTGGCCATAAAAAAAGCAACGATCTTCTTGGTTCATGAACCCAACTCGGAACTTATATCCATGGCTTGTCTTCACTGTGACCATTAAACTAGTGTATTCAGTTATGGCAAGGCCGAGCATCTTTAGTACATGTGTTCTGGCAGAGCAAATAATACACTGCAGGAAAAATAATATGAGAACACAGCATGTTCAAAAAAAACCCCACCCTCCCGGATAGAAAAGAGGATTCTAGGAACATACTGTGCGCGTTTCAAAATGCTGTGTTAGGATGAAAAGGAACAAGTGTGGCGTCTCGCCGAGGGCGCAGAAACCTGTAGGGTACTCACACTTTGGGCACCGCAAATGAAACACACTAGATTCAGTAGGAAGAAAAATGCATCAACGGCGGCGGCTGCCATCCTAGGATTACCTGCGACCAAGGGACTTGGGTTTATTGGGGATGGATGAAGAATTCGTACCTGGTTCTCCATGAGGAAACCCTATGCAATCGCCGAGAGGGGGTTTTCTCCGAACAAGCAGACGAGGGAGAAGGGGATTCAGGCCCAGTGAAATATTGCCGCTTCATCCGTCCAGCTTACAGCTAAAGCTGGAAAGGGGGGTTGTGATTTGACGGCTCATTGGGCATTACTGCGGCGCTACGACCGGGGTGTGACTACCGTGAAGTTGTGCACTCTAATTTGTGCATATGCCACGTGGACCCCGTTGCCGGGTGCCCCACATATCAGCGAAAGGAAGTAGAGAGACAGGAGTAACTAGTTACATATAAATATATTTTTTAACAGAGAGATACTCTCTCTGTAAAGAAATATACAAATATTTTATATCGCAGGCTCACCTTGCCGAGAAATATACTCCCTGTGCAAAGCACGGGCATTATGGGGGTTCAGCTTTTTTATGGGGGTTCAGCTGAGAATATAATACTCAGATAGGCTCACCGTTCCGGACTTTGGGCCGCAGGCCGACCCTGCATGTTTGGGGGCCCATGTGTTCTACCTCAGCGCTTTTCATATTGCAAGCGATTGGTACGGCGCTGGTTTTCGATGCTGTCACAAGGCGAATACACAAAATTGAATAAAGCACGACAGTTGTTGGAATGAAATCAAACGATAGTTCCTAACCAGCAATAAGAGTTGCAATACTATCAACGATATACCATGTGATAAATAATACTGTCATACTACTTATACACACAAGACACTTGTTTCATCATGCCAGATTATACATCAAAATCTCTCGGAGGATAGATCAGTTCGGCAGTTGCGTGCTGCTACTGAAGAATTTCAAAGTTGATTTGGACCAGCTCTCCTTGCCGAGAAAGTTCGATTTTGACATCATCCCCTACCGCAAGATATGTTTAGATTTGAACCTTGACCATCCTTTAGCATCAATCATCATGTGACCATCCTTTGTACTTACGGTATATTGAGCAGGTTCATTCACACCAAGGCTGCGCATGGTAAGAGAAACTTGGCCGCGGTCGCCCGGATTGTTGAACAACTCTCTCGTTGCTCTAGAAATTCTCTGTTTGCAAACAAGAAGACATACCCAGAAAGTTAGATCAACATAGTGAATCATGTGAAACAACATGGAAAGAAAAAAGAATGAAGCACTTGGGCGGCCAATGCTTACCAAGAAGGTGGACATGTCGGTTTTTGTAAGGACTTTGGTATATGAAGTGCGAACTGCAGCCCAGTCTGTTGCTGGTGCAACTGCACGGGCCGGAGCAGATGCAAGTGCAAGTGTTGGTGCAGCTGCCAAAGCCGCCGCTGCTGCTGGAGATGGTGCTCCTTGTAGAGCTGGTGCCGGTGTCGGAGCAGGTGCTGGTGTCGATGCCCGATCCTTCGGTAGATCAGACTGATCCGCTGACGCGGTCGGTGCCCAATCCTCAGATGGATTAGACTGAGCTGCTGCCGCTGTCAGTGCTAGAGCAACTGCCGGTGCTCGATCTGTGTGAGGCAGTAGAGATCATGTCTGGTCTACTATGATCAGCTTTCTATCTTGACTAAGATCTGTGACCGTGATCCAGTTTTTTTTCTTCATTTCTTTTAAATGCGAGAAGGACTAATTGTGGCATTTTTGTTAAACCAAACTACAGTTCATCTTAGGGATTCAGTTTGTACTCAGACAACACACTGATCCAATTTTTTCCAGTAATATAAGTGATGGACGGTGCCTTCATTACTGACACGACATAAGAAGTGAAACCTGCAAAAAGAGCCATCGTAGAGCAAACCAAACGGTTTATTCTGTGATGAATTTCACATGGAAAAACCTGCATCGTAAAATTGCAGGAAAAGAAAGAAAACATGACATTAAATCAATAAGATTTAGACAGTAAATCAATAAGATTTACTTGATGTGACACGAGTGAATCCTTACCAGGAAATCACTATGTTGAAGTATTAAACAGAAGATTGATCGTCCAACTACGCGTGGCATGCAGGGGCCCCGCCTAGTCCCACAAGCAGGACAGTCCAAAGGTCGTGACAAATCGTATGGACCGAACATCCATGGGACTGGAAATCCTGGTGGGTGCGATAAACCTTGCAATGCATATAGATATTGGAGTGTAACCATAATTGATAGACCGTCCTCACAAAAAATATGATATGGATACTTCAAAATATACATACTGAATTGAGTGGACAAACATTAACATAGACCGTTCTCAGGACTGACCACACACCAAAAGCGGCAGTACTAATAAACAATACAGGGTTCACAAACACAAATCAAGTACTGAACAATAGTACTTACTATAGACAAGCAAAGTTGCACTAACTAAACTCTGCAGACTATTTCTTGCCACCGACCTACGGGATGAATCCCGCATAGCTGACTAGGCCATGGACTTCGTGTGAGATGTCTACATGCACCATCACCATCTTGTCAACCTTGGAGAACCTAACAGAGTGGTCTTTCCACTCATAAACATGATGATGAAAACAGGTTGCATCAGATTTGTTGGGAAGATTTACAAGAACCACACTCTTCGTAATCGAAGGCACAGCCAGGAAATTGTTGTGGTCAAGTACTGCCTCGAGAACACGCCTGACAACAATGCTATAGGAAAACACTAGTTCAGGACATGTGGCGACAAGGACACAGCAGATGGATAGTTCAGCAGTAGAACTCATCATGAGGTCTTCCTGTTCACATGACATGACTTTGAGAACTTCATCTCCACCACGGACCTGGTCCTAATTCAAACAGAAACCATATTTTATAACTACCTCCGTTTAGAAATATAAGATGATTTTCGATATTATACTCCATATATGACTACATATACGCACAGAAATGAGTGAACAAAGACACTAGAACATGTCTTCAAAGGCAGGAGAGCAGAGGGATTAGATGCAATATGCATAACGCAAGTTACTGAGGCAAATATACCCTCTTGAAAGGTAGCATTGATGTTCATAAAGTACTCCCTCTGTCCCAAAATTCTTGTCTTAGATTTGTCTAGATACGGATGTATCAAGTCACATTTTAGTATTAGATACATCCGTATCTAGACAAATCTAAGACAAGAAATTTGGGACAGAGGGAGTAGTTGAAAGTAATCTATAAGAAATCAGTGTCAACCTCTCACATGTTTTGGTCAAAAGAGGAATTTAGAGCCGTCATTTGGCACACTAAAATCACATGCAAGATCACCCAGAAAGTTGTACTACTAGTACTAGTACTGCGTGTTAGATGAAAAAACACAATCAAGATCGAAAAAAAGATCTTCAACCAGAGACATTACCTGGACTTGCTTAATGAGGGATCCCGGAGAGGGGGTCTTGGACAGGGCGATGGCTTTGAGCTTGTCTGTGGTAGTCTCGGCGGGGTGCTTGCGCTTCTTCATACCATGAGCCTCGACGGTTTTGGCCAGAGCCATAGACATCACGTCGGCCGGTGCTCCGGCGTCCATCCAAGAGAGGAAGCTGAGAGAGAAGAGTGAAAGGAGGAACGAGATGAGGGAGAAGCGAAGCGAGTGGTGGTTTTCTTCAAGAGAGGAAGCCGAGAGAGAAGAGTGAAATGATGGTTGCTTCGTCCATCCAACTTACTGCTGGAAAGGAGGGGGTTTTGTGATTTGACGGATCATTGGGCATTACTACGGCGGTTCGATCGGCGTAGTCTACCGTCACTCTACTACAGAGTAATTTAGTGCATGGCTGGTGGACCCAGGTGCTGGCTGTCCCACACGTTGGCGAAAGTGAGTTATTTAGTGCATGGCTGGAGGAGGATTCACATGGTAGAGCGTGTCCACTGTTTTTCTGAAGAAAAAAATGATTACAGCAAGCGTTTCCACTCTTACGACGGAGGAGTGCGAAACACGGCAGCCACTTGAACATACACAGTGCTCCTACTACTAGGCATGTGCAGTGGTTCATACGTCAGTACTACACAGTCTTGTTGCTAGTGTAGTAAGATATGAAGATAACAAATGATGTTGTGCGCATGTCAACTACTCCTATATGTAACATAGTACCGCTTTTTCGACTGTCCGGTCGAGAATGAATGGTGAGATCAATGTTAACAGAACTAGGTCCATAGCGCACAGAGAGTACGGTGCTACAGTACTCCACAAAACATGAACCATATGAAGCACGAATAGTGTCAGGCAGGGTGTAAGAAGGGTGCATGGGATGGGAGCAAAAGTTCCCTTCTCGACCCACTTTTGGGTGTTTGGCAGAGTGCATGAAGGGTGCATGAGTCCACACTAGTAGGTTGACAAAAATACACGAAGAGGACACAACTATATTGAGATGAGAATGCAACCAAACACACCCACACGCTTTGTGCTACAGTGACTGATCTGCATCGTCTGAGTTTGATCCAACGGTCATGTTGCGCCAAGACATGGACATGCCCATGCAGAGGGCGCCTAAACACCACCGAAGCCCCTCTGCTTCTCGAGGCGCACGACATTGGTGATGCAGGGTGCAACCGCCCGCAGAGCTCGCTCCCGGTCGACGGGAGCCAGCTCGTCAAAGATGGCGTCCAATGGCACGAATGGATTCCGGTGACGGAGACAAGGTCAGGAAGCCGCAGCTCGTTGAAGTCGACCGGGTGGTCGAACAGGTTTATCCCGATGGCCGGCATCGTCGCACTGGCACGACGGTAGGCATCATGCAGCCGCAACACGTGTGTGGCAACTTGGTTCACCAAGTGGCTGAGGCGATCCTGGACCTCGTCACGATCGGCTCGCTCGCGCTCCAGCCGCCTCCCCTCACTGCCTATCATATCTCCCGCTTTCTGCAGCAACACCGCCGACGCCTCGAGCATCTTTGTGGTGGACGCCTCCCGCTTTTGAAGCTCCGTGAACTCCTGCATATAACGGAGGAGCATGGCACTCCTCTCCTCCTTGAGCTCACGAAGCTCCACGTCCTTGGCCCCGAGCTCCGCATCCTTGGCATGCAGGAGGCTCCTCACCTCGGACTCCGTGATTTGATGCGCCGCCATGGCACCAGGTAGAAGCAATGGGGAGAGGAAGCAAAGGGGGCGAAACGGCTGAAAGGCAATGCAATCTACGGGAAGGCGGAGGGAGCGGGGAATCTTTTGGTTTACACCATAGTAAAACACCAATCGACGACTTCTCACATCAGGGAGCACCATCATGATTAATTGCTGCCGCGCCTGCTCCCGTCAATCAAAAAATTAAAAATCCTGCCGCGCCTGCTCCCGTCAATCAAAAAATTAAAAATCCTGCCGCACCCAAACACCAGAGCAACGCCGCGGTGGATATTTAAATTTACCTACCGGCAAGTAGATAAAAAAGGGGTGAAAAAACAAATGTGGTGGCGGCCTAGCTAATCGGTCGAACTAGCCCAACTAGCTAGCCACCATGCTTCACTGATGTACTCAGCCGGAAAGGTGGTATTTCGTGATTTGACGACTCATTTACTTGCTTCGGCGCTACGACCGAGGAGGACCCAGAAAACGCTCTGTAGGGCATCCACGTCAGGAAGAATATATGCGTGCACCACCCGGGAGGACCCCAAAACTGCGCGGTAGGGTGTGCCACGTCTCGGCACGGAGGAAAAATGTAAGTGTAAAAATATACTGAATCAGACGTAGTACCTATGGTTCAACCTCGGGACCCAGCCAGTCGGTCGAAAACACCCCACTAGCCACACAGCTTCGTCATGCAAACGTGGCACGGAGGATAGATGTGGTTAGCTCCGTCTCGACCAGCCACAACGTCTCTTGTTCTAGGCGATTCTTCTATTTTCCAAGCTATTTTTAGTTGTAATAACACCACGGCAAGCTAGCGCCGCTCTTCGTGTGTGCCCGTGGAAAGGTTAGACGATGGAGAAAAGAGAGGTTGAGATCGCAGACTTGGGACCCACCAGTAAGTGAGACAACGGTCATGCACGTGTTGACGAGGCACTCCCTCTACCCTACTCAACGCAAGTACTGTATAAAATCAAGTTATGGACAAAGCCAACAACCGTTCGTTTTTTCAGGCTATCGACTTACGGTTTGTAGTCCAGGTTGCCAGTTCGAATCTCGTCTTTCAGATTTGATAGTTTTAGGTCCAAATTTGATTAATGACAAGTGGGACCCCTGTGTGTTGTTCCGATATTTCAGTGTAGGATGTTTTTTTTGAACAAACACTTTGCGCGGTTAGACAAGTAATGGCACGAGTTACACGTATTTTGCAAGTTTATGAACAAAAATGACAGTGGCATAGAATATCACATCGACCCCGTAGCTTAGATACTATGGTGATACGAGTTTTTACACCGTTGGAACTGAGATCCAATGGCTTGGGAGTAGTCTTTGTAATTATGCGCAATTTCCAAACTCTCCAAAGGTTTTTTTGCAGATAAAACATTCAGGCCTCGTGTTTGCCGCTGCATCTTCGATCCAACGGCTCCCTGGTGCTCATATTAGGTGCTCCCCGTAGCTTAATTACCCGCTACGGTGATATGAGCATCTAGGTCGTATGATCAGTGATCAGATGGCACATGCATAGTACTTGTACTTTCTACGCATTTCCCAAACTCTATCAGCCGTATATTGCAAAAATATTCAAACCTCCTACTGTGGGCCGTTAGATCTCAGTGAACTCGTATCACCATAGAATGTACGGTGCGGGAGCACCTCATACTCTCCCGTGCGATAAAACATAAGGTGCTATCGCAGCTTGGATGCTACGGTGATACGAGCTTGGAGGTCGTTTGATCTAAGATCCAATGGCATCTGAGCAGTCTTTGTGCTTGTAAGCAGTGGCCGAACTCTTTTGGGGCTTTTCTGCAAAAAACCATTCGAACCACCGAGGAGGTGTTGGGTCACAAATCCAACGCCTCCGAAGAGCTTGTATCACCAAAGCATGCATCTAAGGTGTGGTAGCACATGATATTCTTACATACATGAGAATGTGATGTCCTCCTTGATCTTAGATGCTAAGGTGATACGAGCTTGGAGGTCATTGGATATGGGATCAAAGGGCATCTAAGTAGTTTTTGTACAAATCGTGTGCAATTCTCGAACTCATCAAGGTTTCCTGCAAAAATATTAAGACACATCATGTGAGCTGCTATATCTCAGATCTACAAGCTCCAAGCAACTCGTATCGGCATATTGCATCTAAGGTATGGGGGCACATGATATTCTCCCGGGAAGGAGGGGTGGGGTGCACAACCAATCGGTGGTTGGGAGGGTGGGGAAAAATATAATCTAAACAACCCTAAATAGAGCTCCACAATTTTATCTAAGGTCGAGGGGTTGACCCCCGACAATCATAGCTCCGCCTAAACACAACATTTGCATGTAATGTAGTACTAGACTTAATATTCATGTTTCAGTTTCATGTTCATTTTAAATATTGAACTGAGGACCATGCATGTCTTACATTTTACTCCCTTCTTTCCTAAATATTAGTCTTTTTAGAGGCTTCGAATGGACTGGCACATACAGATGTATATAGACATATTTTAGAGTCTAGATTCACTCATTTTTCTCCGTATGTAGTCACTTGTTGAACTCTCTAAAAGACTAATATTTAGGAATAGAAGGAGTATTTTTGAATTCGTGTCATACATGCATGGTTTGGAAAAATAGATGCACTATACTTACTGGATTGTTGTTGTGTTCGTGCGTGTGTGTCTGTGTGTGTGTGTGTTTGTCTGTGTGGTCATATGCTTGATACATACAAAGTTTTCTCACCTCCATATTGTTCATCTTTTAAATTTGAATTTGCATTGGAATACTTACTAGGGATACCATGAAATGTGAAATCCCCGTTGAGATCACTATATCACAAACTCACTCTAATTTAACAAATCGTCATAAATCAATTACCACGTTGAAATTAGTATTTGCAAGGAAAATATGGGTATTGTAATACACATAGATTCATTCGGCAATTTAAAAGGTTCCTTTCATATTCTCGAATGGTAGGAACCAATGGCGTACCAGCCAGACCTTGGCTCGTGTCCTTCGGTGGCGTGCGTGGTACGCACATTAGGCAACCCCAACCAGTCGAGCCTCAGCGTTTCAAGTCGAAATATCTGGCGGCCAGAATTGCAGCTTAGGAAATTCCCCTCATGTCCCCGGTCCATAATGACTACCGATGAACAACGGAGGGATGCTTTAGTAACTAGACAACGTTACCTACCGTGTCGAGCATGGTTCAATTCCCTCTGTCGCCGCTCGTCAAGGTCACCCGTCAACTGCATTGCCTAGTACTACTACTACACCAGGATGAGCACAGAATTGAGCCCGTTTTTTCGTGCCTAGTACTTGAGTTAATATATCAGGCAATGCATTGGTACGGAGGGATTATCCTTTTACTCTGCATATATAACTTGTCTGAAGTCTAACTAAGCAAAAAATTTGACCAAATCCTTTCTTAAGAAATAAAACATGACAGATGTACGGCTTAAAAATTTATTGCATGATGCAGGTTATGATCGTGTTTCGAATCCTGGATCTTAAATTTCAGAAAATCCAAAAGCGAGCATAAATTCTTGAAACTAAGCATGGTCATGTGATATGGCACAAATATTACTTCGTAAGTTTTTTCTTCAATTTGAGACAAGCTGCTTATGACAAGCTGCACAAATGAAGAGCTAAGGTATTTTGGAACAAAGACCTATCACGTTAAGGCAAACGCTTTCACTATTGAAACCGTGGGGGTTTACGTGCCGCTACGAGTCCCCGCCTCTCATCGGCAGGTGTCGTCCGAGCAAGCGTGTGAGTCGACGGGAGGCGTGCGAGCAGACCACTGCGCCGACTGTCAGGGAGGCGTGCGAGCAGACCGCTGTGCAGGCTCACCGGGAGGCGAGCCCTTTGACCAGGCTCCACCGCCCACCGTCCTCCCAACTGCTCCCACTTTTATTGTCGCCGGCGCCGCAGTTTAAAATCAATCCCGCACTACCCGGTATCGCTACAATCCTCTCTCTTCCTCTCCGATTCTCATGTCGTCTACCTCCAACTAGCCTAACCTAAACGTACGCCATCCCGCATCACGATGGTCTGCCCGTAGTGTTCCAGTTTCCTGAGGAAGACACCCAGCCGGAGTCTCCAGAACATAAGGCGCTTTGGGACGAGCTTGAACTGGCCTTGCGGGAAGACGCCACGCCTGTCCCCGCTCCCGTTCAGGCTCCCATCGCCCCGACTATGCCAGCGCCCATCCCCGTGGCATTGATGGGCTGGGAGCCGCACATTATCGCCGAGCTTGATCCCACGGGGTTCCACGAGGTCTCCGCCAACTTTCACGCGCCCGTGCACCTGCCAGCGCATGCGCCTGCGCGTGCACTGACGCGCACACCCGTGCCGGTGCTCGTGCACCTGCCAGCGCATGCGCCTGCGCGTGCACTGACATGCGCGCCCGTGCTGATGCCCGTGCACACGAATGTCTCCGCCGCGCCCTTGAGAGCGCATGTCCCCGCGCGGATGCCAGTGCCCCCCTCAGCGGCATGGATGGCCGCTGTCGACCGCTTCCTTCCACCAACGCCAGTCGCCTCCTCCCGCCAGTTGACTCGCTGCATAGTCCAGAACATTTTGGCCTTCCTTGAAGCTAGGCCAACGTCCAGGAGTACGCCAATAATGGCGCAAGACGCCGCCGTCGCGGTCGGTTAGTGGCCCGACGACACACAGAGCACGGAAGAGGAGCCGCTTCCCACCGCGAGATGCCCCCGCCGCCGCCGCGTAATCTAAATTTGCCATGAAAAACGTTCGGATTGCCATGCTTAAAATCCGAACGTTTATCATTTCCGTTTATTTTATATCGATCGTCGTATAATTTAAAGTCGGAGTCAGACTCAACGAAATGTATGGTTTGATCGCTTGAATGTTCTGCTAGAGCCGTATCAAATTAAATATAAAACGTCATCAAGCCACCTGTATTCCTTGTCATCCAACGACCTAGACTGCTTCAATGTCGAGCGCTCAACACGTTTAGCGTGCAGTTAATTTCATGCCAAAAATAGCGGTAATCACATGACAACACGCAAATAATATCCCAGTAGTTAATATCCGCATGCAATTAATGTACTTCCAAATTAACGTGCATTGCACGTACACACTGACTAGTGCTGCTAGTACATGAAACTGGTGCCGTGACTTGTGAATGCGTCCAGATATGGTCAACGGCAACATCGCCCGCGAGTTCTTCCTGTTTGCCCATGCGTCTAAATGCAGAAGGGGAGGAGAGAGAGTGAGAGCACACTTAGAACCCACCAGTAAGTGAAGGCGAATAGTAATAAAAATAATATTACATGTTATCCATTAATTAGGCTGTGGTAATATAAAAACATTATGTATAAAAAGGGGGTACAACAAACATTGCTATTCTACGTATGTTGCCTATTTGAGGTGCGGCTTGAAGGCCTGGTCGCATGTTCGATACTCGTCCTTTATTTTTTAATTTGTATATGGGTCCAAATTTGTTTCATGACATGTGGGCCCTTCGGCGTGTAGTTTGTAGCACTTTAATTTGTCGGTCGAAATTTGTTCCATTCCAAGTGGACTATCGGTGTGTAGTTTTGTAGCTTATTTATAATAATTAAAGATAACAACATAGTTTTTCAATAATACCATGGTGCGACGTTGAAGGCGAGAAAGGACGTGCGAGAGAGCGATGACCGAGCCAGAGGGAAATCAACTAGGGGAGTTGCATGGGTTGCAACGGTGTTTGGAGTAGTTGTGGGCCGAATGCTACAAAAATATAATCTAAACCGACCGGAATAAATGCCTACACAAATTAATCCAAGGTTGGAGTGCCCCTCGCAATGTAAATAGCTCCGGCTTTGCGAGGGATGGAGAGGTAGTAGCTTCAACGCGTGGAAGATACGGTGTGAGAAAGCGAGGTCAATCGAGAGACATATAGATAGAGAGACAAAGTGAGTGTGGTCCGACATTCATTAAACAAATATATATGCTCTGGAGAGATATTGTCTGATTGAGATTTTTGGCAAGGGTGAGGGCTGTAAGATAGAGCTTGAGAGATGATCCAGTCACAGACGTGTAGATATATTTTGTGCGTGGGAGGAAGCAAGGTCAGCCGATCACATAGGGTCGCCATGCGATCGAAAGAGTGAGACGGGTTGGAGAGATTGACCTAGATAGACAATGTGTGTGAGAGAGTATACAATGTGAATAGGTCGAATTGGGCTCAAACATGGTGATATATCGTTTTTGTCCGAGAAAGAGCGAGGTCAATCGATACATAGAGTGAGAGAGAGAGAGAGATTGAGTGAGCATGGCCCACCATGAGGTCGAAAGAGTGGCGGCGGCTTGGATGGACTGACCTAGATAGGCAATCTGCGTGAGAGAGTATAGAGTGTGTCGATCGAGGCCCGAAACAGGGAGATATATCATTTGTGTGTGAAAGAAAACGAGGTTAAACGAGACTCAGATAAAGAGAGCGAGATTGAGCGAGTGTGGCCCGCCATGCAGAAGACAGAGTGAGACAGTCTCGAGGGAGTGACCTAGATATACAACATGCGTGCATGCGCACGAGAGGTTGGTGGGGTTAGATAGGCAACGCATGTATTTAGCGCAAGAGGGTGAAAGGGAGAGGGGGGGGGGGGGAGAGAGAGAGCTTGGCATGGGGTGCAATGGCGGGTGTGTGAGGTAAATACATTTGGTAACAGAGTGGAAAAAGGGGTTGTGTAGTTGAGTGACTTAGAGATTGAAACATGGAGAGAAAGAATGAATGTGTGTTGGAAACCGATAGCTTCCTAAGGTGGTTAGGAGAGGAAGATTGATCGATACAGGAAGTATGTAGTGTTTGTGCGGGGGGGGGGGGGTAAAAACAACATTTGAATGTACATAGTACGAGACTTAATATCGATGTTTCAATTCAGTGTACATTGTAAGATTTGAACCGAGGACCAGGCATACAGGTAATTATTTAGAATTCGTGCCATACTAAGTTTCGAAAAGTTGACATTGACTCAGTTTGTTGTGCTATTTTGTAGGTCATATGTTTGAATCCATCCAAAAGTTTTCTCACTACCATGGTGTTCATCATATACATATGAATTTGTATTAATAAAGTAGCATGGATACAGTGAAATGCGAAATCCACGTTAGAATTGGAGATCGCTATGTGACACACACTCTAATTCAAATAACTAACTACGTGACACACAATCTAATTCAAATAACTAATTATGTGACACACACTCTAATCCATGTTAGCATGGGTACCGTTTCGATTTTTTTTCAAATAACTCCTCATTAATTAATTTGTAGTACTCCCTCTGCTCACTTTTATAAGACCTTGAAGACATTTTAGACAATGTGCAAAACAGTTCATTTTAAGTTGTGCCGGACGACGACGACGAAGACGACGGTCGCGCTTCACCACCGCACCGGAGCTACCTCATCTACGCCCTCGTCCACCGCACCGGGTGGTCCACCGGCAACGTCGGCCGCCGCAACCATCGTGCCTCGCAGACACCGAATTCCACCGCATTAGGTGCGCTTCACCGACACCGTCTCCCAGCTCACCGGGGCTACTTCACCGAGAACATCATCGCACCTCCACGCCCCGAGGCCGTTGGTAATTCACCAACGGTCTCGTCCATCGGATCGTAACACTCCGCTGCAACTCAAGATCTGCATCCATGTGCGGCCACCCAACGCCAGCGCATCACCCTCAACGGCTCTGAAGTGACCCGCACTCTAGCTAGGCGAGCATGCCCAAACGCCGGCCCGGACTAGGTATCCACACATCACTCCCGTGTGCACTATTCCGACGATGTTTGGATATCCTTTCACTGCTCTCTTATCTTACACACCTAGGCAACTCTGACTTTAACTCTTATTTCTTCTGGAGATATCATCTGAAACAAGCAAATCCATATTTTAGCGAAGCATGACAGCGCTACGGGATCTGGTACACATCCTGCACACCCGTATAACCTTGTAAGTATTTGTCCTCCGCTACAACATCAAGGTCGATTCCTCTTATTTGATCAACCATTCGCCGGGTCAAAAATGCAGAGGGGGATGCAAGGAGCACAAGGCCTGCACATCCAAGCAAGTGGTAACATGGACTTGTACATGGAACATCCCAAGTGCAAGCAGAGATGCAGTGAGCCTGTACAATGAGCTAGCGTAAGTCCCTACATTTCATTTAATTCGTATTGGCATTTGTGTATGATTTGTGTGCAGTGGCCAGTGGCTGATCCACGAATTCAAGTTACCAGGGGCGAACATTTAACTTAAAAAATACGAAGGCACTTGCACTTCGAAAATCAACATAACTTGAGAAATGTGAAGCTACATGCACTTTGAAAACCAGCTAATGATCCAAAGTAGTTCAGATTATAAACACTAAATGATGCAAGCACCAAAAAACACAAAATGCAACATGGTGTACAAGGACTACAAACATGGTCTGTACCTTCTTGAATTATTCGTTCTCTGGCTGAAAATATCGAAGGGTAATTGCACGTACAACCAGGGCGCAAACTGCATATCAATATATCTACCCTGCACAAGTATGCCAATAGTTTCAAACAACAGATTAGAAAAGTATTTATGCTATGTTGTCATGATAAGGGGACTTTCTGGTAGATGGCCTCGACGTTTCCTCAAGCTATGAAAATGCACTATAATTTGCTTGTCATCAATGCCTGCAAATCTCTATCTCTCTCAACATAGTAGATCATCATTAGACTCTAAATCCTTCAATTAGCTTGCAAAATGCTTGCATTAGATCCCTCATTAGACACTATATGTTCATCACCAGGAGCATGTAAAATGTTTGCGTCAAATCCTTCATTAGCAGTCTGTTCATTAGACACTTCAGGCTCAAGAACAACATGAGCTTGTATGTTTGCACCGGAAACTTGATTAGATACATAAGATTCAGTCAGTTCAATATTGATTAGGGGAGTTATAAAATAAGTAGAAATTGGTTTCATTTTCTCATAGATTCCCTACATACAAGCAGTTTTACCACACCGTTAGGTTTAACTATTGGCCAGAAATTGAAGAGTTGAATTAGATATAATCAGGGATGTGATGTACCTGCTCGTTGCGCATGCTACTCTTGCAAGCTGCGACTGTCCGTTTGCGCAAGCTCGATGTCATGCCCGTGCTGCCGCCGCTACCTCCCACGCAGGCTACACCCAGGGTTGGATCTTCATCTTCTTGTCCTTCCGTTCGCTTGAAGCCTGACGACCGCCCTCCAATGAGGGTGCGAGGAAGTGCTGTGTCGGTCTGTCCAGCGGCGGCTAGGTTAGGAGCGAACCAGACTGGAGGCTGGAGTAAACGAATTGGGATTTTTCCTGTTGTCGATCGATATGTGAGGCGCTCGTTTGGGCCGCGAGCCTGCTATAAGGCCTGCCTTGCACTTATGTTATTGGCCCATCCAAATTGAAACATTTTTCTTCATTTTTTACATTGCCTGCTCGTGCGTTGGGACAAACAAAACTAGCATGGGCCAACCTGGACGACTCAAACTAGGTGCACACTTTTGCAGCCACCTAAGGCAGCCGCCCATACCAGCCCCTATGGTGGCGTTGCCCCTTTTTGCCTGTATGATTGGATAGTGAAAAATATTCCAGTGGCGCTTTTGTTTTACCCACAGAATGGTTGAGTTGCTTGTTTCTATGAACTGAGTTCGCCAATAATGTGAAGGATGCCAGTCTTTTGTTCCTATTGTAGAATGCTTAGATCTCGATATGCCAAAAGTAGTCGCATGAAATATACAGTAAAAGCCAGTGTGATGTGTTTGGCTACACGTCCTCATATAACATATCAAGGACGCACCATCTTACCAGATTAACCATTCAACTTACCCATGCAGTGTGGGAAGAAACAAGTATTGGGACTGCGTATCTAAGCAATTGATGCCATGGACTCCTTCGTACAACCTTGTAAGCGAAAAAGAAGTTGCAGTGTGCGTGTACAAAGAACTAGCGTAAGTTCAGTTACCTGCTTCTCGGAATTTTAGTTAGCCACTTATTGCAAAATTGTTCAATTATGTTGCTTGGCTTAATTTAGTTTGCTACTGATTACATAATAGCACAACCTATTAATCATATTGTAGACAGCGCCTATCTATGTGTTTGATACTTACTGTTAAGAATTACCTGTTTGCCTTAACTTAAATATCTACTTGTTTGTTTAACTGCTTTGCTGCTGCAATAGCGGGTTACAATGATGTTAATAACTACTTTTCAGCATCCAATTGGAACTCTTTAATTCCTTGTTTGTTTAACTGGTTTGTTGTTATAACTCCCAGTTGAGGTGTTTTGCTAACTTCAACTTTTCTGAATCCAATCGGAACTTGAATGGCAAAATAGGTTAGCCCAAGATCAAAGAGCGAGGTCCCCATGGACGTTGCATCATCCCACGACAGTGGCACCGGCCCAATCGTGCATTATGAATTGCCAACTGCTGATGCTCTAGAGGCTAAACTAGTGGTAGAAAGAGATTCCGCTTCTGCACTTAAAGATGAAGTTGACATGTTGAGGAAGCAAACATCGCAGTCACAAGAAGTACTCAAGACAACCATTAAATATTTGGTGGATTTCAAAACGAAGTAAGCTGAGACTGACCAGATTGTTAAGGTCCTGAAGGAAAAAAGAAAATTAAATTCGTACTTGGTAAATCATAGGTGAAATGTTCTTTCCATAGTTGAATAACCTTTGTGTTGTCTGTTCATGTAATCAATCAAACCATTTGTTTTAGAGATCATGTAATAATTGTTTTTTTTTGTTTTTTGGTTTGTAATTTTATTTGAGCACAAGTCTGTATTAATTGATAAGACTCGGAGGCATTTCATTTGGATTGCTGTGCCAGACCTAGAAATATGCCAATTGGGCTGAATGTGCATTCAGCAACAGTAGTAGTATAGATGGACCATAAGTGGCACACATAAGAAAGGGCCAAGATGCCGTCTAAAAACGGATGTTGTTGTAGCCAAAAAAAGTACAGTGGCCTGGCTTATGTATGTTAGTTGATATTATTGATCCATATACTCTATAAGTATTTATATGTCTGTTAGTTCTGTACATTCTTGGTTGATTGACTCGGTATTTGAATCTTGATACATCGCTTGTGTACATATCTAAATGGGACTACACATTATGTTGCGTGTGACATATGAGTTGGACATGTAGTGTTCCAAATATTCGAATTCACCTTAAACTGGATTCTAGTTTCTGAATTTGAGTATCGGGATTTGTAAACCATATTCATATATGACAGCGGAATACATCTTTGTCGTCCTTTTGAAGATATATAAAAACACATAGAATGATTTATAAAGATTCATATAGGGATACAAAATGGACTCGAATTTAGTTGACAGGCTAAACGTGGATGCTTATTGTCCCAAAATTCGAAAGAAGCAGCAAAATGTCCACTCCCACGTCGACTGCCCGAAGCCAAGTGTTTGGGAGATGGAAATTAGTGTCTACCCATTACACGGACAATCCATCGCCCTGATTTCCACTGCTCTAAATAGGGGTAGGTTAGTAACTTCAATTAGACGTGACACGACCGCCTGTGAGCCCATTCTGACACGGTGGGCGCCAAACATGGGCGGCAAAACTCATTTGATTCAAGCTCGTCCGTAAGACGTCTATTTCTCCCTCCATTTCCCATTCATACACGGTGGGCGGCAAAACAAACTCTACTTGGCCGAAATCGATGTAGGAAAATATTTTCAATAGGGGCAGGTTTATAAATTCACTCAGACGTGACACAACCGCCCTACCTGTCAGTCCCGTTCATACACCGTGGGCGCCAACCATGGCCGCCAACCACCCTCTCCTCGCCCGAAATCGCTCTGGGCAAATATTGGCGAGATGCGAGATTACCGTCCTATCCCCAACTGACGAGATGTCCAAATTTTAAACGGGGGCTAAGTTCATAACTTTCCCATATTTCAGACAGGCGCGTCCCAAAAACATGGTTCCCCGTACCTCTCCCTCCTCCCATTCATACACCGTCCGCGCTAGAACACCCCATCCCCACACCAGCCTTCGTCCACCACCCCATCCATCGCCGCCGTCCTCCACCACATCCATCGCAACCGTCCTCCACCATGCCGGAGCGCCTACCAAGACCACGTCATCCACTGCTAGAGATGGACGTTTCTGATCCACAGCGACGGACCAGTAGCCTTGCATCGTGTCCTCTCGTTTCATCGTCGTCGTCGTCCTCTTTGCCGGGGCCGCTCACACGACCTTCTCTTCCACCGCAACGGGACTTATCCCCCGATGCACCCGTCTACCGTCGCAGATCTGCTTCAACACCACCGACAGCCATTGCACCCCGATGCCTACACGACGCCGTAAGAGAGGTGGTACTTCATATCTCCTCAACTTTTTGATCTCAACCAGAAAATAGATCTTAACTTGGTTACTCTACTTTCTTTTCAGCTCTTAGAATTTGGTTCTTAGTTCGAAGCAAACAATGGATGCTAAATATCATTTCTCCGGTTTGCAGCTTCAAATCTGCCATGGCACAACCATAATATGGTTTAATTGATCATGCTTAGGGTTTAATTGATCATGTTGGTTCCGTGGTGGTTTCTTTAATAGAAATTGGAGGGGAAACCCTCTTTTGCTAAAAATATGCTTAGAGTTTCCCCCTTTTATGATCACTACATGATCAGAATACGTGCTTCGTGTCATAATAACACTGCTCCACCCATCAAGCTAAACAAGTTTAGTTGTTCAAATACGAATATGATATTATTGAAACAGAGTTGTTTAATTGGTCAGCTAAATGTTCCTAAATTAGTTTCGAAAATGCATGTTCGCCGCTCGGGTGTGTATCTCTACAGGGTGCCCACGGTGGGCCGGCCCACCCTGGGATTTTGGGTCGTCCTAGGCCCCGATTCCCCTCTATTCTGCTGCGCGCTTCCGATCTTTACTCGCCCCCAGACGCTTGCCTCGTCGGTGACTTGCCGTCCCCGGACGGCATGGCTCTAGGAGGAGGCGCTGGACTAACAGGAGGCCAGGAGCGGCTCGCCCAATAGCGTCACTGCTGCCCGGGCACGCCGCCGTGCCTACCTTCCCAGTCTGTTCAGGGCTCAGGCGTGCAGCACCCACCAAGCCAACCCGATTTATCCTGCGATACGTCCTCAACACTCAGCAGCCACTCCTCATCACCCATTTTCTAATTGATTCATTACTCATTAGGCAGGACTGTCATTAGGGTTTGTTGTGTGCTCCGTGCTACCTACACTTAATGGTTCAGATGTATTTCGGTAATCTTTAGTACCTCTAAAGTTCATAGGGTTTTCAAAATTCCGGCCCTCGGAACAGAAACTAGTCATTTTGGATTGTTGGTGGTAGTGACATTTACCCAGATTACTACTGAAAGCCAGGTTTGTTGACAATTTTACTTGTCTTTCTTACTCATTTGATATAATATCCAATTATTCACGTCGATTAGTTGCAAACAATAAGTGCTAGACAAACTTCTTCATTCAGATTTTGGACGGTCTCTTACTGCAGTTACAATTCTGCATACTTGTCCTAGTAAGCTAACCAGTAAATGATTGATTCACTACATCTATGCTTGCCTTGTCATACTTGTTGTCAATATTCTTTTAGGGTGGACCACCCTGTTTCTAAATACTGGAACTGTCGTGGTTTTGTCACAGCAGATGTCCTCATGAAAGTACTTAGTCGTGGAGCCATCGCTACGGGTTAGCTTGAAGGGGTTAAAGCGGACACAGGGACGCAAGGGAGTTTTATACTAGTTCGGCCCCTTCGATGAAGGTAAAAGCCTACGTCTAGTTGTGATGGAATTGATGGGGTTTCGATGACTAGGGAGCAAACAAGCTTCGCCTAAGTCTCGAGTTGTTGTCTGTTGTCCCTGAACAGCCGCCGGGTCGTCACCTTATATACATGGGTGATGCCCGTCGGTTTACAGAGTCCCAACACCGGCTCATAGACGTGTTCGGTTTGGTCTCTACTTATTTCTAACTTACAATACAAGTTACATACGACCGCCGGTTTACGGCTACAGGCCTTAAACCAATTATGGATCTTGAGCCCTCATCTACCTTCATGGGCTTTAACATACTTAACTACTGATGAAGTTAACCCGACCCAAATAGGCCGGTTTACGCCTAGCAGTAATATCCCCAACATTAGGCCCCAGATTGATTTGAACAGGTTCATGTCAATCCTTAGCAAAAAACTTCATCTTAGACATCTTCTTGTAGCTTGGTTAACCGCTGTGATGCCATCTTCTCTGATTGCTGTAAACCGGAGTGACATCATCTGTCATAAAGAAACTATCCATGATACCTTCTTGTTTAATAGATCGACAATAATCGAGGCGACAGCTCTGTTTCCAAACTCGCGGCCCCTTGATTCACACGCCTGACACATGTCCCTTTCTATATAAATAGGACCGAAGGGTCATTTCGTATTTCCCCTTCGTGCCTTCCTCCTTCGTCTTCCTGGCATCGCCCAGCTTCGGAGCTCCGCCGCCGCTGTTGCCTTCTGCACCAACCTTGGCCGCTGCATCACCCTGAGCGTACCAGAGCACCGCGGCGATCTTCCGCATCTTCCTCAGCTTCGGTAAGTCTTCTATATTTTCATTATAGATCTGTCCTAGGGTTTCCATGTTCTCTAGTGTTCATCGCTTGCTTCTTGCTCATCTGCTAGATCTTTAGACGAGTTTGTGAATCTTTGCTCTTGTGCAGCAGTAGTTTTTATCCTCCGTTTTCACTTTCGCATGTTAAGACCATAGATCTTATCCATACCTTCACTCATTGATTCAGCATTGTTCCTTTTGGGCCTTGAATATTTATCCCTTTTATGAGCATGTTCCAGATCCAAATTTGTAGTATAATCTTGTGAAATCTGTTTTTGTGTACTTACTCATCTGCAATCTTGACTATTCAATGTTTAGACTGGGCGGTTTAACTTTGTAGAAAAATTAGCAAACCGGGATATACCATTAGTCCCCTCGTTGAACCGCCAGAGTTCCTTATCCAGGCACTGCCGCTTTGTAAAACTCCGGTTTAGAAATAACTGCCCCCAGTTTAGTAATATATGCATCAGGGTATACCTTTCCAACATGTTCTTGAACCGGTAATTACCACCTTGCAGACTGCGCTATGGCCAAACAAGTGTATGAGTGCAACTGGGTTCCTTCTCGCGTGACCGAGACTCAACTGAATAATTTAGTCAAAACTGGCGCTTTAAGCAGACAATATGTTATTCATTTGAGGGTCCCTGGCACGGAATGTCCTCCCAAGCCTCAAGAGGGAGAAGTTGTTGTTTTTGCTGATCATCTAGCCCGGGGCTTCAATCCTCCAGGTTCAAAATTTTACCGGGACGTCCTAGCCAATTTCCAGCTCCGTCCGCAAGATACTGGCCCAAACTCTATAACCAACATGTGTCACATTCAAGTGCTTTGTGAGGTGTTCTTTCAAGAGGAGCCCACAGTTGAATTATTCAGGGATTGCTTCCATCTAAACCATCGCACTGAATTTACTGACGGTCCCAATACAGAGTTAGGCGGTATGGCGATTCAAAAGAGGAAAGAGGTCACTTACCCTCACACCAAACTGCACAGCCATCCCAAAGAGTGGAATCAAACATGGTTTTACTGCAAAGATACCTCTCCTTCTGACGAAAATCCTTTGTCGGGTTACCGTTTGGAATGGCTAAGCAACACACATCCTTTCCCACAGAGGGTGACTGCTAAGGAGAGAAGCAAATACGCTCCTCAACTATCCAAGCTCAGGGCCTTCATGGCTAATGGGTTGACAGGGGTCGACCTTGCTCGCCGCTGGATATCTTGGAGCATATTGCCCTTAAGCCAGCACTCTGGTTTGATGTGTGAATACACAGGAATTGTCAAGGACCCTCTACGACACATTGATATCCAGCTCACAGATGATGAAGTTACGGAGGCTATGAAGAAGATATTGAATGAACCGGAAGCTGCCTGTGCTCAAACCGGCCTGGCTCCCTTTTGTTCCATTAACAAACCGCCTGCTGTAAGGCTCATACCTTATACTTTTATGGAATCTAACTATGTCCAAAGCACCCTTTGCTGGCATTTACATCTTTCCCATAGGGCGATGATCCGTTTTGGAGCAAGAAGCGTCCACAAGAGAAACCGGAGAAGCCAGAGAGACCAAACCGGCCAAAGACCAGAGTTGTCAAGAAACTGTCTAATAGGAAGAAAACAACTACATCCTCTGATCCACCAGCTGATGATGATGTGGGTAATCCGGACCTTGAGGTAGAGCTTGACTCACTTGGTTTATTTTCACACGTCTTATAGATAATGATTATAGTCAAGATGATGCTGACTTCAGTCATGCTGAAGCTGTAGAGGTAATCATTCTTTCCTCCGATTCAAACCCTTTGCCTTCACTAAAAATCCATCGAGCAAACCGGCAAGTTAGATTTTCTCATCCTCTTGCTTATTTGGACCCACACTTTCTTGGGAAGACACAACAGCATGAACCTCGCCGCACAACCCGGCACAGCGGCCAGGTAGTTACCGCCGCCGGTTTACCAAACAGTCCGGTTCGGAAACACCGTTCAGAGGTCTCTAACTCTCTTATCAATGCTTGCCCTAAAGCGGGTTGTTTTCATCAACCTCTTAATCCGTCTGACTCCGATTATCAGGGCACTTCTCATTCGTCATCTGGCGAGTCATCAGCCACCCAGCTTCCCCCTCTTAAAACGTTGCTTGGGTAAGTGATATTTCATCTTGTGTCTTTGATATATTACCTTCGGTAAATTTTTTACTAATCTTTGTTAACTTCCATTCTCAGGCCCAATCCCAGACCAAGCAAGAAGGCTCGCCTGAACAATACGGCAGAGGAAAATGCTGCTGTCGAACCGGACAAAGTGCTAGATCCTGGAGAAGCTAACCGTGAGGATATGCTGAATGACCCACCACTGCAAGACCAAGACTTTGTCGCTGAAGAGGAAAATGTTGATACCACAGGCCCTACTGATCAACCAACAAGCCCTGTCCGGATTGACAAAACAGCTGGCCTGTCAAAGAATGCTGACAAACCGGCGACCCAAAACCAAACTGGCGAAGAAGAAAAAGATGATGAGGTCCTTATCACTGGCATTGGTCGGACCGAGCCAAGTAATCTTGTCTCTTTGTCCAGGCACACTGCTAAAGATGAATTCACTGCAATTGGTAAAGGCAAGTGGAATGCCGATTTGGCGACCTATGCCGCTCTGAACGCCCATGATCTCAATTCCGGCTATCTGAACCGGCTATACACCAGCCGTGGTTATGAAGCCGGTCTGGTTAATATGATGAAGGACAAGTATGAGGTAACTTCTTATATCTTTTCTCTGCTTGTAATATGTCAAGTCATAGCCCCCATGTGACGGTTTGAAGATATCAACTTAAACCGGAACTTTCCAATGCAATTTTAACTCATCTGTACTTTGCTGATGTAGCCCCCAAGGGCCGGTTCAACTGCATGCAGTTAAACCGGGACTTTTCAGATCATAAGAAATCCAGTATCAATAGTTATTGAGAAATTAGCCATTAGCCCCCAAGTGCCAAGTTGAATACTTGTATTGGGCTTGGGACTTTTTTAGAATTTGTATGATGAAGAGAAAATATGCATTAGCCCCCATGTACCAAGGGCATAACTTGTTATGTGGTTGGTACTTCAAATCTGTATCGTTATTTTCATCATATAATCATCTCTGTACAGGCTGAGCTGAGCAAAAGAGAAAGCCAAACCACCGACCTGCAAGAAAATCTGAAGTCCCAACAAGCTGAAACCTCGAAGGCCAAAGATGAATTAACCAGCGCTTTAAGCGTCATTGAAAAATTGAAGGAAATCTTTAACAAAGAGCGGGCGGATTGGGCCACTGAAAAAGCCGCTTTAACTCAAAGGGCAGAGAAAGCCGAGGCCGCTCTTAAACCGGTGGTTGACGAGCTAACTAGTGTGAAGCGCCAAGTTCGTGCCATTATAGCTGCTGTCTTTGGTAAGCCTTCTTGATTTCTGAAGTAACGAGGCCTTCTCATGTACTTGCAGGTTTATTAATCCTTTGAATGATACAGGGACACGCATCAGTCACTTGGGATCAGATGTGCCGAAGAAATTGAAAGTCGCCTATACATTGATAGAGCAATTGTATAATGGTGCGCAGCGGATCATCTGTACTGCTTCCCACAACAACCCGGCGCCCACCTTGATCCAGGACACTATTAAAAGGCTGTCTATGCTTCCTGCCGGGGTGAAGAGCTGAAGAAATCTACTGCTCAAACCGGTGCTATCAACACCTTAATACGGGCAAAAGCGTGGGTGCCGGATTTTTGTCCTGTTGAAGCGGCCCAAGGCTACCCCAGCTTGAAGGAAGACGGGTCATTGTTTAGTGAAGAAGATCTCCGAGCTATAAACCGGGAAGTGCGCCCTCTGGCTTGTCAATTGGTTGAAGAGGCCAATTTGTCCCACTATCAAGCCCAATATGATTATCAAAACAAACGAGTGGCTGCACCAATTCCTGAAGCGGAAAACTTATACGTCCAATCCATAAGCATACTTATGCCCCTGACATTGAACCGTCATTGCTGATCAGTGATGAAGCTGTTTTTCAAGCGTTAACTGGAATCGACTAGGCAACTGTTGATTTCCAGCCATTGGGTAGGGAGGAAGAGGCTGAACCAGCGCGAGGCAACCATCAGGTCAAGCTGGTGACCAAGCATGAACCGGAAGCCGGTTTAAGTTACTGCACGTTGTGTTATGCAGAAAACAATGATCTTTATTTGGGCAATGTTTTTCCTTGTAATAGGCTAGCTGATACACTTTGGTCTTGATATGCCTTCGTGCATAGTTATTTGCAACTTTATGCTTCCTTTGAATTATCAATCTCCAAACTGTTTTCTGCAGTCAAAAACTTAAAGGACCGCCGCGGTTGTACCACCAGGCGGGTCATGATATTTATGGATATGAAATCGAAGATAATATCTTAGATTTAAGCATATGATCAAATATTGTGATACATAATACCTGCCATCGTTGGGCAAGAAGTTGGCTTGGCCAATCTTGAACCGGATTTAATAAGCTCACACTATTGGAGGAGAGAACAGCTCCTGTGTATATAAGGCCGGTTTACCACGTAAATCGTTCCGGGTTATGATAGACACCGGTGTTACTCCATAATAGGATGTTAACAAAAAATATCAAACTGGGCAAATAGTCTCCGGGTTAAGAATTGACCATGTTCCGTCGATTGATAGTCGAAGCGGTTTAAGAATTGTCGGTTTAAAACGCAACAAAAGAAATATTTATCAAAAGAGAGAACAAATTTCAAGCAAAGGCAAAAACAAATTCAGTTGTAAAAAAGAGGCTTTTTAGCCGATCAAGTGGCATTAACATGATCGGACACGACCAAGCCCTCGATAGGTGTGGCTATGGTTCGAGTCAGCCAGTTCCCTAAATGATGCATTGGCATTATGCTGATCAAGATGTGCAGCGATGGTTCTCGTTCGACCAAAGCCCCCAAGTGATTCTGTGGCCCTAGGCCGATCAAGAGGCATGGATGGTTCAGACGTGACCAAGTCCCCAAGTGATGTTGTGGCTTTCGCCTATCAAAAGGTGTTGCATTGGTTCGGACACGACCAAGCCCCCAAGTGATATGATATAAAGCTTTGAGAAGCTAACTCAAGGGATAAACCGGAGGCCGCTTTAAGACAGAAAACTCCATGTAATCACTCATGATGTAAAAAAGAACAGAGACCCCGCTTTAGCTGAGGCTCCGGTTTATTGCATTGATCATAATATATACATTGTCCTAATATGTACATAAGTAGAGCCGATGGCTCAGGTATAGTAAGGCCAAAGATGAGCTATGTTCCACGGCCTGTTGGTCTCCTCCTCTGATGTACGTGAGTCTTTATGCTCTCGAATATCGATCAGATAGTATGACCCATTATGCAGATTCTTGCTGACCACGAAAGGTCCCTCCCAAGGTGGGGATAACTTATGCATATCAGTCTGGTCTTGGATGATCCGAAGTACCAAACCTCCTTCTTGAAAGGTTCTGGTTCTAACTCGGCGGCTGTGATAGCGGCGGAGATCTTGCTGATAAATCGTTGAACGGGCGGTCGCTATATCTTGCTCCTCGTCCAACAGGTCCAAAACATCTTGCCGTGCTACCTCATTGTCCGCTTCAACATAAGCCGCTACACGAGGTGAGTCATGACGCATGTCACTGGGGAGAACCGCCTCCGCTCCATAGACCATGAAGAACGGCGTGTATCCTGTCGATCTGTTGGGGGTGGTATTGATGCTCCATAATACAGATGGTAACTCTTCAACCCAACAACCCGGCGTCCGTTGCAAAGGAACCATAAGCCGGGGCTTGATGCCTCACAAGATCTCCTGATTAGCCCTCTCTGCTTGGCCATTGGACTGTGGGTGAGCCACTGATGAGACGTCAAGCCGGATGTGCTCACGTTGACATAACTCCTTCATAGGACGCTTGGATAGGTTGTTACCATTATCAGTGATGATGCTGTGTGGAAAGCCAAACCGGAAGATCACCTTTTTGATGAATTGAACCGCCGTAGCTGCAGCACACTTGCTAGCGGGCTCTGCCTCTACCCACTTCGTGAACTTGTCAACCGCCACTAAAAGATGGGTTTTCTTGTCCTTAGACCTTTTAAAAGGCCCAACCATATCCAGCCCCCAAGTTGCAAACGGCCCAGTAATTGGAATCATCCTCAATTCTTGAGCCGGCACAAAGCGCGTCTTGAGAATTTTTGACAGCCATCACATCGTTGGACCAGGTCTTCCGCATCAGCATGAGCAGTCAACCAATAGAAGCCATGGTGAAATGCCTTAGCCACCAAAGACTTTGAACCGGCGTGGTGACCACAATCTCCTTCGTGGATCTCATGCAAGATTTCACAGCCTTCTTCAGGAGACACACAACGTTGAAACGCCCCTGACACACTGCAATGATGCAACTCACCATTGATAATAGTCATGGACTTGGATCGCCGGATTATCTGCCGGGCCAGAGTCTCATCCTCTGGTAACTCGCCCCGGTTCATGTACGCAAGATAAGGAACCGTCCAATCCGGTATAACATGAAGAGTCGCCACCAATTGAGCCTCCGAATCAGGAATAGCCAAATCTGCTTCACCAGGGAGCTTGACAGACGGATTATGCAGAACATCCAAGAAGACATTAGGCGGGACCGGTTTACGTTGGGAGCCCAACCGGCTTAAAGCATCCGCCGCTTCGTTCTTCTGTCGGTCCACGAGATCCACCTGATAACCTTTGAAGTGACCCGCAACAATATCCACTTCACGACGATATGCTTCCATGAGCAGCTCCTTGGAATCCCAAGTGCCAGACACTTGTTGAGCCACCAGGTCCGAGTCACCGAAGCACTTAACTCGGCTTAGATTCATCTTCTTAGCAATCCGGAGACCATGGAGTAAAGCTTCGTACTCAGCTGCATTGTTAGTGCAAGGGAACCTCAAGCAAAGAACGTAACAAAACTTATCACCTCGTGGGGAAGTTAACACGACTCCAGCCCCCGAGCCCTCCAATTTCCTGGACCCATCAAAATGAATAGTCCAATATGTATGATCCGACTTCTCTTCAGGTGCTTGCAGTTCTGTCCAATCATTAATGAAATCCACAAGTGCTTGAGACTTGACCGTCATCCGAGGTACATATTTCAACCCGTGAGGTCCAAGTTCTATAGCCCACTTAGCAATCCGGCCAGTTGCTTCCCTGTTCTGGATTATATCTCCCAAGGGAGCAGATCTGACCACTGTGATGGGATGACCTTGGAAATATTGCTTGAGCTTCCGGCTTGCCATGGATACTCCATATACCAGTTTCTGCCAATGCAGGTACCTTTGCTTGGATTCAATAAGCACCTCGCTGATATAGTAAACCGGACGCTGAACCAGATATTCCTTGCCTGCCTCTTTGTGTTCCAGCACAATAGCTACGCTGACTGTGCGAGCATTAGCTGCCACATATATTAGCAACGGTTCCTTGTCAACTGGAGCAGCAAGAACAGGCGGATTGGCTAGCTGCCGCTTTAAATCCTCAAATGCTTCATCAGCAGCAGAGCTCTAGACGAATGGATCCGTCTTCTTTAGCATCTGATACAAAGGGATCGCCTTCTCACCGAGGCGGCTGATAAACCGGCTCAACGCGGCAATCCGGCCTGCCAAGCGTTGAACGTCATTCATACACTTTGGTTTAGCCAGGGAGGTGATAGTTGTGATCTTCTTCGGATTAGCCTCAATTCCCCTGTTGGACACCAGAAAACCCAATAACTTGCCTGCGGGTACACCAAAAACACACTTGGCCGGGTTGAGCATCATCTTGTATGTTCGCAGGTTAACAAAAGTTTCCTTCAAATCATCAACCAGAGTTTCCTTCTTCCTTGATTTAACCACAATATCATCCACATAGGCATGCAAATTACGACCGATTTGCTTATGAAGGCAATTCTACACACATCGTTGATAAGTCGCCTGGGCACTCTTGATCCCAAAGGGCATAGACACATAGCAGAAGGCTCCAAAGGGAGTTATGAGCGCCGTCTTCTCCTGGTCCTTAACTGCCATCTTGATCTGATGATAACCAGAATATGCATCCAGAAAACTTAGACGCTCGCAACCCGCCGTAGCATCAATAATTTGGTCAATACAGGGGAGGGCAAAAGGATCTGCTGGACAAGCCTTGTTGAGGTCTGTGTAATCCACACACATACACCAGGTGCCATTTTTCTTAAGAACCGGCACCGGATTAGCTAACGATTCAGGATGGAAAACTTCAACGATGAATCCAGTTGGTAAGAGCCTGGCCACTTCCTCTCCAATAGCTTTGCGTCTTTGTTTGTTGAACCGGCGGAGCAATTGCTTCACCGGTTTGTACTTAGGATCAATATTAAGAGTGTGCTCAGCGAGTTCCCTTGGTACACCAGGCATGTCAGAGGGCTTCCATGCAAAGATGTCGCGGTTCTCACGGATGAACTCGATGAGCGCGCTTTCCTATTTTGGATCCAAGTTTGCACTGATACTGAACTGCTTGGACGAATCGCCAGGTACGAAGTCAACAAGCTTAGTCTCAGCAGCCGATTTGAACTTCAGGGCCGGATCGTGCTCCGTGGTTGGCTTTTTCAACAGAGTCATGTCTGCCGGATCAACATTATCTTTGTAGAACTTCAACTCCTCCGTGGCACAAACCGACTCAGCATAGGCCGCGTCCCCTTCTTCACACTCCAAAGCAATCTTGCGGCTTCCATGAACAGTTATTGTTCCTTTGCGACCCTGCATCTTGAGTTGTAAATAGACATAGCAAGGCCGTGCCATGAACTTATCATAAGGCGGCCGTCCAAACAGGGCATGATAGGTACTCTGAATTTTCACCACTTCAAAGGTCAATATTTCTGATATGTAGTCATAATCATCTCCAAAGGCCACCTCCAGAGCTATCTTACCAACAGGATATGCCGATTTACCAGGTACCACACCGTGTAACACCGTATTAGACGGTTTAAGATTTTTATCTGTTAACCCCATACGGCGGAAGTTCTCATAATATAGGATGTTAATACTGCTCCCTCCATCCATGAGTACCTTGGTGAACTTATAACCTCCCACCTGAGGCACCACCACCAATGCCAGCTGACCCGGATTGTCAATCCGGAGAGGATGATCCTCTCTGCTCCGCACAATTGGCTGCTTAGACCAGCGTAAGTATCGGGGCACCGCCGGTTCAATGGAGTTTACTGCCCGCCTTTGAACTTTCCGGTCACGCTTGTCCAAACTAGTGGTGAAGACATGATATTGCCCACCACTTAACTGCTTCGGGTGGCTCTGATAACCCGACTGCTGCTGGCTGTTTTGATTACCTTGGTTGTTTTGTCCGCCCTGATTGCCATTGAATCCTGAACCGGAATTTCCTCCGTCGTTGCCCAGCCCATGAGATCCGGATGCTGAACCGCCACCTGATCCGTGATCATACCGAAAATTATTAGAATTCTTGAACTCTTGCATGATGTAACAATCCTTCCAAAGGTGGTTGGCCGGCATCTCCTTCGTCCCATGTTTTGTACAGGGCTGATTTAACAGGTAATTTAGTCGGTCCGGGTTGGGATTGGGCGCCCCGCTGCGATTCGGCGGTTTACCCTTTGTCATTGGCCTTTGTCCTGTGCATTGGTATTATCCACAAAGTCCATGCTGCTATCTGCTTTACGCTTGCCTCCGTTTCCGTGACCCGCCGTGCTATGTTGCTGCCCTTTGGAGTTGTTGCTCTTCTTTCCCTTCCCTGTCTTGTCATCTTCAGACTCTGGATCCTTGGTACTATCAAAATCAGCATACTTCACTAGCGCAGCCATAAGGGTCCCCATATCGTTGCAATGGCGCTTTAGCCGTCCTTATTTCAACTTCAGGGGTTCAAACCGGCAGTTGCCTTCCAAAGTTATAACTGCTGTATCGGCATTGATACGGTCTGACGAATGCAAAATTTTCGAGACCCGGCGCACCCAACGGGTCGTCGATTCTCCTTCCTCCCGGACACAACCTGCTAAGTCCACTATCGACATAGGCTGTTTACATGTATCCCTGAAATTCTAGATAAACCGGGCTCGCAATTGGTCCCATGAACTGATAGAATTGGCTGATAAACTTTTTAACCAAGTACGCGTCGTTCCTTCGAGCATCATGGTGAAGTACTTTGCACACACCGCATCATCCACATCAAGAATCTCCATGGCCATCTCATAGCTCTCCACCCATGTTTCTGGAGACAAATCGGCAGTGTAATTTGGCACCTTGCGCGGGCACTTGAAATCCTTGGGCAGGCGCACATTGCGTAAAGCGGGGACAAGGCACGACACCCCCAAAGAGCTAGAAGTAACTCCTGGCTCGACCAATGTGGTCGGAGGAACCGGCGTAAGCTGACGAGCCTCATACTGCACCGCTAACTCGGCCTCCCTACGCGCTCGGGCCCGGTCAACCACTTCCTGGGCATCACCAATACCACCTGCCGGGTTGTTGCCATGGGGCGCTTCACGGTTTCGTGCATTGCTTGACACGGCCGGTTCATCCACACGCCTGCTGTAGCTCCGGCTTGGGCGAGGGGTAGAGTGAATCTGGTCACGACTGTATGAATATACTTCCTATTGAATCAAAGCTGTTCAAAGAAGCTCCTTAACCCGACGCGTCTCCACCGCCTGCGGAGAATCACCTTCAATCAGGATGGCCTCGAGTCGTGAAGCGGCAGCAACGAGGTTGTCCATCGGATTGGAATAATGACCCGGAGGCGTCAGGATAGGCTAAGGTACAATAGTGTTCTGCCGAGGCAGATCCATCAGGCGAGGCTGAACCAGCGCTCCCGTCCTAGGTGCTTCCGCCTGGTTTGCCACCGGCGGGTTACTGGTTCCCGCTCCTGGAGTATTGAAGAGATCTCTAGCTTCGAAAACCGGAGGCAAGCGAGACCGGTGCTTCCTCTTCAGGACTTCATGCGACGCGTTCTGATATAGCATAAGCCGGTAAGCCTACGCATCCAAAGCGGCCCGCTCTGTAGTCATCCTGGTATTCTCAGCTGCTAGGTCGGCCTTGGCTTGAGTAATCTGATCCCTCACCTTTGCAATCCCCGCATTATGGGCGTCCTGATCCACCGGATTAGCTTCTGCCATAAGCGTAGCCAACGCATCAAACAGATTAGATAAGACCTGAGCCGGCGGGCGCACAGGGCCTCCTGCCCCGGCTGCTGTCGCCGCTACTGACCCGGAAATCATCGCTGCCGCGTTCGAAGAGTGGATCGCCGCTTGCGTATCGGCCATGAATATTCCAACCCGGTTTGGCAGATCGGAGGGGTCCGGAATACTGTCGCCATCGGAACAGCCTCCAATCTGGCCACCATGTAGCTGATACAACGATTTGGTTTCTCCGGTCGGGGACTCGTCGCCGGAATAAACGACGGTCTCGCCACCTGATTCCGATCCTTCCTCGTGCTCCCCTCCATGGATGACTCCCACGAAGGCACGCTTCATGGCCGGTTTAACCTGGGCGGATCATGCACGCTGAGCCGTTTCGACGAGGTCGGTGCAGATGTCCGGCTCAGGGCCCGGTTGACCGATCCTGCCAATGAAGACGTGTATGCCACCAAAGGGGACCCGGTACCCGTACTAAATCGAGCGGGCCTCGGGGCCCCATACTGCGTCGTCGATGTAGAGCTTGCCGCGACGATTCTTGGTCATCCGGCCCACAGCATAGCCCTTGAGTCCTTCGAAGTTGCCCTCTAAGAACTTGAAACCATCGTGCGATAGCCCCACGGTGGGCGCCAACTGTCGTGGTTTTGTCACGGCAGATGTCCTCATGAAAGGACTTAGTCGTGGAGCCATCGCTACGGGTTAGCTTGAAGGGGTTAAAGCGGACACAGGGACGCAAGGGAGTTTTATACTAGTTTGGCCCCTTCGATGAAGGTAAAAGCCTACGTCTAGTTGTGATGGAATTGATGGGGTTTCGATGACTAGGGAGCAAACAAGCTTTGCCTAAGTCTCGAGTTGTTGTCTGTTGTCCCTGAACCGCCGCCGGGTCGTCCCCTTATATACATGGGTGACGCCCGTCGGTTTACAGAGTCCCAACACCGCTCATAGACGTGTCCGGTTTGGTCTCTACTTATTCCTAACTTACAATACAAGTTACATACCATCGCCGGTTTACGGCTCCAGGCCTTAAACCGATTATGGGTCTTGAGCCCTCCTCTACCTTCATGGGCTTTAACATACTTAACTACTGATGAAGTTAACCCGGCCCAAATAGGCCGGTTTATGCCCAGTAGTAATATCCCCAACAGGAACCGTAGACATGAGTGAATAGTATTTCTCTATGTGATCTCTTCCATCATGTGTGGGTAACGGACACTTCATTGTATAGAAATAAAGTGTCATTTCCATCTTTTACATAGGTTTCGATCTTTTACATGGAATACAATCTGCCTACTTGCTTTGTGTCGCACTACCAACACTCCACCCTTGAAGCTAAACATTACGCCACTCATAATTGCTTAGTTTATTTGTTCAAATACGAATTTCATATGATTCTAATGTTCCTACTTCAGTTTTGAAATGTGTGTCTGCCAGTTATAGAGACATAAGGGGTTTGTATTTCTGCGTGTGGTCTGGTCAGCACGGTTGGGGAGGTGAACTTTGCATATGCAGGGGTTTATAGGGAGACACTCTCCGAGTTGAATCCGCAATGCATTCCATAGGTAATCTGACTACTTTTTATGTTTTCTTGAATCTCAGATTCTGAACAGCATCATAATGATTATGAGCTTGCGCGCATGAAAAGAATAAAGCAGAACAATGCCATGGCTGTCAAACATGGCATTAAGGGACTGAAATCAAGTCTGGATGCAATGCAATGCAAACGCTCTCCACCTACAGATTCATGCTCAGAATATGATCCTAATAGTGATTCTGAGCTAGATGGAGACCTAAGTCAATGTAGATCCCTAGTGGAGGAGTCAGAGGAAGATGCCCTATCTTATTCACCCATCAAGGTACTTGCTCTAACTTTCCAAGGTTACATTGCCTGCACATATCTTGCAACTGATGCTTTGCATTGCTTCTACTTTGTTGAACTTCCATTAGCTTAGTTTACACATCGTGTATGTGAATACGCCCTGCTTATCCATTTTCAGTACATATTCCATCTATCATCATACCATATTTATCCATTCAAATGCTGTTCTTGTGTATCAGACGTTCAAAAGGAAGAGGGCGATTGCTGATCATGAAGGAGCACAAGCAAAGTATTTGGAAAAGGTAGTGGCACCTGATAAATCAAATAGCCCATTAGGTGTAGTTGCAATATCACCTGACCCACAAAATACCCCAACTCTAGCAGACTCTAGCCCTACTACACTGGTCATTTCTGATGCCCCAACTAAGCAGACCCCAAGTACAGCAAACAGTATGATTATGCCAGTTGACATAGCACCAGCTGTACGATGCAAAAACCCCATTCCAGCAAAGAGTACACCAAATGCAGTTGCCAAATCCCTTTTCGAACCAGAGAGAGCCCCAATTGCAGCAAATAGGACCCCTGTTCCATTTCTTCCCAGTTTAGAAGACGAAGCTTATGTTGTTGTCAGGAACTTTGTGCGCATCCTTCCTTCATGGAAAGATTATACTGCATACACAGAACAATTTCCAGTCTTCCTCCGCAACTTACGCGTAAGTAATGTACTAATGTTATTCATGGTCATTACTGCATATGTTTCTGCTGACAGAAGACACAAGATTTCATTCTTTTAAATAGGCGAGGAGCAAACTGGATTGTGATGACGAGCAAGGGTTGGTCGCGCTTTTCAAGCACTCGTTGATGAAGTATCGTTCCTACCTGAGGCAAGCGCACTTCGATGGCAAGCCACTGAACGAAATTTCTGTGAAGTCTCTCGTGCTACATTTATCCGACGGTGACTGGAATAATCTTGTTACACATTGGTCTCGGCTGCAGCGTAAGGTACTATCTATGATATCACATCACAATTTGAACTACATTTCTGCATTTGCCTTAATGTCTCACTTGTACGAAAACTGTTAGCAGAAGAACATTCATTATCAAGGGACCATAGAATCTCGCAAGTATACAGCACACTGCATTGCTCTTGTGAGTACCTCTTGCCCTGTATGATCATACTTACTTTCATAGTTGTTTGATTATGTAGCATCACTGCACATGTTAGCCTCGTAATCGTCCATTTGGTGGACATTATAAGATCTATATGGACTCTTACATAAATTTAGAATCAACCCAATGCTTTTGAAGAGGTTTAGCTCTGCAGTCCTCTTATAAGGACTGAACGTGGTCTATCACTGTACTTACATTAACAGCTACTCCCTCCGTCCCATAATATAAGAACGTTTTGTACAATACACCAGTGTTCAAAACACTCTTGTATTATGGGAAGAGAGATTGGTTCATTTTGTAGCATTATGCATCTTATCTCCCTCGCCCACCATTTACTAAAAAAGATCAGATCTATATTTAATCTTACCAACAGGTAGAATACACAGACAATACCAGTGCAGAAGTGTAGCCCATTGCTCTTGTCAGTACATTTTGTCCTGTGACGCTTGTACTTCCAGGGATTGGTAGTTGATTATGTAGCTTCAATCTGCATCTTATGTTCATTATCCTCTATCCCTTCTAGTATTATCATATCTATAATTACTCTCTACAAAATGTAGAGTACAGACAAAGCTTATGAAGAAGATTCTGTGCTGAAATTCTTGAGTTATCCTTCCCTTGACATGGAGAAGGGCATTATAAAGCCGGTGTTAACTGTTAATGTAAGTCAGTCCTTCTAAAGCCTTTATCGTCAACTGCTCTTTGATTTGCTCATACTCCCTATCATTTACTGCTGTTTAGTTTGCTGTTTCTACTAAAATGCATGTTTGTAAGAACCGTAAGTTCTAAGTTTTACTTGTAAAACCAAATTCCTCATTCATACCATGCACATTACTTAATACTCCCTATATGTATGCTTGTTTTTGTGGATCTATAATCCAGTGTGTGGTGAAGCAGCCCACGTTTGCACCTTGTCATATCCTATTTTATCTTACTGATGTGGCTGATGATATGAACAACATGCCATGCACATTACCCAAAATAGATACGATGATTTTCTTTGCCCTTCATCTATGCTTGTTATGTTGACATGGTAATCCAGTAGTGTGGTGAAGCTCCCCGCATTATGAACAATGCCAAATTATTGTATTGATATTTTGAACTTACTCTTTATTTTCTAATTTGAAATTGGATAGAATTGATAGAACAATTATCATCTTTGTTTATGCATGTGCAAAACCTGTCATCTCTCTGCTTTGTTTCAGGGTGATATGCCTGATGGCATGCACAAGTCTACTGAAGGCTGTGAGACAAACCCAACATATATTGCAGCAAAGAAGGCATAACATCCTGAAGATAGAGAGACAACCCCAAAGTCTTGTCTTGATATAGTGTTCAAGTTACTTGAGACTAACAGTCAGACAAGCTCACAAAATTCGTTGTCTAAATCAGTTCGACTACTTCAGTCCCAAGTTCTAGTATAAAGGCATTCTGCAACTCAACTTCGACTTGAAGTCCTATCTCTAAGAAAGATTGCGGAGAACGCCAATGAGAACCTTATTGCTAAACAGCTACACCTGGAAGCTATGACCTACATGCTAGGCCGGTCTCACAGCCTTGCTCACCAGCTTGCGCAGCAGTTCCCCCGCAAGGCTAACCTTTCTTGAACTGTCTTGGAAGTGGTCTCGGTTTAGTATTATTCTGTTACGCTGCAATGGTGCCCAGTTTTTGTAATCTGCTTCTTCGTTGCGCTTTACGATCACTGGTGGCGAACTTCGATGCCCAGTGGATGTAATATACCTTAAATCCTTTATTGTATAGTGTAGGTTTATTCTTAGTTACTATGCCATAATTTCTTTATTGTATAGAGTAGGTTTGTTCTTAATTCCTACTAGTTAATGCCATCATTTGCTATCTGAAAAAAATCAGATGTAGTCGACCGGACCGAAACATTCGACTCTAACGGGCCAGGTTTTTAGCGGGCCACAATTGGGTCGGCCTGTGTCTTTCTTGGGCCCGAATGATTGGGGCCTTCACACATTGCGCCAGGCCCAAACTTACACCGGCCTATATTTTAGTTGGGCCTTTTGTCGACCCAGCACTTAGTTTGGCCCAGGTAGCATTGGGCCATTAACAGGCTGAATATTGTACTCGTCTGTTACGGCCGAGATGAAACCACGGGCCTTTAGCAGGCCAAAACGCTTGTTGGGCCTCAATTTTCACTAGTCGTCGCTGGGCCTTCAGGAGGCCAAAATGTAGACCGGGCCGTTTTGGGCCCAGTTAGCTCATGGGCCGTTATCAGGCCGAAACATATCTCGAGCCTTAGTTGGCCCACTGATATCATGGGCCTTTAAGAGGCCGAAAGCTAAGCACAGGAATCAACGGGCTGAATTACGCGACAGGCTTTTAACAGGCCCAAAGTCACGTTGGGCTTAACTGTTGCCACCTTTAGCACGGGACGCTAGTGGGCCTGATGTCTCGTCGGACCCTATATGGCCCATGGGCAGCACGGGCCATTCCCAGGCCGAAAGTAACACCATGCTGAAATGGGCCCATGTCTACATCAAGCCTCTAACAGGCCGAAAGTCACTGGGCTGTAGTTGGGCCCAAATATTCGGCGAACAATTAACGGGCCAGATCTGGCTTCGGGCAACAAATGGGCCCAAATATTGGGCGAACAATTAACGGGCCAGATCTGGCTTCGGGCCGTAAATGGGCCTTTATGAAGCAGGTCGTTATTGGGCTGGCCCACTAGTACCTGATTAAGTTCTACGAGACTTTGACTGGGCCGGCTTTTTAACCTATATGGGCCTCTGTTGGGCCCAGCCACGTGTTGACGTATCATAGGCATGTCTCCTCCAATGGACTGGCGACATCTGGCCCACTCACGAGCTGACAGGTGTTCCCTTCAGCCAGTCAGAATTTTACACGTGGAAATTTCCCATTTGTCAGGGCTGTTAACGGGTTATCGGATCCAAAATCCGACCCGATAGCTTAACGGCGTTCCGTTACGGTGGATGCCATGTGTCGGTCACCCTTGACGAAAGCACTTCTGTGACGCGTGATTTATCGTCATGGAAGTGGACACTTCCGTGATGATAATTTTGTTAATGTCATGGAACACTTCTACGACAGCACAGGTATGACTATCTTGATTCTGTCATAAATTTGTCATGGATGTACATGCATGATCAAAAATGCAACCTACTATGACAAACACATATCATCACGGAAGTGTATTTTTTTGTAGTGCCTCCTTCCTCTTGGTCGCAAGGGTGGGGTTCTTGGCATTCTTTTGCAGACTGCCAAACAAGGCGGTGCCTTGTTTGCACTTGCACGTGTCGGCTTGCGCAGTCGGCGCGGTGGAGGAGCCCGCGACCGCCTTGTCGGCCCCCCGCATGTGGCGCGGCGCGCACTCCTCCTCGAAGTCGTCCGGCCACGTCTCGACGCCGCCCCCTTCTTCGGAGCCGCCTGCTCCGCAGACGCCGCCTGTGGCATCATCTTCCAAGGCGGTCGCCCCCAAGTCGGGGTCGTCCACATCGCTCACGGCCCAGTCCGGTTCGTAGGCACCGCCCACCCCCATGATAGCGGATGTCGCCTCGGACATGAAGATCTGTTTCAAAAGAGCAAGAGGCCAACTAATCGATTCACAAGACGGAATCAAGATGAAGTATTGAAGTGGGAAAAGATTGAAGAGCTTACAGCAGGCAGCGGGTCTGCGCGGGAGTACGGCTGATTGCGGAACCGCCAGGACCCCTCCAGCTTGAGGTCGGAGATCTCGTTCACCAAATTCACCACCTCAGTAGCCGACATCTCCTTCGTACTCAGCCGACACGGGTCGCGATGACCACTCATCTGGCTGATCAAGTGAGGTCGACCTTGGAGTGGGAGAACCCGGCGCACGACAAAGGCCACCAGCAAGTCGGACGCCTTGAGGCCTTCAGCGTCGGTCAGCTCCCGGAGTCAGTTGATGGCGGTGGCGGTGTCTGCTGAGACGGGCTTCGGCTTGTAGCCCCAGTTGGCCCGAGGCTCAGCCGGTGGGCCGGCTTCATAGGCTGGAAGGTTGATGAAGTTGATTGCCGGGTCGACATTCTCCATGTAGAAGTAAGATTGCTGCCACATCTTCACTGACTGTGGTAGCTTGATGGTTGGGAAGACATTCTTTGGCGACGGCCGGCACACCGCGAAGAAGACACTACACTGGATCGCCTTCTCCTTGGCAGAGGTGCCCAGTTTGGTGTAAAAGAATGCTCCCCACAACTCGATGGTGGGGAGGATGCCGAGGTAGCCTTCGCACATCATGACGAAGGCGGACAGAAGCATCACGGTGTTGAGCGTGATGTGATGCAGTTGGAGATGATAGAACGAGCTGAGAAAGCCGCTCGCCGGCAGGCCGAAGCCGCGGATGAAGTGCTAGCGGAAGACGACCCGCTCGCCCTGCCCCGGCGCTGGCGAAATATCTCCCGCAGGAGGCACGTGCGTCTTCACGTAGCCCGCGCCGGGAAGGCGCCCCGTATCACGGAGAAAGGCGATGTGGTCGTCGGTGACGTTCGACCCATCCCAATCACCTCCCTGCTCGCACGCCATGAGGAGCCCGACGAGGTAAATGGTGCAGCGGGAGAGCTGTGGGTTGGTGCGGTGCCAAGAGGGCTCAGGGCGGAAGAGCTCGACAGAGACGAGCAGCGGCAGCACTCCGGCGTAGCTCGGGGGTGCTGCGGCGAGAGGAGGAAGAAGGAGACGAGGATGGGGTAGGAGGGCGCGCGTGCTCTACCGCTCCCACTCCTCCCCCTACTTATAGCCGGTGGGATATGAAGCCGAGGGGGTGAGGCGTGGGATCGTGGGATTAACTGTGCCCACGACCCCACATCCCCGCTTTAATCGTGGAGGTTACTGCGCAAAGTAACTCCGCAAGGAAGCTCAGCCGGCCGCCACGGCCGCAACGGATCCGCTCGCGCATGGGCTAGCAGGCTGGCCCGGCTGGCTGGCGCCATGTGGCGCGCCCACGACGGGCGGCGGGCCTGGAGGCTTATCTAGCACGCCACCTGGTTCCCGCCATTACGTTCGTAGTTTTCAGACAAGTCCGTCTTGTCGTGGCCGACTCCCTCCAGGCGGCATGCTGGCAGTCGGTTGAAGCTTCAAACCAGAGCACTCGGAGAAGGAAACTGTTGAGGCTTCTCGGCTTATCAGTTGCGACGCCTCACTAGCTTCGGGGACTACTGTCGGAGTAATGGGCCACGAGTAGCCTAACCCGAGTCCCTGAGCCTTTCAAGACATCGGGGCCGGTTGCGCCCCTCAGGAAAAAAGATGAAGCGCCGCCTTCTGATGGCTGGCTGGCTGAGCGGCCGGCTGCCAGAAGGCGGCCAGGCTCCAGACGGCGGCACCGATATGGGCCGACTCCTAGCAGGTGGCCTCCAGAGAGGCCGGCTCCTAGCAGGAGGCCCGTGGCGCCCTCAGAGTCTGTGCCCCATTAAGAAGACAAGACAGGGTGAGGCTACAGTGAAGCCAATCACCCACGTATCCAGGGCCAGGCGTGGCCACAGTGCTCCATACAGGCAGGGATCTCCGCAAGACGCAGCACTGTGGCCATTCCGCCCTTGACGTCACCTCTGGCAGGCAAAGCTCTGTTCCCACGACGACCTATCGGTACCGCCTGCAGGCGAAGGGCCCTACCAGGCGGCGAGAGCCTGGAAGGCGGCGGAAGCTTGACCAGTCGGATCCATGGGAGGCCGGCCTCTAGCAGGCGGCCCACTCCTCCCTCGGGGTCCATGGACTATTAACCAAATGAGACCCGGTGTGGCTACAGTGATCTCCCACCAGGCGGCGGGACAGTAGCCACGCTCCCCTGACCAAGTATGCGTCATTAGCATCACGGCTACAGTAACCAGCAGCCGGCAAGACCCGCAAGCGGTGGGAGCGGCCTGTCGGCTCCTTACCAGACCACTCGGCGGGGCCCACCAGGCGGCGGGCCCCAGCAGCCGTCGGAGAAGCCGGCGACCAAAGACGCTGACAGCCGGGTCCTACACCCGGCCAGATTACTATTGTACCCCTGGGGGTAGGCCCATATAACCCCCCCCCCAGGGCACCCATGCAAAGGGTTCCCAACCTGATAGAACTAGACTCATACCTAGAGGAAGGAGGGAGCATGCCTGCCTTCTTCTACCTCTAGCATACAGCTCGAGGAGCACCATTCTATCCACTAGTGCCTTAGTGATCATGCGGAGACCCCGCAAAGCAGGACTAGGGGTGTTATCTCCTAGGAGAGCCCCGAACCTGGGTAAGTACACCGGCGTTCGTGTCTATGCCTCATCCTGCTTCTGGGCACCGGCGACGTTCTACTCGCTCCCACCATGATAAGCCATCCTTTGGCATATGTCGCACCCAACCCCCGACAGCTCTGACTGCCCGTGCACAAGTAAAGGGGTCAAAAGGAGAGCCCCTACTTTTGTACACCGACTGGAGCCCCCGGGTCTAGGCCAGCCATAAGCGTGACGCATTGTTGGGCTAGGCCTAGAACGGTGCGCGGGCAGGTGGGCGGATTTTCACCATAGTAACTGTTTCGTCCGCTGCGCTTCCCCATGACCTGTGTTCAACCCGCAACGTAGAGGGTTGTGTGTGACGTGGCGGTCATGCATGGGGCGGTTCCCGCATGCATGCGTCACATCGTTATAAAGAGGCGGCACGCGCCTTTCCAATAAAAAGAGGGAGGTGCGACTCATTTACTGAGTGGACTCGGGTCGCAAACTTCAAGGTGCCCACGCCCCACGATCACGGGGCGGGGAATGGTTGCCTCACCTGTCCTCTCGATCCTGCTCACTCGCCATGCGTCCTCCATGCAGGTGGCAGGCGGTGGAGGCGGGAAACCGGGCCATCGCTGATCGGGGCAGCGGGTCGGTCCTGATTCCCTGCGCCTCTGATGGCTGGATTGGCTGAGTGGGGCGGCCGAGCCTCGACCCCGCCCCTTTTTAAGGAGGGGGAGTGGGATGTCATCCCACATTATCCCAGCATCCTCCCTCATCCACCTTCGCTCCTTTCTTCCACCCGCCATGGCAAGAGGGGGTGCTGGGCCTTCGACGGTGGCGGCTAGGGTCGCCGCTCGATAGTGCGTTCCCCCTTCTCAAGAGACCGAAGTGGCGGAGCCAGCTATGAGAGGAAGGGGGAGGGGCGAGGCCGAGGTCGCTGTGGCGTGGGGGGAAGAGGGGGACGAGGTGGCGCAATGGCCGTGCCTCTGCCATTGATGCCCCCCGCAATGGAGGGCCACGTAAGGGACCAGCCCCGCGAGTTCTTCATCAGGCTACACCAGCCACCGCGGCGTCGTCTCTGCCTCCACACCTCATTTTCTCGGGAGATGGAGCTCGATCCGCCCCAGACCCTCAAGTTGCACATGAGGGGCTGCGGGAATGGCGGCACGCGGGTTGACGTTGACTTCCCTGCTCCTCACGTCATGTACCTCTGTCGCTGATGGAAGACGTTTGCCCGCGTCCACAGCCTGACGGCGGGGCTCGTCCTCTACTTCAAGTTAATAGAGGGCGTCCTGCTCTCTGTCAGGGTCTTTGGAGATGTTGGAACTCGCCTAAAGTGCTGCGTGGAGAGATCCTCCAACGATGAAGATTCCTCCTCGAGCGGGAGTGACGAGGAGGACAGCGACAGCGACCACGAGGGAGTCGAGCGGCGGGATGCAGACCCCGACTGACCGTGCCGCCCCTCCCTCGACCATGCGCCCTGCCGAGGGCCTTCCTCGCCAAGCTCTCCATCGGGGAGCTACCCATCGTCTCCTTGGGCGGCTGGCGTAGGAGGGCCGGAGAAGGCGAAGAAGGCAGGTGGCGGCCATCAAGTCGGAGTACGCGGGCACCTATTAATTTTAAGAATTGTAATCCCCTTGCTCATGTTTTTAATTCTGTATGAAGTATACCTGTATGGGCTGTTTTTAATGAAAAGGGTGTCTGTCGGGTTCTTTGTGCATGTGCAAGGCTCATACCAAGGAACAAATCCTTGTTATTCTTAGGATAAACATTGTCGTCCGGCAACAGGCCTTGCCGTCCCCTGACTTCAGTCGACCATTCTCACGCTTTTGGAGGAAGGTAGGGGAGAAGTAGAGTTAGGCCCCTCGTTCATTTCCTTGCCATCGCATCTACGACCCGGTTCTGTCCCAGGGACTGGTCTACAAGAAAAAGGGGGCAGCATGGTGGTCTTGGAGTAAAACAAGGTTTCATTTGTCCCAGTTCCATACAAAAATACAAAATAGGGGATGAAGGACTTAACTGAATCCCCAGCCCCCGGCAACTTTGGCTTGCCGTGGTTAGATCCTTGTGTCTTCAGCCCCCGGCAGTCCTGGCTTGCCGGGGCCGGAGTGCCAGTTCGTCCTGTTTCTCCCAAGCGGCTCAGCAGAAGTGTCCACATGCCCTGCGAACAAAAGAGGACAGAAAGACGCATACTCGACCTCTAGGCTAGGGGTTAGTCACCGCTAAGCACTATCAACCCTAACCGAGGGAGAAACTTAACCTAGCATGCATGCTAAAACTTAGGGCGCCAGCGCTTCGTTTATTTATGCTCAGGGTCTGTGCATGGCTTTGTACAAAGGGTTACATGCCTTGCCGGCAAAGCTTGTACAAAAGGTGGTTTGCCGGGAGGCCCAGCAACCGCGCCTTATGGGTAAAACTTGCGAAGATGTTTGATGTTCCAGGAGTTGCTCACTGGGACAGCATCTTCGGTCTTCAGGCGGACTGCGCCGGGCCTGGTGACTCGTATTACCCGATAAGGGCCTTCCCACTTTGGTGTCAACTTGTTAGAATTCTTGGCCGACTGAACATGGTGAAGAACAAGGTCGCCTTCCTCAAAGCTTCGGTCATGAACCTTGCAGCTATGGTAGCGGCGCAAGGCTTCCTGGTAGCATGCTGCTCTCACGACCACCCAAAGACAATCTTCCTCAAGGAGTGTTGCGTCATCTTGCCGCAATTGCTCTTGCTCAAGCTTGTCATAAGAGAGCACTCGAGGTGACCCGTATGTGAGTTCCGTGGGGAGAACTGCTTCTGCCCCGTATACCAGGGCAAAGCGTGTCTGGCCGGTGGCTCGATATGGCATCGTTCTGACCGACCAAAGAACCACCGACAACTCATCAATCCAACAACTTCCACTCTTGTGCCGCCTGTCATAAGTCTTTGTCCTCAGGCCTCGCAACACTTCAGCATTTGCCCTCTCCGCCTGGTCGTTGCTCCGTGGATGTGCCACGGAAGCGAAACAGACCTTGCTGCCGATGTCTTGGATGTATTGCATGAAGGTGTGGCTTGTGAACTGTGTGCCGTTGTCGGTGATGACTCTGTTTGGCACACCAAAATGGCAGACTAGCCCTTTGAAGAACTTGACGGCTGTCTGTGCAGTAACCTTCCTCACTGCCTCCACCTCCAGACACTTTGTGAACTTGTCAATTGCAACGTACAAGTACTCAAAGCCCCCGTCAACGCGAGGGAAAGGGCCCGGTATGTCGAGCCCCCAGACCGAAAATGGCCAGGAGAGAGGGATTGCTTGAAGGGCTTGAGCTGGTTGATGAAGCTTCTTCGAATGGAACTGGCACGCTTCACACCTGGTTACTAGTCCCGTCGCATCCTGGAGGGCGGTGGGCCAGAAGAAGCCTAGCCGGAATGCCTTGCCGGCGAGGGCCCTCGACCCTATGTGGGAGCCACATATGCCTCCATGTATCTCTGCCAACAGCTCCAGTCCTTCCTCCCGGGGGATGCACTTCAATTTCACACCGTTCGGTCTTTTTCTGTACAGGACGTTGTCGATGAACTGGTAGAAGGCAGACCGACGGGCTAATTTTTCCGCTTCTTCCTGCTCCTCAGGAAGTTCCCTTGTCTGGAGGAAACGAACGGTATGCTGTGCCCATGCCGGAGCCTGGGCTCGACGGCAAGGACCAAAGGCATCTCTTCTGCCATGGGGGCGGTCGTCTCCACGGTCAGGGCTTGGCGCCCTGCCGCAGCCAGCTGCCCCTCGGCAGGCTCAGCACGGCATTACCCATGCCGGTGGCCCCAGGGGGCTCGGCGGGAAAGTACTTGTCGGGGCCTGATTTCCTCCGCTTGTTCTGCCCCGTTGATGGTTCGGCGGATGGTTGAGTTAGCCGAAGCACAAAAGTACCTGGTTCCACAGATAGTTTGAAGGCAGCGCGCTTTGACAGGGAGTCGGCGATGTCGTTCTCCGCTCGAGGAAGGTGCTCTGCTTGTATACCATCAAAGCGCTCTTCCAGCTTCCTCACCTCATCTACATATGCCTCCATCAACGGGCTCTTATAATCCTTGTTGACTTGTCTGACGACAAGCTGTGAATCACCCCTGACGATGAGGTTCTTAACCCCGAGGTCTGCTACGATCCTTAGACCGACAAGCAGCTTTGTGGACATCTCCCTAGGAAAGTGCATCTGGATTACATACTTGAGGTGCTCTCCGGTGGATGCGAGAAGTAGCACGCCGGCACCGGCACCTTGCAGCGAGAAAGCCCCATCAAAGTACATGATCTAGTCGCGACTTGCTTCCTTGCCGGGGAGAGCGGTCTCCTGTATTTCTTCGTCCGGTGTTGAGGTCCACTCCACAATGAACTCCGCCAGGACTCTGCTCTTGATCGTCGAAGTACTTTCAAACTTCAAACCAAAGCTTGACAGCTCCACGGCCCACTCCACAATCCTCCCGGTTGCGTCTGGATTATGCAATATCCGTTGCAACGGGGGGCGGGTGACGATAGTTACCTCGTGTGCTTGGAAGTAATGACGTAGCTTCCTCAAGGCCATAAGGAGGCCGAAGAGCAATTTCTGCACACCGGAGTATCTTGACCATAAGAAGGGAGCTGACAAAATAAACCAGGTGCTGCATCACCTTCTTCCTCTGCATTACTTATCTTGGTCGCGCAGGCTCTGTCCTGCCAACGTCAAACCGTGCCGGGGGTCCTGCCTTGCCGGCGCACGGCCCTGCCGGGGGAATCTCTGGCTTGCCATCCGCCGGCCCTACCATTGCCACTGCCTCTTCATCGACCTCCCTCTGCGCCACCAGCGTGGCGCTGACCACTTGATTCGTCGCCGCCAGATACAACAGCAACGACTCTTGTGGTTTAGGCCTAACCAGTATTGGCGTAGAGGAAAGGTATTTCATCAGATCCTGCAACGCTGCTTCGGCCTCTGGGGTCCACTCCATTGGGCCCACCTTCTTTAGGATTTTGAAAAAGGGGAGGGCACGCTCAGCGGACTTGGAGATGAATCTGCTCATGGCGGCAACGCAGCCAGCGAGCCGACGCACATCCTTGATCCGCTTGGGTGCCTCAATCTGCTCAATAGCTTTGATCTTGTCTGGGTTCGCCTCGATCCCACGTTGTGACACAAAGTACCCGAGAAGTTTGCGGACGGGACTCCGAAGACACACTTCTCAGGGTTCAAATTGAGGTTGATCTTGTGCAAATTTGCAAACGTCTCCTCCAGATCTTGTACAAGTGTTGTCTTGTCCTTGGTCTTGACCACTATGTCATCCATGTATGCTTCCATATTTCGATGCAGCTAGGGATCAAAACGAATTTGGATTTCTCTTGCAAACGTTGATCCAACACTTATCAACCCGAAAGGCATCCGTAAAAAGCAATACATACCACATGGGCTGATGAATGTTGTCTTCTCTTCGTCTTCTCTTGTAATGAAGATCTGATGGTATCCTGAGTAGGCGTCTAGGAATGACAACAAATCACACCCGGCCGTGGAGTCAACAATCTGGTCGATGCGCGGCAACGGGAAAGGGTCCTTGGGACAAGCCTTCTTGATATCTGTGTAATCAATACATAGCCTCCACTTACCGTTTGCCTTGCGTACCACCACCGGATTGGCCAACCACGTCGGGTGGAGCACTCCTCTCACCAAGCATGCCGCTTCTAACTTCCTTATCTCCTCTGTGATGAACTCTTGCCTTTCCAGAGCCTGCTTCCTGACCTTATACTTGACGGGCCGTGCATGAGGACAGATAGCAAGGTGGTGCTCAATCACCTCGCTGGGAACGCCGGGGTTGTCGGATGCTTGCCATGCAAACATGTCGACATTTGCCCGCAGGAAGGTGACGAGCGCGCCTTCGTAGTTGCTGTTGAGGGTGGAGCTTATGGTGAAAGCCCCTCCTGTGCCATCCTCATTGACGGATACCTTCTTGGTTAGTGGTGGTGCAGCTCTGGATTTCTTGCTCTTGCCGGTGGAGCTCTCTCGCACGTCCTCGACGGTAGCGCAACACTCCGAAGAGGTGCGCTTGCCGGAGTGGGTGCGAGAGGTCTTGCCGGTCTTCTTCTTCCCTCCCGGTGCTTCAGCGGCCACTACTAGAAAAAGGGCTATAGATGAAATTGACACTAATGGCGCACCAGACATGTGGTGCGCCATTACTATATACTAATGGCGCACCATGTGTTGGTACGCCATTAGTGTCCAAATACTAATGGCGCACCACATCCACGGTGCGCCATTAGTAATTTTTTTTAATTTTTTCAAAACTACTAATGGCGCACCATGGGATTGGTGCGCCATTACTAGTTGAACTAGTAATGGCGCACCACATCCACGGTGCGCCATTAGTAAAAAAAAATTGACACTGAAAATTTTCAATTTTTTTTCAAAACTACTAATGGCGCGCCGTGGGAGTGGTGCGCCATTACTAGTTCAACTAGTAATGGCGCACCATGCCACGGTGCGCCATTAGTAACTTGGCCACCACTTCCACCGAATGCACCCCCCCACACCCCCCCCCCCCGGTGGATCGCCTTTTCAGTTTTAAAAAAAATAAAAGAAAATGATGAAAATGTCAAAAAAATAAAAGAAAATAAGTTTCCCATGTGATATGTGGTCTAGTTGTTGGGAAAATTTGCAAATATGAATTTCGACTTCATTTGCAAAATCTCTCGAGAATTTGTAAAAATGGGCATAACTTTTGCATACTAACTCGGATGAAAATTGTTTTTTATATGAAAAATCATTTACTCGAAAAGTTATATCCAAATTTAACGGGGGGAGCCCCGTTAAACATTTGCAAAATCCTCAAAAACCTAACAGAAAAAAAGATACGGGGCCTTTAAGATCTGGAGAGGCAAAAAAATTCAAAAAAATTCAAGCTTACTAATGGCGCACCTGCCCATGGTGCGCCATTAGTATCTTCCCGCCTTCAAAATTCAAAATAAGACAAAAAAAATAAAAAAAAGTTACTAATGGCGCACCTGCCCATGGTGCGCCATTAGTATCTTCCCGCCTTCAAAATTCAAAATAAGTCAAAAAAATAAAAATAAAAGTTACTAATGGCGCACCTGCCCACGGTGCGCCATTAGTATCTTCCCGCCTTCAAAAATCAAAATAAGTCAAAAAAATAAAAAAAAATTACTAATGGCGCACCTGCCCACGGTGCGCCATTAGTATCTTCCCGCCTTCAAAATTCAAAATAAGTCAAAAAAATAAAAATAAAAAGTTAATAATGGCGCACCTGCCCACGGTGCGCCATTAGTATCTTCCCGCCTTCAAAATTCATAATAAATCAAAAAAAGTTAGTAATGGCGCACCTGCCAACAATGCGCCATTAGTATCTTCCCGCCTTCAAAATTCAAAATAAATCAAAAAAAAAGGTTAGTAATGGCGCACCTGCCAACGGTGCGCCATTAGTATGTCGTATATATGGCTGGGCGCACCTCCTCCACTCCACCTCTCCTCCACTCCATCTCCTCCCCTCCACTCCTTCTCCTCCTCTCCTCCACTCCATCTTCCCTTCTCTCCTCCACCATGCTACCGTCCTCCTCTCCGGCGACCTCCTCCTCCTCTCCGGCGACCTCCTCCTCCTCTCCGGCGACCTCCTCCTCCTCTCCGGCGAACTCCTCCTCTCCGGGAACCTCCTCCTCCCTCCTCTCCTCCCCTCCCCTACCCTGAAGGTTTCTCCTCCCTCCTCTCCGGTGAGCTCCTCCTCCCTCCTCTACTCCCATTCCCTCATGGTTTCTCCTTCCTCCTCTCCGATGCTTCGGTGAACTCCTCTCCGGCGACCTCCTCCTCCTCTCCGGCGATGTAGGCGAGCGCCTCTCCGGTGACCTCCTCCTCCTCCTCTCCGGCGAACTCCTCTCCGGCAAAAGAACACGGCAAAAGAACGTACAAGATCCAAAAACAGGAACAAAATTTGAAATAATATCGTGCCAAAAAACGAGCAAAAAAAAAACTAGCAAAAAATGGCCAAAAAAATCACGATCCAGATCCAAATTCAAAATTCAAAAATAGCAATGGCGCACGATGGGGGTTAGACGGTGCGCCACTCCTATTTTCCCGCCTTCAAAATTCAAAAATACTAATGGCGCACCGTGGCCTATACTAATGGCGCACCGGTGGCCTATACTAATGGCGCATCTCGTTGTCGTGCGCCATTAGTATGCCAAAGCACCTGGGTATACATGGCCCTGGGAGGCATACTAATGGCGCACCATGGCCTATACTAATGGCGCACCAGTGGTGCGCCATTAGTATACCAGATACTAATGGCGCACCAGTGGTGCTCCATTAGTAAAAATTACTAATGGCGTGCTAGTAATGGCGCACCGGTGATGCGCCATTAATGGCCAAATTAGGTGCGCCATTAGTAGCGGTTTTTCTAGTAGTGGGCAGGAGCAATAGCCTTGGCGGCAGCTGCTGCAACTGCTTCCTGGTAGAGTAGGTTGGCTCAGATCAGCGCATCCTTCTTGTCGCAGGGGACAGTGATGATGGTCATCGGCCCAGGCATCTTCAATGTGTTGTAGGCGTAATGCGATGCCGCCATGAACTTGGCTAGTGCCGAGCGGCCAAGGATCATGTTGTAGGGCAAGCGGATCTTGGCTACAACGAAGACAATCCTCTCCGTCCTGTAGTTCAGCTCGCCTCCAAACGTCACAGGCAACGTGACCTTTCCCTTCGGCTGGCTCCTTCCCGGGTTGACCCCTTGAAACGTGCCCGTCTCCTCGAGGTCTCCATCGGGAATTTGCAACCTCTTGATCACAACGGGCGGGATTAAGTTTATAACGGTCCCGCCGTCAACCAGCATCTTGTTCACCTTGAGGTTGCGTATCGTTGGTGAGACCAACAGCGGCAAACACCCGACCGTAGTGGTGCGATCAGGGTGGTCCTCGGCGTCAAAGATGATGGGCGTCCTGGACCACTTTAGCGGCTTCTGAGCGTCGAACGATGGCTCCGCTGCTGTGACCTCACGTGCCCACTACTTGAGCTGGCGGTGAGAAGTGTGCAGCGGGGCACCACCATTGACGCACATGGCCTCCGTAGCCTTATGAAACTCTTGCTCGCCGAGCTTGTCGTCCTCGTCACGATCATCATCTTCCTGCTTCTTGTCACGGCCCTGAGCGGGCCACTCTTGCTGGTTATCCTTGCCGCAGTGGCCTCCTTGGCCGCCAGGCTTCTTGCCGGATCCTTCGGCACCATCCTAACCCTTCTCTTTGTCCCGCCTCTCATACTCATCCTTTTGATTTTCGGCAAGCATCTCGACCTGTCGATAGTTCTGGAGGTCGTGGCCCTTGGTGCGGTGGATCTTGCAATACTGCTTGTCAGAGCCTCCTGGCTTGTCGAGAGTTGCTAAGGCCCGGCAGGCGGCACACCCGGCAATCTCCATGCCGGGGTCGTCTGCCTTGGCCTTCTTGGCAGTGCCGGTGTCGTCGGATCCCTCGACGGCAAGCACAGCCTTGCCCTTGCATTTCCTATTGTGACACCGGCCCTTCTTCGTTGGGGCAGCGGTGTCTTCATCAGTAGATTCGGTTTCCATGCCGGCGTCCTCGCCGGGGTACTTCCTTCCTTCTTCTGCTCGGGTGCACCTATCGGCCAGAACATAAAGTTCGGCCACATCCTTAACCTTGTTCATCGCGAGCTCTTCACGCATCTTGCGATTGCGCACATTCTAATGGAATGCGCTAATCACGGCGGCAGGATGAACATAGGGGGTGTTGTACTGCACCCGGTTGAGCCTCTGAATGTACTTGCGCAGGGTTTCCCCTTCCTTCTGGGGAATGATATGCAAATCACTGGCCTGGCCATGAGCTTGCTGGCCTCCGATGAAGGCACCAACGAACTCATGGCACATATCCGACAAAGAAGAAATGGAATCCGCCAGCAAGGTCATCAACCAAGAAAATGACGTTGGGCTTCAGTGCCAACGGGAAGTAATTGGCAAGCACCTTAACGTCGTGAGCTCCAGCAGCTTGCATCATGATGGTGTAGATGCTGAGGAACTCTTACGGATGGGTGTTGACGTTGTACTTCTCACTGACGTCGGGCTTGAACGTGCGATGGGACGGCCACTGGAACTGCCGCAGCTCACATGTAAAGGCTGGGTGGTCCATGGCGGGTCCTGCCCGGTTATCCGACTGGTGGCGTGTATCGCGCCGGCGCTCGATGGTGGTTCGAGCGTCTGCATGGGCTCATTCTCGAAGAACATGGCGCTAGTCGCGGTGGGTCCGTGGGTCGACGACTCTATGGAAATTTTATCACAAGCGTCGTCATGACAGACCGCACCGGCGGGAATTGGTGCGGGGGAGGAGATTGCACTATGGCTGCAGCTCCCCCCGTCTTTCCACCGCTGGCATGTGGTGGCTCGACGAAGCGCCGGCCCGAGGGCCCCGCCGGTCGCGGATCATCTTTGTTGGCGCCTGATGTCTACTACACAACCTTCTTCTTGTAGACGTTGTTGGGCCTCCAAGTGCAGAGGTTTGTAGGACAGTAGAAAATTTCCCTCAAGTGGATGACCTAAGGTTTATCAATCCGTGAGAGGCGTAGGATGAAGATGGTCTCTCTCAAGAAACCCTGCAACCAAATAACAAAGAGTCCCTTGTGTCCCCAACACACCCAATACAATGGTAAATTGTATAGGTGCACTAGTTTGGCGAAGAGATGGTGATACAAGTGCAATATGGATAGTAGATATAGGATTTTGTAATATGAAAATATAAAAACAGCAAGGTAACTAATGATAAAAGTGAGCGTAAACGGTATTGCAATGCTAGGAAACAAGGCCTAGGATTCATACTTTCACTAGTGCAAGTTATCTCAACAATAATAACATAATTGGATCATATAAATATCCCTCAACTTGCAACAAAGAGTCACTCCAAAGTCACTAAGAGCGGAGATCAAACGAATAGATTATGGTAGGGTACGAAACCACCTCAAAGTTTTTATCTCTGATCGATCTATTCAAGAGTCTGTAGTAAAATAACATGAAGCTATTTTTTCCGTTTGATCTATCATAGCGTTCGTACTAGAATAACACCTTAACACACAAATCAACCAAAACCCTATTGTCACCTAGATACTGCAATTTCACCTCAAGTATCCATGGGTATGATTATACGATATGCATCACACAATCTCAGATTCATCTATTCAAACCAACACAGAGTACTTCAAAGAGTGATCCAAAGTTTCTACCGGAGAGTCAAGACGAAAACGTGTGCCAAACCCTATGCATAAGTTCACGAGCGGAACCCGCAAGTTGATCACCAAAACATACATCAAGTGGATCACGTGAATATCCCATTGTCACCACAGATAAGCACGACAAGACATACATCAAGTGTTCTCAAATCCTTAAAGACTCAATCCGATAAGATAACTTGAAAGGGAGAACTCAATCCATTACAAGAGAGTAGAGGGGGAGAAACATCATAAGATCCAAATATAGTAGCAAAGCTCGCAATACATCAAGATCGTATCACCTCAAGAACACGAGAGAGAGAGAGAGAGAGAGAGAGAGAGAGAGATCAAACACATAGCTACTGGTACATACCCTCAGCCCCGAGGGTGAACTACTCCCTCCTTGTCATGGAGAGCGCCGGGATGATGAAGATGGCCTCCGGTGAGGGATCCCCCCCTCCGGCAGGGTGCCGGAACAGGGTCCCGATTGGTTTTTGGTGGCTATAGAGGCTTGCGGCGGCGGAACTCCTGATGTATTCTGTTCCCTGATGTTTTAGGGTATATGGATATATAGGCGAAAGAAGTCAGTCAGGGGAGCCACGAGGGGCCCGTGATGGTGGGGGGCGCGCCCAGGGGGAGGGGGGGCAGGCGCGCCTCCCTGCCTCGTGGCCACCTTGAAGCTTCCTTGACTTCAACTCCAAGTCTCCTGGATCACGTTCGTTCAAAAAATCACGCTCCCGAAGGTTTCATTCCGTTTGGACTCCGTTTGATAATCTTTCTCTGCGAAACACTGAAACAAGGGGAAAACAGAAACTGGCACTGGGCTCTGGGTTAATAGGTTAGTCCCAAAAATCATATAAAATAGCATATAAATGCATATAAAACATCCTCGAAGGATAATATAATAGCATGAAACAATCAAAAATTATAGATTCGTCGGAGAGGTATCAAGCATCCCCAAGCTTAATTCCTGCTCGTCCTCGAGTAGGTAAATGATAAAAATAGAATTTTTGATGTGGAATGCTACCTAGCATATTTCTCAATGTAATTTTCTTTATTGTGCCATGAATGTTCAGATCCAAATGATTCAAAATAAAAGTTCATATTGACATAAGAGATAGTAATACTTCAAGCATACTAACGAATTTATCATGTCCTCTCAAAATAACATGGATAAAGAAAGTTCATCCCTACAAAATCATATAGTTTGGTCATGCTCCAGTTTCATTACACAAGAATGCTCTCATATTGCACAACCCCGATGACAAGCCAAACAATTGTTTCATACTTTAGTAATCTCAAACTTTTTTCAACTTTCACGCAATACATGAACGTGAGTCGTGGACATAGCACTATGGGTGGAATAGAATATAATGATGGGGGTTATGTGGAGAAGACAAAAAGGAGAAAGTCTCACATTGCCATGCAACGGATGCACTAGAGCTATAAATGTATGAAAGCTAAACAAAAGAAACTAAGTGGGTGTGTGTCCAACTTGCTTGCTCACGAAGACCTAGGGCATTTGAGGAAGCCCATCGTTGGAATATACAAGCCAAGTTCTATAATGAAAATTTCCCACAAGTATATGAAAGTGACAAAACAAGAGACTCTCTATCATGAAGATCAAGGTGCTACTTTGAAGCACAAGTGTGGAAAAAGGATAGTAGCATTGTCCCCTTTTTTTCTTTTTTTGGGCCTTTCCTCTTTTTTCTTTGGCCTTTTTTTTAATTTGGGACAATGCTCTATTAATGATGATCATCACACTTCTATTTATTTATAACTCAATGATTACAACTCGATACTAGAACAAAGTATGACCCTATATGAATGCCTCCGGCGGTGTACCGGGATATGCAATGAATAAAGAGTGACATGTATGAAAAATTATGCATGGTGGCCTTGCCAGAAATACGTTGTCAACTACATGATCATGCAAGGCAATATGACAATGATGAAGCGTGTCATAATAAATGGAACGGTGGAAAGTTGCATGGCAATATATCTCGGAATGGCTATGGAAATGACATAATAGGTAGGTATGGTGGCTGTTTGAGGAAGATATAAGGAGGTTTATGTGTGATAGAGCGTATCATATCACAGGGTTTGGATGCACCGACGAAGTTTGCACCAACTCTCAAGGTGAGAAAGGGCAATGCATGGTACCGAAGAGGCCAACAATGATGGAAGGTGAGAGTGCGTATAATCCTTGAACTCAACATTAGTCATAAAGAACTCACATACTTATTGCAAAGATCTACAAGTCATCAAAAACCAAGCACTACGCACATGCTCCTAGGGGGATAGATTGGTAGCAAAATACCATCGCTCGTCCCCAACCGCCACTCATAAGGATGACAATCTAAGAACACCTCATGTTTCAAATTTGTTACACAACGGTTACCATACATGCATGCTACGAGACTTGCAACCTTTAACACAAGTATTTCTCAAATACACAACTAATCAACTATCATGACTCTAACATTACCACCTTTATATCTCAAAACAATTATCAAGCATCAAATTGATCATAACATCCAATTCACTTCCTATGATAGTTTTTATTATACCCAACTTGGATGCCCATCATATTAGGACCAATTTTATAACCATAGCAAATACCATGCTGTTCTAAAAGACTCCCAAAATAATATAAGTGAAGCATGAGAGATTAATAATTTCTACAAAATAAAACCACCGCCATGCTCTAAAAGGATATAAGTGAAGCACTAGAGGAAACAACAAACTACTCCGAAAGATATAAGTGAATATCAATGAGTAGTCGAATAATTATGTAACTATGTGAAGACTCTCTAACATTTAAGAAGTTTAGATCTTGGTATATTATTCAAACATCAAGCAAAACAAATTAAATGACGCTCCAAGCAAAACACATATCATGTGATGAATAAAAATATAGCTCCAAGTAAAGATACGGAATGAACGAAGACGAAAGAGGGGATGCCATCCGGGGCATCCCCAAGCTTAGGCTCTTGGTTATCCTTGAATATTACCTTGGGGTGCCTTGGGCATCGACAAGCTTAGGCTCTTGCCACTCCTTATTCCATAGTCCATCGAATCTTTACCCAAAACTTGAAAACTTCACAACACAAAACTTAACAGAAAACTCGTAAGCTTCGTTAGTATAAGAAAATAAATCACCACTTAGTTACTGTTGTGAACTCATTCTAAATTCATATTGGTGTAATATCTACTATATTCCAACTTATCTATGGCTCATACCCTCCGATACTACTCATAGATTCATCAAAATAAGCAAGCAACACATAGAAAACAGAATCTGTCAAAAACAAAATAGTCTGTAGCAATATGTATCATTAGAATACTTATGTAACACCAAAAATTCTGAAAAAAATTAGTGGACCTGAGTAATTTGTCTATTAATCATCTTCAAAAAGAATCAACCTAAAAGAACTCTCCAGGCAAAATAGCAGCTAATCTCGTGAGTGCAAAAGAATCTGGATCACGTTCGTTCAAAAAATCACGCTCCCGAAGGTTTCATTCCGTTTGGACTCCGTTTGATATTCCTTTTCTGCGAAACACTGAAACAAGCGAAAACATAAACTGGCACTGGGCTCTGGGTTAATAGATTAGACCCAAAAATCATATAAAATAGCTTATAAATGCATCTAAAACATCCTAGAAGGATAATATAATAGCATGAAACAATAAAAAATTATAGATACGTTGGAGACATAACAGCGACAACGACGAGGCTCCAGATGGTGGCCCTCCATTCGTCGAGCTTCTCCGCGGCAGGAGGGAAATCTAGGAGTAGTTGCACACGCGCCAAAGCTTCTGCTGGCATAGGTGGTGGCGAAAGCTGCGTGGACCGTGGCGCGCTTCGACTTCTAACCACGTTAGAAGGAGCTCTATCACGTCCCAGCGGTTGTGTGCCATTTTCTCCAGCACTTCGGCGGGCATGCTGGCCTCCTTCGTCCCGCAGATGATGCACAGGGATCTTCCCACGGTGGTCTCCAGGGTCACCGGCGTGGTGACACTGCTCGTCGCGCACACCCTGGGAAGAGCGTGATGTGGGCGCTGGGGTGGGCATCTTGGAGGTCGCCGCGCCGCCCATCGGTGGTACGGCGACGCCCCCGGAGGGCCCGGCGCTGCCTGCGGGAGGCCCAGCTCCATCTCTGGATTTTGCAGTGTGTGGCCCGTTGTCTTGCACACGGGCGACGCCGCTCACCAAGCTCTGACTGCCAGAGCGATGTTGGTGCTCGCGGGCTACGCCGTGGGTCCTGTTCGCGACCGGCCCGCTGCTCGCCCGCACCGGTATGGGCCGTCCAGCTCCCGACGAACCGACTGCCGTGGCCGCCTTCTTCTTGGGAGCCATGACGATGAAGAACTGATAGGCTAACTGCTAGAACGGATTACCACAACTGTGCCCCCTACCTGGCGCGCCAAAGATGTCGGTGGGAATGACACCTATGGGGTCACTGGGATCCCTTCTACGGTCGGCAGGCGCGAGGTTGTGCAAAGAGAAGGTCTGACAAGAAGCACGCGGTTCGTTTACCTAGGTTCGGGCCGCGAAGATGCGTAATACCCAAATGAGCCGAATCCCTCTCCTGGTCGCCTTGGGCCTCCTTTTATAGGCAAAAATGGGTTGCCACAGCGGCACACAGGAGGTGGAAAGGTCTATAGTTGATAAGCCTATCCTCTGGGATCGTCGGACAAACGCATTTAATGCACTGCCGATGTGTCCCCCTTGCTTTGTCGGGGATGGCAAGGAAGCACGTCCCAGCTGTCGCCGCCTCGCCTGGCCTCGACACATGTCTGAGCTAATGAGGCGTCGTGGCACCACGTTGGCTGGCTGCTGGGCTGGCGCGGTGGTGGAGCCTTTACGAAGGGTTGCATGCCACCACGCAGGTGCTTGCTGAGTCGGTGTAGAGGCCGCCCGTCGCCATGCAGGTGCCTGCCCAGCTGGTTGAGCTAGCAGCTGCTTGGGGACGGCGGTGGAGTCTTGGCTGGTGCGGGCCTGGTAGTGGCCCCGCTGATGCCCTCGGCAAGGGTCTTGCCGGGGGCCCGTCAAGGGTATTTCTGTGGCGTTGCAGTCGTCCCCGGCAAGGTGCTTGCCGGGGGTCTTGTGGATTTCCTCGTCGAAGATCCCACCGAGGGTCGCCGTCTTCTGGTCCTTACCTGATTTCACATGTTTATGATATTGACGAAGATCTGCGTGCCACCACAGAGGCGCCTCCCGAGCCTTGGTTCCAATGTAGTTGGTTTGGTTGGAACCCGTAGGCTCAAGGGTGGCTTGCTCCGCTGCCATCAGGCAGGCTGCCCCGGTAAAGCTCTTCCCGGGGCTGCGGAGGCTGCGTGGGCAACGATCTTGCCGAGGGAGTCTAGCTCGCCCTCTTGCCCTCCTGTGTTTCTGGTCTTGGCGTTGCCTTGGTTGTCTTGTGCTTTCGCTTCTCTCTGGCCTCCCTCCTCTGCCCTTCTAAGTGTGGCCGTGGCACGTGGCTCTGACTGCCCGTGCACAAGTAAAGGGGTCAAAAGGAGAGCCCCTACTTTTGTACACCGACAGTAATAGATGGAATTTTTCCAATAGAATTGATACTGTGGACTTGAGGTTGTTTCCTCGAAAAGTGTACCGTATGCTCATTACCATTAACATGAAAAGTGGCATTGCCTTTGTTGCAATCAATAACAGTCCCTGCAGTATTCAAAAAGGGTCTTCCAACAATAATAGACATACTATCGTCCTTGGGAATATCAAGAATAACAAAGTCTGTTAAACAACCACAACAGGCACATCCTCTCAAATACCGACAGGTATATCAGTTGATTTATCAGCCATTTGCAAAGATATTTTAGTAGGTGTCAACTTATTCAAATCAAGTCTACGATATACAGAGAGAGGCATAACACTAACACCGGCTCCAAGATCACATAAAGCAGGTCTAACATAGTTTCTTTTAATGGAGCATGTTATAGCTGGTACTCCTGGATCTCCAAGTTTCTTTGGTATTCCACCCTTAAAAGTATAATTGGCAAGCATGGTGGAAATTTCATCTTCCGGTATCTTTCTTTTATTTGTAACAATATCCTTCATGTACTTAGCATAAGGATTCATTTTAAGCATATCAGTAAAACGCATACGCAAGAAGATTGGTCTAATCATTTCGGCAAAGCGCTCAAAATCCTGATCATCCTTTTTCTTGGATGGTTTAGGAGGAAAAGGCATGGGTTTCGGAACCCATGGTTCTCTTTCTTTATCGTGCTTCCTAGCAAAAAAGTCTCTTTTATCATAACGTTGATTATTTAATTGTGGGTTATCAAGATCAACAGCAGGTTCAATCTCTACATCATTGTCATTGCTAGGTTGAGCATCAACATGAACATCATCATTAACATTATCACTAGGTTAATGTTCATCACCAGATTGTGTTTCGGCATTAGAGATAAAAATATCATTGGGATTCTCAGGTGTGTCTACAACAGGTTCACTGGAAGCATGCAAAGTCCTATCATTTTTCTTTTTCTTCTTCTTAGAAGGACTAGGTGCATCAACACTAGTTCTCTGAGAATCTTGCTCAATTCTCTTAGGCTGACCCTCAAGATACAAAGGTTCCTGAGTCATTTTACCCCCTCTAGTCATAACTCTAACAACATTATCATTTTTCTTATAATTTAATTCAGTGAGCAAATCATTCTGAGCTTTAGGCACTTGTTCTACTTGAGTGGTAACCATAGAAGCATGTTTACTGACGAGTTTGAGTTCACCTTTAACTCTAGACATATAATCACTCAAGTGTTCAAGCATATCAGCATTGTGTTTCAATTGTCTACCAACATAAGAATTGAAGTTTTCTTGTTTGACAATAAAATTATCAAACTCATCTAAGCATTGGCTAGTAGACTTATAATGAGGAATATCACCTTCATCAAATCTATAGAGAGAATTTACCTTTACTACCTGTGTCGGGTTATCAATACCATGTATTTCTTCAACATGAGCTAAATTAAGACCATGTATTTCTTCAATAGGAGGTAAATTCTTAACACATTCAGCTTTAATACCTTTTTCTTTCATAGATTTCTTTGCCTCTTGCATATCTTCAGGACTGAGAAATAGAGTACCCCTTTTCTTCAGAGTTGGCTTAGGAGTTGGTTCAGGAAGTGTCCAATTATTTTCATTAGTCAACATATTATTCAATAGCAATTCAGCTTGATCAACTGTTCTTTCCCTGAAAACACAACCATCACAACTATCCAGGTGGTCTCTGGAAGCATCGGTTAGTCCATTATAAAAGATATGAAGTATTTCATTTTTCTTGAGAGGGTGATCAAGCAAAGCATTAAGTAATTGGAGATGCCTCCCCCAAGCTTGTGGGAGACTCTCTTCCTCAATTTGCACAAAATTATATATTCCCTTGAAGCAGCTTGTTTCTTATGAGCGGGGAAATATTTAGCAGAGAAGTAGTAAATCATATCCTGGGGACTACGCACACAACTAGGATCAAGAGAATTAAACCATATTTTAGCATCACCCTTTAATGAGAATGGAAATAATTTAAGGATATAGTAGTAGCGAGTTTTCTCATCATTGGTGAACAGGGTGGCTATATCATTTAATTTAGTAAGATGTGCCACAACAGTTTGAGATTCATAGCCATAGAAAGGATCAGATTCAACCAAAGTAATTATCTCAGTATCAACAGAGAAATCATAATCCTTATCAGTAATAAAGATAGGTGAAGTAGCAAAAGCAGGGTCATATTTCATTCTAGCATTCAGAGATTTTTCTTTCAGCTTAGCTAATAATTTCTTAAGATCATTCCTATCATTGCAAGCAAGAAAGTCTCTAGCAGTTTCTTCATCCATAACATAACCCTCAGGCACAACAGGCAATTCATATCTAGGGGGAGAATCTTCATCATCACTTTCATCAATATTATCAGTTTCAATATTTTCATTCTCTCTAGCAATAGCAAGTTTTTCATCAAGAAATTCACCTAGTGGCACAGTAGTATCAAGCATAGAAGTAGTTTCATCATAAGTATCATGTATAGCAGAAGTGGCATCATCAATAACTTGTGACATATCAGAATTAATAGCAGAAGCAGGTTTTGGTGTCGCAAGCTTACTCAAAACAGAAGGTGAATCAAGTGGAGAGCTACATGGCAGTTCCTTACCTCCCCTCGTAGTTGAGGGAAAAATCTTAGTTCTTTCGTTTTTCAAGTTCCTCATACTGACTAGCAGATATAAATCCCAAGTGACTCGACGAATAGAGCTATGCTCCCCGGCAATGACGCCAGAAAATAGTCTTGATAACCCACAAGTATAGGGGATCGCAACAATTTTTGAGGGTACATTATTCAACCCAAATTTATTGATTCGACACAATAGAAGCCAAAGAATATTCTCAAGTATTAGCAGTTGAGTTTTCAATTCAACCACACCTGGATAACTTAATATCTGCAGCAAAGTATTTAGTAGCAAAGTAGCACTACAAAAAAAAGACACATCCGTGGCATTTTGGGCCGGACGAATTTTTTTCTGTCATAGATATGACACTTCTATGAGATAATTGTGACAAAACCCGGTATCATCATAGATGTGGTGGCCTCCTACTTCTATGACAAAAAATCACAACAGAAAATGGGTTTTTCGTCCTGGGCGGGCCGGAGACGCAGCTGCATGACATTCTTTGGGCCGTCCATGACGGAAAAAACCGTGGTAGAAGCGAGGGGTGGAAATTTCTGGGAGTTCCCGGTTACGGTGGGAGGTCGGGGGCCGAGAGATGCGCGTTTCTCTCGTACACGTACGCGCATATGTGCGAAGCATTGGCTCTAACTGAACCCGAGCGAGGCGTTGGGCTCTAACTGAACCCGAGCGATTGCACTTCAGGCTACCCATTACTGAACCCGAGCGATCGATTGATGGCTGTTAACTGAACCCGATCAAGCGATTCCATCGCTACTGCTGCTAACTAAAGCCGATCGATTGGATGAACAGTGAGCGTTGCGGGGGGGAGGTTTGGATGAATAGTGAGCGGCAGCGTTGCCTCTGGATGAACAGGACCCCGTGGTGTTGTGGAGGGCTGGATGAACAGTAGACGGTGGAGGGGTGCCCGTGGATGGGTGGATGAACAGGACCCCATAGTGTGGAGGGCTGGATGAACAGTAGACGGTGGAGGGGTGCCCGTGGAGGGGTGGTTGAACAGGACCCCGTGGTGTGGAGGGCTGGATGAATAGTAGACGGTGGAGGGGTGGTTGAACAGTACCCGGTGGAGTAGCGTGCGGTGGAGGCTGGATGAACAGGAGCCCGTGGAGCCTGGAGGAGGTCGACGGTGGAGATGAACAGTATCCCGTGGAGTCCTGTTTTGCGGTATGCCACACCCCCTTGATCAACAGGACCCCCGTTTAGACCATAGGTGGTCCGTTTCGTCCGTTTTGCGGTACGCCACACCCCTCCCGATCAACAGGACCCTCGTTTTGACCGTAGGAGGTCCGTTTCCTCCGTTTTGCGGTATGCCACACCCGTCCCGATCAACGGGACCCCCGTTCCGACTATAGGAGGTCCGTTTCCTCCGTTTTGCGGTACGCCCGACCCCTCCCGATGAACAGGATCCTGTTTCGAATGTGGCCGGTCAAACACAAGGCCGTTTCCTCCATTCTGCGGTACGCCAGGCCTTGTTTCCATCGCATGTTCCACAAGTCAGCCTGCCACTATACTGGGTCCCAGCTAACAGAGGGAGTATTCATTTTTTTGTGCGTAATAAGGAGGCACTTCCTTGCATGCGAAGATATAGCTGGTGGGACCGAGCTGTCAGCGGCGGTAACGTTTTTTTGCGAAATACAGAGGCCCTTTCGGTGGGTCCCTCATGTCAGGTGGAGGAATCATTATTTTGCGCGTAATAAGGAGGCATTACCTTGCATGCGGCCGTGAACCCAGCTGTCAGCCTCTCCACGTAAAGTCCAGTTCAGATGCATGTCGGTCGTTGACCATGTTGACCAGGCCGCGCCGATAGCACCAGGGCGGTGGACGACGGCGAGGCCTAGGAAGGGAACGACACGGAGGTAGGGAAGACTCGGCAGTTGTTTCCCACGCGGAGGGGAGTACGACTGTACGAGGGTTTACTGGTTCGTCTGCCGTCGCCGGAGAATAACAGCAGGTGTGGGTGAGTAGAGGGATGGCTAGGCCAATGATGGGAGTACGAAGGGGCGGTGAGGCCTGCACAGCAGCACAGCCGGCCGTGGGGACGAGGGAGCAGGCAGTCCCGCCGGCGCTTGTTAACAGTCACTGCTTGTGCGTCAACCTTTTTTTTAGGAAAGCCTCAAATCTGTGGAAAACAGCATACAACCCATTTGCCATTATATCTAATAATTTACAGCCCATTTGCTAATTCTTAAGTTTTTTTTGGAGCCCATATTCTTTTTGTTAGCATTACAGCCCATATTGTGGCCACAGTTAAAAAATTAAACGAAATTTTGCATATTTCGGTGCGGTCCGAACTGTTTTTAATCCCAAAATTTTGACTCACATTCAAACTGATTTTAAAATAAATGTATATCTATATAAAATCCAACAAATTCTCCACGCATAAAAATTAATGTAATTTCAAATCTTGAAATAAAAAAAGATATTTGAAACTAATTGCCGGTTTGATGTGTTTTAAAAATGTACATCCCATTTATCATTACTGATGGGCCATTTTCTTGGCTAGCCGAATGAAAGCTCTCCTCGTCTTGAAAGATTTACAGCCCAACAGGCGTGACAAAGCGACTTACTTGACAAATCACAAAAAAACTGGGTTGTGGCCATGGACCTAGCTATCAGCCTCTCCACGTACAGTACTCTTCCGATGGAAGTCGTTCCTTGACCACGTTGACCACGCCGCGCAGAGAGCACCACGGTGGTGGACGACGGCGAGGCCTAGGAAGGGGACGACCTGGAGCCGGGGAAGACGCGACAATGGAAGCCCGCGCGGAGAGGAGTACGAGGGCTCACTGGTTCGGCTGCGGTTTGAGGCTGCCGTCACCGCAGGGCCTTGCGATCGGTGGGAATAGTAGGGGGCGGTGAGTCCTCTGCGGTAGCACAGCCGTCCACAGGAGGCAGGAGCATGCGGCACGACCGGCGCTGCTTTGGGCGGCTGGAGCAAGAACACCAGAGGTTGAAGAAGCACTACGGCCGTTGGATGGACATCGTACGGTCAATGGAGCTAGAATCGTTCATATTGACTAAGTTGAGAAAGCCCTCCGTCCCCGTCAACTTAGTTGGCCCACAAGTCATCCTCCCACTATGGTGGGTCCCAGCTAGCAGGGGGTATTCATTTTTTGTGCGTAATAAGGAGGCACTTCCTTGCGTGTGAAGATATAGCTGGTGGGTCCGACATGTCAGCGGGGGGAACATTCTTTTTTCGCGAAATACAGAGGGCCTTCCGGTGGATCCCAGCTGTCAGGTGGAGGAATCATTATTTTGCGCGTATAGTCCACGTCTGATGGATGTCGTTCGTTGACCGAGTTGACCAGGCCGCGCCGAGAGCACCATGGCGGTGGACGATGGCGAGGCCTAGGAAGGGGACGACCCGGAGCCGGGGAAGACTCGGCAATGGTTGCCCACGCGGTGGGCAGTACGAGGGTTTACTGGTCCGGCTGCCGTCGCCGGAAAATAACAGGAGGTGTGGGTGAGTAGAGGAATGGCCTGGCCACGGGAGCCAGCAATGAAGTAGGGTGGGGCGGTGTGGCCTGTGCGGCAGCACAGCCGGCCACGGGAGGCGGGAGCAGGCAGTCCCACCGGAGCTGGTTTGGGCGGCTGGAGCAAGAAGATCAGATATTGAAGAAGCAACACAGCCGTTGGATTAACATCCAACGGTCACTACTGCTAGAATCGTTTGTCGACTAAGTTGACAAAGCCAAAGTACACGTCAACCTAGTAGACCCACAAGTCAGCCTCCAAATCTGTCCCAAACAACATATACCTTAATTTAAATTCAATGAAATTTTACCCGCACAAAAACAATGAAATTTAAAATATCAAAATCCGAAAGAAAACAGTATTTTGGAACTAATTGCCTATTTGATGTATTTTTTAATTTTACAGCCCATTTATTATTACTTATAGCCCATTTCTTATTACTTATAGCCCATTTTCTGGGCATAATGCATCCCTCCTCGTCTTGAAAGATTTCCGGCCCAGCAGGGCGTTGAAAATTAAGTAGGCCTACATTGGTTATTCTGCAAAAAAACAAAATAGCTGGCTAGCCATTTTCAGAAAGGAAAAAAAACAAATTGGGCTGGTCATGTGCTAAACATATGAAATAAAAGCCTAGGCTAGACGGGCCACGGGTCCCGCACAACCCAGTTGATACCCTTCTCTGGCCAGAAAAAACAAAATTACTGCGCGCGCTGCTGGGTCCCTACTGTCATACTCACCATGTACAGCCATCTCCTTATTCCTCTCGGTTCTTGACCATGTTGACAACACCGGAGGGCGGCACCGCGGCGAGCGAACCAAGGCGGAGGACGATGGTGAGGCCTCGGACGGGAACGAACAGGAGCCGGGGAAGATCACAGACAGCCGTGGGAGGCGGGAGCAGGCGGTCCCGCCGGCGCTGGTTTGGCTTTGGCAGCTCAAGGAAAAAGAGACTGAAGAAACGCAACAGACATTGAATGTCAATCCAACGGTCAAGGTTGGCACAATCGTTTGTTGACTAAGCAGACACCAAGTACCATACTTTTTATATATAGGAAGAAAACTGCGAGGAAAATGCGTTCGTCTGCCGTCCTCCTCACAGGGAACGTTCGCCACATAAGTGACTAGCACCCTTGGTTTTCAACCGAGAGGTCTTGGGTTCGAGTCCCGAGAACTCTCAATTTTGTCCTCCTTCCTTCCTCGGAAAAAAAGGGAAAGAAAATCAAAGACTTGGGAAAGGCTACAGAACAAGCTAGTGTACCAGTAAAGAGACATTGCCGAGTTTTAGAAAAAAGAAAGACGTGCTCCTGTAGCTGGTTCGAATCCAAACCTAGACTATGACTATATATGGTGCTATGCTACTCTGCAAGTAATAAACTGACATATCCAACATTCGCTTCTCCTCTTCTCTACTTACTCTGTCTAGCATCAGAAGCTCTGGCCGCAGCAACCATGTCCACTGGCTGCTCGTCCACCTGCTCTTCAGCAGGCAACAACCAGATATGCGCCAAGTCGCCACCCGTACCATCGCCTGTGGGTCTCATCACACCCTCGCCGGCATGCGCACCGCAGCCGATTGCTCATCGCAACCCGCTGCGTTGGTGTGGTGCCACTGCTGCAAATCACGCAGAGTCATCCGTCGCGTGTCAACCACAATCCACAACCCTGACCGAGTCTTCTACAAATGCCCGTATCATGGGGTAACAATATGTTTAAGTGTTGTTCTGCTGCTTTCAGTTGTTGATTTTTTAATTGTTTGGTTGATGATCTTCCAATTTGATTCGTGCAGAAAAGGGAAGATTCGTGTGATTTGTATTTCTGGGAAGTTGCTGATGTGGGGGAATGCAACTACGCTGATTATTTGGTTAGCTGAGGAATCCTAATACCAGCTGGTTGGGCTGTTGGACAAGTAACTGAAGGAACGGCAAAAGAGGAAGATGCAGAGCAGAAGGTTGAAGATGCAGTTCCTCTGATCATGGCCAAGCAACAGCTACTGAACGGCCTTGACAAGAATGAGGAGATGAAAGAGTTTGTGAAGATAATGGGCAAAATCGATGTGCTCTGTAGGATGATTGTCTCTTTATTTGTAGTTATGTAGCACGTGTGATGTATTCAGTGGCTACGACATGAGCACTTTGCTGAAACTAGTAATGAATGAAACCTGTGTAGCAGGCTGGGCGTAGTGTTGTGAACATCTAATGATTTCTATTAATGGAAATCAGGGGGTATCCCCTTTTGCTCATATAAATAAATAAATAGCAGAGGCCCTGTCGGGTCAGCTTTGTTCTCATTCGAAGAAGTCGAGCAAATTGCAGTCCAACAGCAAACTATGTCATCAAATTCAAATTTCACAGCCAAATATGAGTACAACTAAACAACAATGTCATCATGTTTTAGTTGTCATACAATCACCAAACACAAATCAGCATACATAACAAGTGATGTTCTCATAGCAAAATACTAAACAACATGTTCATCAGGTTTCAGTTGTCATAGCAAACACAATTTCACATAGTAGATAGAAAAACGTCTTCTGAGAGGCAAATACGACAAAAGCAATGTAATCATCATCCGCAGCAGCAGCATCAACATCTTCGCCATGTGTATCAGTCTGAATTGTAATTCCCCATGGTGTCATCTTCTTCTTCGTCCTCAACGTCCTTGAACGTTGGCTTCTTCTTGATCAACTCTTGTATCTTTTCGCCGGCGTCATTGACGTGATGGTTCTCAAAGATATTAGGAACCTCTGTGTTATCTTGTACATCAGGAGCAATGTAAGCATCATCTTGTTGCGCAACTTCATTAAACAAATTCCTCTGGTCAAACCTCGCTACGTGCAAATGTGTCTTCCAAGAAAAATATCTATGTTGCTTGATTTGCCAAAATAAAAGGCTCGTTGGTCTGGTACGCCGCCTTGACATTGATGGATTTTAAATAATCATCAGCTCTCCGTTTTGCGATCCTGGAAAATAGGTTATACCAACGACAGCACAACAGAACCACACACCGATGATCCTCGAAACTGGAGATATACTGCAACTGAACAATGTCTGTTATGTTAGCATACATTTCAGTTGTCTCTTTGTCATACGTATCCGTGCTCATGATGGCACTGTTTTGTGTCTTCCTGCATTCGTCTCGTGCAAGGGTGTTGTAGCGCACATGTCCAACAACGCAAGATTCATAATGTATTACCCGAGTATCAGGACCCATTGCTAGTGAGTGAAGGGCATCATCAACTGCCTGCCCATCCTCCCGCATCTTCTTAACCTATGGTTAGAAAATAGACAAGCTGATCATCTTATGTACTCAATATATTAGAAAACTGATAGTGCACTTCAAAAGCTTACATGGTTCTTGAACCATTTCGCAATTCCTGCCATAACCAGTTTGTCAATGTTTCTTGGATTTTGCGGCAGTAACTCCTCTTTGTAGATGTTGCACAACAGAGTGATCGCCTCAAACATCTAAATATATAAGAATGTGCTGCAAGTTTAGTAGATTACGATGTATAAGCTGCAGTACTGCACTTATTTGATACACTACAAAAAAAAGACACATCCGTGACATTTTGGGCCGAACGAAAAAAAATTATGTCATACATATGACACTTCTATGACGATAATTGTGACAAAACCCGGTATCATCATATATGTGGTGGGCTCCTACTTCTATGACAAAAAATCATGACAGAAAATGGGCTTTTTGTCCTGGGCAGGCCGGAGACGTAGCTGCATGAAATTCTTTGGGCCGTCCATGACGGAAAAAACCGTGGTAGAAGCGAGGGGGAGGAAAATTTCGGGTAGTTCCCGGTTACGGTGGGAGGTCGGGGGCCGAGCGGTGCCCGTTTGTCTCGTACACGTAGGCGCATGTGTGCGAGGCGTTGGCTGTAACTGTACCCGAGCGAGGCGTTGGGCTCTAACTGAACCCGAGCGATTGCACCGCAGGCTACGCGTTACTAAACCCGAGCGATTGATCGATGGCTGTTAACTGAACCCGATCGAGCGATTCCTTGGCTACCGCTGCTAACTGAAGCCGATCGATGGGATGAACAGTGAGCATTGTGGGGGGGTTTGGATGAACAGTGAGCGGTGGCGTTGCCTCTGGATGAACAGGACCCCGTGGTGTGGTGGAGGGCTGGATGAACAGTAGACGATGGAGGGGTGCCCGTGGAGGGGTGGATGAACAGGACCCCGTGGTGTGGAGGGCAGGATGAATACTAGACGGTGGAGGTGTGCCCGTGGAGGGGTGGTTGAACAGGACCCCGTGGTGTGGAGGGCTGGATGAACAGTAGACGGTGGAGGGGTGGTTGAACAGTAGCGGTGGAGTAGCGCGCGGTGGAGGCTGGCAGAACAGGAGCCTGTGGAGGCTGGAGGAGCTCGACGATGGATGAACAATAGCTCGTGGAGGCTGGAGGGGGTCGACGGTGGAGATGAACAGTATCTCGTGGAGTCCCATTTTGCGGTACGCCACACCCCTCCCGATGAACAGGACCCTCGTTTCAACCGTAGGAGGTCTGTTTCCTCCGTTTTGCGGTACGCCACACCCCCTCCCGATCAACAGGACCCCCATTTCGATCATAGGAGGTCTGTTTCGTCCGTTTTGCGGTACGCCAGACCCCTCCCGATCAACAGGACCCCGTTCCAAACGTAGGAGGTCCGTTTCCTCCATTGTGCGGTATGCCAGGCCTCATTTCCATCGCCTGTTCCGTCCAAGCCCTCCCGATGAATATGACGCATTCCGTTGCCTCCCCATGAACACGACGACGACCCTGTTTCTCCGTTCTGACCCAGCCATGTACACGAGCCCTTGCCGTACGTATGCGCGAGTAGGCGTTCGAGACCCCGCCCGTATGTACACATACGTGTCCATATTTTCTTTCTTGCACCCTGACCGCTGTACGTACGTGTACATGCTACGTGCGCGCCTCTACATCGACCAGTATATATGTACGTACACGTTTGCGACCAGAATGGCAACACTACGTACGCTTCGACCAGGTGGATCCAGACTGTTAGGCACTTCCTTGCGTGCGAAGATGTAGCTGGTGGGTCCCAGCAGTCAGGGGCAAACGTTTTTCTTCGTGAAATACGGTGGCCCATCCGGTGGGTCCCCGCTGTCAGGTGGAGGAATAATTATTTTGCACGTAATAAGGAGGCACTTCCTTGCTACGGCCGTGGACCCAGCTGTCAGCCTCTCCATGTACAGTGCACGTCCGATGGAAGTCGTCCCTTGACCATGTTGACCACGCCGCGCCGAGAGCACCAGGGCGGTGGACGACGGCGAGGCCTAGGAAGGGGACGACGGGGAGCCGGGGAAGACGCGGCAGTGGAAGCCCGCGCGAAGAGGAGTACAAGGGTTCACTGGTTCGGCTGTGGTGTGAGGCTGCCATCGCCGCAGGGCCTGTCCGGCGGTGGGAATAGTAGGGGGCGGTGAGGCCTCCGCGGTAGCACAACCGGCCACGGGAGGCAGGAGCATGCAGCACGACCGACGCTGCTTTGGGCGGCTGGAGCAAGAAGACCAGAGGTTGAAGAAGCACTACGGCCGTTGGATGGACATCGTACGGTCACTGGAGGAGTATTAACTAAAGTTAACAAAGGCCCCCGTCCCAGTCAACTTAGTAGGCCCACAAGTCAGCCTCCCACCATGGTGGGTCCCAGCTAGCAGGGGGAGTATTCATTTTTTTGTGCGTAATAAGGAGGCACTTCCGGTGGGTCCGAGCTAACAGCGGGGGAACGTTTTTTTCACGAACTACGTTGGCCCGTCCGGTGGGTCCGAGCAGTCAGGGGGAAATGTTTTTTCGCGAAATAAGGTGTCCCGTCCGGTGGGTCCCTGTTGTAAGGTGGAGGAATAATTATTTTGCGCGTAATAAGGAGGCACTTCCTAGCGGCCGCCTGGACCACGCCGTGTCGAGAGCACCAGGGCGGTGGTCTGGACGACGGCGAGGCCTAGGAAGGGGACGACGCGGAGCCGGGGAATACGCTATAGTGGAAGCCCGCGCGGAGAGGAGTACGAGGGTTCACTGGTTCGGCTGCCGTCGCTGCAGAATAACAGGGGGTGTGGGTGAGTAGAGGGATGGCCTGGCCAGCGGTGGCAGTAGTAGGGGGCGGTGAGGCCTTCGCCGCATCATAGCCGGCCACGGGAGGCAGGAGCACGAGGCAAGACCGGCGCTGGTTTGGGCGGCTGGAGCAAGAAGACCAGAGATTGAAGAAGCACTATGGCCTTTGGATGGACATCATACGGTCACTGGAGCTAGAATCTTGCATATTGTCTAAGTTGACAAAGCCCTCCATCCCTGTCAACTTAGTAGGCCCACAAGACTGCCTACCACTATACTGGGTCCCAGCTAAAGGGGGGGTATTCATTTTTTTGTGCGTAATAAGGAGGGACTTCCTTGCGTGTGAAGATATAGCTGGTGGGTCCGAGCTGTCAGCGGCGGTAACTCTTTTTTGGCGAAATACAGAGGCCTTTTCGGTGGGTCCCTGATGTCAGGTGGAGGAATCATTATTTTGCACGTAATAAGGAGGCATTTCCTTGCGTGCGGCCGTGGACCCAGCTGTCGGCCTCTCCATGTAAAGTCCACTTCAGATGCATGCCGGTCGTTGACCACGTTGCCCAGGCCGCGCCGAGAGCACCAGGGCAGTGGACGACGGCGAGGCGTAGGAAGGGGACGACACGGAGGCAGGGAAGACTCGGCAGTTGTTTCCGACGCGGAGGGGAGTACAACTGTACGAGGGTTTACTGGTTCGTCTGCCATCGCCGGAGAATAACAGCAGGTGTGGGTGAGTAGAGGGATGGCTAGGCCAGCGATGGGAGTACGGTGGGGCGATGAGGCCTGCAAGGCAGCGGAGCCAGCCATGGGGAGGAGGGAGCAGGCAGTCCCGCCGGCGCCTGTTTGAGCGGCTGGAGCAGGAAGAGCAGAGATTGAAGAAGCATGACAGCCGTTGGATGGCCATCCAACAATCACTGCTTGTGCGTCAATCTTTTTTTAGGAAAGCCTCAAATCTGTGGAAAACAGCATACGGCCCATCTGCAATTATTTCTAATAATTTATAGCCCATTTGCTAATTATTAAGGTTGTTTTGGAGCCCATATTCTTTTTGTCAGCATTACAGCCCATATTGTGGCCACGGTTAAGAAATTATACGAAATTTTGCATATTTCGGTGCGGTCCGAACTGTTTTAATCCTGAAATTTCGACTCACATTCAAACTGATTTTAAAAATAAATGTTTATCAATATAAAATCCAGCAAATTCTCCATGCATAAAAATTAATGTAATTTCATATCTCAAAATGAAAAAAAGATATTTGAAACTAATTGCAGGTTTGATGAGTTTTAAAAATGTACAACCCATTTTTCATTACTGATGGGCCATTTTCTCGGCAAGCCAAATGAAAGCTCTCCTTGTCTTGAAAGATTTGCAGCCCAACAGACCTGACAAAGCGACTTACTTGGCAAATCACAAAAAAACTGGGTTGTGGTCGTGGACCCAGCTGTCAGCCTCTCCACATGCAGTACTCTTCCGATGGAATGTCGTTAACCACGTTGACCACGCCGCACCGAGAGCACCAAGGCGGTGGACGATGGTGAGGCCTATGAAGGGGATGACGCGGAGCCGGGGAAGACGCGGCAGTGGATGCCCACGCGGAGAGGAGTACGAGGGTTCACTGGTTCAACTTCGGTGTGAAGCTGCCGTCGCCGCAGAATAACAGGGGGAGTGGGTGAGTGGAGGGATGGCCTGGCCAGCGGCGGGAGTAGTATGGGGACGGTGAGGCCTCCGCAGTAGCACAGCCGGCCACGGGAGGCAGGAGCATGCGGCACGACCGGCGTTGCTTTGGGCGGCTGGGGCAAGAAGACCAGAGGTTGAAGAAGCACTATGGCCGTTGGATGGTCAACATTGTCCATGCCGCGCCGGGAGCACCATGGCGGTGGACGACAGCGAGGCCTACGAAGGGAACGACACGGAGCCGGGGAAGACACGGCAGTGGCTGCCCACGCGGTGGAGAGTACGAGGGTTGACTGGTTCGGCTGCCATCGCCAGAAAATAACAGGAGGTGTGGGTTAGTAGAGGGATAGACAGGCCAGGGATGCGAGTATGATGGGTCCGTGAGGCCTTCCAGGCAGCACTACCAGCCACGGGAGGCGGGAGCAGGCGGTTCCGACGGCGCTGGTTTGGGTGGCTGGGGCAGGAGGATCAGAGACTGAAGAAGCACGATTGCCGTTAGATTGACATCTAACGGTCTAACACTGGCAGAGTCGATTGTTGACTAAGTTTCTTTTTTGAGAAACCTTGTGTATGAATGAACTTAGTAGGCCCACAAAGCCCATTTGCTATTTTTTACAATTTGCAGCCCATTTGCTAATTCTTAAGTAATTTATTACAACCCATTTTCTACCCAGGACCACGGTCAAAAAGTCCAACCTTATTTTGCATATTTCTGTGGAGTCCGAACTGTTTTAATCCCGAAATGATAAACATTTTTTAAGAACTTATTGATTTGCCAAAAAAATCGTTTTTGTTTTTGTAAGAAAATATGACGTGGGATAAATTTAGTTGGTTTAAGGGAAAACCAGTGGTAAAAACATCAGCACTGGGTGGGAAAAAACAACAAAAATAATGATGTAAATATGAAAAGGGAATTTTATGTGTTTTCAATATAATGATACATTTATATGAACTAGTAAAACTATAGGTAGAGCTTAGAAAACGGATGTAGGACATGCGTTTCAAGAGGAAAATAGAACTGGGCTGTGTGTTTGATTGAGTAAAAAAAAACTGCCGGCGGATGTTGTAAGACAAAATATAACTAACGCTGGCGGGCTAGAGGCCGGTAGATACCTGCTGGATCTTTGTGCCCCGTTGTCGTCATGGGCTGGGCCTGTTAAAAACAAAACAACCCTGGGGAATCTACAGCCCAGTTGAAACTTGCTCGACCTGAAAAAATAATATACGTGCTCAATAAACGAGAGAATTCTGCAAGTACAGTCTGTTAATTGGGATGCAACATGGATATTGTTTTTTTATCATGATAATAAGTGCATGCACTTGTTTCAAAAAAATTGGAGAACTGGGAATTCGAATGGCGGGTGCTTATGCTACCAATCAAATAAAAATCAGGTGCCTGAAAATTCGTCTTGAAACAAATGATTCAGCTTCATATCCACGTTGACCCTCGGCATGATGGTTGGAAGCAAATGCAAGTTCATACCAAAAGATCGTTAACAACAATACCAACTTGCGGACGACAAGGTAGTACAACTACCAATACCAAACTAACTTATAATCTTTTTACTCCTGGCCCTAGTGTTCGTCTGGTAGCAAATCATGCAGAGGACCAGCTCCTGCTCCTTCTCTTGCTCCAGGTCCCCGAGGTGGTACTGGTGCATCACCCAGTTGGTCCTCTGTTGGTCGAAGTTCTTGTTGGTGTGCAGCACCCGAACCTTTTTTGCTGCCCGTTTGCTGGCCGTTGACCATCACCGGCAACGTATTGCCGGTGTTGTGCCACATCACGTGCATGCCGCACTCCGACTGTATCTTGCGACACGTCCACGCGCCCCTTTTGAACGCCCTGCAGTATTGTGGAATACAGGTTTTAGTGTACCTAGTTGGCATTTTCATAACATCTTTGGCATGTTACAGTCACTTGTTTCACTTTTTATTGACTGTGAAATTGTAATTGCTTCACCAGGTCTGCGTCTAAAAAGAAAAATAGAGCTATAAACAAAGGAATATGTTTGTGCAAGTAGACGGCCGATTGGTGTCTTACCTGGAAGTTTCTCAGGTTGGGTGTAACATATGCCGTGCTTGCTGTCGATGGTTGGTATGAACAAATCGATGAGAGACTGAAATCTCGCGCTGTCAGCACTCACTTTGGCCTCAAGGTGCTCGATCAGCTCCTTATCCGTGGGATCGAACTTGACATCATCCAGCAGCACGGGCCAATCCTTCTTCGACTTGCATCGGTAATTCTAGTTATATGGTACTCAATGTATGATCAATCAACTGTTTTAAGTGAATGATGAATGATTTCGACAGATAAGTGGTACTCCAAATCTGAAGTCCAGAATACCCGAACATGCCGCCGGGATTCTTGTGTCACCTCACGCGCAGCGTCTTGTCACGTCAATTCAATGTGTGGACATGATGAATAATTTGACCGACGTATACTAGTACTGCTACTGTACTACTTACTAGTCGTATTTAGTGTCACAATTTATACATAGGTTTAACTAACAAGTACGCACTTGAAGCCTAACTGATATATATATATATATATATATATATATATATATATATATATATATATATATATATGGCTTATGCACAGCATCTCCATCAACATTATCAGTACATCCTACGCAGGTGCGTTAGGATGCACTTGATCCCAGGAAGTTATCTATCCTACAAACCAGAGGAGTGCTTCAAACTAACAGCAGTACATAATATCCAACAAAAGAGGGTCGTGCTATAGAAGCAGAATACATGGCTCAGTCTAGATATCAGCACGAATCAAGTTGTGTGTATTTGCTGTTGGCATGAACCACATCGCCGCATGTCGGGTTTGCAAAAGCAATCCATCACATGGAAGCTTGATGCCTTTCACACACTGAAGATTATCTGGCAACAAGCCGTGTCGACGAATCTCTGGATATGGTGATTCATGAAACCCATGGTATGATGTGTAAACACAGCCCCCCTCGCGAATGGAAGTTGCATAGCACGGTAATCATCGCCGGTGATATGATCGATGATTGGTTGGATGATTGGATAATTGAGCCCGAGGAACAAGGAGTGGTTGCCGAGGCTGTAAACCCGCCTCTAGTTGAATACGCCTGGCCCAACAGAGCTGGAATCTTTCTCGAACACGAAGCAGCCATAGCCATCAATGTCACGAACGCCCCACACATTGTACTGCATGTGGTTTGATGTAATGGTTTGGTCAATTTGGTACGCACGAATGAGCATCAAATGACCGCCGTCAGCTGCACGAGCGATAAACCACCACCCATCGACTGGTATGATTCCAGGTCCTGGAATCATGAAGGCCAGCGCATTTGTGTCTGCTGCAACTATTCAAATTGGAGACCAAAAGGACAAAAGTAAACAATCATGTTCAGAATATGTGTGGAATTAAGATTATTATAACAGTGACACATATCATAGACAGAGAATTGCAATGCCGTGGTCATAATCATACCCCAAGTTAAAAAAATAAGCCAATGGCTTTCATATTCTCGCAATATGTCATGGTTCAAACATCATGTAACAATGAGAGGAAAACAGCTATGACATCGCCTACTCATATTCTACCATAGCACTTACTACTACTGTTATCATATCAACTCTAAGCAATAACATGCATTGTTATAAAAATCTTGTAAACAAGAGTAACATATAGCAATCATGATGTTATGCTCATAATATGTATTCGAACAATCATTAGATGCCAATTGTTCTCATATCAACTCTAACAATAACATGTGTGGTCATAAAAATCTAGGAAATGAGAGGAACATATAGCAATGATGTGGTTATAGACATGCTATGCATTCTGAATTTGTAACAAATGAATAGGCAGTCATATTCATAAGGTAAAGATGAGATGAGATAGAACAATTACACGACTATAGATTCCACCAGTATAGGTAGCCAATCTGTGCATCGACCACGTAAACGATGCCATCGTGCACTATAGCATCAGACAGAAATGTTTCCTTAACAGGATTGATGATGAGCCATAACCATGTATGGCGACCGGATTCCAGATAGACTAATCCCTTGTTGAACAAGGCAATGAGCTTGTAATCCATGTAGTCTTCTGATGGTGTGGGCACTTAGCAGATTACAACTTTCTACAAACAGAGGTCGAGCCAAAAGCTTGACGCGTCTCGTGCGTAGTAGGCAGAAGTGTCCGGCCGGCCGCGATGCTTGATGGCGGCGGTATCCAAAGATGGAAGGGTGATCTCTCGCTGGGTGTAGATATCCACGAGACGCCATGGCCTACCAGATTGGTGGATGAGGATGATCCAGTTGGCCTTCATGCCCGCCCAGTCCTGGTCGCACATGAAGGGCAGGTGGACGGGTAGTGGTAGCATGTCGAGGGGCACCACGGCAACCTCCGTAGGATCGTCAAGTCGGTGTCTGGGCCACCTGCAAGGATCGGGCATCAGCAAGCAGGGTGTCTTGAAAAGAGCCGGCCGGTTGCAGACGATTAGAAGGTATGAAGACACCGAGCATGCAGCAAGACGGACGGTGCTGAGTAGGTCCATACGACTACAGATCTTCTCCAAGAGAACATCAGGGAGGGAATTCCAATCGCGGCTCTGCGTGTCCGTCGGTTCTTCCATTGGGGTTTTCGGTCCTGCGAGCCAGCGAGGAAGTGGATTCGGGCGGGCGAGCGAAGAAGCTTCTCCTAGTGTGGCCGAGCAGTGAGCGGGGGGGTATGGTACGCGCGAGCTACCAAGGAAGATGGCGCGGGCGGGCGAGCAGTGAGCGGGGTTACATGGTGTGTGGCCGACGATGGGGAAGAGAGGAGGAAGAAGAAGAGAGGAGGAAGAAGAGTGGAAGATGCGGAAGAAAGTGCATTCAATCTCAATTCTACTAGTACTACTACCAGGATATACTGTCCTTCGGAGTGTAAATAGTTACACCGATGTCATGTGGGTCTACCACAACAGGGCCCATATGTCAGTTAATGGAGGACAGAGGTGTGTAGGCGTATTTGCGGAAGCGTGCTCTACTGGAAAACATGATGGCAGTACTGGGTAATGCTGATTTAGTAACACCAACACGCTGGTTCAGCTTATTAATTATGTATCCCATCTGCTGCAGCGTGTATTGTCACTTCACTGCAAAGACTAGTTGAATAGTTCTCTCTGACCGAGATGGGGAATAAATGGATCGCGAGGACTTCCTTTCTATAGTATTCCTATGCCTCTACGCTCACTTCACTCATTTTGCTCCGTACCTAGTCACTTGTTGAAATCTGTAGAAAGACAAATACTCCGTATTTGAGAACAGAGGGAGGCTTTTACTCCGTACTACTCCCCCCGTTCCAAAATAGATGACTCAACTTTGTACTATGTTTGGGAACAGAGGGAGTATCACCATATGGAGGGAACAGAGGAAGCTTGAAATATGAACATGTCAATGGGAGGGAGTAAGCCCCATGCATGCATGCATGCATGCATGCATGCAACATGCAACACTCACATGTAAACATGGAGGCACGCAACACTCACGCACCCATGCGGCACACAACACATGAAGCAACACACACGCTCACGCTCAAGTGCTCAACCTACTGCCTATGTCCGTGAAAGACTGTACATTTAGAGATTTACACATTGACCAGGGCATAATTAACGCCCAAAAGTAGTAGATTTATGTGTGCATGCGACCATTGAGATAAGAAGATTAAATGGAGGCCGTTGCATGCTGTAATTAAGGATAGTCATGTAGCCTATACCTACAGCACAAGTTGGTGCATTAGTCAATCAATATCGATTTAGTAGATTAAAGGCTAAATGCATTGGAAGTGTAGATGTACATCATGTAGTACACTCTTTGTTGGAAGACCGAGGGAGGACACGTGCATGCACTCACATACACAGCCAGGGCGGTTCGCGCGCAAGGGTTGGACTCGTGTCTCGCCTGCGTAAAGTTTTGTTTAACTGATTTCTTTGCTCTGCCAACTGACAGGTGGGATCCAGAAACCAGGTGACAATTTAACCGGTCAACAAAGTGCGACGTCGACTATGTGGCCGGTCAGTAGGGTGCAATACGGTGCTCTACGATGAGCTATTGATCGCATAATCGCCGCAAAACTATATATAGTGACCGTAAAGAGCGTATTGTTACATACGTTGACCGCCGGTGTATTTTTCTCGTTTCAAATTAAGCCATGTTAATCGGAAAGGAAGTAGTATGGAATACTACTACTAGTACTAGTACTGCTTTGATGTGTCCCGTCAACTCGCCGAACGAGGAGAAGCTTGCTTACTACGCCTCTCCCTCGCCCACGCGCGCGGTGGTTCACAGGACGAGGAGATGGTTTTTACTACAGCACACTCTCCCTCTCCCTCTCCCTCTCCCTCTCCCTCGCCCTCGCGCACGCGCGCGGTGGTTCGTAGGACGAGGAGAGGGTTTTGACTACATCGCCCTCTCCCTCTCCATGTCCCTCGCTCTCGCCCTCATGGTGGACGTGCAGCAGTTCAATCGGTGTAAGATTGCCAGAAGCATATTGTACTGTAGTATCATCATTGTTGGACCTTCCGAAGAGGCGAAGAGCCAAGTGCAAGGTTCACACGAGTATGAACTGTTGAACCTCCCGAAGAGGCAAAGAGCCAAGCGCAAGGTTTTATAGGAGTTGTCGTCCTAGTAGGAGTGTACTAGTACAACTATAGCGAACGATGCTACTGTATGATGCCGCCACATCACGTATATCCAAAGCTGTGCCACCTTTTTTCTCAAAGAGCATGTTGGAGCCCGTGCAACAACCACACAAGTTGCACGTGCACATAACACATTTACTAGTAATAAATTCTAAAGGACAAATGCAAGTATGCCACACAAGTTCATCTCCAACTCATGTGATAAATTTGTGCACGACTAGTCTACATATATTCACAACGCTACCGTTCACAATTACCGTACTGCACTTACACGATATAGATGGGCTACATGTCCTCCTCCAGGTTCCAGTCCCAGGTGTTCTTCATGGATGCCATGATCCATAGCGGTGGGCAACGGGAATCATTGTCGCAGCTTTCTAGTCCGGTTCCACGCGATGGAGACTCATCCAAGGTGAAGCGGCATAAATTAGGGATAGCGTGTCCCAGCATGTCATTCATCCGGCGGTGCGCACTGAAGACACAACCATGCTTCATGAACGGCAGACCTTCCGTGTCGTGCACAGAAGGTGGCATCCGCTTCACAATGGGGTAGTTGTCCCCGATGAAAAGCGAGTACTCTCCAAGAGTGTTCCTCGGCACCCACGTAGCATCACGGGGGTCGAACTCGACGCCGTTCATCTGGTACACGCGGCATCCCAGATCTGGACACATGGTGACGTACATAGTCAAGGTCCATGCATAATAATGTTGTGCTCAAATGTGGCGGTCAGTAATACTTTGCACCAAATAGTACTACTCCGGTATAGAGGAATAAAATAACCGGCTTATTATATATAGCCACTCTTGGCTACATGGATGAGATAGTAAGACATGGAAAAACAAAAATGGTGGCAGCTAGTGGGTTCAAGTCTTCAAGGGCCTAGCTAGCTATATGCGTCCTCCAAGGTAAAAAGTACTCCTACTAGTACTACAAAGTATACTACTAGTACAACAATGAAAGAGAAGGCGAGAGGGTTAAAAATGGAATACCTGGGTAGATGGTGATGGACCGATCGTGGTAGATTATGTGACCATGTTGCACATCAGTGGTACCATGGGTAACGACTGCTAAGATAGTTGATCCCAATATGCCAAAGTCAGCTACAAGGTTCCAGGTTAGTATCCTTGGAATAAAAGATGTCGTATTTGAAAAGGATAGACTTTCTAGTGCTTGTCAAGCAGGGAAACAAGTTGGAGGAAGTCACCGTGCGAAGAACATCATGACCACAAGAAGACCACTCGAGCTACTTCACATGGATCTCTTTGGTCCAAATGCATACAAGCGTCTCGGTGGTAACTCATTTGGTCTAGTCATAGTTGATGATTTTTCAAGATTTACGTGGGTGTTCTTTCTTGATGACAAGTCGTAGGTCCAAAAGATCTTCAAAAACTTTTCTAGGAAGGCCCAAAATCAGTTTGACGTAAAGATCAAGAAGGTTCAGAGTGACAACGGAACGGAGTTCAAGAATGCAAATGTGGACACCTTTCTTGACGAAGAAGGGATTTTACACGAGTTCTCCGCTACGTACACACCTCAACAAAATGGAGTTGTTGAGAGGAAGAACTGGACTCTTATCGAGATGGCAAGAACGATGCTTGATGAGTACAAAATGCCAAAGCACTTTTGGGCGGAAGCGGTTGAGACAGCTTGTCGTGCAACAAATCGCTTGTATCTTCACAAGCTACTTGGCAAGAGGGCATACGAGCTTCTCACCGGTAACAAACCCCAAGTTGGATACTTTCGACTTAGTATAAGGGAAGGGGGAATTGTGTGACATGTGTAGTAGCAAGATAGCACAGGTGTGGGCGGGGGGAGCAGACTATTTGGAAGAGACATCGAGTGTGTGTGTGGGAGAGGGGTTTGAGAGCGAGAGAAAGAGTGAGCTAGCGACGGAGACAGAGAGGAAGAGAGGGGCGAGAGGGGTCGTTAGTGTCCATAAATGGCGTATAGATAGGGAGACAATGTTGATGTTGTCCGAAATTGGCCTATGAACGGAGACGCAAGGGAAGCAAGTCATCGTGTGTGTGATAGCACTACTAGAAAAAGGGCTACTAATGGCGCACCTAATTTGGCCATTAATGGCGCATTAGTGGTGCGCCATTAGTAGCACGCCATTAGTAATATTTACTAATGGCGCACCACTGGTGCGCCATTAGTATCTGGTATACTAATGGCGCACCATGTGTGCGCCATTAGTATGGGGCACGGTGCGCCATTAGTATGCCTACCAGCGCCATGTATAGCCAGGTGCTTTGGTATACTAATGGCGCACCACTGGGTGATGCGCCATTAGTAACCTAGGCATACTAATGGCGCACTACTTAGGGATGCGCCATTAGTATCCTCTGGAATACTAATGGCGCACTTTTATGTGATGCGCCATTAGTATGAATATTAGGTTTTTTTTATTTTTTAGTTTTCTGTTTTTTTGCACAGGTTACAAAATGTATAATTGGACAAAATATAAACAGCACACATCAACAACAGATTCATCGAATACAATAAAAGATTAGTCTCCGAATACAATTCATCATATTAGTCTCCGAATACAATTCATCATATTAGTCTCCGAATTGAAAAGACCGAACAAAGATAGAACATTATATTACAAGTCTCGAGACCGCGAGTAACGAGTTTGTCTTCACATTACAAGTCGATATCGATCATCTAAACTACCATCACATAGAAGAGAGTTGCGGTCATCACGATGAGCATCATCACGATGGAACTCGTCTTCATCCGGTTCCTCCAATGCTCCCTCCCCTCTCCCGCTAGATAGCGGGCGTATCTAGATTCGGCCTCGGCCCTAGTGGTGTACCCTTTGTAACTGTTTCCGCTGAATCGGTGAACCTGTCTCCGACACTCCTCCCAGTCGTCGTAGACTCCGGGAACCTTACCCTTGTAGACGACATACGATGGCATCGCTATGCACTAGCCAAACGTTAGTACCAATTCACAAACAATACATAAGCAATATATAAGTATGCAACAGAACGATCGGAAGAGAAAAGCAAGACATTAATAGCATCGATTACATCTAAGTTTAACGACTCTCGAAACCAAAGAGACATACTACAAGTTCATTAAAGTTTAATTACAAGGAGCGACTCTCGACTCAAGGGACCGGAGCATGGATGAAGCCGCCGTCTATCGTGGGAGTCATGAAATTACGGGCGTTGTCAGCCTGCATTTGTAGCATTCCGTCTATCTCACTGTTGGACGGTTGATTTTTGAGGTAGAACTGCCCCGAGGTACGAAGGACATCTTGATGGATGATTTCCGCAAACTCCGACTGGATGCGAAAGAATTCTTGTCTGATGTCCGCGTCCTGGATTGCCGACACGCTCGCGGCCCAATCTTTGAGTTTACTCGGTAGCAGAAGTTGATGATGGTCCCGTGCGATCGCCCGCATGTGATGGATGGCGTAGTAGGCACCCTTCTGACCGCCAGTCGGCTGCTTGACGCAGCAGAACGTCGTATTGTGGGAGAACACGTGCTTGCCGTACTTACGAATAGGCCTGTTGAAGGTGCCTCCAGATTGGGCGTAGCCGGGGAGAACATCATCAAGAACCTTCTTGACATTTGTGTAGTCTACGTTCGACTGACGGTCCGGGTCGAAATACGTGGCCATGGAATATTTGGGGCTTAGGAGGATGAGCGTGCAATGTGTGTCACTGCAGAAAACACGGAATGTTAAAAGAAAAACGATCGAAATCTAAGAATTCGTATGTTAAGGGGCGGTTGAGGGGAGGACTTACTCGGGAAAGTAAGGCACGAGGAAGTTATCCTTATCTGGGTTTGCCAGAATGACGCCTTCGAGGTAAGAACTCGCGACTTGCCGGTCCCCAGCGCTGCCCAAGATCTTGGCACGCATGTAGAAGGGGTCGACTATCACGATGTCCGGGGTCTTGTCGCGAATGATCCGCATCTCCATACTCAGCGAAAATAGCCGAACGAAGGTGTAGTGCAGCGGATGAAGGTTCAACATAGCGTGGATGTCATCAAACCGCAGGACGATCGTACCCCCGATGGAGTTATCCACAAAGCCCTTGCCCTCTGGCACCTTGGCCACGAAAACCGGGTATGCCACATCCTTCTCTCTGAGACGCCGCTTCTCCAAAGCAAGAACACTGTCATGCAGACTCCGCATAGAACCGGTTGCAACATCGAGCATATTTCTCGGTAGCATCGGCCTACCGGCCACATGCACCCTCCTCATTAAATCCTCAGGTGAAGGTGGCCCGTCCTGAGCACGGATCGTACTCGTTGCCGGCTGGCCCGCACCCTTGTTTGTCTTTCTTTTGCGTGCCTTCTTCTTCTCCTGTAATGGGACCGAGTTCTGCTCACAGACCGCCTTCTTGAGTGTGTTGGGGCTGAGAATATTTCGCACCTCGCCTATCTGAGGCTCGGTGAAGTCGGCAGCTGGAGGCGTCTCCTGAGAGCTGAACGGCAGACGACGCCTGTTGCAACTTGGCTTCCCCGCGGTACCAGCTACATCGCGCACGTCTTTTGTTGGGTTGGGTTCTTGAGAAGCAGGCCCCATGAAGTCGCCATCGTACCCATGCTCGGCAAAGTACCGATCGACGTTGACAAATGTATCGCCGTCGTCGTCGTTCTGATCCTGTGCCATATGCATGTTTGGATCCAGTGGCATAGGGATGTCCGGCACCGTTGCGGCGGTCTTGCCATGGGGCCGACTTGGCGCTGGCACGACTGGCGGTGTTGTCTTTGGGGTGGTGTCCCCCGCCCCCAAACGAATCTGGCTCTTCGGCCAAAGCAGGGGCCAGCCGATCAGGCAGGCGCTGAGGGTCATCACGTCATCATCGTCGGCCCCGACGGGTCGAATCGGAGGTAGCAACTCATCGCAGCCTGGCAGCACCCGAACCAGTTGAACCCTAAACAAGTTGGGTGGCATCTGCGTACCGTGGAACAAGGGGTTGCCCGGTTGAACGATTTTGCCCTTGGCGACATCGACCAACTCATTGTTCACGAAGTGCAGGAGAGTGCACGGAACGTCGGCGGCGCCCTGCGAAAACATGTAGGGCGTCAGGGATGCCCAGTCAAAGGCAAGGAGATGAAGTCCTCGGCCGAGAGAGGCTTAATTAGTTACCGTGATGATGGCGTCGAGCTCGGCTAATGTCGAGGCACCGCCAACGGCGGGCGTGCAGTTGACGGAGGGGCCGCTTGCTGCAGAGGTGCCGGCCGGCGTACACCCGGGTGCATTAAGCTCCCGTGCCGGCGTCGGAGACACCAATGCCGCCTCCGCCGGAGACCCCAATGGCCCCGCCATCGCGTTCTGCGAGTTGCTGGCCGTGAAGCTAGGAATCGGGGGCGGCCCCTGTTGGCCGCCCGCAATCCACGAAGTAATCCCCTGGATCAAGGTAGGCACAATGGCGGTGATCGTCCTTCCGACTTGTTGTTCCACTTGCTCTTGGACAATCTCCGGAATCCGCGCCACCTGTGCCCTGAGTTCTTGAACCTCGCGCGCCTGGCTTTCCGAGCTGGTCTTTTTCTCCTTTCGTCCACCAGTGTTATAGTATGACCCCCATTTTGTCGACAAGCCTTTGCCGGCCACACGACCAGCTGACGTCGGCTTACTGAGCTTATCCTTGCTCTTCATTACATTCAACGCCCTATTTAGAGTGGTGTCCCAAGGGTTGCTCTTAGTCGAACCCGCGCTACTGCTTTCTGTCGCCTGCGGAAGGAATGTGAACCATTTAGAAATTTGGCTTCATTAATTAGAATGCAACCATATGGAGCTAATTACGCGGGGGTGTATTCCTTACCAGAACAAGCTCAAGCGCCCTGGTCTTCGCATCCGTGGTAAGCTCCTTTGTTTTCGGGTCCTTCTTGTACCGGGCCCTGACATAGTTCCTGGTCTGCTTGTCACCGTATTTATCGAAGAGGGGCGGTAGGCCTTGCTCGGCACGGTCCGCCTCCTCCTTGTCCCATATAGGCTCCGCCACTCTATAACCGCCGGGACCGAGTGTGTGTTCCCCTAAGTTCAGCTCCCGCATTTCTTTCCCCCACTGACTTGATTGGGAGTGTGCGGTGCTCGAGCAATTGATCTTGAAGTCCTTGTAGTCATCTTCGGTGATCGAAGGATTTTTCTCCTTGATCTTCTCATAACTCTCACCTTTCTCGATCATTCTCTTCACATTGCTTTTCCAAGTAGACAGGGCCTTGCTCATCTTCGTGAGGGCAGCATTGTTCACTTTATTCCCTTTGAGGCTTGTGTTTTCAAATTCAGCGGGGAACTTGTATCGTTCGTGCAGCTTCGTGAAGAGGAGGTTGCGCAAATTCCCTCGGTCAGGATGCCTCAGGTTCTCGGTGTTGATCGAGACGGTGCTCCGGAGAATGCACCCGAGCTGAAGCGAGTACCCCTTGACTATTCGTGCGGGCGCCGTTGGATTCCCGTCGGAGTCCACTTCAGTAACTTCCTCCTTGAGGGTGCGGAGCATGGTCGGGCGCCGGTCCTTCCGTTGCCTCTTCTGGCTGCCATCTGTGCGTGCGCCGCCATCATCAGTGGTGGCATCCTCGGCGGCACCATCAGTGGTGGCATCAGTGGGGTCATCCTCGGCGGCACCATCAGTGGTCTCAGGATCGGTGGGGAAGGCGGTGTCCTCATACAAGTGAGGTTGTTCCTCCATCTCCTGGGACAGCACCCAGAATGACTTGCCGCCCGAACCCCCTGCCTCATTGTTGTTGGCCATGTTTCTCTCTAAATAGAAACAAAGTTTGGTCAAAAAGTTGGTTATTATCAAGGAAAAAGATCATGGTCTCATCATTTAGGGTTTGTCGACACCGAGGCATCCTAAAATCTAAGCTTGTATCATTGAGGGTTTTTCGACGCCGAGGCACCCTAAAAGCCTAAGCTTTCATCATTTCGGTTTTTATCGACACCGAGGCACCCTAAAAGCCATGCATTATTCACAAGTACGCCGGGGCACTTGATCCTACTTAATTAACTACTAAGATACCCCGGCCCATGGATTAGTCACAAGTACCCCATATGTCCTATTTTTAGCAAAGTCATGCTAAAATTCACGGAAAATTTCAGCATGACCTTTGCTGAAAATAGGACATATGGAGTACCCGAATTTGCCGGAACGGAAGTTAATCGACATTCCAGCAAACTCAAGGGCCTCTCGGGGTACCTGCAAAATCATTATCCCCGCGTAATGAAGTCGCTAATGGGTCATTTCAGAAGATCACAAGTAGCATCATCACAAGTACAACATCATCTATACCTTTATATTAACAAAGCATCAGCACATATACAAAAGACCACTTATGCCAACAGTATGGTTTATATCAGATTCAGAGTTAGAAACAGGAAAAACCGGCGCTTCAAAGCCTATTGGACACTATTTACATCTATCAATACGGGATGTCCTGACTAATTTCAAGTGTTCACAGGTGAACTTGTACCATGGATGAGCCTAGTGCTTCATTAGTCAACTGAACAGAGATAACAGGGCATAACACCATACATAAAGTGATGAGCATACATACTACTGTCCAAGCAAATTAACTGAATAGTATTGTGTCAAGTTCAGTATGAAAATTCAGTTACTGCTTGAGTGATTTGACACCAAAAATTACTCCCAAAAATTACAATGACTGTATATTGACTGCATATATTCACTGTACAGGACTGAATTCAGTCAAGAAAACCTCTCAATTTCTGTTCACTGCATATATTCACTGTACAGGCTGTCAAGTTCTATTTCAGCTCAAGTTTCATTACAACACAAACACTGTAATTCATCTGATCACAAAAAAATTAATATCCTTTAGCTAGTTTGAATCCATGGACTACCCTGTTAGATTGGGACTGAAGATAGGTACCTGCTTATCTTTCTATTCCGTCACCAACAGTGGCTTTTCCAAGAACAATATCCCTGCATGAACATAGGTGAGAGGTTAACTAACTGCTTCAAAGGCATAATCAATGGTTATACATGGAACAAATTGCCAACGGTCATATGACCAACTAAATTTGGCATGATCCATGAACTAAATTTTCCATGCTTTATAAAAAGAAATTTGACATGTGTGTTAAGTAGTTTTCTAGTGTATTTCCCATGTGACCATAACTGAATTTGCCATGCGACCATTAATGAATTTGCCAAGTTCTGAACAAAAAGACTAGGAATATGAAAAATGTTAGAATATGACATGTGACAAAAAATAATGGAATTGTTGTGGTAGAAATGCCATGTTACGAAAGTCACCGAATTTCATAGGCCATAACATTACTCACCTAGCTACATAAAAATTCAGAAATAAAATGCATCAGCTCGAAGAAATAATGCGATTGACACGTGGAAAAGTTGTGGTGGAACGAATCTAAATTTTCCATTCACTGCATATTGGAAATTGGCCTAGAATACCCCTACCAGTTCTGAACCAGATCAAAAACTACATATCACAAAAATACCATGGTACATAATGGTGGTGAAATTTGCCATGACATGTCTACTAGTGCACTAGGTCATGGCATGTCATCTGTACTAGTCTACTAGGTCATGGCATGAACATAGGTGAGAGGTTATACATGGAACAAATTGCCAACGGTCAGATGAACTACACTACCACGGTCGAGGGGAGGGAGGGAGGAAATGGGGAATGGTAGAGAGAGGGAGGAAGGAGGAAGGAGGAGAGGTACCTGGTCGCCGGAGGGGTCGGGGTCGGGGTCGGCGAAGGGGTCGGGGTCGGGGTCCGAGCTCGTCCGGGTCCTCGCTCGCCGCGGTCGAAGGAGAGCAGGGGCCGGTGGCGGAGGACGGCAGGGGCAGGCAGAGTGGGTGTGTCGGGGCCGCACTCGCCGGCTACTGCAGGGGCCGGAGGAGGCCCTCGCTCGTCGGAGGGAGGAGGAGAGGAGAGGAGCGGGCGGCGCGCGCTCGGCCGATCCCGTTCGAAGGGCGCAGGGGCGGAGGGGGTGGAGTCCCGCGGCGAGAGCGGCGCCGACGTCGGGGCCTCAGGCAGCGGTGGGCGCAGGGGCAAGGCGGCGGGGCAGCGGCGGGGCGGCGGGGCAGCGGCGTCGGGAGAGGACAGGGGAAGGGGATCGAGGGCAAGGGCGAGGATGAGAGGGGATAGGATTGGGCCGGCCGGGGAGGAAACATGGGGGGGGGGGGCGGCACAATACTAATGGCGCACCACGCCTCGGTGCGCCATAAGTACATCCGTACTAATGGCGCACCTCACCATGGTGCGCCATTAGTATTTTTTTTATTTCTGCTCGAGCCAACAGGTTATCTTCCGCCTGACCTAATCCACACCAAGAGGTTCTCTCACTGGTCAGCAGCCAGTTCTCTCACCAGGAGGTCCTGGGTTCGATTCCCAGGCTCCACAATTTTTTTTATTCATTTAAAATGCTGTTTGATACTTATTTGTGTTTAAATATGTTCAAACTTGTTTAAATCATAACACTAATATTTTTTTATAAGACAGTAATAATTTTTTTAAATATCATCAAACAGTAATGCCGGTGGAGCGGGGAAGGGTGCGCGGGGTGCGGGGGGTCGGCGGCGGCGGTTGAGTACGGGAGGGGTGCGGGGGGTCGGCGGCGGCGGTTGAGTAGGGGAATCGAGGGTGCGGGGGGTCGGCGGCGGCGGCCGGTGGACCGGGGGGTGCTCGGCGGCGAGGGGGACCGTATCTGGCGAGGTGGGATAGCGATCGAGATGGATGGGGATCGAGATCGAGTGTCCATGAAATTTAAAAATATTCATGATAGTTCAAAAAGTGCCCATGAAGTCTACGATTTAAATACAATCGATCTTAGTTAGCTAGTTATCTGTTAACAATCTTCTTGCCCTTCTTTTTCGCAAATGGAGTTCTTCTGTGGAATGGACGTCCTTTAGGTAGGGTGGTCCTGCTTCTTCTTGTGGTGTATGCTGCTACTTCATCATCGTCGTCATGTTCGATCCTCGGGTCGCCGTACTTGTCGAAGTCTTGCTCATTGGCTACGCCATCCATTCCGATGATCTTCCTTTTGCCTCTCCTCACGACAACACGGCTGGTCTTTGACGGGTCGGTAATGAAGAAGCATTGGTCCACTTGGGAAGCCAGTACCCATGGCTCATTTTTCGCGGTGACGTTTGCGCCCGCGGTCTTGGATTTGGCTTCGGGTATAACCATGGTGGTGAAATACCGGTCTTCTTTTAGGACGCTCTTGGCCCATCTGACACGGAACATCGGGACCTTCTCTCCAGCGTAGCTCAGCTCCCAGATCTCCTCGATCCTTCCGTAGTATCTGTCCTTGTCGTTACCGGTGTAGGATTCCATCGTTACCCCGGAGTTCTGATAACCATCGCTCTTCATGTCCTTGGCCTCGGTGTAGAATGTGTAGCCGTTGATATCGTACGCCTCATAGGTCATCAGGTTGTGCTCGGCGCCCTGTGACAAGGCGAATATGAGTTGTTCTTCCGCGGAAGAATCCTCATGTAAAGGGTACGAGAGAAGCTTCTGCTTGAACCAACGCGTGAAACATGAGTTGTGCTCTTTGAGTATATCTCCGTCCGTCCTCTGTTGGCCTCGGTCATTGTACGTCTTCTTAATAAAGGTTTTGTGCTCTACCACCCAAGGATCGACCACGTCTATGTGTTGTAGCGCGACTAGGTTTGCTCTTTCAAAGTCGGCGAGTCGACCCTCGAAGTCGACATGCATTTCGCGGCGACCCTCACGGTGACCCCATCCAGCGAGCCTGCCGAGGTGCCTGTTGACGGGCAGACCAACGGGGTTCTCGATGCCTAGATAATTCGTGCAGTACGAGATGCACTCTTCGGTTAGAAAGCCCCTGGCTATGCTTCCCTCTGGACGTGACATGTTACGAACGTATCCTTTGATGACACCATTCATCCTTTCGAACGGCATCATGCTGTGCAGGAACGTCGGCCCGAGTTGGATGATATCCTCCACTATATGGACCAGCAGATGCACCATAACGTCGAAGAATGCGGGCGGGAAGTACATCTCAAGCTCGCATAGTATCACCACGATCTCTTCCTGTAGCCTTCTGAGTTGCCTCACGCCAATCGACTTCCGAGAGATGACGTCGAAGAAGTTGCATAGGCCAAATAGCGTTTCACGGACGTGAGCGTCCATGATCCCACGGATTGCAACTGGAAGTATCTGCGTCATCAGCACGTGACAGTCGTGAGACTTCATCCCGCTGAACTTCTGCTTCGCTGGGTCTAGGTATCTGCTTATCTTCCCCGCGTAACCGTAAGGAAGTTTTACTCCTAGGAGGCAGGTGAAAAACTGCTCGATCTCCTCCTGACTTAGAGTGAAGCACGCGGGAGGGTAGTCATTTCCGGTCTTCTTGGCCTTTTTGCCTTTGCGACGACATTCTGTGTCCTGCTTCGCCTCATCATCATCATCATCATCATCATCATCATCATCATATATAGCGTGAAGCTCCTGCCTGATGCCCATTGATTTCAAGTCTGCCCTTGCTTTCGGCCCATCTTTGGTCCTCTCTGGCATGTTGAGCAGGGTACTAAGCAGACTCTCGCACACGTTCTTCGTGATATGCATGACATCAAGGCTGTGAGGCACACGGTGGATCTTCCAGTACGGCAAGTCCCAGAAAACAGACCTCGTTTTCCATACCTTCAGTAGTGGCTCTGGCGCCTTTTGCTTCTTTCCCGGCTCTGGCGCCTTTTGCTTCTTTCCCGGCAGTGGGCAGTCTTTCCAATTTTTCAACAGCTTGTCTATTTCCTCGCCGCTCCTCGTACACGGGCGTTTTCGGGGTTCGGTTTCACCATCGAACAGATCCTTGCGTTTCCTCCACGGGTCATCGTCGCGAAGCCACCTTCGATGTCCCATGAACACGGTTTTCGAAGACCCGGGATCTCTATCTAGCTGGCGATACGTTGTGTCATCCATGCACCGTACGCATCCAGAAAATCCGTGGACTACCTGCCCCGCGAGATATCCATAACCGAGATAGTCGTGCACCGTCGTGAGCAGTGCGGCTCTCATAGGGAAATATTCTTTCTCTGCGGCGTCCCACGTATTGGCTGGCGTTTTCCACAGCGTGTCTAGCTCCTCCTTCAGCAGCCCCAGATACAGATTGATGTCGTTCCCTGGTTGTTTCGGCCCTTCAATTAGCATACTCATGTGAATGTACTTCCTCTTCATGCACAACCAGGGGGGAAGGTTGTACATCCACACAAACACAGGCCAGGTGCTATGTGTCCTTCTCTGGCTGCCAAACGGATTGACTCCATCGGTGCTCGTGCCCAGCACGATGTTCCTTGGATCCTTCCCAAATTCTGGGTATTCAAAATTCAACGCTTGCCACTGGCTCGCATCCTTAGGGTGACTCAGCATCTTGTCTTTTTTATCTATCTCCGGATCATTTGCGTCATCTTCTCGCTTCTTCTCCTCCCTATCCGCGTGCCAACGCAGGAGCTTTGCTACCTTAGGATCCGCGAAATACCGCTGCAGACGAGGAGTGATCGGAAAGTACCACACCACTTTTCGAGGAGCTTTCTTCCTCTTCTTGTATCGAGTGACGCCGCACACCGGACATATGGTAGACTCCGCGTGCTCGCCCCGATAAATGATGCAATTGGTCATGCAGACATGGTATTTCACGTGCGGTAAATCCAGAGGACACACGATTTTCTTCGCCTCCTCCAAACTGGTCGGGCACTTGTTCCCCTTTGGAAGACGTTCGTGCCAGAATGACATGTTCTCGTCGAAGCATGCGTCCGTCATTTTGTGTTTTACCTTCATCTCCAGAGCCATGAGCGTTACTTTCAGGCGGGTATCCTCGGGCCTGCATCCTTCATACAATGGAGTAACCGCGTCTAACTCAAGTTGATCCACCTTGGCTTTCTCTCGGGCGGCAGCTCTTGCGTTATCCGTCTGCTTGAGAAGCAGATCTTGAATATAAGGGTCCTGCACCCAGCCCATCGATGGTCCACCGTCGTCTGCTCCGCCGGCATCATCATCTTCATGATCATGCCCGTCGTCTGCTCCGGCATCTTCCTCATCATCATGACTGTGTACAGCATCACCGTCGTGATCATCTCCTGGGGATTCTTCGTCTTCTCGCCCGCCCGAGCCGCGGTGGTTGTCTTGCTGCCCTTCCTCATTTCTTGCCCGGCCCCCATGGACGACTTCGTAGTCATCTTCATCACCTTGCCACCGATAGCCATCCATGAAACCACGCAAGAGCAGGTGGTCCCGCACCTGCCCGGAATCCGGGTCCGCAATAAGGCTCTGCAGCTTGCATCTTCGACACGGACATCTTATCTCCGTCTCGTTCTTTTGAAGCATCTCGGCCTTCGCGGACCTCAAAAACCTATTCACGATGCCTTCGGTCATCGTGCGGACCATGGTTGCCTGCGGGGTAGAGCAAAACAATATTTTAGAACCAAGAAAAAATTTGGCATGACTTTCCCTAAAAATAGGACCAAAAAGAATGCTTAATGCCAAAATTATCGCCGAAACGGAAATGAATCAACATTCCGGCAAAATATTGGCAACTATCGCATTTCAAATACCGGTACACCTCCAACCACAAACACATATGCAACACCACTAACATATGCAACACCACGAACATACATAGATCTAGCTAGGCCATAAAAAGTGCATGTGCACATTGTTGTAGGAAGAACAACGTAAATATAGCTTCCCCCTTACTTACCTATCAAAACAAGGTAATTTAACCACTTAATTTGAATGAATCTATGGTGGAAATGAAGAGAAAGAGAGGAGGCACCCGAGACAAGGAGGAGGTGGAGAATGAAGTGGGGGAGAAAGTGAGTGTGGGTAGGAGAGGCTGCCCAAAATATCTTGTTGCTGCCCACTTACTAATGGCGCACCTGACATAAATGCGCCATTAGTAATCCAGGTTACTAATGGCGCACCAGAGCAGGATGCGCCATTAGTAGTTTTGCGAAAAAAGTAAAACATACTAATGCCGCACTCTGCCTTAGTGCGCCATTAGTAGTTTGAACTAGTAATGGCGCACTTTGGGACAGTGCGCCATTAGTAGTTTTCCAACAAAAGGAATAAAAAATATAATTAAAAAAAATCATTAGTGGCGCACCCTGTCGCTGGTGCGCCATTACTAGTTACAACTAGTAATGGCGCACCGTACCTGGATGCGCCATTAGTATGTTTGGCCAGACGCGCTAGTTCAAAAAAAAAAATTTACGACACTAATGGCGCACCACAGGGTGGGTGCGCCATTAGTAGTTTCAACACTAATGGCGCATCAGAAGGTGGTGCGCCATTAGTATATACTAATGGCGCACTACTTGTCTGGTGCGCCATTAGTGTCAATCCCATCTATAGCCCTTTTTCTAGTAGTGTAGGGACTTCATGAGAGATCTAGAATAGATGGTGTAGAGAACAATGTGCGAAATCGAGAACGATTATACATTAGGGAGCTATGCAAAGAGTCCCGACATATATGTATACAAGGAAAGAGCTGGGGTGGGTCCGCATGTGGGGGAGATAGAAAGAGGAGAGTGGTGCACAAGGAGACAAAGTGTGCTTGTTTGCAGTGGGGGTGGTGTGTGAGGTGAGTGCGCGAGAACCACATAACTAGGGAGATAGACGTTTGGGGTGACTTTTTGTGTGTATGGGAAATATACAGTCCACAGAGTGCATGTGCTTGGGTAAGAGAGTGTCGGTGGGAACGACACCTATGGGATCACAAGAATCCCTACTACGGTTGCGGGGCGCGGGGTCGTGAGAAGAGCGGATCAAACAGATAGCACACTGTTCCTTTACCCAGGTTCAGGCCGCGAGGATGCGTAAAACCCTACTCCTACTTTGGTGGATTGTATATGTGTGTTCTTGAGCTAGCTATGGGGCGTGAGGAGCTCCAAAAAGCCGAATCCTCTTCCTGGTCGCCTTGGGCCTCCTTTTATAGGGAAAGGGGTTGCCACAGTGGCACACAGGAGGTGGAGAGGGTATAGTGATGTGGGGTTATCCCTCGCATTACATGACAAGGCGCATTTAATGCGTCTTGCTTAGGTGTCCTTGCTTTGTCGGGGATGGGGGAGAGCCCTGTCTCGCCGCTCCCTCTCGCATTGAAACGCGCCTTGGCCAGCGGTGCCCGCGGTGCCTTGTAGGCAGGCAGGCAGCTGAGGTGGCGCAACGGTGGGTCTCCACTGAGATCTGCATGCCGCCAGGCAGGTGCCTGCCCAGCTGGTTGGGTCGGCAGATGCATGCGAACGGTGGTGGAGGTGTGACTGGCGCAGGCCTGATGGTGGCCCTACGGGTGTTCATGGCAAGGGCCTTACTGGGGCCCCGGCAAGGGTCTTGCCGGGGCCCCGGCAAGGGTCTTGTCGTGGCGCCTGCTGTCATCCCCGGCAAGGCTCTTGCTGGGGGCCTTGTGGTCCTCCTTGGCTGGGATCCCGCCAAGGATCATCATCTTCTAAAGTGTGTACCTGATCTTGAATGTCTTCACAAAGATCCGCATGCCACCACGGGGATGCCTCCCGAATCCTTGCCCCATGGTGGCAGTGGACTCAACGGTGACTCGCTCCGTAGGTGTGGGGTGAGGTGCCACGGAAAGGGTCTTGCCGGGTTTGCTAAAACCTCCTCCCGGCAAGGATCTTGCCAGGGGAGTCTGCTTCGTCCCCTTTTCTCTTTGTGGTCTTGGTCTTGGCGTCGTTCTGCTTCTCTCGAGCTTCAGTCTTACCTTGGCTCACCTCCCTTGCCTTGCTCAGTGTGGTGGTGCCCGTGGCTCAGACTGCCCGTGCACAGTAATAGGGGTACAAAAAGTGTACCCCTCTTTTTGTACACCGACAGGAGCCCCCGGGCCTGGGACACACGTAAGCGCAATCGCGTCGTTGGGCTAGGCCCAAAAACGGTTCGTGGGCAGGCGGGGTGGCTTTTACCGCGGTAAGTCTCTTTGCGCGCTGGCGCGGCGTGGGGAGGTGTGCGTGACGTGGGCGGCATGCGTGGGGCTGAGCTCTGCATGCATGCGTCACGTCATAGTAAAGGGGGCGGTTCGCGCCTTCCCCATAAACGGAGGGAGGCGTGGAGGCGCGGCCCATTTACTGAACGGGGCCGAGGCGTGGCCTTCAAGGCGTCCACTCCCCATGATCATGGGGTGGGGAGAGGTCGCCTCACCCGTCGCCTCGGTCCTGCACGCCTGCCACGCGGCTCTCATGCGCTTGGGGTGGCGAACAGTGGAGGAGGGAAACCGGGCCGCCACGGGCTGGGGCAGCGGGTCGGTCCTAGTTCCCTGCGCCTTCCGTGTCTTGATTGGCTGAGCGGGGCGGCCGAGCCCCCACCACGTTCCTTTATAAAGAGCGGGAGGGGGGGATGGCGTCCCGCATTCTTTCATCTTCTCCTTCCTTTAGCTTCTGCTCCCCCCTCCATCCGCCATGGAGAGAGGGAACCCTGGTCCTTCAATGGTGGTGACGACGGTCGCCGCTCGACAACGCGTCCCTCCTTCTCCTGCACCTGCGGCGGCAGAGCCAGCCGCAAGGGGAAGGGGGAGAGGCCGTGGGCGAGGCCGAGGCGCTCGGGGAAGAGGAGGACAGGGCGGCACGCCGGCCTCGCCTCCGCCAGCAGTTCCTCCCCCCATGGAGGGCCACATTGGGGATGACCCTTGCGAGTTGTTCGTCAGGCTGCGCCAGCCGCCTCGCCGTCGCCTTCGTCTCCCGACTCCATTCGCGCGGGAGATGGAGCTGGATCCGCCGGAGTCATTGCGGCTGCACATGAGGGGCTGTGGGATCAGCGGCACGCGGGTTCGCGTCGATTTCCCAGCACCTCATGTAATGTATCTTCGTCGGGGATGGAAGACATTTGCTCACATTCACCGCCTGGCGGAGGGGTTCACTCTCCATTTTAAACTGATGGAGGGCGGCCTTCTCTCCGTCAAGGTCTTCGGCGAGTTTGGAACTCGCCTGAAGTGCTGTGTGGAGAGCTCCTCAGACGATGAAGATTCCTCCTTGGGCGAGAGTGACGAGGAGGACAGCGACAGCGGTGACGAGGGTGGTAGGCGGCAGGATGATGGGTCCGACTAGGCGTCGATTCCGTTTTCCTGGGGCGATGTTTGCAGCAGCAGCATCTGCACCGAGCCCCCACCAACTCCTGGTTGCCGTCTCCTTGGGCGGCTGGCGTAGGAGGTGCGGGAAGGCGAAGAAGGCGGATGGCGGGCCGTCAGCTCGAAGTACGCGGGCATCGACGCCTTCGTCGCGTATTGCCGGTCTTGCCGCCTTGTCTTCCAGCTCTTCTACCGTCATCATCATCACCAGCTTCCCATGGAGGTGGCCGCCGGGATGTTTTCCTGGTGCCTTCTGCCGCTCGTACCTCGCCTAGATGCTCCTTTTGTCCTTTTCGCCTCCTTGACCTGCCTCCTGAGGAGAGGGACAAGAAAGGGGTTACGGGCACCTTATCTCTTTTTAGCTTGTAAGCCTTCGGGCCTTAGTTGAATTTAAAACTTGTAATCCCATCGTTCATGTTTTTCATTCCCTATGGACTGTACCTGAGTGGAGTGTTTTTAATGAAAAAGGGATCCTTGCCGGGTCATTTGTTTGTGGGTAGAACCCATGACAAGGAGTAAATCCTTGATATCTCTAAGATAAACATTTCCTTGCCTGGCAGCAGGCCTTGCCGTCTCCCCATTTCGCTCGACCTTTCTCACGCCTTTGGCGGAGGCAGGGATGAGGCGGGTTCAGGCTCCTCGTTTCATCCTTTCGCTGCCGCGACTACGACCAAACCTGGCCCCAGGAACGAGCCCTAGGGCCTAGAGTTAGGGGAGCACGGTAGCTTTAGGGAGAAACGAGGTTTCACATACCTCAGTCCATAAGGGACTGCATGATGATGGATGAAGAACTTATCTGAAGCTGTAGCCCCCGGCAACTCTAGTTTACCGCAGGTAAATCTTTGCTCTTGCAGCCCCCGGGAGTACTGGCTTGACGGGGTCAAGATGCTGGTCTGTCCCTCTGTCAGGACCCCGATCCTAAGCCACATCGATCCAGCGTGTAACACATCATATCACTTTGCGGCCTCACGCACGGTACTCCCACGGGTGCCACCTTACCTGGCCCGGGACCGTTTGCGCCTTTTGGCTCACGTATATGATAGTGTCGCTAGCATCCATATGACAGAGAACCCGGGCCGACATGGCTAGTCGTGAACCCAAAGCGGCGCTAGCCTATGAGGACAGGCATACATGAGTCACATCGAACATGTCGGTCATCAACGTATCTATTCGGGCTGTAGCACTGGGCTAACAGGACTCCGGTAACCCGGGCTGTAGCAGGCTAGGCAGGACTCCGAATATCAGCGCGTGACATTTCCCCGTAGGGACAGACATAGGAACGACGTGAAACACATGCCGGCCAGTCAAGTGTCCAAGCAGTAGTGCTGGGCTAGCAGGACTCCGGTGAACCGGGCTGTAGCGGACTACTATCGCTCAGAAGCACAAGACTTGCATTTCCCCATATGAAAGGCTGCCAAGGATAAACAACTAGATAGTCGGATCCCACTCATACCAAGCATTTCAATCATACACACAATATGCCCGATATGAGTAAATACAACATGGCATCACAACAGTACTCTACGACTCAAGTACTTTATTTAGAAGGCTCCGAGGAGCCATACATATCATCCATACAGATAGGGGTCACATGACCCAACACTCAAGTCATACAAACATACAAGCACATGCGGAAGCAAAGTAGTCTGAGTACAGACACTAGAAAGAAAGAAGGCTTGACGAAGCCTGTCTATCTACAACGACCCTTCACAAGTCTTGGATCACCACCTGGGTGATAAGTCACTCGTCAACGTCGAGGTCTACATAGAACCCATCAGAGGGGTTGGTGTAGTCGTCTGAAAAACATGATTAAAGCAACATGAGTACGGAGGTACTCAGCAAGTCTTACAACAGAAACCTATCATACATGCACATTCTCAAGAAGGTAGTGGGGTTATTGCAGCAAGCCAGCTTTGACTCTTGGCTAAACTATCCTACGATACACACCATTTGTAAATCATTTGTCGCACACGAGTCCACTAACACCAACACAATACTCCACCGTGGATCCTCTCTCGCCATCCCACGAGAGGGCCATCCGCGGTACTCACACTTATCTTGAGATTTTTAGTAGTATCCATTTAACTTGTCTATGAACTGATATAAGCGAACCAGAAGTCCATTACCGCGGACACGGCTATTCGAATAGATTATTTATAACCCTGCAGGGGTGTACTTCTTCACACATGTTTCCACCACTTAGCGTCTGCACACGACATGTGCTCGGCAGACTTCAAGCGAAAGCCGACGTGGATGTAGACCACGACCTACCTAAACACTCAAGTCTCTAGTCCAGGTTTATCGCCTATTCGGGTTCCATCCGCAGGGAGTCCGGCCGAGGTTTCCACTAACGGCCCCGAACGATGTGAACAGGGTTCCGAGACACCAAACGGGCGCCCGGTTGACCCGGCCACGTGCCTACCGCAACACAGCCCACCCCGATGGTCAGCACCGCGTGCGGCCCCCGGCATACTACAAACACCAGAAACTACTTGCAACTCCTGGACAGAGAACAGGGGTGATTAAGAAGTCGAGCGGGGTCATATTTCAGGGCCCAATGTGTGGTAGTAGCTGAATCATGGATCACAAACACAGATCTCAGTTCTTAGGGACGGCCTCAATGAAACAACCCACCATGTACTCCTACATGGCCTTTCATCAATTCCTTTACCAAATCGTGTTCAACACTTCCACACTTTCGACAACTACCCAACCTTTCACTCCGGATCATCATCCCGATGAACCAGACCTGACACAACTCTAAGCATAGCAAGCATAGCATGGTAGGAACACACATACACATGTATTGGCTCAATCAACTCCTACACATGCTAGTGGGTTTCATCTAGTTACTGTGGCAATGACAGGTCATGCAAAGGAAGTGGGTTCAACTACCGCGACACACAGCAGTTTGGAACGCGTTGTCTTAATGCAGTAAACGAGAGCAGAAGCGAGAACATGGGTTTGTATCGGAATGATCAATGGTTTGCTTGCCTGATGGAGTGGTGGTGGGATACTGCCCTTCAACTGGATACTCGGAGATATCCTCGGAGGCAGAACCTACCACGAATGACACATTGCAACATAATCAATACATGACGATATGCAACAATATGATGCATGCAATGACATGGCAATATGAATGTGTCCTGGTCTTGTGCAAGTTAAACCAGAAGGAAATGACCCCATTTGAACCAAAGATTCAAATGGTAGTGCATTTATAAAATCATATTAGTGCAATATCTTATAATGCCTAAACAGTGGGTTTAACTTGTTTTAACATGCATGAAACCAGTTCCATTGGATAGATTGGATTTTTCTGATAATTTTTCATATATAGAACTTTGCATTTGGAGCTACAGATAATTTTTTATGAATTTTTGAAGTTTGAACTATTTTCTGGATTTTCCTGTATAAAAATAAATCCAGCAAAAATTAACTAATTGCGTCAGCATGAGGTCATGCTGACCTCAGCAGGTCAACAGACCGGTCCAGGTCAAACCTGACACGTGGGTCCCGCGTGTCAGGGTCATTAACTTAACAGATTAGATTATTTTTTAATCCTGGATTAATTAGCAGTCGGGGCCCACATGTCATAGACTCAGCGGAGTCAAACTGGGTCCACAAGTCAACGGTTACGGTCAACTCGCTGGCGTCTAGCCGCCGGCGAGGTCAGACGTGGCGGAGCAAGTGATTTTGCTCGTTTTGGCCACCAAACAAGGCGCGGAGGCCATCTACAGGTAGCTGAGATCCTCCCGCGGCGTTCGGTGGCAACAGCTGGGCTCGGGGTGGCCGGAAACATCGCCGGCGACGGGTTTGGCGGCGCCGGGGCTCGGGTGGAGGTGGCTTTGGCGCTACGGTGCGTTAGGGGGGCGGCTGGTGGCTGTTTTGGCCTCCTGGAGGCTCCAGGAGCACGTTGACGCGCTCTGGCCCGGGTGGCAGGGGCTATGGCCGCGGTGGCGCCATGGCCGGCGGAGCCAAGCTCTCGGGCTCGTCGGGGACGGGCGCTACGGCGAGCTAGCAGGCATGGAAGGAGGGGGAGAAGGTGCGGGAGCTCACAGGGAGGTCGACGAGCAGCTCAGCAGGCTCGGGGGCGAACGGAGCGGCGCGAATCGAAGAACGGCGGCCGGCGGGCACCGGGGTCGGAGACGAGCTGATGGCGGCGATGCAGGGCCTTCGGCGAGGCGTGGCTCGGTGGGGAGGGCGAGGGCGAAGTGGCGGAGCCTCTGGGCAGGTCAGAGGGGCGAGGGGGCGACGGTGGGCGCGGCTATGGCGGCGGAGCGGCGACGGGTGCGGCGGCCATGGCGCTGGAGAGCGAGAGAGAGAGCCAGGGGGAGAAGTGAGGTGTCCACGGGGTCGAGGGCGCGACGTGGAGGACGTCCAGCGCGTCGGGCGGCGAAGCGGCGAGCAGGTGACGCCGTGGCGAGCTCGCGCTCGCCGGCGTCAGCTCCCTGCCTGCCTGGCGGGGACGAAGCAGCTGGCTGGCGCGGGCCAGCACAGTGCTGGGCCGCCAGGTGGGCCGGCAGGTGGGTAGCGTCCAGGTTAGTTTTTCTCTGGTTAACTGTTTTCTTTTTCTATTATTTCTGCAACTTTGTGGACTTATTTAAAATACTTAAACAACTCCAAAAATCCCCAAACTGCTCATGCATACTATTTAAAATATAGACAACATGAAACATTTCTGTTTGAGAATATTTGAACATTTAAAATATTTTTATAAATTTTAAATGCCCAAATTCAAATACTTATGTGTTAATTCAAAAACCTTCTGTTGACCTAGAAAATTGTGCACCACTTTTGTCAAAGGTTTAAACCCAAAACAAAGGGGGTGAACATTTCAGAAGGGCATTTCAGGTTCATTGAAAAAGATTTTAGTAAACCCTAGTTATTTCCAGGGGGGGGAAGTGTGTGTTGGGGGTTCTGGCATTTCCCATTTCAGAATTAATAGAATGTAAACATGATGGACACTCTAATGCATGGCCTAGCTAGGGATGTGACATCTCACCCCCACTCAAAAGAATCTCGTCCCGAGATTTAGGTTCCTCCGGAAAGAAGGCGGGGTACTCAAGTCGAAGACGATCCTCCCTTTCCCAGGTAGCCTCTTGCTCGGAATGGTGTGACCATGGAACCTTGAGAAACTTGATATTGTGGCGTCGAGTGGTACGCTCGGCTTGATCAAGGATACGAACGGGGTATTCCCGATAAGTGAGGTTATCTTGGAGATCAAGCGTTTCGTGGTCCACTCCATGGATAGGATCCGCGAAGCAACGCCTGAGTTGAGAAACATGGAAGACATCATGAACTCTGGAGAGATGCGGAGGTAGTTCCAGTTGGTAGGCAACTTCCCCTCGTTTGGCAAGAATGCGAAAGGGTCCAATGTAGCGAGGAGCCAATTTGCCTTTGATACCGAATTGATGGGTCCCCTTTAAAGGTGTAACCCGAAGGTAAGCCATCTCGCCGACTTCATAAGCCATGGGTTTATGCTTGCAGTCGTACTGACTCTTTTGCCGGGATTGGGCGGTTTTCAACTTCTCACGAATAATGCGAACCTGCTCTTCTGCATCCTGGATCATGTCCGGGCCAAAGAGTTGTCTCTCGCCGGTTTCTGACCAGTTAAGAGGCGTCCGACATTTTCGTCCATAAAGAACTTCGAAAGGAGCTTTACCCAAGCTAGCTTGATAACTGTTGTTATAAGCGAACTCGGCGAATGGTAGACACTTCTCCCAATTCATACCGAAAGAGATGACAGAAGCTCGGAGCATATCCTCCAGAATTTGATTGACTCGTTCTACTTGACCACTTGACTGAGGATGGAAGGCGGTGCTAAAAGAGAGACGAGTCCCCATAGCATTTTGGAAACTTTCCCAAAATCGAGAGGTGAAAAGACTTCCACGGTCTGAATTAATTTCCAATGGAATACCATGGAGAGATACTATTCGAGAGATGTACAAATCCGCTAGCTGGCTAGCGGTTATACTCTCGCGAACAGGTAAGAAGTGGGCTACTTTGGAAAGACGATCGACAACAACGAAGATAGCATTATTCCCTCTTTTGGTTCTGGGAAACCCGGTAATGAAATCCATACCGATTTTATCCCATTTCCATTCAGGAATCTCCAATGGTTGAAGGGTGCCAGCAGGCCGTTGATGCTCTGCCTTAACACGACGACAGACGTCGCAAGTTGCAATGTATTGAGCGATTTCTCTCTTCATCCTAGTCCACCAAAACCTCTGGCGTAGGTCTTGATACATTTTAGTACTACCGGGATGAATGGTGAGAGGGGATTCATGAGCTTCCTTAAGGATCAATTGACGTAAATGTTGCTTCTTGGGAACCACCAAGCGGTTCTCGAAGAAGACAACACCTCGTTCATCCATGGAAAACATTTAGCAAATCCGCTAGCGATGTTTTCCTTAATCCGAGATATGCCCTTATCGCGCTTCTGGGCAGCTATGATTTGATCCGTAAGGTTAGGTTTCGCCACCAGAGTGGAAAGAAATCCTCGAGGAACAATGTGAAGGTTAAGCTTATGGAATTCCTCGTGGAGAAGTGGTTGACCTTGTTGTAACCTCAGGTTGTTACAATAAGATTTACGACTTAGTGCATCAGCCATGACATTGGCTTTGCCTGGGGTGTAAGTTATTCCTAAGTCGTAATCCGAGATCAACTCGACCCAACGTCTTTGCCTGAGATTCAAATCCGGTTGGGTGAAGATATATTTCAAACTTTGGTGATCAGTGTAAATTTCGCAACGGTTACACAAGAGGTAATGTCGCCAGGTTTTGAGTGCATGGACTACTGCTGCAAGCTCTAGATCATGAGTAGGATAATTATCCTCATGTGGATGCAACTGTCGAGATGCGTAGGCAATCACATGACGATCTTGCATGAGTATGCAACCTAGTCCTTGTCGCGAGGCGTCGCAATAGATAACAAAGTCCTTAGAGAAATCTGGTGGTACCAGTACGGGAGCAGATGTCAGGCGTCTTTTTAATTCCTGAAAGCTGAACTCGCACTATGGGGTCCACTCGAACTTTTTATCTTTCTTGAGGAGTTCAGTTAGAGGCTTAGCAACCTTGGAGAAATTCTCGACGAAGCGGCGGCAATAGCTCGCTAAACCAAGAAAACTCCGAACTTGCTTGACCGTTTCAGGTGGAGTCCAGTCAAGGACAGCTTGAACTCGTTCGGGATTGACAGCAATGCCCTTGCCAGAGATTACATGGCCCAGATAGGTCACTTCTGGCAACCAGAATTCGCACTTGGAGAATTTGGCATAAAGGCGATGCTCTCGGAGTTTCATCAATACTAGCCTTAGATGTTCGGCATGTTCTTCCTCATTCTTGGAGTAGATGAGTATATCATCGAGGTATACTACGACGAATTTATCCAAGTACTCCATGAAGATCGAGTTCATTAAACGAGAGAAAGTGGATGGAGCATTGGTTAAACCGAAGGACATGACGGTGTACTCGTATTGGCCGTAACGAGTGACAAAGGCCGTTTTGGGAATGTCCCCGTTCTTGATTTTGATTTGATGGTAGCCCAACCTCAAATCCATCTTGGAAAAGACTGAGGATCCAGCGAGCTGGTCATACAGGTCGTTGATCCTGGGGAGCGGATACTTGTTCTTGATAGTGACCAAATTGACAGGTCGGTAATCTACAACCATCCGATCCGTTCCATCCTTCTTCTTGACGAAGAGGACGGGGCAAGCCCATGGAGATGAACTAGGACGGATGAAACCCTTTTGCAAGGACTCATCGAGTTGTTTCTTAAGCTCAGCTAGTTCTAGGGGTGCCATCTTATAGGGTCTCCTAGAGATTGGGACGGTTCCTGGAACAAGATCTATCACGAACTCGACATCTCTGTCAGGTGGAACACCTGGCAGTTCCTCTGGAAAGACATCCGGGAAGTCACGGACTACTGGAATATCTTCGAGGTCTGGAAGGGGGTTGGCATTTAGAGAGTAGAGCTGACGCTGCGATACTCGGGTGAAAACATTAACTGTCTTGCCCGATGGATGGGTAAGTTGAACAGTTCTAGTTGAGCAGTCAATCTTGGCGTAATGGGCTGACATCCAGTCCATTCCCAAGATGATGTTTATGTCCGAGGACTTGAGAGCTATTAGTGACGCGAGAAAAACCAATCTGTCGACAAGAATTTAATTTCCATGGCTGATCCTAGAGGTTTGCCATCTAGAACCGGGAGTTTGAATTTCCATGGAGGTGGGCATGTCACAAAAAGTGGTGTTGTGCAAACGAGCATAGCTCTCAGAAATAAATGAATGAGATGCTCCAGTATCAAAGAGAACAGTTGCCGGATGGCAATTAACAAGGAGCGTACCGAGAACGACGTTGGGGTCCTCTTGAGTTTCTTCAGCTGAAACGTAGTTGACATGGCCACGAGCAGTGGTGGCTGGCTTGGCGACAAGCACTTTTGCTATTGACTTACCACGGCCAACAGACTTTCCGAACTGGCTGGGGTTGTTCTGGGGACACTCACGGATGTAGTGGCCCGGCTCACCACACTTGAAGCAAGTTGTTATATTGGGGCGTGGAGCAGTATTGGCAGTGGGGCCTCCAAAAGTCTTCGGCGGCACATACTGTTGATTTGGACGAGGTGCCTCAAAGGATGGCCTCGGGGTATACCTGGGTGGCATAGCAGAATTTGGAATCCAGACCCGGCGCTTCTGAGATCCAGAGCCGGATGAAGATCCATAGTCACGGGAGTGTTTGCGTGAAGCTTCAAAATCATTCTGCCCCGTCTCGGCACTGATGGCCTTATTGACTAGCTTCGGAAAAGAAATGCATTCATGCAGACGAAGGTCACGTCGGAGCTCAGGGCTAAGTCCCTTGCGGAACCTTGCCTGCTTCTTGGCATCGGTGGATACCTCTTCGGGAGCATAGCGTGCAAGCTTCCCAAACTCGCGACTGTATGCATCCACAGTCAGCTTCCCCTGGGTGAAGTTACAGAACTCCTCCCTCTTGCGATCCATGAGACCTTCCGGAATATGATGCTCACGAAAAGCGGCACTGAAATCAGCCCAAGTAGTGAGTTGGCCGACCGGACGCATAGCTTCATAATTCTCCCACCAAAGGCTGGCAGGGCCTCCGAGGTGATAGGCAGCAAAGGTGACCTTATCATCTTCAGCCACGTTGGCAGAACGTAGCTTATGGGCGATGCTGCGGAGCCAGTCATCCGCATCGAGAGGTTCGATGGAATGATTGAACTTTGGCGGGTACAGCTTGACAAAGTCATTGATGGACACTGGATTGACCCTTTGCTGACGTGCAGTGTTCTGTTCAATCCGCTCCAGCAAGCGGTTGGTGTCGCGCCTGTTGCGCTCTGCCTCCAGCATCACTTCGGCCAGAGAAGGTGGTTGAGGCAGACTTTCCTCTCTAGGTGCACTAGCTTCTCCCTGCTCCGAAGCAGCAGGGTTGCTGCGGGTGTTGACCATCCTGGGAAAACAAAACAGCGATTTAAACCAGGATGGCAAAAACTGGTCAAGGAAGTGCGGAATGTAATGGATAACAAGGAATGCAGAGATGATCATCCGTATGACATGGTAATATAGAAACTGCCATATATACACCAACAGTCATACACCCATACATAGTTTAGTACAAGCCCGGCTGAAGTACTACTATGATGAAAGACGTTACATCTCATCGGAGGCATTCCAAGCTCCTATACATTATTTATCTACACCTCCGGAATTGATACACACTAAGTTATATTCCACAATCACGCAGGACGGTGGACATACAACTATTACAATACTAGCGAGACTACTACTAGCTCAGACGGCTCCGTAGAAGTCCTCATAGAAGTCACCACCCAGACCTGGAAGCGGAACATGGTCATCTGGGAACAGACGGTGCTGCGGTGCTTGTGGACCATAGGGACTTGGATGCGGCCTCGGTCCAACAAATGGCGGTAGAAGAGGCCCACGAGGAGGGGTGATGCCTCCCACCTCACGCCATTCCATGAAGTCTGGCAGACTAGCCCGCACAGGGTACAAGTCTCTCGTGTCCATGTATCCGGCTTGCACAGCAGGTGCAAACCTCATCAAGGTGGCCCAATGATCAGCACGAGCATTAAAGAGCTCCATACGCAAGGCCCGGTTTTCACGGTCCTTATCTTCCAACATCTCAGTAGTGGTGCAAAGGAGTGAGTCCTCATGGGATGCATCACTGTACATGCCCTGAAGGTAACCATGCGCCCCAGGGAGGGATGCTGGCATGTAGCGAAATTCAGTGTTGCTCAACAAAGCAGTTCTAGCTCGCATAATGGTCATCATCGAGTAGGCTGCATCTTGAACGGACATCCCAATAGTGATCCCGAGTCCATAAGAACAGTGGAGTGGTTCCGTGGCTCCGGGATAAGATGGATATATTCTGACCGTGCACAGATATTGGCTCTGGTTAAAATCTCTAAACTGCTCTTCGACGGTGTATTCAGGGTACCATCGGTATCCTGCCTCCACCATCACTCGAACCAACATGGCGGTATGACCACATACACCGATGCAACGGGTCAGACGAACCACTTGGTTTTGGGGACGGGTAGCCATCTGAAAGCACAAAATAGTGCAAAGGCATTAGAATTTCTGGATGAAATTGGACAGCATAACGGCTGTAAATGCTCAGAAAAAGACTTGAGACATCCACAACAGTTTGCGAAACCACTCAACAACAACATATCAAGGTTCTGGTTCAATTGGCAACGTACTAAACTTTAGTAGAACTGAACTGGGTTGAATCCAACAATCCTATAAGTTACTACGGATTTAGTAACACGTGAACCTGATAGAGAGAAGAGAGCCTAGTCCTTAACCCACGTAGAATGAGAAGAGAATGACTCAGAATAGAGGACATAAGGTAAAGGAGTAAAAGAGCCTTACGTTCCCTCCCACAATCAATTCCCCTACATATAACTAAAGCATTTCTAGACTCGACATCGACCAGTTTGGCTTAGCGAACCTACAGGCAGTCCGGTTCTGATGCCAACGCTGTCAGGACCCCGATCCTAAGCCACATCGATCCAGCGTGTAACACATCATATCACTTTGCGGCCTCACGCACGGTACTCCCACGGGTGCCACCTTACCTGGCCCGGGACCGTTTGCGCCTTTTGGCTCACGTATATGATAGTGTCGCTAGCATCCATATGACAGAGAACCCGGGCCGACATGGCTAGTCGTGAACCCAAAGCGGCGCTAGCCTATGAGGACAGGCATACATGAGTCACATCGAACATGTCGGTCATCAACGTATCTATTCGGGCTGTAGCACTGGGCTAACAGGACTCCGGTAACCCGGGCTGTAGCAGGCTAGGCAGGACTCCGAATATCAGCGCGTGACATTTCCCCGAAGGGACAGACATAGGAACGACGTGAAACACATGCCGGCCAGTCAAGTGTCCAAGCAGTAGTGCTGGGCTAGCAGGACTCCGGTGAACCGGGCTGTAGCGGACTACTATCGCTCAGAAGCACAAGACTTGCATTTCCCCATATGAAAGGCTGCCAAGGATAAACAACTAGATAGTCGGATCCCACTCATACCAAGCATTTCAATCATACACACAATATGCCCGATATGAGTAAATACAACATGGCATCACAACAGTACTCTACGACTCAAGTACTTTATTTAGAAGGCTCCGAGGAGCCATACATATCATCCATACAGATAGGGGTCACATGACCCAACACTCAAGTCATACAAACATACAAGCACATGCGGAAGCAAAGTAGTCTGAGTACAGACACTAGAAAGAAAGAAGGCTTGACGAAGCCTGTCTATCTACAACGACCCTTCACAAGTCTTGGATCACCACCTGGGTGATAAGTCACTCGTCAACGTCGAGGTCTACATAGAACCCATCAGAGGGGTTGGTGTAGTCGTCTGAAAAACATGATTAAAGCAACATGAGTACGGAGGTACTCAGCAAGTCTTACAACAGAAACCTATCATACATGCACATTCTCAAGAAGGTAGTGGGGTTATTGCAGCAAGCTAGCTTTGACTCTTGGCTAAACTATCCTACGATACACACCATTTGTAAATCATTTGTCGCACACGAGTCCACTAACACCAACACAATACTCCACCGTGGATCCTCTCTCGCCATCCCACGAGAGGGCCATCCGCGGTACTCACACTTATCTTGAGATTTTTAGTAGTATCCATTTAACTTGTCTATGAACTGATATAAGCGAACCAGAAGTCCATTACCGCGGACACGGCTATTCGAATAGATTATTTATAACCCTGCAGGGGTGTACTTCTTCACACATGTTTCCACCACTTAGCGTCTGCACACGACATGTGCTCGGCAGACTTCAAGCGAAAGCCGACGTGGATGTAGACCACGACCTACCTAAACACTCAAGTCTCTAGTCCAGGTTTATCGCCTATTCGGGTTCCATCCGCAGGGAGTCCGGCCGAGGTTTCCACTAACGGCCCCGAACGATGTGAACAGGGTTCCGAGACACCAAACGGGCGCCCGGTTGACCCCGCCACGTGCCTACCGCAACACAGCCCACCCCGATGGTCAGCACCGCGTGCGGCCCCCGGCATACTACAAACACCAGAAACTACTTGCAACTCCTGGACAGAGAACAGGGGTGATTAAGAAGTCGAGCGGGGTCATATTTCAGGGCCCAATGTGTGGTAGTAGCTGAATCATGGATCACAAACACAGATCTCAGTTCTTAGGGACGGCCTCAATGAAACAACCCACCATGTACTCCTACATGGCCTTTCATCAATTCCTTTACCAAATCGTGTTCAACACTTCCACACTTTCGACAACTACCCAACCTTTCACTCCGGATCATCATCCCGATGAACCAGACCTGACACAACTCTAAGCATAGAAAGCATAGCATGGTAGGAACACACATACACATGTATTGGCTCAATCAACTCCTACACATGCTAGTGGGTTTCATCTAGTTACTGTGGCAATGACAGGTCATGCAAAGGAAGTGGGTTCAACTACCGCGACACACAGCAGTTTGGAACGCGTTGTCTTAATGCAGTAAACGAGAGCAGAAGCGAGAACATGGGTTTGTATCGGAATGATCAATGGTTTGCTTGCCTGATGGAGTGGTGGTGGGATACTGCCCTTCAACTGGATACTCGGAGATATCCTCGGAGGCAGAACCTACCACGAATGACACATTGCAACATAATCAATACATGACGATATGCAACAATATGATGCATGCAATGACATGGCAATATGAATGTGTCCTGGTCTTGTGCAAGTTAAACCAGAAGGAAATGACCCCATTTGAACCAAAGATTCAAATGGTAGTGCATTTATAAAATCATATTAGTGCAATATCTTATAATGCCTAAACAGTGGGTTTAACTTGTTTTAACATGCATGAAACCAGTTCCATTGGATAGATTGGATTTTTCTGATAATTTTTCATATATAGAACTTTGCATTTGGAGCTACAGATAATTTTTTATGAATTTTTGAAGTTTGAACTATTTTCTGGATTTTCCTGTATAAAAATAAATCCAGCAAAAATTAACTAATTGCGTCAGCATGAGGTCATGCTGACCTCAGCAGGTCAACAGACCGGTCCAGGTCAAACCTGACACGTGGGTCCCGCGTGTCAGGGTCATTAACTTAACAGATTAGATTATTTTTTAATCCTGGATTAATTAGCAGTCGGGGCCCACATGTCATAGACTCAGAGGAGTCAAACTGGGTCCACAAGTCAACGGTTAGGGTCAACTCGCCGGCGTCTAGCCGCCGGCGAGGTCAGACGCGGCGGAGCAAGTGATTTTGCTCGTTTTGGCCACCAAACAAGGCGCGGAGGCCATCTACAGGTAGTTGAGATCCTACCGCGGCGTTCGGTGGCAACAACTGGGCTCGGGGTGGCCGGAAACATCGCCGGCGACGGGTTTGGCGGCGCCGGGGCTCGGGTGGAGGTGGCTTTGGCGCTACGGTGCGTTAGGGGGCCGGCTGGTGGCTGTTTTGGCCTCCTGGAGGCTCCAGGAGCACGTTGACGCGCTCTGGCCCGGGTGGCAGGGGCTATGGCCGCGGTGGAGCCATGGCCGGCGGAGCCAAGCTCTCGGGCTCGTCGGGGACGGGCGCTACGGCGAGCTAGCAGGCATGGAAGGAGGGGGAGAAGGTGCGGGAGCTCACAGGGAGGTCGACGAGCAGCTCAGCGGGCTCGGGGGCGAACGGAGCGGCGCGAATCGAAGAACGGCGGCCGGCGGGCACCGGGGTCGGAGACGAGCTGATGGCGGCGATGCAGGGCCTTCGGCGAGGCGTGGCTCGGTGGGGAGGGCGAGGGCGAAGTGGCGGAGCCTCTGGGCAGGTCAGAGGGGCGAGGGGGCGACGGTGGGCGCGGCTATGGCGGCGGAGCGGCGACTGGTGCGGCGGCCATGGCGCTGGAGAGCGAGAGAGAGAGACAGGGGGAGAAGTGAGGTGTCCACGGGGTCGAGGGCGCGACGTGGAGGACGTCCAGCGCGTCGGGCGGCGAAGCGGCGAGCAGGTGACGCCGTGGCGAGCTCGCGCTCGCCGGCGTCAGCTCCCTGCCTGCCTGGCGGGGACGAAGCAGCTGGCTGGCGCGGGCCAGCACAGTGCTGGGCCGCCAGGTGGGCCGGCAGGTGGGTAGCGTCCAGGTTAGTTTTTCTCTGGTTAACTGTTTTCTTTTTCTATTATTTCTGCAACTTTGTGGACTTATTTAAAATACTTAAACAACTCCAAAAATCCCCAAACTGCTCATGCATACTATTTAAAATATAGACAACATGAAACATTTCTGTTTGAGAATATTTGAACATTTAAAATATTTTTATAAATTTTAAATGCCCAAATTCAAATACTTATGTGTTAATTCAAAAACCTTCTGTTGACCTAGAAAATTGTGCACCACTTTTGTCAAAGGTTTAAACCCAAAACAAAGGGGGTGAACATTTCAGAAGGGCATTTCAGGTTCATTGAAAAAGATTTTAGTAAACCCTAGTTATTTCCAGGGGGGGGGGGAGTGTGTGTTGGGGGTTCTGGCATTTCCCATTTCAGAATTAATAGAATGTAAACATGATGCACACTCTAATGCATGGCCTAGCTAGGGATGTGACACCCTCTTCTCCTTTTCGTCCTCAAATGATCCGGCAAGGATATCTGTGAGTCCTGCGAGCCAAGGAAGACAAAAGAACAACAAAGAGACGCACACTCGACCTCTAAGCTAGGGGTTAGCCGCCATTAAGCACTATCAACCCTAACCAAGGACAAGACTCGACCTAGCACGCATGCTATAACTTAGGGCGCCAGCGCTTCATTTATTTATGCTCAGGGGCTACGCCTGGCTTTGTACAAAGGGTTACATGCATCATCGGCAATGCTTGTACAAAAGGTGGCTTGCCGGGTGGCCCGGCAAGCCGTGCCTTATGGGTAAAACTTGCGAAGATGCTCAATGTTCCAGGAGTTACTCACCGGAATGGCATCTTCGGTCTTCGGGCGGACTGCGCCGGGCCTGGTGACTCGTATTACCCGATAAGGGCCTTCCCACTTTGGCGTCAACTTGTTGGAATTCTTGGCCGATTGAACCCGCCGAAGGACAAGGTCGCCTTCCTCAAGGCTTCGGGCATGAACCTTGCGGCTATGGTAGCGGCGCAAGGCTTGCTGGTAGTGTGCTGCTCTCACAGCCGCCCAAAGACGATCTTCCTCAAGGAGCATTGCGTCATCTTGGCGCAGTTGCTCTTGCTCAAGCTCATCATAAGCGAGCACTCGAGGTGACCCGTATATGAGTTCAGTGGGGAGAACTGCTTCTGCCCCGTATACTAGGGCAAAGGGTGTCTGGCCGGTGGCTCGATTTGGCGTCGTCCTGGTCGACCAAAGAACCGCCGGCAACTCATCAATCCAGCGCCTTCCACTCTTGTGCAGCCTGTCAAAGGTCTTGGTCCTTAAGCCTCGCAGTACTTCAGCATTTGCCCTCTCAGCTTGACCATTGCTCCGCGGGTGAGCAACGGAAGCGAAACAGACTTTGCTGCCGAGGTCTTGGGTATATTGCATGAAGGTGCAGCTTGTGAACTATGTGCTGTTGTCGGTGATAACCCTGTTGGGTACGCCAAAACGGCACACTAGTCCCTTGAAGAACTTGACGGCTGACTGAGTTGTGACCTTCCTCACTGCCTCCACCTCCGGCCACTTTGTGAACTTGTTGATTGCAACGTACAAGTACTCAAAGCCCCGACAGCGCGGGGGAAAGGGCCCAGTTTGTCGAGCCCCCAGACCGAGAAGGGCCGGGAGAGAGGAATGGTTTGAAGGGCGTGAGCTGGCTGATGAAGCTTCTTTGAATGGAACTGACATGCTTCACACCTGGTGACTAGTGTTGCCGCATCCTGGAGGGCGGTGGGCCAGAAGAAGCCTTGCCAAAATGCCTTGCCAGCAAGGGCCCTTGACCCGATGTGGGATCCACACATGCCTCCATGTATCTCCGCCAACAGCTCCAGTCCTTCCTCTCGAGGGATACACTTCAATTTCACACCGTTCGGCCTCTTTCTGTACAGGACGTCATCGACGAACTGATACATGGTAGAGCGATGGGCTACTTTTTCCGCTTCTTCCTGCTCCTCAGGAAGTTCCCCCGTTTGGAGGAATCGGACGGTAAGTTGTGCCCACGCTGGAGCCTGGGGCTCGACGGCGAGGACTAAAGGCATTTCCTCCGCTAAGCGGCTGTCTCCATGGCAAGAGCTTGACGCTCCGCCGGAGCTAGCCGTCCCGTGGCGGGCTTAGTGTCTCCGGCAACATCCTTGCCGGCGGCTCCAGGGAGCTCGGCGGGAAAGTACTTGCCGGCCCCTGATTTCCTCCTCTTGTTCTGCTCTGTTGACGTATCAACGGATGGCTGAGTTAGCTGAAGCACAAAGGTACCTGGTTCCACAGGTAGCTTGAGGGCAGCGCGTTTTGACAGGTAATCGGCGATATCATTCTCCGCTCGGGGAACGTGTTCAGCCCGTATACCGTCGAAATGCTCTTCCAGCTTCCTCACTTCATCGACGTAGGCCTTCATCAACGGGCTCTGGTAATCCTTGTTGACTTGCTTGACGACAAGCTGCGAGTCGCCCCTGACGATGAGTTTCTTGATTCCGAGGTTCGCCGCGATCCTGAGACCGACAAGCAGCCCCTCGTACTCTGTCGTATTGTTTGTTGACACCTCCCTGGGAAGTGCATCTAGATCACGTACTTGAGGTGCTCTCCAGTGGGCGCGACAAGCAGTACGCCAGCCCCTTCGCCTTGTAAGGAGAAAGCTCCATCAAAGTACATGATCCAATCACAACTTGCCTCCTTGCTGGGGAGAGCAGTCTCTTGGGCTTCTTCGTCAGGTGTCGCGGTCCATTCTGCAATGAACTCCGCCAGGACTCGGCTCTGAATCGTCGAAGTACTTTCAAACTTGAGGCCAAAGCTGGACAGCTCCAGTGCCCATTCCACAATTCTTCCCGTTGCATCTGGATTGTGCAATGTCCGTTGTAGAGGGAGGCGAGTGACGACAGTGATCTCGTGTGCCTGGAAGTTGGCTTGGATATTGCACAATTTCCTCAGTTCAATTTCTTCAGTCCATTTCCTCAGAGGGACGCAGCTTCCTCGAGTCCATAAGAAGGCCGAAGAGCAGTTTCTGCACGCCGGAGTACCTTGATCTAGCCCCCTGCAGGAGGGAACTAACAAAGTAGACCGGGTGCTGCATCATTTTCTTCTTCGGCGGCACTTCAAATGGCTGTGTCGTCTCTGCATTGGTGGTGTCGGGCTCTGTCACTGCCATTACATCGTCGTCAACCTCTCTCTGCGCCACTAGTGCGGCGCTGACAGGGTAGTTGAAAGTGCGTTATATCGACTAGAGGGGGGGTCAATAGGCGATTTTTATGAAATTCTTCACTGATGAATTTGCTAGTGAGGAAATTCCTTAGAGAAGAACTACTAGCAGCGGAATAAGTACTCAGAGGTAAACATAACAGAATACATGCATGGTCATCATGATGAAATGAAGACAAACATAGAGTACAGAAAGCGTAAACACAGGATAGCACAAGATAAAGACAAACAGACTGAAGAAATTGAACTGAGGAAATTGAGAAAGTCTTCAGTCAAAGTCTTGAAACACAGATATGATAAACAAACAACACAATACTGAGGAAATAAAAGAGTTGACAAAATGGAACCAGTTGGCTTGGTGACGACAATGATTTGGTAGACCAGTTCCAACTGTTGTCTTAGTTGTACATCTGGTTGGAGCGGCTGAGTATTTAAACTCGAGGACACCCAGTCCCGGACACACAGTCCTCATCGTATTCTCCTTGAGCTAAGGACACACAGTCCTCGCCCAATCACTCGTGGTAAGTCTTCAGGTGACTTCCGAACCTTCACAAACTCGGTCACTCGGCGATCCACAATTTCTCTTGGATGCTCTAGACCTTGACGCCTAATCGTCTGGAAGAAGCACAGTCTTCAAAGGTAACAAGCGTCGGATCCACGCAGGATCAATCTCTTCAGTGATGCTCAATCACTTTGGGTTTGTAGGTGTTTGGGTTTGGGTTTTTGGATTTTCCTCACTTGATGATTTTCGCTCAAAGTCCTCGGAGGATGGGTTGCTCTCAAATGACAAGTGTCAAGTTCTCGCGGAGCAGCCAACCAGCTAATGGTTGTAGGGGGCGGCTATTTATAGCCTAGGGAGCAGCCCCACAAGATAAGACATAAATGCCCTTCAATGATATGACCGTTAGGTGGATAAGATATTTTGGGACAGCCGGCGCATAGCACAGCAACGGTCGGAAACTTGAGGTACAAATTCCTCAGGGCTATCATGTTCCTCACTGTGTAGGCAATTCGCACTGGCGAATTCCTAACTCCTCAGTCAGAGCAAGATCCTCAGTGACCAGAAGAACTGTGTCTCTGTCATTGAAGAAATTGACTGATCTGTATGAGATTTCCAATGGCTTCACTCGAAGGGATTGGTAGATGTAGGATTTGAGTTGAGCATCACGTGGAAATATTCTCCTTAGTATTTCCTCGACCCCCTTTAACAGTACGGTGTTTCCTATGACTCAAGAAAGAGAAAATGAAACTATGAAAACAAAAGTCTTCATGCTTCATGTTCCTCGAATGATAACCAAGTCTTCAAGGTCACACCAATTTTCTTCACTTTCAAAGTCTTCAGAAAGTCTTCAGAATATCAAAGTCTTCAAATGAAGAACTTCATTTTTAGGGGTCGACTTTCTCTGTAAATATCAAACTCCTCATAGACTTATAGACCTATGTACACTCATAAACACGTTAGATCCTTAACCTATAAGTCTTCAATACACCAAAATCACTAAGGGGCACTAGATGCACTTACAGTCTCCCCCTTTTTGGTGATTGATGACAAAATAGGTTAAGTTTTCAACGGGGATAAACATATGAAGTGTAAATACAAATATTGAGGAATTTGATTGCAAGATATAGAAGAACTCCCCCTGAAGATGTGCATAGTGAGGAATTTTCTTTTGAAGCAATGCACACTTGAAGAGATGAATCATGGAGATCTCCCCCTATATCTTGTAATTCATACACGCATTTGATATATAATATGAAGAATTTGAAATGCATGATGAAATATGGTGCCTGATGTAATTTAGCATGCGTGCAATACTATTAATGAGGAATAAACATGCTGAATAGTGCACCAAAAGTATCAGAGTGCAGTGCAACAAAAGTATCAGAGCACCATCGGGTTTAAGATTACAACTCGATCCAATAAAGTTTCAGAAGAACGAGAGTTGTAACTTAGCAAAAAAACGATATAATAGACACGCTTGAAGACTAACTAAAATTTCTCCCCCTTTGTCATCAAAGGACCAAAAGGATCGAAACTGAGGAGTAACGCTCTTGAAGATAATCAAGTTGATGAAGGAGCGCCAGCGTTGTTGGGGTCGGTTGTTGAAGTAGGGCCTGCCGCAGTGTCGTCCAAGTCTTCATTTTCATCAGTCTCACGCGATGGAGAATATGAACTGGCCACCAAAGAAGGAACCTTGACCTTCTTGTATTTCTTCGGAGGAGGTGCAGACCAGTCAAACTCTTCTTTGAGACCCATTTGCTTCAAATCATCAGCGTTGTAAACTTGAGACAGAACAACCCAGGTACGGTTGAGGGTTTCACGAAGGTAGTAGTGGTTTTTCTTCACTGCATTATGGGTTGCAGTCATGTTGTGAAGAATTCAATTAAACTAACGCTTGACCCATTTGTGATTGCGATCAACCTTCTGATGAAGACTCAGGAGTAACTCACGATCAGTCATCACCCTGGGTGCTGTGGCTTGAGGATTTGGCTTGGCATTGTTGGCGGCAGTGTCATGTGTGGCAGAGTCATCATTGGTGGAATAAGATGCAGCCTTGCGAAATTGACCATCCAATGGACGAATGCCTTCATCTATCACAGCAGTAGCGTTGCTGTCACACCCTGATTTTCATGCCACAGCACTTAAGCTAATAGATCATGATAAAATGTGGTTTGACGAAAACTTTTGAATGTTTTGGACCTTGCTTGATTTTATTTTTGTATGTTGTTTGCAAGTGCTCTAAAAATCAGATAAATCCTCCAACTCTTATACTCCTTCTCCTTGATCCAAAACTTTTCCCAATGATCATGCCATGTGTATAGTGCAATATAGTATTTTCTTACAAAAATAATTTGGCCAAATAGTATTTTCAAAAAATTAGTTTTCCAAAAAAACCTTTGATTGAGGTTTGCACTGCAAGTACTTAATTAAGGGCAGTAAAAACCTTTCCAAAAATATTTTTGACTCCTATTAGATATAGGTTACCCAGAAACCACAAAAATATAATTTTAAAAGTCATTTTCCTATTTTATCTAAAGGCTTTTTCTTCATGCTAGAAATGGTCTTAAATAGGTTAAAATTATTTTTAAGCTATAAACATATTTGAGAAAAATCAGGGAAACTCAGTGGACATATATTTTCCATATATATGAGTTTCAACACATGGTCATGATCAAAATATTGGACAAAACTTCCCAAAACCATTTCTGCTCATTTCAAGGATTTGAAATATTTCTACAGGAAATATTTTCATAAAAATCCAAGAAAATTCTAACATGTCACATATGACATTTTGGATGATCTTAACAAGTACCATGTCATGGAGAATAGTATAACCACATCAAACCCTCTCAAAACCATTTCTGTCCTTTTTCAAGTTTGAACAGCTTTGCACTGTCAAACATGTCCAAACGCTCTCAAACTTGGTGCACACTCTAAAATGGTTTAATAATGCATCTAGACCAAATGGAACAAGTTGGAGAGAATTTTATATTGATCAAAGTACCCCAAAACCCTCTCTGACCAGAATCAAATTTGAACAAGTTTGTACTGCCAACTTTTTCTCCTTGACCCCAACTTTTGTGAGCATGTTCACATGACCAAATGAGGCCACTACACCAGGTGGTGCATCAAGGAGAAATGATTTTCTCAACTAGATCTACACAAGTCCATTTCTGCTAATTTCTAGGGTTTAGAAAAGTTGCATTGGCAACTTTGCCCAAATGAGCTCAAAATTGGTTGAAGGACCTAATTATATGTGACATTTGACCCTATGGAGTCTCATGCCAAATGGAGATCATTTGCTTAACCAAACAAGCATCAAACACCTTCTGCCACTTTACCAAAATTCCATTTTTGACCTCTTCCACTAATCTCCATGGGCTCAACTTTGTACCACAGCTGCTCCTGACCCTCTTCTACCTCCAGTAAGTCTTGCCAGCCCCCAGCTCAATTATTGGGGGAGTGAAAACCCTCATTTGCTTCTCTGGACAGCAGCACTTCTATCCTTTCTCACCTCTCCTTCTCACTCCAGCGCCATCCAAGGGATCCAATGCCATTTCCGCTTTGTTTACTCCCTCCTAGAGCTCCCAGACGCAAGTGGCCACGCGAGGACGGGGGGAAAAGCCGCACATGCCGGCCAAAGACGCGCTCTGGAGCACGCTACCGTGCTCCCGACCGTTGACACTGCGCTCCCGTCCACCTCGGGCCGCCCGAGCGCGCCAGTCGACGCGCCTCGGCGTCCGCATCACGCCAGCAGGTCTCCCACTTGCCCCCGTGCCCTCCTCTCGCCCCTGCGGTGCATGCTCGAGCACCACCCGCACCCGCCAATAGCCGCCCGCGTCCCTGGCCCGCCTCGCGCTCGCTCCTCTCTTCCTCTCTCTTTCCCTGGTCGTAGACCACGCCCAGGAAGACCCCAGAGTCGAAGCCAAGCCCTCCCGTGGCCTCTAGCGACGGCTACGGCCTCGCCGGCGCACGGCCCTGCTGTGCACCTCGCCCCCTTATATATAAAGCCACCCCCGAGCCCCATCTCGACTCCTTTGGCTCTCTCTCTCTCTCTCCCGTACGCTCCCCAAGCCGACCCATTCCTCCTCTAGTGCCCTGATTCACCTCCATGGCCGGAAACCTTGCCACCGGCCACCGCTCAAATTCGAGATCTCCGGTGCTCCTCTCTCCCTCCTACCTGCACCAGAACATCACCCACTTCCCCACGACCCTCTCCCGGATTCCATTTCTTCTTCTCTGCGGCCGCAACACAGTGCCCCCAACCACACCGTCAGCCTCGTCCGCCGCGGCCGACGCCCTGCTCGATCCGGTGCCCCAGGGCAACCGTGCCACCCACGGTTGGACGTGGCCAGGTCCCCTGAGCACGCCGGTGGCCATATCACCGGAAACACTGGCTTGTAGCGCTGGCAAGCCTCCATCGACACCGCCCCTGCCTCTGCTCTGCTCGAGCGGGAGGTTGGGGATGAACCCGACAAGTGGGCCCCGCGTGTCGGCGACCTTGAGGGCCTGGCCCGTGGGATAAGTGGACACGGCTTCCCTGGGTGCCGTCTCCCCGCAGCGAAGACGTATTCCGGGCAGGCGCCTTCGACGTGGCCGCCTGCGCGTGTCCGGCCGAGCCGCTGGGCTGGCCCAGTGCACTGCGGCGCTATGTTGCGCTCGGTGCGCGGTATAGGTATGACCCCCCCCCCCCCCACTTCCTTTGTCTTTTTCCTTTTCCAGAAATTTGTAAAATCTCCCATATATTCATATTAACTCCAAATTGAAAGACTCAAATTTCTGGTGACTCCATAAATCATGATCTACAAGTTGGTGAAGCATGCACATTTTTCTAGAACAATTTTCCTCACACAAATTAAATAAGACCCCATTTTCCATTTCTGTGATGAACTTTAGAAAATCCCAGAGAGCTCAAAATTGATCCAAATTCCATGATTCAAATTCCTAGGTGTTTCTAAGTTCATAACTTAGTTTATGAATATTTTTGTTAATACTTTCTATGCAACACAATATATTGAGCTATTTCTTCACATTTGTCAACTTTGCAAATTCATAGGAAATTCATTTGAACTCCAAATCCAGTGAAACCAACTCCTAGATGCTTCTAAAATCATCCTTTGTTAAATGGGTGCCTTAGCTCATTTTTCAAAAATATGTTTCTGTACACTTCTTGCAATCCCATAAAACCCTTGATTCCATCATATCGAAATGTTTAGAAATATCCATTAATCCACTTCCAATGAAACCACTTTGGCCATTCCTCATATGACCAGGGGTATCCAATAAAAATCAACTTCATATTTTTAGAGCACTTTATTTTCTGCCTTGTTGTGTTGCTTATATGATTGTTTCGACGTTAGTTGACGAAGTACTTGGAGAAGGACCAGAAGATCTCAAGACTCTCATAAACCAGGCAAGCAGCCCTTTGACCATGTCTATGAAACCCTTTTTATGCATGTCATATAGCACTTTATTGTTGTTGCAACGGAATCATGATGAGGTCATAGACACTTTGATGGGTTGCCTCCGTTACTTCCTCGTTGATACTTGCATTGTGCATGACCCTACCTCCGTATGAGGGTTATGCCGGTGGGAGTAGATAGGATGCTAAAGTAGTGCTACGCAAAAAGGGACGGGTATATGCATGGTGATGGAGACAACGTGTTTTCAAAGGACTTTTCGAAAACCCCATCGGGTGCCACTTATGCCCGAGGGAGATGATGAGATGGGTAGCCACTTGATGATGAAGTGGTGTACCGAGGCAAGTGTGTGTGTTGTTTTCGAAAATGGATTAGATTTAAGATTTGTTGATTGTCCCAACCTTACATGCGCAACCACTCTAGCCTTATATGGGAAAGGGCATTATTAAGTACCTACGCCGATACTAGCTTGGAGCCCGCATTACTAGTGACGGGAGAGTTGTTGGTGCGCTCTCTCGGGACGGGGTCGTGCCAGCTAGGGCGGCCATGACTGTTTTCACAGGGCACCGGATACACCATTGTGTCCCCTCTCGGATGTTATGATCTCGAGTGAGTCTCGTATGATGTACATCGTGAGGATACGGAACAACGAGTGGACTCCTTGTTAGTGTCGTCTAGGGAAAGGTAATGATCGGGTGCTTACTCCGGGTACTTGAGGTATCGCGGGTCGTGGATGACACGGAAGTTCCCCGGATCTTGTGGGTAAAGTGTGCAACCTCTGCAGAGTGTAAAACTATTCGAATAGCCGTGTCCACGGTCAAGGACAGTTGGGCGGTGCTGCTTAAACTACGTCCACATGTTTACAAACCAGTGTGTGTGTTTGGATAAGTGGGAAAAACTACTTGGGTCAAGTCAAAAGACTTGTCATGATGAGTTGGGTTGGAGCCCACTCTATTTATGTTGATATCTGTAACCTGTCCTCATGGTTACTTGAATTCTCCTTATGCATGTCTTACAAGTTGTTGAACATGTCATTGCACTCAAAACTAGCTTTCCGCAAAAATTTACCTATATCATGTATTGTTGTACCTTGAACCAAAACATGGGTTGCTTGCGAGTACATTCAAAGTACTCATTGACTTGCCACTGGTTATTTTATTGGCCAGGCATAAAAGAACAAGATATGACGAAGAATACTTCGGTGATGAGCATGCGAGCTAGGACGCTTCCCAGTCAGAATGCCTGTAGGGTTAAGGCAGATGGCATGTGTCGAAATTGTCATCAAAGATTTCCGCTGCAATGTTATACTCAAGACTTGACCATAATGGTCCTACTTGTGTAATACGGTATGTATGGATGTAAGACTCTTGTTATTCAGGTTCTGTGTGTTCAGTGAGCATTGATCTCTGGGATCACTGTACACGTGCATTCGGCGATCACGACTTATGAGTCGGGGTCCCCACAGAGCTGGTATCAGAGCCATCCTAACTGTAGGAAGCCTTAGTTAGCATGGTCGTTAGTTAGGGTAAAATTATTTCCAAAACTACTACTAGTTTTCAAAACTATCTATACTTCTCTTCCCTTCTCAGTTTTTCGAAAACTAAGGTATACTTTCCTTATTGATCTCTTCCCCTTCAAAACCTTTGGTCGCTAGAACCCTCAAGCTCCTGACCACGGGATTCCTTGTAATCCTCGAAGGAGTACACCTTGCCTAACACTCACCCACCTCTTCTGAACACAAGATTGGTGACACCACAGCAAGACGATGCCAACAGAAGATACGTCTTCGAGGAATGAGGACATGAAGACCCAACGGATGGTGACACCTTTGAAATTGCCCAAGGATGATGCAACCTTGTCCTATCAGGGTATAAGATATGCAAGATCACGATATACATCGCTAATAGAGCAACCATGTCCTTATCGTTGTTGTATCGACAACCACCGGTGGATGAGAACCTCGCCATTTGGTCCGCCTCACTATAGTGAGCAGGAAAACGGTCCTCTTCATCCCCCACTCTTGGTGTCGATGTTGTCATCAACATAACCGACATGTTGGACCTCTACTATGCCTTGTTAATGTCATTACATAAAGGATGGCCACCTGGAACCGCCGACACCTTAAAAAGGCAAAAGCGATCATCATGATTAAGAGGACAAGAGAAGACCAAGTCAATGCCAGCTACGAGGAGCCACCTTCACCCCATCATCTCATCAGGCGAGAAGTGTTGAAGATTCTTCAGGCCAACACGGATCATTTCATCAAACAACTACAAAGACGTAGCGACACCTGAGGAAAAATCCAGAAGACTGCATGAGGCACGAAGTAAAGCACGACTACTTAGTCCGAGAACCCCTAGGGTAGGATGAGTCGTGTACCCCCTATGCGCAGTCGAGTCCATATGATGGTTCGAATAGAACCATGACTGTGTGTTGCTTGTTTTTATTTGTTTGTGTTTTAAGATAGGTCACAACTTTTGCCCTAGGCAGCAAGTACGTGACTATATCACCTGCCTTATTTTGTTGTTTGTGTTTGGCCCCTTTTGGCACTTGTTTGTTTGCACCTGCACTATAGAACCCCCTTTAGGCGTTCCCCTCCTCTATGCTACTTATCCCTCTCATCTCTCTCCTCAACTGAAGACCAGCAAGACAAGATGCACCAAGGAGTCTACTTCGGCGACCAACTAGAACTGAAGACCTTTTTGTTGCAGCCTCCTCGACCAATTGAAACCCCGTAGAGTTATGTTTAACCCTCCAGACTAGAAACCCATTCCTAGGCCCTTCAAGACTTCACGAGATACCCCAGCTCGAGTCCTTAACCATGTGCTTAACCCACAGAATTGCAAGAGAACCAGTTAAGCCTCTGTAAACCTCGCACAACACTGGGTTCATTATGGAACTAGTGGACATAGTGAACAAGCACATTATCATCCTAATATAGCACCAGGACTGACGATGCCATATGGAAGACCAGTTTGAGGATATAGGAATAAAGGACAAGTGACTTGATGAGTTTGTATCAAAGACCTTGAGGAATTATCCGAGACTCTTCGGTGGATTATGAGGCTTTCATGTTGATAGATGAACTTGGTGGGATCATGATTATAGAGTAGCGTAGCTTTCATTACCCCTGAGTTTATAGGACCGTTATGATCGCAAGCTGAAACTCCTGGAAGTGCAAGGATTTGACTTGATCAGATGATATTGATAGGAGACAGTTGATATTGCAATAATGACTTGGGGAAAAAGTGTAGAAATTCCCGTTGGGCATGAGATTTGAATTTAAGTAGGTGATTCTAGTTGGATATAGATGCTGAGTATGTCTACATGGTTCGGAGTAAATTGGATTTAGACTGATGATCTCGACCATGATACCATGTTTCTTGGAGGACAATAAACTAGGAGATTGGATTAATTGTCGGAGTTGATATACGCTTGACCTTGGAGTTTACTGACCATGATAATGGAAATTGGTGGACTTACTATAGTATAGACAACCTTTAAAGCATTTGGGGATTATATGGACTTTAGGAGATCATGTGGAACATCATAAACATTAGATTTGTAGAATTAAATGGATTATGTAGTGATTGATGGAAGCTAATGGGGTGTTGGTTGATTCATAGGAAGGAAACAAGATCTTGGAGTGGCTTACGACATGTTTCCTTAGGATAGAGATGCTTTATCTTAGACCTTGAAAGAATAGGCTGAGCACTTGGATTGTCATGTTTAACTCCACCTTGGAAGCTTGTATACCCATGGATTTTTAGGGGTAGACATACATATGAGTTTGGGGATTGTAGACATATATGATTTTGTTAGACCTCCTCTCGAGAGTCACGAGGATATGAATAACATGAGTAATGATTGGGGTTGACCTATTCGGGATGATTCTTTCGGTAACATGATGTGATTTGTTTAAAGGACTAGATAGAACAATTGGCATCTCACAAACTGTGCTCAAGGATAAGATGATAAACGTTCACTCGCACATTAGAATCCTTAGAACCCTTAAACCCTACCAAGCCACAACATGGTCGGATCATGACCATGGGCTTTGGCTCTAGGTCAAGTAGACCCTGGTCAACACTCAACCGTGACCACCACCGACACCCCAACCTATACCCTAGGTACCCCGTGGGTGAATCTTCACGGAGTACTCGAACAAGCTGGTTGTCATCGCTATTTGGTGACATACTTGCCTACCCGAAGACGGAAGAAGAACCGTTCAGCTGGTTAGGGAACATCTGAAGATCGCCATGTCCAGGAGGAAGAACTACACCAACCACCATCGTCAAGAAGTAAACCTCCGCATTGAAGACCAGACATATCTGCAAGCCACTTCTCTCAAAGGAACCAAGCGTTTTCATCACAAGGAAACCCACGCCAAGATTCATCGGCCCTCTTCGAGATCACTCCAAGATTTAACAACCCCCTCCGAGATCGCCACAAGACGAAGAGAAGACAGCTACAAGTTAGAGTTACCGCCTGAGTTACCCACTTTGCACAGCGTTTTCCATGCGACACACCTCCGGAAGTGTTTTCGACTTCCTAGCTAGCCCGATCCCTACCAGGGCATCAATCACCAAACCATTGACCCCCAGCCCAACCTGACATACGCGAGAGACCCCAATTGCAATCAGGATCAAGCAGGACGACAAACATAAAGCCACGCCATCGAGTACTTCAACGTTCAATGGAGCACCAAACGGAACCAGAAGCAATATGAGGACGTGAAGACTACCCCAAATCCAAGTTTCTGTATTCCTTTCCGCGCCTAGTCTGGGAATCTCGGGGACGAGATTCTTGTAAGGGGGGTAGGTCTGTCACACCCTGATTTTCATGCCACAGCACTTAAGCTAATAAATCATGATAAAATGTGGTTTGACAAAAACTTTTGAGTGTTTTGGACCTTGCTTGATTTGATTTCTGTATGTTGTTTGCAAGTGCTCTAAAAATCAGATAAATCCTCCAACTCTTATACTCCTTCTCCTTGATCCAAAACCTTTTCTGAATGATCATGCCATGTGTATAGTGCAATATAGTATTTTCTTACAAAAATAATTTGGCCAAATAGTATTTTCAAAAAATTAGTTTTCCAAAAACCCTTTGATTGAGGTTTGCACTGCAAGTACTTAATTAAGGGCAGTAAAAATCTTTCCAAAAATATTTTTTTACTCCTATTAGATATAGGTTACCCAAAAACCACAAAAATATAATTTTAGAAGTTATTTTCCTATTTTATCTAAAGGCTTTTTCTTAAGGCCAGAAATGGTCTTAAATAGGTTTAAATTATTTTTAAGCTTTAAAAATATTTGGGAAAAATCAAGGAAACTCAGTGGACATATATTTTCCATATATATGAGTTTCAACACATTGTCATGATCAAAATATTGGACAAAACCTCCCAAAACCATTTCTGCTCATTTCAAGGATTTGAAATATTTCTACAAGAAATATTTTCATAAAAATCCAAGAAAATTCTAGCATGTCACATATGACATTTTGGATGATCTTACCAAGTACCATGTCATGGAGAATAGTATAACCCCACCAAACCCTCTCAAAACCATTTCTGTCCTTTTTCAAGTTTGAACAGCTTTGCACTGTCAAACATGTCCAAATGCTCTCAAACTTGGTGCACACTCTCAAATGGTTTAATAATGCATCCAGACCAAATGGCACAAGTTGGAGAGAATTTTATATTGATCAAAGTACCCCAAAACCCTCTCTGACAGGAATCAAATTTGAACAAGTTTGTACTACCAACTTTTTCTCCTTGACCCCAACTTTTGTGAGCATGTTCACATGACCAAATGAGGCCACTACACCAAGTGGTGCATCAAGGAGAAATGATTTTATCAACTAGATCTACACAAGTCCATTTCTGCTAATTTCTAGGGTTTAGAAAAGTTGCATTGGCAACTTTGCCCAAATGAGCTCAAAATTGGTTGAAGGACCTAATTATATGTGACATTTCACCCTGTGGAGTCTCATGCCAAATGGAGATCATTTGCTTAACCAAACAAGCATCAAACACCTTCTGCCACTTTACCAAAATTCCATTTTTGACCTCTTCCACTAATCTCCATGGGCTCAACTTTGTACCACAACTGCTCCTGACCCTCTTCTACCTCCAGTAAGTCTTCCCAGCCCCCAGCTCAATTATTGGGGGAGTGAAAACCCTCATTTGCTTCTCTGGACAGCAGCACTTCTATCCTTTCTCACCTCTCCTTCTCACTCCAGCGCCATCCAAGGGATCCAATGCCATTTCCGCTTTGTTTACTCCCTCCTAGAGACCCCAGACGCAAGTGGCCACGCGAGGATGCGGGGAAAAGCCGCACATGCCGGCCAAAGACGCGCTCTGGAGCACGCTACCATGCTCCCGACCGTTGACACCGCGCTCCCGTCCACCTCGGGCTGCCCGAGCGCGCCAGTCGATGCGCCTCGGCGTCCGCATCACGCCAGCAGGTCTCCCACTTGCCCCCACGCCCTCCTCTCGCCCCTGCGATGCGTGCCCGAGCGCCACCCTCACCCGCCAATTGCCGCCCGCGTCCCTGGCCCACCTCGCGCTCGCTCCTCTCTCCCTCTCTCTTTCCCTGGTCGTAGACCACGCCTAGGAAGACCCCAGACTCGAAGCCAAGCCCTCTCGTGGCCTCTAGCGACGGGTACGGCCTCGCCGGCGCACGGCCCTGCTGTGCACCTCGCCCCCTTCTATTTAAAGCCACCCCCGAGCCCCATCTCGACTCCTTTGGCTCTCTCTCTCTCTCCCGTACGCTTCCCAGGCCGACCCATTCCTCCTCTAGTGCCCTGATTCACCTCCATGGCCGGAAACCTTGCCACCGGCCACCGCTCAAATTCGAGCTCTTCGATGCTCCTCTCTCCCTCCTACCTGCACCAGAACATCACCCACTTCCCCACGACCCTCTCCCGGATTCCATTTCTTCTTCTCCGTGGCCGCAACACCGTGCCCCCAACCACACCGTCAGCCTCGTCCGCCGCGGCCGACGCCCTGCTCGATCCGGTGCCCCTGGGTAACCGTGCCACCCACGGTTGGACGCGGACGGGTCCCCTGAGCACGCCGGTGGCCATATCACCGGAAACGCTGGCCTGTAGTGCCGGCAAGCCTCCATCGACACCGCCCCTGCCTCTGCTCTGCTCGAGCGGGAGGTTGGGGATGAACCCGACAAGTGGGCGCCGCGTGTCGGCGACCCTGAGGGCCTGGCCCATGGGATAAGTGGACACGGCTTCCCTGGGTGCCGTCTCCCCGCGGCGAAGACGTATTCCGGGCAGGCGCCTTCGACGTGGCCGCCTGCGCGCGTGCGGCCGAGCCGCTAGGCCGGCCCTGCGCGCTACGGTGCTATGTTGCGCTAGGTGCGCGGTATAGGTATAACCCCCCCCCCCCACTTCCTTTGTCTTTTTCCTTTTCCAGAAATTTGTAAAATCTCCCATATATTCATATTAACTCCCAATTGAATGATTCAAATTTCTGGTGACTCCATAAATCATGATCTACAAGTTGGTGCAGCATGCACATTTTTCTAGAACAATTTTCCTCACACAAATTAAATAAGACCCCATTTTCCATTTCTGAGATGAACTTTAGAAAATCCCAGAGAGCTCAAAATTGATTCAAATTCCTAGGTGTTTCTAAGTTCATAACTTAGTTTATGAACATTTTTGTTAATACTTTCTGTGCAACACAATATATTGAGCTATTTCTTCACATTTGTCAACTTTGCAAATTCATAGGAAATTCATTTGAACTCCAAATCAAGTGAAACCAATTCCTAGATGCTTCTAAAATCATCCTTTGTTAAATGTGTGCCTTTGCTCATTTTTCGAAAATATGTTTCTGTACACTTCTTGCATTCCCATAAAACCCTTGATTCCATCATATCGAAATGTTTAGAAATATCCATTGATCCACTTCCAATGAAACCACTTTGGTCTCATATGACCAGGGGTATCCAATAAAAATCAACTTCATATTTTTAAAAGCACTTTATTTTCTGCCTTGTTGTGTTGCTTATATGATTGTTTCAACGTTAGTTGACGAAGTACTTGGAGAAGGACCAGAAGATCTCAAGACTCTCACAAACCAGGCAAGCAGCCCTTTGACCATGTCCATGAAACCCTTTTTATGCATGTTATATAGCACTTTATTGTTGTTGCAACGGAATCATGATGAGGTCATAGCCACTTTGATGGGTTGCCTCCGTTACTTCCTCGTTGATACTTGCATTGTGCATGACGCTACCTCCTTATGAGGGTTATGCCGGTGGGAGTAGATAGGATGCTAAAGTAGTGCTACGCAAAAAGGGACGGGTATATGCATGGTGATGGAGACAAAGTGTTTTCAAAGGACTTTTCGAAAACCCCATCGGGTGCCACTTATGCCCGAGGGAGATGATGAGATGGGTAGCCACTTGATGACGAAGTGGTGTACCGAGGCAAGTGTGTGTGTTGTTTTCGAAAAAGGATTAGATTTAAGATTTGTTTACTGTCCCAACCTTACATGCGCAACCACTCTACCCTTATATGGGAAAGGGCATTATTGATTACCTAGGCCGATACTAGCTTGGAGCCCGCATTACTAGTGACGGGAGAGTTGTTGGTGCGCTCTCTCGGGACGGGGTCGTGCCAGGTAGGGCGGCCATGACTATTTTCACAGGGCACCGGATACACCATTGTGTCCCCTCTCGGATGTTACGATCTCGATTGAGTCTCGTATGATGTACATCGTGAGGATACGGAACAACGAGTGGACTCCTTGTTAGTGTCGTCTAGGGAAAGGTAATGATCGGGTGCTTACCCCGGGTACTTGAGGTATCGCGGGTCGTGGATGACACAGAAGTTCCCCGGATCTTGTGGGTAAAGTGTGCAACCTCTGCAGAGTGTAAAACTATTCGAATAGCCGTGTCTACGGTCAAGGACAGTTGGGTGGTGCTGCTTAAACTACGTCCACATGTTTACAAACCAGTGTGTGTGTTTGGATAAGTGGGAAAAACTACTCTGGTCAAGTCAAAAGACTTGTCAAGATGAGTTGGGTTGGATCCCACTCTATTTATGTTGATATCTATAACCTGTCCTCATGGTTACTTGAATTCTCCTGATGCATGTATTAAAAGTTGTTGAACATGTCATTGCACTCAAAACTAGCTTTCCGCAAAAATTTACCTATTCCATGTATTGTTGTACCTTGAACCAAAACATGGGTTGCTTGCGAGTACATTCAAAGTACTCATTGGCTTGCCACTGATTATTTTATTGGCCAGGCATAAAAGAACAGGATATGACGAAGAATACTTCGGTGAAGAGCATGCAAGCTAGGACGCTTCCCAGTCAAAATGCCTGTAGGGTTAAGGCAGGTGGCATGGGTCCAAGTTGTCAACGAGGATTTCCGCTGCAATGTTATACTCAAGACTTGACCATTCCTACTTGTGTAATACGGTATGTATGGATGTAAGACTCTTGTTATTCAGCTTCTGTGTGTTCAGTGAGCATTGATCTCTGGAATCACTGTACACGTGCATTCGGTGATCACAACTTATGAGTCGGGGTCCCCACACTTGCCCTTTTCTTCAGCTGAGGAAAACGTTCTTTTGAGGACTTCAATAGGGGGTAAGTAGCTGCAGTGGTTCAGAGTTTCAGCTTTGTAATTGAGTGAAGACCTTGTCCTGATGAATCTCATAATCCATGGCGCATAAGGCTTCAGCTCAAATGGTGACATAACAATGTTGGCCAGAGTCCTCATGAAGAAATCATGGAAGTTGACGGGAACGCCATGAATGATGTTGAAAATCATGTTCTTCATCATGCCAACCACTTCTTCATCATTTGAGTCGTGGCCTTTGATGGGACTCATTGTCTTCGTCAGAATGCGATAGACAGTCCGAGGCACATACAACAATTCCTTGACGAGGAATTTGGTTCGAGGGGCCAGCCCTGGCTTCAACGGTTTCAACAGCACTTGCATATAGTGATTTGAAAGCTCAAGTTCATTGTAAACACAACGTGCATCTTCAAGGGGAGGACTTAGAGGAAGGGCACGAAGCAATTCAGTTGCTGGTGCCTTGTAACGAGTGTTCTCAGTCATCCAGTCCAGAACCCATGAATTCACATCTTCAGAGTTGCCGGTGATGTGAAGTGTTGCATAGAACTGAAGAATGATTTCTTCATTCCAATCACAGATGTCAGTGCAGAAAGTGAGTAGTCCAGCATCATAAAGAACACTGAGGACTGGCGTGAAGCACGGCATGGACTCCATATCCACGTGAGGAATATGTGCATGGTCGAAGAATTTGCTTTGTTGAATAGCACTGAGGAATAGAAGTTGGCTTGACTTGCAGTCCAAAAACGTCTCTTCCTTATGCGAGCAGAGTCATATGGATTATACTCTGTGAAGAACACGTGCTCGCCAAAGAAGTCTTCAGCCTTGAAATTTTTCTTTCTTGAGAACGGATCCTTTGGCTTGGGCAGAGGAGTGTCAGTGAGTTGCATCACTACCTCAGGAATCGCGATCTCAGGTTCTTCAGGCTGAGGAATTGCAGGTTCTTCCTCAGGTGCAGTCACATTTTCAGCAGCAGCAGTTTCTTCAGCACTAGTGGCTGGAATTTCTTCATGCACAGATGTAGTGGGATGAGTTTCTTCAGAGCCCAATTGAACTGTTGGTGCAGGAGAGTGAGGGATTTGCTGCAGTGGGGTGAAGAGTGGAGAATTGGGATGCTGACTTTCCCAAAAGTCGTCATTCATCACTGGAGTTGTGCTTCCAATGTCCACATCTTCATCTTCCAATTCTTCAACACCAGCCTCTTCAGCAAGAAAACTAAGGCATTGGTGATGAGACCACTGGGGTTGAAGGGATTGCATCCACTTCAATTTCTTCATCAATCTGCTCTGAAGAAGCAGCAGATTGAGTTTCTTCATCAGATCCGCTTGGGATCACATATTCTTCATCAAAAGGAACAAGGTCCTTCGATGGCATGGTTGAGATCAGAACAACATCAATTGGATTCTCAAACAAGCTGGTCATCGGCTTCATCTTCTTTGGAGCTGAAGATTCTGAAGCACTTGATGCTTTCCTTGTCTTCACTGCAGCTCACTCTGCAGCCTTGGTCTTCTTCCCATATGATGCAGATGCAAGGATAGGAGTTGGTGTAGGCGCAGGTGGAGCTGAGGAATCTGGTTGAATTTCCACAGGCGCAACTGATGCAGTTGCCCTGACTTCTTCAGTTTCTTCAAGCGCACCACTAGTGGATGCCCTGGCAATTTCTTCAGCAGATGGAATGGAGTCATCGGCACTGGAACTAGCATTTTCTTCAGCAGCCTAAAAATCATCAGCGGTGCTGGCATGTTCTTCAGTTGGCTGAGCAGAAGCTTCAGCTTGAGGAACTTCTTGTTGCGTTGGAGCTGCAACATTGGTGAAAGTTTCAGTCAGTCTCACAAACCTGACTTTGGCTCCTTGCCAATCAGCATAGTATGAGTTCAAGTTGTCGCTGACGGCTTTGATTTCAGCCTACATCTTGATAAGTTCTTCAGTTGTCATTTTGACAACATTTTTCTTCAGCAGTTTCTCTTTTCTGTACTGCGATCTCTTGATCTCTCTGGCCCTATCATATTTCCACTTCTCCTCTTGGATGAAGTGAGTCAGCATGTGACTTTGGCCAGGTGTCAGCTTGAAGTCAGACATAGGTGTGTTGGGATCCTTATGCCAGAGATCAATGTAATCGAGGATCGCCCTTGGATCCAACAGTAGTGGCACAGGTGTGCCTTTGGCTCTAGCGGCCCTTTCTTGTTGGTCCCTGATGATTTCTGCAAGTTCTTCTTCATCAGCTTCATCTTCGTCAGATGGTACATTGAAGACTACCTGCTTCTTCTTAGGACTTGGGCGAGTACCGCGTCCAGCAGTAGCCTTTTTCTTCAGTAGAGAGGGTCCAGCTGAGGAACTTGGTGCAGCTAAGGAACTTGCTGAGACAACAAAGGCAATAGAGATGCCTACTGTCCTTTGACACGTGGCAAGATGCACAGGTGCTGAGGAATTTGGAGGAGGTGCTGAGGATTTTGGAGGAGCAGGGGCAGCTTGAGGAATTTGCCTTGAAGATTTTGAAGTTTCTGGCCGTGAGGGCGCAGCTGAGGAACTTGGCCGTGAGGGCATTGTTGGTGAAGCACTTGGCTTTCGAGCGGGCTTCTTAAGCATTGATTTCCTCGGCTTGATAGAGGCCTCAGTGGCAGCAGCAGAAGAAGAATCTTCATTGAATTTCCTCACTGCTTCTCTGGCTTGTCTTGCCAATTTGGCTTGGCGCTTGGCCCATTCTTCAGGAAAATCCTCACCGTGTTTGATGCTAGTGGGATCAGCCACTTGGCCAGGTGCCAATGGGGCTCTTGGGCATGGAGGATTCAGTGCAAATTTCTTCATGTACTTTGGAGTGACGTATCTGTACTCCCTCCATTCACGTGCCCATCTCCGTTCTATCTTCTGAATGCACACCTTGCGCAGATTTTTGGTCTCTTTGCCAAACTTGGCTTCATCAGGCGTGCAGTACTCAGTATATATATCCTCAGGGATTTCAAATGCAGTCATGACCTCAGGCTTCTTTCCTCCTTTCTGTGGCCTTTTATCGTCAGCCATTTTCTTCAGTTGAGGAATTTGAACAATTGAATTCTCTGAAGAAGTATGCAGTTATTCTTCGAGGAACGCTGCAAACGAGTTAAGTTGATGAGAACCTAATGATTCAGCAGCGGACATGTGTACCTGTGAACAGAGTATAGTTGCGGGGAATTTGGAGAGGTCATATGCGTTCTCAGAGGGTTTTTTAAAAAGAACAAGTTTGAGGAATTTGACCAGATGCGTCTTGAACAATTTCACTAAGCGCGTTATATCTTAGGTTCCAGAGTTGTATAGATCGAAGACCCACACAATTGAGGAATCTTGAAGAAAATGATGTTTAGGGAAATGAATCAAGAACAGATAACATGTGAGGTGTTTTGTGTGTGAGGATTTGAAGAATAAAACACCTTTGAAGATTTTGTAGAAAAGTTTCAAATCAAAGAGGGCAGTAAAAGTAACTTTAATTACCCTGAATGAAGAACACGACGAACAGTGAGATGAAACAGTGAGGTTCGTCGATGTAGATCTTCCACGCCCTAACTCGGCGGAGGAAGACGTCTACGGCGGCGGCGGAGGTGAAGATTTCCGCGGTCGGCGCGAGTACGACAGCGACGAGGTCGAGGCAGTGAAGCTCTTCCTCACCGGCGACGATGGAGTAGCGGCGGCGCTAGGGTTTGAGAAGCTCGAGCGGGAGAGAGAGATCGAGCGGAGTAAAAGAAGTGAGGAAGGGGAGAGGGGTATTTATAGAGGCAGTGAAAAACTGTTCGCCCGAAGATTTAGGACAAACGTGCCCCTGACCATTCTCCTTCTCACGACATGTGTCACCCACGTACTGTGTAGTGGAGATCGTGTAAGATCGTGGGTGAGTAAAATAATGCATCATGGGATGCGGAACGGTTTGAGCGGCAAAACCAAAAATTTGGATAAGATCAGTTTTAACGTTCCGTTCGCAATTTCTTCAGCTGACAAGGACACATTGAAGATTTTGAACGAGTTTCAAATAGAACGCACATGAAGAATTTGTGAACAGATTGGATTGAGTATAGCATAGAGAGGAAGGGTCCGATCACATTCACTTAGCAAAAAAACCAACTTGAAGAAATAGCTATAAGTGAATGCTGTAGAGGACATAAACTCATATATATATATATATATATACATATATATATACATATATATATATATACATATATATATATAGCCAATGAAAAAAACGACGGCACAAGTGAAGATTTTGCAAGTTGAAGAATTTGAACAACTGAGGAATTTCAAAAGTTGAGGAAAAACTCAAATTGAAGATTTTCAACTTTTGTGGTGGCTTGACCCACCGTATAAGAATGATGATTTCAGACACCGCGTACAATTGTCGTAGGGTTCTAAGAATCAAATTCTTCATTAAATTCTTCACACTTAGAGTGTTATTCTTCATTGATTGAAGAAAAATGTTTCTTCATGTGTTGCACATCTAAGTCATCAATTTTGCATAAGTGTTAGGATGAGTTCCTTTTCATAGTACATTCGAAGACTCTAAGATATTTAGCTCACACCGCAACTTGCTAAATCTCTTCTCATCCAAGGGTTTAGTGAAGATATCAGCTAGCTGTTCTTCAGTCTTCACATGCTCAATAGAAATGTCGCCCTTCAACACATGATCATGAAGAAAATGATGACGAATCTGAATGTGCTTTCTCTTCGGGTGCTGAACTGGGTTGTGAGCAATCTTGATGGCACTCTCATTGTCATAGAGGAGAGGCACATTCTTCACGTTGACGCCATAGTCCTTGAGAGTTTGCTTCATCCATATCAGTTGATCACAGCAAGAACCAGCAGCAATGTACTCAGCTTCAACAGTAGACAGTGATACGCAGTTCTGTTTCTTCGAGGACCAACAGACCAAGGATCGTCCGAGGAAATGACAAGTACCATATGTTGACTTGCGGTCCACACGGTCACCAGCATAGTCAGAGTCAGAATATCCAATGAGATCAAAATCCGAGCCCTTGGGATACCATAATCCTAGTGTTGGTGTGTGAGCTAGATATCGAAGAATATGCTTAACAGCCTTATGATGTGATTCCTTCGGTGCAGCTTGAAATCGGGCACACATGCAAACACTAAGCATTATATCTGGCCTAGATTCACATAAGTACAATAAAGAGCCAATCATCGAGCGGTATACCTTATGATCAAAGTCAATACCATTTTCATCAGTGCATAGATGACCATTTGTGGGCATAGGAATTTTGATGCCTTTGCAATCTTGCATGTCGAATTTCTTCAGGACATCCTTGAGGTATTTATCCTGAGATATGAATATGCCATTGTGCTGTTGACGAATTTGAAGACCTAAGAAGAATTTCAACTCTCCCATCATAGACATTTGATATTCTTCACTCATCATATAGGCAAATTCATCACTATAACGTTGGTCAGTATAGCCAAAGATGATATCATCAACATATATTTGGCACACAAACATTTCACCATCATAAGATTTAGTAAAGAGAGTGGGATCGAGTGAACCGGGTGTGAAGCCTTTCTTCATGAAGAATTCCTTCAATGTATCATACCACGCACGTGGGGCCTGCTTGAGGCCACAGAGAGCCTTGTTAAGTCTGAAGACTTTGTCAGGATGTTTTGGATCTTCAAAACCTGGGGGCTGAGCAACATATACTTCTTCCTCAAGCTTACCATTGAGGAAATGCACTTTTTACATCCATTTGATATAAGATGATATCACGATGGTTAGCATAAGCAAGCAATATGCGAATAGCCTCAAGTCTAGCAACAGGTGCAAAAGTTTCATCGAAATCAACTCCTTCAACCTGTGTGTAGCCTTGAGCTACTAGTTGTGCCTTATTCCTCACCACAACACCATTTTCATCTTGCTTGTTGCGGTAGATCCACTTTGTGCCAATGATGTTATGCTTGCGAGGATTGGGACGATTGACTAGTTCCCAAACGTTGTTGAGCTTGAACTAATGTAATTTTTCTTGCATGGCCTGAATCCACTCAGGCTCCAGAAATGCTTCATCTACCTTAGTGGGCTCTGTGATAGAGACAAAAGCAAAGTGCCCACAAAAGTTAGATAGATGTGAAGCTTTTGAGCGTGTGAGAGGACCCGGTGCCCTAATGTCATCGATGATCTTCTCCACTTGCAGTTCTTTTGCAATGCGAGGATGAGCTGGTTGTCGTTGAGGAATTTGATCAGCATTTTCTTCAGCATCAATTTCCTCAGCATTTTCTTCAGGTGCATCAGCTCGACGTTCTTCACGTTCTGGAATAAATTCTTCAGCAGATTCTTCAGTAGGAATGACATCTTCAGTGGCCTTGTGTTTGATAGAATCCTCGGGTGCTGGTTCATCTAACACAAAAGGTAGGTGCTCTCTTTGCGAGCCATTAGTTTCATCTAACCGCACATCTACAGTTTCAACAATCTTGTGAAGAACATTGTTGAAGACTCTGTAGGTGTGCGAGTCCTTTCCGTAACCAAGCATAAAACCTTCATGTGCTTTCGGTGCAAATTTAGAGTTGTAATGAGGATCTCTAATCCAGCATTTAGCACCAAAGACTTCGAAATAACTCACATTGGGTTTCTTGTCAGTGAGGAGTTCATAGGCAGTCTTCTTGAAGAATTTGTGAAGATATACTATGTTGATGATATGGCACGCAGTATCAATTGCATCAACCCAGAAATGACGAGGGGTTTTGTACTCATCGAGCATAGTGCGAGCCATCTCAGCAAGAGTCCTATTCTTGCGCTCCACGACACCATTCTGTTGAGGGGTATAAGGAGTAGATAACTCATGAGTAATACCAAGTTCATCAAGATATTCTTTGAGACCCGAATTCTTGAACTCAGTGCCATTATCACTTCTGATGTGCTTGATCTTCACACCAAAGTTGGTTGAAGCCCTCGAGGAAAATCGTTTGAAGACTTCCTGCACTTCATGTTTGTAAGAGACAAGGTGTGCCCATGTGTAACGAGAGTAATCATCAACAATAACAAAGCCATATTGAGATGCTTCATTTGAAACAGAGGAGTAGTGATTGGGACCAAAGAGATCCATGTGGAGCAATTCAAATGGTCGAGTAGTGGTCATGATGGTCTTTGCTGGATGCTTGGTCTTGGTCATCTTTCCAGCTTCACAGGCACCGCATAACTAATCCTTGAGGAATTTGACATTCTCAATGCAAATAACATGCTTCTTCTTCGCAAGCTTGTGCAAATTCCTCACGCCTGCATGACCAAGTCGTCGATGCCATAGCCATCCTTCTGAAGCTTTTGCAAGTAGGCACACGGCTGGTTGTGAATCTACAGACAAATCAACAATATACAAGTCTCCTCTCCTAAAGCCTTCGAAGACTTTGGAATTGTCAGCTTCCATAATCACAACACAACGATACTTGCCAAAGACAACAACCATATCAAGATCACAAAGCATTGAGACAGACATAAGGTTGTATCCGAAGGACTCAACAAGCATGACTTTGTCCATGTGTCGATCCTTTGTGATAGCAACTTTACCTAGACCCAATACCTGACTTTTGCTTTTATCAGCGAAGATGATATGCTTCAGATGTGATGACGATAAGGGAGCATCCATCAACAGATTCCTGTCACCAGTCATGTGATTTGTACATTCACTATCAAGTACCCACTCAGTGGCTTTGGGTTGATCATCCTGCAGATGAATTAGTGCAACTTATGACCTCATATACTTCAGCAGTGAAGAATATGATATCACAATTCATCAGATCAATTTCATCAAGTAGTAGGATAGATACAACAGAGGGGGGACGTGTGAAATGAAAGTTCATTTCATCATGGTTAACCTGCGTCCTTTCAGGCAATTTGTCAGGTCCCCAGCAAATTCTTCAGACGTTACAGTACGTCTGGAGACCTGACCCTACATAAGAGATTAGTTCTTTTTCTTCACCACCCACATCTGAAGGGGTGGCAAAGAGTTCATCACTCTGTGAGCTCCATATGAGAATGGTGGCATAGGCGCCAAACCATTACATTTCACATAAGAGGGATTAGGGTAAGCATATGAATAAGCAGAGAAATTCTTCGAGGACTTACGCACATAATAATTTGAAGAATAATGCTCATATTCATAGCCCTTGGCTCTTCCCTGCGAAATAGAATTGTTAGCATGATGATGTTCATATGAGGACTTTGATCCATGTGAGGAATTTGATCCCCTTGAGGAATTTGGTCCGTATGAGGACTTGGATCCATTTGAAGAATTTGGTCCATATGAAGAATTTGATCTGGGTTCCTATTCTTCACTGGTGGTGTCATGAGGACATTCACCTGAAGACTTTCAAGGCACCTTTTGGGAACCCAGATTTTCTTCATAGGAGAACCATTCCTGCAGTTAGTGCCAACATATCTAGCAAATACTTCACCATTCTGATTTTTGAACAATTTATAGTTGGAGTCAAATGACTCATCAGAAGAATGAGAAGATTCACATGTATAACCATATAAATTAGATGGGTCAACTGGAAGTCCCGTTGCAGCAACCCATGAGGTTTTGGGGTACTGCTCAGGCTTCCAATATGTACCATTAGCATTGAGTTTCCTCTCAAAGGCAATACCCTCTTTCCTAGGGTTCCTGTTGAGGATCTACTTTTTAAGCACATCACAAAGAGTCTGATGCCCTTTGAGGCTTTTGTACATGCCTGTCATGTACAATTCCTTCATCCCTGCATTGTCAGCGATACTAGCAATATCCTCAGATGAGGAATTAGTGATAGCAGAGGCAGGTGAAGAATTTGTAACATTCGAAGCATTTGAACATTCAGGTGAGGAATTAGCAGATTCTCATTCAATGCATTTCAAACATGGAGGAATAAATTCTTCCTGAGCAGCGCTGATTTGTTGAGCAAGCAACGAATCGCGCTCCTTCTGACGATCTTCATAACTCACTCTTAGCTTCTCAAGATCTTGCTTCTTTTGAAGATATTCATAAAAAAGCTTCTCATGATCAGATAAGAGAGTGCTATGATGACCTTGAAGGTTATCAAACCTGGTCTGAAGTCTCTGAAGATTTTCAGTTAAGGCTTTAGTGCGATCCATTTCTTCACCCAACATATCATCACTTTTGTCTAGCATGTTTTGAACCTTTTCAAAAGCCTTTTGTCGTTGCACAACAATCTTGGCACGTTTAGAGTAGCTAGGCTTAAGATTTTCATCAGATTCATCTTCACTAGATTCAGAGGAGGTATATTTGAGTACCTTGGCACCTTTTGCCATGAAGCAATAGGTGGGAGCGTAGTCATCACTGTCTTCATCAGCCTTGTTGGTGAGATCACTTTCTTCAGAGGTGAAGATGGGCTTGCTGACGAATGCAGTAGCGAGGGCTAGGCTGGCCACACCCGACTTAGAATCATCGGATTCCTCTTCTGCTTCATTTTCTTCAGATTCAGCCTCAGAGACCATTTCCTTGCCAATGAATGCCCGAGCCTTCTTGGAGCTGCTCTTCTTGTGAGACGAAGACTTCGAGGAATTTGATGATGAAGATTTTGAGGACTTCTTCTTTTTCTTCGCATCATCAGAACTGTAATCCTTGTATTTCTTCTTCTTTGATTCCTTTTCCCACTGAGGACAATCTTGAATGTAATGTCCTGGTTTCTTGCACTTGTGACAAAGCCTCTTCTTATAGTCACTGGATGAGGAATCATTGCTTCTTGAGGGTTTTCCAAAACGACCACGTCTTGAGAATTTCTGGAATTTCTTCACTAGCAGTGCTAGATCATGACTCAGTTCTTCGGGGTCACCAAGGCTGCTACCAGAGTCTTCATCTTCGGACTCAGATACTACCTTGGCCTTCAGTGCACGTGATCTGCCATAGCTCGAACCATAGAGATCTCTCTTTTCAGCAAGCTGGAACTCATGAGTGTTTAGCCTCTCGAGGATATCAGCGGGGTCAAGTGACTTGTAATCAGCACACTCTTGTATCATCAGTGCCAGAGTATCAAATGAGGAATCAAGTGATCTCAACAATTTCTTCACCACCTCATGGTCGGTGATGTCAGTGGCACCAAGTGCTTGCAGCACATTTGAGATGTTAGTGAGGCGATCGAAGGTTTGCTGAACATTTTCATTGTCGAGTCTTTTGAAACGGTTGAAGAGATTGCGAAGAACATCAACTCGAGAGTCACGCTGAGTTGAAACTCCTTCATTGACCTTGCACAGCCTATCCCAGATAAGCTTAGCAGTTTCCAAAGCACTCACTCTACCATACTGTCCTTTGCTCAGATGGCCACATATGATATTCTTCGCTTGAGAGTCGAGTTGCTTGAATCTCTTCACATCGGTAGCGTTTACTGAGGGTGAGATGGAGGGAACACCATTTTCCACAACGTACCAGAGATCGTTATCAATTGCCTCAAGATGCATTCGCATCTTATTCTTCCAGTAGGGGTAGTCTGTCCCATCGAATGTAGGACACCCAGCAGAGACCTTGATCATACCTGCGGTCGACATAACTAAAACTCCAGGCGGTTAAACAAAAATCACAAAGAACAAGGGAGTACCTTGCACTGATACCAATTGAAAGTGCGTTATATCGACTAGAGGGGGGTGAATAGGCGATTTTTATGAAATTCTTCACTAAGGAATTTGCTAGTGAGGAAATTCCTTAGCGAAGAACTACTAGCAGCGGAATAAGTACTCAGAGGTAAAAATAACAGAATACATGCATGGTCATCATGATGAAATGAAGACAAACACATAGTACAGAAAGCGTAAACACAGGATATCACAAGATGAAGACAAAAAGACTGAAGAAATTGAACTGAGGAAATTGAGAAAGTCTTCAGTCAAAGTCTTCAAACACATATATGATAAACAAACAGCACAATACTGAGGAAATAAAAGAGTTGAGGAAATGGAACCAGTTGGCTTGGTGAAGACAATGATTTGGTAGACCAGTTCCAACTGCTGTCTCAGTTGTACATCTGGTTGGAGCGGCTGAGTATTTAAACTCGAGGACACCCAGTCCCGGACGCACAGTCCTCACCGTATTCTCCTTGAGCTAAGGACACACAGTCCTCGCGCAATCACTCGTGGTAAGTCTTCAGGTGACTTCCGAACCTTCACAAACTCGGTCACTCGGCGATCCACAATTTCTTTTGGATGCTCTAGACCATGACGCCTAACCGTCTGGAAGAAGCACAGTCTTCAAAGGTAACAAGCGTCGGATCCACGCAGGATCAATCTCTTCAGTGATGCTCAATCACTTTGGGTTTGTAGGTGTTTGGGTTTGGCTTTTGGATTTTCCTCACTTGATGATTTTCGCTCAAAGTCCTCGGAGGATGGGTTGCTCTCAAATGACAAGTGTCAAGTTCTCGCGGAGCAGCCAACCAGCTAGTGGTTGTAGGGGGTGGATATTTATAGCCTAGGGAGCAGCCCGACATGATAATACATAAATGCCCTTCAATGATATGACCGTTAGGTGGATAAGATATTTTGGGACAGCTGGCGCATAGCACAGCAACGGTCAGAAACTTGAGGTACAAATTCCTCAGGGCTATCATGTTCCTCACTGTGCAGGCAATTCGCACTGGCGAATTCCTAACTCCTCAGTCAGAGTAAGATCCTCAGTGACCAGAAGAACTGCATCTTCGTCATTGAAGAAATTGACTGATCTGTATGAGATTTCCAATGGCTTCACTCGAAGGGATTGGTAGATGTAGGATTTGAGTTGAGCATCACGTGGAAATATTCTCCTTAGTATTTCCTCGACCCCCTTTAACAGTACGGTGTTTCCTATGAATCAATAAAGAGAAAATGAAACTACGAAAACAAAAGTCTTCACGCTTCATGTTCCTCGAATGATAACCAAGTCTTCAAGGTCACACCAATTTCTTCACTTTCAAAGTCTTCAGAAAGTCTTCAGAATATCAAAGTCTTCAAATGAAGAACTTCATTTTTAGGGGTCGACTTTCTCTATAAATATCAAACTCCTCATAGACTTATAGACCTGTGTACACTCATAAACACGTTAGATCCTTAACCTATAAGTGTTCAATACACCAAAATCACTAAGGGGCACTAGATGCACTTACAGTAGTGTGACGCCGCCATGAACTTGGCCAGCGCTGGGCGGACAAGGATCCCGTTGTAGGGCAAGGGGTTCTTGGCAACATTAAACACGATCCTCTCTGTCCTGTAGTTCAGGTTGCTTCCAAAAGTCACGGGCAGCGTGACCTTTCCCTTGGGTTGGCTTCTTCCCGGGTTGACCCCCTGAAACGTACAGTCTCTTCGAGGTCTCCATCAGGAATCTGTAGTTTCTCGATCACCGCAGGCGAGATCAAGTTCAGACTGGCCCCGGCATCGACTAGCATCTTTGTCACCTTGAGCTTTTATATTGTTGGTGAAACCAACAATGGCAAGCACCCGACCGCAGTAGTGCGATCAGGGTGATCCTCAGTGTCAAAAATGATAGGTGTGCTGGACCACTTCAGCGGCCTTTGGGCATCAAACGACGGCTCTGCCGCTGTAATCTCTCGCACCCACTGTTTAAGCCGGCGGGGAGAAGTATGCAGCGCGGCGCCGCCATCGACGCACATGGCCTCTGTAGCTTTCTGAAACTCTTGGTCGCTGCATTCGTCGTCCTCTTCACGATCGTCGTCTTATGGCTTTCTGTCACGTCCCCGGGCGGGCCTCTTCTGTTGTTTATCCTGGTTGCGATGGCCCGCCTGGCCGTCACGCTTCTTGCCGGACCCTTAAGCACCGTCTTGGCCCTTCTCCTTGTCCCGCCTCTCATATTCAGCCCTCTGCTTCTCAACGAGGAGCCCAACCTATCGGCAGTATCGCTTGTCGGAGTTTCCTAGCTTCTCGGCAGCCGCCAAGGCTCGGCAGGCGACACATCAGGCAATTTCCTTGCCGGTGTCATCAGATCCCACAGCGGCAAGCACGGCGTTACCTTTGCGCTTCCCATTGCGGGGCCGGCCCTTCTTCGCCGGGGCGGCAGTATCCTCATCTGAGGAGTCGATTTCCACGCCGGCATCTTCGCCGGGGTACTTCCTTCCCTCTATAGCTCGGGCACATCTGTCAGCAAGAACATAGAGTTCTTCCACATCTTTCACCTTGTTCATTGCCAGCTCTTCGCGCATCTTGCGGTTACGCATGTTCTGATGGAACGCGCTGATGATGGCGGCAGGGTGAACATCAGGGATGTTGTACTGTATCTGGCTGAACCTCTGTATATACTTGCGGAGACTCTCGCCTCCCTTCTGGGGAATAACGTGCAGGTCGCTTGCTTGGCCATGAGCTTGGTGACCTCCAGTGAAGGCGCCTACGAACTCATGGCACAAATCCGATCAGGAGGAAATAGAGTCTACCGGCAAGTGCATAAACCATGACATGGCGTTGGGTTTAAGAGCCAACGGAAAGTAATTCGCAAGCACCTTATCGTCGCGGGCTCCGGCAGCCTGCATCGCGATGGTGTAGATGCTGAGGAACTCGGACGGGTGGGTCTTGCCGCCGTACTTTTCGCCCACGTACGGTTTGAAGGTGCGGTGAGTGGGCCACTGGAATTGCCGCAGCTCACAGGTAAAAGCCGGACAACCTACCTCGTAAGGTAGGCCTCCAGGGCTCTCCGGTGTCGGGTGGTTTGCAGCAGGCCCTGCTCGCCTGTGTGACTGGTGGAGCGCTCTGCGCCGGCGCTCGATAGTGGTTCGAGCGTCTTCATGTTCTCGTTCCCGAAGGACTTGGCACTGGTCATAGTGGGTCCGCGGGTCGGATGACGCTATGGAGATTTCGTCACCCGTAACGTCACGACGGGCTGGCGTCCACGGTACCGGGCGAGGAGGAGGCGAGTGCACCGTGGTCGCGGCGCCGCTGGCTTTCCTGCCACTGGTGCGCGGGACTCCGTCGGACTCGGTTCGTCTTTGTTGGCCACCGGAACAAGGCTTCGGATGGTGGCTCTCCATTCGTCGAGTTTCCCCGTAGTGGGAGGAAAATCGAGGAGCAACTGCGCACGCGCCAGGGCTTCTGCTGGCGTTGGTGGCAGCGAAACCTGCACGGATCGCGACGCGCTTCGACTTCTGACCATGTCAGAAGGAGCTCTATCACGACCCCGCGGTCGCGTGCCATCTTCACCAGCGCCTCGGCGAGCGGGCAGGTCTTCTACATCCCAACTATGGCGCTCGGGGCTCTTCCCGCAGCGACGCCCGGGGTCTTCGGCATGATCACGCCGTTCGTCGCGTGCCGCTTGAGAGGAGCGCGCCGTCGGCGCCGGCGTGGGGGTCTTGGAAGCCCTCGCATCGCCTTCGGGCGGGGTGGTAGCGATCTTGGAAAGCCCCGCGCCACCCGTAGAGGGCCTGGCTCCGGCTTTGGATTTGGCGGTGTGCGGCCCGTTACCAGGCGCACGAACATCGCCGCCTCCCAAACTCTGGCTGCTGGGACGGTGTTGGTGTTCGCGAACGGTGCCCCGGGTCTTTTCTGCGACCGGTCCGCTACTCGCCCACGTAGGGATGGGATGTCCGGCTTCCGACGGGCCAACCGCCACCGTCATCTTCTTCTTGGGCGCCATGACGATGAAGAAGCGTTGAACTAACTGCTAAAGCCGATTCTCACAATTGCGCCCCCTGCCTGGCGCGCCAAAGATGTCGGTGGGAACGACACCTATGGGATCACAAGAATCCCTACTACGGTTGCGGGGCGCGGGGTCGTGAGAAGAGCGGATCAAACAGATAGCACACGGTTCCTTCACCCATGTTCGGGCCGCTAGGATGCGTAAAACCCTACTCCTGCTTTGGTGGATTGTATATATGTGTTCTTGAGCTAGCTATGGGGCGTGAGGAGCTCCAAAAAGCTGAATCCTCTTCCTAGTCGCCTTGGGCCTCCTTTTATAAGGAAAGGGTTGCCACAGTGGCACACAGGAGGTGGAAAGGGTACAGTGATGCGGGGTTATCCCTCGCATTACATGACAAGGCGCATTTAATGTGTCTTGCTTAGGTGTCCTTGCTTTGTCGGGGACGGGGGAGAGCCCTATCTCGTCCGTCGCCGCTCCCTCTAGCGTTGACACGCGCCCTGGCCAGCGGTGCCCGCGGTGCCATGTAGGCAGGCAGGCAGCTGAGGTGGCACAGCGGTGTGTCTGCACGGAGATCTGCTGCCGCCTTGCAGGTGCCTGCCCAGCTGGTTGGGTCAGCAGCTGCATGCGAACGGTGGTGGAGGTGTGACTGGAGCAGGCCTGATGGTGGCCCTACGGGTGTTCATGGCAAGGGTCTTGCCGGGGCCCCGGCAAGGGTCTTGCCGTGGCGCCTGATGTCATCCCCGGCAAGGCTCTTGCCGGGGGCCCTGTGGTCTTCCTTAGCTGGGATCCCGCCAAGGATCATCATCTTCTAAAGAGTGTACCTGATCTTGAATGTCTTCACAAAGATCCGCATGCCACCACGGGGATGCCTCCCGAATCCTTGCCCCATGGGGGCAGTGGACTCAAGGGTGACTTGCTCCGTAGGTGTGGGGTGAGCTGCCACGGCAAGGGTCTTGCCGGGTTTGCTAAAACCGCCTCCCGGCAAGTATCTTGCCGAGGGAGTCCTCTTCGTCCCCTTTGCTCTTTGTGGTCTTGGTCTTGGCGTCGTTTTGCTTCTCTCGAGCTTCGGTCTTACCTTGGCTCACCTCCCTTGCCTTGCTCAGTGTGGTGGTGCCCCTGGCTCAGACTGCCTATGCACAGTTATAGGGGTACAAAAAGTGCACCCCTCTTTTTGTACACCGACAGAGAGATAGCCGGAGATGTAGAGAGTGAGGGAAGAGATGTGTGCATGCCCGAGAGACAAAGTGATAGAGACCTATGTTCGGGTCCGGACTATACAAGAGAGAGGGGTGTTAATGTGCTAGTGTGTTTGTGTTTGGGGGAGAGAACGACTTCTCTGTGTGTGTGTGTGTGTGGTGGTGGTGGGGGGGGGGGTTAACTTCAGATAAAGAGTGAGGTGTCTATATTTGAGGGACTTTAGCGTAATTGAGATATTGTGCACTCATGGCTGATCAATTTGTTTCATAGTTTGTACTATGAGATAACGATACTTTTGAACATGCGTGATATACCTTGATGTACCAGAATTACAAACCTCAGATTGGAATTTTGGAATTCGACTCCATCATTAGCTTTTGCAATTCATTTAAACGGAGGTACATTTTTAAGCCGGGATTTCGTGATTTCAAATTCATATATCAAACCTAGAGATATACACATGGGGGCATGTTCAAACTTTATAATCATCCACTTTATTCATACACATACACATTGTCGGCGGGAAACGACACCTATGGGATCACAAGAATCCCTACTACGGTTGCGAGGCGCGGGGTTGTGAAAAGAGCGGATCAAACAGATAGCACACGGTTCCTTTACGCAGGTTCGGGCCGCACGGATGCATAAAACCCTACTCCTGCTTTGGTGGATTGTATATCTGTGTTCTTGAGCTAGCTATGGGGCGTCGAGAGCTCCAACAAGCCGAATCCTCTTCCTGGTCGCCTGGGGCCTCCTTTTATAGGGAAAGGGGTTGCCACAGTGGCACACAGGAGGTGGAAAGGGTATAGGGATCCGAGGTTATCCCTCCCATTACATTACAAGGTGCATTTAATGCGCCTTGCTTAGGTGTCTTTGCTTTATCGGGGACGGGGGAGAGCCCTGTCTCGTCCGTCGCCGCTCCCTCTCGTGTCGACACGCGCCCTGGCCAGCGGTGCCTGCGATGCCATGTAGGCAGGCCGGCAGCTGAGGTGGCGTAGCGGTGGGTCTCCGCGAATATCTGCACGTCGCCACGCAGGTGCCTGCCCAGCTGGTTGGGTCGACAGCTGCATGCGAGCTGTGGCGGAGGTGCAACTGGCGTGGGCCTGATGGTGGCCCCAAAGGTGTTCATGACAAGGGCCTTGCCGCGGCCCCGGCAAGGGTCTTGTCGGGGTCCCGGCAAGGGTCTTGCCGTGGCGCCTGCTGTCATCCCCGGCAAGGCTCTTGCCGGGGGCCTTGTGGTCCTCCTTGGCTGGGATCCCGCCAAGGATCATCATCTTGTAGAGTGTGCGTCTGATCTTGAATGTCTTCACAAAGATCTGCATTCCACCACGGGGATGCCTCCCGAATCCTTGCCCATGGGGGTAGTGGACTCAAGGGTGACCCGCTCCGTAGGTGTGGGGCGAGCTGCCATGGCAAGGGTCTTGCCGGGTCAGCTAAAGCTGCCCCCGTCAAGGATCTTGCCGGGGGGTCTGCTCTGTCCCTTTTGCTCTTTGTAGTCTTGGTCTTGGCGTCGTTCCGCTTCTCTTCAGCTTTGGCCCTACCTTGGCTTACCTCCCTTGCCGCGCTCGGTGTGGCGGCGTCCGTGGCTGAGACTGCCCATGCACAGTTATAGGGTTACAAAAAGTGTACCCCCTTTTTGTACACCGACAGGAGCCCCCGGGCCTGGGCCACACATAAGCGCAACGCGTTGTTGGGCTAGGCCCAAAAACGGTGTGCGGGCAGGCAGGGCGGTTTTTACCGCGGTAAGTTCTTTCGCGCGCTGCGCCTCCCACGCTTCCCGCACGTGGCGCGGTGTGGGAGAGGCATGTGTGATGTGGGCGGCATGCGTGGGGCTGAGCCCTGCGCGCATGCGTTACGTCGCAGTAAAGGGGGCGGTTCGCGCCTTCCCCATAAACGGAGGGAGGCGTGGAGGTGCGGCCCATTTACTAAACGGGGCCGACGCACGGTCTTCAAGGCGTCCACTCCCCACGATCATGGGGTGGGGAGAGGTCGCCTCACCCGTCGCCTCGGTCCTGCACGCCCGCCACGTGGCTTTCATGCGCTTGGGGTGGCGATCGGTGGAGGCAGGAAACCGGGCCGCCGCGGGCCGGGGCGGCGGGTCAGTTCCAGTTCCCTGCGCCTTCTGCGTCTTAATTTGTTGAGCGGGGCGGCCGAGCCCCCACCCCGTTCCTTTATAAAGAGCGGAAGGGGGGATGGCGTCCCGCATTCTTTCATATCCTCCTTCCTTCAACTTCTGCTCCCCCTTCCATCCGCCATGGAGAGAGGGAATCCTGGTCCTTCGACGGTGGCGACGAGGGTTGCCGCTCGACAACGCGTCCCTCCCCCTCCTGCACCTGCGGTGGCAGAGCCAGCCGCGAGGGGAAGGGGGAGAGGGCGAGGCCGTGGGCGAGGCCGAGGCGCTCGGGGAAGAGGAGGACGGGGCGGCGCACCAGCTTCGCCTCCGCCAGCAGTTCCTCCCCCCATGGAGGGCCACGTTGGGGACGACCCTTGCGAGTTCTTCGTCAGGCTGCACTGGCCGCCTCGCCGTCGCCTTCGTCTCCCGACTCCATTCGCGCGGGAGATGGAGCTGGATCTGCCGGAGTAGTTGCGGATGCACATGAGGGGCTGTGGGATCAGCGGCATGCGGGTTCGGGTTGACTTCCCAGCCCCTCACGTGATGTATCTTTGTCGGGGGTGGAAGTCGTTCGCCCGTATCCACCGCTTGACGGAGGGGCTCTCTCTCCTTTTCAAGCTGATGGAGGACGGCCTCCTCTCCGTCAAGGTCTTCGGATGCTTCGGGACCCGCGCAAGGTGTTGCGTGGAGAGCTCTTCTGATAGCGAATACTCCTCCTCCAGCGGGAGTGACGAGGAGGACAGCGGCATCGACGACGAGGGTAGCAGGCGGCAGGATGACGGGTCCGACTAGGTGTCGGGCGCCACCTCGTGCGGCATCGGCGACCCCATCTTCCGTGTCGCCGGCTCCCTAAACTCCTCGAGGTCGCCTCCTTGGGTGGCTGGCTTTGGGAGGCTGCGGAAGAGGAAGAGGGCGGGCGACAAGGCCGTCAACTCGGAGTACGCGGGCACCAACGCCTTCGGCGCGTGCTGACGTCCTGCCGCCTCGTCTTCGAGCTCTGCCTCCAGCGCTGCCATCACCATCTAGCCTTCGGACGCCCACCAAGATGTTCTCTTGGTGTCTTCTGCCTCCCGTAGCTCGTCTAGGCGCCCCTTTTGCCCTTTTCGCCTCCTTGACCTGCCTCCTGAGGAGAGGGACAAGAAAGGGGTTACTGGCACCTCATCTCTTTTTAGTTTGTAAGCCTTCGGGCCTTAGCTGAATTTAAAACTTGTAATCCCATTATTCATGTTTTTCATTCCCTATGGACTGTATCTGAGTGGAATGTTTTTAATGAAAAAGGGATGCTTGCCGGGTCATTTGTTTGCGGGTAGAACCCACGTCAAGGAGTAAATCTTTGATATCTTTAAGATAAACATTTCCTTGCCCGGTAGCAGGCCTTGTCGTCTCCCCACCTCGCTCGACCTTTCTCACGCTTTCGGCGGAGGCAGGGATGAGGCGAGTTCAGGCTCCTCGTTTCATCCTTTCGCTGTCGCGACTATGACCAAACCTGGCCCTAGGGATGGGCCCTAGGGCCTAGAGTTAGGGGAGCACGGTAGCTTTAGGAAGAAACGAGGTTTCACATACCTCTGTCCATAAAAGAATGCATGATAAGGGATGAAGAACTTATCTGAAGCTATAACCCTTGGAAACTCTGGTTTGCCATGGGTGAATCTCTTCTCTTGGAGCCCCCGGCAGTATTGGCTTGCCGGGGTCTAGATGCTAATTTGTCCCTCTTCTCCTTTTTGTCCTCAAGTGATCCGGCAAGGATTTCTGTGGGTCCTGCGAACCAATGAAGACAAAAGAATGGCAGAGAGATGCACACTCGACCTCTAAGCTAGGGGTTGGTCGCTGCAAAGCACTATCAACCCTAACCAAGGACGAGACTTGACCTATCATGCATGCTATAACTTTGGGCGCCAGCGCTTCATTTATTTATGCTCAGGGTCTGTGCCTGGCTTTGTACAAAGGGTTACATGCATCATCGGCAATGCTTGTACAAAAGGTGGCTTGCCGGGGGGCCCGGCAAGCCGCGCCTTATGGGTAAAACTTGCGAAGATGCTCAATGTTCCAGGAGTTACTCATCGGAATGGCATCTTCGGTCTCCAGGCGGACTGCGCCGAGCCTAGTGACTCGTATTAGCCGATAAGGGCCTTCCCACTTTGGCGTCAACTTGTTGGAATTCTTGGTTGATTGAACGCGCCGAAGAACAAGGTCGCCTTCCTCAAGGCTTCGGGCATGGACCTTGCAGCTATGGTAGCGGCGCAAGGCTTGCTGGTAGCGTGCTACTCTCACATCCGTCCGAAGACGACTTCCTCAAAGAGCATTGCGTCATCTTGCCGCAGTTGCTCTTGATCAAGCTCATCATAAGCAAGCACTCGAGGTGACCCATATATGAGTTCAGTGTGGAGAACTGCTTCTGCCCCGTATACCAGGGCAAAGGGTGTCTGGCCGGTGGCTCGATTTGGCATCGTCCTGATCGACCAAAGAACCGCCGGCAACTCATCAATCCAGCGCCTTCCGCTCTTGTGCAGCCTGTCAAAGGTCTTGGTCCGTAGTCCTCGCAATACTTCAGCATTTTCCCTCTCAGCTTGACCATTGCTCCGTGGGTGAGCAACGGAAGCGAAGCAGACTTTGCTGCCGAGGTCTTGGATATATTGCATGAAGGTGCGGCTTGTGAACTGTGTGCCGTTGTCGGTGATGACCCTGTTAGGCATGCCAAAACGGCACACTAGTCCCTTGAAGAACTTGACGGCTGACTGAGCTGTGACCTTCCTCACTGCCTACACCTCCGGCCACTTTGTGAACTTGTCGATTGCAACGTGCAAGTACTCAAAGCCCCCGACAGCGCGGGGGAAAGGGCCCAGTATGTCGAGCCCCCAGACCGAGAAGGGCCAGGAGATAGGAATGGTTTGAAGGGCTTGAGCTGGCTGATGAAGCTTCTTCGAATGGAACTGACACGCTGCACACTTGGTGACTAGTGTCGTTGCATCCTGGAGGGCGGTGGGCCAGAAGAAGCCTTGCCGAAATGCCATGCCGACAAGGGCCCTTGACCCAATGTGGGATCCATATATGCCTCCGTGTATCTCCGCCAACAGCTCCAGTCCTTCCTCTCGAGGGATACACTTCAATTTCACACCGTTCGGCCTCTTCCTATACAGGACGTCATCGACGAAATGGTACATGGCAGAGCGACGGGCTACTTTTTCCGCTTCTTCCTGCTCCTCAGGAAGTTCCCCTGTTTGGAGGAATCGGACGGTATGCTGCACCCACGCCGGAGCCTGGGGCTCGACGGCGAGGACTAAAGGCATTTCCTCCGCCAGAGGAGCGACTGTCTCGACGGCAAGAGCTTGACGCTCCGCCGGAGCCAGCCGTCCCGTGGCGGGCTCAATGTTCCTGGCAACATCCTTGCCGGCGGCTCCGGGGAGCTCAGCGGGAAAGTACTTGCCGGGCCCTGATTTCCACCTCTTGTTCTGCTCTGTTGATGGATCAACGGATGGCTGAGTTAGCTGAAGCACAAAGGTACCTGGTTCCACAGGTATCTTGAGGGCAGCGCGCTTTGACACATAATCGGCGATGTCGTTCTCCGCTCGGGGAACGTGTTCAACCTGTATACCGTCGAAGCGCTCTTCCAGCTTTCTCACTTCATCAACGTAGGCCTTCATCAACGGTCTCTGGTAATCCTTGTTGACTTGCTTGACGACAAGCTGCGAGTCACCCCTGACGATGAGTTTCTTGATTCTGAGGTCCTCCGCGATCCTGGGACCGGCCAGCAGCCCCTCGTACTCTGCCGTGTTGTTCGTTGACGCCTCCCTGGGGAAGTGCATCTGGACCACATACTTGAGGTGCTCTCCGGTGGGCGCGACTAGCAGTACGCCAGCCCCGGCGCCTTGTAAGGAGAAAGCTCCATCAAAGTACATGACCCAATCGCAACTTGCCTCCTTACCGGGAGAGCAGTCTCTTGGGCTCCTTCGTCAGGCATTGCGGTCCATTCTGCAATGAACTCTGCCAGGACTCGGCTCTGAATCGTCGAAGTGCTTTCAAACTTGATGCCAAAGCTGGACAGCTCCAGTGCCCATTCCACAATCCTTCCCGTTGCATCCGGATTGTGCAATATCCGTTGCAAAGGGAGGCAAGTGACGATATTGATCTCGTGTGCCTGGAAGTAATGACGCAGCTTCCTCGAGGCCATAAGAAGGTCGAAGAGCAGTTTCTGCACGCCGAAGTACCTTGATCTAGCCCCCTGCAGGAGGGAACTAACAAAGTAGACCGGGTGCTGCATCATTTTCTTCCTCGGCAACACTTCAACTGGTCGTGTCGTCTCTGCATTAGTGGTGTCGGGCTCTATCGCTGCCATTACCTCGTCGTCAACCTCTCTCTGTGCCACTAGTGCGGCGCTGACCACCTGGTTTGTTGCCGCCAGGTATAGCAGCAATGGCTCCTGGGGCCTGGGCGCAACTACTGTTGGCGCGGAGGAGAGGTACTTCTTCAAATCTTGCAGTGCTGCTTCGGCTTCTGGTGTCCACTCCACCGGGCCCACCTTTTTCAAGATCTTGAAAAAGGAGAGGGCGCGCTCGGCAGACTTGGAAATGAACCTGCCCATGGCGGCGACACAACCAGCAAGCCGACGCACATCCTTGATTCGCTTGGGTGCTTCAATCTGCTCTATAGCTTTGGTCTTGTCCGGATTGGCCTCTATCCCACGTTGTGACACAAAGAACCCGAGAATCTTGCCGGACGGGACGCCGAAGACACACTTCTCAGGGTTCAGCTTTAGGTTGATCTTGCGCAGGTTTGCAAATGTTTCTTGCAGATCTGCGATGAGGGTTGCCCTATTCTTGGTTTTGACCACTATGTCATCCATATAAGCTTCCATATTTCTATGGAGTTGGGGTTCAAAACCAACCTGGACCGCCCTCGCAAACGTCGAACCAGCACTCTTCAACCAGAAAGGCATCCGTATGAAACAATACGTACCACATGGGGTGATGAATGTTGTTTTCTGTTCGTCTTCTCTTGTCATGAAAATCTGGTGGTAGCCGGAGTAGGCATCGAGGAATGACAACAGATCACACCCAGCCGTGGAGTCAACAATCTGGTCGATGCGCGGCAACGAGAAGGGGTCTTTAATTAGGACAAGCCATATTGATATCTGTGTAATCAATTCACAGCCTCCACTCCCCATTTGCCTTGCGCACTACGACCGGATTGGCCAACCACGTCGGATGGAGCACTCCTCTTATCAAACCCGCTGCCTCCAGTTTCTGA